>CM048750.1:322149186-323422936 GCA_026315105.1 Locusta migratoria
CCCAAATACAACGAGGAAAGAAAGAATGTCTATATGCCTCCGTACGAGCCCAAATTTCTCTTGTCTTTGTGATCTTTTCGCGAAATGTAAGTAGGCGGCAGCAAGATCGTGCTACATTCAGCTTCAAATTCCGGCCCTCTAGACTTCCTCAACAGAAATTCACGAAAATAACGTCGTCTTTCCTCCAGCGATCCCGAATTGAGTTGCCGGAGCATTTCCGTGACACTCGCGCATTGGTCGAACCTACCAGTAACAAATCTAGCTGCTCGCCTCTGAACTGCCTCTATGTCTTCCTTTAATCTGACCTGCTGCGGGTCCCAAACACTTGAGCAATACTCAAGACGTGGTCGTACAAGCGTTTTATACGCGGTCTCCTTTACAGGTGAAGTACATCTTCCCAAAATTCTTCCAATAAACCGAAGTCGGCTGTCCGCCTTACTCACAACTGTCCTTACATGTTCGTTCCATTTCATATCGCTCTGCAATGTTACGCCTAGATATTTGAACGATGCGACAGCATCAAGAAGCTCACTACTAATGCTGTATTCGAACATTATAGGATAGTTGCCATTCTTCGCATCAACTAGAAATTTGGTCTACGTCATCCTGTGTGCTATTAGTCAAAGACGCATCATCAGCAAACAGCCGCAAATTACAAGTTACTCTGTCCATCAGAGCATTTATATAGATAGAAAATAATAGCGGTCCTATCACACTCCCCTGGGACACGTCTGACGATACACTCGCCTCTGATGAACACTCGCCGTCGAGAACAACGTACTGCATTCTATAACTTAGGAAGTCTTCCAGGCGGTCACAAATATGTGAACCTATTCCATAAGCCCGTATCTTCGTTAGCAGTCTGCAGTGTGGCACCGCGTCGAACGCCTTTTTGAAGTCGAGTTTGACTGCTTCACCTTGTTTTACCCTTCAGGTAGACGCGCACATACCTGGAGCTTCGTATCTAAAAGGTGTGACGAAGAAGAGGGGGATACAAGTTTTTCTGCTCGAGGAAACCTCAAGACAAGAATCTAAAGGAAAGAAGAATGAGGTTCCGATGTGTTGACTTACTGGCTCGCATGACCGCCAGTCTATAAATCAACACATCTGAAACGAATTTTTCTAATCGAACTGGATTAGTTTCCCCACAGCTACAAAAACAAAGGATGTATTGTTCTTTCGACTTTCATAATTCTAAAGTAACTAAAACAGGATATTTCAATATAGTGTACAACCGTCCGTCCTATCTATATACAGCACAGTATTTTTGAAAGTATAGGTGACCACTATAGTCTGTTTTCTCAGCATTAAGATCTAAGCCAATGCATTTATTATTATTATTATTATTTTTAATTCATTTCGAGATTCACCTCCTATGTCACTGTGTAGGTTTCGATATTTCTGTGTGTATCTTCTGAAGAAGAAAAATAATTTAACTGAAAGATGTTTATTTTTTAAAATCATAATTGACTTCTAAATATGCAATCACTTTAGCAGCTGTACACTTCATATTCACATTTAAGAGTCGGATAGTGTTAAAAAATATTTTAGACAGTCATTTTTGTTGTGTAGAATATAACCACAGAGGCGTCGAAACCTATGTCACAGCTAATTAGACAGCTCCTGTAACTTATTGGCAGCGCACTTCATTGATTCGTAGCTTTTGCATAGTAGCTGATAACAGCCATGTTCTAGATTGTGATATCTCTGTCTACCTGATAACGGTCCCAAACTAACGTGCAGTAGGAGGCTTAGTGTATAATCGCCCTAACCAGGATTTCGCTTCTTTTGCTATGGAAGATACTCATTTCCTTTAAGGCTTTTCCAATGAAACTCAAATGTCCCATTTGCTTTTGTCATAAGTAATGTTTCATTATTGCATTTTATACCTCTCCGGCTGCATGTTTCTTAATTACTAATGACAATGGTAATAAATACCATATCTTTCTGCATATTACTTACAAGATACTTCATTCAGCATCCATTTTCCCGTCCTCCAGCAAACGTAAATTCTCTACAGAACGAATTGCCACCCTGTAGCGGAGGTGGCGCAGCGGTTCGTCCACTGGACTCTTATTCGGGAGGACGTCGGTTTAAACCCGCCTCCGGCCATACAGACTGTGCTTTCTCATGATTTCCTTAAATAACTCCAGGCAAATGTCAGGATAGTTTCATGCAAAGGGTACGGCCGATTTCCTTCCCCATCTTTCACAAAGCTTGTGCTCTGTCGTTAATGACCACATTGTCGACGGGACTGTAAACCGCAATCTTCCTCCCTTCCCGGCGCGGTCTGCCTTACCGGGGCTCGAACCGAGAACCGAAGCCTTTCGCAAGTAAGTGCTCTACTAACTGTGGTTAGGTAGCCACAGTGGTAGGCATTTACCGAGTTTGTTCACCCACGACTTGAATAGTGGTTGACAGATCAGTAGTTGGATAAACTATGCAGTTTACGTCAAGACGATTCGTTGGATGCTACTGGAGTTAAAAGAGACTACGGCAGTAGCAATCATCAGATTTTCCATATTTACTCCGTATGTCACTTGGATCTTTTTAAAGCAGTTCTCAGTTATTCCAGTAAAATACGAGAGGTGTTCAAATGAAAAGGTTCGAAACATCTTAATAATCAAATCTGAATATGCCATTTTGGGATAAAGTACGAGTAGTGAGACATCTAGGGACGCGAATGCAGTGCCCGGCCTGGTTGCGCTCATGCACGTGCGCCCGCCCTCGACGCAGGAGAGAAGCAGCCAAGCTTTCTGTTCCGTCGATGCGGCAGTGCATGTGCGGACATCACGGCGTTTACACTGTAAAATTCGAAGATTGAGGAACAGCAGAAGGCAATCAAAGCCTAACTCATCCACCAGGTGAACGATCTGGCGAGAAGCGATCGGCGTGTCACAGTGCGAATGCTTGCAGTGATGGTGGGGGCCTAGCGTCGGAACAGTGTGGACAATTGTGCACGACAGTTTGGGTTACCGGAAGGCGTGTGTGCAGTGGGTTCCGAAGCAGCTCAGCGAACCGCAAAGGAACACCTGTTTCCGTATCAGGAAGACCCTGCTTTCCTCGAGCGGATTGTCACCGGTGACGAGAGCTGCAGTCTTTTTGACGTCCGAGGTCCGGGCCTGGGCTGCTCACGGAAGGGATTCTGCTCTATAACGCGCGTCCACGCGTCTCCAGGGTCACACAAAGTGTACTGGCCAAGTTCAAGTGGGAGCAGCTTCGGCATCCGCCCTACAGCCCGGACATGTCGCCCTGTGACTTCCATCTGTTTGGTCCGCTAAAAAAAAAACATCAAAGAGAAGCGCTTCAACTCTGACAACGAACTAAAGGACACAAGAGAGGACTGGCCCTTGACAGTAAAATAGTGGGATAGTTGTGATGAGACCCACAGTGTCGTTTCATACCTTTTCATTTGAACACCCCTGTGAATGAGGATTAAAGCTGTAGAATGTGTAATGCACATTATTTCTGTCCGATTTGGAGCGAGTAGACAAATTATCATCCAAAGTAGGCTACTCAAACTGTTATTCTTCCAATAATTTTAATCCACCCTGATTACATTTGGAATACCTGTGAGTTGACGCAGTACCCACTTTAGGCTACACTGCGTGGTTACAACCTCACACTGTTGTCAGTTTTATGCCGTCGGGGCGCAGTATTTCCGACGCCAGGTCCATACTGCTGTTACGTTCTCTGGGCTGGCGCAAAGATTCTATACTGTATAACCGAGTTTCTCGCGAATACATGTCTGGTGTTTCATGAGCTCACGAGATTAATCTAATCTTCCGCAGATAAAGTATCCTGCTCGATACTCACGTCATGAGCACGTACTAGAGAAGTGTCAAGGGCAGTGAACGTGATGAGGTTACGTAACGTTCATTAGTAGGCGTGCCTTACGGGAACGCTTCCGCCCAAGGTGGTGACGTCTGTCTCTACAGCAGCCAACTAAGTCATAAAAAGGGCGGAACTCAAGCTGGATTTGGTGACTATAAGCAGCGACAATGGGCTAGGATGATTCCTTCATCAGAAACTGATCGAGGCGATACAATCGCTAAGACACTAAAAGTCGTTTGGAAATTCAGTCATCGAAATTGTTTTTTTATGGTTTCCCTTAATCGCACGTGGTAAACACCAAAATGGCTCCTTCGGATAGGATAATATGTTCGATACCATTAGTATGATATTTTTACTGGACGTTGGGACGTTATCTGCCATCCTTTTCTTTGAAGGAACAGTAGGCAACCTCAGTTGAAAAGGCTACAACAAGCCAGTAGGGGGTGGTTACAGAAAACTTGCCTTAGGATCAACTCGCTTGAGTTTTACCTTCCAAATTGACGATTTCGGCTATTAATGGGTGGCGCAACTATGCACTTTTCATATTTACGAATGATTTCTGATTCAAAGAATAAAATAAGTCTATTTTCAAATTTATTAGCAAAGACGCGTTTCACGCTCTTGGTTAATCTACAGATTTCCATATATTAAACTGCGGAAGCTGTATTGGTCACGATTAAAATCGTCAAAATTGACGACATTGAACTGAGTGATCGCTTAGTCAGTTTCATTAAACTGACCTTATAATGAGAAAGCCACATTAGTGATTGTGAAAGAATACCATGAGATGTGTAGTGAATAATTCCGTTCCCCAAGATCATGTGTGCGATTATTTGTACAATCCCATTATTTTAAATGATTTTAATTGTAACCAATGCAGCTTTCCCAGTCTCTTAACGAAACTGACATCCGCAATAATTGCTTGAATGCAATCATTTTAAGATATGGTAATCTGAAGATGCATCGATAGCGAGAAACGTCGTTAAATTAAAAAAAAAAAAAAAAAAAAAAAAAAAAAAAAAAAAAAAAAAAGCAACGGTTTATATTCCTTCCCTGAATTGGATAAAAGCAGGCTGAAGCAGGCCATGAAGTGGAGTAACGAATACAATAATTTCTGTGGTAATGTAGTGTCTGATAAAAGTCTTCAGACTGACTCTTTGCACTTTTAGTCTGACACTTGCCCACTGTTTTACCCTCCTCTGTCCTTCCATTTGCAATTTTGCTTTTCACTCAACATTCATACACATTATGTACACAGCCAAGCAACATCAGCCACAGTTGAATAGCCGTGCGCAGTGAGACTTGCTGCGGAGCGTGCGGCAGCTCCCCGTAGGAGGTTCGAGTCCTCCGTCGGGCATGAATATGTGTGTCAAATCGCTAGAAGAGAGTTGCCATCCCTACGGTACAACCTGTTTACACCAGCGATCTTTGCATAATCTGCAATAGTAACTCTGGTCTCTCAGAATACAATTGCAGCGTGCTAGCATATCCACACGTTTCGCACATGATTCTGCATTATCCTGTGCGTTTTAAGTTGTCAAACTAGTTTCCGCCAGTTTGAACGCGACAAGGAATTGCTTCTTTATTTCTTGTTTCGATCGTTATGTGCGATGATCGGCTCTTTTTCATAATATTTCCTAGCAGCCTCGTAATTTGGCAAGAATCGAAATACGAACATCTGTGGCTGACAGTCTCAAACCGTCAATTCCCCCCTCCCCTCCCGCTCAATGGGCGGAAACATCAAAATTCAGCAGTGTTGCTATAAAACGACTTTTATTTGCAGTTTGAACGTGCGGTTGTGGAACTATGTAGGGTGTGAGGTGAACCCATAAAGAGTTTGTTGCCCCTAACGGAGCGGCTGGAGCGGCGCTTGACAAACGCAACTCCAGAGAAGTTGGCTTTCTCGGCGCACCTCTTGTTTCACGCGCAGAATAAAATACGGCCTGTGGGAGCGGCTGTTGGAGAAACTTGTCCCACTTCGCCACCGGAAGCGCCGGCAGGGGCGCTGGGGAGCAACATGGCCGACAGCTGCTTCCGTGACAGCTGCCGGCAACATCTCCCGCAATCGCCCTCTCGAAACGTTGCTTAGCACATCCAGAGCCAATTAGACGTAAGCACATCCGAACACGTAAATCTATGGCGTAAGCAGAGGTTTCAAAGATGTTGGACCTATAGACAACGATGAGGCTGCGCGTTACGACATTAAACTGAAACCAAAATCCAAGTCACGTGACGTCAAATAAGCATTTTCGTACGACCAATGTGAAGCTGACAGTTGCAGCTGTTCTCATTTGTAACTGAAAATAAGTGTTGATTTTAACAATAAAAGTCATTCTATTACATATTTAGTAAAATAGTTAAACGTTATTTCTTCGCAGTTCCTAAATTAATGCGATTGTTACAGTAAACATTTAAAATTCTTTTTACAAGCTATAGAGTTGCATTTTAAGGGGGCGCTCTCACTAATAATCGTTTATTTAGATGACTCGTTCCGGCACATTATATTGTACTTGCTACATTGTAGCAAGGTGTTGGAGACGTTTTACTTGTCTTGCGACGTGCCAAAAATAATGTTGGATGTGGCGTACGTAAATGATAGCTCCGATGGCAGTATATGAAATAATCTCGGCAGAGATGTGGGCATGCGAGCCACGTGATGCTGCCACCGATGGCAATTATTAACTTTGAGCTCACTTGCGAATTCTATGGTTATATATGACCTGTGGTTGGAAATAAGACCCCGTTTCGACTTTTGCGAATGCGCCTGTATGGCTCAAAACGCATAGTCTGCAACTGTTCCACTACGAGCTTCTGAACACTGCAGAATTACATGTCCATCCAAATAAAGTTTACGCTACAGCTCAACAACACTGGAAAAAGTTCCGCATTCTTGTTCTACAGGAGTTTTCATAGCAGCAAATCACGAATTGCTAGACCTTTTCAAATGGAAGATTGGTTTTACTTAATTTTTTTTTCTTCGTGCCTTTTATTTCTTTTACTTGGAATTATGTATAAGAGTCTCTTGATTCAGAAGACAAGTGACAACAATGTCACACATCAGATTGTGAATACTTTTAAACTTCACAGAGGTGACAAAGAGTGAATTGATGCTGAACTTTATACAAATGCTATTACATTATTGTGAAGCAGTATTCAGACTTTTAAATAGGCGGAGTAATTTGTTTTTCTGAGATTAGCAAAACCTGCTCTTCTGGAAACGGCCAATTCACTCTCCCATAGCTGCCAACTTTTGGAAAGGGCTATCAGTAAAATCACTGGCGACAATCAGTAAAATTACGGTGACAATCAGTAAAATTCACGCATGACAAAAATATTTAACGATACTTCTGGGCTACAAAATAAAATAATTTATGAATGAAATAGTGTACTTCAATAAAATCACATTTACTTACAGAATAGGGCAATGATCTGTAGTTGAACATAACAGCCAAGAAGAAATCCATATTAAACAGCTCCAGGTGTGATAAACGTTGTTTTGGAGCATACCATATAGCAAGACTAACTTGATAAATTACACTGATTATGAAAGTCGACAAAAGCTTTACAAAATAAAAATTGGTTAATGTAACACAGTCAAGAAATCATATAGGTCCAATACACACTGCACTATGCAAATCACACGTTAATTTGATTTTAATGTCATAGTTGTGGCCTTCTTAGCTTCCTGCAAAAAGTCTTGGGAAAATGTTTTTTCATAACAGGGACCAGAACTCCTGGTCTTCAAAATAGAAATTGATTCCAGAGATTCATTAGACATTGACGATCTGAACTGTGTTCTATTTTTCTTCACGAGGCTAAAAACACGTTCACATTCTGCATTACTATGGGGTATGGTGAGAATGGAGAGCATTACTCTAGAAATTCTGTTATACTTAAGCCGACCATCGGCTCCTCGAATTCTTGATAGTTGTGCCCAACTGGTATCACTTGCAGCATCTTTATTTGTAATCAAATTGTCTTCCACCTGAAGAGCTGTGAACTGTGCCTGAAGCTCATTCACCACCTCATCTGTAGTTTCATGTTCTTCCTTAAATAACATAATCGGAAACTTTTCCAAGAAAAAACGAACAGAAGAAAACTGTGCATCGTCAATTTTGTCCAATCTAGCAACTTGTGCATGCTTTAACACATCATCCTTGAGAGGAAACTTGTTGATGATGTAGTCACAGGTAGTACAAAAGTAGTTTCTCACCGATGAATAGAAAAGGATTTTATCCATTTCCTGAAGATCATTCACTAGGTTGGAAGTCTGAACACCAATAACCAACTCATCATCACTTCTTTGATTCTCAATCAAGTTGTACTCAACTTCAAGTAATGAGGTGGTTTTGACAATTTTGGGCTTCACAAACTTGGCGAACAACTGCTTTAGCATATCCATTAGAAGTTCTAATAAAATATGAACTTGTGGGGAAGAAGACTGAAGAGCAACATTTAATTTGTCAAACACAGGAATAGTCACATGCAGAAAAGTACAAAAGGCTTTATTCAAGTTTGAGGACAGGAACATAAACAATTTTTCCTCGCGTGTTGTACCAGAAGTTTTGCTTTTCAGGATGGGTCTGTCACACTTGGAAGAACATGCTATTCGTTTAGGGGCATGTGTAGTAGCAGAATCAAGAAGTCTCTTCTTCTGATACTCTTTGGATCCACTTTGTTCAACTCTGGGTATTTTAAATGATGTCAAGTTTGTGGAAATGGCTTGGGTACAGGATATTACTTCCTCCTTGAAAAATGAAAGAAGCGGATCCCACTGATCCAGTAGTCTATCCAAACATCTACCTAGAGATAACCACCTAGTACAAACATGCTTAAGAATTTTCTTTGTCTCTTTATTGTGCAAGCTCTGAAATTTCTGAAGACGTTCTTTTCTTTTGGCACTCTTCTCTAAAAAATAAAATATATCGACAAGGATCTCATCGACTTTAAGAGGTAATCTTCCCGCACCTTTTTCAGCTGCTAGATTAATCAGGTGGCAAATGCAACCTACGATGGCAATACCTGGTCGAACTTCCTTCAGAACTGCTGCAACACCATTTTTTTGTCCAACCATAACAGGAGCATTGTCGGAGCAGAAAGCGACACAGTTTTCAATTGGAATGTTAAAAGTTTTCAGCTGTGACAACATCAGGTTACCTATGTTTCGCCCTGTTGAGTCCCCATCTAATGCTGGTACGGATAGCACAGTGCTCACTACTTTTTCCTGAGTAAAATCAAAAAACGTCACAACAATAGGATACAACTTTGTGTCCGTATCATTGCTTCCATCTGTTGCCAATGAAAATGGTCCATTCTGAAGGAACTTAACAATTTCAGATGATGCATTTTTTGCCATTGTTTTGACAATGGATGTCGTTTTCGTGCGACCACAGCTATATTTTTTCGCCACTTCTGATGTGGGAAACATCTTCTTAAATAATGCACCAGCGTGATCAGCGGCACTTAAGGGCACATTGTGTTCCACCAAAAAAGAAGTAAAAAGACACTCGGCCCTAATAACATCATTGTCGAAGTTTCCACATTTGGCAAAAAAGGCGTTGATTTTGGTATTGTCTTCCTTGGATTTGACGCAGCTTAAGTGTTTAGCGCACTTCACGTGATTACTCAAGTCATTTCTTCCCCCATGTGCAATATTAATGTCGCAGCCACATACCGTGCAAAAGGCAAATTTTTCACCTTTCTTTGATTTTAGTATGCACGGAAAATCGACAGAATATGAATTTTTAAATGTCTGAAAGTATTGTTTCTTGTTCGATTTATTCATGACGAACAATAGCAACAGCGAATAAAAATGTCCAACAACACGTGTCTCGCTATGGAGTGGAACAGCGAAAGGAACCTGGATCACTCACTGAACGTCACTTAAAACACTATGAAGTTATAATACAAGAATACGAACTGGTAGTGCAAACACTTTAACACTTCTTTAAAATATGTCACACGCTTTGAAAGGACGATATATTCAAGGAACGCTAACTTTGTAAACAAAGGAGTAAACGGGTTCCACTTCAACAAAAGAACGGATCGGAACAAACAACTTAAGAAGCACAGCCTATCGACACCTAGATTCACACGGAAGAACTGGTTACCGGTAGCGGCTTTAAATTTGAGTCCAATGACGACACAAACATCACACGGGTAAACGAACCAATCATATCAATGCATAAGTTATCGACTATCTTAGACCTGCCTTCGACCCCGCGAACAATCGAATGTTCGGAAGATCGAGTATCGTAGACCTACCTTCGACCAACGCAAACAATCGATTGTACGGAAGAAAATGGATGCGATTATCGAATTTAGATGTTTCAAATGTTTTACCGCAAAATCGTAAAATAGCACTGTCCATCCGTAAAACCGTAAAATCCTGCAATTTCCGTAAATTTTACGGACAAACCGTAAAAGTTGGCAGGTATGCTCTCCTTTCATAACCTTGAGCTTTATCTAATCTTCATACTAGCAGTTGTGAAAGGAAATCGATTCTTCAGCACCTTTGGCACAAGAATAGAAATTCTTCGCGTAAAATATCCAGTTTCCGGTGACATTCTATTAAATTTACCTACACCGAAATCGTCCAGCTGTGTTATTCACATTTAAAGGAGCAGACTCCAACATTATAAAATGTATAACCAAAAAAACTCGTCAAAATTGTGACCGGAAGCCTCTTCACTACTGGAACAAGTACTAATGACACTTCTTTACAGTGATTACTATTAGAGAATGTTACTAAAACTTCAGTTTCCAACCAGGCCGTCCCTTTTTTGAATGCGAGTAAAGTGGTTGATCAACTCAGTCGTGACAACTATACGCGTCGTAAACAGACCACAATTCGGAAGCTAATGATTCAGCTAGTCTTCATTACTTTAATTTACAATATTGTAAACACTGGAATGAAACAATTACAGTTCTATACATCTACCATTTGACCATTACAGTACTTTTTAAATACCTTAAATATTTATAATTCTTACTCCTTCCACCCAACCCTCATTCTCTGTGTATCTTTTTCCCGTAATTTGTAGGACGCGTCCACCAATTAGATTACAGCCTTTCATATGTATTTATTGTAGAACCGAGGCATTCTCTAAGCCTGACAGCAGTTCCAATAATTTCGCTAATTACCATAGGTGAAATTATTGCCTACTACTTCCATCCTGACATCGATTTTCAAATATCTTGAGGATAAAAATTCACATGAGTTTTGTATTCTGTCTCTGTCCTACTAAAAAATGTTATACATCTAAGGCGACCCGTAGACTGTCAATAACATTGTACAATATTTTCATTGAGCAATGTTATTGACTGTCTATAGTTAATATTGAAATTCCTGCAATACACTGCACAATTTATTGACAGGCGCAATTTGATTTGAGCAAACTGCATGGACCATAATCCTCTGGCAAAAAAACTGAGTATCTCTCAGTCCAGTCTCATCTGCTAAACTGTCAGTTCTGTACAATTCATTGTGTTGCAAATTTGAAATACGATCAAAATCTGCGAGAGGGTCATTCATTGAAGAATTGTTGGAAATATTCGGGTTTAGCCAGCTTTGTGATGTGTCAAATGAAACTATTATAGTAATCTACAAAAGGACAGAGCATTAAGATCGGCTGTAGAACTTCCTCGAAATATAGGGAAACTTACCAGAAATCAGGTAGGTGTAAGCTTCATTTACTATAGCAATTAAAATCATTTGGAAAATTATAGGAAAGAAATGTAAATAATAACGAGTTGACGAAATACTGGAGCCAACATGTTACTTGTAAATTTTGCAGACAAATTTTTACTGTGACAAAATTGTGTGGTCTACTTGTTTTTAAGACTGGGTGTGTATAAGTAAATATCACACAGATATAGGTGTAACCTTGTACGTATCTAAAGAGCTAACGCCCATCATCAGAGCGTATCCTCGTATCAAATAATCTACTGTTCTTGTACCATTCCTTTAGCCATCTACGCTTCTTTATGATCGCAAAGGAGCCAGGCAAAGAGCCATGTTCGCAAGTCTGAGATTTAGACACTAATCTTGTACAATATCGATTCGCTGTATGGAGAAAGAATGAATATATTGTACAATGTCATTCATAGCCAAGGTGCGTTTAACAACTCATATGCTAGTAGTCTCAAAGGGCTACTTGCTGAGCTTGAGGCAAAGAACAGGTCGTAAACCCAACAGCATTCCGACATTCACAAGGCAGCAAAATGTCAAACAGTTACGTGTATGCCAACGTCAGCGGCTCGACCTCAACAGCGCTGGTAATCGACATCAGCGAGAGGTGAATCTAGCTGTTACAACTTTAGTAAAGACGCCACTACCAACATGGTTGATTAGTTTAAGACGCTTTCTTCAATCTAGTAACATCGCCACTCAGAAAACTGTATGGCTATGTGGGTTACAAACTAGGACGATGAATGAAATTTTTCATATGAATTCCGATGTCTACATTCCGTCGCACGTCAAAGGAAACTTTTATACCACGTGATCTTTTTAAGTAATCTGTACGACAGTGACTGGAACTCTTTAATTGCTATCTAGTGTTATCTAGGGCGATTATACCGAATTCGTGATGCACTGACAAAACAGACAGCTTCTCAGTGGAACTGCTTGTCACTTCTGCCAATAAAAAGGTTCGCACTGCCCGATGATTAATAATCGTATCTTCGCTCTAACAATTGTGACTCAACAAATAACTACATAGATTTTTCTTGGTTTTTCTAAACCTCATTACGTAACTACCGGGATGGTTCCTTCAAAAAGGACACGCGTTTTTACCCTAGCTTTCTCGTATCAGAGCTTGTACTCCAATGACTTAAATCGTAGACGTGACGTCGAACCGAAAACGTAATCATCTTAGTACAGCATGTAAACTATTTGCTTCCCGAGCTCCAGTTGATCTCACAATATTTTTACTGGCTTTTAACGTGATCTGACATTGCACAGCGCGTGAAAAATGCAACACCGAGGTTCGTATTGCTCCACGTACAACAATACGACATCAAGCAATTGTCAGCGCGTGTCGAAAACAGAAGGAAAACCATCGCCCAACGAACACTCAACAGAACCACCGCTAATACAAAATTAACTTGCTAAAATGCAGCTATGGTTCCCTGCAAAGACATCTGAAATACCAAATAACCATGGGCTTCTTACTGAAAACTAAGCACGAACTCAGTGAGACAATAATCTCTTGGAATTTTTTTTGTAAAGTCTGATCAACCAGTCGTGACATAAAATGCGAGTTTCGTATAATTATTTCACAATTAACTTGCCAGTTGAGACCACATGGAGTTTTGAAGTTAACTGGATTAAGACGGTTCAATTGCAGGAGGAAGAGGTCAGATATGACCTTGACCTCATCTATGGAATTGTCTCGGCATTCATTTGACGTAATTCATGAAAATCTATAGCAATTTTCACTGTGCTCTTCCTGGATTTGGTTTTCCTTCGGAATTTATCACATCTATTTAATAAACCTGTAAGACTGCATACGCAAATTATCTGTATCAACAAGGAACAAACCTTCAAGAATATTACTCTTTATGGACAACAATGTTTGGCTACTTGTATCTTGCACGCAGGCGTCCGAAAGGAGATGCAGGAGGTGGGGGGTAGAAAAAGAGAGATTTCTCCCCCCCCCCCTCTGGAGTATAAATTCTTATAAGCCAGACAGAAATGATTTCCCGCGTGCCTCTAAAACTCTCATTGTTGCATATGTGACTTAAAAAGTGCGACACTATTCTTAAGCGACGCCATGCATGCAACTGTATTAACACCTTACAAACATTATACCCTTCCCGCACTACCTTACGACTTGCATTGTCACACTTTCAAATAATGCAACGCTCAGTTCAAATGGTAGATGTTTTCTAATAGGTGGGAAGTTGTGCCTATTATAGCAATATTGTCCTGGTCTTCCGTCCGCAGACTGGTTTAATGCAGCTCTCCAAGCAACCCTGTCCTGCGAAAGCCTCTTCATACGAGAATACGAATATTACTGGACTTCAAAAGCCCTATCTTTTGATATGTAAGGAAGGTGTGCATGCTACGCACACCTCAGCAATAAGGCTTAATACATATGAAATGACCCGTGCCTAAATAGGTGTCAATACGTTCGGTAAAATGAGAGCAAGATTAGTTTTTCAGGTTTATTTCGAGAGAACAAATATTACTGTGAGACTGCACACCTGTGTTGGTAGCCTATGTAGCCATTTTTAAATGAAGAAATCCCCCCAGGTAAATGATAAGGATGCGGCCTGGAAAACTAAATACACGTGTCCTCATAGAGTCATGCCGGAAGACAGGTACATACATATACATAATGAAAATTAATTCGAATCGGTAATTCAGGCCCCACAGTTTCTAAAATCATACAGTTCCAGCTAGGCATTTTAGAAATCTGCAAAGTACGAAACGTCGGCGAAAACTGCAAGCGTTTTGAAACTGAAGGGGAGGCGATGTAGCATGGAACTAAAAAGCATTTTTAGAAAGCATGCAAGGGCGATAGTAGGAGGCAAAAACAAGTGAAAAATGTAGGACACCCGACAAAAGTTAATACAAGAATGAAAGGGGGCAAAACGAAGAAAAAAGGGGGTGGGTTGGTTGGAACTCAATGGGGACAAATAGGCTACAAGTGTACTGCTTCTGTTGCATACTCAGATCTCATGCTATGGGGATGCGGTATTTGTACGTGAAATAGCAAAAGTGAAGCCCAAAGAGAATAGGTGTCCTTTAGGATACCGGTAGGTGAACGTACGATGTACTGGGATGAGCAAGGAAGATCGCGCCGCTGGTACTGCTGCAGTATATCACTCACCTTAGCGCCGATCTGGTTTCCGCACTGGCCCGCCTGGATGTGTACTATTTCCCTCATTTCTGTGTGTCTTGTGTTTCCGTATCACGCACGAATCCCAGCAGTATACAACGTCTCCGTCCTCGCGTCGCTACTAGAGTGGCTGAGCGACGCTCCCGCCCGGGCCTAGTAATACCCGAACCGCCACGGCGCGGTCGCACTGCGCATGCGCGGCGCCGGCGCCCGCTCCCATTGGTCGGCGGGTCGCCGCTAGGGTCGCAGCGGCGCCGCAGTATGGATCGGCCGCTCTGCAGTCGTGACTCACGGTTGTCTCACCTGCATAAGGGGAACTGCAGACGCTACCCTAACGTCGTTTCAAGGGCCTCGCCGAACCACGCCCTCGCCGACCCGAGCCGCCACAGCCGTACATGGAGCTGCGGAATCACTTTCCTTACTATAATGCAGAGTATCACTTTTTAGTAACCAAGAAAGAAATTTACGAATAAAATACCGTCTTGGTTTCAAAATTCTATTTTTATTTAGATATGGCTCGTTTCATCCAGTTTGGGCATTTCAGATATATCATCATCATCATCATTAGACACTGATTATGCCTTTCAGCGTTCAGTCTGGAACAAAGTACCTCTAATAAAATTCCTCCACGATCCCCAATTCAATGCTAACATTGATGCCTCGTCTGATGTTATGCCTCTTACTTCAAAATCATTCTGCACCGAATCTAAGTACTTCTTCTTGGTCTACCTCGACTCCTCTTACCCTCCGCTGCCGAGCTCATGAGTCTCTTAGGTAACCTTGCTTCGCCCATGCGTGTAACATGACCCCACCATCAAAGTCTGTTCGCTCTAACTGCTTCGTCTATGGTGTTCATTCCCAGTTTTTCTTTGATTTCCTCATTATGGACACCCTCCTGCCATTGTTCCCATCTATTAGTACCTGCAATCATTCTAGCTACTTTCATATCTGTAACTTCTACCTTATGGATAAGGTAACCTGTATCCACCCAACTTTCACTCCCATACAACAAAGTTGGTCGAAAGATAGAACGGTGCACTGCTAACTTACTTTTGGTACTTACTTCCTTCTTGCAGAAGAGAGTGATTTTATCTGAGCACTCACTGCATTAGCTTTGTTGCACCTCGATTCCAGTTCTTTCGCTATGTTGCCATCCTGTGAGAAAATACATCCTAGGTACTTGAAACTGTCTACCTGTTCTAACTTTGTTCCTCCTATCTGGCACTCAATCTGTTTAAATCTCTATCAGGTATATAACGAAGAACAAAAGAACTAGTATATTTACATGACAGAAATCCAAATAAATTAACTACAAAACAAATCGGAAATTGGTATTTAAATATTGTAATGATTCACGGTAATGATGTTTCACCTACTCTGTGATGGTATTTTGATTATAATGCAGCCATACGATATCAAATCAAACAAATTAATACTAGGTTTAACTTAACGAACTGTTGTTGCTGTGGTCTTCATTCCGCAGACTTGTTTGAAGCAGCTCTCCACGCTACCTGTCCTGTGCAAGCCTCTTTATCTGAGAATAAGAACGGCAACCCACATACTTTTGAATATGCTTACTGTATTCGTCCCTCGGTCTTCCTGCACGATTTTTACCCCATACACTTCCTTCTAAGGTGACGATTCTTTGATGTCTCAGAATTTGTCCCACCAATCTATCCCTTCTCTTAGTCAGGATATATCAGAAACTCTTTTTCTCCCAAATTTGGTTAAGCACCTCCCCATTACTTACGCGATCTACCTATCTAATTTTCATCAATCGTCTGTAGCTTCCATCATCTTTTTTCCTGAACTGCTTATCGCCCACGTTTCACTCCCAGACAAAAGCTTCCTAACATTTAAATTAATATTGGATATTAACAAGTTTCTCCTCTTCAGAAACGCTTTCCTTCCTATAGTCATTCTGCATTTTATCTCTTCTGTACTTCGGCCATCAAGTTATATTGCTATCCAAATAACAAATCTTTTATTGCCCCCTTACCTAATCTAATTCCTTCAGCATCGCCTGATTTTCTTATGCTACATTCCATTATACATGTTTTATTCTTGTTAATGTTCATCTTGTACCCTCTTTTCAAGATACTGTCCTTTCCATTCAGTTGCTATTCCAGGGCGTTTGCTGGGTGCGTCCCACTCACCACCCACCATTAAACAACTACGCCACCTAAACAGTACTTCACTATAATTATACTTTGTTGTTGTTGCTACGGTTGGGGGTTCGAATCCCCCCTCGGGCATGGATATTTGTGCCGTCCTAGTTAGTAAGTAGTTCATAAGTAGTTTGTAAGTTTAGGGACTGATGACCCCGTAGTTAAGTCCCATAGACTTTACAAACATTTGAACATTTGTTGTTGTTGTTGTTGTTGTGGTCTCCAGTCCGCAGACTGGTTTGATGCAGCTCTCCTCGCTGCCCTGTCCTGTGTAAGCCTCTTCATCTGAGAATATGAACGGCAACCTACATCCTTTTGAATCTGCTTGCTGTATTCGTCACTTGGTCTCCGTCTACGATTTTTACCCCACACACTTTCTTCTAATGCTAGGTTGACAATTCCTTGATGTCTCAGAATGTGTCCTACCAATCTATCCCTTTTCTTAGTAAGGATACGCCAGAAACTCCTTTTCTCCCCTATTCGGTTTAGCACCTCTTCATTAGTCACGTGATCTACCCATCTAATCTTCATCAATCGTCTGTAGCACCACGTTTCAAAATCTTCTATCATATTTTTGTCTAAACTCCTTATCGTCCACTTTTCACTGCCATACAATGCTACACTCCAGAAAAATGCTTTCAGAAAGGACTTCCTAACATTTAAATTAATATTGGATGTTAACAAGTTTCGCTTCTTTAGAAACGCTTTTCTCCCCATAGCCATTCTGCATTTTATATCTTCTTTACTTCGGCCATCAGAAGTTATCTTGCTACCCAAATAACAAAATTCATCTACTACTTTTATTGTCTCATTATCTAATTTAATTACTTCAGCATCGTCTGATTTTCTGACATTCCATTGCATTACCTTCGTTTTACTCTTGTTAATATTCATCTTATATCTTCCTTTCTAGACACTGTCCAATCCGTTCAATTGCTCTTCCAGATCCTTTGCAGTCTCTGAAAAAATTACTATGTCATAGGCAAACCGCAAACTTTTTATTTCTTCTCCCTGAACTTTAATTCCTTCTCCAAATTTCTCCGTCCATTCCTTCACTGCTTGCTCAATGTACAGATTGAACAACATTGGGGAAGGCTGTACTATCCTGTCTTACTACCTAATCAACCTCTGAGTCCCTTTCTTGCCCTTTGACTCTAATAACCGCTGTCTGGTTTTTATATAGGTTGAATATAACTTTTCGCTCCCTATATTTTACCCCTGCTACCTTCCGAATTTGGAAGACATTGTCAAAAGCTTTCTCCAAATCTACAAACGCCAAAAACGTAGGTCTGCCTACCTTAGCCTATGTTCTAAGATAAGTCGTAATGTGAGTATTGCCTCCCGTGTTCCTACTACGTCAATAATATCATGCAGTTGCATCCTTGAGTCAATGGTTGATGTGCGCTCACCATTTAGTAAATTTTAGCAAATTCGATGTCAGCCATGTTGTGACGTCACAGCTGGAGATTACGGACAGATTAAAGTTTTCCGCCATAAGACCAATGTTAGAACTTTAACTGTGAATATACCCCGTAACTTGCGCAATACATAATATACGCTATATGTATGCATACCAATGTAATAAGCGTTACATTATCTTGTTCTTCTTGTACCCTCCTTTCAAAACACTGTCCGTTCCATTCAATTGCCTTCCTGCTCCTTTGCTGTCTCTGACAGAATTACTGTCATCAGCAAACCGCAAAGTTTTTATTTCTTGTCGTTGAATTCCCTCTCAAAATTTTCTTGATGACGACATACTCCTGAGTAGTCTCCGGCCGGAGATCCAATTGGGGGACTATTCTACCTGCGGAATATTCTGAACGTACTATTGAAATAAATTTTTATTCCGAGATTTACCTTCTCTAATGTTTCTGTAGCACTAAGCAGGTCGTCTACATGCGTCAGTACTGGCACCATAGATTATTACAATCCTTTATTCGTCATTAGATATCTGAAGACCCCCTAACCGGACGACACACGTCATATCTAAATAAAAACAGATTTTGACAACCAAGACAGTTTTTTATTCAAGAATTTAGACTTCACACGGCCTCTGTGCCACATTACTTAAATGGATTGGGACGACTTTTTGAAAAGAAAGACTTTTTACTCCCATATGGGGCAGTGTCCTTTTGGAGCTATCACAAGGCTGAACAGGGATTTTTAACGCCCAGGGGCTGATGACCCCTCATTTAAGTCCCATACGCTTAACAAACATTTGAACATTTTGATTACTTTAAGGACAACACACGCTTATCCCCATGGGAGCAGCCACGCTTCAAATACCGCCCATACGCCCTCCCCTTCGTGGCTCTTTCAGACATAGTCAACCAATTCTACGATATCATTCAATCATGATGCTTTTTTCACATATATAGTTACTCTTACAACTGTACTGGATAGATAATTCGTGCAATGCAATCCAGTTGCTTCAGTGTGAAAATAGGTTTAGACGGTTTTGAGTATCCATCTACATATTTACACTATCACATGTAAGTGCTTGGCGGAGGGTTTATCGAAGCCCTGTTATTTTATTTTATGTTAAAAACAACAGTAACAGCGCTGGGAGGAACCTATAGCTCTTTCTCCGACCCGCACAATCTCTGGAGCCACATGTTCTGAATACGATCCACCCATGGATCGAAACTAGTTGAAAATAAATAAAAATTAATCAAAGGAGCGCTGTTCTCAAAAGTGTTCCAAAAATACTATTCTTAATATTTCTCTTCTGTTCCATTCTCTAATAACAGCTTATGAAAATCACCAGTAACGAACCCAGGGTCTTGGGGAGCTGAGCTCATGACCGGGAGCGGGGGGCTGCAGCTCCATAGCCCCCCAGCCACCTGGATTCACCACTGATGATCATGACTGTCTATGTAGGGTGCCAATAAAATATGTTCGCATTCGGAGGAGAAGGTTGGCGAAAGAAATTTCGCAAGTAGATTTCGCCGCAACAAATAACGCCTTTCTTTTAATGAGTTTCATCTCAACTCATGCAGTATTTCCGTTACTCTTTCTCCCCTGTGTCGCGATAATACAAAACGAGCTATCCTGCTGTGAACTTTCTCTACATTCTCCGTCATTCCTACTTGGTGGGGATCCCATTATGCACAACAGTACTCTGAAATAGGACATACAAATGTAGTGAAGCCATGTTGTTTAGTTGAACTGTTGTATCTTCTAAGTGAAAAGTACTCGGTGCCCTTCCTTAAGATATTTTCTGTGTCTTCTTTCCAACTGGCGGCAGTTCAACTGCTACGGTGGCTGTTGGAGGGGTGATGCGGTGCTCGGGCGGTTGGGTACGTTGCATTTGTACATAGGGCTTACATTTTGGTTCGGTATACTTAGGCGCGCGGAATATACAAACACTTTTCTGCTCTTATAATAGTGCCGATTTTCTATCTTTCCGATGTTTCGCTTCTTAATTATGGGACTTACTTTGTTACATGTAGACCCTGCCTTGTGAGTGGCTGTGTCGCGCCCAAGTTGCCTACAGTGCCTCCTGATTTGTTGCATGTAGCAGAGACTCAACATTTTAATCTGTTCCTACACGTAACCGTTTTACGGACTCACTAAGTACGTATACTCCCTTTGTACTGAATAATTTTAGTAAATATGTAAGGTAGCCACTTTATTACATGATAGACGTCACTATTTTATTTGGCAGTAATTTGCAGATGCGCCTGATGATGAGAAATAGGACTCGAAACTCGGTTAGTGCATAAAATAAAAAGTTTAAAATTAACAACTGTTGCGGATCCCATGATTTAAAATTAAAACCAATGAAATTTGTTCGTTATTGAACTTCTTAGGTATTTTGTTGAATTGACGGCCTGTAGATTTGACTGATTTATTGTATAAATGAAGTTAATGGATTTCTTTTAGTGCTCATATGGATTGGTTGTCTTTTCGTTATTTACGGACAACACCATTTTTCGCACCATATTTTTTCCACTTGCACTTGATCTTCAGGTGACTTAACTAACTGGTAAACGACAGCAACATCCGCGAACAGTCTAAGAGAGCTGCTCAGATTGTCGACTAAACTATAAAGGAAAGGAACGCCGTTTCCGTATGATCTTTATATACGGAGCGATGAAACAATAACAAAACTATGAAAATCGATATTTCATCAAAGAAATATGATGGAACGTTGAGTAATTAACCAATGTGAACAGTACTTAACAATTTTTTTCAGTGTATAACAAGTTCGTAGATGTTCAGTGAGAGCCCGTCCAGAGACACTAATGGCACCAATCCGATACTCGAACTGCACTGCTCAAAACAATTTAAGGGTCAGGCGATATATCATACACAATATAGATATGGTAACGTATTTTATTCAGATATTGGTGACAGTTATAATCTCTGTGTGATACAGTACGATATTTCTCTGTCTCAACTCTTTACTTCATGATTATATGGCGTTAGCTTAGAGCGAGGCACTCCAGGCATACCATAATAGTGCAAAAGTCATTCTCGTTGCACTCTATATGGTATGTGCCATGGACGGTATCAATCAGCTCTTGAGCGATATTTGTCCATTCTTGCATGAGTGCAGTATCCAACTCTTCAACCGTTGTGGGTGGTGCTGGTCTGACTGCAATGCGTCTGCCATGTGCAGACATCCTCAACTGGTTAACAAGCTGGCCACTCCATTCGTCCAATTCTCTCACTCTTAAGCATGTTCTCCACCAGTGGAGCTCTGTGGAGACGAGCGCTATCGTCCACCAGAAGGAATCCATGTCCTATGGCATCCAATTAGGAGTGATGTTTCCTGCACATAATCAGGATTGTTCCGAGTTCCACCTTTCCAGATGAGGGAACGACGGTTGTTCGGCTGAACACAAAATCTTGACTCATCTGTAAGCAGAACCCAGTGCCATTCCTTACGACTCCAAGCCTGTTGTTCCTCCGCCCAGTTTATGCGGGGTTAACGGTGTCGTGGTTTTAATGGAACACACACCTTATTCCTCCGTGCTTAGAGGCTACATTCCCGAAGACGACTTCGGATTGTGTGTTGAGGTTGCGCGTCCTTTTTTCGCCTGGAGGATGCGTTGCGGCTGAGAACAAGGGAATGGTCAGACTTGTCATGCCGACACACACACACACACACACACACACAAAGGCTGTTTTTCCTGCTTGGCGCTTGCGGTGACGGCTATCCACCCCTGGAAATGGCAAGTCGCCAGCTGTTGTTATGGTGAGCGTTGTGCGGGAGTTGCGGCCGTCTTATCGCGGCGTTCACTAAAGAGGAATATCGTAGCACGGTTCTGGTGGAAAGGGGAAACGAATATTCGTTTCTGTGGCATGCACTTACTTTTCATTTCTGGTTCGTATTTCGAAACATACCGTCCTGAAACTGGTTAGAGATGGGAAAGATATTCTGTACATCTACATCTATACTCCGCAAGCCGCTTTACGGTAAACATTCAATCTCCCCTCACAGGTGATGGCAACCCTGTAAATTTTTTACTGCTTGCAATGGAGGTATACCACAGACGGAAAATGAAGCAATCAACAGAAAACACGCGTGAAGACTATGTGATGTGCGACATGGTAGTTAAGCTTCTAGACGAACATGTAAATAGCGCAGACATGTGGCTAGAAACGACTGAAACATTCGACATTGCAGACTGTGAATCTACAGTTGGCGAAGAAACGGAAGAAAGTTGCACACATGAAGACTTCGCGTGTAGTGCTACGTACCATCGTCAATTATCTCCGAAAGTGACACCAGTAACTACAGACAAATAAAAACCGGTGAAGTATTGGTTGAACGAAAGTAGTAAGAAACGCCTACGTGTCAGTACTGTTCAAAATAGGTATCGCTTTGTCCGTTCTGAACGTGAATTGTATATATGGAAAAAGGAAGTTGATGGATGCCGTAAGAGTCAACTGGAAACTGCAATGGAGATAAATGCGCGACTTTTTGAACAATTTACCGATGCCAGACGACAGTCATTGAGTGTCAGCGACACAACTTTGCGTGATTGGGCGTTATAGATTGCCAACGCGATAGGCTCTAAAGAATTTACAGCTTCTCAAAGTTGGATTAGTCGCTTCAAAACATCGCATAAAATTGTGGCACGAAAAATAACAAAATTTGTATCGAGAAACAGGTCGGAAAATGAAGTGGCTCAAATGGAAATGATAGAAGCTTTTCTTAAGACTGCAAAAATAAGATCGCCAGTTTTAGTGAATCTTACGTTTACGACGCAGATCAGTCGGATTTTCAAAAAGAAATGCGTGCGAAAAGAACACTGTCACTTCAAAAAACATATTGAGGCAATTGCGCAGTCCACCACTGCACTCACCCATTCATTCTTTATAATGTCCATAGTTAGTCTGGATGGTTCATTGCTGCCTAAACCATATGTGTGTCTTCAAGAACCAACTGGACGTTTTGGATCACGTGTCAAACAGACAATGTTCTACGCAGACAATCTTGTGGTAGCCGCATCGAAGTCTGGAAAAATGGGAAATGATAACGTTACAATTTTCATGCGTCATGCTTTTCTTCCGTTCTGTGGGAACAAATCTCTTCTCCTTCTAGATTCGTGGTCAGGTCATAAAAGTTCTGATTCATTAAAAACTGTATTTCGAGCTCACCCTGACAAAGAAGTAGAGATACTTCAGATTCCACCCGGCACGACGAACGTTATTCAACCGTTAGACAGAGAATTTCTCCGCCTGTGGAAGGCATTTTACAGAAAACTAACAGAGAAAATTATTGTATGCAAATCACTGCAGTATCCTATCACCGTGACAATATTCTCAAGTTGCAATCAGTCGTCACGGTTTCAAAATGTGATTAACTATGCGTGGCACGCCTCGAAATATACTGATATTAGGCCTGATTCCTTCCTAACACCGGCCGAGTTTTGTCTTCGGACGTCTAACAACGTCTGTGATTCGCAGGGGTGTCATATGTCGTCTTTGCTTGTATGTTCTTGGTGCACAAAAAACCTATGTTTTGAACATTGTATCAATATTTCGCATTTTTGCGGTAATTACAAGAAATAAAAGTTTGACGTGTTCTAAACCGTATATGTATTTGTGTCTATTTCATAGCTGTTTGGAAAGAATGTTGTAGATAATAATATTTATTATTATCGTATTTATTAATTATCGTACGATCACTTTCACTGGGCGAATCAGCTCTCTCGCTGCTGTGGCAGGAGAGCGGTGCATAGCTAACGCCACCTTGTACCTAGATGGCGTTGGTATAACGTAGCGAGAGAGGTCAGGGTTATACAACAGGCAGTTATAAGCGCGGATACCATGAGACAATAATGTCATACTTCGTAGAAGTTTTTACAGACTTTCAGGTGTTGTCAGCAGCTAATAGTCTGCCTACAGACTTCCTTCAATGTTAACTCACAGTGGTTAAAATAGCAACACAGGTTTCGACATGACAAGTCTGAACATTCCCTTGTGAGTTGCACTCAGCCTCCTGGCTCAATGGGCTGTTAACCGGAGATCACGAACATCTCTTGCTAACGTTACCCGTGGACCACCTTGGCCTTGCCGTCTTTTAACGGTTCCTGTCTGAAATCGCGTCCAGGTCCTAGAAATACACTGGGACAATCCAATAGCTGCAGCCACCTCCATCTGTCTCTGTCCCGCTTCCCGCTCTCCATGCCATAGCTTCGGGTAAGTCACGTTGTTGTTGCATTCCACTACCTGCTCACTACACTCTCTGATCTCAACTGCTTGTGTAATTCGTTTGGTAGAACAACACCAGTCCCCTCTGCAGCAATTGTTATTACCACTATCTCGGTTGCCCTAATGTTGTCGTCTCAACTAGTTAGAACCGACAGGAAGTCGTCGATCCATTTTAGTTCATTCTGCCGATTACAGTATTTCAGAACCTAGATATCAACTGATCTCCTAATAGTTTTGACTACTGTAGTTCCTCACTCTCGGTAGTAGTCTTGTGTAGTTCGCGAACGAACTAGTTCGGAAGAGCGCTCCCACAGGCGAACTACGCGAACTATTTCGCAGATCCCTCGCCTCTTAGTTCGTCCCCTCCTTTTCCGAAGACTGATGGGGAACAGCGAGAGGACGCAAGAGCGCGCAGAATCGCGTGATTCCCTTCTGCTAGTTACCTTCATTTTGAGCTAAGATGCAGCTCAGCTGTAGTTTCATAGTTGACTGCCACAAGAAACCTATTTTAAAAATAAAGTACTACGAGTACTTTGTATGCAAAGTAGTTGAATACCATTGTATCACCCTTTCGTGTAAATAACTGGTTTATTTGCCTAAGTTCAAAATGTTCAAATGTTTGTTAAGCTTACGGGACTTAACTACGGGGTTATCAGTCCCTAAACTTACAAACTACTTAACAACTAGCTTATACAAGGACGGCACAAATATCCACCGAGGGGGGATTCGAACCCCCAACCGAAGTGGCCGTGCAGACCGTGTCTGAAGCGCCTCAGTCCCCTGGGCCACCGCGGCCATTTGCCTAAGTATTTGATGTCAAATTGCCCAAAAATACGGGTAATAGCACACGCTTTGGCGACACTGATTCATTATATAAAAAAGCTGTCATAAAAAAAGAGCTCTTTTAGTAGCGGTAGCAAAAGCCAAAAAGAGCGGACGAACTAGAAGGAGCATACGAACAGGAGCTGCGGACGAACTAGGAGCAGAGGACGAACTAGGAGCAGCGGACGATTATGCCAAACGTATCTCGCTTCATAGTTCGTTGGATTTTCCGAAGACCGAGTTGAGGGAAGAGCTAGTTCAGCAACATTTCCGGACACTTTTTTTAAAAAAATTTGATGACTTCAATAAGAAGACAAAGCCAAGATCGCATGTATAAATTACTCATTTATTATCCGTCATTACTAGTTTCGGCAAGCTATGTTGCCATTATCAAATGATCAAACGTTACTTCGTCAAACTAATAAAATACTTATTACATAACCCAAGACATATTAATTAAAAACTGATACAGCACAGTATATGTCATAAGTTGTTTTTAATTCATATGCCTTGCATTTTGTAGTAAGTATTTTATTAGTTTGACGAAGTAACGTTTGATCATTTGATAATGGCAACATAGCTTGCTGTGACTAGTAATGACAGATAGTAAATTAGTAATTTATACATGCGATTTTGGCTTTGTCTTCTTATTGAGGTCATCACATTTTAAAAAATATTTTAGAATAGCTCTCCCTACCAACAATGTCGGCTAATAATTTCCGTATGCTTTTGCCCTTCGAAGAAAAAAGGGCCAGAATCTCTATCGGTTGAAATGCAACGGAAATCATTTACCTTACTTGAATGACATTCATGTCGAATCGTTTCCTGTGGCTTCTTTGTGCCCATATATGGACATTGTGCATTCGACGTGCCCATTTTGAGTCAAATGCAACTTCGTCACTGAACACTAGCTTCGAAATCGACATCTGTTTACCTCTGCTCAAGGACAAACTCACAGAATTCGAGTCTTTTGACTTTATCAGCATCGGCAGGGCTTGAACCATTTTCAGACGAAAGGTTTCTTCACTGACGTTTCTTTAGGTCTCTCCAAATAGTCGTCTGTGGGATTTACTAAATCGGCGGATCGATTTTCTTTGAATGCGAGCTTTCTGAATGCGATGAACATTTCTTCACTCGTGCACAGCCGTCCGTAACTTTTCCATTTGCACAAACACACTTTCTATCTGAGTTGTTTATATTAGCGTTTGATAAACCAGGTATCACGAGGAAGAAGCGCACGCTACGCTGAACATCTGTCGTCGATTCTATTCTGGAGTAATTGATAATACAAAATTAATTTTGTTGAGCAGTCGCCATCTTTGGATTAACAACAGAAATTGGCAGACAGCGTTACGCGAACAGATGATCAACCAAATGAAACTTCAGAGCTTCCTTGACCTGAAGAGAGGAAGAATTTAGCTCTCTTTCTCTTCTTTGCAGAGTTATTGTTTTTCAAAGTCGTGGAATTATTTTTGAAATATTCAGTAACGACTATGGCTTCAACGTTGATAGACAAAAGTTTTTGAAGGAAATTATAAAGGAAGTCCAGATAAAGCAGAAAATATTTTGGAGCAATTTCACTCCCTCCCTGGGTAGGATTTACACAAAACACATAATTTTTTGTTACCGTCAAACAGGGTGATTTCGGACAGTTTTGAGATTATTTTCACTATAACTTTCGTAGGTTTTGTCAGATTTTACTGTTTTTTTTGTTTTTGTTTTTTTGTTTTTTTTTTTTTTTTTTTTTTTTACGGACGTGGTGGGGTATATGTATAACCAATAAAATATCAGAGAAACATTTACTTTTGCCTGAGACAAAAAAATAAAGTGTCCGAAATCACCCCATGGACTGGGGTGATTTCGGACACACGTATATTTTCAATCTCTGTCCGGAGTTTCGAACTGTATAGGGTCATTTGACTTTTTTCATTCTACTTTTTTATTTTAGTGACTTTTAACGTATTTTAAGGACGTCCATCATTAAAATAAGGGATAATAACTGAGATAAAGAATTTAATTTATTAAAGGCTATTTTACATGTTAATTTTGCACTCTGAATATCTCGAACTGCGTTCCTTAAAATTTCCGGCTCATAATTACACCGATCTTGAACATCTTTCTTACTTTTATACGTTCTCGGCATTGCCCGAAATCACCCTACAAAGTACACAATTTCGAAAAAACATCCGTTACTTTGAAACTTTACACAAAACTCGTGACAAACTGGTACAAAACTTCTCTCAGTGTCGCTGCCTACTGATCTTGTTGGCAACTGGCGCTACAACAGGATGTTTCCGCTCCATAACACAGCGAGAACTCTCGACAATGAGAATGTGCGAGTGATTATTGCGTCGTTAAGCAATCGATCCAAATGCGGAACTGCGGCACGCGGATAATAAGTTGGCGCATAAAATAAGTAGCGCGCGGAGGTGGAAATTAGCGCTAATTCATTGCTATGGAGCGGGAAAGAGAAGATAAACCATATCGTCCGAAATCACACGGTTTAACGGTATCTAAAGATTATGAAAATAGTGCGAAAACTGATAAAGAAGGCTAAAAAAAACGCTCAGAGATGCTAAAAAAGTATTTACGAGGCAAATGCGGTGATCTCTATACAAACTGGATGCATAACTCTGGTGTCTGGGCATTGAATTGCAGCGTGCCTGCACATTCATATGTTTTGCACACGATTTCGTATTGTCCGCCATGTTTAAATTTGGCAAACGAGTTTCTATCAGTTATTACGTGACAAAGAATTGCTTGCTTACCTCTTGACTTGGAATGTAATTCAATATTCGATGTAGTATGCTGATATGGGAACGGAATCGAAACATATTTTCTCCTCTTTTTCTTTAAATGTTTCTTAGCAGCCATGTTTGAATTTGGTAAGAAACTAAATATGAACATCTATGGCTGGCACGCTAAGACAACTGAAGTTCAGCATCGAGATAGTATAGAGATCCATAGACCAAAGATAACATAGACTGCACGTGACCTTATCTGTGCCGTGTTGTGGTTTGAAACCAACATCTAAAATTGCCCCTAGTCACGTGACTGAGTTTTCGTCAATATGAGCAACAGTTTTTGTAATTTTCAACTGAAGTCAAGTATTGATTTTAACAATAGGATGGCTTTTTTACACTTCTTACACATTTAGTACTAAAGGTAATGCAGTTTTGCACAATTATACTAATATTAATGCGATGATTGTTTTTATATGTGACGAGCTAAACACTTATTCACAGTTCTTTTTACAAGAAATAGAATTACAGATAGTGTTTGTGCAGCATTATGATTTTTTTAACTGTTGAATGTAATTATCGAGGGGAGGACGATTCCAGTTGGTCTAGCCTAAATTTATATTTCATGAAGTGAATTATTTCTAGTGCAGATCTGTTTTTAATAGCGTTGTACACAGCTATATTTGAGTACAGAAGATTCAGTATAGTTGTAGTTGTGTTTGCACATCAATTACTCTAATGTAAATACCGAGTACCATACAATATTTACGTATTGACATCGCTGTTTATGCAGAAGTCGTAAAATACAAACGCCTGTATTGTGTAAAAAATCTGATATTATGGATATAGACCGTTTTTGGTTCCTATAAAAGCATAAAATAACTTTAACACATACTGTTGAGAAAACGTAAGAAAACTGATGCTGTTTGTAAAATTGATTATTCATCTTCTGCTCCCATGGCGGTTGCAAAGTGACTAACAGAGCAACAAAAACAGCTATTCACTTAATAAGAGCAAGTCATTTATACCTACGTCTCGGGACTGATAACCCTTGATGTTTAGTCCCTTTACCACCAGCCAATTTATACGTTTCACCTAGGCACATGTAAAAACAACAACATGGCAGTAACATTAGGAATTACGGAGAAATAACGTTAACTGTTCTGCTAAAAGCATTTTAGGATATGACTAGACGTTTTTTTTTTTGTTCAAATGAACGGCTCATTTCAATTATAAGTGATAAAAACTACATCCGTCAGCTCCACTTCACATTTTTTGTAACGCCGAAAACGGCTTGTTGCCCCGAGTCACGTGACTTAGATGTTGGTTTCATTGTAATGACGTCACGCGCAGTCTATATTATCTATGGTCTATGTAGAGATCAATGGGCAAATGTCATCTGTGTTGTAAGAAAATCGCCAAAGAAAGGTAATATCTTTTATTCTCCTTGTTTTGTGAATAGAAAAGAATGTCGATAGACTACCGTAGAGAGGCAACACCGCGCCCAGAGTGAAGCAAATTGAATAATTGTCCGCCATGTTATCGGAAGTTTAGAGATTGCGCCTTTTAGTTTTAACCAGAAACAATATTACCTACGAATATAGTGCACAAACTTTTTATAATATCATTTCTCGAAAGAGTCAGTACCTTTCATTTAAGTGCAGTAACCCAGACGTTCAAAAACATTTGTGACTAAACGATATGGTCTTGAAAGTTAAGGCCAATTATCTTCGTTTCTGTACGACGTTTCTTAAAAATGGCCACAAATACTGCGTAGTAGCGCACTGTACAAATACAACTATCGAACACCAAAATATTGTTTTTCGGTGGTTCAAACAATGAGAAGATATGCAAAATGTGGTTGAAACTCGCTCCTAGGATCCAGAATAGATAGCTGTCACTTCGTGCGTTTATTTCTGTGGCGATCAGTGTGATGTAAGTAAACACTCTCATGATAATTATTATTCTATTATTTCACTATTAAGTATCATGCTCTGCAACTATATGTGGACGAGTGAATGTAAATGGAATAGCGTGTGGTGAAAAATTTAGACACATTCGTAACAAATCAAGTATTGAATATTTAAGTAAGGTAGTGATTTACCTGGGAGAAACAGAGGCAAACATCAACTCGCAAAAATACTAAATCAATCAATCGCCTTAATTTCGAAGCTATAAACGTATTACATATTTTCTTCCCTCCCATTAGTTACATGAAATTGAGGTTAAAATTGTCTTCCCGTCCCGGTGCCATCTCTTGATAATGTTTGCAAAGATGCTGAATGCAGGCAGTCACGTGACGACGGCATTAGCCAATCGCGTGACGACGTAAATGTTCTGTCATGAAATATTCATTTCAGTAGTGCAGTAGTGCAATTGTTTTTACTGAGCGTACGAGAGTACAAGCAAGAACCCGGTAACTATAGAGCAGGAACAGCTTTATTTATTTACTTCATGGTTGTACGAAACACTAATCAAGTCATTCTATGTGGTTCAGATTTCCAATATTAACATCTTAACAAACATGCTGCCAACATAATTGCGCGAGGACGCCGGGACGGGAAGTAAAATCGAACCTGTAATGGGACCTCAATATGTGTTTTTAAATCGCGCGAACACTTGCTTAAGTCGCGGTGTATATACGGAAATGACGTGTACAAGGAACCATATACTAATTTGAAATATAACTAATTTCATATTACATTTTCCACAAGAGAATAGTTAAATATAATTATAATATGCCATGTAAAAAACCATGGCTAACGAAAGGAATAAAAGTAACTTGCAACCAGAAAAAAAATAACTGTATCTAACAGCAAGAAAGAGTAATAAAAAATCCACAGTAAACGGCATGGCACAATTAATAAATAGATTTTCAACATAAATCTGTAACCAAGGTAGAGTAATAAAAAATTTTAGGCGTTTGCATTGGTGAGGATTGAGTTGGAAGAAACATATTTAAGACCTGCTGAAACGTTTGAGTTCAGCTACTTATGCTATCAGGGTCATTGCAAAATTTGGTGATATGCATCTCAGTAAATTAGCTTACTAGACCTATTTTTTCACTGATTTCAAATGGTATCATATTATGGGGGAATTCAAGATTGAGTGGAAAAGTATTCATTACACAAAATGTGTAATCACAGTAATTGCAGGAGCCCAACCAAGATCATCCAGCATACATTTATTTAAGGATATAGGGATCTTCACACACACACACACACACACACACACACACACACACACACACATATATATATATATATATATATATATATATATATTCACTTATGAAATTTGTTATTAACAATCCGACCCAATTCAAAAGTAATAGCAGTGTGCATAGCTACAACACTAGGAGAAAGGATGATATTCACTATTCACGGTTAAATGTAACTTTGGCGCGGAAAAGGGTGAATTATGTTACAACAACTGTCTTTGGTCACTTACCAAGTAGTATCAAAAGTCTGACAGATTTCCAATTATTGTTTAAAAAGAAATTAAAAGAATTTCTGAGTGGCAACTCCTTCTTTTAGATAAAACTCAGAAATTTCGCTAAAAATACATAAAAAGGTAAAGTGGAAGAATCCTTGCAATCTGTATATATCGCAGGTGTGATTGTTACGTAGTAACATATCGATTGTGAGAATTACTACATTATCGTGAATCGGAAAATTACTTCGAGACCAGTCACTACATGGGTGTAAGAGTTTGTTTTGATTACTTACCTTGGATGGAAAGTCTGCTTTCATTATCAACGGATAATAGGACACAATTCCTAGAAACCTGACTCAAGCAGAACTTAGATTATAGATTAAGATTTTTTGTTTGAAAAGTGATCTGTAGCTTTACTCTGAAAGTAAGGTACAGGTTAACAGAGAGGTTTTCTTTCGCAAGTGAGCGCCGAAGACGCGAATCGATAGTACATGCTGTTGTGGTAATCTGTAATTTACGAAGATATTCACAGATTATTTATAATGCGTAAGTATTACGATATACTCGTTGATAGTGTTTGTTTTGTTTGTTGTTCCGCTATCTTAAATTCCCGTCACAATCGATTTGTTACTCCATAACAGGCGCACCTTCGATATATATCGTATTCAAACATTCTTCCACATTACCCATTAAAAAAAAAAAAAAAAAAAAAAAAAAAAAAAAAATCTTAAAATATTGAATGTTATGTGTAGACACCATTTATTAAACTGACACGTTCCATATCATTGCGAAATGTTGTATATATGATCTATGGAACAAGTATTAATCTAATCTAATCTAACCTGAATTTGGCATGCTTTGGTTATGTGACGTGAGCGTTACCAACCTATGACGATACGGAAGCGCCGCCGAATTGCTCTGCTATATTATAAACTTTGGCACGTATTGTATAACTGTAGATAAGCATTTCGCTTTATTTCACTTTTTTTTCTTTTGGTGTTACAACTTGCTACCAACACAGAGCACGTGAAACTGAAAATTACTCTCACAACTGCATGTTTCATTGTATAATTTGCTTTAAGGCCAGTCTTTTGAAACAAATAAGGCATAAAACATCTCTAGCAAAATTTAGCCTTAAAATGCAAGTATGTTTTACTTACAAAGCAGTTTTCACTTTTCATTTCTGGCACGTAAAAGTCTGGATGCATCCATTGATCTCCATACTACAATTTCTTGTGATACTGAGGTCTGTTGCTATTAAAAATGTTTAAGAATTTCCAGAATATATTGTTTACTGAACGGAAAGTATAATTGCATGATATCTTTACACACAAATAAATTCTGTATGTGCTTCCAACACCGGAGATCGGTTATGTTTCATGCTTTATTGGTCTCGTATCAGAAAAAGAGAATCAAAAAACCGTTTACCAATTTTACAATAAAAAGGATCTATGATAGTTAATAAGAGCAAAGTGTTGATGGCATCACAGTTGGATCCATTATTAATGTAGTTTACTTTTATTTTATTCCTAAAGCGAGAATCCGGGGTAATGAAAAGAGCAATGCTAATGAGTGAAGTTTTCCTTATCATTCAAAGCATTCATAATATCTTGCTATCTACAATACAAACCACAATCACGGCCATGTCAAACAACACGAATAGCAGTGTCACACCCTGCAAAAGAGGAGCGAATGTAAGAGGTTTTAATGGGAGATCCAAAGGACAGAGAATGGTGGAAGACAGAGCCATGCATCTTTCCATGTATAAACGTACCGTAACAATGTCGGCATTAACGGCGGCAGTTGATATTTACTGTAAAGTGTGTTAACTGTTAGATGGCAGAGCTCTCCCTAGCCCAGAATCGGTACAAGTCGGTAGACGTCGGGCAGCTTCGGCAGGCAGTCTTTGTTTCGAGGATGCAGCCAATATTACTAACTGAAAGTGCTGTGGGAGGCAACAATAGACGTCTGATTTCTTATTGTTTGCATACCACTGTTCTGAGTGTTTCGTTTTGTGTAATACGTAACATAAATGAGTGATTCCTGTAGTTGGTATCGTTATCAACCATTCTCGTGAGTATGCTGCTTTGTTTCATTTACGACCAACATTTAAAGCGATGTGCGCTACATGTACTTTCGTGAAAGCATGCCGCGTGGTTTGTGTGTCAGCACTGCAGGACGTAGGCGTGGCTTGTCTTGTTTTATAAAAACATGTTATATTTATCCGAGAATATATAAGAAATACACCCTCATAAACCACAGACATTACCGAGGTGGGGTGGCTGGCTGTCTCGACAATACATATAGCCGTACCATTTGTGCAACCGCAGCGGAGGGGCGCCTGTGGAGATGCCTGTGGAAGAGCGGCAGCAGCCTTTTCAGTAGTTATAGGGGCAACAGTTTGGATGATTGACTGAGCTGGACTGGTAACATCAGCTAACGTGGCTTTGCCATGCTGTTAATGCGAAAGGCTGAAAGCAAAGCTTGAACATCTACAGCGAGAGGTCTGAAGATGATCTAATCTTAGATCGAACCGGTTACCTGTAGTAATAAATTGTACAATTTTGCGAACTAGACTGTTATTTTTAACTTTAAATAATTACAAGTTCACTGGTTTTTTTTTTTTTTTTTTTTTTTTTTTTTTTTTTTTTTTTTTTTTTTTTTTCAAATAAGGTAACCATGTTTTCCAAACTGATTAAATAGGCATTCTATGGATCGGAGCGTGGAATGTACTATCCCTCAATCGGGTAGGTAAGTTAGAAAATTTGAATAGAGAAATGGATAGATTAAAGTTAGATATGGAGGGGATTAGTGAAGTTCGGTGGCAGGATGAACAGAATTTTTGGTCAGAACGCATTATCCTAACAAAAATAGACACAAAACCAACACCGACCACAGTAGTACAAGTTTATATGCCAAGTAGCTCTGTCGACGATGTGGAGGTCGAAGAAATGTAAAAAAAAAGGTAAAGCAGTCATCAATCCGAAGATTGGTTTGAACACCACAGTGCTTTACTAGGCATGGTCCTGTTTGGAGGTGGTATGCCGTTGCCTTCCTCCGACCTTCGAACTGACTTACCCAGCCAGTTATAGGGGGACCTACAGCTTAACGTGGGTTCCGAACCACGGTGCTACTCGGTATTTTTCACATGAGCAATACTGCCAGAGGTGAAAGAAGTGGAAAGTGACAGATAAAAATCCTAGGGCCTAGCGGGGATCGAACCCCGGACCTTTGGATTTGTAGTCTGGCACTCTACCACTCTGCAACCGAAGCGCACTTGAAAAAAATGTATGAGGAAATAAAAGAAATTATTCAGATCGTTGAAGGAGAAGAAAACTTAATTGTGATGGGTGACTGGAACTCGGTAATAGGAAAGGAAAGAGAAGGAATTGTAGTAGATGAATATGGACTGAGGAAAAGGAATGAAAGAGGAGATCGCCTGGTAGTATTTTGTGCAGAGCACAATTCAATCATCACAAACACTTGGTTTAATCATCACGAAAGAAGGTTGTACACTTGAAAGGACCAGGAGACACTGGAAGATATCAGATTGACTTTATAATGGTAAGGCAAAGGTTTAGAAAACAAGATTTTAAACTGTAAGACATATCCAGGGGCAGATATAGACTCTGACCAAAACTTATTGGTTAGGAACTGTAGATTAAGACTTAAAAGGCTGCAAAAAGTAAGAAAATTAAGGAAATGGAACCTAGACAAAATGAAGGAACCAGAGGTGGATGAGAGTTTTAAAGGGAGCATTAGACGAGGATTTTCATAAACGGTGGAAAGTAATACAGTAGAAGAAGACTGGGTAACTCCGAGAGATAGAGTAGTGAAGGCCGCAGAGGATCATGTAGGCAGAAGGACAAGGCCCAATAGAAATCCTTGCTGGCCGCAGTGGCCGAGCGTTCTGCGGCGCATGAGACACAGTCTGCACGACCACTACGGTCGGGGGTTCGAATCCCCCCTCGGGCATGGATATTTGAGCCGTCCTTAGTATTAGCTAGTTCATAAGTAGTTTGTAAGTTTAGGGACTGGTGACCCCGTAGTTAATTCCCATAAGCTCTACAAACATTTGAACATTTGAGAAATCCTTGGATAACACAGCAGATACGGAATTGATGAAAGAAGAAATTATAATAATACATCAAGTGAAGCAGGCAAACGGGAATATAGATGTCTGAAAAATGAGGTTATCACGAAGTGCAGACTGGCTAAGCAGGAGAAATGCAAGATCGTAGAAAATTGTATAACCAGGGGAAAGATAGATACCTCCTACAGGAAAATAAGAGAGACATTTGGAGACAACAGAAGTAGCGGTATGAATATCAAGAACTCAGACGAAAAATCAGTGCTAATCAAAGAAGGGAAAGCAGAAAGGGAAGAAATATATAGAAGGACTATACAAAGGAAATAACCTTGAAGGCAGTATTCTAGAAATTGAGGTCGAAGCACAGGAAGATGAGCTAGGAGGTAGTATACTGCGAGAAGCATTTGACAGAGCACTAAAAGATTTGAGTTGAATCAAGGCCCTTGGAGTATATGATGTTATCCTTATAAGAACCAATCATGAAGAAATTGTTCCACCTGGTATACAAAATGTATGAAACAGGGGAAATACTTTCAGACTTCAAGATGAATATAGTGATTGGAATTCCTAAGAAAGCAAGTGCAGCCAAATGTGAAAATTACAGAACTATCATGGTTTCAAAATACTAACACGAATTATTTACAGAAGAATAGAAAAACTGGTGTAATCTGACCCCGGAGAATATCAATTTGGATTTAGGAGATAGATTAAAGATTTTTAAAAAAAAGTAAAAGAAGACATACGTTTTCAGCATTTGTGGAGCTGGAAAAAGCTTTTGACATTGTTGACTGGAATACACTCTTTCAGATTCTGAAAGTAGCAACAGACAGCAATTATTAGAGTCGAAGGGCATGAAAGGGTCGCAGTGGTTGGGAAGGGAGTAAGTCAGGGTTGTAGCCTTTCCCCAATGTTGTTAAATCTTTACATTGAGCAAGCTGTGAAGGAATGTAAGGAGAAATTTGAGGAGGGATTAGAATGCAGGGAGAAGAAATAAAAATCTTGCGGTTTGCTGATGACATATTAATTGTGTCAGAGACAAAAAAGGAAGGTATAAGATGAAAAATAACAAGAGTAAAACGAGAGTAATAGAATGTAGTGTCAGAAAATCAGGCGATGTTGAAGAATTAGATTAGGTAATGAGGCAATAAAAGTAGTAATGAGTTTCGTTATTTGGGTAGCAAGATAACTTTTGATGGCCTAAGTAAAGAAGATATAAAATGCAGAATGGCTATGGGAAGGAAAGCGTTTCTGAAGAAGCGAAATTTGTTGACATCCAATATTAGTTTAAATGTTAGGAAGTCCTTTCTGAAAGCATTTGTCTGGAGTATAGCATTGTACGGGAGTGAAACGTGGACGATAAATAGTTCAGACAAAAAGATGATAGAAGCTTTCGAAATGTGGTGCTATAGATGAATGATGAAGATTAGATGGGTAGATAACGTAACTAATGAGGAGGTGCTTAACCGAATCGGAGAGAAAAGGAGTTTCTGGCATATCCTGATTAAGAGACGGGCTAGGTTGGTCAGAAACAGTCTGAGACACCAAGGAATCGTGAGCATAGCATTTGAAGAAAGTGTGTGGGTTAATAATCGTAGCGGGAGACCGAGGGACGAATAAAGTAAGCAGCTTCAAAAGGATGTAGGTTGGCGTACGTAATCTCAGATGAAGAGGCTTGAAATGGACAGGGTAGCGTGGAGAGCTGCATCAAACCAGTCTGCGGACTGAAGACCACAACAACAACATATGAGAAATAATGCTGTCTTGCATAATGTACAAAATTGTACGTGCAGTATCCAAACATAGAAAGATAGCAATCAAAATACAAATTGTCTATAAAATTCGCATGATTTCATATTAATTGAGTTATGTGTTATAAAGTTGTATAGGGTTTCAGGCATATATATTTATTTGTGTAAGTGCTGTATGTCTGAAAAATCCGTTGCTGATACAGTTAGTGGTAAAGGAGTAATATATAAAAACTTGGTGCGTGATAGGGCGGATTTTAATGAAGTTTACTATTTATGTGCTCATATCTCATGAACTACGTGTCGTACTGTGATACAATTTCGAAGGCACATTCTGCTACATGTGTGTATACTCTCTATAAAATTTCCTGCGGCTACATTTTGTAGTGTAAAAATTATAAATTGTATCGTCATACTGAATGTCGAAGTTTTAGTCCATGAACTGCGGAAAACTAGTAAGCGAGAAACTTTTTTCCTTTCATAATTTTGATATGGCTGTCAGCGAGAAAATGTTCAATAAAGGTTTGAAAATATGTTTAAAGTTGGTTGCAATCGCTAAGTACTGCCATTCTCATACAAAGTGTGGAAAATGCCTTGTCGCATTATGTGGCAGTTTCTTGCAACTACTGTATATTGTTTATTACGTTGTGTCTCCTGAACCATGAGCCGTATGTGGTTATTACCACGACAGCATTGTTACCTTGTGGTAAGGAATATGTGCACAAAATTTAGTTGATATCGGTCCAGTGGTTTAGGAGGAACTGTACAACACTGTCGTTTGATGCAACAGTCTTTCGCGCATCTCATTGTTTATGATCTCATATCTCGTGAACAATATGTTGTACGTGATCCTAACACTTACGACGGCCGTCCTCATGGATTGAAGCTTAGGTGTGCAAAATTTCATAAACATTGGAAGAAAACTAGATCTGTATACAATACGTACACAAAAACAAATACACAAACATACGGATACTCTGCTTTAAGTATATAAAGATTTTCGCTTTTGTAGGTGCTTTAGATCTCACATAGTTATTTCTCGTATGTTGTATATCCGTATATCAGAAGCTGAGTTGCAACGATGCCATTAAAGCGACATTCACTATTTTCAAAGATGCAACCAATGAGACCATCTCCATGTCATCTGTTTCACAATACTGTAGATAGTTTCCAATAAGATTCTATGTTTTATGAATGATATTTATTTTCGCCTTTTTCTCATTTATTCAATTTTTTGTTAATACATCTTTTTAGATAATTTTACGAGTTTGCTGGTTTCCAAAATATGCCTGTCTGGGCAGTGGCACTGTGGTACTATGCTGCTTCAGATTAAAGCATTGCACGATATTTTAACGAGTTTCAAGAGGTAAAATTTGGCTGGTGACCAAGTACAGTGGTGGCTTTCGAAAATTCAGTACCACGGAGAACCGAAAAGATCACAGCCAAATTTGTTAGAGATATAATATTCGTACTGGTATTGATTGGGAACACAGTCGCACATGAAATGAGGAAAACGATGAAATCAGTATTGAGTTTTACCACCATTGCTGGTTATAAGCACTAACGCACGCCTCAGCCTTTAATCACAGAGTCCCTAGATGTCTTCTTGGGGTATAGAAGTCCGTGCTGCTGTCACATGTTGCAAAGCTTATCTCGTGTAGAAACAGTTGGTGTATCCTGGGCCCTCGTTCAGCAATGATCGACCAGAAATTTTCGATAGGCGAGAGATCAGAAGAACAATGAGGGCAAGGCTGCAGTGCAATCTAATGTAGAGCTCGTAAATACCCAAGGTGAATCGTCCGCCATGGTATCCCCAACATGGTTGGGATTACGCTGCACTAACAGCACAGAGGCGCACGTCCTGCCATCTTTCACAAACGAGTTTGCAAAAACTAATTGATATAAAAATTAAGTTTTTCGCTACTTAAATCTTTTTATGTTAGGAATGTGACGAAATTCGCTGAATTTCGTTAATAGTCACATTTAGTAAGATACTGGCTTTGAACTAAGAGACTGTGTTGGTTAGGAAAAGTTTACAGTAAAAAATAGGGACTGCTATGATATTCCGTTTGGTGCATGTTACACCATATTTTGCTTCGGTGAAATATTCCTAACGGACTGAAATTTATTTTCGACTTAGGTGAAGACCTTTACCTTTCACTCATAATGCTAAAATTTATTTTATTTGGCGAATTCCAAAGGCGATAAGGCCAGAATGAAATATAGCGTGTCTCATACACAGTTAGAGGTATCAAAATATTACGGCAAATGACAACATGGAAAGAGGGGCGTATTTTGCCATATGGTTACTAAGCAAAACTTCATTAACTGTCGCATTATTCAAGGAAATGTAGAGTTTTTTGAATGAAAAAAGTTTGGGATTTATTAATCTGTGTACAGGTATTCCTTCATTATTAACTAATTCTTTGTTAGTTGTCCAACGTATTTGAGCCACTACTTCGTTTTCAAAAACTAATAGGAGTTACATTTGTTTCAGTTTAACGCCCAGCAGTAACAGAACGAAAGTTACTAAACCTAATGTGGGTTTTATGCTACAAGAATAGAAAATTACAGATACCAAGAATCTCTTCACTACCTAATGAACTGACTCGTTCTCGTTTCCTCCCATTATAAAGCACTCTGTACTGATAATGAAACATGAAATGCCCTACCTCCTTGTCCCTCTCGCTCCCCCTCCCTCCCCCACCTCCCATATTCAAAAAATTAACACAAATGACAACACACACACACACACAAACACACACACACAGTCTACACAGGCACCAACAGAAACAAAAAAAAAAAAAAAAAAAAAAAAAAAAAAAAAACAAACAAAAAAAAAAAAAAAACAGCTGATACACTCAGAGATACAAAGAACACAAACAAGAGACTGACGAAAAGTGACAGTTGGCAACACTAAACATCGTAAACAAACGTTCAAAAACGAGTACACAGTGATGTGGTGATACAAGGGTTTTAATCAAGAACGAAAATACCGTATCCAACTGAAGACCTCACAAACATCTCCATGAAGACACACATGGAATAACACAGAAAACCGTAAGTAGGGCCAAAAACTGGATAGTTAAATTAACTTTGCAAAAGCTAGTGCTACAGAAGTTGTTTCTAACATAGTAGATCCGAACTTTAAAAATTGTAACAAGACTGTTAAATGTCAGACTGTGAAAAATACATATAATATTATGACTGTACAACAATATTATACAAAAATAACATGTATTACAGGCCACTCAATATTATACAAAAATAACATGTATTACAGGCCACTGATGATGATTCACAATAAAGAAGCGAAACGCGTATGGCACACAAAAAAACACCTTTCATTTAGTTGCTAAAGACGGTAATACACCTCCACCAATTTCATATGCAACTAAGGACGCCTGAAATCGAATAAATGATGATATATTTTCATTGTCCTCTTCATATAACTGAAAAATTGAAATTGAAAATAACATAGAGACACGGCACCTTTGTATTTAGCAACTATTAAATTTAATGGGTAACCAAGTTAGTACCAGTATCGTTATGTATGGATGTTATACAGTAACAATCTGTGCCTAATTATTAGGAGTTCTGATACTGATGACGAAGTATTAGTAGACGGGCGAGCGAGTCCAAGTACTTTATATTTGCAATTTATTGATAAAGGAGGGGAAGGAAGAAGGATTAGGAAGGAAGGATAGACAGTTGCTTTAGGAAATTGAAATGAAACAATGGCGACAAGTGCAAATGTGAGCCGGGCCAGGATTCGACCCGGGTCTTCCGCTTCGGGCCAGCGGTCGCCTTAACCACTTGGATACTGGTACCCCCCTCCCGTCCCTCTCAAATTCCCACTATTGTTTTCATTTTTTATTTTTTTTTTTAAACAGGTACACAACGTAACTATAATTTGCCAAGCACAAGTGAACATAACAACGTGATGCCGCCATTGAGAAAATGTGCTGCTGTTACTGTCAGCGGTTTTAATGGTGCCGCGAACAGCTTTATGCTGCCGCTATTGTTACTGCTATGCTGAAGTTACGAGCCGATTGTTCATTTATGGCGACCCGCTGCTTAGCAAGTCAGCGGTGCCACCGAGTGGAATCTTATTAACGACAATAGTGTTACTTTAGTTCAATTTTTACACATAGAGTCTCATGTTAAACTGTAAAGACCTTTCTCATTGGCTAGTACAGGGTGTCCAGAAAAGTGCTCCCTGATTTCAAAATTAAATATCCCGAAAACAAAGATCGATAGAGGAATGCAGTAAACGGCATGTTTGTTGTTGTTGTTGTTGGGTTTTGGAAGGGACTAAACAGCGACGGTTATCAGTCCCTTGTTCCAGTCAAAGAGATAAAACATTTTGTTAAGCGATCTAAAATCAATGCATTAACAAGTCAAAGTTGAAAACTTACAGACTAATATTAAGAAAGGATACGATTAAAACGAAGAAGGTATAAAACAGCTGAAACAGTACAAGAGTGTTTTTGCTGGGTGGTCGCAGGGATGTAAGCAACACACCCAGCCACTCTGGAACACGTTAAAACCACCTACCTAACAGACTTAAGCAGGTGGAGGACAGAGCAATGACAAACACAAACTTTAAATTGACTTGTAAAATCCACATTCACGCATAAAATTTAAAACAGAGTCAACCGTGGAGGTGTTGTCAGCTAATGCAAGCTGCAAAGCGTCAGGGATATTAAAATTTCGTCTCGCTGCGGCTAAATTGTGGCATTCAATTAAGATGTGGGCGACTGTCAAAGGCGCACCACATCGACACTGAGGAGGGTCCTCGCGACGCAAAAGGTGACCATGCGTGAGCCAAGTATGGCCTATACGGAGACGGCAAAGGACAACCGACTCCCTGCGAGAACCCCTCAGGGAGGTCTTCCACACAGCGGTAGAGGGCTTGACAACACGGAGCTTATTGGGTTCGGTCGAGTCTGCCCATTCAGAATTCCAAACCCGAAGGACCTTGCGGATCAACTGGGTTTGGAGATCCGAGTCTGGGAGGCCAATATCCAGGGACCGTGAAGTAGTGGCCTGCTTGGCCAGCACATGTTTATTTTGAAAGCTGTGAGAAGTTTATACAGCAGATTGAAATAATAGTTACAAAAGCTGCTAACAGATGGCGTTGTACGCTGACAGCTCATGTCAGCATACATAAGTGAAATAATCGTATGAAAACACTCTTTGCAAACAATCACATCACAATGTTTTCAAAATGTTCACCATTGACACTACAGATGTGGCGCAAACGAAGAATGAAATTCACCATTACATTTCCTAGTGTCTCAAACGAAATGGATACACATCCAAAGAGATCGTCGATTCAAGCACGTCCAGTGTAGCGGGATGCTTTGGGTAGACCATGTCTTTCATTGTGCCCCACAAAAAAAAAGTCAGGGAGTCAAATCCGGCGAATGTGGAGGCCAATCCATGCCTGCACCAGTAAATTTGGGACATTCCAAAGCAATTACTCGATTCCCCAAATATTCCTCAAGAAAGCGAAACACTTGTTCGGTCCGATGTGGTCGGGCTCCATCTTGCATAAACCATTCAGTACCTGGTCGATCCTCTAACGCTTGCTGTGTGGCGACAAATTGTTCCAAAATTGCAACGTAACGTGCACGTCCAATGATGTCTCTGCTGCATACTGCAACCCACACAGTAACTTTAGGAGAAAACAGGGGTTTCGCTTCACACCAGTATGGCTTTTCGGAACCCCAAAATCGCCAGTTCTGCTTATTCACGTATCCATCTGTAAACCAGATGCAGCCAACATCAAATCCTTCACTATAAATCATTGTGAGCATATGATTAGCAAAGGCAACCCTTTGTTGCACAGCTCGTACGGTTATGACCTGGTGTATTTGAATTTTGAACGGAAACATGTGTAGGCTCTTTCTCAGTATTTTCGCTGAATAATTCCAGAAACTGTGGCGATATTTTTAGGCGTAACTGCGGTTTGCTTGCGGCCAACATGCCCCACTAGATCATCAGTTATGCAGCCTGTTCGTTGAAATTTTGTGAAGAGCGTACGAATGGTTTTCGCATCGGGTCCTTTTGGAACATTAAATCGTGCTTGAAAACTTCTAACCTGTGGTACTCTAGCACCAGAAAAACGCGTTGTTCAATGGAGTACATGGTTTTAATCTCTGCTTTCGGTACGCTAACCTCCTTTCACGGTTCAATAGTGGAACTGATCGCTCTGGGCTTCGGATCACTATTTGTACTAGGCATTACATATGGCGATTACAGCGCCATCTGTTAGCAGCTTTTGTAACTATTATTTCAAACTGCTGTATAAACTTCTTACAGCTTTCACAATAAACATACCGTTTTCTGCATTCCTCTATCGATCTTTGTTTCCGAGATATTTAATTTTGAAATCAGGGAGTCCTTTCCTGGACACCCTGTAACATAGAAGTTGCTTAATTACTTTACGAGCTGATTATACACACTCCATTTCCACCACGTTGCCCCTCTTTCACTTTCAAAGTAATGCAAGCCTACTCATTTTATTTCTTGTAGTATAATTGGTTAAATTATAAAAACTGTAAAAAAGTCAGATTAATAAATTTAATGGGCTTTAATTAAAAAAAATGAGCCCCCCCCCCAGAACCAAAACCTGGCTGCGCCAAAATGTTAGTAAATCTATCGGAGTCAACTACTGGGTTATTAGTCCGTAGCTTACAAACTACTTAGACTAACCTAACGACGAAACAAACACTCATGCCCGAGGGGGGACTCGAACCCCCGACGGCTAACGGCCGCGGGCACCGCAGCCCGGCGACGCAACGCGCACGCCTAATCCGGCGCGGCATGGCTGCACCACTGGGTGTAGGGTTTCACATAAGTAAAACAATCGAACGTGGCATGATGGCAATAAGGTATGTGAGCGAACGACTGATGTGGACAGATTTGGCAGTCGCCAGCAAGAAAATTAGGATTATGTCAGTGCATTCGCCCTGTGAAGGTACAAATCAAGATGAGCTGGACAGACTTTTCACGCTTCAGTGACATAGTTGTTGGAGTAAAGGACAACGACAGTGTTTTTTTCATGGGTGACTTCAATGCTAGGATAGGAAATCGAACAGAATGGTATGAAATAGTTATGGGTAAGTTTGAACAGGATATGGAGGCCAAAAGGAATGGAAACAGCTGTTGGATTTCTGTGCAGTATTGGCTTACCGTAGTTATCGCATTTTAAGTCTAAGAATATTCACCAGCATAGTTGGGAAGGGAGAGAACGCAGATCTCAAAATGTTCAAATGTCTGTAAATCTTATCGGACCAAACTGCGTGTTCATCAGTCCGTAGCTTACAAACTACTTAAACCTAAGCTACGGACAAACACACACACCCAAGCCCCAGGGAGGACTCGAACCTCCACGGCGAGCAACCGCTCGCTCCGCAGCGAGATGATTTAGACCGCTCGGCTACTCCACCGCGGCAGGAACCCAGATCTGTCATTGACTCTACAATAACAGTAATTCAGGAAGGCAGCCAACAACACACGTGTTTCCAAAGGGTTCTTTGATGACACAGCATTATTAAACTTGCAGTGATATTGGTTTTGTGAGGTCCATACTTAGAAGGAATGTTAGGTCTCAGATGTTTACACAGGATAGTTGAAACGGCGTGGGAGTTGGGACATATTTAGTCTGACTGGACGAAAGCAGTAATCACATAAATTTTCAAGCATTAAAATAGAAGTTGTAACACCTACAGAGGAAGGCCTTTTAGAGATTGTTAGAAAAAGATCTTTACGACAGATAATGGAGAAGCGTGCTATGAAAGGAACAGGGAATTATATCTATGTTTTATAGATCTAAAAAAAAAAAAAATCTGACCCTTTCCAAAACAGAACTGGTTCAAGGCGATGCTTTATCCCCTCTTCTCTTCAATGTTGCCCTTGAAAAAGTATTAAGGTCACTGAAATTAGTTCCTACAGGCATGCACCTCGGACAGTATCCATACGCATTTGATATTGTACTCATAGGGAGAAACGAGGTTGGAATACGTTAAAATTAAGCCACAGAATTAACTGCCAAAAGACTTCACGCTGTGTAGACGTCTGAACGTGGAAAACTGGGAACAACTTGCCCAAAACAGAGTTCAGTGGAGGCAATTTGTGAGATCGGCGCGGTATCTTCGTGTCCCACCCCTCAGGGGCTCATCATTCATTTGCTGAAAACGGGCTTGGCGAACCCGGGGTCCTGAGTTGAGGACTGGTAAGCGCTGCCAGTCCTCTAGACACCGTAACCTCTGGGCACACTTTAGCGACCACTGTGTGGCGCGGCGGTGGAACATTGTGTGTACCAGGGAATGGCGATCTTGGCTTGACCGTCCGAGTCGCGAGGAAGGAAATACCTCTATTAAAAATTCCCTCAATCTTAAGGTGTACTACGCGCTGATGGGATGCATGGCTGTTGAGGGGGAACAGTCGTTAGCGAGCAACCTCTGAGGACACTGCCGCAACTGCTTACTAGGCATGCGGGACTCTGTCTAGGCGGAAATTTAGTTCCCTAGCTGCTCGTGGGACCGAGATGGATCCTTTGAGAAGTTTTAAACCTCCTGGTGGGATGGGTGTACCACTAGGGGGTACCAACACCCAATAACATAAGAGAGCTCGGATAACCAGTCCTCCAGGTTCGTTAAAACAAAGTTGTCTATAGTAACACAGAACATGCTGCTCTCCAGATTGTGTTTTTAATTATTAAAAGGAAAGAGCGCTCCTTGAAAAGGTTTCGCCATTTTATACCCAGAAGGGTTTGGAGGGATTTGCTGGCAGTTTAAAATCCGTGAAACGGCTGCGCAATGGGACGTTACTGTTTGAGACATCAAGTTCCCAGCAGGCAACTAACCTGCAGACAGCGAAATTCCTTGGTTGAATTTGCAATTGAGGCTGAGTTGCACTCCACCTTAAATTACAGCAAAGGTATGTGATATGCAAGGATCTGGTAGATATTCCAAAAGAGAAACTGAAGAGTGAGTGGGCTTCTGAGGGCATTGTGGATGTGCAAAACATAACGAAAAGGTTGGATGGGGAGTTGGTCAAATCTGATTCCTTTATCCTGGCCTTTAACAGTCCGACACTTCCAGAACATGTCAAGGAAGTCTTCGTGTGCCTGAAGGTAGACCATATTTCCCAAACCCAAAGGGCTGTTTTAAGTGCCAGCGCTTTGGGCATACCACTTTGGACACTTCCAGAACATGTCAAGGAAGTCTTCGTGTGCCTGAAGGTAGACCATATTTCCCAAACCCAAAGGGCTGTTTTAAGTGCCAGCGCTTTGGGCATACCACTTTGGTTGTAAGGGTGAGGCAATGTGTGGCAAGACTCATGACAGAAGTGAAAAAAATGTTGAAATGTTTCTTATGGGACTTAACTACAGGGTCATCAGTCCTTAAACTTACAAAGCTAACACTAGCTAACACTAAGGACGGCACAAATATCCATGCCCGAGGGGGGGGATTCGAATCCCCGACCGTAGGGGCCGTGCAGACCGTGATTGGCGCGGCGCAGTCCCCTCGGCCACTGCGGCCGGGAAGTGAATGTACACCACCTTCCAAGTGCGTCAACTGCTAAGAGGACCACCCTGTCTGGAGTAGGGACTGCCCAGTGTATCTCGAGGAGATTGAGGTCCAGGAAATAAAGACGTCAAGGCGCATCTCATATGCTAAAGCTGAAAAGATCTTCATGGCTATGCAATCACGTCTTTCTTGTCAGCCCTCCAAAAACCAATTATAAGTTGATGCCTCTACTCAGACGGAGGTTATTAGTGTTAGCACCAAAACCTGCACTTGCCAGTGTAACTACCAGGCAGCGGTAGCTTCAGGGCCTACAGCACCATCGACATCCCACAAAGCTACGGATACTACTATTGTCAACCCCTGGTTCCTTCCACAGTAGAGGCTGCCAAAAAACCTACAGTGACCACTACTACTTCTCCTGCCCCAACTGCCAAACCATCTAAAACTAAAAAAGCTACTGACCAGTTGCAGACAAAGATGAAATTGGATAGTAAGCCTTCAGCACCCATCACTATAGTTGTATCAGCTGCTTCTTACGATTCCACTCCAGAGCTCATGGAGCTGGACGTCAATCTGGGGCAACCATCTCGCTCCCAGACCGACCTACCATTGGGGCCAACATCTCGCCCCAATACTCAACCTCCACCTCGTTCAGTGTCTCCATTTAAGAAGAAAGAGAGATCCAACCTCCATGATAGATGGCCCCAATACTCCAGTGGAACTTGCAGGGTTACCGGACACATGTGGAGGAACTACGATTACTGACTCAGGGTCGACCGATCTGTATATGTCTACAAGAGATAAATTTAAAATCCTCGGACAAACCTGAGCCATGTGGCTATTTTATTCATAAGAAGGACGACCACAGCGGAGAGAGAGCTAGAGGCGGAGTGACTGTTTGTACTAATACAGCCCATCACTCTCACCACACATTTACAAGCCGTTGCAGTATCTGTGTATGTGCATCACCGATTGACGGCATGCTCCCTGTATCTTCCTCCTCATGACATATTTAATATAGCAGCCCTCAAAGACCTGATTACACAGCTCCCGCAACCATACATCCTTTGTGGTGATTTTAATGCACACAATGTGCTTTGGGGCTCTGCCAGTACCTGCCCCAGGTGTCGAGCAACTGAGAGGCTTCTCTTGTCATCAAGCGCATACTTATTAAGCACAGGACAGCCCATACGCTTTTGTACTGCAACGGGGTCGTTCTCCGCCATAGATCTTTCACTGTGCTCTCCAGCCATCGCCCACAGTACTCACTGGGAAGTGATCGGTGATCTGCATGGCAGTGAGCACTTCCCCATCTGGATTCACTTGCGAGACAGAGTAGAGCCAGAAAGCAGACCACCTCAATGGGTGATCAGTAAAGCCGACTGGACACTGTTCACGCAACTCGCTGATCTGGAAACACCTGACAATGTCCAGGAATGGGTGGTCTGTATGACTGAAAGGATCCATACCGCTGCTGCAGCATCTATGCTGCTGTCGTTAGGACAACCAAAACGGCAGCATGTTTTGTATCCCAGCCTCGTCGCCACTTTTGTGTCTCGTTTCCGCCGGTTGTCGTAGGTATCGGTGGCCGAGTAGAAAGAGACCGACACAGGAATAAAGGATGGACGCTTGTGCAGGTACAGAGGTACCAGCCAGTGGGACAGCAGAAACTAGAACACTAGGCTAAATTAGAACAAGATATATATTTCGTGGAGTCTTGGTAATACTTAACTTTTATATAATTCTTGACTGCAGAATGCTGATACATAGTTTAGATAGAGGCCTGCCTACTGATGAGACTTAATGCCTATCCGATAGCCAAGTCTTAACTGGTGCCTATCTGATTTCCAAGTCTTAACTGGGGCCTATCTGATTCCCAAGTGGCAGTCATGGCAGTCGTGGCCACGAGCGGAGTTGCAGCAGAGGGCGCTCGTGGCTGACGTCGTAGGAACGCCGCGCCGTGTGTGCATGGCGGCGCGCGGCGAAAGTACGTGGCGCGCACTTCATACTCGTGCGACACCACACCCCTCCCCCCCAAACCGCCGCCCCGTCGTGGCGTAGAGCTGAGGTCCATGGTGACGGCACTGGGAGGAGGGCCTGGGCAGAGGCGTTACTGGTGGGACGGGCGTCGTAGCAGAGTCTGGGATCGAGACGTCCGCGCCCTGGTTTCCACCTTGCAATCCCCCGGGAAACCCACCAAAACGAGGGGAAGGGCGTACACCTTCACCCGGAGGGAGCAGGTCATCTTCTTCTGAGGTGCGTGGTGCAGGCGGCGGGGGCACGCACGGTCCCGGAGTCCCTCTCGGTGACGCAGTCAGCTGCGGCGACGACAGCGTCGGAGGCTCGTCGACCTCCATGGGTATGATCTCGTAGTCCGAGGACGCTGGACCCGGCGACGAGCGATGTGGAGGTGCTCCCTGGCGGTGAACTGGGTCTGGAATCAAGAAACCCGAGACAAGATCGCACGGCCTGTGCAGGCGCAATTGATTGCGTGGCGCCGCAGCTCCGATCCTGTGGAAGAACGTACAACATACATATTGCGACCTAGCACGTGCTGAATGGTGCCCGGCATCCATCGTTTCTTCATTCCAGCAAACACCCTGTACAGCACCGGCGTAGAAACCTGAAAACGCGTAGCGCCATACGAACCGACTCTGTGCGTGGGAGGCTGCAGCAGGTGAAGGAGCGTGCGGTGACGGCGGCCGTGTAGCAGCTCGGCAGGAGACGGGCCGTCACGTTGCATGCACGGATACGTAGACAGGAAAATTTGAAGAGCTTGCTGGCTAGAGTGCTGACCTTTCATCTTTTCCATGTGAGACTTGAATGTTCGAACGAAGTCTTCTGCTTCACCTTGGACTGAGGGTGAAAAGGTGCGGTGGTGATATTCTGAATGCCATTCACACAACAAAACTGTTGCAGTTCCGCACTAACAAACTGAGGTCCACTGTCACTGACGATAGTTTCAGGCAAACCTTCCATGCAAAACACTGATTTTAAGGCACTGATTGTACTAGATGCAGTCGTTGAGTTCATGGCAATCATGAAAGTAAACTTGCTGAAAGCGTCTACAACGATTAACCAGCGCGTATTCCAGAAAGGTCCGGCAAGTCACGGTGTAAACGTTGCCATGGTCCCTTGGGGCGTGGCCAGTCTGAGAAACGTTGCGGAGGAGCCGCCTGATGCTTCGCACAAACTGTACGCTGTGACGTCATGCTGTATCTGGGAGTCCATACCAACCCAGGTACAATGACGTCTGGCCAGTTGCTTTGTCCTAACAATACCCCAATGTCCTTGATGCAGGAGGCGTAACATTTCTCGTTGCAGGGAACGAGGAACAATCAATCTTGTTTGGTCGTTGTTGTTATGTAACAACAGAACACCCTGACTTAAAGACAATGCATGACGTTATGCAAAATAACGTCGAACCAGAGGCCGCTCAATGCCTTTGGCCCTGGCAGGCCACCCTGAGCGAACGAAACGTACTACCACACTTAGGTCTGCATCCGCAGCTGTTTCTTGTGCGACGAGAGTTCAAAGGGAAGTCTGCGACAGCGGAAGCATGTCTGGAGTCTATCTGACAACATGCCATTTATGAAGAATCAAATGACACATCCTCGCCAACCGAAAGTCGGGAAAGTGTGTCCGCGTTGACATGTTTAGTGGTAGGTCGGTACAAAATCTCATACTGCTAATTTGATAATATCAAGGACTATTTCTGAAGCTTTTGTGCCGTTCGTGGCGGAATTGGCTTTGTGGGTGAGAACAACAACGTGAGGGGCTTGTGGTCTGTCAACAAATAGAATTTTCGACCATAGAGATAATGATGAAACTTTGTGACGCTGTAAATGATTTCTAAGGCTTCCTTCTCTATCTGACTGTAATTCTGTTGCGTTGGCGTCAGTAGCTCGGATACATAGGCAATAGGTCGATCGTGAGATCCAATACGATGTGAGATTACTGTGCCAAGACCGTATGACGAGGCATCCACTGCTAACACTACAGGCTTGTGTGGATCAAAGGGAATCAAACATGTATCACTGAGTAGTGCAGACTTTAATTTGTCAAAGGCAACCTGGCAATCTTTAGACCATACAAAAGGAACATTCTTCCTACGTAAGCGATATAGTGGAGCTGCAATCTGAGAGGCACTGGGAATAAATCTGAAATAATAGTTAAGCTTTCCCATTACTGCTTGCAATTTGTCCACGTTCTTAGGAGGAGGCAAGTCTTTGATTTCACGAAGATGTGACTGTAAGGGATGGATTCCTTGGGCAATAATCACATAGCCTAGGTACTCTATTCCAGTTTGAAAAAACGAACGCTTTGCTTTATTACAACGTAGACCTGTTGCAGTCAACACTTTGAACAGGCACTCCAGGTTTGATAAATGTTCTTCAACTGTGCGTCCCGAGACCACAATATCATCTAAATAGTTCGAGCAACACGGTACAGAAACTGTCAGCTGTTCCAAAAAACGCTGAAAATAGTGGGGGCGGAAGAACTGCCAAAGGGTAGCCGTTGAAACTGAAAAAGGCCCATGTGAGTATTAATGACGAAAAACTTTTTGGATTCGTCGTCAAGCGGAATCTGTAAGTATGCCTCTGCTTAATCAATCTTAGAAGCGAGACTGTCCTAATTTGTCCATTAGTTCCTCAGGTCTGGGCAGGGGATAAGTGTCTACAATTGTTTGACTGTCCACTGTTGATTTGAAGTTCCCACAGAGACGAGGTGATCCTGACGGCTTGGTTATAAGTACTAAAGGCGAGGCCCACTGACTCGCAGAAACAGGAGAAATCACCCCACTATCTTGCCATCGTTTAAGTTCTTCAGCAACTTTATCACGAATTGCGATAGGCACTGGTCTAGCTTTACGAAATTTTGGTACAGCAGATTCTTTTAAAGTTACATGTGCCACAAAGTCTTTTGCACAACCTAGTTCCGGCGAAAATAAGTCACTACATTTTTCACACAATGCATTGATTTTGTCCTGAGGCACTACTGACGAAATTTGAAGCACATCTCTTTGAATTGATAAACCAAACAAGTCAAATACATCTAGTCCAAAAATGTTCTGTGTAGATTTGGCCTGAAGAACCACAAAAACTACTGTTTTCGTCACACCTTGAAAAGAGGCGGGCAGGCTACACGTTCCCAGCACAGGAATATTTTGACCCGTATATGCTGTTAGCACTCGTTGACACAGCGACAATTTTGGCGAACCCAGAAATTCATAAGTGTCTTTATTCATTAATGTGACAGCAGAACCAGTATCAAGCTGAAACTGCACAGTCTTATTGTCTATGGAAAGATTCACAAAAAGTTTTTGATGGTGGTGCACGACAGGTGCGCGAATGTGGGCGACATCTGATACAGTTTGTTTGCTGCACTTGCGCATGCGTGGGCTGCGTGCGGTAAGTAACGGCGCAGAATCGGCACACAGCGGATTAACAACACTGTCACTAGATGGCAATACCGCCGGATCGGCGTCCGCGCAATGCGAGGCTACTACGGATGCACTAACTACTGCACTAAACTTTTGAGTAGCTACATCAATTCTACTGTCACTAGCTACACAGTACTGGGCACTATTACAATGAGCAGTTGCAGAAGGCACTAGTTTCACTACAGGATTGCACTGTACATAGTCATTATGCTTGTCCCGAACACTTTTCCGTTGCACAGATTTACGCGCTCGACGACACTTGCTATGGGGCTCATTATATAGTTTTTCAGTAGGTGCAGAACTTTCTCCCCTTCCATATGCCTTCCTCTCCCACACAGACCGCTCCTTCACGAGATATGTGATTGCCACCGACCTTAACCTTTCTTCCCATCCGCCTGCTAAACTCCGGCAGTGGCGTCAGTTCGTCACCAATTCGCTCCGGGGCGACATCCTTCCTATTCCCCGCCCAACCCGCCCCGAAAGCAACACCACGCCCGACGTTGTCCTGGCGTCTCCCAACTTCCTTGGGTGCATCACGTCGGATGTCCTCGACCTTATAGGCAGTGACCACGCCCCTGTCCTACTTACCCTTTACCACCGCCCCCGCCCTGCCCGTACTCCCCGTCCTATGCCCCCTCCCAAAATCGATCATGATTATTCCCGTTGCGACTGGAATGCCTACCGTCGCTCCATTGACACCTCGGTCACAAGCCACCCCTCCTCACTCCCGCCGATATTGATCAAGCCTCCTCCTTCCTCCAGCAAACCATTGCTGATGTGGTTCATGCCCACATTCCCACCCGGGCGATTTATCCTCATCGTCCTGCCCTTCCTCCACAGGCCGTCCTTCTCCTTCACGAATCCTGTGGTCTGTACCACTTCTTCCTCTGGACCCGTGACCGGAACACACTCCAACGCCACTGGCAAATCCAACGCCACAACCGAAACCTCTTGTCCGCGAAAAAACGCTGGGACTGGCGCCAGACATGCACCCGCCTCAATTCAACGCTCCCTGTCAACTCCTCCAAGTACTGGCATGCCTTCCGCCGCCTTACTGGCAGTCACTCCTCCCCCCACTACCCGCTTCTCCATGATGACCGTCCTTTTCCTGACAATGCCAGTAAGGCAGAACACTTTGCCTCTTACCTCTCCGAAGTCTTTTCCATTCCTGATGACCCTCTCTTTGACTTCCCGGATGTCCATGAGCGAACCGATACCTCGACTCCTCCGCTCGCCCCTGGCTTCCAGTATTTGTTGCGCATCCCCCCCTCAGAACTGAACACACCCATTACCGCCCGTGACATAATCGACAGTCTTCGGACTAAACGTCACACTGCCCCCAGTCATGACCGGCTGATCTACCGCCATCTCCAAGCCTGCCCCCCTCCTTTCACGAAGCTCTTGCCACCTTATATAATGTCATCCTTTTCACTGGCTTTTACGCCAACCTGTGGAAGACCTCCCGTATTCTCATGTTCCTAAAACCTGACAAGCCCCCATCCCAGACCTCATCCTACCGTCCCATCAGTCTTATCTCCGTGTTCAGCAAGGTCCTGGAAACCATACTCTCCCATCATATCCATCAGCACCTCCATCGCCACCAGTTTCTGCCGCTTTCCCAATGTGGCTTCCGACCCTCCTTCTCTGCTGATAACCAGCTTCTTTGCCTAACTCATCTCCTATCTGTCCAACTCAACTCCCGTCGCTCCACAATTTTTGTCTCCCTCGATATCCAAAAAGCCTACGACCGTGTATGGCGTTTCGGTCTCCTCTTCAAGCTCCAGTTCTACGCCCTTCCTATTAATTACGTCCGCCTCATTGCTTCCATTCTCACCCACCGCCCCTCCTATGTCACTGTCTGCAACTCAGACTCCCGTTTGTTCTACCCCTCTGCCGGGGTGCCCCAAGGCTCCGTCCTCTCTCCTCTCCTTTATCTCATCTACTCCGCCTACATGCCCCAACCTGAGCCTCCCGTCTATCTCCTACAATATGCTGATGACACCGCCTTCCTAGCCCTCACCCTCTCCCCTGTCCACTCCCAGTTTTTGCTCCAGTCTCACCTCCTCTCCGTCAATCCTGACAAATCCCAGGCAATTATCATAAGTTGTACCACCCCCTCCTTCCGTCTCCATGATTTCTACCTTACCCTCCACAACCACCCTATCCGCCACACACCCACCCTGAAGTACCTTGGCCTAACCCTCGACTGTAACCTTTCTTGGACCCCCCACCTCCGCACTGTCCGACAGAAAGCCCTCTCCCGCCTTAACTTCCTCAAACTCCTCACCGGCCGGATGTGGGGTCTCAGCCCATCCACCATCCTCTACACATACCGCTCCCTCATGTGTCCTGTCCTTTGCTGCTTCCGTCCCACCTGGATCTCCGCTCCTACATCATATTATAAAACCCTTCAAGTCCTCGAGCACCACGCCCTCCACCTCATCTACCGCATCCAGCTCCCTTCTCCCATGCGGATCCTGTATGACCTGATCCCGTTTCCCCACCTCCTTGAATACCTCCAGCATATCCGTATCCTCTGTACCACCCATAAAATAGACTCCCGCAACCCCCTGGTCCACCCCATCCTTACCAACCCTGGGCCTCTGCCACGCCTCTACCGCATTATACTCCCTTCCCTTCATCTCCACACCCTCCATGTCCTCTCCCAGGGTAATTTCCGCCGCCTCCCCCGACCTGATAACGTCCTCCATTCCGACATATAGCCATCCTACCAGCTCTGATCCCCCCTGTAGATAAAGGGCCCCCTCTCCTACCCCTCCCCTTCCCCTCCCCCGCTTGGCTACCCCCTCCCTGCCCTGGAGTCCTTACGGCTCCTCCCTACCGCCTCCCTCCCCGCCATTTTTCCTCTTCCCTGCGCTTCCCCCCCCACCCTTCTCGGGGTCCTGGACCGACAGTTTTAACAGTCCTACATCAAGTGTTGTGTGCTGTGCTCCAGTGAAGTGTATGTTTCTTTTTTAACTGCGTCCACCACAATCAGACAAGCGTCGCACTGTGTGTTTTAATTAGTGTCTCTGTGTACTCGCCATCCTGTGTTATTGTCGTCCTACATTGTTTTTTTTATGTCACCGTGGCTCATCATTCATAACTAACTAAATGTGGTTTTAATCGTCTGTCTATTGTAATGTACTCCAAACTGTCACCTTGTCTATGTTATTGTATCTCCGTTGTTTTATCTCCTGTTATGTATTTTAATTCTCCACTCACATAAGTATTTTAATTACTCTCGGCTGAAGAGCAGCCGATAGTGCTGCTGCCAGCCTGCCAGTGTACTGCTGGTATAAAACACAATAAAGGAAAAAAAGCAGAACTTTCTTGCATTTGAGAATCAATAAAAACACTGTCCAAATCCACAGCATGTATGACATTTACAGTATGAACTGTTCTTGCACTGTGCGAAGTACTGTTTCTCACGGTACCGTTCTTGAAATTTTTATTCTGCATACATACTGTCTGCACATGTCCTGATTTGCCACATTGATAACAGATGGCATTGCGACTTGGGCAATCCGCACGTTTGTGGCGAGATACACACTGGGGCCAAGATTTACGAACATTTTTCCGATAAGAACGTCGGCGCCCGTTTGTTAAATTACTTTGTCTAACACGAAGGGACGACCGTTGTGTCGCACTGTTACACTGGCTACTGTTCACTGTCTGTCCAGCACGGCCGATAGAATTAAAAGAATCACTACGGCTAGAATGAGAGCTGTGACTAGGAAAGCGTCTGTTGCGGCGCACTGAATTAACACTGTGGCTTTGCATTTCAACATCTGCTGAGTCCTCTTCGCCACTTTTGTATCCCAGCCTCGTCGCCACTTTTGTGTCTTGCTTCTGCCGGTTGTCGTAGGTGTCAGTGGCCGAGTAGAAAGAGACCGCCACAGGAATGAAGGATGCACGCTTGTGCAGGTACAGAGGTACCAGCCAGTGGGACAGCAGAAACTAGAACACTAGGCTAAATTAGAACAAGATATATATTTCGTGGAGTCTTGGTAATACTTAACTTTTACATAATTCTTGACTGCAGAATGCTGATACATAGTTTAGATAGAGGCCTGCCTACTGATGAGTCCTAGTGCCTATCCGATAGCCAAGTCTTAACTGGTGCCTATCTGATTCCCAAGTCTTAACTGGTGCCTATCTGATTCCCAAGTCTTAACTGGTGCCTATCTGATTCCTAAGTGGCCGATGCAGCAGTTGTGGCCACAAGCGGAGTTGCAGCAGAGGGCGCTCATGGCTGACGTCATAAGAATGCCGCGCCGTGTGTGCATGGCGGCGCGCGGCGAAAGTACGTGGCGCGCACTTCATACTTGTGCGACACCACAGATTGTACCTTGGTGGACTGTAGAGTGTCGCTTTGCAATTAGGACCAGGCGTGCAGCTCTGCATTGGTTTAAGAGCCGACCAACTGCGGACAACCTGGCAGCCTTTCGGGTGGCGAGGGCAAAATGTCGAGAGAACAGAAAGAGATCCTGGCAACAGTTCCTCAGTACCATTAACCGTTCCACTACAAGTGAAGGATTTCTGGGAAGGGAGGGAGGTGTCTAGTGGCTGCTGTAATGGACTGGTGTGTGACATTCTCCACACCAGCCTGCGAGACATTGCCCAGACCAAGGCTGTCTATTTTTCACATGTTACAGCCACTGCCCATCAGGATCCAGCATTCCAGCGTCACAGAGTGGTTGTTGAAAGGGGGCCATAACGGCTCTTTCACACTGTGGGAGCTGGAATCTGCATTGTATGCGGCGCGTGATACATCCCCTGGAAATGTTAAACCCACTACAGTATGCTACGGCACCTCACACAGCTAAATAAAGAAACCCTCCTCAGCATTTTTAATGCCATTTGGTCGTCAGGTCACTTTCCTGACTCGTGGAGAGAAGCAACTTTAATCCCTGTTTTTAAAATCCGGGAAAGAGCGCATATGCCCCAGGAGTTATCGTAGTGTTGCCCTCACTAGTTGCGTGGGAAAGACCTTAGAGTGGATGGTCAACCGCCACTTTGTCTGGATGTTGGAATCCAGGCAGCTCCATAGTCGCTTCCAGTGTAGGTTCAGGAGATATCGGTCCACCTTCGATAACCTGACCTTTCTGGAGGCGGCTATACAACAGGCTTTTCTGCGTCGTAACTACCTTCTGGGTGTATATCGAGAAGGTGTAGTATACTACTTGGAGGCATATTATACACAGGCAGCTTCACGAATGGGGATTTCGCGGTTGTCTTTCCATTTGTATACGTTCTTTCCTTTCTCCACGTATTTTTAGATATCGAGTTGGTGGCGTTCTCTCTGACCGCTTTGAGCAGGAAAACGGTGTCCCTCAGGGTAGTGTTTTAAGTGTGACGTTGTTTGCTATAACTATTAACAGTATCACTTCTGTCCAGTGTTCACTATTTGTTGATGACTTTTCTGTCTTCTGTTCTTCCTCCAGCCTTTCAACAACAACGGCAGGACGAATGGGCACCGAAAAGTCGGATTTTAAACTGCCAGCAATTCCCTCCAAACCATTCTGGGTATAGAATGGCGAAACCTTTTCAATGAGCCCTCTTTCCTTTTAAGAATTAAAAACACATTCTGCAGAGAAGCATGTTCTGTTTTACCGTAGACTGAACTTTGGTTTGACGAACCCAGAGGACTGGTTACCCGAGCCCTCTTATGTGATTGGGCGTTGGTACCCCCTAGTGGTACACCCATCCCACCAGGAGGTTTGAAACTTCTTTTTAACTGTACTCGTTATGGTTTTAACTTCACTGCGGATGACAGACTCTGCTCTGAATTTTAAAGAGATTGTGCGCTTTCTGGGTCTCTCATTTGACTCTAAACGTACCTGGTTGCCACATCTGAAAGACATGAAGAGACGGTGCCTCAAAGCACTAAGTATTTTAAAGTGTCTTAGCCACACTTCATGGGGAGCTGACAGGAATCGGCTGCACCAGTTTTATAGAGCCTTTGTACGATCCCGACTTGATTATGGCTGCATGGTGTATGGGTCTGCACGACCTTCCTATCTTAAAATGCTGTACGTGGTGCACCATGAGGAGATTCGGTTGGCTACCGGGGCATTTCGTACCAGCCCTATACCAACCCTTGGCGCCGAGGCTGCTGAGCCACCATTACACATACGGCGACAACTCCTCATGGTGCGCTAGGGATGGGAAAAATCGACCGGTTAAAACCGATACTGGTATTTTAGTTTTGAATAACCGGTTTTCTTCGGTTTTTATTTGGTGTCGGTTGTAACCGTTTTTTTTAGTTATTGCCAAGAACCGGGTAAAAAAACCGGTACGACTACTTCCTGCAGTAATGGTTCAGATGTGTTTTTTGTAATTAATTTAAAAAATTAAAACTAGTAGACCCTAATATTTAGGGCTATTCATAAAATTTCCACTGCTGTGAAATATTAGGTCATCGCAGTAACTAAGAAAAGCGATCAGTGATAATTTAAGAACGATCCCGGCAGTCAGAAACGCGCTACAAACGCGAGGCATAAGAACTTCAGCACTGGTGCAGCTATTGAGGCATCGATGCACCTGTTGCCTTGTGGCGTGGCCTATTAGACGACGCCCGTGCACCGGCAATGTACAAGACTTGCCTCCGTCTGGTCATGTGGCAGTTCCTTGCTGTCGTCGTCAGACATCGGTTGGGTCTTAAATGGCACCATCCCGAGTGTGGAAGTTCTTCGCAAAGTATGGTAGCAGTGAGGTAAAATGCTCCATTTGCTTTAAGAAGCTGTAAACGGGTGGAGGTACTACAAACATGATGTGTCATTTAAGGAGAAAGCATCCAAAATTTTTCTTGGAAGAGAAGGTAAATTCGATTCATATACCTATTATGTAAGCTTGGAATAATAACTTTTATCATATTGTTATGCTAACAAGTTTTATTAATGTGATTCCTTGAAAACGAGGGGCTTTCTTAATAACCAATATGGGTTTAGGTAACATTGATCATGTGGTGCCTCGCGAGGTAGCCGTGCGGTCTGAGGCTCCATGTTACGGACTGCGCGGCTGCTCCAGTTGGAGGTTAGAGTCCTCCCTCGGTCATGGGCGTGTATGTTGTCCTTAGCGTAAGTTAAAGTTAGATTAAGTAGTTTGTATGTCTAGGGACCGATGACCTAAGCAGTTAGGTTTCATACGAACTAGCACCCATTTGAACATTCTTCGATCATGTGGTACACAGCTTTCCTAGTTCAATTTGCGTAAATTTACACTGACAACAATCATACTATTAGTCGGAACTGTGACTTTATTTTCGAAGTACTTCTACAGCACTGATTGAAGTTCATTTACTGAGTGTAACACACACACACACACACACACACACACACACACACATATATATATATATATATATATATATATATATATATATATATATATATATATATATATATGATATTCGTATGCACTGGTTCACAAGTCCAACTTGCGGAGTGGTTGGATCAATATTCGTAACTGCCGGATGGAAATACTAGGCCAGTAAATCTATATGCTTCGTATATCGTCTTCTACGGACTCCTAGCTAGGCTCACACACACTCAAGAAGGCGTAGTATTGGGAGGGGATGCAAAGACTAGTGAACTGTCATATAACCTAAATTTTAACTAAATTTCGTAAGTTTCGGTTTCAGCCGAAACTAGAAGAACCGAAAATATGTTTAGGTCGAACTTTACTGGAAATAATAGCAATAAAAAACCGAAAACCGGTTATTTAAGAAACCGGTTATCTTGAGCAATTTTTACAGTGCGGTTAAACTGGAGATGAAAAGAACGGGTATAACCGAAAACCGGTTGTTTCAGCAATAACCGCCATCCCTATGGTGCGACAGGCGTATATCACGTTGTCCACTCCATACACACCTGCTTCCGATACCGTTGCTCGGCCGCCTATGGAAAGGCTTTTTCGTAATCGGGTTCGAGCTACGAGACCTTTTGGGATTCGTGCTAAGGACTGTTTTTTAGAAATGGGTGTGGCAGGTTTTAATGTTTTACATAGAGGTTGGAGTAAATGTCAACCTTGGCTCCTCCACAGCTTACTTTTAGACTTGACACATTTTAAGAAGAATTCTACTTCTGATTTTACATTTCAATCTGTTTTTTAACGTTTAGATAAGCATCGAGATTTTATGATGGTTTACACGGATGGGTCCAAACAGGGGGACTCCCTAGGCTGCTCCGTAGAGTTCCCGAACAACACCATCAGGATTCGTCTCCCAACGGCATATTCTGTATTCTCAGCAGAGTTACACGCGATCCTGCGGGCAATGGAACAAATGCAGCGTGTTCGTGGCACACGGGTTCTTCTGTCCTCCGACTCACTCTGTGCGTTGCATTCTTTACAAACTTTGTACCCAGCTGAGGAGATAGTACAGTTCATACATGACAAACTGTACTCCTTCCAGCAGTGGGGGAAGCAAATATCATTCTGTTGGGTACCAGAACATGACGGCATTCGTGACAATGAAATGGCTGATAGGGCTGCCAAGGAGGCCTGCAGAGGCTGTGAAAGCATACAATGTGCCATACCCCTGCAGGACATTCTCTCTGTGGTGTGGCAGAGGTCCCTACATGTTTGGGAGGAATTATGGCAGGCAGTGACGGGCAGTATACTGCGGTTGGGCAACCTAACTGTCAGATCCGAGAGGATCCCGCGTTTTGTAATTCCTGTGGCGTGCAAATCACGGTACGCCACATTTGAATATATTTTATATCGTGCAGCGAATCTTGATGGTGCTCTGCCCTCTTTTTTAGCTGACAACGAGGCGAGTGTGATACCGTTTTAAAATTTTGTTATCTTCCTGGGCTCTTGCCTAAGATTTTAGGCTGGAGGTATTAGTGCATTAAACACTGTCTGGCCCATAGCCTTTCTATCAGTCAACAGTCCCTTGTACCCTGCAGTTGCCTTAAGAGCTCCTTATGACTGTATACTCCAGTGGGCTATCTTACATTGCTGACATGCAGTACCTGTCGTTGTGATCGCTTCGTCCCCCATGCCACTTCACTAGTTTGTAGTTTGGATACGTACCTTCCTGTTGCCTGTTTTTCTTCATTACCTCTTTTATTTGATCATACTCGTCTTCTAATTATCTTGTCAGGGCGCTAAAGACCTAGCTGTCGTGCACCCACATCGTCCTATCCATCCCGTCCCATAGAAGCCTGCTGAGTGAGTGAGAGAGTCAGAAAAGGCTTATGACCCTATTCCTGGGATGTAGCTATTTTTAGTTCTACAAGATTATGAGATAGGAGGAAAACTTCTGCAGTCAATTAAAGGTCTTTATGCAGTTTGTCAGAGTGCAGTTATAGTTGACAGCAAATTGAATTCATAGTCACAGTAGTTTCAGCGGTAAGACAGGCTGTAACCTGTCATCACTCTTGTTCGTACTGTTCATCAATCATATGTTGAAAACAATACACTGGCAGAGTGCGCGTAAAATAGGTGGAAACAAAATAAGCAGTTTCGCATATGCGGGCAACTTAGTGGTGATAGCAGACTCTATTGAAAGGTTACAATCTAATAATTCAGGGATAAAATCAGAAATGTAAGAGTTATGGTATGAAGATCAACATCTCCAAGACGAACGTTATGTCTGTGGGAAAGCGCTTTGATGCATGAGAGTGAAGTAGAGGGGATACAGGTTACCTGACTAAGGAAGTTGAAATTACATAAATGAAAGTAGCAAGGATGATTACAGGTACTAATAGATAGGAAAAATGCCAAGTGGGTGTCCATGATGTGGAAATCAAGGAAAAACTGGCAATGAACACCATAGATGAAGCAGTTAAAACGAACAGGCTGGGATGTTAGGATCATCTTACACGCATGGAAGAAGCACGGTTACCTAAGAGGCTCATGGGTTCGGCAGTAAATGGGTAGAGGAATCGTGGCAGACTAAGGAGAAAGTACATGGATACAGTCAAGAATGATATTGAAGTAATAGGCTTAAGCTGGAAGGCATAATGACTCTAATGTTGATGATGACGAGCATGTATTCTTATAGTAGAAGCTATGTAACGTTTTCGCGTTGATCGTGACTATAGTATAATGTGGTAGAGGATTGTTTTCGTGTTTTTTTAAAAAAAAAATTTAAAATTTGTAAGGTCCCGTTATAGTGTAAAAAAATTCGTAAAACGGTTGGATATGTTGTTATTGTGGTCTTCGGTGTGAAAACTGGTTTGATGCAGCCAGTCTATCCTCGGGAACCCGCATCCATTTGAACGTGCTAACTGTATTTGTCTTTTGGCTACCCTCTGCGAGTTTTATGCCCCACACTCCCCTCCAGTACTAAATTGAAGATTCTTTCATGTCTCACAATGTGTCCTACGAATCAATCCCGCCTTTTATTCAAGATAATCCAAAAATCTTCTGTTCAAATAGTCAAATGTTTCTCAAGTTATGGAATCTAACTGTAGTGGTCATCGGTCCTTATACTTAAACTAACTTAAGAACAACACACACCCATGCTCGAGGGATGACTCGAACCTCCGAGGCGAACGGCCGCGCGCGCCGCAGCAAGGTGCGATCTTCTATTCTTTTCAATTCTGTTCTTTACTTACGCTATCAATACACCTACTCCACAACATTATTCTGTAGCCCAAATTTCAGAAGCTTCTGTCCTCGTCTGTAATGTTTATTGTCAACATTTCACTATCGCACGAGGCTATACTCCCGACAAATAGTTCAGAATAGCCTTCACAACTTTTCTCTTCCTCAGAAACGCTTTTCTTCCAATTGTCATTCTGCATGTCACGTCCTTTGTACTTCGACCATCATAAGTTTGATTTTTATGGCTCAAGTAAGAAGTTCTTTGTCTAAGTTTATTGGCTCGTTTTCTAATCTAATTCTCTTAACACCGCCTGATTGAATACGACTACGTTTATTTACCCTTGCAAATTCTCATCTTACACCCTTATTTCAAGACGATGTCCATTCCGTTCAGTTGCTCTTCAAGATCTTTTGCCGTCTCTAGCAGAATGACAGCAGCAAACAGCAAACGTTTTTATTTCTTACCTCTGAACTTTAGGCGCGGCGGAGTGGCTGAGAGGTCTAAGGCGCCTCGCTGCTTAGCGCTCAGTTGCTCGCCGTCGATGTTCGAGTCCTCCCTCGGGCATAGGTGTGTGTGTTGTCCTTAGCATAAGTTAGTTTAAGTAGTTTGCATGTCTATGGACTGATAACTGCAGCAGTTAAGTCCCATAGCTTTACTAACATTTGAATATTTTTTCTGAACATTAATTGCCATTCCAGATTTCTCCTTGCCTTCCTTCAAAGCTTGCTCGATATATGTTGCCAATTGTCCATTAGACTGGCGATAGGCACAATACGTTTGCTCGGCGTATATGTTCATCGCACTGGATGGAACTGACGGAGATCGCGGCTTCTAAGGCGCTGCGAGCAGCCTGCCATAGTGTTGATTGAGCCGGCCGCGGTGGCCGAGGGGACTGAGGCGCTTCAGTCACGGTCTGCACTGCCACTACGGTCGGGGGTTCGAATCCTCCCTCGGGCATGGATATTTGTGCCGTCCTTAGTCATAGGTAGTTCATAAGTAGTTTTTAAGCTTAGGGACTGATGACCCCGTAGTTAAGTCCCATAGGTTGTACAAACATTTGAACATTTTTAGTTTTGATTGAGAAGAAAAAATGTTGAAATGTAAAATGTATGTATTTTAAAATGTTTTCGAAGTGTGGCAGCCGGAGGTGATGGTTTTATGACTGTGTTGTGTGCCTGTGTGATTGCGTGAGTGTTCTATTTTCTGAAGAAGGCCATGGCCGATAGCTGAAAGTGTAGTATAGGTGTGTCTTTTGTATGTGCCTGTCCCAGCTCGTCGCCACGTCTTTGCGGTGAGTTGTAAACTGTCCTTATGTTTTATGAAATGTAAATCTAATGGATTTGATTCATTAGCTCAAATGCAGAACGTGCCTTGATGTAATAATAAGAGTATTGCAGAGGCGTCTTAGCTTACACAGTTTACTTAGTTCATAAGCAAATGAATGCAAACACACCCTGTGACAGTCCTTATAGCTTTCTCTTTCTGGGTTGTTGAACCGTTTGTATACACAATCTGGAGTTGAGCTACAACTAACGGCATGACATTGAGTCATTATTCCTGGAAGGTAATAAGAGTGAGAAAAAGGTCATATCACCTTTGCAAAGTAATGAAGAAGGGGAAGGAAGAAGGATTAGGAAGGTAAATGTTGATAGTGGCTGCCTTAGGGCATTAAACAATGGTGACAAGTGAAAGTGTGAGCCGGGCGTGGAATTGAACTCGGGTCTTCTGCTTCAGGCTAGCGGTCGCCTTAACCACTTGGCTACCCGTGCTCGGCTCCTGTCCGTCTCAAACTTCCACATGTCGCACGCTATGGCTGTAGCGCCCCTACAGTTCATGTCCTCTTACACTCGCCATTACGGATTCCCGTGCGAGGTCGAAAGTATGTCCTCATCAATAATTTGCAAATGCAATATGGCTGCGAAGCAGGTGAGGTGTCTGTCCCTTCGGACATGTCCGAAAGAACAGACAAGTCCGAAAGAACAGACACCACACCACTATAATAAGGTCATATTACAGTACCGGTAGGTGTAATAGGTGTCTCTCAGACACAGTTTTTATAACCAAAATATCCACGGGTGTACTGCCGGTCTATAGTGTCCAACGGGCACTATAGACCGGCAGTACACCCGTGGATATTTTTATTATCAAATACGCCGGGAGAAACTCAAGAATCACACAATTTTTATAAATTGCCTCAAGAAAAAATCTGATTAAATGAAAATTCCCATTGATAATGACGTGTTAATTGTTTGCACTGTCAGTATCTGACAAACAGAGAAAAAAAAATAGAAGCAGTCGGTGGGGATCAAACCCATGTATATATTTTATATATTTCCCTGTCTGCTAGAAGCAAGAAACATGCTGATTACGCTATAACATTGGGACTATTCCAAGCATACACGGTACTACTTCGTAATGTAGCATGACTTTGTAACAGTTTTATTAAATGTGATATGAAAAAAGACGGCTTTTAGGTATTATCAGTGGTTCTAGGGGAGAGGCTCTTTTTTTTTAAATAAAGCCTATTGAATTTATTAATCTATGACTTATTTTTACGCTTTTTGTAATGTAATCAATTATACTACGAAAATAGTTGCACAAGAAATAAAATGAGTACGCTCGCATTAATTTGAAAGTGGAAGAGGAGCAACGGGGTTGAAATGGAGTGTATATAATCAACTCGTAACATAATGAAGCAGCTTCACGTTACTAGCCAAAGAGAAAGATCTTTACAGTTTAATTAACGTGACATTATGTGTTAAAACTGAACTAAAATAACACTATTGTTGTTAATAAGATTCCACTCGTTGCCGCCGCTGACCTAAGCAGCGGGTCGCCGCATATGAACAATCCGCTCGTTCAGCATAGCAGTATCAATAGTGGCAGCATCAAAGTTGGTCGCGGCGGCATTAAAACCGCTTACAGTAATTCTCAGTGGCGGCATCACTTGTGATTGGCAAATTATAGTTACGTTGTGATTCATTACATGTGTACCATTTCAAATTTCCTGTGCCGACCTGTTTAAAAAAATAAAAAATGAAAACTATAAAAAATAATAAAATTAAAAAATCTTTGTGAGGTGTTGGGAGGGGCTTCAGCTCCATTAGCCCTCCCCCTCCCGTGGCTGCACCACTGGGTATTATATTAAACATCAGGTAGGTGTGACTTAACAAGACTTGTCCTCAGACAGAAATACAAACGATATAGTTCAGTGCGCCACAGTAATTTAAATACGATGCTGCCGTATTTAGGCTTGAATTCTACAGAATAAACAGTTTACTAAGATCCTTAGTTATTAGAAAGCGAACTTTTATGACACAGAATCTTCGTATAGAGAAATGAACCTTAAATTAGAACATTTCTGTAACATACGTAATGGCTAGGTTGGCCCAGTAATGGCTGCCGAGTACCACATGACGTGCAATGACCAATGCTAAGACTCGATTCGCAGGTAGAAGGTTGTCGCTACTTTCCCTATGCCAGGGTTTAGACGCCGCCATACTACCTGTTGGCGGACAACGTTGAAATCATTAACAATACACCTACTATCTTGAAGGTGACATCTACTGCCATTGGATCAAATCGACATCGCCTTTCTTTTGGCAATGCATAATTTTCCAGAAATTTCCATATTTTGGCAGGCTTTTTCAAATTTTTCCTCCATATAAAAAACAATTACGAACATAACAAACTAAACTCAGCCGCTTCTGTCAAGCCGTTCTGAGGTAATGGTATTTCATAAGTGCGGAAATTTATTTCTGTTTGTATAAATATAATGTGGGTGTGCACATACGACTGACTTTCTCACACAATTCAGCACAGATTTCATTACAAATAGCCACACATACATTCATACAGGCACAACTCAGGAGGAAGCTTCTTCATCTCCTCATAAGAACAGCACCCTACATCTATTTGAATCTGCTTACTGTATTCAGCTCTTGGTATCCCTCTGCGATTTTTACCCCACACACTTCCCCTCCAAAGTCACGATTCCTTGATGTCTAAGAATGTGTCCTACCAAGCGAGCCCTTCTTTTTATCAAGGTATGTCATAAATTCCTTTTCTCCCCAATTTTGTTCAGTACCTCCTCATTAGTTACGCGATCCACCCACCTAATCTTCAGCATTCTTCTGTAGCGTCACATTTCAAAAGCCTCTATCCTCTTCCAGTCCGCACTGTTTATCGTCCATGTTACACTCCCATACAATACAACACTCCACACAAATGCCTTCAGAAAAGACTTCCTTACATTTAAATTAATATTCGATGTTAGCCAATTTCTCTTTTTCAAAAATGCTTTTCTTCCCATTGCCATTCTGGATTTTATATCCTCTGCACTGCCACCATCGCATTTTATTTTACTGGCCAAGTAAGAAAACTCATATATTACCTTTATTGTTTCGTTACCTAATCTAATGCCTTCAACATCGCCCAATCTGCATTCCATTACCCTCGTTTTGCTCTTGTTAATATTCATTTTATGTGCACCTTTCAACACACTGTCCATTCAGTTCAGCTGCTCTTCCATGTCTTTCGCTGTCTCTTAGATAATTACAATCTCATCAGCAAAACGCAAAGTTTTTATTTCTTCAACCTGAACTTTAATTTCTTCTCCAAATTTCTTCTTGCTTTCCTTTATAACTTGCTCAATGTACAAATTCAATAACACCAGAGAAAGGTACAACTCTGTCTTACTTCCTTCCCAACATCTGCATCCCTTTCATGCACTTCGACTCTGATAACTGCTGTCCGGTTTTTGTACAAGTTGGAAATAATACTCCGTTCCCTATATTTGCTTCAGAACTTGAAAGATTGTATTTCAATCAACATTGTCAAAAGCTTTTTCCAAATCTACAAAAACTAGGAATGTAGGTTTGCCTTTCCTTAATCTACCTTCTAAGATAAGCTGTAAAGTGAGGATTGGCTCCCGTTTTCCTACATTTCTCCTGAATCCAAACTAATCTTCCCCGAGGTCGGCTTCTACCAGCTTCTCCATCCTTCTGTAAATGATTCGTGTTAAAATTTTGCAACCGTGACTTATTAAATTGATGGTTCTGTAATTTTCACATCTGCTTCCGCCTGCTCTCTTTGGAATGCGAATTATTACATTTTTATAAAGTCTGGGGGTATTTTCCCCTGTTTCATACATCTTACACACCAGGTGAAATGGTTTTGTCGTGTTTGGCTCTCCCAGAGACTTCAGTATTTCTGAGGGAATGTCTTCCACTGCAGGGGCCTTGTTTCGTCTTAAGTCTTAAAGTGCTCTGTCAAATTCTCCTTTCAGTGTAGTATCTTCTATTTCATCTTCATCTACTTTTTCCCTTCCTATAATATTATCTCTAAGTTCATTTCCTTTGTAGAGCCCCTCTATATACTCTTTCCACCTTTCAGATTTTCCTTCGATATTGAGAAACGGTTTTCCATCTGAGTCCTTTATATTCATACAGCTGCTTTTCTTGTCTCCAAATGTCTCTTTTATTTTTCTGTAGGCGGTATCTATTTTCCCCTATTTATGAATTCTTCTACAGACTTACATTTGCCTTCTAGCCATTCCTGCTTAGCTATTTTGCACTTCCTGTCAATCTCATTTCTTAGTCGTCTGTACTCCATTTTGCCTGTTTCATTTACTGCATTTTTATATTTTCTCCTTTCATCAATTAAATTTAGTATTTCCTGTGATATCCAAGGATTTTTTGTAGGTCTTGCCTTTCTACCTATTTTGTCGTCTACTGCCTTCACTATTTCATTTCTCAATGCTACCCATTCCTCCTCAACTGTTTTATTCCCTTCCGTTTCTGTGATTCTTAAACCAGGTGTTGCTTATGATTAAATTATGTCCCGTTCAAATTGTATCAGGTGGCTTCCTCTTTCATTCCTTTTGCCCAGTCCATATTCATCTACTATTTTTCTTTCCCTTATTTTTCCTACTACCGAATTCTAGTCTCCCATCACAATTAAGTTTTCCTCTTACTTAATTTTTTGAATAATTTCATTTACCTCCTCATACATTTCTTCGATCTCCTTACCTTTGGCAGATCTAGTTGGCATATAAACCTACACTATTTAGGTTGGTGTTGGCTTCATGTCTATCTTGATTACGATAATGCGATAACTGCGCTGCTCATAGTAGTTTGCCCGCATTCCTATTTTTTGTTCATTATTAGACCTACTCCTGTAATACCTCTAACGGTTTTTGTGTTTGTAATCTTGTACTCACCTGACCAGAAATCCTGTTCCTCTTATCATCGAATTTCACTAATCCTCATTATATCTAACATCCATCTATCCATTTCTCTTTTTAAATTTTCAAGCTCCCTACCCTTTTAAGGGATCTAACATTCGACACTCCGATCCGTAGAATGCCTGTGTTGTTTTTCCTAATGATCACATCCTCCTGAGTAGTCCCCGCCCGGAAATCCTGATGGGGGACTATTTTACCCAAGAGGAAACCATAATCATATATTCATATAGTAGAGCTGCATGTCCTCGGGAAAAGTAACGGCTGTATGGTTCAGAGATCCGAATGGATGACTATTAAACCTCCGGAATATGTTACCCAAGGGGGAGAGCTGCATGTCTTGAAAAGTAATGACTGTAGTTTCCCGTTGCTTTCAGCCGTTCGGAGAAACTCTGTGGCAAAGCCACATTCGCTGATATTACAAGGCCAGCTCAGTCAATAATCCAGACTGTTGTCCCTGCAACTACTGAAAAGGCTGCTACCCTTATTCAGGAACCGAAAGTTTTTCTGGCCTCTCCACAGATACCCGTCCACTGTGGTTGCACCTGCGGTACGACTATCTGTATCGTTGAGGCACGCAAGCCACCCCACCTCGGCAATATCTGTGGTTCAGGATTATATTTAAAGAAACAAAAATAAATAAATAAAAAATAAATAAATAAAAGTAAAAAGTAAAAAAAAAAAAAAACAATTTCTACATGTGTAAGATATCATTATTGAGAATGGCTTATCAGAGCTGCGTAGGTCTATTTATGTTCTGATTTGTCAAAACAATGTTTGTATAGAATAAAAATTTGGTGAAGTTTCCCATAAAATTGGAAAATTTAAGAAACCAAATGTAATGTAACTCATTAAGTCCTCTATTATATACAAAATGGAAGGAAAATGAACTTCTTGGAAATAATGGAAATTAACAGACATATTTGCACTTCCCGAAATTTGGTACCGAATGATCAGACACAATTTCCGTATTCACCACTCACAGACGTAATCATACTCCTGTGCAGACAATGTAAATACCATCTCCTACCCTCTTGTCTCATGTCTCTACTAGTGTTTCATAGCCTTATTATAAAATCATCTTGTAATCACAACTGTTTAGCTGCTTGCCTGATACAAACGTAACGCCTTATTTAACCAGTAACTAGAGTTTGATATAACCAGTTAAAATTTTAACATTCAGTATATTTACAGATGTTTAATTTAACTTTGTCTGACGCTTCCATGTTCCACACGTTGGACCTATTTAAGATAAGATAATTTTGATCAATTTTTTCAGCCAATTTCTATTGTTTCCATTTATATGTCTTAGGATAATGTCGTATTTTATTATATTGTCACATATTTTATCAATGTCAGGAATTTACAGCAGAACTTGAATTGTAACAATTTACCGCGGGTCAGTTATAAACCAAAGTCTCCCTTGAAAATTATATATCTACCAACTTAACATCTTTGAAACTTAAACTTGTAATGTTTACCTGATAATGTCGTACCAACGGAAAACCTGTTTGTAAACCAATAAATTTGCAGAATATCTCACAGTTATCTTGTGTGTTTAATTCATAAAACTAAATAGCATTTTCTAAGGGATTTTGCATGAACTCAAGACCATAATTGACGATTCAAACGATAAATATGCGTGATTCTATCTTTGTTTTGGAGCACTTGTCAGGAAAAATTCGAACACAACACGAAAAGTCGTAAAATTGGTCTAACTGCTATAATCATGTATTGAATGCAATCAAAAATAATGACAGGAATTACATATTTTGGCCGATCACCATCATATTTGCCACATATATTTTTTCATGCGGAAGGCAGAGGAAATCTTGCTATATGCTTTAATATTGTTTGACCGATTAGCATGAAAGTTGGCAGATATTTGCAATTTTCATAGATAAGGAGTACGGGAAGAAGTAGAGAGAGAGAGAGAGAGAGAGAGAGAGAGAGAGAGAGAGAGAGAGAGAGAGAGAGAGAGAGAGAGAGAGAAGGAAGAGTAGGAGATTGAGGTAGAGGTGGAGGAAGGTGGTAGGTCAAGTCAGGGGGATGAGATTGGCAGAGAGAGGATGGGAGAGGGGATGTCAGGTGCGACGAAGAGATGAAAAGAGAGCCGGATATAGAAAGGGGCTAGAGAAACGGATAAAAAGAGGGGAAGCGAAGGTAAACAGAGAGAGGGGGGGGGAGGAGGAGTTGGACAGAAGGAAATATGGAATAAATACATAATTTACGAAATGAATTTTACAGTTTTCCCCTTCGGCATTAGCTGGCCAGCACGATCTCTCCTTCTATGAGTGCATACCCTTCAAGTATTACTGATTTATCTAAGTTTATCTTTAACGAATTACCCAGGTCTTGCTTTCCCCCTGTAAGTTACCTATATAGCGGAAACACTCAAGAGGGGCCGATCATTTTTGTTACATTAAGTGGGTGAATATGAATTATGTCCGATGTTATGATTCGGCACCCTAGTCACTAAAATTTACAGTTTCCTCCTAGCTCTTTACTTGAAAAAACAATGTGTTCCAAGGGAAACACAGATCAGTAATACACATTTAATGCTCAGAATCGATATTAAATGGAACAGAAGTACCTTTAGAGCTCGTTACAAAAAAAATGTTGTGGCTTAGAAATGTTTATAGTATAGATGAAATACTGCATGCCATTTAACTTATGAAGAATTTCAACAAAGAATTAAACGATTCGCATTACTCGTAATAATTGAAGATCATCTACAGTACCAGTACAGTTAAAAAAAGGATGCAAATTATTGAACGGGCTGGCTTACCAATCTGAGGTCTTCATTGAGAACACGCAAACCGAAAATTTACTTCCAGTAGCTCCTCGATCGAAAACTGTCTTATAAGTAGATTGGCTCCGAGCCAGTGCCTGCATTTTTCATGTGGTTGAAGGTGCTTTCTTTAATACGATTGGACAGGGGCTTACATATTGATAGCTCTATCCACGGAAGTTTTAAGGAATTTCAGTCTGAATTTGGAGCCCCTTTACTTTTTTCTACAATGCGATTTTGTTTAAATACTATGCAGTTTTTATGATATATATATATATATATATATATATATATATATATATATATATATATATATATATATATATATATATATATATATATATAAAGTCACAAAATTAATCAGGCCAATAAAGTAGAGACATGTGAAGTAACAAACGCAAACCATCGAAAAATATTGAGGCTTCTACAAGACGTTCACAGGAAAGACCCGTAGGTACATTACATAAACATGTGCTTTTGACAAAAGGTGCAAGGATTTCACTGACTAACCAAGAAAACTGCATAGAGATGACTATATGTTTCTCAGAGCTACCCAAATGTCCAGTTACAATCTCATGAAGATACTCGTACGTAGTCTATACAAATCATCGAGCTAAACACCAACTAAATATGAAATCCACATACACATCCTCAGACTCAAAGACAACAGAACATATGGAGAATGTGGCATAATTGCTTAACTCTCGAACAACCTAGTCCCACATGACAATCTCTCAGAAATCCTAGTACACATGTGACAACCGGAGTCCTATAAACGGAACGTCAGTCTGAAGGTTCATAATGTACACTCATCCACACAATATATAAATAAAGTGAGAAGTTCGATCTTAATAACAGATGAGTTTCCATCATTTAATTAATTTACAAGATCTTCTCAGCTTAGATAAATGACGGCGGCTCAAATACAAGATTTGGTAATATTAATAGGATTTCCGACTAAGGTGATCCGCGCAGAGCACATTTTGCACCTGAAAACAAACACATAAGGTAACTCAAAGCTGACCTCTCATTTGTATGATTCCATCAATCGATAGTACTTCTGCAGTGTCATACAAGATCATAGACACAAAACAAACTTCCTCTGATGGAATTTATTTGCATATGTAGAAGCCTTTAGAGATAAAGACCGGCGTGCGAGAAGGTGAGGGACTGTAATGTCTGCTCTCAACATTGTTACAGTCAGTAGAGAACCGGAGGAAGAGCTACAAGCCCATTAAACTTGTAAAAGTGAAAGACAAACTCAAGCTCAGTTTCCTGGCATTCGTAAACAATCTAGCTATACTAGTGGACAGTGGAATCAGAGCTATTAAACAAAAAAGGAGTTTTTCAAGGAATTTTCTGTAAACACTACGCAAGAAATTTCGTTCGGGCAATCCAAGTTTATTTTCTCTGGATTCAAGATGTGTGGCGGAATGTTAGGGGAGTCAAGCATACCTGCCATCTCATTATTGGCGAACGGAATCAAATGCATAAAAATAACCACAGCACAGCTCGACACAGCAAATTAATTACGTCATGGGGCATTTACAGCCGCTTTACATGCAATTAATCATTCAATTAAGTGATTTTTACGGAATGTAATACGTTAAGGTCGCGTTGTAGGAATACTGGATAATGTATGTCTGATAATACTTTCTTTAACCCACTTTAAATGTCTGCTGTAAAATATGCACAAAAGTTCTGTACAGCAAATGTAAACCATCATCGATACAAAGAAATGTACTTAAAATGAACTAACTTGTACTTTAAAAACAGGAATCTAACAATACAAAATAGAATCGTATAAAATAGGAATCCTACTTTGCAGTAATACCAAACCATTTGTGAATTGATTTTATTTGTGTCTGTTACGGAAAATTTCTAAATATTTTCCAAATATTTCAGGAAGGTGTCCGTTACATGTTTCCAAATAGATCCGACATTTAACAAAGCCTCTATCCCTCGTATTACGTTACGAAGTGTAACTACATTGCTGCAATACCGTTTGAAAAATGATCCTCGAAAAGTATGTTGAGACCAATAACGTCTCATAAAATGTTTTTCTTTAACTCGCAAATTCAACAGCAAACAATCATGTTCTGATTTTATGATGTATGAAAATAAATAGCCTACCTATAGCTGAGAGAAAAGAGATTTCTACAGATATTGCAATGGCTGAGGGCTGTCACCGAATGCTACCTGTCTATCTCGGACCATACGCCGCCATTAGTGTAATGTTGTAGGGCAGAAATGCGAATCTGTATTGTCACTAGATTACTTGGAGAACCACTGCGGTATTCGTCAAAGCTGTCCGGATCAAGGAAAAGTAAATTCAACAGTTATGATTCTGCCAACAGCAAGACTTAAGTAATAGCTGCCTACTACCACTGATGATTTCTTTTTCTTTCAGCAAGAAAACCAGTAGGTACTTCACACTAAGTCAAATACTGGCAGTACGAACTCGGATCGCTCTTAATTTTGTCCGCCCCCTCTATTTCGCATCGCCTCTGTTTTCGGTGCCCCCCCCCCCTTCTTGTGAAACATTTAAACCGGTCCTGAGTCTACTAAACTCCTTGTGACCCATCCTGCTAAAATCACTCGCTGTATTTTTTCTAGGTGAAAAGGTATAAAGATATGGTCTGTGCCATCACGTTTCGCTGTATGTAACCTCCTTGCTATAGTATCGCAAACGTCATCGCTGGCCTTCAGTCCGAATTTTTTTTATAATATGACGACTTTCAACCACCGTATCTTCCACCCCCTATCGGCATGGAATTGCTATGGTGTACAACGGGAGACTTCGGACAACAATTACACACAGACTTTCTTTTACGTTCTGTAGTATATTAACATACACACACGTAGAATTTTATATACACCGATAACTTTCTATCCCAATATACTCCACCCTTTTGTCATTATTAACCCTCAAGCAACAATTCAACCAATAAAACAATTTTGAAAGAGTAAATATAATTTTCAAAGAGTAATTATTGCTCCGCATTTCGCGTTATATTCTTGAAATTACTAAATACCTATCAGATCGCTATAAAACCGTGCCTAAAACCTTCTACAGGGATAAATGATTAACTGTGCAAATAATGAAGTCTCTGCGTCTTGTCGTTCGGAGGTGATAAGCGTACACCGAACAGACATTCTCATTAATATATATAAATAAATAGCTATCCGATCGCCATAAAACCGTGCCTAAAGCCTTCCCCGGGTAGACATTAGTAACTGTACAAATTTTTAGCTCTTTATGTCTTGTGGTTCAGACGTGATAAACGTACACCGAACAGACATTCACATTTATAGATATAGATTCGAAGTAGAAGGGGCAAGAAGTACAATGTAGGATAGGTGTGCCTAAGTTCAACCCCCCCCCCCCACAGTAGTCAGCCACTTCATCAAAAATACATCAGAACAAACAGATTTCGTACTGTTTCTCGCTCTCTTCATTATTTCGCTACTCCGCCACTCCTCTAGAAAAGTACATCAGTGCTGCTCTCTGGAGCGCTAAGTTGTGTACACAGGCAGCCGTAGTCTACTGCTAGTCAGATGCACCTGCTGAACGGAGAGCAGCGGCTGTTTTTGCGCTAACATCACAGTTGCGTTTGAGAGGTAACTATACAGCGAATTTAGCATACTCTCATACCAGTACTCATTTTATGCATTGTACAAGGCTTAAATTCTGCATTTATGACTACATTTGTATGTTTTGGTTACCCCATAGTGTATTTTTTATGGTGGCTGACTACTGGAATACATTTAGAAACAAAACCCAGTATTCAGCTATGGGAACTGATTACTGGATTTCAAGGCTATACACGGTATTAAGGTCACTTTTACACATTAGTACGCAATATATTGCTGTAACTGCCAGTATACCCAGTAGTCAGCCGTACATACAAAATTTGGCTGATCTAAGGGATAACATGTGCCAGAGTTCAGCCCCCACCTGCTTAATACATATTCGGTACTATGAAGACTATAAGAGTGCAAAAGTTAGAATATCCTGTTCCTTTGTCAGATAATCCATCTTACGAAAACTGAAGATGCCAGGCAGTAGACCTATTCACCAGTATCCTAAGAATGCTGTCGTGGAAGCTCTTCAGGCTATTCGATAACAAAATGTACCAATCAGAGAGGCAAATGGTAAGTTTGATGTGCCAAGGGGAACACTACAAGACAGACTCCATAATCGCGTACCAGAGGGACCAAGAAAAATGGGACCTTCAACAATTCTAACCGAAAATGAGGAGCTTGCGATTGTTCAATGGTTAGTAAATCTGTCCAAGTGTGGTTTTGGACAGAAGAAAGACGATATATTGAATACAGTTCAAAAATAGTTGTGGCTGATGGAGGGAAGACACCGTTTAGACACAACAGACCGGGGAATAAGTGGTATTCGTCTTTCTTACGAAGACACCCTATCTTGCATTACCGCACAACAGAAGGGACCTCGAAGGGACATGCTATCGTTACTGAGAACTCTATTAGGCAGTGGTTTAAAAATTTAACAGACTCTGTAGACGAAATAAGCCGGCCGCGGTGGCCGAGGTGACTGAGGCGCTCCAGTCACGGTCAGCACGGCCACTACGGTCGGGGGTTCGAATCCCCTCTCGGGCATGGATATTTGTGCTGTCCTTAGTCTTAGCTAGTTCATAAGTAGTTTGTAAGCTTAGGGACTGATGACCCCGTAGTTAAGTCCCATAACTTGTACAAATAAAAAAAAAATAGACGAAATAAATGCATCAGATATATTAGAGGATCCTAGAAGGATTCTAAATGGGGATAAAACTAGTTTTAGTATGTGCCCAAAGACAGGGAAAGTACTCGCTACAAAAGGATGGCAGAATGTCTAATCTATTCAGTCTGGGAGTGAAAAAGAAACTATTATAGTCCTTTGGTGTTCACAGCTAGTGGGGAGACTGTTTCGCCTGTGGTTGTATTCCCATATATGTAACCACCTAAGGCGGTGGTAAACAGTATGCCTGAAATGAAACTTCCTGGCAGATTAAAATTGTGTGCCGATACCGGGACTCGAATCTGGGACCTTTGCCTTTCGCGGTCAAGCGCTCTACCGACTGAGCTATCCCGACACGACTCACGATACCGCCTCACAACTTTACTTCCGCCAGTACCTCGCCTCCTACTTTCCAAACTTCACAGTAGCTCTCCTGCGAAAGATGCAAGACTGGCACTTCCGGAAGAAAGGATATGGTGCAGACGTGGCTTAGCCTCAGAGATGCTTCCAGAATGAAACTTTCACTGTGCAGTGGAGTGTGCGCTGATATGAAACTTCCTGGCAGATTAAAATTGTGTGCCGGAACCGGGACTCGAACCTGGGACCTTTGCCTTTCGCGGACAAGTGCTCTACCGACTGAAGTGAACTTTGGAAAGTAGGAGGCGAGGTACTGGCGGAAGTAGTGAGGCAGCATCGTGAGTCGTGGCAGGATAGCTCAGTCGGTAGAGCACTTGCCCGCGAAAGGCAAAGTTCCCAGGTTCGAGTCCCGGTTCTGGCACACAATTTTAATCTCCCAGGAAGTTTCATATCAGCGCATACTCCGCTGAAGAGTGAAAAGTTTCATTCTAGTATGCCTGAAGGTTGGTTTTTGGGGAGATCTGAAAGTGGGAGGATGAAAAGTGACATTTTCTATGAATATATCGTAAACGGCGTTGATAAGTTCCTCACTGAAAAATCAGTTCCAAAACCAGTCCTGCTACTTGTTGATGGACACAATACGCACCTTAAAATGGATCTGAGTAAAGCGTGCTAAGAAAGAAACATAATTCTTTACTGCTTGCCACCAAATACGACTCACATTCTACAGAAAAAAACCCTATTAGACACTGGCAAAACCAGGAAATGTCAATGTTGTTCTTTCCAAATCAACTTTCTGTCCGCTTCTAGCAAAGGTGTTACAACAACAAACCCTTCCAAAGTCTATCCAGAATGGATTTAGAAAATGTGGGATCTACCCATTTAATCCAGCTGCCACAGATTACACAAAATATGTTACAGATCAGATAGAAAAGTTGAATAATGGCAATGCACCTCAGGAACTTGAAATCATGTACGACGATTCTGAAACTGTTGAGAAAGTTATTCGGAAGTTGAGACATAAATTGGAAGGCAAAGGTGTAATTGCTGGTGTCGTTTTAGAATGCATTACCTCTGCAAACGGGGAACTGAAAAATGAAGAGTTTGCTGCGGATAAGTCACTCGACTTAGAATGTGTAGTTATTGATCCAGCGCTCAGCATTATCGATGTAGAATCTGGGTTGTATGATGTTCAAGGAACAGAGCTTGTTGAACACACAGACGTGACTGTTTCTAAAGCAGACGTCGCTGAGTTACCCTCAGTCCAGACTAAGGAAATCTGCCGTCCTCTGTCCTTCCAGTTACACTCCCAAAACAAAACATTGGATCGGACGAAATCATTACTCCATTACTTTCTTCCAAAACCACTGTCTTTTCTTCAACACAGCGCCTTGAACTTAATGAAATTTCAGCTTTCACGTCTGTCTCCAGTCCTACAGGTGCGTATCTGAGCAGCTTGACTCACGCCATTAATAAGCCAACTACAGCGCATTCCTCTACCACTTCAGATCCAACAGATGTCTTGCCTGCGCAGACTGTGGTTACCACCATAGCTTCTTCAAGCAGAAAGAAACTCGTGTTCGAGAGTCATCTCTATTATCCAGCCCCTATACCGAAAGGTAAAACAAAAAGTAAGGAAAAACACGCGAAGAATATTGCAAAATCACCTCCTAAAGCAATTTCGTCTGCTGCATGGCGAGAATGGTACTCGCATAAAGAGAAGGCTAAAGAAATAGAAGAAGAAGCCATTCGCAGGAGGAGAGAGGAAAGAAAAAGAAAAGCATCAGACAAATCACAGAACCAGAACAGGGGGAAAAGACGGAGGCCTGCGGAGACCATCACAGGGTGCAAGATTCAAGTCGACGTAGAAACGCCTGAACATATGAAATGTAAAGAATGTAATGAAGCAGTGATTAGTGATATCGAGGACGATAATTTAACAAACATTGGATGTGATCATTGCTCAAATTGGTTTTACGTAAAGTCCACAGAATTCAAAGGATTGAAATATGATAGTCTAAGTGATCTACCATTTAAATGTAGATATTGTTAAATATGAACAACCTTTCTCTCTTAAATGTTTAATAAAAAGTAACCAATAAAATATTGCAGTAAAACAACTATATAATATTTATTTTATATTTTCATGCTGGATGACTATTGGCATACAATAGGCTGACTACTGACTCTATAAGGCTGAGCACTGGAAAATTCGGATGAAATTTTTTTAAATTAATTTTTAATATCACGAATATGATAGTGGGAATTTATTCTCTATGTTTCAGGAAGATAATAAATTCAATTTATCATACATGTCAACAGTTTTTCATAAAAATGTGACAAAATGTGAAATATTAATAAGCTATTTTGCTGCATTTTGATAAAATGCCTTATTTTCATTGTACTCCTTGCCCCCTTAATTCTGTGATTCTACTTCGAATTTTTTTTAATGTTTGTTTATTATTCTGTAACTGTTTCCTGTGCAGATACCTGAAGAAGGGCAATAACTGCCCGAAACCGGTTGTAAATAAAGCTTCAACCCTGCAACTGGTGGCTGTTTCCTTCCTAGCCTATTATTATTATTATTATTATTATTATTAAGAATTTTATTAAGAAATAATATTAGGATTAGAAAAATTCCATTGTATCTGGTGTAAATGCAAACATTTAAAAGAGATTTCTAGCGATCGACTGATGTCCTCCATTAAATGCGAATAAAAGTTCCAGGTCGCGTGGTCTGAGGTCGCTCCCATCGGAGAATTGAGTCCTACCTTGGACAGGATAAGTTGGTTTAAGTAGTTTGTAGGTCTAGGTCACCTCAGCCGTGGTCGTTTAATTTTCTTTTTCTCCAATGAAGGAACACTTTTTCGATTCCAAAGTTGTGCAGGTGATGCAGGGGAGGGGTGACGGTGAACTAATAGAAATCTTCTTCCAGGTCGGAATTAGAAAAGCTATATTGGATTCATCATTAATAGAATTACAAAGTGTCCACAGAGAAAGTAGCATACAGGTTGGTGGATACTATGTAGAGAAATAACGGCTCTATCAATGTTTTTTACCCCTATAAAGTTAATTATCTTAACTAAAACGACGTTAAATGTTTTACTTTACAACGTCGTGCAGAATCCTTCTGATGCCACACGCATACTTATTCCACATCCTACTTCATACACAAGCTGGAAATGCTTTCGAACGCTTGCTCATTATCAATCAGATCGAACTCAACAATCTTTTTAACCTTTAGTCATTCACTCATTTTCTTTCCTATTCACAGATAATCTCCTTCCGTCTTACACCTACAGCAGTACCTGTTTCTGTACCAAAATCGGGCATACCTAGGTTTACCTTGCCGAAACAAAATGAGGGAACTCTCCCAGACATTCTTCAAGGATCACACGGATTTTTCTGATCGACCACATACAACTAAATGTATAAATATCTTGGGAAGGCGAACCAAAGGTTACGTTTCATTGGCAGAACGCTTCGAAGATGCACCAGCTCCACCAAAGAGAATGCCTACATCACACTTGTGCGTCCTCTCCTGGAGTACTGTTGCCCATTGTGGGACCCTCACCTGGTGGGACTGACGGAAGACATTGAGAAGGTTCAGAGAAGGGCAGCTCGTATTGTTTTATCACGTTACGGGGGGTGGAAATCATTAAAAGAAATACGTTATTCATTGTGGCGCGATCTGCTTGCGAAATTTCAGTCACCGACTTTTACTTCTGAATGTGAAAATATTTTGCTAGCACCCACATACTTAGGGAGACATGACCATCCCAATAAAATAAGAGAAATCAGACCGAAAACGGAACGATTTAGGTGTTCCTTCTTTCCGCGCGCTATTAGAGAATGGAACGGTAGAGAAAAGTTATGAAAGTGGTTAATGAACCCTCTGCCAGGCACTTAAATGTGATTTGCAGAGTATCTATTACGATGTTATGCGAGGCCGTAAAAAGTGTCGTTAAACGATTAGAAAGTGGAAGGGACGGAGGTTGTAGCAGGGAGTTCGTTTGCTGCACGATAAAGCCCATTCGTTCAAGGCATTGCGCATAAAACGATTCAGCTCTCGAATATTTTTCGTTGGGGGAATATGAACCATCCCGCGCTACCACATTCTAACTCCAAGTGACTCATTCTCTTTCTAAAGATCATAAAAGGAGAAAGCGTTTTCAAAACAGCATGAGGTGAATGTTGTATGTGAGGGGTAACCGCAATTCACGGCATGGAACTTGGGTTCATTTATAGTGTCAGTAAATGCTTGCATCGTGGTGGAGATTATGTAGAAATACAATGTCGCATCGGTTTAATATATATTTAACGATGCAGTTGTTCCAAAATAATGCGCCAAATGAATCATAAATGTTTTCAAGAGGGCGATCTAGTTGAAGCATTAGGAATAAGTGTGTGCAGAAATTATTACTTGAAAAAAAGTTGGGCACATAAGACATTTAATTTTAAATGGAGTTTATATTTAATGAAAATCGAGCCAAGATGGCGAACATTGCCAAAAAAATTCACAGTTGCAAAAAACAGTTTTCTTTAATAATAATAATAACAACAAAACACACACACACACACAACCACATTCCGATGGATAAATGTTAAATTATAAAATTCGAGGCCTTAAGATTATCTGTCGGCTTTTTTGTGCCTGTCAATAGGTTTGTTACGAAAAACATTTAAGAAACCTCTAAAAACTAGATTTTTCATAGCTCGTCAACATTCACGTTTCCAAACTTTGTGGTAAGTATGTCACCAGATAAGTAAAAAACGTACCTATTAAAAAAAAAAAAAAAAAAAAAAAAAAATGTTGCGTAATTTTGTTTAAATATATCAATTTTTGAAAAAGGGGCTTCTCTAAAATTGAATAAATCGGCGTTTTTCCGCATAGAGTCGTAATATCATGCTGTTAAATAATATCTTAAATTTTTTACTGATAAGTATCAATGAATGACTAGGGTAAACTTGAACTTCTTTGGGCCTCTTGTCTTCAACTGACTATTTCTATTTTTATGTTATAAAATGAACTGATAAAGAAATAAATTTCTGATATTTTGTTCACAGATTTTAAAACAAATAATATTGTTCTACTAGCTTCTGGAGCTGAGATAGTTTTCTTAGAAAAAATCTAGTTGACGGAATTAACACTTTAGAGCTATGTACTTCATGAGGGTTAGTATTGAATACTTATATTTATAAGAAAAAAGTACTAGGATGGGTTGAATTGTTTTTTGTTATTACTGACTGAGTAGTAAATTGAAGCGTGCAAGCGCTAATTGCCTTGAGCTAGAACGGGCGAACGAGTTTCTTATTTTGAAAGTCATTTCAAGAAAATTTAATGAAGATCAGAATAAAACTGTAGAGCGGTGTGGGAGTCCGTCCTAAAGTACCCTCTGCTATGTACCATACGAATCATTATGTAGAGTGTGCCGTTCTTCTTATTTTTTAGGTAATGTGTCCAAAATTTTATTGCAGTCTGTTGAATGGTACGGCAGCTCAAAAAATACGAATCTTATCCGAAGTTATCAATCTCAATTATTTCGATTTTCAGCGCCACCTGCGGAGACCAATTGTGAATCCGAGACAACAGAGGACCCACCTAGCGCAACACACAAACTTTCATCACAGACGGTCAAGCGGTTTAGAAGGAATTCATTGATAAACACACGGCTGTTTCAAATCGATTCCGCTACATGCTACATGCAGGGCCGGCGCAAGCACAAGTGCCGAACCGTGCGAGCTGCTAAATTACCGTCTCCCCGTATTTTTAATTTACAAAACTTTTGTAGAATTTTATTTAAACAAATCTTTGTTTTTACTTTTCAGATCTACCTAGGTTTCGGCCATTGAGTGGCCAGTCTGAAAGCTTTTAATATGTGCTTACATCTAAACCGTCATGTTGACAGTTGCGTTCAGCATGACGTTATAGATGTAAACGTTACTCAAAGCATTGAGAATAGCCACACTGTGCTCGAAATCTGTGTAGATGTAGAAAATAAGAACAGACGAAACGGTCAAACAGTGGGGCGGAAGACAATGGAGAGAGGAAGAATAAGGAGATGAGTAACATAATAATGGAATAAATACACGCTCAGGCATCAACGGGTACGAATGCTTGTCGAAATATATTAACTCACTGCACTGCGGTTGTTCGTTTCAAAGAACTGACACTCGTAATTTCCATGTGACAGTTCTTTCGTGTCTGATTGTGGAATAAGGGGCAACAAATATGTCATCGCCTTATCACTTCGCTTTTCTTCGCTTTATTTTCATTCTAGTTATTGATATGACGCTTGCTTATTTGCCGAGTTGCCATTTTTTGAAGTAACAGATCATAAGAAAAATAAATTCTCATATTCTGCAATCTTGAAGCAGAAAAATTCTAACTTATAAGTAACGTGCAAGCGCAATATTAATTGTACGTTATATGAAAAGCACCTACCTATTACATCCCAAGTTGCAAGAAATTCGGACGCACCAATTCTTCCGTTCTGAAGAAACGAAATGTTCAAATGTTTGTATAGGCTATGGGACTTAACTACGGGGTCATCAGTCCCTAAAATTACAAACTACTTATGAACTACTTACGAACTAGGACGGCACGAATATCCATGCCCGAGGGGGGATTCGAACCCCCGACTGTTGTGGCCGTGCAGACCGTGACTGGAGCGCCTTAGTCCCCTCGGCCACCGCGGCCGGCGAAACGCAATGATTGTGCTTCTGACCAATGTTGACACCTTCGGCCAACTACGAAACAAATTATGTAGTTTTCGTTGTAGGGAACACAACAATACCTGTTACCTGGAAAGGCGAAGTGGTGACGCGGTAGTGCCAGGAACAAGGTCACGTGACGAGTTACAGCGAGGCTACGGTTGAACTAGCGCCCAAGAAGAAGAAGCAAGAAGCTCACAATAAGTATGTGACCGATGATAACTTATCGATAAATGTATTATCAGGCAGCAATTTCTGTGGCATTACGAACAATATAAAGAAATACGCACTTTGCAAAAACTGCACAGCTATTGTCAAACGGAAATGAGCTTCAAAGCTAGCAAGGAAACGCTTAGAAACAATGTTCTGTCTATGGATCTTGGTTTTAGGTGTCAAAATTAAAGTTTTGTTTTGTACGGACGAGAAGGCCTTGCTGCTAAAAGATCATACTTTCTCAGGTTTCATCAGAATCAAAGAGACCAGTAGTTTACATAGATGAAACATGGATTCACACGCACTATACAGTAAATAAATATTGGCAAAGTGATAGTGTGCGAGTAGTATTGTCAAACAAAAGTGCCGGTAAGAATTTCATTGTTGTTCATGCAGTCGAAGACAGGTGTTTCTTGGCTCTAAAACCAAAACATCCGACTATCACTCAGAAACGGATAGCAAAACTTTTCAAAAATAAGTCGAAACCCAACTTAAACCACGCTTACTACCAATGTCTTTATCTCTTGTAATTAATCGCATCATATTGCCTCCTTCGGAATAATTCTAGCCATTGAAGGTGTTGGACGTATTTGACTGTGAAACACGTCCACATAACATGTTTCAACTGTAGTAATGTTCAACCATTTTATTCCATAATGCGGGGAGAATAAAACACTCGGAAACTGCCATTGAAGGGCTTAGCAAAATTTCCAAATTAGATTTCGTCTTCTGCAAAATTAGTTGTTAGTAAACGCACGGCGCGCAACAGGCTGGCAGCGCTCCAGTCATTAGAATACTGGTGTGTACGCCGGTTTGCTTCCCCCCCCCCCCCCCCCCCTCCGGTGCAAACACGACGGTGCTGCAAAAAAAAAAAAAAAAAAAAAAAAGGGGGGGGCGTCAGATTTGCCGCCCCGTGCGGCCGTACGTTTCGCACGTGCCTTGCGCCGGCCCTGGCTACACGTATTGTTGAGTTTGGAGTTTTTTGTGCGCATATGTCTGAAAATAAGACACAACACAATTATAAAGAAACTGACAAATGTATGAAGCATTTTTATTTCACTTGTAAATTCGGAAAACAAGTGAATTTTAGCATGAAGAAAACGTTCAAAGTAAGACACAATGAGATTTTTATGTGGCTCAGTGACATGGTGCAAATCTTTCAATTAGACGCCACTTCGCCTACATGCGTGTCCCTAAGCTACCCCAGATATCCATCCGGAAAAACGGGACGTACAGGTTGACGTGGATCTTGAATCACGGTTCATTTCTGGCGACCCCTCACATCGTTGAGGTGTGAAGGATAGGTTAAAACGCAGGATGAAAAAAATCCGTGATTCCAGTTCGAAACTATAACATTTCGCGGTCCAGTCTAGCGCTTTAGTACTTGCCTAGAATTCAATTCGAAAGTCGTAGCCAGTTTTGGATACTTACTTAGACAATAATATTTAATTTGTAGTAAAATACTTTCAGGTTATTAATTGACATAAAAACTATCCTATCTTTTGTGATGGGTCAAATCACAAACACTACGCCAAGTTTCAATGAGATCAATGAGTAGTTCCTGAGTTCAATGCAGATATATATCATCGACTATTCCCTATTAAGAGAGCGACTGAACTTGATTAGTCATGATTTATTTCTTCTTCCTTCTTTCTTCTGACCATTTATTTCCTGTTGTTTTCTCGGTGTGTTCCTGTTTAAATGCATGTTTATTTATGATGTTTGTGAACTGATCTCGTTTGTTTACGTCGTTCCGTGTAATGCCCAGTTTTTTAATGTCTTCTTCTTTTACAGTTATCCATATGGTCCTGTTTTTGCTAGTTTCAACTATCTCAAAGATTTGTCTTGTAAGTCTGTTCTTGCCTATCCTACTGTTATGTCCAGAAAATTTCAACCTTCTCTTTCTAAAGATTTTAGTAATTGTGTCTGTGTGTTTCTAAATCTCTCTTATCGATCTGATTACCCAAATCCTTTCTCGAAAAACTGGTCCGAGTAGTACCCTTAGAATTTTCCTTTCCTGATTTTCAATTATTTTCATGTGGCCATGTATCACCGTAGTTTCTGCGGCGTAGAGTGCTTCGAGTAGAACTACTATTTTGTCATGTCTTATTTTTGCGTTGACAGAAGTAGATCGTTTATTGTAGTGGTTCCAAGTGAGATATATGCTTTTCGTAATTTGGAGATTCTTTCTTGATTGGCTATTGTGTTCAGTCCTGATGGTTGGATGATCTTTCCTAGATATTTGAAGTGTATAACTTGTTACACTTCCCGTACTGTGTTGTGATGAGTAGGTTGTTTGCTGCCTTGCCTTCAATGTACTTAACTTTGGCATAGGAAGTTTGTAGACAGCTTATTATATATCCGTGTGTGTGTGTGCGTGTGTGTTTGTGAAATATATTGTCACAGACCTTGTCATTTTGCATTTCCATTACTTTTAGGGCCGTGTCTATCTAGTCCTTACAATACCTGGTAGTAACCGGAAAGGATCCCAGGTCAGGAATGGTCACTCGATATCAAGAGGCAGATGCTATGTTCCACGACCGTTGACGTCAGACCTATCGATCGATGGTCTGTAAGACGTTTCATTAGACACACGTTTTGTTTCCCACCCACAGTTCGTATCTGAGCCGGTAATTTTCATCTTCTATTCAACACGGGCTGTTGGGCAGATCGGCAGCGACAAATGGTGACGAATACGTTTCGTAACACGTTTGTTTCTTTTCTCGTGCGGAAACGATTTCCATACCAAAGCGAGCCGATAGTTTTCGTAACACACTTCGTTAGTGTAACATGTGCTTTGTTCTCTTCGTGTGATCACCCATGCTGTGCATGTGCCTGGCCGCGTGGATGTTTGTGCTGTCTTTGGTATAAGTTAGTTTATAATTAGTTTTAAGTGACCTCGCAGTTAAGTCCCATAAGATTAACAAACATTTGAATATGTGCCTGGTTAGTGTAAGAAATGGTCGAAATATAGTAATGAATGGATTGACAGTATAACACACACACACACACACACACACATACAAACACACACAAAACACACATGAATGGATTTACAGTCTAACACAAACACACACTCTCTCAAATTTTTGTGAAGCTTATGGGACTTAACTGCAGTTCAAATGTTTGTGAAGCTATGGGCTTCTGCACTCTCCGCAGCTAGGCGCCTTGGAACACTCGGCCATTAAAATTACTTTTGCCAAACACCAATTGTTGCGTATATAGACTTTTTGTATATGTGTGTATTAAGAAATATTTACCTAATAAACCTCTAGACAAATTAATGGCTTACAAAACGTAGATTCGACTGCCCAAGATTTTGTTTTCACACTGCAAAATGACGCTATTCTGCACGAAAACTAAATCACAACTACTGTAAGATATTTTTCGCGCCGAATGTGAGACAAGAAGATTGTTTGACATCTCTATCGTCTACACATTACAGCCGTCGAAGATGTTCAGCCATTTTTTTTTTCTTCATCTGGTAGATCTATGGTTTGCGGTCGTTCGTTCAGTTTGTTCGTGCTTGTTCGTTGAATGGTTGGCTCAGATTTTTTATTACAGAGGGCGTTCAGCCCCCTGACCGGGCACGCTGAGCCACGGCGCCCGGCAACCATAGTTTACTCTAGATAGCGGAAGTAAAAAACTGATTTGGCAACCTAGTGGCCGAATTTTCCGCAGGTGGCCAAAGTTAGGCCAATTTACGGTATGTGTCGAAGTTATAAATAACTATTAAGGTCATCAATCCTTAGACTTACAATCCACTTAAACTAACATACGTTAATATCAACACACAAGGGAGGATTAGAACCACTGATGGGGAGCTCCCGTGCAATCCTTGGCAAGACGCACGGCCATTCCCGAGCTTATCTATGAGAACCCTTCGCCATCCAACAAAAGAAATTTTATGTAGACTGTGACCTTTCTCTTGTTTTGAAGATTGTGGAAATTTGCATCAAGATCATAATAAAACTGCAGATTTGTATGAACTGAAAACAAACAAACAAACTCACAAAGGGACTCTCTTCTTCGCATATAAGAAAGATTAGAGTACAAATCGGCACTGCAATTTTGGTATTCATGTATTAATATTATAATGCATCAACGGAGGAGCAGTGCGCATCTTTTTCTTTCTATGACTGCAGACAGTTGTATAAGGCAGGTTTCCATTCGAGGGAATATTAGTCGTCGCATTTATAATTTTTTCGATTATTTAGCTGTTCTTTTGAGTTTTCTCTATCCATTTTTCTTAAACCACGCTTCCATGAAAGTGAACAAAACAAAACAAAAAACGACCAGGCCATTTCATTACTTTAAGCGAGACTGACACACAGCTGTTAAATTTTGTGTATAAAAATGAAGAATAGATTGAAGCTTATGAGAATATTTTGAGAGAAACAGGGTGGAAAGAAATGGCATAGCACAGTACTGAGGAATGACGATACGCGTTTGAAGTTTACTTAAGATGCGGAATACTGCTGTAAGGAGTGCCAGAGAAGGAAGTTCAGTTCAAAAAGAGTTGGAAAGATAAACGCAGGTACAAGGAAAATAACTGCGAAAAAACAATGGGTAACGGAAGAAACACGACAGCTGATGGACAAAAAAAGAAGAGAAATTAGGAAATACAGAATTATAAGTCTTTTACGAATGAAATAAATGCGAAGTACAGAACAGCCAAAACTAAACGAGTGCAGAATAAATATGAAGATATAAAAAAAAAGATAGTGTTCATCTCAACGACTGACAGACAATTGAGAAGAGTCCGAACGAGCTATGGTGGAAATAAAAGCAAGTCTGGTGACATTAAGAGTGCGACCGAAAATTAAGCGCAAAACAGACAGAAAGTGTGAAGTGAAAGCCTCTCTGAGGCGGAATACTTCGTTGATGACAGGTGCTTTGTGGGAGATATAGAGGATCCAACGATTGATTTGATATGATTTGATTTTTCCAGGAAAGCAAAAACAGTCTTGGTCCAACCCGCCACTGCCTGCACTGAAACTAAGTTTATTGTGCGGTATCGCTCCCTGTATATCTAGTAAAGCCAACCAATGCCCTTGAACAGTGCAAGGAGTCCCTTTACCAGTTCTTTATCAGACACAATTTCTTCGGGTATGGTTGTCCCAAATTTTCTGTGCCTTTTACTCTCCAATGCAATGCATTCGAAGATTAGATGTGATGCAGTTTCATCACCGTCATCACAGATCCTACATTTAGGGTCCTCTTCTGTTATTCCCATTGTATGTAGGTGTTTTTTGAAATTCCCATGGAGTGTCAGCAATCCAACCATGAGTCTAATCCCTCTCCTGTTCAGGCCCAGGATTGCAGAGCTTCTTTTAAAACATGGCTTTGACATCATTACCTTGCCATGTTTTTGTTGATGGACTTTGGTCCAATATTCTACATGCTGTCTTCTGAGCCAGTTATGTAGCTCCAATTTGATCATTGCCTTGGTGATTGTCAGGATAGGTTCCGGTCCAATAAATGGAGACTCTGCCCCCATCCTGGCTAATCTGTCGGCATGTTCGTTTCCACTGCTCCCCGAGTGGCCAGGGACCCACAATAGGTTTACTGTATTGCTTTCCCCTAGCTCCACCAGAACCCTGTGACATTCTGCAACAATTTTAGCTCTTGTTGCAGCAGCTGCCAGTGATCTCAGGGCTGCCTGGCTGTCTGAATAGATATAGATGCTATGGTCTTTGTAGCACCTACGCAAATTCCCCTCCACACATGCCCTGATGGCAGTGATTTCGGCCTGGAATACTGAGGCCAGTTTCCCTAGAGAGATGACGCCCTCCAGTCTTGGCTGCACTATTTTCTCCCACTGCTCCCTACTTCAATTGTTATACTGAAAGGCTTGTTGAAGCAGTATGGGGTTATAATATAGTCATCTGGCATTTCCCCAACCTTTCCTATATTTACCTCACTCACTATTTTAGTGTGTAATTCTGGAAATCCCAAAGAGTTCCAGTTGTTGCCAGATTTGAGCCTATATGCACCAGCCGCTGCCTCCATCTTGACCCAAAGGTGTAATGGGGGCATATCCAGCATGGTTTCCATCCCAGCAGTTGGTGTGCTGCTAATTCCGCCTGTTATGGCTAAGCAGGCTAGTCTCTGCACCTTACCAAGCTCCTTAGCAGCAACCAGCTGTTCTACCTTCTTCCACCACACGACCGCCCCATAGGTGATCCTGGGTCTAATCACCGTGGTATATATCCAATGCATACCCTTGGGGCTCAGGCCCTAATTTTTGCCACAAGCTCTCCTGGTACTTAATAAAGTACCTTTTGCCTTGGAGCTAATATTCCTAATGTGAGGGGTCCATGTCAGTTTCTCATCTAGGGTAACCCCTAGATATTTCACTGTCCCCTTCACAGGTAGCGCTCCATTGAAAAGCTTTAGATTCCATTTTGAGTGTTGGATATGTTTCCTTGTGAATGGTACAACAACAGTCTTCTTAGGACTAACGCCCAGATACTGTTTTCTGCACCACTCTTGCACAATGTCCAATGCACCTTGTGCCATATTCTTCACTGTGTCAGCAAATTTGCCAAGTATTACTATGACAAGATCATCTGCATATCCTTGCCAAAAGTACTGCCTAGCGTTTAATTCTCCAATGAGATCATTCACCACTAGATTCCACAATAAAGGGGAAAGAACTCCTCCTTGCGGGCGACCCCAAGTGGTGTTGATTACCATTTTTTCATTCATCATGGTCGCCTCTACCTTTCTTCCACTGAGCATGGCCCTAGTCCACCTACATATAGTGGTCCCTAGGTCATGCACCTCTGCTGCTCTAACCATGGAATCGAAAGTCGTGTTGCTAAAAGCCCCATGTCCAGGAAGATACAGAGGGCTATTTCTTGAAAGTGTAGTGCTTTCTCCACCTTCCCAACAAGTTGGTGGATAGCTGTCTCACATGATTTACCTGGTTGATATGCGTGTTGGTTTGAATGTAGAGGAGCCCTACTTAACCTCCCTTCTCCAACATACACATTAACTAGCTTTTACAATGTCTTAAGAATGAAGGAGGACAGGCTGATTGGTCTCATATCCTTGGCCTTGGTATGATCAATTCTCCCTGGCTTTGGAATGAAGACAACCTTCACTGCCCTCCAGGCATTGGGAATGATTGCTGCTGCTAGGCTAACCCTGAATAACCTGCATAGGAATCTAATAAGATTTTCTCCCGCTTGTTCCAGGAGAGCTGGAAAGATTCCATCGGGGCCAGGTGACTTGCACGGTTGAAATGTTCCCACCGCCCATCGGACCTTACTGAAATCGACACACTCCTTGGCCAGATCCCAGTCCTCTTTGCGAATACCTGAGAACCGTTGTCTCTCAGGAATTGCATTCTGGTCTGAGTTCTCCCCCATAGTATATTGAGGAAAGTGAGTCTTAGAGCAGTTCCAGCGTTTCATGTGCTGTCTTTGTATACTCCCCATCCTCCTTCCTCAATGTTCCTCCTGGATTAGTTGGTACTCTAGTGAGGATTTTATGAAGTCTCGCTTGAGCAGCTGTGCCCTCCACGTCCTCACAGAATACCTTCCAGGATGCCTCCTTTGCCCGTCTTATGGCAAGGTTGTAATTGACAAGGGCCTCACGATACTTTGCCCATTGTCCTTTGCGCCTCGCAAGGTTAAACAGTCTTCGTACCTGTTTCCTTTGCATTTCCAGGTTATTATTCCACCAAGGCACACTCCTATTTGTGCACTTCTTGGTGATTGAGCAGTTGTCCTGGTATGAGGTCACTATAGCAGAGGTTACGGCCTCTGCTACTTCCTCAAAACTCTGCTGGATTCCTTATCGAAGTTTTAATTTCCGATAGGCTGAAGTCAAGGTCTCTCCTATATGTCTCCCAGTCCGTTTTCCTGGGATTCCTATAGGCCGTGGTCTGTCTGGTTCTCATTTCAAACTTGAATTTAATATACATGTGATCTGATGAGGATGGCTCCAGGACCACATGCCACTGTTTGACGTAACTTCCCATCATCATGGAACCAAAAGTTATGTCAATCACTTCTTCCCTTCTACTATACCTGAATGTAGGTTCATCACCCCTATTCAGGATCTCCAAGTTGTTAGATAGGAGAAATTCAAGAAGGTGCTCACCTCTACTGTTGGTGTCCGGGTCCAACGATAAAGTAAGCATTTAAAAATGATCTGCTAGACATGAAATTAAATAAGGCAGAAAGAATAGACGACTTTCTACAGGAATCTCCAAAGTAATAGAGGGAAGTGGCAATCAAACAACTATTCAAGTTGGCGTATAAAATGTTTAAGACGGACGACACCATCAGACTTTCGAAAAATATCATCAACACAATTCCAGTAATACCCAAGACAAATAACTGTGAGAATGACAACACGGTGAGATTAACATGCTCCCGGATAACTGACGAGATGAGGTAAAAAGGTCGTTGATAGCGAAAAAGGTACGGCCAAACTTTCAGGAAACATTCCTCACACACAAAGAAAGAAAATATGTTATGCGGACATGTGTCCGGAAACGCTTACTTTCCATGTTAGAGCTCATTTTAGTATTTCTCATGTTCTTCCACCTACGATCACTGGAGCACGTTATCATGATTTCATACGGGATACTTTACCTGTGCTGCTAGAACATGTGCCTTTACAAGTACGATACACCATGTGGTTCATGCACGATGGAGCTCCTACACATTTCAGTCGACGTGTTCGTACGATACTCAAAAAGAGATTCGGTGACCGATGGATTGGTAGAGGCGGACCAATTCCATGGCCTCCACGCTCTCCTGACCCCAACCGTCTTGACTTTCATTTATGGGGGCATTTGAAAGCTCCTGTCTACGCAACCCCGGTACCAAATGTAGAGACACTTCGGGCTCGTATTGTGGACGGCTGTGATACAATACGCCATTTTCCAGCGCTGCATCAGCGCATCAGAGATTCCATGCGATGGAGGGTAGATGTATCTATCCTCGCTAACGGAGGACATTTTGAACATTTCCTGTAACGAAGTGTTTGAAGTCACGCTGGTACGTTCTGTTCTGTGTGTTTCCACTCCATGATTAATGTGATTTGAAGAGAACTAATAAAATGAGTTCTAACATGGAAATTAAGCGTTTCCGGACACATGTCTACATAACATATTTTCTTTCTTTGTGTGTGAGGAATGTTTCCTGAAAGTTTGGCCGTAACTTTTTGTAACACCCTACATATGTACACACACATACACAGATGGCGGTAGTATGGAGAAAACGTCGTGAAAAAGGGCGGTGCGTTAGTAGAATTCCAATTTGTGCGACGGTTATTTATGTGAACAGTTTAATATGTTAATACAAACAAGCAATATCGCATGAAATATTTTTTCCTTTATTGTCATTTCATTCCCCGAGTGGGGCGGGCTGGCAGCGCTTGAGGCGCTCTTCAGCGCGTACAGTATTACGTAACACGAAAGAAGACAAACATAAAGGACAAAATGTTCAAATGTTTGTTAAGCTTATGGGACTTAACTATGGGGTTATCAGTCCCTAAACTTACAAACTACTTACGAACTACCTTATACTAAGGACGGCACAAATATCCATGCCCAAGGGGGGATTCGAATCCCCGACCGTAGTGGCAGTGCAGACCGTGACTGGAGCGCCTCAGTCCCCGCGGCCACCGCGGCCGGCCTTAAAGGACAAACAAGAGAATACAAAAACGTAACTCGGCGAAAAATGGAGGAAATATGCTGCGTATTATGGAGTTCTAATAAACACAAAGGCGACGAAAAACGGTGAAAAAACAACACCGTAGCACTGGTGTGCATGGACATTTAAAATACACAGGCGTCGGCCTCTGGATGGGCGTTCGCAGTTTGTTAAAATAACTGAATAGTTTCACTGCGACGGAACACAGACGATTCACATGCATATCTTTAATGAATATAATGCATGAGGATGGGAAAGGAGCATGGGGAGAAGTGGAAGAGGGGGAGAGTGGGAGAGAGTGAAGAGGAGTGGGGATAGGTTGGGAGGAGGGTAGGAGCACAGAGTAACACATACAGAGAAGAAGCCTCCCCTAAACCACTGTCCTACGCTCACCTCGTAGATCCGTAAGATTCTAGCAGGTGTCAGTCGGATCGCTCGCTTAGGGTGCCTCTCGCACGTCAGAGGTAGCGTGGAGGGGAGGCTGAGGGGAGATCTTGTGCCACCTGCCACGAGGCCACGGCTGTGTCCGGCTTGCTGCCGTGTGAGGGGAGGTGGTGGTGGGGACAGCCGCTACCTGCCGCCTGCTCTGGCCAGTTTAAAGGACTGCTTCTGACCGCAGTGTCATCATGGGACATCTTACGGAACTGCTGGAAAACCTCCCTCCCCGCACCCCTGAGCGAAGGACCGGGCCCTTACGGAGGTTTCCAGTCTGTATATATTTGCCTGTGGTAGGAGGGAGGGGGGCACAGGGCTGGGAGCAAAATGATGGGGTGGGATGTCCCAGGAAGCTGTAAGGGGCGGGAGGGGCGATAGGGCTGGAGGGGAGGAAGAAGGGGAGTGGGGCTCACAAGGGGCATCAAGCTGGGGGTGGAGAAGGGGATCAGAGCTGGTACGAAGGGTAGATGTCTGGGTGGAGGGCATCGTCAGCGAGGGGGAGGGTGTGGAAGTTGCCACAGGAAAGGGTGAGGAGGGTGGTCAGGTGGAGAGCAGGGGTGGATATGATGGTAATGACGTGGCAACGAACCAAGATCGGTGAGGAGAAGATGTACAATATGGTGAGAGGGATCCAGTTTATTGTAAAGGAAACAGAGATGTTCACTGAAGCTGACAAGTTGAGGGAAGGGGATGAGATCATAGGGAAGCCATATGGGGGATGAGGGATAGGAATGGATACTGAAGGCAAGGCGGAGGGCGTGACATTCCAAGATCTCCAGGGAGTTATAGAACGATGATGGTCAGAGATTTAGGCAAAATGGTATGGCCTATGATGATTACCTGGGTTTTGGCAGGATTTATAGAGAGCAGCCACTGGTTACACCAAGTGGTGAAAACTGGATGTTCTTGGGGAAGATTGTTGGAACAGGCGAGGTCATTAGCAGTTTCATCAGCATATGGGGGTAGAGCACCCTGGGGCATGTCAGAGATATACAGGATATAAGAGGAGACAATGGATGGAGCCTTGGGGCATGCCAGCAAAGAGAGAGAAGGGAGTCAGTGGGTGGGGTAGTTGGAGAGGAAGGAGGTAATGACCTGCATGAGATTGATAGGAAGCGCATAGGTTTGGAGTTTGAAGAGCAGGCAGGGATGCCAGACCCAATTGCAAGCACATTCCAGGTCAAAGGACACATAGATGGTGGTGTGAAGGGATTCGAGCTGGAAGGAAAGGGGTGAGGTGAAGGAGTTGATCTTCGGTGGAGAAGGAGGGAGGAGAGTCACATTGGGTGTCAGGGAGGAGGTGGTGATGGATGTGATGTTATAGGATGGATTCAATGACCTTGCTGAACATCAGGGTAGCACAAATTGGATGGTAGGATGAGGCACCGGGGGGGGGGGGGGGGGGCGATTCATAGGTTTAACGAACATGAAGACACTGGAAATTTTCCAGAGTTGGGGGGGGGGGGGGGGGTGGCAACCGGTGTAGAGTATGGTGGTACTGAGGGTTGCTAGGGTGATGAGCAAAGGAAGGGAGCATTCACATAGGTTGCGATAGGTGATACGATTGTGGCCTGGAGCTGTGGTGCGTTTAGTGTGAGCTGTAGATCATGTGCAGTGATGGATGCGTTTAGTGTGAGCTGTAGATCATGTGCAATGATGGATGTGTTGATGTCTGAGAGGGGGGGGGGGTAATGTCACAGGTATTGGAAGCCGGTAGCTACGGGTGGGAGTGAGACATCCGTTTTCTGATGGACGTCTGAGAAAAGGGAACAGTCAAACTGTGCATTGTCTGGGATGGTAAAGATGTTGGACAGGAAGGAGGCGAAATGGTTGGCTTTACTGGCATCATCGGGAAGGAGTTGCTTATTGAGTAAGAGGGGATAGGCGAGGGTGGGTTTGGAACCAGTAAGGCGGGGGGAGTCTATGGGGATGTGGGCAATACCCTATATGACTGTCGCCAGTGCCAGCGTTTTTTGGCAGTCAAACCGCTGCGCACATGTCGCTGTAGTTGCCAGTGGAATAGTAGTGTATCCCAGTCACGAGTGCGGAGAAAAGAGCAGTAGAGGCAGCAGGATTCACACAGGAGAACTGTGGGGGTGGATTGGGTGGTGTGAACGTGAACGTGGGACTGGACGGCAGCAGACACGGTCTGCTGGAGGAAGGAGGCGCCGTGGTGAGCTGTGGGCGAAGGGGTGGCTTTCGACCTGTTTGGTAAGGGATAAGTGGACGGCATCCCAGTCTGATCGGGAATAATCGTAGACGAGTCGAGAAGGCGGAGGCGGACTGATATTGTCAGTACGACGGACATTTTAGGTAAAGGTAAGGAGAACAGAGTCATGGTCGCTGCCAATAGGGTAAAGGACTTCGGCGGTGTCACGCCCAAAGAGGTTAGGAGAAACGATGACGACGTGAGGGGTGGTGTTGCTGCAAGGACTGGTATGGTAGGGAAGGGGGATGACGTGCCACTGATGATGGGAAAGAACTGATGCCACTGGCAAACGAGAATGCAGGAACTGATACTGAGGTCGGCAGCGATCGCGGAGGTCGGAAAAGAGGAGTCGATATGGGCCTGAAAGTAGTAGGAGTATGGGAGCGGATGTAGATGGCGGCACAGATAATGGTAAGGGAAGGAAGAAACAGGGTATGAATAAGGTGTTCATAAGGGATATTAAGGAGAGGATGTGGGTGGTGGAGGTGGCCAAAAGCCACTCCACCTCAGGCAGGGGGTGAGGGGAATCGTGGCGGTGGAGGAGGCAGAGGTTGGCCGTTGGTGTTGTCCAGTGATGAGGAAGGAGAAAGGTTTCATTAATGAGGAAGGCGTCCACGCGGCGTTGGGAAAGGGCGTTCATAAGATAGAGTTTATTGGTGGGAAGGAAGCGGCTGTTGGCGTAAAGAAAGCTTACCTGTTCGCATGAAATATTTGTTTTTATGTATGACTACCGATCTGAACCGGCTTTACGCAGGTGTAATTTGTATTCCACAACTACATAAATCGATTTGTACATGTATTTTACTGGTTGATATGTTCATCGTACTTTGATTTTAACGCAATGCATACCATACTTATACAATCCTCAACATATTTCTTATTCATATTTACCAACTAGTATCAAAGTCTAAGGAATATGTAAAAGCTTACGTCTGGTACTCAGAACAAAAGTAGAGCCCCTAGCGGAGATAGAATGAACTGTAGCGGCACTAATATGAACAGTCGCGAAAGCGACGTAAGTGCTCCAACTGGCAGCATTGCAGTAACAAAAGAATAGCACGATACTGACGGTTTGCTCTTTCTCCGCCAGGGGGCAACTGTCGTTCCAAATGCTGGACGCAAACTTTGACACATACGTTAATAAACAGTTTGATCCGATCCCTACTAAACGTCACAGGACCATCCACTGTGCTAATCTCGAGATTTTATCAAAATTGCTGCAACCATTGCGGAGTCTATAGGGAACATACATACATACATTATTATTGATATAGATCTTATATTATCGAAACCGGTGATCATCTTCATATGATAATCCTCGGTGTTCCGCAAAGGGCGTGGTGGATTTGACCCGGCGCGTAGTCAGAGCCGGCCCTAGCTTGCGCGGGACCCTGAGCAACTTCCGTGCGAGGCTCTACCACGTCCTCCCCTCCACACCCCCCTCCAGCAGACGTTATACATCTTCGTCATGTTCAAAAGAATTCTAACTTTCGTCAGTGACACACTACCAATATATCAAAAGATTTACTACAGCAGACCTACTGTTATGATAGGAAAATCATTAACAACCTTAACAAGTATGAAACTTTTCACTCTGCAGCGGAGTGTGCGCTGATAGGAAACTTCCTGGCAGAATAAAATTGTGTGCCTGAACCGGGACTCGAACCTGGGACTTTTGCCTTTCGCGGGCAAGCGTTCTACCGACTGAGCTATCCCGACGCGACTCTCGATGCCGCCCCAGTACCTCGCCTCCTACTTTCCAAACTTCACAGACTAGTACTCTTCACAGACTAGTACTCTTGGAAGAAAGGATATAATGGAGACATGGCTTAGCCATAGCCAAAGGGATCTTTCTGATAGTCGGTAGAGGGCTTGCCCGTGAAAGGCAAAGGTCCCAGGTTCGAGTCCCGGTTCCGGCACACAATTTTAATCTGCCAGGAAGTTTCAACCTTAACAAGTATCACAAAGGTTCACAAGTGTTCTTCAGGCTGTACACTTACGTGTTTTCAGCACTTAACATTCTCCGTATTTATAAGAAATTAAATTAGTTGTAGGCCGTAAACATTAAGTATCTTCCGCTAAATGTGCGAACGTTTTTAAAGCTTAACTGCGGGGTCATCAGTCCCTAAACTTACAAACTACTTATGAACTACCTTATACTAAGGTCAACCCAAACATCCTTGCCCCAGGGCGGTTTCGAACCCCCGACGGGGAACGGCCTCGCGCACCGCAGCACAGAGTCTCAATGCGCTCGGCCACTCCGCCGCGACTATCTTCCGCTTTACACACTTGACACAAACCATCTTTTCCTTGCTATCTTTAAAACTCAATTTTGAAACCATGTTCCATCAACAACATGGCAAGGGAACACTGGCGTTGTTGCGAGATGCTCCTTCTGAAATAATAATAACAAAATAAATTTCAGAAGATCAATAAATGTATGCAATTAAATTTTCTATTTTCCTGTCGACCTCAGTAGCTCAGTCGCAGCGTCGCTGACCGCCAATTCAAGACACCCTGGTTCAATTCCCGTTAGGGACTGAGTGTTGTGTGTTTGTCGTCATCATCATTTCGTCAACCACGACTTGTACATCGCCAAAGTGGTGTCAATCAAAATACTTGCAGCGTATCAAAGTACTTGCAGTAGGCTGCCGAACCTAAAAAGCTTATGGGACTTAACTGCGGGGTCATCAGTCCCTAAACTTACAAACTACTTATGAACTAACTTATACTAAAGAGAACACAAACATCCATGCCCGAGGGAGGATTCGAATCACCGACGTAGGAGACCGTGCGACCCGCAACGTGGCGCTCCAGACCTCTCGGCTACTCCCGCGCGGCTCTGCCGAACCCTGGTGAGGATGTCCCGGCCAATAAAAGCCATACGATCATTTCATTTCGTATTTCCCTGACGTAGCAGTCTGGCGCTCTTGTAAGGCACAGAAGACACACGGAAAAACTCGCCGTGCCAGTTGCCTGCGGTCTTGTGCCAAGTGCCTGGCCGTCCCACTAGACTGTTCACAGCCAGCGGAGCAGCGAACGCTGCGCAGCTGAGCTGAAGCTGCAACAACCTGTATTGTGGGAGATACAGTCTAAAGGACGAATGTAATGCTACTAACAACAACGAAGAGTAGAAAGGGAGAGGAGAGGCACTTAGAAACAGTGAATCGCTTAAGCATAACAGTCATCTGTTGACACTGGATATTACTATAACGCAGTGTGAATATGTGACCCTCTTTCAAGTAAAAATCGTCTGGTGACCCCCTTCCCTGTAACGCAAAATAACTGTGTGTGCAATTACAAACGCTACAAAATTAATTCGCTTGTGTTGATACAACTTTTTTGTAAGAAACACGTACAGTATTATAGATTATTGTAAATGACGTTTATACCTTGCACACTGCTGTTATAATGCTTTATTTATTAACTATGAGCACATGTCTTCTTTATATTGCCGTCATCAGGTTTTCTGTAATATAAACGAGATAATTTATAATAACAGTTACATAAGCTGGCACACACACACACACACACACACACACACACACACACACACACACATATATATATATATATAAGGCTAATATATTTAATTTACTTACATTTAATGTCGTTCTTATTTCTGTCCTTTTTATTTAAGATGATCTTCATTTTATTTAAATTATGATTGCCTGTTATGAATGTTTTATTTTCTGCCTGATTAAAAAGGATAGCTATTTTCAAAGTGCTTTAACGACATTATATGTTTACATAGTTACTCACAGATCACTGTAGTTATCAGCTAATTTATTTTCCTTGATATTATAACTTTGGTGGTTGGTGGTTATGTTGTTACTATGTTACTGTCCTTTTTAATCAGGCAGAAAATAAAAAAATCCATTACAGGCATATAAAGCCAGTCATAATTTAAATAAAATCAAGATCATCTTAAACAAAAAGGACAGAAATGAGAACAACATTAAATGTAAGTAAATTAAATGTATTAGCCATGACCCGGTGAACTTCGTGTCACTTACCTCTTGATATAAACCACATTAATTTAAATCATATGTATTTTAGACCCAGTAGCTTTATAAAGGCATCATGAGGTAGTCTAAGTATCGGCTCGATAGTGGGCGGAAAGAGTGGGCAAATCACGCACACATGTCCAGGATAATGTTCATGTCACATTCGTGGAAGTTCAGGGAAGGTTTAAACGGTGAAAAAAATGTGAAAAAATGCGAGGAAAATTTATATTTAAAACATGTAAATTAACGACTTGGTTGTTGTGTTGGGTGCGTTCAGAAATATACTGTGAAGGAGTAATGTTCGCTTTACACAATCTGAACCCGTATATGAACTGTCAAAGATAAAAATGAATTGCTGTTCGTTAGTCTCGCTAAAAGTCGACAACGGCTGAACCGATTTGGCTATACAGTATATCATTATATAAACTACTGAATCTATTTTGATTAAATCTGGTGTGGAGATAGCTTGAGCGCTGAAGTACCGGATAAGATACTTTAGAAAGTATGTATTTCAAGATATTTTTTGATTTGAAGTATATAAAGCGAAATATCGAACAATAATTACTCTCTGGAAAAGCTATTTACTATTTGACTTCTTAACTATTTTTCAGAAGTTATAATAAAACTTTTAAAAATGCATTGTCCCTTTCGTAAAAAGTGGATAGAACGGCATAATAACAGAAGTACCTGTCATTAATTTACATGTTTTAACTCTATTTTCTTCGAAATGTTTCCATATTTTATCACCGTTTAAACCTTCCCTGAACTTCCACTAATGTGACATGAACATTATCCTGGACATGTGTGGGTGATTTGCCTACTCCTTCCGCCCACTATCGAGTCGATACTTAGACTATCTGATGATGCCTTTTTAAAGCTACTGGGTCTAAAATACATTTTATTTAAATTAATATGGTTTATATTCAGAGGTAAGTGATACGAAATTGATCGGGTCATCTAGTCGACACGGCAATGCTTCGCAATTGTCAATAAGTATGTACTCTTGCTTTGAACGTCAATGGTTCAAAATTTTATCGGAATCGGATGAACGGTTCCCAACTTATAGTGTTGAGTACATTCAGAAACATATTGAAAAAGGATATTGGTTCGAATTTTGCGACTTTCCTTTTTAACTGTACCATTTTTTTTTTTACTGTAAACTTTTCTCCGTCGTGAGAATAGTTAGTTATACAGCTGAATACAATCAAAAATACATTGAAAAACGCATATTCAGTTTTCCTCAAATTTTCCAATTATCTGGTAGATTTTCCGAAAAAATTATTTCATACAAGCCTTCTCTTGTCAAGCCGTGATGCTCTTACAACCATGTGGCTATTGATGTTTATTTCCGGGCGACTTTTCCAAATTTTTATTTGATACGAACCTTACTTTTGCTTTTAACGTGAAATGTACAAAATGTTATCGTAATTGGACGAACGGTATTGATTGCACACCGGAAAAAGCTGTTTCAGTTTTTCCCGATTTTCTTCTTTTCCGGACAACTTTTCCACATTTTGTCACCGTTTAAACCTTCCCTGGACTTACACGAATATTTCAAGACTAAAATTAGCCAAATCGGTTCAGCTGTTCTCGAGTTTTAGCGTGACTAACGAACAGCAATTCATTTTTATATATATAGATGCCAGCTTATGTAACTGTTGTTATAAATTATCTCGTTTATGTTACAGAAAACCTGATGATGGCAATATAAAGTCGAAACGAGCTCATAGTTAATAAATAAAGCATTATAACAGCAGTGTGGAAGGTATAAACGTCATTTTTAATTATGTCACTCAACGACATATTCCTAATTGCGGGCCCGAAAGTAAAGAAAAAAATTGGTTGCCTAAAGAGTGTTACGTATTGCAGGCAATTTCTCAAAATTACAGACTACATCTTGTTAATCGTGGCTTTTCGTTTCTTCATTGTTAACACGATGTATTTTTTATCATAAACAACGCACTAAGCTACGTAATATTAATGTAAGTTTAATTTTATTAGGCCTACCATTTTTATTATGAAATCCTAGTTTTCAAACATGCACTTAGCTGGTTGTTTTGTGACGCATCTTCATTCTCCCGTGACGGCGACACCCTGAACAACACTTTGCGATCACCTTCGGGGTCGCGACTAACAGGTTGAGAAACACTGCTATGGCGGATCCGTATCACAACTCCGACTCCGATAAAAGTATAAATTTCTAAATCTGAGACCAACTCCAGTGGCCACAGTCGTTTGACAATGGGTATATACTTGAATTAAGTTACATTAAAAGTAGTTTCATAAACAAAATTACGGATGATATTTCTAATTTTAGCACGGGGCCCCTAGAATCGCAGGGCCCTGTGCGACTGAACCTGTTGCCGGCCGTGGGTGTAGCCAGGGGTCCGTATAAGATGGAATAGGGGAGGGGGTGTATAGATTTAAGGGCCTAAGCAGTCCATCCAGGATTTTCAATGTAAGTTGATCCGTCCTTGAGTCAGACTTGTGAGCCAGCGTGCAGGAGTTCGTCCTATATGATTAGCAGGAATGCTCTCGATGACGTAAACTCTTCGCATGTTGACAGCACATTGGAGTCCTGGTAAAAGTGCTCACAAAAGAGGTGAAACTCAAATTCGTCTTGGGTAGGTAGCTTCAATAAACTTCAGGATGCCAATTGTGGGCAGTTTCGAAACGAGTTGACTGGCTACTGGGGGTGTTTAGAGCTGAATTTGGTTTTGGAGGAGAATATTTGGAGACCTATCGTAGATTCACATTCTAGGAAACTCTCAACCCGGGCTGTATAAGTTTCTGGGTCATGCGACAGCAAGAGGGCTAGGTTGTCGGCGAAGGCCAGGCAGTCAAGAGTAATTCCGTTTTTGACCGTTTCGAGATTAATACTGTTCGGAGTGCTTTGTGATTGTGATGACTTTTGCAAGGCGCAGTTGAATAAAAGGGACGTAACCCTGTCTGACGCCAGTGAGGGCGGGAATGCGTCTGATACTGTTGTTAGGAATTGTACTTTAAATGATGTATTAGTGAAATTGCTTGAATTATTTTTTTTACTCTTTTGGTGTAGTCCGAATTCGGAGAAAACTTGGAAGAGGATTGCTCGCTCACTCGAGTCGTATGCCTTTTGGAAGTTGAAGTGTTTATATCTGGTTCTAAAATGGGATTGTGGATTTGCTCTACACAGGAGCGTGATCCCCGGAAACCCTCCCGGTATTCGCCTAGCTACGGATCCAGTTCGGGCTCAGCTCTCTTCAGAAGGGCTTCAGAGAGGATTTTATGTGAGAATGAGAAAAGGGAAAAAAGAGAAAGGAACGCTGTATATGTTACTATGGTTTTTCGATACATAGCAGCAGTGTCTTTTGTGCAACAGATTTGTTAGTTCATATGATGGCCACGAGAGGCGCTGTTCTGGATCTTTTGTCACAGTGCATAATTTTTGTTTTGTTTATTATTCAAACGTTCTTCTACACACGACCCTTCGTATGTTGTGGATATTTGTTTAGTATTGTCTGTGTAAAGGAAACATTATAAACAGATAAATTACAAATTTGGTAACAGTAATACGAAAATGTGGTAAGTTGAGCTTATTGTTTTCCTCTTGTGATTTGAGTCCAAGTAATCTTGAATTTGATTTCTAAACTCAAATGCGAAATAAATGGCGGCTCAAGCAGCAAGTAAAATACGTTCATCTGCAAAAGTATGTTACTGTTTCCAAAAAGTAGGTTATGGACAGGTTTACTAGTAAGTACCAAATACAAGACGAGGTTCCTCCCATAAGATACAGGAATCAACCTAATCCTAGAAATGGTCAGATTTGAAGGGACTTTGTTGCGAAAATAACACCCCCAGAACTTGTGGATAAGTCTTTTTTACCTTCACTTTGACGCACATCATATGAATGCTGAAAACTGTTCACTGTTTCTATGACAAACAATATTTGTTATATACAGCACCCAAAGGTTTCAGTATAAAACTTGTGAATAATGCCTTGTATAATATTTTCTATAATCGTGCTTCATATATTTTTTAAACAAATTTATTTTATATTTCTTTTCTTTTTCTTTTGTAGCTACGGCATTAGTCTACTACTGAAGTTCTGTCCTGTCTACTCAAAACGGAACAAATGGTGACTAAATCACTGGAGAAAAAAGATTAGGCTTAAGTTAGCAACAGTAAAACAATCTTTACAACGAAGGGAACATAAGCGAATATGCAACAGCAAACGAGACTCTTCTCTCACGTTAACTCTGGGCAGAGGTGGCCGTAGCCCCAATCGTCGCCAGGGTGCGAGCATTATATTTGCAACCCCCCACCCACTCCCCGCACTTGCTCCTCCAGTTGGTGAAGTTGACCATTGCGTCTGCTAATTCAAGTGTTCGAATGTTTGTAAAACTATTGGACCAAACTGGTATGATCATCAGGACCCTAGACTTACAAACTGCTGTAACTGACACTAAGGACAACACACACACCCATGCCCGAGGAAGACTCAAACATGTAGCTGGAACGGTCGCCTTGTCCCCAGCATGACGCCTTAGACCGCGTGGCCATTCTGCGCGGCGGCTGCTAATTCACTTCTGCTAGTCTAAAATTTAGTAACAAATTTTTGTTTTAGGATTTAGTGCGAAACACATATTGTAGAATCTTTATTTATTATCTCATATACAAGAGAAAAAACAGAACTGAAGAAACTCAGTTAAAGAAGAAAGAAAATTTCTATAGAAAATCCATTTTCCAATCTTTTGTATTGGCAAAATCTTTGACACTGCTACTGGTTTCAATGTTGATATTATATTTAATACTAATCAAAAATAAAGTGGTTAGTTTAGTTTGCTACAATGTCGACATGGGGTAATTTATTATTATTATTTTTTTATTTAGAGAACGACCTCTCACTCTGAGCTATTCTGACTGGAAATGAGAGATAAATTCTGAGTGTGGCAGAAAGGTTGGAAAATACTGGAATGAAATTCTTTGAAAATAAATAATTCAATATATGCAATGTGGTTATGCAGTGTTCTAGGAATCACGGTAGAAATTATATTTCACTAAACAGATCGTCTTCATCGATATCAAAATTTAAGCCACTGCTATATTTTTTAAACATGAACTAGGCTTCCTCCTTTCTTCTGAAAGATTTTTTTTTTATTTACGTAAGTTATGTTGTAAGAAGAAATGTGTGTGTTTATCATTTAAAAGTTCGAATCGAGCAAGTAATTGTAAAAACAACTGCTACGGTGGCCCTTGGAGGGCTGATGCAGTGCTCTGGCTGTTCGACTCTGCCTTGTGAGTGGCTATGTCGCGCCCAAATTGCTACAGTGTCTCCCGGTTTGTGTCACGTACCAGAGACTCACTATTTTAATCTGTTCCTACATGTAACAGTTTTACGAACTCACTAAATACACCTGATGATGATATACAGGGTGAGTTACCTAACATTACCGCTGGATATATTTCGTAAGCCACATCAAATACTGACGAACCGATTCCACAGACCGAACGTGAGGAGAGGGACTAGTGTAATTGGTTAATACAAACCACAAAAAAATGCACGGAAGTATGTTTTTTAACACAAACCTACGTTTTTTAAATGTAAGCCCGTTAGTTTTGTTAGGACATCTGGACATATAAACAAATACGTAATCAGTGCGGTTTGTTGCATTGAAAGTTGACGCTTGAGTACCACTCCTCCGCTGTTCGATCGTACCTTAGGTACAGAAGAGATTAGAACAGCACATTACGTCCACATGCTAACATCTTTATTGGTCTTTTTCACTGAGGCACATGTACATTACCATGAGGGGTGACGTACACGTACACACGTGGTTTCCGTTTTCAATTACGGAGTGGAATAGAGTGTGTCCCGACATGTCAGGCCAACAGATGTTCAAAGTGGTGGCCATCATTAGCTGCATACAATTGCTATCTATGGCGTAATGAATGTCGTACACGCCGCAGTACATCTGGTGTAATGTCGCCGAAGGCTGCCACAATACGTTGTGTCATATCCTCTGGGGTTGTAGGCACATCAAGGTACACATTCTCCTTTAACGTACTCCACAGAAAGAAGTCCAGAGGTGTAAGATCAGGAGAATGGGCTGGCCAATTTATGCGTCCTTCACGTCCTATGAAACGCCCGTCGAACATCCTGTCAAGGGTCAGCCTAGTGTTAATTGCGGAATGTGCAGGTGCACCCTCATGCTCATACCACTTACGTCGACGCGATTCCACCGGAACATTTTCGAGCAACGTTGGCAGATCATTCTGTAGAAACTCGATGTATGTTGCAGCTGTTTGGGCCACTGCAATGAAGTGAGGACCAATGAGGTGGTCGCCAATGATTCCGCACCACACCCACGGTCGCTGTCGATCTACCTGTCGGAGCCAGCGAGGATTGTACACGGACCAGTAATGTATGTTCCGTAGATTCACTGCCCCGTTGTTTGTGAAACCCGCTTCATCGGTAAATAGGTAGAACTGCAACACATTCTCTTTTAATGCCATTGACAGAATTGCACTCGATGATTAAAGTAGCCACCATGTAATTGCTGATGTAGCGACACATGAAAGGGGTGAAAGCGGTGACGATGCAGTATGCGAACGACACTACTTTGACTCAGTCCACCGGCTTTCGCAATGTCCCGTGTACTCCTGTATGGGTTCACGGCACCAGCAGCTAACACACCAACTGCACCTGCTTCTCCTGTGACGGGCCTGTTACGGAACCGTTTGCGTGCTACGACCATACCTGTTGCATACAGTTGGCGGTAGATGTTTTGAAATGTGCGGCACGTTGGGTGCTCTCTGTCCGGGTACCGTTCTGCATACACCCTGCAGGCTTCAGCTGCATTTGTCGACACTCGCCATAGATGAGTATCATCTCCGCCTTTTCAGAGTTCGAATACACCATGGTCACAGTTCCTACAACACTACACTATCACAGACGTCTGGTAACACAGTGTACTACAGTTAGTCTGCGTGCAAAGACAAATGGAGAATAACAATAGCAGCAAGCGCTACATGCGGACACTACGAGAGCTAGATCAAACCACAACAGTGCACTACAGCCACACTCGTAAACACGGTCGTCATTGTAAACATGTACCTGCAGATGCTGCTCGTCGACCGTGGCCCGTGTTTGTCACAACACGCAACTGAACGTCGGAGGTTTCAAGCGTCAACTTTAGGTTACAATATCTCCGGAAGTAATTAACATTTTACAATGCAGCAAACGGCACTGATTACATATTTGTTTATTTGTTCAGATGAGCTAACAAAACTAACGGAGTTACGTTTAAAAAACGCAGGTTTGTGTTAAAAAACATACTTCCGTGCATTTGTTTTAATGGTTTGTATTAACCAATTGCACTAGCCCCTCTTCTCACGTTCGGTCTGTGGAATCGGTTCGTCAGTATTTGATGTGGTTTACGAAATATATCCAGCGGTAATGTTAGGTGACACCCTGTGCCGCGGTGGAGTACCCGAGCGGTCTAAAGCGTCTCGCTGCGGAGCGCGCGGTTGCTCGCCACGGAGGTTCGAGTCCTCCCTCGGGCATGGGTGTGTGTGTTTGTCCTTAGGTTAGTTTACCTAGGTTTAAGTAGTTTGTAAGCTACGGAGTGATGACCACGCAATTTCGTCCGATAGATTTACAAACATCTGAACATTTGAACTCACCCTGTATACGTCTCGAAACTTGCATAGTGCATAAAATAAAAAGTCTAAAATTTACAACTGTTGCGGATCCAATTATTTAAAATTGTAAACAAGTATTTTGTGATTCGTTTCTGGCTCTGTTACTGGCTCACCTGCACCTTCATCGACTTTTATTTTTTTCTGGTATGGGGACGGTGCGGGAAATTTTGCCTCGGCATCATCTTCTTCATTCACTTTTTTAGTCGCGGTGGAGTAGCCGAGCGGTCTAAGGCGCTTCGCTGCGGAGGTTCGAGTCCTCCCTGGGGAATGAGTGTGTGTGTGTGTGTGTGTGTGTGTGTTGTCCTTAGGTTAGTTTACCTTAGTTTACGTAGTTTGTAAGCAAAGGACTGATGACCACGCAGTTTGGCTCGATAGATTTACAAACATTTGATTTTTACTTCTTTTAGATTACTGATCAGTTCTGTAAACGCGGATCCAGTACGACGTGCGAAATTCGTTTTTAGATTGAGATAAAATTTTTCCCGCTTCTGAAGGAAGTTTTGCTGACATTAGTTTTGGACCGTATAACTGTGGAGCAGGCCGATTGAAATGACTTTTAACATTGCTGTTAAAGAATTGGCTACGTTTCTATTTTCAGTGTCTCAATCATAATCACATTAAATTTAATGTAAAGCATCACAGATCTTCTAAAAATGAACGCGTCGACACTGCTCTCTCACCGGTAGTGGACAACGGCTTTACAGTCAAAGCAGGTACTTCGCCAATAAGTACTTGCCGCCTTCATGTGTTCACGGTGTTACTTGAACAATACAAAGAGAAGCTATCATTTCCAATGAACCTTTGGCAGCGTCATTCACTACTAAACTGAAACTGTGCACCACGAGAGGGTTGTAAAATGTACGCGGGCTACGTTTTTTTCTGAAGATCTGTATTTTGCTCTCTCATATTCGCGCCTTTCTTGTAACTTTAAACGCATATCTCTCGTAAGTACATGTTGACAAGAAATCTAGTTGAAATGTAGTCATCCCGCGGCGTATCTGAGATTGCTGAAAAACCCAAAAATGATCCTTTAGCTTTCTACATAGAGGAATTAAGGAAAGACGAATCTAACCACTGTTAAAATATGTTCTTCGCTAGGTAAGGCGGGTAAGTTGCAAATAATAATAATGTTTTTGATTCTTTCCCGTAATAAACAAAAAAATTCATTTTGGATTTTATCGCCGAGATTATGTATAATGCATATCTGATTTCTCGGACGTGAGAGACGTCATCGTCTAACACACAATTGTAATCACAAGCCGGCCGCGGTGGCCGAGGAGACTGAGGCGCTTCAGTCACGGTCTACACGGCCACTACGGTCGGGGGTTCGAATCCCCCCTCGGGCATGGATATTTGTGCCGTCCTTAGTGTAAGCTAGTTCATAAATAGTTTGTAAGTTTAGGGACTGATGACCCCGAAGTTAAGTCCCATAAGCTATACAAACATTTTGATTTGTAATTAGAACACATTCAGTTAGTTTCAAAACCTTTCCATGAACAGGCTGGAAAAGTTTTCCTGACTTCCCTCTTAGCACGAAACATTGGCGTGCTAAAAAGTAAATAAGATGAAGTATTCTTTTTATTACCGCCAACCATCTTCTTTTCTCGCGTTCAGTTTCAGATCGGTCGTGGGTCTACTGTCATTCCTTTTAAAATATGCGTTTTTATGTCGACGCATTTTTTGACGCTCAACGTATGTCCTTACTTTTTCCGTGACGCTCTGTCTACATCTACATACATACTGCGCAAGTCACCCGACTGTGAGTAGCGGAGGGTACCTTGATTACCACTATCGGTTCTCCCTCCTTTTCCAGTCACGTATTGTTCGCGGAAATAAAGATTGTCGGTTTGAACTCTGGTGTGGGCTCTAATCTCTGATTTTATCCTCATGATCTCTTCGCGAGATATACGTAGGAGGGAGAAATATACTGCTAGTCTCCTCGGTAAAGGTATGTTCTCGGAACTTCGACAAAAGCCCGTACAGAGCGACAGAGCGTCTCTCCTGCAGTCTTCCACTGGAGTTTGTCGATCATCTCCGTAACGCTTTCACGATTACTAAATGATCCTCTAACGAATCGCGCTGCTCTCCGTTGGATCTTTACTTCCTGTATCAACCCCACCTGGTACGGATCCCACAGCGGTGACAGTATTCAAGTAGTGGGCGAACAAGTGTACTGTAACCTACTTCCTCTGTTTTCGGATTTCATTTCCTCAGGATTCTTCCAAGTCTGTCATCTGTTTTACCGACGATTGATTTTATATGGTCTTTCCATTTGAAATCACTCCTAATGTGTACTCCCAGATAATTTATGGAATTAATTGATTCCAGTTGCTGACCTGCTATAGTGTAGCTAAATGATAAATGATCTTTCTTTTTGTGTATTCGCAGCGTATTACACTAGTCTACATTGAGATTCAGTTGTCATTCCCTGCATCATGCGTCAATTCGATACAGATCCTCCTGCATTTCAATACAATTTTCATAGGTACAACATCTATATACTATACTACAGCAAAAATCCTCAGTGAACTTCCAATGCTATCGACAAGGTCATTTACATATATTGTGAGTAGCAACGGACCCATGACATTGTCCTGTGGCACACCTGACATCACTATTACTTCGGAAGACTTCTTCCACTGAGAATGACTTGCTGCATTCTGTTATCTAGGAACTCCTCAATCCAATCACACAATTGGTCTACATGTTCTTACTTTGTTCTAAACGACTGTGGGGAACTGTATTAAACGCCTTACGGAAGTCAAGAAACACGGCATCTACCTGAGAACCCGTGTCTATGGCCATCTGAGTCTCGTGGACGAATAGCGCGAGCTGGGTTTCACACGATCGCCTTTTGCGAAACCCATGCTGATTCTTACAGACCAGATTTCTAGTCTCCAGAAATGTCATTATACTCGAACATAATACATATTCAAAAATTCTACAACTGACCGACGTTAGAGATATAGGCCTATTGTTCTGCACATCTGTCTAAGTCTCTTCTTAAAAACTGGAGTGACCTGCGCCATTTTCCAATCATTTGGAACGCTACGCTCTTCTGGAGACCTACGGTACACCACTGCAAGAAGGGGGACATGTTCCTTCGCGTACTCTGCGTAAAAGCGAACTGGTATCCCATCAGGTCCTGTGGCCTTTCCTATTTTGAGCGATTTTAATTGTTTTTCTATACCTCTGTCAATTATTTCGATATCTGCCATTTTGTAACCTGTCCGGCAATCTAGGGAAGGAACTACAGTGCATTCTGTGAAACAGCTTTGGAAAAATACATTTAGTAATTCAGCCTTTAGAGTATCATCCACGGTTTCAATACTACTTTTGTCACAGAGTGTCTGGACATTTTGTTTTGACAAGTGCTGACAATCTTTGTAAGCCGTTTTATCATTCAAAGCAGTGACACCGTCATTAGAAAGTCTGCAATGAAAAGAATACAAATCACTTGATTTTGAATATACGAACAATACTGTTTCAGCGGTTTCTTTATTTGATAACTCCGTTGTATAATATGGACCTGAAAATTATCACGTGAACCGGAAACAACGCAGGTGTGTCGGGATGCTGCCCGCAGCCGGCGCAGGCTCTGGCTGGTTGGGGCCAAAGGCCCCCTCCTAGCCCCTCCTTACAAAGCTGGAGGCTGTAGCCAGTACACGGCACGAGTATTTCCAGCATTCAGTATACCGTATATCAAGGAAAGTGAATCACAGGCATTCCGAAGTCGGAGAGTACGAAGTTATTTGATTGATGGACTGCTAAGCTGGAGCAGGAGGCTGGCTGGTTCGTATTCGTGGTTTTTGCATTTCCGCTCGTTGTCAGGTGCTGATTTGGCGGCGAATCATCAACCAGTTATATATATTTTTGACGAATTACAGCGTTCAAATGAGTGAAATAAATCGCAATTTGCGATGTTATGGCATCACTGTATTAAGTCACAAATTTTCATTCGCCACAGTTTGGTATTCCATCTAAACCTAATACAGTGATGCCATAACATCGCAAATTGCGATTTATTTCATTCATTTGAACGCTGTAATTCGTCAAAAATATATATAATTGTATACAAGCCGAGGCTGGGCTCATGACGACAATTAATTGTGTCTCGATACCTCATGGTCTGTTCTCCCTGATGCGGGAATACAGTATTGTGGCTGCGATCATTATAGAATAAATAGGCTGTGGTATAGGAAAGAGACTGCGTGGCGAATGGAGATGTATGTGGCGGGAGACGCGCAGGGAAGAGTCCTCTGCAGTCGGGCTTATCACTGTGTCCTCGATGGCGGAGTGGTCAACGCGTCAAGAAAAAAAATATGGAAGGAAAAAAAAGTAAGCAGGAGATCCCGAGTTCGAATCCCGGCCGGACACAAATTTTTAATTCGCCACAGTTTGGTATTCCATCTAAACCTAATACAGTGATGCCATAACATCGAAAATTGCGATTTATTTCATTGAATCATCAAACGTTGTCAAACGTTGTTCGTGTCCTATCCACTTCCGCCCTAGTAGTATAGAAAGCTGTTTTTTTTCTTTTTCCTATTATACCGTCGTTAATTGGTAAAAGGTGAATTACTGCGCCCTTCCCATTGTAACCAATTCTTTTGCCACTTGCATGAAACAAGGCATGTGACATTATACTTTAGCGAAAAGTACGAATAAATTCTCTTATTGCAGAATAAAAGGAGATAGATTTATCGTCAGTGTTATGAATATATTTTATTTCCTTAATGATTATATATTCCTCTGCCTACGAATTGTGAATGGCTATATTACATTTAGTCTGATCTGGTAGTATGCTGGAAAAAGTGCTCAATTTATTACTGCGTCTCATAGTTACAATTGAAGCATCTCTCTCTCTCTCTCTCTTAGTTTGTGTGCAGTTATATCTGTTAACCCTTACAGTGCCACATTATGAATTCAGCTTTGGAAAAATTAATATTTAGTGTTTTCTGTATTAATACAGTGCACTAAACATCAAAATATATGTTTTAAAATTTTTGATCGAACTTTTTTTTTAAAATTTTTTTTTACGTCGTGTATTTCATGCACAACACAGACGTTTGTATAGAGGTATTTTATTACTTGGGACGTTATTTTGTTGATAGTTAGCACTGACAGATCGATACTGCTAGCATAATCTTCGCCACAGCACCAAAGACAAGACAATTCACTCATGAAATACAGTAACATGAACCATACTCACGCTCACAGTCACGTACAGACGGCAACGCAACACAACTTCCAAGATGGACAGATTAATGCCTCAGAAGTGGCTACACGCCGTACCAAACGGCAAAATGTCCCACTAGAAGCATGTTGTTCATCAAAAACAATGGCACTTTAAGTACTGATACACAAAATACAATATAAATCAGCTTTTAAGACTTCGTTGTCGAGGAACAACACTGTAGTTTGTAGCGCGAATGAGTTGCCAGACACCAAGGCTTCTTACTGTTGCTTCTTCAAGCTCCGAGTGCCGCGAGAATGGAGCTAACACACAATGAATTTGCTGAAGGAGGAAGCTGAGCAACAGACTCGCTGCAAGTCACGCAGCTGACACACGGTAACATCTGCTTCTCAGCGCTGGTAGGGGCGTTGTTTGTCATGCGTCTGTCGGCACCTCCAGGTTTGTTTTTACTGGTCGTTTACGTTCGCTTCTGCCGCTCCCTTCTCTATCAGGACTGACTTGTACACTTGCCACAGTACCATTTTTCATGGTAGAAAACTGTGTCTGGCAGATCCTGACAGAGCACTTCATCTTTGGCCTCCAGCAAGCCCTGATGTCACCCACTGTGATTTTTTACCATAGTGGTACGTTAAAGATAATGGCGTTTCGCCCACCTCTACCAGCTAATATTGAGGAACTAAAAGATGGAATAGCTGTAGCTATTCAAACTGATACACCGGAGATGTAATAAAAACCGACTTACGAGTGTGAGTATCGGGTGATATTATTTGAATGTATCGAGGGGTTTGTATTAGACATCCATGAACTCATTTTCTAATGAAAAAAAGTTCTTCGCATTCAACGTTTCTTCATAATTCTTTAATTAAATACAGATTTTCAAAGTTATGGTATTTGAACTAAGAGTAGATTCAAGAATGCACCATACTGACGTTGAGGATATTGATATTTAAGTTTGTGGGTATGTTCTTTTACCTTTCTTATGGAGAGAGTTTGGGTGTTTCACATGTTTTAAAGAGGTGGTAGTCGGGTGACAAGCGAGTATATTGAGGTACAGAACCTATGGTAGGAAATGCATTTTTATTGCGTTGTGGACGTTCAAAGCGTACACGACATAACAGCAATGCCGACGCATGAAACTCTGCAGCACTCTCCATGTCTGTTGTACCAGGAGACAGGCAGCTTGTGGCTTAGGAAGCAGGCCTTTGTCCGTTTCTGTCGGGTTTCGTACATCAACCACTTGCCGTAAGTAACCCCACAGGAAAGAGTCCAGATGAGTAAGATCCAGCGATCGCCCTGGCTGTAGGACAGGATATCACTTTGCCATCCAAAGGTAAGACTTATGAAGGCGTTTCAGCAGGTTCAAATGTTCAAATGTTTGTTAAGCTTAAGGGACTTAACTACGGGGTCATCAGTCCCTAGACTTACAAACTACTTATGAAGTACCTTATAATAAAGACGACACAACATCCATGCCCGAGGGGGGGATTCGAACCCCCCACCGTAGCGGCCTTTTACACTGTGACTGGCTTGCCTCAGACCGCTCGGCCACTGCTGCCAGCATTTCAGCAGGTGTGGGCACAGTAAGCTGCTTTCCGATTACGGTGTGGAGTGTGTCAGGTTCGGTGTCTGAAATTAAATTTCATCTTCTTTTCTAATGTTTTGTTTTCGATGCAGGAATACCATTCAAAGTACCGTATTCAGTATTAGACGGCGCGTTTGTTTGATTTTCGCCAAAACTAAAAATAAAATGAGCTGGATCTGAAAAATATTACAGTAACCTTGTAAACATTGTGGAACTTACAATACAAAAAAAAAAAAAAAAAAAAAAAAAAAAAAAAAAAAAAAAAAAAAAAAAAAACTGATTTACTGACAGGGTCAAGTTACTGCAATGAACAAGTTCTTTTAATTAAAGCCATTTTAACACACTGTTTAATCAATTTGTTTGAACAGTATTCAAAAAGAATTCTATTACATTGAATACTTTTGTCAGTTTTGATTTCTGCATTATTAAGATAGTACGTTGGTCCAGCACAAGCCTATAAACATGAATAGCGAAATCATGTAATCAAAGAAGTCATCCCTGGCATGTGAAATATATTAGCTTAGAAGTACTGTTATTTGTAGAAGGGCATAGCATACCCAAGTACTGGTAATTTAATGATTCTATCCCAATTTACGGAACAGTCGACATTTGTAGCACGCTTCAGCCAATTATTCGTCATGATTTCACCGATGCAAGGAAAGTACTTGTCAGAGTTTAAAATATAGAGAAAGAGAGTATCAGATAAACTGCTCAGAATAATTAGGTATTTGACTTTTCGGTTGTAAATAAATACATGTTGTGGTGTGTTTGCACATTGAACCCCTTAGGGGGTAAAATACGACTCACAATCGCCCAAACGAAACTGCTGACAGGAACTTGAAATTTGGAGAGGATGCTGATGTTATACTAGCAGTTTCGTTTAAGAAAGAATTTTTAGAAAGTTATTCCCTATCAGGATGAAATAAACGGCGCGGTGGAGTAGCCGAGCGGTCTAAAGCGTCTCGCTGCGGAGCGCGCGGTTGCTCGTCGTGGAGGTGAGGCATGGGTGTGTGTGTTGTCCGTAGGTTAGTTTACCTAGGTTTAAGTAGTTTGTAGGCTACGGACTGATGACCACGCAGTTTGGTCCGATAGATTTACAAACATTTGAACATTGAAATAAACGATGAAATACGCGTGAAAATCTTTCAGATAGTCCGTCCCTATTAAAGCAATATTGAAGCTAGTACTGCGAATATTGGTATCTGGATTCTTGATCAGAAATGAAAATAATATTGTTTCAGGAGTTCTGCAAACTGTCTGATTAAAAAAAAAGTTCAAATGTATGTACAGCTTATGGGACTTCACTGCGGGGTCATCAGTCCCTAAACTTACAAATTACTTATGAACTACCTTATACTAAAGACAACACAAACATCCATGTCCGAAAGTGGATTGGAACGTCCGACGCGGGAGGCTGCACGGGGGCTCCAGATCGCTCGGCTATTCCCGAGCGGCTGTCTGCTTAAAGTTTTTTTCTTCAAATAGTGTGCTGATCTACTTAAAGTGAACTACGTAGTTCACTTACAACAAAAAAATGTTCAAATGTTTGTATAGTCTATGGGACTTAACTACGGGGTCATCAGTCCCTAAACTTACAAACTACTAATGAACTAGGACGGCACAAATATCCATGCCCGAGGGGGGATTCGAACCCCCGACCGTAGTGGCCGTGCAGACCGTGACTGGAGCGCGTTAGTCCCCTCGACCACCGCGGCCGGCCACTTACAACATTCCGGCACTTAACTTCAGGCGGGATTTAATGAGTTAATTAAATGCTATCCCACATAAATATAAATGTCAGTTCGTTAAGGGATGCCAACTATACTTGTAGTGTATATGACATAAATACTCGCCAGAACTCGTTGTATTGCGGACACACACACACACACACACACACACACTCCAAACGACGATTTCATACAATATTTCTTTCCACCTCTCTCTGTACTGTGTCCATTCCCAGTCAGCCTCTCAATACACATTTCAATATTGCTTACCTCAATTTCACATGTCCCTCTGGATAGTCTTCTCCTAAGGTCGTTGACTCTACTATGTGCTTATCACAATATCGGTTGCTTGAATACAAGTCAATGAACATTTGGTTTCGACTTCTCGGAATTAGCGGTGGTTATTTTAAGACACTTTCGGTTTATTTTTTCAGAACAGTAGATTAGTGTGAAGGCAGATTCACATGTGTCAGCCGCGGTGGAGTAGCTGAGCGGTCTAAAGCATCTCGCTGCGGAGCGCGCGGTTGCTCGCCGTGGAGGTTCGAGTCCTCCCTGGGGCATGGGTGTTTGTGTTTGTCCGTAGGTTAGTTTACCTAGGTTTAAGTAGTTTGTAAGCTACGGACTGATGACCACGCAATTTGGTCCGATAGATTTACAAACATTTGAACATTTTTTTTCACATGTGTCACATCACTCACACGGTAATGAATTATTAGCTTTGCTGAGCACGTTTCTAAATATGAAATCAAAATATTAATTTAGCCTTTACTTTCAAATCTTGCAGTCGCGATCTTGTAAATGTTAATCTGCCTTAACTCGCACAATATTTGTCGATATATAAATTTGACTTTCACAAAGCGTCGTTTGCTCAATATTAGACGGCACGATTCTTTTCTTTCCGTGAATAACAATTTTTTTTTTCACTCGCGGCCGACGACACAGTACTACGTGGTGCCTACACCCACGGCCCACTAGCAACTGGTACTTTGCACACGCTCTAGCCTTGGCGCCTCAGTTTAACAAACCAGCACACTATTGCCTGGATATCAAATGAAAGTCACTTTTAAATACGCAACCTAATTTTGATTAACACAGCCTGTTTAATAATTATGTAATTAATTATGACAACTGCTAACAGGAGTGTAATCGCTAGTAATGTTGAAATTATTGGTAAGACTTTTTAAAATAGTAAAACATTAACATATAAACTGTGGCAGTTCCCTCCATATAGAAACACGGTGGAGCTCCACTCCCCTTGCAGTGTTCGGCTAGTGGCTGCGTTCCCACTATTGGCTGACCATCTGCCGCTGTCGCAACGATCCACACTTCTTGTAACCGCCGCCTACTGTATCTTAACTTGAGCGGCTACCGGCTGCCCATACAGAAATAAAATAAAACTAAGAAATGCCATAAAACGTATAGTAGGAATGTGGGGTAACGCCACACACTGGACTGTTGTTGTTGTGGGTCTCAGTCCGCTGACTGGTTTGATGCAGCTCTCCACGCTACCCTGTCCTGTGCCTCTTCATCTGAGAATACGAACGGCAACCTACATCCTTTTTAATCTGCTTTCTCTATTCATCCCTCGCTCTCCCTCTACGATTTTTACCCCACACACTTCATCTAATGCTATGTTGACGATTTCTTGATGTCTCAGAATGCGTCCCACCAACCCATCCCTCCTTTTCTCCCTAATTATCATGAGCACCTCCTCATTAGTTACGTGCTACACCCATCTAATCTTCATCATTCGTGTGTAGCACCACATTTCCTTAGCTTTTGCCATCTTTTTGACTGTACTTCTTATCTTCCACGTCTCACTGCCATACAACGCTACACTCCAGAGAAATGGTTTCAGAAAGGACTTCGTAACATGTAAACTAATATTGGCTGTCAAAAAATTTCGCTTTTTCAGAAACGCTTTTCTTCCTATAGCCATTCTGCATTTTATATATTCTTTACTTTAGCCACCAGAAGTTACCTTGCTACCCAAATAACAAAACTTATCTACTACTTTTATTGTCTCATTACCTAATCCAGTTTCTTGAGCATCGCCTAATATTCTAACACTGCATGCCATTACCTTCGTTTTACTCTTGTTAATATTCATCTTATACATTCCTTTCAAGACACTGTCCATTTCATTTAATAGCTCTTCAAGGTCCTTTGCTGTCTCTGACACAAATGCTATGTCGTCAGCAAACTGCAAGGTTTTTATTCCCTCTCCTTGGACTTTAATTCATTCTCCAAATTTTCCCTTGCATTCCTTCACAGCTTGCTCAATGTACAGATTGAACAAGATTGGGGAAATGCTACAACCCTGTCTTACTCTCTTATCAACCACTGCGACCCTTTTATGCCCTTCGACTCTAATAACTGCTGTCTGGGTTTTGTACAAGTTGAATTTAACTCTTTGTTCCCTATATTTTATCCCTTCTACCTTCAGAATTTGAAAGAGAGTATTCCACTCTACATTGCAAAAGCTTTCTCCAGATTCAAAAAAACTAAAAATGTAGGTTTCCCTGCCCTTATCATACCTTCTAAGATAAGTTGTAATGTGAGTATTGCCTCGAGTGTTCCTACATTTCTCCTAAATCCATACTGATCTTCTCCAAGGTCGGATTCCACCACTTTTCCATTAATCTTTAATTAATTCGTATTAGTATTTTGCAACCATAAGTTCTTAAACTGATAGTTCTGTAATTTTCACATTTGTCTGCACTTGCTTTGTTCGGAATTGGAATCACTATTCTCTTCTTTAAAGTCTATGGGTATTTACCCTGTCTCATAGATCTTGATTAGAAGTGAAACAATTTCTTCATGACTTCATGACAATAGTAGCAGTTCAGATGGAACATCACCTGCACCAGGGGGCTCGTTCCTACTCAAATCTTTTAGTGCTCTGTTAAATTCTTCTCGTAATATCGTATCTCCTATCTCATCTTCCTCTACCTTATGTTCCATTTCTAGAATACTACCTTCAAGTTTATTTCCTTTTCAGTTTCTCTGTATATTCATTCCACTATTCAGCTTTCCCTTCTTTGTTAATTCAAGTGAACTATGTAATTCATGTGAACTAGTTCATGGAACTACTTTAGTAAGAAGAACTATTCCGAAATGAACAGTTCCGTAAAAGGAGCTACGTTACCCATCTGTAAAGACCCCGGACTAGGAAAACTCACCAGCCGCGCACATTTTTGGCGACGTTATCGGTAAGGTGGAGGAGGAATTGCCCGCGGGTATTACTGGGGGCACACGCGGCCGCCTGCGCTCACCTCAGCGCATTTGCCCACCCAAGGAGATTAAAATAAGGGGCGGTGGCGCTACTATGAAAAGCTTATCTGTCGATTGAGGCGTCGGGGGCTCGAATCCCCCCTCGGGCATGGATATTTGTGCCGTCCTTAGTATTAGGCAGATCATAAGTAGCTTGTAAGTTTAGGGACTGATGACCCCGTAGTTAAGTCCCATAAGCTCTACAAACATCATCATCATCATCATCATCATCGATTGAGGCCAGTCCACCATCTTGAGGATTCAACGAAATATGATTCAGATTAAAGCACTGTGTGGTTCATAACATATTGACTATCTTACATTTAAACGACTGTAATTTCTGGTACATGTTTGATATAAAACACTCCTGTGAAGAAATACAGACCTTCCAAATAAGTAAACTGTGATTTAATGTTCTCAGATGTTTGTAGAGCTTATGGGACTTAACTACGGAGTCATCAGTCTCTAAACTTACAAACTACTTATGAACTACTTACAAACTAGGACGGCACAAATATCCATGCCCGAGGGGGGATTTGAACACCCGACCGTAGTGGCCGTGCAGACCGCGACTGGAGCGCCTCAGTCTCCTCGGCCACCGCGGCCGGCTTGTGATTTAATAATACAGAATTATTGACTCCACATAATGGCGTCAACGGCTTCGTTTCTGTAGCGTTAAGGGCATCTCCCGCTATTCTAACCCCCTTGCACCACACCTGGTACACATCGTCTCTGGTGGCGTGTGTAGGTCCGTACTGCATGACCGTTTTAGATCTTTGCATAATGGCAACAGGCAGTATCTCTGGGAAAGGCGCAGGTGTGGTGGGCGTGTCGCAGCACACGGTGGGCCGGGTGCCCGGCTGCTGTGGCCGTGGCTGAGGTGAGGTGAGGCGTCGGTAGGCCTCTGCAGGCGGGGGCGCGCCGTATCGACCCGCCTGCGACAGCCGCCACGGCCCAGACCAGCAGCGCGCGGCCGCGGCCGCGGCCGGCCAGACGCCGCATTCTGCAGCGGGCCAAGGCCGCGGTCGCCGACCCCAGTCCCGGGGCTACGCCGCGGCGCGCCGCAGCCACACCTGCTCCGCACTAATGACAGCTCACAGTCTTTTTTTTTCTCGGGAAGATGAAGCTTAAAAATTTCGGATGATGCAGTGAAGTATCAGTAGGAACACCACAGAAAAAGAAAAGAGAGGACTATAATGTTCCAGCCTGGCTATTAATTTTTGAGATTAACAAATTTACAGAAGAAAGTGGTTTGAAGTTAGAAGCTATGAAAGATCCCAATCGGTAAATTACGGGGAAAATTATTACATGCATTTAAATGAAATGGTAAGCTAGTTAACAGTGGAGTGTTGTGCAGGCAGATCATTACAAAAGAATCGACGAGCAGTTACCTTTAACAATAGATCCATCGGTGGTTGAAATTTGGCTGTAAATAAAATTTTAATAATATGATAACCACTCGCCGAACAGTGGATGGCAGTTCGTCAGTATTAAACTACGACTCGTGTAGCAAACAGTAAAGTAAGATAAGTGACATGATATAAATCGAATAGGAATATCACGTAAGTCAAACACATCGGACTTCTAAAAATTTACAAGAAAATCGACTGCAGGTTCTATTGCCAGTAAATGATAATATTATGGAATAAATTTTCAAACAAAACTGGCAGGCTACACGAAATATCACCATTCAATATTAACTAAAAACTATGCCATCCATTGTTGCGGTGATTCAACAAGGCTGAAAAAGACATTATGGGCGGAGGGAGGATAGGGCAAAATTATTAATAAAAATTCATAAGTGCGAATTTAAGTGAGAGGTGGGGGTTTATTTATAAATTTAAGATACGCGCACATCACATATATTTACCTGAATGTACATAATAGCGGCCACATAAAAAAAAAAATAAAGTACAGCTCCAGTCTGCAAGATGCTATCGCTACGAAGTACAAAGCAAGAGTGCCTTTTTTCTTACAAAAAAATTGAAAGTGTTGTTCCTAAATTTTCTTTCTCTGACTTTCATAGATAACTATTTTAACATGCCGAAATAATATAAAAATACAAAACTTTCTCTGATGATATCGGGGAAAGGAAAATGTGTCATTATAGGATCCAGTAATTTATTTCAGAAGTAGGGGTGTGAAAATAGGATGCCATCGTCGTCATCGTCTTGAACAGTTTCCACCCTGTGGCCAGGTCTGCTTCGTACATCGTCTTCTCTCTTGCTACCATCGCTCCGTCTTTACCTTGGTCCAATCTCCTTTCTTCGTGGCACATTCCTCTAATCCTTTCAGCCATCTGTCTCTCTTTCCCTCGAGTTTCATCTCGTGCATCCTCCTTGGTAATCTCTTCTCCTCCATTCACTTAACATGCCCATACCATTTCAGCCTTGGTTATCTCCTCTTGTAATGGTTTCACCTTCATCAAGTCTCTGATCCTCTCATTTCTTAAACTATCTTTGTCACTCCAATACTGTTCCTCAAGAATTTCATCTCACTTCCTTTCATAACCCAGGTTTCAGATGCATAATATGTCAGGACCCAGATATAGTGTGACCAGTATATAACTTGTTTAGCCGGCCGCGGTGGCCGAGGGGACTAAGGCGCTCCAGTCACTGTCTGCACGGCCGCTACGGTCGGGGGTTCGAATCCCCCCTCGGGCATGGATATTTGTGCCGTCCTAGTTCGTAAGTAGTTCATAAGTAGTTTGTAAGTTTAGGGACTGATGACCCCGTAGTTAAGTCCCATAGACTATACAAACATTTGAACATTTGATTAACTTGTTTACTGCTTTGGGGTACATTTCTGCTCCATATTAGGCTTGTAACACTCTTGCGAAATGCTTCTGCTTTTGTCCCCCATTCGTTTATTTCTTTGTCATTTTTTGCATTTTCCTGTATTAGGCTTCCTAGGTACTTGAAACTCTCCAATCTCCTCATCCCCCACCGATTGTTACTCCAGTTGTTCCTCTCTCCTTTGTTCTTGTTGGTATAACCATCTCACTTATACTAAATTTCATCCCATATTCTTGTACTGTTTATTCCCATACGTTCGACTGATCTTGTACATTCTCCTCCTTATTTCCCCAAATCATCAGATCATCTGGAAAGACTATAGCTTTCATATTTCCTTCACCAATTTCTTGAGCTACTGTACGCATATCATCCATCACTACAATACAGAGAATTGGTGAAAGTGCACTTCCCTGCCTCAAGACATTCTTCTGCTCAATCCGAGCTGATCTCTCTCCTCCCACTTTCACACAGCCACACAGATCACTCATCCATGATAAATTACCTTTATCCTCCAAATAGTCTGTTTTGCTACCCCTTTATTCTCCAGGGGTTTCCACACTTTCTTTCTACATACACTATCATACGCTTTTTCAATGTTCAGGAAGGTCATTGGTAGATCTATTCCATATTCATAGGGTTGTTCCTGCTGTTGCCTTACAGCAAAAAATTAGAACCACCGTGGGCCTTCCTGTTCTGATGAAATGTTACTCTTCTCTCATCCCTATTTGTAATTTATCCTGTGTTCGCGCTTCCAAAGTTTTCTGAAAAATCTTTACACATTGACTCATTCCACCATAGTTCTTGCACTCCTTTCTGTTTCCCTTCTTAAAGATTAGGGTAATTATTCCCTTCTTCCAGTCTTCTGGTATCGTCTTCTGTCTCCATACAGTTTTCATTACTCGATAGAGCCACTGTATCCCCACCTCTCCTGCTGCTATCACCATCTCGACACTTAGCTCATCCAAACCCGGTGACTTCCCTCCCTTCATCTTGCCCCATGACGACTCATGTACTCTGCATTAAACACATAAATCGGGTGCATAAAATAACTAAAACGGTCTTCGAAATCATGAACATGTGTGCAGTTCAACAACGGTAGAATGTATAAATTTTTCGAATAAATAGCTGCGAACCAGTTGCGGTAAAATGGGCTTAATTAAAACACTTACCTAGGTTTCGACAAAATTAATTATGTCTTCTTCAGAAGTCGGATGTAAGAACAGTAATATGCCAAAAATAATATAGAATTGGTAGGAAAGTACAACAGTAATCCTACCGATTGTATATCACTGTTTGGCATATTACTGTTCTTAGATCCGATTCCATTACGGAGTCAAATTACAATTTAATATCTTTAATAACTAGATTTGCAACAGTTGATAATTTGAAACCTTTTTATTTCTGTGCATTACCCGAGCTTCGAGACGTTTGTGCGGCTCGCCCTGTCCACCGTCACTACCCGCCATCATGGTGCTAGTCATCAGAAGATAGTCTGCATTGACTAAAACCGGTCATGAAATAAAAATAATTCAGCGATATGAAATGTTTTAATTTTCACCATTATTTTAAGATCGCTGTTCTCCATTATGCTTTCTAAAATTCGAGACCTATGTCTCATTATCAGGTGCATTTAGTGAGTCCATAAAACTGTTACATGAGGAACAAATTAAAATACTGAGACCCTGGTACCTGCAACCAGGGCCGGATCTAGGACATTTGCCAAGGGGGCCAAGCTTAAATTTGCCGCCCCTTCTTTCACCCAACCCCCCTGTAAGAATCGACTTTTTGACGCTAATTGGGTTACATATTTCTAAATAAATGTCACAATCTCACAACATGAACTTATTTTATTGACTGAATTAAGATAAAAGGAAAGCAGAACAATTTTAATACATACAATAATATTACAAGATTAGTCATCGTACAAAAATCAATTCAAAATTTCGCTTTTCAAGATTTTTTTGCTGCAAAACTGTTTTCGATATCATCATAGTTTAGAGAAGCAGCTCGTTTGTGCTCTATGGATATTATACTCAGATTTGTTAAGCAGTCGGGCTCCTCAAGTGTATTTAATTTGTTTCAGCTTGCTGAAACTTCTTTCTCCAGACGAAACAGAAATTAGAATGGTAATATGTATTTTAACGCTGTAGTAAGGTTTGGATACCCCTCTACCAATTTATTTTTATAAATTAAACTTAATGTTGATGATGCAGTGAAATCTTGCAAGGGTCTGTCTACTGACAGCGCATGTTGTCTGAAACTTTCAACTTCAAGTTCTTCCTCACTAAGACCTTCTACCAGTTCCGCTGCTTTGGCCTTCAAGTCCTCCACTTCCATTTCTCGAATTTGCACACCATACAGAAAACTAATTTTTGCACCAATTTTCTCAAGTGCAGTAAACCTGATACTAAGCTCTGTCAATTATTCGTTATTTTTTCTGTGAATGTTGGATACTTCATCCTCACAAAGTCCATCGGCCATTTTCTTTTTTCTTCGAATCTTTTTTTCGGAGAATACTGTTGATACCTCATTATCTTCTGCTAGCACTTTGGCCTCAGAAATAGCTTTTAGAGGTACAAGAATCCTGGGAAGGTTTGAGAAAGCCCAAAAGTTCCTGAATGTTTCGAACAGCTTTATCAATTGTAAAGTATTAACTTCGCAGAAACTGATTAACACGAGCAGTTTATTTTAATATTGCTACCAGAAACAAGTTAAAGTAATGAATTTGAGTTTTCTCATTTTTTAAAAATATATCTTGTCTCTGATTTTGTTTCTGGTGTTGACAATTTATAAGTTTCAGTTTCTTTCAGGGCCTTCAAAACTTTATGAAAATGCTTGTGAACAGCTTCAACCGCATCTACTCTTGCAGATCACCTAGTCTTGCTGAATGTCTGCTGAATTTGCACCTACTAAATTTAAAGAGTGAGCAGCATATGGTACGAAATAGGCCAGTTCATTTTTCTGAAGTATTCGTGACTGGACCCCTTTGTACTTTCCAGCCCTGTTTGCCACATTGTCATGAGACTGCCCGCTGCAGTACTTAATGTTCAACCCATCTTGTTCCAATTTTTGCAGTATCTCTTGACTAAGGCCTTCTCCTGTTTTGTATGTAACTGTAAAAAAGTCAGTAAAACTTTCCATAACCTCTAAGTCATTCGACTTGACATATCAAATTACTTGTGTCATCTGCGCATTGTGGCTGATATCTGGAGTGCAGTCAAACATCAGTGAAAAGTATTTAGCAGCTAAAATATCTTTAATTATATCTTGTTTTATTTTTTCAGCAATCAAGTCACGGAACTCATCTTGTATATTTTTGTAAAAATAGCTAATCTGGCGTTTCTTGTGGCGTTCAATCCGCAATATGAGATCAATTGTATTTAGAAATTTGCCGCTATGTGGATCACCAAAATCACCATCTTCTTTTGTTCCTCTAAAAGGACTTCCTTGTTTAGCTAGAAAAACGACAGCATCAATAATAAAGTGAGATTCCTCCTGTTTTATCTGGTCTTGCTGCCCAGTGTGCAGTCATAAGGTGGGTTTGTCGGAGGACATTGAAAGAGTCGAAAGAAGGGCAGCTTGTTTGGAATCATCGTGATACAGGGGAGACAGCGTCACGGAAATGATACACGATCTGGAATGGGAATCATTAGAACAAACGCGTTTATAACTGCGACGTGGGCTACTTATGAAACTACAATCGTCAACATTCTCCTCCGAATGCGAAAATGTATTGTTACCTCCAACTTACATAAGTAGGAAAGATCATATGAATAAATACGTGAAATTGGAGCTCGAACAGAGAGATTCAGATGTTCTTAGTTCCCGCGCGCTATTCGAGATTGGAATGGGAGATAAACAGTATAAAAGCGGTCCGATGAACCCTCTGTGAGGCAGTTAAATGTGATTTACAGAGTATCCTGTGTAGATGTCTATCAATTCCACCGCTACCGAGAGAGGACTCTAGATCCTTAATGCTTTTGACTTTCAATAAGAAGTATGCGCACCTGAAATACTTTTTTTTTATAAGGACTGGAACGTTATTCAAATTCACCTGTTCTACAAATATTACCTTGATGATGATGATGATATGGTCTTCAGTCCGGAGACTGGTTTGATGCAGCTCTCCACCCTACTCTATCCTGAGCAAGCCTTTTCATCTCCTCATAAGAACGGCAACCCACATCCACTTGAATCTGCTTACTATACGCGTCTCTTGGTCTCCCTCTGCGATTTTTACCCCACACACTTCCCTCCAATGCTAAATTTACGATTCCTCGATGTCTAAGAATGTGTCCTACCAAGCGATCCCTCCTTTTAGCCAGGGTATGCCAAAAATTCCTTTTCTCACCAATTCTGTTCAGTACTTCTTCATTGGTTATGCGATCTACCCACCTAATCTTCAGCATTCTTCTGTAGCACCACATTTCAAAAGCCTCTATTCTCTTCCTGTCCGCACTGCTTATCGTCCATGTTTCACTCCCGTACAAGGCAACACTCCACACAAATGCCTTCAGAAAAGACTTCCTTACACTTAAATTAATGTTCGATGTTAGCAAATTTCTCTTTTTCAAAAATGCTTTTCTTCCCATTGCCATTCTGCATTTTATATCCTCTGTACTGCGACCATCACATGTTATTTTACTACCCAAGTAACAAATTCATCTACCACCTTCATTGTTTCGTTACCTAATCTAATTCCTTCAGCATCGCCCGATTTTCTAAGACCGCATTCCATTATTTTTGTTTTGCTCTTGTTAATGTTCATTTTATACGCTCTCTTCAACACACTGTCCATTCCATTCAACTGCTCTTCCAGGTCCTTTGCTGTCTCTGACAGAATTACAATGTCATCCGCAAAACGCAATGTTTTTATTTCTTCCCCCTGAACTTTAATCCCTGTTCCAAATTTTTCCTTGCTTTCCTTCACCGCCTGCTCGATGTACAAATTGAATAACATCGGAGAAAGGCTACAACCCTGTCTTACTCCCTTCCCAACTGAGGCTTCCCTTTCATGCCCTTCGAGTCTAATAACTGCGGTCTGGCTTTTGTACAAGTTATAAATAACTCTCCTTTCCCTATATTTTACCCCTGCTGACTTCAGAATTTGAAACAGTGTATTCCAGTCAACATTGTCAAATGCTTTCTCCAAATCTACAAAAGCTAAAAATGTAGGTTTGCCTTTCCTTAATCTATCTTCTAAGATAAGACGTAAAGTGAGTATTGCCTCTCTGGTTCCTACGTTCCTCCTGAATCCAAACTGATCTTCCCCAAGGTCAGCTTCTACCAGCTTTTCCATTCTCCTGTAGATAATTCGTGTTAAAATTTTGCAACCATGACTTATCAAACTAATGGTTCTGTAATTTTCACACCTGTCTGCGCCTGATTTCTTTGGAATGGGGATTATTACATTTTTCTTAAAGTCTGAGGGTATTTCGCCTGTCTCATAAATCCTACACACCAGTTCAAATAGTCTTGTCGTGGCTGGCTCTCCCAGAGACTTTAGTAGCTCTGAGGGTATGTCATCTACTCCTGGGGCCTTGTTCCGACCTAGGTCTTTCAAGGCTCTATCAAATTCATCTCTCAGTATAGCATCTCCTATTTCATCTTGATCTACGTCCTCTTCCCTTCCTACCACATTGTCTGTAAGTTCATTTCCTTTGTAGAGCTGCTCTATGTACTCTTTCCACCTTTCAGCTTTCCCTTCTTTGCTGAGAACCGGCTTCCCATCTGAGTTCTTGATATTCGTAGAGTTGCTTTTCTTGTCCCCAAATGTCTCTTTTATTTTCCTGTAGGCGGTATCTACTTTTCCCCTTCTTATACATTCTTCTACAGATTTGCATTTGGCTTCTAGCCACTCCTGCTTAGCCATTTTGCACTTCCTGTCAATCTCATTTTTTAATCGTCTGTACTCCATTTTGCCTGTTTCATTTACTGCATTTTTATATTTTCTCCTTTCATCGATTAAATCTAGTATTTCCTGTGATATCCACGGATTTTTTGTAGGTCTTGCCTTTCTACCTATTTTGTCCTCTGCTGCCTTCACTATTTCATCTCTCAGTGCTACCCATTCCTCTTCTACTGTTTTATTTCCCCCTGTTTCTGTCAATTGTTGCCTAAATCTCCCTCTGAAATTCTCCAGAACTTCACTTTCCTTCAATTTATCTAAGTCCCATCTCTGTATTTTCCTACGTTTCTGCAATTTTTTCAGTTTCAGCCTACAGTTCATGACTAACAAGTTATGGTCAGAGTCTATATCTGCCCCTGGGTACGTCTTGCAGTTTATAACCTGGTTCCGGAATCTATGTCTTACCATTATAAAATCTATCTGATACCTTCCGGTGTCTCCTGGTCTCTTCCATGTATACAACCTTCTTTTGTGATTCTTAAACCACGTGTTTGTTACGATTAAATCATGTTCCGTGCAAAATTCTACCAGGCGACTTCCTCTTTCATTCCTCCTGCCCAGTCCATATTCACCTACTATTTTTCCTTCTCTTCCTTTTCCTACAACCGAATTCCAGTCTCCCATCACAATTAAGTTTTCCTCTCCCTTAACTGTCTGAATAATTTCCTTTAGCTCCTGATATATTTCTTCGATCTCCTCATCATCAGCAGAGCTAGTTGGCATATAAACCTGTACTACTGTTGTCGGTGTTGGCTTCGTATCTATCTTGACAATGATAATGCGATCACTGTGCTGCTCATAGTAGTTTACCCGCATTCCTATTTTCTTATTCATTATCAGTCCTACTCCTGTGATACCCCCAACTGATTTTGTATTTATAATCCTGTACTCACCTGACCAGAAATCCTGTTCATCCTGCCACCGAACTTCACTAATCCCCACTATATCTAACCTCAACCTATCCATTTCCCTTTTTAAATTTTCTAATTTTCCTACCCGATTAAGGGATCTAACATTCCACGCTCCGATCCGTAGAATGCCAGTATTGTCTTTCCTGATGACAACATCCTCCTGAGTAGTCCCCGCCCGGAGATCCGAATGGGGGACTATTTTACCTCCGGAATATTTTACCCGAGAGGATGCCATCATCATATTTTCATACAGTAGAGCTGCATGTCCTCGGGAAAAGTAACGGCTGTAGTTTCCCCTTGCTTTCAGCCGTTCGCAGTAGCTGTGTGGCAAAGCCACATGAGCTAATGTTACAAGGCCAGCTCAGTCAATCATCCAGACTGTTGCCCCTGTAACTACTGAAAAGGCTGCTGCCCCTCTTCAGGAACCACACGTTTGTCTGGCCTTTCCACAGATACCCCTCCGCTGTGGTTGCACCTACGGTACGGCTATCTGTATCGTTGAGGCACGCAAGCCACCCCACCTCGGCAATGTCTGTGGTTCATTGATATGAAATATAAATATTCATTTATCTGAAAAAGGAAATCTATGCAAATTAATAAACATTCTGCATTTACTTACGCAATAACGCAAACATCTCCCTCATTCTGGCTAATATCTAGTAGATTTTTAAAGTTTGATTAGCTGAAGTACCTGTGGCAGGGCAACACTGAAGTCAGCAATCAGGAATTTTAGTTTTATTAAAAGATTTCGGCACGTCTTGCAGTCATTTTACTTTTAATAATTCTGTGTCAGTTAATTTTATTAAATTATACCAGAAAGATACATTCTGTACAAAATAAATAAATAAATAAATAAAAATAAAAAAATTAAAAAAAATAAAAAAATAAAAAAAATAAAGAGTCGGTCAAAATTTGCCGCCCTCTAAATTCTGCCGTCCGGGGCAACTGCCCCCTTGCCCCATCTAGATCCGGCCCTGCCTGCAACAGGCCGGGAGTCACTGTCGCTAACTTGGGCGCGACATAGCCTCTCACAACTGTTGCAATGGTCGCTGGAGACCTGATGCGGGACTCGGGCGATTCTGCCATGCCTTGTGAGTGACTATGTCGCGCCCAAGTTACCAACAATGCCTCCAGGCTCGTTAACTGATGATTAGACATAGGCCTGGAAACTGCATGTGTAGTGCATGTAAGTAGAAATGTTTAAAATTAAAAACTGTTGCCTATCCAGTTATTAAAGATGAAGATAGACGGTTGTGCATGTCCCGAATGTGGAAAGTTTATTCATTCTCAGTTTACGTTCGCAAGGTTGTCTCAGAGTCAGCGTTACATGTTGCGTCACCGGCGTATCGCTACAGTATTATTTGAGCGGAAGGATCAGCAAAGCCGCGACAAGCACTATCAATGAGACTCTCATTTTTCGCGGCTTTGCCGATCCTTGCGCCCAAACTATACTGTAGTGATACGGAAGTAATCATTGTTAACGCAATGTTTCGTTGTGATCGAAGCCGGGGATGGGTTATGGGGTAAGGATGTCGGCTATAGTTCAAACTACCGTTTTGCGGTTATACCGCTTCTCTTCACCTCCAGTTCAATCTTACTGTAAAAGGCGCTCAAGATAACCGTTTATTTTATTATATGGCTATTATTTTCGGGCTTAGGCACGTGCAAACAGTACAATCGCACAGGACACCGGTGCACCAGATTTTTTTTTTTTTTTTTTTTTTTTTTTTTTTTTTTTGCCGCGGTGGAGTGGCCGAGCGCTATAAAGGCACCTTGCTGCGGAGCGCGCGGTTGCTCGCCGTCGGAGCTTCCAGTCCTCCTTGGGGCATGGGTGTGTGTTGTCCTTAGGAGCCTAGAGACTAATAACCACAGAAGTTAAGTCCCATAGATTTACAAACATTTGAACAGGCTGTTCCAGCTTCATCGCTTCAGCGCTCGCTGCTCCGCTCGCTGTGAACACTCAGATGGGACGGCGAGGCACTCGGCACAAGACCGCAGTTGGCACGGAGAGTTTTCCACTTGTCTATTGTGCTTTATGTGAGCGCCAAAGTCCTGTTCGTAACTGCTGTGGCGTAACGACATGCTACCTCAGAGAAACATGGCCGCGGTGGAGTAGCCGAGCGGTCTAAAGCGTCTCGCTGCGGAGCGCGCGGTTGCTCGCCATGGAGGTTCCAGTCCTCCCTGGGGCTTGGGTGTGTGTGTTTGTGTGTTGTCCTTAGGTTAGTTTACCTAGGTTTAAGTAGTTTGTAAGCTACGGACTGATGACCACGCAGTTTGGTCCGATAGATTTACAAACATCTGAACATTTTAGAGAAACAGGAAATGAAATGATGATCACATTGGCCAGGTTACCCCCATTAGGGTTCGGTCGCCTACTGGAGAGTCTTTTGATTGACGCCACTTCGCCGACTTGAGTGTCGATAATGATGAAACTGATAATGATGAGAAAGAACGTCCAGTCCCCAGCCAGTAATCTAACCTTCTTGTATGTGTGTTCAGCGACTCTCCTACTAAGCAGGGAAATAGAAAAATTAATTGCTTACATTTATTGGTCTTCTGAAATTTAATTTCTTATTATTATTTCAGAAGCAGCATCTCGCAATAACGCCTGTGTTCTCTTGCTATGTTGTCAGTGGAACACAAAATTTTTCAGAATTGACTTTTGAACCTATTATTGATGAATTTGCTCGTTAAAATCCAATTAGAAAATGTTTTGTGTGAAGTGTGTAAAGCAGAAGACCCTTATTGTTTATAACCTGCAACTAATTCAATTTCTTATACATACAAAGCGTGTCAAGTGCTGAAAACATGGAAGTGTATATCCTGAACAATACTTGTGAAACATTTCGATTTTGAATTTCATTCAATTGGAAGGATTATTATTATTATTATTATTATTATTGGTGAATTCTCCCCAGAAATGGAAGACGTTAAGCAAATAACTCGATCAATTTTTCTTTGAGTTCTTCTTGTTCTTCCAGTATGTTTTTATTCTTTCCGAAAAGGCTCACTTACGCTCATCTGACCACTTCGGTCTCTATTGTTTTTCTTTTGGTTACTCTGATATAACTTCCCATTTGTCTGCTTTGTGTCTGAAGGTGTCCCTTTCTTGAATGTCGGCTTGTCTTATGTTATTTTTTGTTATTAATATTTTAGTAATTGCTATACTTATTAGGATTCCTTTTCAGGTTAATTTTTTTTCTATCATAACAGTAGTTCTGCTGTAGTAAATCTCTTTTTATATTGGTAGTATGTCAATGACAAAAGTTTATAAACGCTGAAGCAGGGGGGCGGGGTGACGAGGTTGCGGTACAGCCCCGTGCGGAAATCTTCCACAAGGCTCCGCGCACGCTTGGGTCCGTTCTGTTTCCACTAACAAGTGTAGAAATCAAAAATTGAAAAATTGTGAGACTTACTCAGACATTTTCTTTATGATTTTCTTGAAGATATGTAGCATCACAATATCTGGTAAAAGAGGGGATTGAAGCAGCACTTAGTCCGTCTACTGTTCGTTGCTTTTATCGAAAAGTGATGCGGGAATTACTACTATAAAAATTGACCAGTTTTCTCCAGTTGATTGTGAATCTCGCCTGAAAAATCATATTGTAATCAACGCTCACATCGCTGTTTGTGCACGCTGAAGCAACCACAAAATTAAGGGGTCGGTTATTATTTTAAGCTTATAATACATCAATAACATCATTCCTATGAAATTTACCTTCTCTTCCAACGAACATATTGAATTTCTTCTTAAACGATATCGTAAGTTAGTAGTACCTCCATCGGTTTCAGCCATTTAACGAAAATGGAGCATCGCATCTTACTACTACCACACTTTGTAAAGTACTTTGAGATTCAGAATTATGCTATTCAAAACCCGTCCGACGACAGAACTGCATAACGACCAGACACAACTAAGTTTGAACACTGGAAGTGCATGCGCGTCGTCTAATACGCCACGTCACAAGGCAACATGTTCAAAATGTTTGTAAAGTTATGAGACCTAACTACAGTGGTCATCGGTCCCTAAACTTGCAAACTACTTTAACTTATCCTAAGAGCAAAAACTCATGCCCGAGGCAGGTCTCCAACCTCCGACGTGGAACGGCCGCGCGCACCGTAGCAGGACGCCTCAGTGCGCACGGCTATTCCGCCGTGCCAAGGCAAGATGTGCGCATCTAATTTTACTATATAATGGGGCATGTCGAAAGAGAGAAAGAGAAGGGAAAAAGGCAACATGTGCACTGATGCCTTGACAACAGTTGTACCAATTCTTACGCCATGCGTCTGTTGCTCGTTTCTGACTCGGTGTTGTTCTTAACTTGTCACTGATCGCATTTCCTAGTTTCTGCGATAACCTAATATTTCACGCAAGGGAAAATTTTTCCATCCCTACTATGGGGCTGCAGCCCCCCCCCCCCCAGCACTAAACTTGCTTCTTATTAAATTTTTATAAAATAAAAAAGGGAAAAAAGAAGAGAGAGAAGTGTTCTTAAGCTATTATACGAAATCAATATTCAGTACTCCCTCCCCATTTTCACAAAAAGGAATCGGTGTATTTGGAAACCTGGCTTCGCTACTGGAACAAACTCAAATGTTCAAATGTTTGTATAGTCTATGGGACTTAACTACGGGGTCATCAGTCCCTAAACTTACAAACTATTTTATGAACTAACTAAGACTAAGGACGGCACAAATATCCATGCCCGAGGGGGGATTCGAACCCCCGACCGTAGTGGTCGTGGAGACCGTGACTGAAGCACCTCAGTCCCCTCGGCCGTCTGGAGGAGGCTGATATGTTATGTGTTATGTAGCTGCGTCTACTATCGGCGAAGGAAGTTTAGAAAATTTCGAAAGATTCACTTGAAATTTCAGTAATATTTGAAAATTTGGAAGATTCCCTCGAATTTACAGGAAAAAATGAAACGAAACTAATTGACAGCCAGTCGTTGGATATCAATTACTTTGCCTGCTAATTGTGTAAACGCAAATTAGGGAATACACTGAACTCCAGCAGAATCATAAAGCTCAAAGGAAATAGGCAGTGGATTACAGTCAGATATCTCTACCACTGCCCCTTCGGGAAAAACTCCGAATGTCTTATCTCTAACATTTTTTTTTTTTTTTTTTTTTTTTTTTTGTATTCGTAATAGAAGGCGTTGGAAGCGACAAAGCTAAAAATAGGTAACACATCTGTAAAAAAGTGCAGATGTATTGAGGAATATATATGACATCAGAGAAATTGAAGTAGATCAATGAGATATTTTGAATTATTTCCCCCTTCCCTTCTCGCCTGTATGAATATGGTAACGAATACAGAAATCGACCTTCTATTCTTAACGTATGTATCTGACTATATGTCTTTTATAGGGCGTATCATCGTTTCCATTCTTTCTGTTGTATGCCTTACCAAGAAGCAACTCACGTTTTAATATGTCACGCCTGTCAATATCTGTCCGTCCCTTGTATTCGTGCCACTTCGTTTCTTTGTCCCCATGTAAACGCTCAGCGTCTGTGTTTTCATATGTTGTCACTCCTGGCTAAAGGGCGGGAGACTTTGGTGCTGACAAACACCCTCTCCCCCACTCATATATAGCAGAAGAAATAAAGGGGGGAGAAAAGATAGAAAGGGGACTGCTCGGCACGCCACTGTCCTGTGTAGAGAACTACGATTGCCTTTCAGAAGGCAGTGCAGAGCTATCAAAGCTCACTTTTCTATCTCAGAACTGAAAGAATATGAAGGGCAGGGCGCACGTGAAAAACGATCAGAGTCCATCCCAGATCGAATTTTAGTTACAAAGTTACGGTGGTAACGGATGGAATTTAATTGAAATACTAGTACTGGGGCGGGGGATCGATTTAGCTGACATTCGATGAGACGAACATATTTTTATCTTTAATTTCGTTTTTTGATGCAACGAGTAGTTTTCGAGATATGTCAATGCCTCCAAATAAACTGAAAACGCTGTACACACACACACACACACACACACACACACACACACACACACACACACACCGAAGTTGCATCACACCTTGGTTCAAAGGTCTCGTCAACACTGACCTAGATTGCACACAGATGTCATTCAACCCTCACAAAGCATGAGCAGTGCCAGCGTGACGGCGTGGCTGATCAGTTCCAGTTATAACACCATGAAGGAAGTACACCGCTCGTTTTGATTGTTGTTCTACAATGCCCAGAAGATCAATTCCGAAGTTTGATCATATTTGCACTGTTGCAAGGTATCCTGGTTAAATTAAATTAATTTTTTTAATAGACATTTGAAAGGTATCTGGAGTAGATTAAGGTTTAATGGAAATTGATCAGCACTACGTACGTGAAAGAAAAATTAAACTGTTAAAAACCGAACAATGTGGTGACTACGACCACCGAGGTAAGCATTACAAAAAATTAATATGCGCAACGGACACGGCCCGGAAATGGGGAAACACAAACACTAGATTTTATGGCCCTGTTTAAAGTACTCTCAAAGCGTACAAGGAAACTGATGAACTTGAACAATGAAAGTGGGAAACAATCTGACTGCGACACAGATAAAATAAAAAAATTAACTTACCTCGTATCTTCTTATTACAAAACTGGAAACAGCAAGTAGCTTGCGTCATGAAGTATTTCAGTATTAACCTTTAGCTAACGTGGTGGCAAATATGGAACACTAACAGCGTGGTGCGGTCAATCTGACCACTCACTTTTTAGGTGGGTATAATATTAACAATTTGAAAACCTTTGAAATTCTCTGTTTTGCATGTGAAAGAGTCTTTAATACTAGGTAAATAAACATGAAAATACAATACAATAACATTATATAACTGGCACTCAGATATGTTTACTGCACATTTCGTACACTAATACATTTATATGTTTTCCATTAGCTAATAATGACATAAAGCTTTGATAGATTTTTGTACATTTTCTTGAAGAACTAATGAAACAAAAAATGTAACGTTTTTATCTCGAAGGAATACGTCTTGAAAAATCAGAGCCTTCCAAATCACAAGTTTTCACAACCATCCTTGCAGACATGATTGTATGTCGTTAGTCGTGACTCCTGCGCAAGTCGCGGGTTCTGAGCTCGCTTTTGCATATGTTTCAGCACGAGAGTACGGGCCAACTCTTTCAGAAGGATACCTCTCTCGACAGGAGCTTCATCTGATCCAATCTTCTGAAGAACATATGCATTTCTCACCTTATCTTCAGTTTCAAAATGTTCAAATGTTTGTAGAGTTTATGGGACTTAACTACGGGGTCATCAGTCCCTAAACTTACAAACTACTTATGAACTAGCTAATACTAAGGACGGCACAAATATCCATGCCCGAGGGGGGATTCCAACCCCCGACCGTAGTGGCCGTGCAGACCGTGACTGGAGCGCCGCAGTCCCCTCGGCCACCATGGCCGGCTTCAAAGTTTCGGTCTGAAGTGTTCACACACTGTCTGCTACTCGCAGCAGATCCTGTACCTGTAAAATTACTCAGTACCTCCATGTTTCAAAAGCTTTGATGTGGAAAATATCGAGAATATGTGAGGAAAGTAATAGTAGAAAAAATTACACAAACAATGTAGTGCGGTCAAAATGATCGCCAGGTATTTTCGAAAGGACGTCACTCACGTTATAGAAGCTTTGGCATAACATCATACGCTTTGCCGGTCCACTCACAACTAAACTCGAAGCTAACGAGCAGATGGGCGCAATAATGGTTAGGGAAATTGCTAAATCGCAACGGTTGCCGAAGACGCGCGGTGAAATAGACCGCACCACGTTAGTTAAAGCTTAAAATTTTCAGAAATTATATGTGGGTAGTAATTAAATTCAACAATAATCATAAATTAAGATAATGAAAGGAAGGGGAACTAACTACCAAATGAGGACGCAGAACGCTTGTTTGAATATTAGAAATTATGTATTCTTAAAAATATGAAGTAGAAAAATATTACAGAAAATTAAATTAACGTCAGGCATTACAATAATAGAGTGCTTCAAAAGATACATAACAACTGCCTTCTCCAACAGCGTCCTCGCTCTACCTCACCCAACGGGCAACTCTCCGCAATTGACTCCCGACACAGTTCGCAACAGGCTTACTACTGACCGCCCTCTCTCGCAATCAGTGTGCTTACTCTAACTACAATGAAACTTCCAAAGATTACTGTGCCACTCACAATATACATCTGTGGCCAGTTTACATATGTACAAAATATTACAGAAAACCGACTTATGTCGGGGTCAAAGGGACCTTACACTGTTAAACTGTGTCAGGACAGAGTCTCATCGAAGCAAGTTTCCAGACGTTTCGGAGTAATCCAAGTGATGTTCTGCTGTGGAGGAGATAAAGGAACTGTCGATGAACTGTCTCGCTACGAATGCCCAAAGGCTACAGCTGCAGCGGATGAGCGCTGCTTAAGTATTTCAGTTCGGAGGAACCCTGAGAGAGGCGCTACCATGCTGAATAGTGACACAGGACGTCGTGTTTCGAATCAAAGAGTATGTAATAGGCTGCATGACAAGCATCTTCGCTCCAAACGTCCATGGCGAGCATTGACATCTAGATACCATGTAGCGCGGTCCAGATGGACCCAACAGCATGCTGAATGGACTCGTAAGAAATGGCATCAAGTGTTATTCACGGATGAGACGCGCGTCTGCCTTCAACCAGACAATCGTCAGAGAGGTTTTTGGAGGCACCTGGTCCGTCTGAATGGTTTAGACACACCATCCAGCGAGTGCAGCAAAGTGGTGGTTCCCTGATGTTTTAGGGTGCCATAATTTGGGGGCATCGTACGCTACTGGTAAAGACTTCCGGCGTATAGGGAAACCATATCAGCAGCATTTAGAGAGCAATTCGTCTCAATGGACGAACATTCTCGCGCTCATCGTGTAAATGCGCTCCTGCTTAATATCCCAACATTAGAATAGAATGTAGTGAAGTGATAAACAAGTCGATTTTAAAACAAGTGATATGCAATCTGTATGCAGTCCAAATATGTGAAATGAAGTGATGTGACGTGCTGTAATGAAACGGAAAAAACGACACAAAAACACACGAAAAGTGCCGTACACAGCCGGAAAACACACGCCGTAAACAAACCAACTCCAGCCAACAAGAGGGAGAACGCAACCTGCAACATGGAGGTCGAGATGTTTTTAGTATTTTAACTGGTTTTAAGCATTGATAATGACCACACAGTGGTCGAAATCTAGATTTGCAAACAAATAAACATGTATATTTTTACGACTGATTGCTTAATGAATTACCACAAGACGCAGAAACAACAGTGAGATGTAAGGAGGAGACTACAATGCCACCACAGAAGATGCTTTTAAAATAAAAAGCGAAACACGTCTCGTGTAAAATAAATCTCTTTATTGCAGTTAGCATAAGACGGATTACCTCTAATACCTAATCTTAACAGCTGCTGCGAAAGATGACCACACAACCAAACATAGTAAGTAAAAGTCATTGTCCGGAATGGTGTATCTTTATAAAGTTTTTGATAAAAAGGTGAAACGTGCCAAAATAAGCAACGAAATGTTAAGTATTCAACACTCGAAGCGAAATCAGTAACACTATGTTCAATGTTTGTTGGTATTTGTAGACATAAGATTGCTTAATTCCGTCGCAGACGTTCGCGTCCTTGTTGTACTACCCCATACTTATTATGCAGCAGCGGTGTTTATTAGTTCTTTGCATAGACCATAGATAATATAGACTGCGCGTGACGTCATTACACTGAAATCAACATCAAAGTCACGTGACTCGGGCAGAGATGCCAACTTGGCCATTTTATTGCTAGATCTGGCCATTTTGAAGTAGCGTCTAGCCACTGTTTTTTTTTTTTTTTTAAAAAAAAAAAAAGCTACTGATGGCATTCCTAGACATTTTGGTGATATTATATAGCCATTTCTAGCCATTTTTATTATTCGATAATTTTCACAACAAAAATGCAAAACTCTGAAGTTTTTATCATGAATAGAATTGTATTTATTGATTTATTATTTTAACGTTCCTCCAAAGTACGACAAATAAAACACCACTGTATCGAAACAGTGATACCTGGAAGTTTCGAGACAATGAAACAGTTCCGAATATCGATTCATTGTTTTGAAACATGCAAACAATGGCCAACACTATGTAGTAGCATTTGCTTGGAAACGCTGTACAAGTTACAATAGTGTGGTGTGAAGTGTTTCTGTTTTAACGTGTGTTAACATTGAGTGTTGGAAGAATACCGTGTGCTTTACCAGTGTTTTGTGACTAGCCATGCCGAAACCGCAGTATACACAAACTTAAAGGAAGGAATGGGAAAATATGTCTGACTTGAAGAAATACGTACAGCCAGTTTCAACAGACAAAACTAGAGCATTTTGCAGGTTTTGCAAAACTGAAATACGGGCAAAATTGCCATTAAGCAGCAGGCGTCAAACAAAAATCACTTTTAAACGAGTTGAGGAAATCACTAGTAGTAAAAAGGCCGAAGCAAGATTAGCTTTGTACATTGCAACACATTCCGCAATAATGAATATTGATCATTTGTCACAGTTATGCAATAACACATTTTCTTTGAGTGACAATAAACCTGGTGATCTTCGTCTGCATCGGACAAAATGTAAGGGAATAATTATGAATATACTTGCACCTCACTTCAGTGATCTGTTAGTGAGAGATATAGGCGAACAAAAAATTCAGTCTTATTGTAGATGAATCGACACATATTTCAGTGTCCAAATGATTAGCAGTTGCGCTACGATATTACAGCACACAAATGAACAAAATCGTGTCCACATTTTTGGGCATCGTTGAACTAGAAAAATGTGACGTTGCAAGTATAGTTTCAGGAATAAAACAACTTTTGCTGAATCTGCCATTTTCTCTGACTGATAGTTGGCAACACTGGACTCGGGGCAACAAGCCGTTTTCGTCGTTACAAGAATGTGAAGTAGAGTTGACGGATGTAGTTTTCTCATTTATAAGTGAAATGAGGCGGTGATTTTAACAACAAAGCGTTAATCATATCCTAAAACGCTGTTAGCATAACAGTTAACGTTATTTCTCCATAATTCCTAATGTTAATGCCATAGTTATTGTTTTTACATGTGCCTAGGTGAAACGTATACGTGACTTGCTCTTATTAAGTGAATAGTTGTTTTCGTTGCTCTGAGTCACTTTGCAACCGCCATGGGAGTAGAAGACGCAAAATCAGTTTTACAAACAGCATCGGTATTCTTACGTTTTCTCAACAATTAGTGTTAAAGTTATGTTATGACTTTATAGCAACCAAAAACGGTCTATATCCATAATATCAGATTTTTTACGCAATACAAGCGTTTGAATTTTACGACTTCCGCATATACAGCGATGTCAATACGTAAATTTTGCAAAGTACTCTCTATATAAATTTGAATAATTGATGTGCAAACACAACTAAGACTAATTTTATAGCTGTACTGAATGTTGTGTACTCAACTATAGCTGTGTACAACGCTATTAAAAGCAGATCTGCACTAGAAATAATTTACTTGATGAAATATAAATTTAGACAAGACCAACTGGAATCGTCGTCTTCTCGATAATTACATTCACAAGTTAAAAAAATCATAATGCTGTACAAACACTATCTGTAATTCTATTTCTTGTAAAAAGAACTGTGAATAAGTGTCAACTCATCACATATAAAAACAATCATTACATTAATAATAGTACAATTGTGCAAAAACTGCATTACGTTTAGTACTACATGTGTAATAAGTGTAAAAAAGTCGTTTTATTGTTAAAATAAATACTTGACTTCAGTTGAAAATTAGAAAACTGTTGCTCATATTGACGAAAACTCAGTCACGTGACTCGGGACAATGTTAGATGTAGGTTTCAAACCACAACACGGCAGATATAGGGTCACGCGCAGTCTACGTTATCTTTGGTCTATGGTTCTTTGGTGCACAACAGCGCCCCTGTAGCTTGTTTTCTGTACCACGCAATCCATACTTCAAGCATAACCTACATGTAAAACTATTTCCCTGATTCCACTTTTATGAAACTAAGATGCTCAATGCAAATCCGTGAAGTAGTTTAGGAGATTAAGTACTTCTAATAGATGAACAGACAGTTACTGATAACACTTAAGATGTATCTTTTTTCCGTGATCTGATTTTGATGAAATCATGCCTATATGTTGCCCTAATCTTGCCTCAAATTTCCTGTGAAAACCGCATGAATATGTGTCACTTGTTTTTTAATACGTTTGCAAAACGTGTTAGGAATATCTTCATGAATATGATGTAGTTTACATCATACAACAGTTATATTCGCCATTTAAAACATTTATTTCATGATCATTCATATCTCTGGACAATGGACTGAGGCATGGAAAGCTGAAATATAATAAGTATTCCCTTAATGAAGTAGAACTATCATTGAAAACAATTATTATTCTTACGGTTGGCTTCTCTTTCCGTTAGATGCACCATTGTCGCTCCAAACTTGAGACTTAAACTCCCGTAGCAGCTAGATTTCTGGTTGATTTCGCCTTATGCAAGACACTTTTTTTGTTTTAATATCCAAACTAGTTTTGGCATTTATTGTGCCATCTTCCGTGGGTTGCTGGTGTTTATTTTCTACAATAACATGTTACATATTTTGATTATACAATCGTTTTAACAAGTTGTTTGGTTTGACAATTTTGTTAGATGTTTTAAGTCTAATTTATTCAAGGTACTTACATTGTCTCATTCGCAGGATTTGCATGTGCATTAATTGTGGAATGACAAGTTATTGCAGCCTGTCATCAGCAAACAAATACGTTTTTATTTACGAAAACTGACTGATTTATTGTACGCTTACATTAACCTGAAAATTATATACGCGCGTAGGCTTTCTCGGTGGATTTCATGTATCACATCACGTCACGGCACCGTCACGTCAAATTGTATTCACGTCAGTTCGTTAACCAAATACCCTATGCTCAAAGTGATGTTACGAGTGGCGATCTGTTACGTAGAATGTCATAGATTAATACTTGAATTGCGGAAACAACAAAAATAAATGTTACTGACGACCAAATAACACTTTATACCGTATCTTTAGGTGAACGTAGTAGTGTTGGGAACTGAAACAACATTTCAAGATTTCGACATTATTTTCAAGCGAAAATTTAAATACACTAGCAGATCAAATCATACTTATAAGAGCATAAATAGAGCCTGTTCTCTTTATTCATTACGATTTTCCCGCTGACATTGTTAATACAGCCGGAAACAACCGAATTTTTGTCCTTCATTAGCACTGACATTTTCATTTAAAAATTTATTTAAAGTTAATTGTGTCATAAGGTTAAATATTACTAAAATAAACAGTTTGCTTCAGTCTTTTCTGTTACGATATTGCAAAACATTACTGTAAACATTTTTCGGTTTCAGGTATCCGACCTCGCTTTTAAGATGACACTCAAATTAAAATAAAATATTTAAGACGTCATATAACATTTGAAATTTACAGGTAAAACAAAGTATAATAATGAAATAAAGATTAATAAGACACATTTGCGTGTAATCTGTGTAATAGTCTACTACAACATGAATCTCGCGTGACGAAAATAGGTTAACTTCCGATGTTAGCAGACGACCGTTCCGTCACAACTTTCTTTCGCGAAAGCTTGGCGTAACATAACGTGAGGATTAGACGGTTAGTTGGAGTACAATGTGAATGCCGCCATTAGAAATCATTGTGGAATGTTCTGACGGAACGTGACGTGACCTGACGGACAGTGTGAATTGCCCTGTATACAGTAATGAGTTCATTGATCTTTTTTATTAATCTGTTACCAATTTCATTCTACTTCGGCTTTTCTATCAGCAGTATGATCGGTATAAAAGAGCCATTTGTTGTGGCTAACACGTATCTTTATTCGTTTGAGTGTTCTTACGAAAGCTACAGTCTACTTTGATATATACAGTAATGAATCCCGTATTTTTTTTTTTTTTTTTTTTTTTTTTTTTTACCAGTTACCAGTCTCTATCAACTGCCGGCTTTTCTTTCAATAGTATGACCGTTATATATGTGCTGTTTGTCCTCGATAACAATTTTCTCAGTAAAATTTTACTTACCATCCCGGTGGCCTCGTATCGTTATGTTGGCAACATCAACAAAACGGTTGAAAACCCTAACCAAGATTGATATTCTTAGTAATCGATACAGTGTGAGTTGATAAGTGTTTCGTACAGATGATAAAGGAAGTAAATAATGCTGTTCGTGCTGTACTGTTGACAGATTTTTGTATGTGCTCTGGTTCACTCAATAATGGTAACTGTCTCCGTAAAACGAAGATTTCATGACAAAACATCTGAATCGTCAAGCGAATGGCTAATGCCAACGTCACACGACTGACAACATAATCATGCGATGCCGCCAGGACAGTAAGCAAAATTTAAGCGTATGTAACACGTTCTTCTCAAAACACGATTCGACAATGTAGGCCTATCTGTTAAATTCAAATATTGCGGAAGTGTTACCTCAAATGCAAATCATGTTCAAACGAACTAGTAAAGCTTACAACGTCATATCGTGTCAGAAAATCGTATAGTACATGTTAGTCTGTGGTGGTACCGTATGGAAACTGTTTGACGTTAGGTAAGGCAAGATAGCGGCGGTAGGCTTCAGTCACAGAGGTATGTTTGCCAGTCTAGTAATGTATGTCTGTGGTCACAGGTTACTGTTGTTGTCGGTTTTTGGAAGGGACTCAACAGCGACGGTTATCAGTCCCTTGTTCCAGTCTTAGAGATAAAACTTTTTTTATATGTGATTAGTTGACACTTATTCACAGTTCTTTTTACAAGAAATAGAATTACAGATAGTGCTTGTACAGCATTATGATTTTTTTAACTTGTGAATGTAATTATCGAGGAGACGACGATTCCAGTTGGTCTTGTCTAAATTTATATTTCATCAAGTAAATTATTTCTAGTGCAGATCTGCTTTTAATAGCGTTGTACACAGCTATAGTTGAGTACACAACATTCAGTACAGCTATAAAATTAGTCTTAGTTGTGTTTGCACATCAATTATTCAAATTTATATAGAGAGTACTTTGCAAAATTTACGTATTGACATCGCTGTATATGCGGAAGTCGTAAAATTCAAACGCTTGTATTGCGTAAAAAATCTGATATTATGGATATAGACCGTTTTTGGTTGCTATAAAGTCATAACATAACTTTAACACTAATTGTTGAGAAAACGTAAGAATACCGATGCTGTTTGTAAAACTGATTTTGCGTCTTCTACTCCCATGGCGGTTGCAAAGTGACTCAGAGCAACGAAAACAACTATTCACTTAATAAGAGCAAGTCATGTATACGTTTCACCTAGGCACATGTAAAAACAATAACTATGGCATTAACATTCCTAAGTAAATGCGTTAACAAGTCAAAGTTAAAACTCACAGGCAAATATAAAGAAAGGATTCAAGTAAAAACGAAGAAGGGATAAAAGGGCGGAAACAGTACAAGAGTGTTTTTGCTGGGTGATCACAGAAATATAAGGAGCACATCCAGCCACTCTGAGACACTTTAAAACCACCTACCTAAAAGACTTAGGCAGGTGGAGGACAGAGCAATAATAGACACACACAAACTTTAAATGGCTTTGTAAAATCCACAGGTTACTGACTGGTCCATGGCTTCTGCTGCTTCGCGCCAAAACTCGTGGGCAACGATACGATTGGGAGATGATTTCAACAGCCAAACGGTCGAAACGTTGTAGAACATTCTGGGAAACATCTAGAAGCTTCTTTTTCGCGGGAGAGATTTTTAGAAGGAAGTAATTGCGGGGGAGAGAGATTTGAAGCTATAGCTTTGAATGGCTCTTGAGAAAACGGTCTGGAGAGATTTGTGGCTTGCTGCAAAGTGAGTCGGCTAGCTGTGGTGGTGGTGCGAGGACGCAGGTGGGCAGTTGCTGACAAAGCGTCCAGTGACTTAGCTCACAATATGTTGCAAGTGCAGATTGCATTGCTTGAAGTACTCATAATTGTTACTCTGGTTTCCCTTCAAAACGAATAAATCTTTCGTCTTTTACTCATAATTGTTTCTCTGTGAGCAGAGGAACAAAATTATTACTTCAGTGCATTGTATTTGCCTTCCGAAGCACTCATTTACAAGCTTGCAATTAAGCTTCTCTTCTGCTTCTGGCCAGTGAGGCAAACAGTTTGCGAGAACCTCTTTTTCGACTTCGATACCTGAGTGACTTCAACTTAGGAGTTTTTTTAAACGAAGTAGTTCATTCACCGAGTAGCCAACGTCTCACAGGTTCAGCTTCACATTGGGCCGACCTATCCACGGTGGCCAGCCGCTGTTCGTCTGATCAGAACTGTATTGGAAATTGGTGATACAGGTACGCACATTGCATTTGTTATAGCACAGTTAAAAAGATAAATGTACTTTCCACAAATTGGCTGAATTCTTAATCTCCTCGTTGTATTCTCAACCGAGTTGGATAGCGATTTTTAATTTCTCTTAAAACGATTAACACGTCCTCAGTATCAACGATTTTTCATAATAGGTAGACGTTGTGGCATCCTTTTTAGAGATTCATTACTTTTGTATCACAATTCATTCCTGAATTTGTGCACCGTTCTTTCTTATAATTAAATTACTATATGGAACAATGAATCCTCCGATTTATTATTTATTAGGATTAGGAGTGATAAGAAATTGCCTAAGTTTGTAACCAAGTGTTTTTGTATCAATAATTGTCTAATTATTACATGGTTTAATGAGCAACCTAAGCATTCAGTGTTATTGAAAATTGATCCATATAGAGACATCATAGGTGGGAATGACCATCTCAAGTTCTGATGTGATTGGTTCCTATAAAAAGTCGCAGTGGTCTCTCAAACCTTGGCTCTCAGAAAAGTGCGACGAATTTTTTAGCCACTTTAAAGGCTTGTATCTATATTTAGGTGAGTCTAAACCTAAATTTTTTGCCATGGTGTGATTCAGTGTATGAAGTGGTCTGTGTATATTAAAGCAAATTATCATATGTTTACAGACCGTTCAAAAAAGCCTAGCAAACTTGGCACTGTTGCACCTTCATTAATGACGCGAAGATGACTAGCCTTTCTTTATAAATTCATAAAAATTCAACTATTGTAGATACTGAACTAAAATTTGGTATATAAGCTTAAAAGACCACGAGAACCTTCACACCAAATTTCATTAGATTTGGAGATGGTCGAGTGGGGACACTTTTTAATGTTGATCCCTTTCAAGTGGAATGACCCTGCTGTACAACTTGTCAACTTCTGTATTCATGAACAATAAAGAGAACTAAAATGTTGTTTATGTATATCTCTATTCCATCTTAATGTAAAGGGTCATCAATCCCTAGAATCGTGGTAATGCAACAGTTTTTATTTGAGTATATTGTAAGTAATTGTCTAATATTTTCCTCTTTAATCATAATGTATTATAATTAATTTAGACATCGCTGATCATGATGTTTATCAATGTAGAAGGTTGGGAAAGTTGTTGAAATGAGGCAATTACGTATCGATTAACCTGCGGCGAAACGAAATCACCGCCTCGGCCTTGGATGCTATGTGGTTGTGGGGCGTGTAATCTGAGAAGTGTTTGAATAATGGGCTGTGCGGGGCAGTCTATCATAGCAAACGAGTTGCAGCGGATCGATGGCTCCCCCTGGCGCAGAGCCACCTAATTTTGGTAATGGCTGCGGCGCTGCCCGCTCCAGTCCCGTTCCCCTAGCAACCCCCCAGCGCCGTCCTGTGAAATGGGAGAGGGGGAGCGAGCGATGTGATGCCGCAGAAACATGGCGCCGGCTTATGCCCCTACAGTACCAGGCAAATACCAGAGAAACCCGGCAGAGAAAACCTAAGTATATTTCAGTGTATACCAAAGTAAGTTGCGTGGAACGAGGGGTACGAAAGAGAAGCAGTGATTGAGACGAGGCTGAGACAGAATTATAGCTTACGATTGGACTACATTAGATGTACATTTCGTTCCAATTGATCCGTAGTGAGAAGATCCATTTAAAAGTAGAATACATCAAAAACGAGAATACGCAATAAATAATTACAAAGTAATTATAGAAGATATCTATTATACTGCGTGTTTTTCACAGTATGAAATGCTTCTGTCAGCAGACTCCAACTTCAGATGTAACGCGATATTCTTAATATCAGCCGTAATTGTGGTTATTGTTATTTACGGTGTATTATATCCAGCAAAATTTAGTTTCCTAGGTGGTTTAAGCGAAATATTTATCGTGTTCGAAACTTACGATGTTTAGACAGCTATATGACAGTTCTTTGGAGTTCTTCAAAACATTTGGTTGACGACTGATATTTCGCGTACACGAGCTAGTGAACTAAAATTAGGGGATCTAATTTTATTATCACAAAAAGTAATTCCTCCCAACAAGATCAACTAAAGTTACTATTAAAAATATCACACTATACCTGAAGTTGTCGCTCTGCCGAAATGAGTTCAAGTTTGTGGAAAAGGGTGTACAAAGACCTAAATCATGGCTTCGCTACTGTTTACAGAAAACAGTATAATAGTCTTTTGGAATATATCCTCTTATTACCTCATTGTACAACATCATTAACACTATGAGCCCAGAAATTGTCCTTGTAGAAGTGGAATAGGTTAAAAAACTTAAACTTCTTTACATTTAAAACGACAAAAATTGTCACCGAATAAGAATGCTCAACGTTCTTAGGTGGAAATGATAAATCTCAGGAAATTGCAGCTATACGTCATCGCATTGAACTAAAATAAAAATACATTTTACAGCACTTTATTTGCAACCACCACCTTACGGCACAACTGTAAACAGATACTCAAACAGTCTTCTACAGGATGTTGTTCACGCCACAAATGATTTGTGTAGCAGGTTTTTGGGTTTGAAAAACTTCAACTTGGCTTGCCGACTTACCCCAGAAAATAATCCCAGGTGACATTATAAAATGAAAGTACGCATAGTACGCTAGCTTTTTTGTTTTACATCAACTATATCTGACAACATCAGCATGGAAAATAGAGATTTATTTAGGTGCTTCAGCAATTATGTGATATAATCCTCGAAATTAAATTTATCATCAAACTGTAATAAAAAAATTTAACATTTTCAGTTTCTTCTATCTCCTTCTCATGTTTTAGGCATATACTGGCGGTCTTTTCAATTGGGTTGGAATCATTTATGAATGTTAATGAAAATTTCATTAGTTAACCTTTCTAACGTATGACTTACTATTTACTGCAATGCAAGGCATCCTGTAAAGTTACTGATGAAAGGTTACTGATGTTCACAAGAAAGAGTAAGGGATCTAAGATGGAATCTTGGGGAACACATGTTATTAGTTCCCAGTTGGATGAGGCCTGATTGTTTATTACATTTCTGTTTCCTATTCACACACTTTTTCTGGCAGAGAAAGGATTTGAACTATTTTGCAACATCTACTCTTACACCATGATATTCTGATTTACGTAAAAGTATACTGTGATTTACATAGTCATTTGCCTTTGACAGATCACAAAATAGACTACTAGCCTGTAATTTATTATCTAATAAAATAAGTGTATTCTCAGTGTATGTGTAGATAGCCCTCTCACTATAAGAATACTTTACAAATCCGAGTTGTGACATACATAATATTTTGTGCTCAGGTGTTTACTATATATTCTAAAATTTTTGGGAAATAAAGTGAAATAGGACGGTTGTTTAATGGTACATCTTTATCTCTTCTCTAGTACAAAGGCTTAACTTCAGCATATTTTAACCAGTCAGCAAATGTTCCACTAATTAAAGACTAGTTATAAAAATACCTTGAAATGTTACTAAACTCAGGGTATACTGCTTCATCAACAGTGTTAATCTATTATTATTGCCGCTAGAATTCTGTGATTTTAAGGCTTTTATGGTTGACATTACTTCGACTGGTTTTGTAAAGGTCATACTCATATTTCTGTATGTTTTGGTGTGAGATATTCCATAGCCACATATAGTAAACCAAACGACCGTATTTCAGTAACAGTTGTGAAAAGGCTATTGAAATTTTCAGCAACTCTGTGAAAATCTATTACCCATGAATAATTTACTCTCAATACTTCGTGCTCTTCTTCCTCTCTGGTTCTAATTTTCCTTCTCTATATCCTATGTTGTCTTTATTTTGCCACACGATCTATCATTTATTGATAATGCATTGGTTTCATATACATAATACTATCTCTAATATTTTACATTATGCTCTATAATGATCTAAAGCTTTAATAACATCCGAGATGTTCTGACAGATAGATATAGACGTGTTTATGTATTACGGGATACCTTTATTCCTTGTGTCATCCATCTCAACTTTGTATACTTTGGTTTAATCTGCGTTAGTTTTCAGGGAGAACAGTTTTAAAATGGGCTAGTGACAGTATAAATAAAAGTGTTGTATTTCTCACTCATACTATCGGCATTTTACACAATAGTACAAATAATGTCTTTGAGGAGCTTCCTACTACACCGATTTTGTAGATTCAATACCCCGATCAGTATAAACAATTAACAAAAGGAATTGCTTGTAATGATCTCAGAGAGCATTTATGATTGGTTGTTCACCACACAAGTCTATGGAGATATTATCAATGGCTGTCTTTGGGCACTCAGCTACTCTATTTGGACAGTTAAGAGTGAGAATTACGTTGAATGTCATTGCTAGTGACTGCAATAGGTTCTTACTAGAAGAGTTCTCAAGACATTCTGCATTAAAATCATCTGCCATCTATAATTCTTTCATTTTTGCTTTTATACAGGCCTGTAGAGATTCATAGTGAGTTATGAGTAGATTACAATTACCTTCCGGTACTCGGCACACAGTATTACGAAAGATTTATTACAAAATTCCACTTCTGTTGCACTTGCTTCCATATGCTATTCTAGAAAAAAATGAATGTCTGTGTTATTAAATTTGTGGCAATTCCTGATGTATGTGGAAAGTCCTCCATCCTCCATTTCAGCTCTACAGAAGTAAGAACCTTATTTAAATCCTGCAACACTTAATACATCTATACCATTGGCCACATGTTCAGGGAGGCAGGTTATGTGAATACTTCATAGCCCTCGAATATTTTGATCCACTAAAGACAGTTGACTACTACAAAACTGGCTGGAAATAAAATTTCTTTTGATGGGTGATAATTTTTAAGCAACCAATGTGCCGAAATAATGCCGGTTTGTTTCTTTCTCAAAGTGAAGATTTATTTCAATCTTGACCTTGATTTCTTTATGTCCTACCTGTTGTATAAAAGACGTTGCTCCGACACTTGTAACCACAGGTCTTTTATCACTCATGTCAGTGCCTGTTCAGTGCCCTAAAATTTCCTACTATTACACCAGCCAATTAACCCTTCCTTCTCCTGTTGAGGTGTAGGCCATGTGCAGTATAATCCCACCTACTGAGAAAATCAACAGGAACCACTCCAATATTCGACCTCGCACCCGATCCAAGCAGCCACTTCAACTTCATATTAATTCTGCTGACAGCAGAGTTCAAGCAAGGGGTTGGCCATTGCGCCTTAGAACGAACTAAAGCTTGGTATGTCTCCATGCAGAAGGTCACACTCTATTTTCTACCCAGCATCTTTGTTTTTACTATTGCCTGGCTCACTAACAATAACCATGGCGTCTTACTTCTCCCTATCACAGAAAAAACACGTACAGGATAGTTCCACATCAATTTCTTATATCCTTGGATGTAGGCAGGGTCGGCAATGGAATTTTCTGGCTTTTGGAGGTGAATTACTTGACATTCCGGAGTGGATATCTTTCGCCTAACAACAATTGCACTGTTAACTTTTTAAAACTAAGGACGATACTTGCACACGCGAGTCCACGCGGATTCTATATATCCTATCGCCAATCGCTTAGTTTTCTCGATTAGATCTCTGTAGATCATCCTCTTGTAATTATATAATTCTTGGTCAGAACCCACTGTACACGTCTCGCGCTCAAAGTAAATATTAGTACTGCAGATTGCAAATAATGGCGAGTCATTTTTTTTCTATATGCACACACAGCGACACAGGAACGTATTACTAACTTACCATATCACATAATACTAAAATACGATATACTACTCTCTTCCGCGACATCTATAGTTTATAAGCATGCTGAGTGATCATAAGTAAATAAATAAAAAAGCTAAGAATCCCATGATACCATTCTTGCACGGCAGGTTTCAATTAATACTGTAAGTTGGAAATAAGTGCGAACTATTTTACGTGTACACAAGAATGCAATTCTCTAATTAGCGTAGCAGCCCATGTGGTACGAATATGTGACTCATTACTCTCTTCCATGACAACTATCGTTTATAATCATGTGGAGCGAGCCAAGTAAGTAAATAAATAAATATAAATAAATAAAAAATCCAGCGGTTTCGTAAGTCACGAACGAAGGGAAAAGCTGTATTGAAACTCCAAAGGAGGAACGAATAAATAGGAACACCCTTCCAGTTAAAAGAATCGCGAAGGTAACACACTCCGTTTCCAGTTTGTTGTAAGTTTTGTTTTTATCCTTGGAAAGTTCTGACGAGGTAACGAGGAAACACACACACACACACACACACTGCTGATAAATGTAGGATAAGATCAAATGGATAGAGAGCGCAAGTCAACACACGAAGAATGCAAGTGGGCGCGCAAAATAGCATACGAAGCAACCGGGACAAGTCTAGTCAATAACCACGGCATCTCAAATACATAAATAAGGCACGCTTGAAACATAAGCAAGGAAACTACTGCCAATGTAATTAACCAAACTCCCTCATTTCGAGCCCAAACCCGAGTGCATATCCTGTATTAAATACTTATTCAACGAGCTAACAACCATCAACCAACAAGACCAATCTGCTGAGTAATCAAGACACACTCTTAAGATATAATACAGTATTTATAATTCAAGTGGCAATTTATTTCCTCTTCTAGAGATTAAGAATAAATAAACAACAACACTCAATTACTTAATGCACGCAAGTAGGGAAACAAGATTCAATCATGAACACATTACAGCCATGACTAAAACGAAGAATTTATGTGAATAAAAACAAATTTTAATTAAAAGAATATTGCGTAACAAGTTAAGATCAGAGTAGGAGCCAGGAGCTGTCACAACACATACAATTAAAATATATTACCTCTCGACAGAGCACCAACTTGCCTCAACTAGGCTCAGTGAGCGGTAAACCAGAAATAAATATGGCGAGACGTCACACAGACATGATCGCTAAGCCATAAATTAATTCCTCTATACGGAGCTCGATAGAAGCACTTTGACATGATGCACTGTAACATTTCCACCACTCATTTCACCTGCAGTGATCATTAAATTTTTATTTTATTTTATTTCGGATATTTTTTATTTCAATTTATTTCTGAAAAAGTTTTTATAAAATTGTAGAAGTATTCTTTATATAACAATGCTAAAGTCAAAATATTTGTTATGGTATCCAAAGAGTATTCCGAAAATACGTAGCGTGAAACGAATCTTTATACACTCCTAGCGATTAAAATTGCTACACCATGAAGATGACGTGTTACAGACGCGAAATTTAACCGACAGGAAGAAGATGCTGAGATATGCAAATGATTAGCTTTCAAAACTTTCACACAAGGGTGTCGCCGGTGACGACACCTACAAACTGCTAACATGAGGAAAGTTTCCAACCGATTTCTCATACACAAACAGCAGTTCACCGGCGTTGCCTGGTGAAACGTTGTTGTGATGCCTCGTGTAAGGAGGAGAAATGCGTACCATCACGTTTCCGACTTTGATAAAGGGTGGATTGTAGCCTATCGCGCTTGCAGTTTATCGTATCGCGACATTGCTGCTCTCGTTGGTCGCGATCCAATGACTGTTAGCAGAATATGGAATTGGTGGGTTCAGGAGGGCAATACGGAACGCCGTGGTGGATCCCAACGACCTCGTATCACAAGCAGTCGAGATGACAGGCATCTTATCCGCATGGCTGAAACGGATCGTGCATCCACGTCTCGATCCATGAAAGATGGGGACGTTTGCTATACAACAACCATCTGCACGAACAGTTCGACGACGTTTGCAGCAGCATGGACTGTCAGGTTGGAGACCATGGCTGCGGTTACCCTTGACGCAGCATCACAGACAGGAGTGCCTGCGTCGGTGTACGCAACGACAAACCTGCGCGCACGAATGCCAAAACGTCATTTTTTCAGATGCATCCAGGTTCTGTTTACAGCATCATGATGGTCGCATCCGTGTTTGTGGATATCGCGGAGAACGCACATTGAAACCGTGTATTCGTCATCGCCATACTAGCGTATCACCCGGCGTGATGGTATGGGATGCCATTGGTTACACGTCTCAGTCACCTCTTTTTCGCATCGACGGCACTTTGAACTGTTGCTGTTACATTTCAGATGTGTTACGACCCGTGGCTCTACTCTTCATTCGATCCATGCGAAACCCTACATTTCAGCAGGATAATGCACAACCGCATGTTGCTGTTCCTGTACTGGCCTTTCTCGATACGGAAAATGTTCGATTGCTACCCTGGCCAGCACATTCTCCAGATCTCTCGCCAATTGAAAACATCTGGTCAATGGTGGCCGAGCAACTGGCTCGTCACAATACGCCAGTCTCTACTCTTGATGGACTGTGGTATAGTATTGCAGCTGCATGGGTATCGGTACTGTACACGCCATCCAAGCTCTGTTTGGCTCAATGCCCAGGCGTATCAGGGCCGTTATTACTGCCAGAGGTGGTTGTTCCGGGTACGGATTTCTCAGGAATTTTGCACCCAAAATGGGTGAAAATGTAATCACATGTCAGTTCTAGTAAAACATATTTGTCCATTGAATACCCGTTTATCATCTGAATTTCTTAGTGTAGCAATTTTAATGGCCAGTAGTGTAGCTTTCATAGTAGTGGTTGATATTACGTGGAGTGACTATCAGAAATGATGTATGTAAGACTTTTTGCAGAGCACCAAGTGATATAATGAGTAATACATCTCTAGAAGGGGGGGGGGGAAGGAAGATCTGTTAACATTATTGATTTCAGTCGTATTGTCGCAATTGATCACTGCCAGTTTAAATTTACGCCCTAAGATAAATGACATAAACTGCATTTACTGCGACCATAAAGCCGAATGAAGCGTACTTTTCAAAGACCGGCATATGAATAGTTTAGTACACCATCCTCAAGTATCATCGTCGTTGTACTTAGCTAGCAACAAACTTTCCTTCTACCCACTTGAGCTGATATACGGTAATTCAATACAAACACATAGAGTTCCATACTCTTGAAACTGTTACCTGCACATGTCATTACGTTACAGCAAGTTGTGTTCTGTGGTCTTTGACAGAAAGCCTTTTATAGTTACAACTGAACTGTTTTGTCAAGGTGCAACAGAAATAGCAATACGCTCACCATTCTACAGGAAGAACCGAACTCCACAAGAGCTGCTAAAATATTATACCAGATTCGTGAGCTCACCCACGAAATTATTAGCGCATGCGGCTGTTCATCGCATCCTGAAGAAACATTTAGGCATACGAAAAATTGCATCACGATGAGTTCCGCATGAATTGACGGAAATTCAGAAATTGATGCGTTACGACGCTACCCAGACGCATTTGGAGCGCTATGAGGGCGAAGGAGGGCTGTCTCGCCGTATCGTATGATGAAGCGCCAATCCAACGAATGGCGTCATTATGGGTCACCGCGAATGTCAAAGTGCGCGAGACTCCCAGGAAGATGAAAGTTATGGAGATTCTCGTGTACGACTGTGATGGTGTTATCATTACGTTCCTCCACGGCAGATTGTCAATGTACAGTTTGACTGTTCGTTTTTGAAGCATCACCTGCGACCAGCTTTGCGAAAGAAGCGGCAACACTTTCTTCGCAACACAATCATCATTTTCACGACTATGCGCGGACGCATACAGAGCAAGCTGCGGCTGCTCCGTTCGGTCGATGGGACTAGGAAGTACTGTACTATTCGCTTGAGAACTGTTCCAGAGATTCGACAGGCAGTAGGCCGCTCCTTCCGCACCATCAACAGAACAGGCTCTGCTAACGGTATACTACGCCTTCCACATCGCTGGTAACACGTTGATGACTACTTTGAAGGACACCAACAGGTGCAAACATGTAACGCTTTTGTATCGGTTGTGAATAAGTGGTTGCCACCATTTAAGTTCCAACTGCCGTACATATTAACGACCACCATTTCTCTCTTCTCTCCATTATAGCTTTGAATATTACCATTCTATTTCTCTTCCTCTAAATAGTCGCTCTCTTCTAAATCTCTTTCACCACATTCTATCGTCTTACTGCTCTGCTCGCCGTGAATGACTCATAATCTGCAAGAACATAATGAGGCAATTCTTAAATGGTAGTAGGTCTGATATTCACAATATGAAACATGTTTATTGTCCTTTACAAAGTCTTTATTATTATTGTTATTACTATGAATTTTAATTCGTATAATTATCATTATATTATTGTTACAGTAATTCTAGTAATAATCTTTGCTTTTTTAACTTTAATTCTTGTATTACACATGGTATGTATACAATGTACAACACAAATTGTTCAGTCTGAGTAAGCCTGGTTAGATGTAAAAGAGGGCAAGAAAGCCAGGTAAAATAAAATCATAAAAAAATAAATAAAAATAAATTTCAATGCTGATGCGCACGAGTCGGAGCCCCGACGGGAATACAGGACGTAAAGTGGGCCATGGACGTCAATGGCCTAAGTAGGGGGACAGAGAAGGTTTGGGTCGGCCGGGTACATGCTTCGGTAATCCGTGCATGTCTATTAAGCCCATATGCCTTGGTTTTGCTAGGGTTGCTACAACTGCCTCGCAAGCTGCAGTCCCGGGTTCGAGTCACGACACCCGCACAAATTTTCATATGTCCATTGTAGTGGTTGATACTACCTGGAGTAACTATCATAAATAATGTATTTAAGACTATTTACAGAGCACGAAGTGAAATGATGCATAACTCATCACTAGAAGTGGGGGAAAGGAACATATGTTATTATTGAATTCAGGCGTATTGTCGCAATTGCTCACTGCCACTTTAAATTTACGCGCTGCGATAAATGACAGAAACTGCTTTTACTGCGACTATAAAGCCGAATGAAGCGTACTTTTCGAAGACAGACGTATGAATAGTTTGGTACACCATCCTCAAGCAACACCTTCCAGGTGAGAGAAAAATACCCCAACTAACTCCATATGTCGTCTTTCTTGCAAAATTTCGGTGTTTAGGTGTGCATTAGTAAGTTTCTGTTTTTAAAAGAAAATGGCATTCATGGGCAAGTTACAAGAGAATCGTAAATGATTCTGTTTGGCAGCGTTTCAATCTTCCCATGGTACATAGGATATTAAAGAAAGAACAGTGTTGTTATTTTTTCATTCTTGTCGATTTCTAATGGACTACATATTTATTTATTTATTTGGTTATTTAACCTGACCAGATTAGGGCCATAGGGCCCTCTCTTACATCTGATCAGGAACAACATAAACAAAGGATTTCATTACAAAAACCACTGCATTAATAATATTACATAATAACAATATATGATAGTACTAATAATAATAATGATAATAATAACACAAAAATGAAAGTAATACTAATAATAACAAGAGATATTCACATTTGAATTAAGTTTAAAATAAACAGAAGAGAGAAAATGGTTAGTGAAAAAGGAGAAGTTTTAAAAATGACAATGCTAATGGATGTGAGGAAGTGGAGACATATATGAATGGAGATCTCTGCTGGCGAAAGGAAAGGGAAACATTTATGGGGGCAGGAGGAATTGACAACAGTGGGCTACAGACTGGTAAGTGGAGAAAAAGATGGCTATTGTGACAGAAGGTGAACCCTTAGTTGTCTTTTAAAGTTTTGAATTGATTTTATTTCTCTTAACTTTTGAGGAAGATTGTTCCACAGACGTGTTCCCGATACAGAAAATGATTTGGAGAAGATTGCAGTGTTATGTGAAGGTAGAGAGAGAGTTTTATTTTGGTAAGAGCGTGTGTTTCTGCTGTGCTGTTCAGATAGTAATATAGTCGTTGAGGATAAGTATGAAGGTTTGCAATGATTGAGAAAGCGATGCAGCAAACATAGTGTACGATAGCTTCGACGCTTATCTGCACGTAGCGAAGATAACTGCTGGTATGCGGGACTGACATGGTCGTAGTAACGTAAGTTGCAAATGTATCGGATACAAGAATTCATCGCCAGCTCCAGCCTACGTGAGTTTTCGTGTGATAGTCCTTGCAGAATAGCATCACCATAATCTAGATTGGGAAGTATTAATGTCTCAACGAGCTTCTTTTTCAGCTGTAAAGGAAATGCTTTTTTATATTTCTGCAGTGAATGAAGTGATGCATATACCTTCTTACAGACTCTCGTTATGTGCTCTGTCCAGTCTAAGTGCTGATCAAATATTACTCCTAAGTTCTTTGCTGAATGAGTGAAGCGTATTTGTGTGTCGTTCAGTATTAAAGGTGGAAGAGTTTCTCTGAACTGTGGAGTGATGAGTCTTTTATGGGCCACTAAGATTGCCTGTGTTTTTGATGGATTCAGTATCAATCCCATGCTATGTGCCCATCTTGATAGTGAAAGTAAGTCTGCGTTTACTTGCTGGATGGCTGTGCTTAGGTTTTTAGGACTTTCACTGAGATATAATTGTAAGTCATCAGCGTATAGATGGTACTTACAGTGGGACAGAACAGTGGACACATCATTAACATATAGTGAGAAGAGTAACAGCCCCAGTACAGATCCTTGTGGAACCCCTGATACAACATCCCTCCATTTTGACCTATTTTTTGCTGTTATCACACACTGTTTACGGGTGGTGAGGTATGAGTGGAACCACTCAATAGCACTTGTAGAGAAATTTAGATTAGATAGTTTTGCGAGTAAAATGTCTAAATCGACATTGTCGAAAGCTTTGCTAAAATCTAAAAAACACATAATTGTCGCCTGTTGGTTATCCATAGCATGCTTGAGATCGTCTGTAACTTTTATAAGAGCAGTCGTCGTGCTGCGATTTTGGCGGAAACCCGATTGATATTCGTCTAGTAGGTCGTGTGATGTTAAATAGCTAGTTATCTGCTCATGGACTATATATTCCAAGGCATTGGATAGTGTTGGTAGGATGCAAATAGGTCTGCAGTGGGAAAGTTTTGTGGCAGATTCCTTTTTTGGTAATGGTTTAATAAGACCATGCTTCCATAATGTTGGGAAGATACTGGAAGTCAGAGAATTGTTAAAGATGTCAGTTATAATTTGTAGTAGCGGGTCGATGACACTACTAATCATGTGTACATTAATATTATCATGCCCTGCAGCTGCTGAACGAATTCGCAAAATCGATTTCCTGACTGTGTTTGGACTTACCGGCTTGAGAGAAAATTTTTGGTTTGTATCAGCCACCGACATTTTAAGGGAATTAATAGTTTGCGTCTTTGTGCGTTGGTCCATTACAAATGTCGGTGTGGTAAAATGCTCGTTAAGATCTTCTATAGGAACTACAGGTTCGGTAGCAGATTTTGATTTGCCAATTCCTAGACCTCGTAATTTTTTCCATAGGATGGCAGGTCTGTGAAGGTCTTTGGTTAACGAGTGAGCGTGCCTGAGTTTCGCATTTCTCACCGATTGACTAACACGGTTTCGTTGTTTCTTGTAGGCGAGTTGATTTTCAGAGGTCGGGTGCCGTTTGTATTCCCTGTGTGCTGCGTCTCTGACGCTCATCAGGTGTTTGATGTCGTTTGTAAGCCACGATGCAGGCTTTCTCTTTACTTTTCTTGTTTTAAGGGGAGCATGTTTGTCATACAAGTTGGTTAATTTATTAGTGAAGTCACATACTTGCATATTATCGTTGCGATTGTTTCCTGTTGGTATCAGCCACGAAATATCATAGGCATCTGCTGCAAGCTCAGTCATATTCATATGCTTAAGATTTCTAAAAGTCGTCACTTGCGATGTATTCTTAGGGCACTTCAGTGAATAGGACATGAGTATAATATCGTGGGAAGATAATCCAGGCGCAGAGATCTGATCTGAGCGGATTACTCTGTTTGGAGACTTGGTTGCAAGGATATCAATAAGTGTATGAGTGTTTCATTCTTCCTGTCGCAATCGCACTGGCGTGTTTTATGGCCTACTTTAGGTTTTCCTGTATTTTAGGATTTTTTGTTGTTGTTGCAAATATTCGGACAAAAGTAATAAAAATTTAAATGATAAATTATGGACTATACGATTACGACTCTACTATGATGATATTATCTATGCACTCAACACGTAACATTCTGTCCAATAGTATTTTAACAGCGAAAATTATTTTATATTTGAGTTTAGCTAAGACAAACATACAGTTCTTTTTTTTTACCTTTTGAAACTATTATTTTAATATCTCTCCCATATTTTCATTACCTTTTTCGTTAAAAATATTATCACTTGTGTTGCCGTGGTAGTTTGTGCTCTTTTTCAAATTTATTTTCTTTACCCTTGCTGGTTTACGGAAAATCAAGTGACAGTGCAAATCGCGTTTTTTTTTTTTTTTTTGCAAATATCTCTGAAACAGTGCGAGTTATGGAAATAACATAACAGAGCAAATTCGTTGACAATTTTCTCCCCTAAAATTACGTTTATTCAATTTTTGTCCCAGATTAACGCTTTAAGGTGTTATTTTCAATTAAATTTCCTGCTGTCAAAAGGCCTATTTTTAGTGTTACTAACTTATTTTTGCCCAAAATCTGGTCGCTATTACGTCTGTGCAATTGGTGCCGATCAATCGAATGGCGCGATCTAAAAAAGTAGGAACACAGACAGACAATTGCAAATCGCCGTTATTTTTGCAAATATCTCTGAAACGATCTTAGGTATGAAAAAAATATAGGACAGCAAAGTTGTAGATAATTTTCTCCTCTACAAATTCGTTTATCCAATTTTCGTGTCAGATGACTGATTAAGCCGTTATTTTTATTTAAATTTCTAGCTGTCAAAAGTCGATCGCAAAGGCCCAATTTTTTCAAGACCATGTTGTATCAAAGTATGATTATGCCAGGGGTTATGTACGGTTGAGAAAGCCTCACCCTCAGAACAGATGAACAGAAACTACTGGTTTTCGAACGAAAAAACCTCCGAAAAATCTATGGTCCTGTGATAAATCACCAAACAGGAGAATGGAGAATTCGAAAAAAAAAAAAAAAAAAAAAAACAAGAATTAAAAGAGCCTTACGCACAGCCGGACATTATAAAAAGAATGAAGGGAAGAAGGTTGACCTGGGCTGGACATGTAGCAAGGATAAGCGAAGGGAGAATACCCCATGATGTGTTGCTGGGAAAAGCAGCTGGGAGATACTGGGGACGACCACGGACAAGATGGAAAGACAATGTTGACAGAGACACCGAGGGTGATTGGTTGCAAGAGGCTCGCAACCGGGAGCGATGGAGGAGGAGTGTAGAGAAGGCATATGGTCACTAAGGCCCAAGCCACGGATAAGTAAGTAAGTATCGTAACCTACACTATGTTACAGATAAATTGAAGCGATAGTATGGTAACTCATTCGATATCATAGACATACGTGTGGATCGCTGGTTGGTTGGAGAGCTACTATCTAAATGTTAAAATTTGTAAACGTATTGGACCAAACTGCTATGTTTATCAGTCCGTAGACTTACGAACTACTTAAATTAACTTTGACTAAGGAGAACACACACACACACATACATACCAGAGGGAGGACTCGAAACTCAAGCGGCAACGGCCGCCCAGTTCGTAGCATGACGCGAGGCAGCTATGGGTAACAACAACTTGACTCAATATCGCGAGTGTTATATTAGATTGTGCTTTCTCCGTCCAGTAAACTGTTGATTTTAAATAGACGGCGTTAATGTCACGTTTATCATATAGCGCAAACTCATACAGTGTCTGTGCGTACAGAACTACCCCACATTGGGAGGGCAATTAGTGTAACTGAGAGGCCTCGCCCCATTTGGAAGTGTAGCGGTGCGACGTCTGAATCGACTGGTCGGTAGCCGTGTACCGGTATGACCTTTCCAGTGATCCAGAAACCGCAGATCAGACCAACCTGATCTGTGGCTACTGTGCACGGCGCTACCGGTTGCGAGGACAGGTTTGCCAGTCTACTTGTCTATTTCCGCCGCCGCTGCCACTAGATCCCTCCTCTGTGCTCGGTTACGTTTCTCTGTCAGCTAGAAGCAGTGCCTGTATCTTGAAGATGCCAAGATTTGCAGGCGTATCGTGTCATCGCGATACATCCGAAGACACGTTTGCACTTGTAGAGACAAAACAACCAACTCACCTTATGGAACTATACAAGTAATCTGCGATTTACTCGTATAGGCTAGCCACTGCAGGTTGTTGAATCCGTTCCAACAATACTTTGTCTGGTTTCGAGTCCTGGTGCGGAACGCAGGTTTCAACTGCCATGAAAATTCGATACAGTATATCTAAGCTTCAGACTGAAAGAATCAGTTTGTATAGGACAAACAGCCGTCTATTGCCTTTCAGACGCGTTTCGCCTTCAAAGCATTTTCAGGCCGGCCGCGGTGGCCGAGATGACAGAGGCGCGCCAGTCACGGTCTGCACTGCCACTACGGTCGGGGGTTCGAATTCCCCCTCGGGCATGGATATTTGTGCCGTCCTTAGCATAGGGTAGTTGATAAGTAGATTGTAAGTTTAGGGACTGATGATCCCGTAGTTAAGTCCCATAAGCTATACAAACATTTGAACATTTTGAAACATTTTCAGTTGTTAACTGTCACAACGTATTTGTTTTACATTTTTATATGATAATTGATTCTGATCATGAAGAGTTCTAATGCTAAGGCTTTGTATATTCTAAACATGGTTTTAAGATTTCTCATTTATTTCTATATCGCGGCAGAATTAGTTCAAATGGAAAAAGATTGAGGATATTCCTTCAAACCGTCTTGATTGCAAATTGCTGATTGCTGTTGTACAACATGGATTGGAAATCATTTTATATGAATCTGCCTTGTCGGACTGCAAGAATGGTGGCATCATCCATGCAGAAGATCAAGCACAAGATTATGAAAATTTGCAGTCAAGACGGTTTGAAGGAATATTTATTCTAACTGATTGCTGTTGTACACCATGGATTGGAAATCATTTTAAAGATTGAGGAGGGCGACATAGAAAAAAATCTTAGTAGTTAATTATAAGAGGATTGAAACTTCAATAATGGCAACTCTGCTGTGGAGACACTACGCAATGATATCTACTATTGTTGGTGATAGCACACGTTGTTGACATACCTACCTTACCTCCGAAGAAATGGACTCGCCCGTCCCACATCACCGGCGTGCGCACAATAGAGGGAAACATTTGAGAGCGAGCGGTTTAACGTAACGGTGTCATTAAGTTTTCGAATCGAACAACGGCGTTGGATTACGATTGAATGTGCCAGAAGTCGCACAGCACGACAGTGACATGAAGGTCTTCAAGACGCGTGCGGGGAAAGGGCATTGTCGTACAGAACAGTGGCACGATGGGTGGCACTTCAAAGAAGATCGACAAACTAAGACAGACTTGCATGGGGCAGGTCGTCCTAGCGTCTCTGAATAAGTGCATAACGTTGCCGCGTTAGTGGACAGTGATCGATCATCGATGCTAGAGGATTCATGAGTTCGCTCACGAAACCGGATTAGCGGACTCTGCTTGCATCCTGAAGGAGCGCCTGGGCATACGAATTATTACATCACGCAGGTTCCGGATGAATTGACGGAAATGGATGCCCTACGACGCTGCTCAGACGCACTTGGAACGCAAAGGATAGGTTTTCTTACGCCGTATCATAATACTGGATGAGACATGGGCCACATCGTACTGAAATGCGAAACCAACGAATGACGCCATTACAGGTCGGCGCGATAATCTTAAGTGTGTCAGAGCCCACGTATGGTGAAAGTTATGGTGATTCTGGTGTACGACTGTGACGGTATTATCCTAACGCATTACGTTCCTCCACGGCAGACCGTCAATGCACAGTATTACTGTTCATTTTTGATGCATCACCTGCGACCAGCTTTGCTCTGCACAACCCACCCATAATTTTGCACGACAGTGCGCAAGCTGTGGCTGCTCTGTTAGCTAAACATTTGTACAGTTACTAATATCTACCCGGGGAAGGCTTTACGCACGGTTTTAAGGAGATAGGATGACTATGTGAATGTCTTTTCGGTGTACGCTTATCACGTCCGAACGACAATACACAGAGACTAAAATATTTGTACAGTTACTAATTTATACCCGAGGAAGGTTTTAGGCACGGTTTTATAGCGATCTGATATATATTTAGTAATTTCAAGAATATAACGCGAAATGTGGAACAATAAATACTCTTTGAAAATTATATTTACTCTTTGAAAATGGTTTTATTGGTTGCATTGTTGTTTGAGGGTTGATAATGATAAAAGCGTGGAGTATACTGGGGTAGAAAGTTATCGGTGTATATAAAATTCTACGTGTGTGTGTGTGTGTTAATATTTCGCTCTGCAGCGAAAACTACAGAACGCAAAGGAATGGTGCGTAATTGTTGTCCGATGTCCCCTGTTATACACCATAGCAGTTCAATGCCGATAGCTATAAGGAGATTGAAGATATGGTGGTTGAAAGTCGTCAAATTATAAAAAAATTCGGACTGACGGCCAGCGATGACGTTTGCGAATCTATAGCAAAGAGGTTACATACAGCGAAACGTGATGCCACAGACCATATCTTTGGTCTATGCATGCTACAATGTCTTCAGCTCTTTCTTTGTTAGGATAAGCATACGAATAAGGGAATATAAGAATAAATAAATAAAGCCGTAAAAAAGAAATTCATTTTAATACATCTCTTTAAAAAGTCGATTTGACGTTTCGCGCATTGCATCAAGTGATCGATCTGTGATATTATTACAATCATTATTGTTGAATTTCGTGATTGGATTCTTCGAATCCAGTGCATTTTTTACATGTGATTTGATCTACACTACTTATTTTCCTGATAATTTTGATTAAAAATGTTTGTTTCTAAAGAAGATATTGTATTTCATTTCATCCTACAAAACCAAAACCTCATAGCACACTACTGAAAGATCGCTTATCTATTATAATCAACGAACACGCGAGCGGAGCCGCGGGTTTAAACTAGTGTGTTTGCCTCTGTAACTTATAAAATAATAGGTGACGGGAAATTTTAATGCGGTAGGTCAACACAAGAAATGTTACACTTTCTGCGGAGCTATGAACATAGTTTCCAAAGAATTACAGCACAAAGATATAATTTTTAAATGGAACAATAGTTTTTTCTATCGTGCATTGGAATCGTTGAAACCAGCTGCGTCCAAATCAATTTAAACTACATTCCTATCACTATTAGTTTGGGAGCTACAACCCTTCAAAGTTTCAGGGGCAGATACCACACGCTGTACATAATACATGGCTGTGTGGTGGGTGATGGATGTTATGGCGTTGAGAAGTTGATTTACATGAGATGTTCAAATGTGTGTCCATGTTTCTCAATGCATAATGCAATGCGCCGTCGAAAGGATCTGCGGACGAGATGTAACATCGCCGGTGTGACGGAGCGACATGCGTCCTCGATGCGCCGTTTTAGATCATCTGGGGATGTGGGCTCAGTGACATAAACAGGACCCGCAAGGTCACCCGATTTAACACCAGTAGATTTCTTTTTGTGGGGATATCTAAAGGATCGTGTTTATGACACTGAGCCAACAACCACAGATGATCTAAAACGGCTATCGAGGACTCATGTCGCTCCGTCACACCGGCGAAGTTACATCTCGTCCGCAGATCCTTTCGACGGCGCATTACATGATGCATTGAGGAACATGGACACACATTTGAACATCTCATGTAAATCAACTTCCCACCGCCATAACATCCATCCTCCCCCACAAAGCCATGTATTATGTACAGGGTGTGGTATCTGCTCCTGAAACTTTGAAGGGTTGTAGCTCCCAAACTATCAGTGATAGGAATGTAGTTTAAATTGATTTGGACGCAACTGGTTTCAACGATTCCAATGCACGATAGAAAAAAACTATTGTTCCATTTAAAAAATTATATCTTTGTGCTGTAACTCTTTGGAAAATGATACAATAAACTATGTTCATAGCTCCGCACAAAGTGTAACATTTCTTGTGATGACTTACCACATTAAATTTCCCGTCACCTATTATTTTATAAGTTACAGAGGCAAACACGCTTAGTGAAACACCCTGTATATATATATATATATATATATATATATATATATATATATATATATATATATATATATAAATTTTTAATTTGACTTATGGGATCAAATTGCAGTGGTCATCGGTCAGCAGATCTACAAAGAACTGAAACTAACTTACACTAAGGACAATACACACCTGCCTGACGGAGGACTCGAACCTCCGACGGGGAGCAGTCACGCCTTACCCACGCCTTAAAGCGCACGGCCATTCCCGCGCGGCATTCCCAACTCTAGTGATCAATGGAGTTCCAACTTGGTGTTTACATCGTCAAATAGAAGCAATGTAAGACTTACGGTACAGTATATGTCGAGATTCATTGCAGTGCATTTCACCCTATAATCTATTTTAAATTTCATTTATCTAGCAGGTGGAAACTGTTGAAATAAAAGATTTCCACCCCGCAAAAATCACTACAACGATAAGCGTTACACATCTGCGTCAAGGCTGCATCGATAGGCTGACGGTATGTGAACGGAAGAGACTCGTGTTCGAATCTAACTGAAGTTATTTGCTTTAATATTTAGAGCTGTACACGTACTATTTTATACCTTAATTTGCTACAAATTATGCAGTTTTAGGATTCTTTAGAAGACATATTCTCTAGCTCAGGTGAACCATTACAAAACTATACCAGTTAGCTGATATGTTTCTCTTACTTGAAAACTATACACATCAGATAAATTCTTAATTGGCTGTTTATTTAAGGATTATACTATTATACAACGAAATTTTTTGAAATGTGAAAGGTAGAAAATTGTTTCTTTTCAACCGTTTCCACATGCTAAAATAAAGATTTTCAAAATAAATGATAGGATGAGTTAAACTGCAATGAATCTCGACATATATTGTATCATATTATTGCTTCTATCTGCCGATGTAAACATCAGGCTGCAGCTCCAATGAGCGCTAGAGCTGGGAACACTGGCACTTTTGAACCTGGGCATGAGCAGTGATCTGTTTTTGGACTAAATTATTCGGGGCGAGCAATTTCTTTGCCTCTGATGGTATGTGATCCGAACCAAAAGTCACACAAAAATGTAAAACAAATATCCTGTTACAGGTGATCACCGAAGATGCTTTTCAGGTCTTACTTAGACATTTACAGGTGCAATAGACGGCTACTTGTCTTATACAAACTGCATAACTGTAACTGCGGAAATGGACTGAAAACAAAGAAGAAACATGAAAGATTCATTCGGTAAACCATCCTCCACAATCGTCGTTAAACCATTTTCCTCGCGTTATCTGCCCTTTAAGTAGAGCTCGTAGTATCCCTGCCACACATAACATTTAAGCTCAAATAAATTCTGTGTTCGTGTAAGTCATAATACGACAAAGATGGCACATTGAGTACATATGATCGCGGAATACACAATATCTCTGTATTATATCGATGCAAAATTGAAAGTTCAGTTGGTCTCGTTGTCTTGGAATATGATTTCCAAAAATGTTCAAATGTTTGTATAGTCTATGGGACTTAACTACGGGGTAATCAGTCCCTAAACTTACAAACTACTTATGAACTACTTACGAACTAGGACGGCACAAATATCCATGCCCGAGGGGGGATTCGAACCCCCGACCGTAGTGGCCGTGCAGACCATGACTGGAGCGCCTTAGTCCCCTCGGCCACCGCGGCCGGCTTATGATTTCCACAAAGGCAGAGATCTAGATTTTAAGCAGACAATTGAAACTCAGTAATAGCCACAAATTATGACTTTATTAACTTTTAAACTCACAAAACAAAAGACACTAATATTCCACTATCATGGCTGCCGGCCGCGGCGCGTCAGTCACGGTCTGCACGGCCACTACAGTAGGGGGTTCGAATCCCCCCCTCGGGCATGGATATTTGTGCCGTCCTTAGTCTTAGCTAGTTCATAAGTAGTTTGTAAGTTTAGGGACTGATGACCCCGTAGTTAAGTCCAATAAGCTCTACAAACATTTGCATTTGAACATTTGAACTATCTTGGCTTTTACATTCTCAAGAACATAGTCTTTGCGACCTCATGTTCTTTGGATATTATGTTTGCAAACAATACAGGCGCCTAGCACCTTGTCCAGACGTCAACAGACTAAGAGACTAAGTGCAATCTGGTTTTATAGAAACACAAAAATCGTATATTTTATCTTTGGTTTACGTAGTAAAATATATACAAATATTTATTTTGACATGAAATTAACAGATATGACTTTTAGAACCATTTAAATAGAATAACAATGACAGTTATATTTATAAACAAACAAAGAACTGAACATGACAACTTAATGACGTGTTTTAACAATTCATAATAACATCTCTTTTGGATTCTGTGGTGCTTTCTGAAAAATAACATAAAGTTCAAATACTCTAAAATATGATCACTTTGTTTCCAATGAATGATGAAATTGGTATTAATCCATATCAAGTGGACTTAGTGGACTAATAGGCTTCAAAATCTTTTACATAACCGACAAGATCACAAAATATGCAAGATGACCAGTTTACAGAGATGTATTTCCTTTTACTAGCTATTAACAGAAGATTTTCATAACTGCAAAGTGCTAAAAGACGTAAGTAATGTACTAACATATATATTATATGTGAATATGTTGTTTTAATACTTCGCGACAGTCCCCAAAACAATGAAGGTTATAAAATTGTATTACTGTCAAAACGAGTTTCACAAGCTAGTTTGATGGTTTCGGGTTCTTAACATTTGGTAGTAGATTACTTGTTATAAGCTTCACTGAATTCAGGAAGTTGGGAGAGGGGGTTGCTACATGGACACCAAACTCCCCCAAGCAGGCTGAAATTTAGGAAGAGTTTTATGAAAACTACTGCCAACTGTGGTACATCACCTTCAACGGCACGGTAAAACCTGTGGACAACCAGAAATGCTGATGTCGCACCATGGATTCCACCTCTGGAGGCCCTCCCCCAGGCGAAAATCTGCCGTGGAAAACGTGGAAGTCCCTCAACAGACTAAGAAGTGGGATGGGTAGAACAAAGGACAATATGGCCAGATGGAACTACCTCGGGGATGAATCAGCACACTGCGAATGTGGATCCGGACAAACCACCAAGCACCTGTACAGCTGTCCTCAGTGCCTAGTAACCTGCACGCTGGAGGGCATATTTCAGGCCAAGGAGAATGCCGTCGAGCTTGCTAATTATTGGTCTGATTGTATTTAGTGTTTCTGTAAGTTGTTCATATATAATCTCTTTTGTTTTGTATTATGGTTGTACTCTTATCTTTGACCTTTTGTATGCAACGCTTTTGACACGAAAAATAAAATAAATACGTGGCTGGACTTGCTTCCTCCGTCCCCGCACCCCCTCCAGAACTCAGCCGTTCAACAGTTTACACACGCTACTGTCGAGCATTGTCGGGTGCCTTCGGTCCACATCTGTCCGTTAACAAAGTTTAGTACTGCGTTCTGCCGTGGGAAGTTGTGAAGTTACAACATGGCTCCACTGCCACCTGTCAGCGTTTTGTGGCGTATCGATTCGGTTGGTTCGCAATACGCCACACTGCACTTCTATAGTGCGGAAAGCGCAGAGGAAATTACAGGCGATTGTCCACATGCTTGTGCTTGAATCCAGTGCTGTAGTTTAACGGGATACATAATTATTAACGAAGCCACTTGTGGGGCGCTTGTATTGTATGACTGGCTTGTTGTTAGCGTTACTTGTGCGTAGAGTCGAAGGCGTGTTGCCGTGTGTGGGTTGCACGGCCCATACGCAGAAGTGTAACGGCGGATCATATTTTTTATAAATATACATGTGACGTCTATTCCGAAAGAACAGACGTCACTTCTGATCCTAGAGTTGTTATTTTTTTCATATTCACAGAATATATGACTTCAGCTGCGATTGGGTAAAGCTGAAAATGTGTACCCAGCCGGGACTCGAACCCGGATCTCCCGCTTTGTATGAGTTGAGTTGACCCCTACACCACTGGGGACACAGTGGTTACCCCACCAGCAAGGACTACCTAAGCATGCCTGCCTCTCTCTCTCTCTCTCTCTCTCTCTCTCTCTCTATGTAACATCTATTCCGAAAGAACAGACGTCACTTCTGGTCCTGCAGTTGTTACTGTTTTCATATTCACAGGATATATGACTTCAGCTGCCACATGTATATACATAATATGCTAGCGACAGGCAATGATCCTTTCGTTAGTGGGGAGTGATGGTTAATTTTGAAGCTCTTACTCTTACGGGAATTAGTACATAGTGACTACGAGTTTGAGTACTGTGGGCAGGGTAGAGCTGGAAATTTGTGTCTGAAGGGAGGCGTGCTTAGGTAGTCCTTGCAGAAGTGTAGTGGTCAGCGCAACTGCCTAGAAAGCGGGAGACCCTGGTTCGAACCCCGGCTGGGTACACATTTTCAGCTCTGTCTATAAGCAGTTGAAGTCATATATTCTGTGAATATGATTTTTATAATATTTTTATTATCTGGTTTTTCAATGTAATTCATTTTATATTTCCCGGTACCCAAGATTATACATAAAATCTGAGTTTCATTTTTCATTTGTTCCTATCTATCCACAAATTATATATATATATATATATATATATATATATATATATATATATATATATATATATATATATATATATATTCTGATAGCAGTCTAAATTTTTTGAGTCCACTTTGTCGGCGGTCTCCCTCTTTACTCTCTTTCTAGTGGCTCCCATTCCGTAATTTTCTTGTGGGACATTTTTTGTCATTTCATGTTCATTCCATAATAGTTGTTTTCTTCTGTAAAACTCTGATTGAATTCGTACCGTTCGTTATCTCTCTGATGACTTCATTTTGATTTTTTCTAGCCCAAAAAAATCCATACGGATTGCCTCAAAAAGTCGATCTTAGTTGTCATCAGTGGCAGAGCCAGGACTTGGTTCTGGGGAAGGAACTCATTTTTCAAACATAAAGCCTATTGAATTTATTAGTCTATGACTTATTTTTACACTTACATAATTTAACGAATTATATTACGAAAGCAATTGGCGAAGAAATAAAATGAATAGGGTCGCATTAATTTGAAAGTAAAAGAGGAGCAACGTGGTGGAAATGGAATGTATATAATCAGCTAGTAAAATAATTGAGCAGCTTCTATGTTACTAGTCAAAGAAATTAACATGAAAATTTGTGCGTAAAATTGAATTAAAATAACACTATTGTTGTTCATAAGATTCTACTCGGAAGGGGCATAGCAGTATGAATAGCGGGAGCATCAAAGCTGGTCGCGGAGGCATTAAAACCGCTCACAGTAACAGCAGAGCAGCACACGTTCTCAGTGGTAGCATCACGTTGGCGACCCACTGTCGCGTTCACTTGTGCTTGTCAAATTATAATTATGTTGTGATGTAATACATGTGTACTATTTCAAATGTCCGGTGACGCCCTGATTAAAAAATGAATACAATACAAATTAATAAAAAAACTTTTGGAAGGTGCCGGGAGAGGGGGCTTCAGCGCCATTAGCTCCCCCACGTGGCTGTGCCATTGGTTACTACTTGTGATTTGCCGCGCGGAATGGCCATGTGATCTAACGCGTCATGAGTCGGATTGGGCGGCCGTATCCGCTGGAGGGTCGAGTCCTCCCTCGAGCATGGGTGTGTGTGTGGTCCTTAGTATAAATTAGTTTGAGTAAATGAAGTCTTCCAGGGTTGTCAGCCGAGTGACATCATCGTTGTCTCGTAGCAACGTTTCACTCCTTTGCTTATTTGGGAGTTTGTAGCCAGTTGGCTTTTACTCCTCTGTGTCATGTGTGTGTGTCTGACAGTATTTATAAAATGTCTGTGTATTTTTTGGGAGGTTCTATGTGCGTGTGTAGTACTTGCCGTGGGTGAGCGTGAGGTTCATTTTGTTGGGTAGGGATTAAGGATGGGTGTTGGGAGTTTCCTCTTTGATCTGCAGAGTAATCTCGTTGAAGACGTTCGCGAGTAGTGTAATTGCCGACGGCGGGAGGTTTTTGACTAACTTGTTACTGATCTTATCATGACCGGGCGTCTTTTTGTTGGGAAAGTATTTGATTGTTTTTGCTACGTCTTCAGGGGCAAAATGTGGAGATTCGATCTCTGGGTCGTCCTCGGCATTGAGGAAGACACACAGCTAAAGGCGGACTTTGTCCTCATGTTCATCCTCCTGGGGGTCTGCTAAACTACTTCTCAAGAGTCGGCAAGGGTGTTGGCCTTATCAGCACGGCTGAAGACCAGACCCCACTCAGTGTGCAAGGGAGGCATGCCAGCACGTCTTTTGGTGAACTGTCTGGTGGCATTCCAGGGAGTTTGGTCTTCTTCATTGAGGGATGTCCGGCTGTTTGGCCATTGCTGGTTTCTGTGCTCATTGAGCTCTACCTTCGGCTCTCTCTGTAGTCTGTTGAGCAGCCTCCTGGTGGCTGGGTCTCTGGTTATTTTCCAATCTTTAGCCACTCAGTTTTTGTGTCGAATTTGTGCTAGTAGGTGCTCTGGGAGTTGTATTTGCGGTGAAGGACCTTCCCTCAGCGTGAGAGCGGCATCCTCAGCTGCTTGTAAAATTGTCCTTGTGAGGTCCTGTAGCGCTTGCTCCACTGTATCTGCGGTAATGGGCGGAGCGCGAGCAGTATCCGAGGCGACAATTTCTCGATATTGCTCCCAGTTTGTACGCTTGTATGACGTCTGGTACAGTGGTTTGCTACCCACTCTCCCACATGACCTCAAAGATAACGGGGTTGTGGTCCGAGGACATTCTGTTAATTGTCCTCGCAGTCAGAAACCCTGTGATCCTCCTGCTAAAAAAGATTGGTAATTGATCTGCAACTAGTTGCTCGTGATTGTGATCAATGCCATCCTCAATTGGCGTAAAGTTTTCCGCGAATCCATCCGCCAGTGCACTTACCTTTGCGTCAGGCTTGCAGACATAATCCAACTAGTAAAGGCGGGATGCGTCACCTGGATCTGAGTAGTTGCTTGGTAGTGCGCCAAGCACTGCCATCTTCAGGGGAGAGTCTACAAGGTCTGCCCAAGATCGGTTTCTGTATTGTTCAACTAAGATTTTGTCTCGCCGCATTCTATTGAGGAGACGCTTGGTGGCAGACTGTCGTGTTATTTGCCATTCTCTAAATACCCTGTTCTTTTCAGTGATGGCGTCTCTGATATCGAGGGAAGTTGTCTGGTGAGGAGCCTGGGCTGTTGTGGTCGCCTTGTCATGGCTGCATCCGCAGCTGACAGCGTTTGCCGATTGAAGGCGGCTGGAGCCTCATTTACCCCAACTCATCTGGGTCTGGTAGATTTTCCAGTTGGCCATTCAGTTCCTCTGGAAAGACCTCTTTGTTAATTTTGCTGTGATTTGGGCGACGTGGTGGTAGTGACGTTCCAACTACGTCCACTTCAAAGACCACTGGCAAATGGTCAGATGAGAGGGCACATAGTGTTGTGACTGTCATGAATTACCCAACCCCTTTAATGATTGCTATGTCAATCACATCTGATTGATCTCTGCTGGGGTAGATACTCCAGTTGTACAGCCCTAGTGCAATTGCACCATGTGTTTCGGCCGTTCTAAGCAGCCTTCGACGACTAGTGCTTGTAACCCTGGACTTCTAATGCAACTGCTTTGCATTGAAGTCACCCACAAGGAAGATTTTCCCACCAAGCGTCAGTAGTGTGTCGAAGTCTGCTACCTGCATCAGTAAGTCTTGATAAAGATGATCTTCCCAGCATAGGTGTTTACAGTGACTGCCGTAGCCTCCAGCTTGTTTAGTGCTGGGAGGTTGGACTGGTAGTGGGTTAAGGACTTTAGATGGCGGTGCCCACTTTCGCCGTCGGCCTGTCTGTTCTGTAACAGTAGTAGTTCGCTACCCTTACTTTTGACCTCAGGCTTCAGATTTGTCTCGTTCACGAGACAGACATCGATTGCCTCGTCTTTTAGGAAGTGACGAAATTCTTCTTGTTGCTGATTTGGAGCCTGCCTGCGTTAAAGGTGCAGATTGTGAGTCCGCGTATGTGGTTCATTATTTAGGCGTTTGTGGGGACGGTGCTGGCCTGAAGGGCAGCCGTGACTGCCGTCACCAGGACGGGGAGTTACTGCATGAGTGTATTTAGAGACTTCAGTAAAGCTCGAAGTTCTCTGTCATCTTTTGCCAGTGGTATGAGGGACTTGGTGTGTTGTTCGGTGTTTGCTTAAGTAAGTGATGTTCTGTTCTTATCGGCTGAAGGGGAGCTGGTTACTGGGACAGGGTTATCGGTTGAGTCTTTAACAGTAGAAGCATTGCGTTCTCTTCCCTTTCGTTCGCAGTGGCTCCACTTCAACGGGGATTCGTGCTACACTTTTTAGTTGGAAAACTTTTCTGTTGTCGATGTTGTTGACCAGGGGTACCTGGAATAGGGGCATATATTTGTGGATTCTGGGAGACTTCATGATTGCTGCAGATTCGGTCACGAAGGTCTGCTTTTGCAGTTCTTCCTTCAGGTGGTCTGGTGTCATCTTTATTGGGAAATTATGGAAGACCACCCTGAAGAGTTTGTGGCGCTCGGTGGTGTGGGTAAAGCAGTATAGTTTTTCATCAATGATTTTTGCTATGACCTTCCTGTGGTCTTTCATAGACGACATGGATATTTTATATAGATCTAAGACGGCTACGCGTATGGACGTTGGGAAGGCTACTTCTTCATTTTTTTGTATCTCCTAGTATTCCCCTTTCCACTCGGCAACGATGGGAGGTGGGAGTAGTTGTCTTCGGGGTGGCTGTGTTTCGTCTGTATTCTCCGTGGTTTCGTACCTATCGGTGGTCTGTATAGGTTTTCCCATTTCTAGGACTTTCGGTCTGGCGGTGTGTCTTCGCTTTAGTGTCGTTAATTCGCTGCTACTGTCATCTGAATCTTCATCATCTACCTCACTCAGCTAGTTTCCAGAGCGCGTGTTATCCGCTAAGGAGTCCAGCTTGGCCATGTCGCGGGTTTCTGTTGTATGTCGTAATGGGGCCGCTCCGTTTGAAAGATTCTGTGCTGACTTAACTTTCCCTAGCTCCTCCCCACCCCCCTCCTTAGACGCGGAAGATGGTGTCTAAGCAGTTGATTGCTATTCCTCCTTGAACTGGTTGGTTGATGATTTTCTGGTGCTTGGCGTTGTGGGTCGTCCTATTGGTGTTGTTTCCTGCAAAAGATGAAAAGAAGGTACCCTTGATGCTAGCAGCCTGCTAGCGGAATTTTCTTCCCTCGATTTTACTCATCACCAATCTTTCATGGTCGACTGCTAGGCAGGCGACAGTTTCCCACTGGTAAGGAGAGAAGATGGGGTGGGAATTAAGGAGCTTATAGTCCTTTGAAGCAATAACCGGGATTAATGCCTCCCATAGATACTGGGGGAGCCGGTTTGTGGGGAAGTTTGGGTTTCTGATTGGAAGGAAGGAAGGGATATGGGTTGTTGAAATAGGGATATGTCCGGTCTCGAATGGAGCAGGCAAGATTGGAGAGGAAGGTGTTGACGTTGTGTTGGTCCGGCATTTGAAGGACCTCTTCTTTGGCGCTAAGACCCTCTTCCTCCGGAGCCACGACTTGAGTGGCCGCCGTCCCTGCTTCCTCTTGTGCCGCGGTTGCGGTCTTTCCAGGTGGAGGTGCGCCCACCTCCATAGACGCCTCGTCCGCCGTCTGAAGTTCAGCAGAAGCCGGGGTAGCGCCCACCGATGTCTCTTCTTCATCGACCTGCGTCGTTGCGTCCACCCCTGTTTTGTTCTCCGCTTGTGGGGAGGCAACAGGAGCGGCCGCTTCTTTCGCAGCGCGAAATTCTCGCACCTCTCCTTAGACGCGGAAGATGGACGTTCATGCTCACGCTTCTCATAACGGACATCGACCTTGACCCAATGGATTGCAGGCTAAGCATTTGCTGCTGTTCCTGCTGTACCTGAAACATAAGAAACAAATATTAGTGACCTGGCTGAAAGAGAGGACTTAGGGTATCAGTAAATGAGGATCTGGTTTCCTCCAAATTTGCTACGAGATTATGAGATTAATCTCGTAGCAGATTTGGCCAACGAGTTGTCGGCCTGAAGTGTTGTTGTGTCCCAAGATCCCGGACGAGCCGGTTTTTGGACTGCTGCGTCTTCTCATAGAAGGCACTGGCGGTGGCGCGGAACCTCTCTCGGAGTGGCAGAATGCTGATTTCTTCGTGAAGCTGGGCGGTGGAGTTCCGCGTCGGAAGATGCAGAGCAGTCTTCAGGACACGGTTCTGGATCTTCTGCAGCTACTGGATGTGATGGTCTGTGGCGTTTCTAAAGACTGGGGACAGGTACTCGAGCACTGGGAAAACCATTGACTGGTACAACGTGATCTCATTTTGCGGCGGCAGCGACGACTGCTGGTTGAGCAGCGGGTAAATTGCGCATAAGCGCCCAATAGCCCTCTGTCTTACATCACTAACGTGATGTTTCCAGGAGAGCTTTTGGTCTAGGGTAACCCCTAGGTATTTAGCCGTCGCGCTCCAGGGAATGGGAGCCCCCAGAATCTAGATCGGCGGTAGCCCAATAGGCACTTGTCTTCTGGTGAAGACGACTGCCTGGCTTTTCGCAGCGTTGAATTTCAACCGCCACTTGGTGGGCCATGCCCCCAAAGCGTTGCATCCAGCTTGCAGGCGGCGTCTCATCGTTTGCGCGTTCATGCTGCGGGTAAACAGCGCTGTATCGTCGGCGTAGAGCGCCAATTCAACACGTGCTACCCGCGGTGCGTCGCCAGTGTAGAATGAGTACAGCAGGGGGTCGAGAACCGATCCCCTCGGACTCTTGCACGTATCTGCCTGTCCGTCGATGTACCGTCTTCTTCCCTCACATGGAAGGTTCGTTCAGACAGGTACGACTGCAGCAGTCTCCAATGAGACGTCGAAAGTCCGTGCACAAAGAATTTGTACACTAGTCCGTCGTGCCAGACGGAGTCAAACGCGCGGGAGACTTCAAGGAACACTGCCCCAAGGAATTCCCTTGTTTCCAGTGCCCGCATTGCCGGTTCGACCAGCAGGAGTAGCTGGTGTGTGGTGGAATGGCCGGCGCGGAAACCGAACTGCTCGTCCGGTATGATGTTCTCTCGCGTGACGTGATCCAGCAGTCTCTTCACGTACAGCCTCTCGAAAACTTTCGAGAGGGATGACAGAAGGCTGATGGGCCGGTAGCTGGGAACCTGGCCCGGATCCTTGCCGGTTTTCAGGATTGCTACCACTTCCGCATGTTTCCATGCGTTGGGGAAGACTCCCGATCGGAGAATCTCGTTAAAGACGTCGGCAAGAAGCCGATGCGTTCCCTGAGAGGTTCGTCGCTGCCTCCCGTCTTCCTCTGGTTCAACGAGCGAAGCTGCGAAAGATGGACCGGGCGAGTGATGCTTATATCTCTGCTGAACCATTCTCCGCTTGCCGACGACGACGAATCAGGAGTCCGCGGAATCGGCCGATGCTCCTGGAGGGGCCGGTGGTGATAAAGGGGGGGGGGGGGGGGGGACGCGGGTGCGAGGTTAGTGTAGTTTGTGGGTCGAGCGAGACTGACGACCACAGCAGTTTGGCTTACAAACATCAGAACAATTTAAACTTTTGATTTTACTGACCCTACGTGTCATCCACATGTCATAATGCTTTTAATAATTGTACTGAACATTTTCCGTTTCCTTTCTGATCAGTCGGCCCATTAAAATACTATTTACTGTTCCAATAGCAAATCTTCTGGCATTGATATTTGAATTAATTTCCTTGGTTTCCTTGCCATGTTGTGTGACATTGACTCCTAGATACTTTTATTCTTTTTAATAGTTCCTATTCCTTATTCCAACGCGCGGATGCTCGCCGTCGGAGGTTCGAGTCCTCCCTTGGGCATGGGTGTTGTGTTGTAATTGGCATAAGTTACTTATATTAAGTAGGTGGAGCCTAGGGACTGATGACCAATGTAGTTAAGTGCCTTAGTTTTACAAACATTAATTTTATTTTAGCAGTAAAGAAAAAATTCTCCCTTTTTTTGGGACTGTGATAGATTCCTTTACCCTATAGCACCTCAGACCTTGGTTTTGTTGATGCAATAATATCGTTTTGTGATATAATTGTTGAAGCAAATTTCCGAAGAGTTAAAGCCCATGATTCACAACGAGCGCGGTGGCGCAGTGGTAACACACTGAACTCGCGTTCGGGAGGATGGTGGCTCAAATCCAACTCCGGCCATCGCAATTTAGGTTTTCCGTGATTTCCCTAAATCACTCCAGGCAAACGCCAGGATGGCTCCTTTGAGGGGGATGGCCGGTTTTCTTCCACATCCTTGCTAAAAAAAAAAAAAAAAAAAAACGAGCTTGAGGTCCGTCTCTAATGAACACACCGTAGACGGTACGTTAATCCCTAAACTTCCTTGCTTCCCATGATTCACTGGCTCGTTATGTTTTATGTTAATGAAGAGTGTGTTAACCAAAAAATAAGTCATGTACAAGCATATTTTAAAAATGACATAGTCCTTCCGTATTCCTTGTGGTAATTATACGACTCAGGAGAAAGTAGAGATCCTAAAAACACAGGCTGGCGCATCCGCCATCTTCATTCCGTGCGAATGCTAAACACAACACGTAGCTTATACGAACAGTGTTTTTTGTTCAAGTTTAGTGAAATATTTTGGAAGTGCCGGCATAGAGCCTTAGATCGTGCTACTTTGAGCTTGCATTCCGCTCTTGTTTACATCGATATGTGGATTAGACACAAAAATTTCGCGTTTTGTTTACTTATTGCTCTTTTTCTTTTCCGTCCAAATAAAGAAAAAAGTGCAAGAAACATATATATTTCTGTGATAAAAATCGCGTACTACGTTTAATTCTGCCGAAACTGATCGTCTAGATAAACGTTTTAAGCGATCTTGGCCTGTATTTGAATAATGACTGTCAATATGCAAGGTTTGTTTGCCGTCCTGCAGTAAGTGTTTGTTGTCCGCTGTGACAAGTATACCACATCTGATTGTCGTACTCACATTGCTGAATGTACTTCTATTACATTATTGAAAAAGTTTCAGAACGTATTACAAACACTAAAACGAAAAAGAATATTAGTGTACAGGATCTAAAGTTTACGGTCGTAGAGGCCGATGTTGGCAAGAACCGTTGAATGTTATTGGAAAACCTATTCGTATAGAATGAGGGGAATAATCCTTTGTGTTGACAATCAAATAAATAAATAATTCTGTTGTTTCTCTAGGTTGACAGGCTTCTATACGTAACAGTACCATTGTCTTGTCAGTAATTTAATAATCGTTGAAAGCAAACATTCCGTTGCCAACATTAGCACACTACGCCGCCGCAGCCGTAAGTAAAATTTACACAGTATTCCTTGTCAGTTATGTTATAGTCTCTTATAGATAAGCGTCAATATTGTCATTTAAAGACACACATATTGTGCTCTAAAACAGTATGTTCTGGGATGTTTTGCTGTGTTATGATATTTTGCAGCTGCTAACTTCCTACAGGCATCTTCCGTGTTAAGAGGTAGTAGTTTCAAAAGAGCTAAACGAAAACTTACGTTCGAATATAAGAGAGGATTTTTACTGTTAAATATTGCTTCAGGTCATAATACTAAATATTTATTTATAATACATAACTGTGGGCTCGGTCCGGGTGCCCAGTTTTTGGTCCGACAGTTAATGACCCATTTTTTCTACTTTCAGAATCTCTCGGGAAACTAAACATTCTGTAGCCACCTCTGGAATGACCTAAGCAGTTTATGGCAACACAACCACCCATAATGTCTTGCTAAAGTGCCGTGACGCAAATCCTTTAGTACCGCATTATGTTTAATTTAAGAGCTACCGGAATGAAAATGGTGGATGCGTCAGATCGTACTTATAGGAGCCTTAGGAGAAAGATACCTAATCCAACAAAATGTTTCCTCTGCTATTCAGTTCTATGTGATTTGTAGAGCGTGAAAGGTAGAAAACGGGTACTACGAGGGTTGGCGAACCAGTGGCATGCGTGTCATCAATGGACGCGACCAAATAAATTTGGCATGGCATCCGTTTTAAGAACTTCTCTGGATAATGCTGATTTGTGGGTCTACCAAGATGTAGTACCAGAGTTCGTGGTCAACGGGATATCAGTGCCGCTTTAATGTCGCCAGTTCCACGTGATGGATAGGTTTTATTGGAATGTTAGACCACACGGGAGTGAACCGGTGCGGTCTGTGGAGCGGAGGAATCGCGAAACCAGGTCCGACGACTTGCACCCTTGTTACGGAGAATGTGTGGCGTTGTATTACGCCAGTACGTATTTCAAAATGAAATAGCACCACATTTGAACATGAACATGTGTAAAGCGCTTTTAACGAAATCAAGCTGATCGTTACGGCGCACTGAGCTCACAGTGCACCAGTTCAGTGCCAGAGAGTTGCCGGCAGTGCCAATAGCAGCGAAACAACCTTGCACTGACGTGACACTACCCAGCACGCTTGGTGGTCAAGTGCCATGTTTCCTTGGCATTGTAGTGAGTTAGAGTTACTTTCGTTATCCAAAAACACTGCATGTTAAACCGAGTCAGTTTTTAAACATTTTCTTTTGCTAGTAACACAAAAGGCACAATATTCGTCGAGATGCTCTTTGAGCGCAGTATTACAACGCTCAAAAGAAATGCTTGTGGCAATTTTTTGCATAAGTAGTCCCTTTCGTGGTTTACTTACGTTTATGATCTCTTTGTACTTGTTACGGGAGAAAAAGGTGTGTGATTTCTGTATAAGTACCACGTAGAAAACATGCTGCCTTAATTATAAGTTGTCATAAATTCATGGAGCTGCAGACATCCTCTAAAGCATAAACTAAAAAAAAAATACTTTCTCTTTATACTGTGAGGTCTCCAATCATAGATCTACAAAACATACCAATGTATTGAATGTTCTCAAATTGAACCTGTAATAAATGTTATTAGTATCTAATACAGAAAAATTAATGTTTGTTTGTTCGTTTGTTATGCATGGCCATACCGTACATCCGATTGCGATAAAACTTTGTCAACTCATTGCACGCACTCGTGGAAGATTATAGGTATACAAAAATTAACCTCATATGGTGTCCGGCGAAGGGTGCTTTACAATTAGCTAATTCTTTTTTTACAACTTGACGCTGAAATGGCTGGACGGATATCAATGAAATTTGGAACGGGGGTAGCTTATACCCTGATTAATACATGGGCCACCTTTCGTAAGCCAGGTGCGTGGCAGAGGGTACCTTACATTGTGTTACTATCTTTGTTTCACTTCACGCTGAAACAGCTGGACGGATTTGAAACAAAATTGGAATGCAGATAGCGTTTACCCTGCATTAACGCATGAGCTACCTTTACAAAGCTGCCGCCGGAGCATTGGCGGAGGGTACCTTACAGAGAATTAACACGTTTGTTACTCTTCACGCTGAAACTCCTGGACGGAATTGTATGAAAAGTGGAATGAAGATAGCTTATACCCCGAATTAATACATGGGCTACGTTTCGTAAGACTCCATAGTAGCGTGTCGGAGGGTTCGTTGAAACACACATCTAAATTGTTTGTTGGCCACCATGAAAGTCAGACAATAAATGTATGTTTTCATCAAGGAGATTTCTATAATACGCAAGGCAGTGAATTTAGCGTGGCGGAGGGTACCTTGCGACTTTGAAACCGTTTGACCAGTCACCATGAAATTTGGCGTATATAATTGTATGTTTTTTCAATATATAGGAGGGAGAGGAGTAGGTGGCGGAGGAGATGGACAGAAAGGGGAGGGAGAAAACGGACAGAGAGAGGGGAGAGGAGGAGGATGAGAGAGGGGAGATGGTGACAGATAGGTGAAAGGAGATTAACAGAGGGAGTGGGAGGAAGAAACTGACTGAGAAAGGGATAGGAGGAGACGGGGGGAGGAGCAGGTGAATAGAGAGAAGGGGAAGAACGAGATGGACTAATAGAAGATTGGAAACCTCATGTATATTTATACGTTTGTTCCTATTTTATGCGCTGCCATAACGTTCATCTGACTGTGATAAAACTTCAACTTACTTCTTGCCCTTACGCGAAGATTATGGTCATAGTACAGTTAGCTTATAGTAGGTGGCGCGCGTGAAATGTTTGAATGTAACACAAACAAAAGGATTATTGTGTCCTACTAATTTCGATGACGATAAGTGTGAGTTGCATCTAACCGTAATTTGTTTTTTTTTTCTGAACACGGAAAAACAAAAACAAAAAATATTCTCTACCCTAAAGTACCTTGTGGCGGTACTAGCTTGTAAGCCAGCAGCCATTGCTTTATTTTATTTTATAATTTCATTTACTTATAATGAAATAGACGTGGGATAGTAGGAAGAGGCTGTGCCAGATAGTAGCCAGTTGGTACTGTAACTACTGTCCCGTGGGAAAACTCCGCCCCTTTCTGTAAGAGTGATCTGATTGGCTGTTGCTATATCTTTGCGCACCACAACCTCCCAACTATTTTATTAATTATTTAATAAATAAAACTTCAGTTATTAATTTTATTATTATAATGTGTGTTAATTAATTGTTTGTGATTACACTACTGTTTTGTAGATTTATTAGATTAAGTATTTTATGTAAAGAATGACTGTGGCGTTCTAGAAGTGTCGATTGGCGCCAAAACTTTAGGCGCTAATGTGGAGCCCAGTTACACTGCTAGTCAGTTCACTGCGAGCCCCGACACAGTAAACATCTAGCGACACTTGCGATAACCATTCTTGTATTAATCGGTCGATAATGGGGCTAAAATATTTGTACAGTGCGTGCAATGTATGTCAAAGTGTGTTATGACTGTAACAACGTTATTTTTGTGAATTTGACGTAAGCATGCAGTTTGTGGCTTCTGTATTCGTGTGAATGGTAAAAATAAAAGAGCCACTGGCATCTCTGAAGGAATTCATCGACTTCGTTAATGGTAGTTAAACAGCCACAGTAGCCCCCACTTTCAATTTCAGCCTCACCTCAGAAAACTTCGAGTCTACGACCTGTGTGCTGCTTCTGCGCTGGGGACATCTACGAGAGAGAAGAAACCAGTTTAGTCAAATATTAAGTGACAACCGCCTACGGGCCTCACGTGCAACGTTCGGTCTATTATAACTAGACGAGTTAGTACGCTGCTCGCGGTAACGTGAGTGAGGTAAAGGGAAGATAGGAAAGTGTCAAGGAAACTGTCACAAGTGGACTTGATAACATAAACTTTAACCATAACATTGAACAGTTTAAAAATTATTATTATTTTTTATCTCCACCCCCGCCGTAACCTAAGTAATGAAGTCAATAAAATGAATGTCATTTATATTTGTCCTGTATGTAAGGTTAAATTTCAATAAATGTATTTATTATCGACTGTAAAATGAATATTTATTTCTATCATTCGTAATTAAACGAGCTAACACTTTCAAATGTCAAATGTTATTTGTACAATAATTTCTTCTATGGCAGCAACGCGACAGGTAAGAGCTAGTCACTAATAAATATGACAGCACGCTATATATTGTGTGTGTGTGTGTGTGTGTGTGTTTGTGTGTGTAATCTTTGGAGAAGCCTTATGGCGCGGCACGTCTTGGGCACGTCTGAGAAAAATGGCACGTATATGTAGAAAGGTTCGTCATCCCTGTCCTAGCTTAAGGTATTTTGGTAAAGTGTAGATACCTACGTTGCGATTTCAAAAGCCACTCCGCTCGCATTTTACCTGAAAATTTACTTGTGTATGTGGTTGTGGGAGCACTGTATCACTGATTGTGTAACGTCATAAAGATTTATGTACTTTGAAAAACAGTCGTTACGCGGACGTCTTTGGACTACATTTTTATTATGCAGGCCACAGTATGCATTACAATAATTTGGTATTATTGATTATGTACAGTTCCATGTTTTTAATTGATTTATTGTGCACTACCATTTTCAAAAGAATGTCATTGGAGTATGTTCTCTTCCTTCGTTACTAAACACAGTTTTCGAATATTCACCACTCGGTGAAATATTACCACGAATGTTTGTCAGTGAGGTGCTGTATATCGAACTGCGACTCCGGCCAGTACCTGGTACGTGACCTATGAGGATAGTAGCTCATTGCATGAATACCTGCCACAAACCTTCGCGCTTCGTGAGCAAGCGCTACGGCAGAATACGAGAACCCTACACGCGAGCTGGCAGTAATTTTAAGGGCTGCCTTCTTTTCACGCAAATTCAGGTGAGCGTGTCGTCATAGTGACGTAGCGGTGACGTAAATAAGCTGTATCGACTGTACGATTAGGTATACCCAACATTGTAGTCGTACCGCTAACCTCAAACGTAAATAATATATGTAAATATGAAACGTCGCAAGTTCTACGATATGGATGTTATTGTGTGTTTCATGAATAAGACGAATGCCTGAAGGAAGGAACCACAGCGGAAGTAAACAAAAGGCGAATCCGCTCCGCACGAAAATAATGGCTGCCGAAATCCCACGAAGCAAGCGCAAGCTATCAACGGAACACATGCTTCACATATCTAGGAGTACTGTATTAAAATTTGCAGTATGGCATTTCCATGCAACGTTACATTTAAAATTAATGACAAAAAGGACACTCATCATTTACGGTGTAATAATCTCACACCATAGATATTACAACTGTGCGGTTTCAGCGGTGTAATGTCAAACATACTAAACTTCGAAGTCGAAGAATCAAATGTTCAAATGTTTGTAAATCTTTGGGACTTAACTTCTTTGGGTATTAGTCCCTAGGCTTACAAACTACTTCAACTAAATTAAACTAATCTATGGACAACACACACACACCTATACCCCAGGAAGGACTTGAACCTCCGACGGAGAGCGACCACGTGCTCCGCAGAAAGGCGCTTTAGACCTGTCGGCCACTCCACCGGGGCGAAGTCGAACATGCAGCAGTCCCGAATTGTAAGCATTTTACCCATTATCACGTTTTTTGCACTCATTCTGGGCCCTTCTTATGAAAAGTAGTAAAATGTTCAAATGTTTGTAAATCTATCGGACAAAACTGCGTGGTCATCAGTCCGTAGCTTACAAACTACTTAAACCTAGTTAAACTAACCTAAGGACAAACACACAAACCCATGCCCCTGGCAGGACTCAAACCTCCACGGCGAACAACCGCGCGCTCCGCAGCGAGACGCTTTAGACCGCTTGGCTACTCCCCCGCGGCGAAAAGTACTAGGTCCTGCAATATTTCATGTTAATATCAATAATAGAGGATAGATAACAACTCACCGTAAAGAGGCTCGCTGAGCTGCTGACTGACACGAAAATAGATAATCACTTTCACACAACCTCATTTTCGGCCATGGCCATCGTCAGATAAAGAAACACATGTATTCACGAATCACTCAGACAACTATACACACACAACTATCATGTCCGGCCACTCCAGCAACACAAGCTAGACAGTGAGTGAGGTGGGGAATGGAGGGGGAAAGATGCTGGGTAAAGGTGGGGATGGAAAGTTCCGCAGCGCATGATGGAATTTAAAGGCTCTGCTAAGCGAGAATTTGAATTGTGGCAATGAACACCGTGAAGGGAAGGGGCGGGAAAGGATACAAGGGAGGTGTAGAGGAGCGTGGTGAGGGAGTGGGGGGATTTGAAATGACAAGAATAAGGAAAAATAAAAACTGTAAAAAAAGGAAAAATAAAGTTAGGAAAACATAAAGTTGGGAAAAATAGAAAAAAATAAAGTTGGAAAAAAATAGGAAAAAAATAAAGTTGGGAAAAATAGGAAAAAAATAAAGTTGGGAAAAGTAGGAAAAAATAAATTTGGGAAAAATAGGGAAAAAATAAAAGTTGGGAAAAATAGGGTAAAAAAGGTGGAAAAAAGAAGAAAAAAGGTGGGAAAAAGAGGGAAAAAGGTGGGAAAAATAGGGCTAAAAAGTTGGGAAAATAGGGAAAAGAAGTTGGAAAAAATAGGGAAAAAGACGTTGGGAAAAATAGGGAAAAAGAAGTTGGGAAAAAAGGGGAAAAAGTTGGAAAAATAGGGAAAAAAAGGTGGGAAAAATAGGGGGAAAAGTTGGGAAAAATAAAAGTAATAAATTAAGGGGATATTGTAAGTGGTGACACATAGTTGTAAGGAAGACAAGGATACAGGATAGGAAGAGGGAAGGAAGAGGGGGAGAGATGTTAGGCATAGGGTGCAGGGATGGGAAGTTATCTTAGGTTGATGCCAGGATGGTTGCGGGACCGTAGAATGTGATGAAGCGACAACTCCCATTTGCGCAGTTCAGAAGAGCTGATGGTGGAAGGGAGGATCCAGATGGCTCGTGTAGTGAAGCAGCCATTGAAATCCAGAGTGCTGTGCTGAGCTGCATGCTGTGCCACAGGGTGGTCTATCTTGTTTTTGGCCACAGTTAGGCGGTGGCCGTTCATTCCGAAAAACGACTGGTTTGTCATCATACCGGTATAAAACGATGTGCAATGATTGCAGCACATGGTATATTACATGGCTGGTTTCACAGGTGGCCCGACCTATGACAGGGTAGGTTAATCCTGTGACGGGACTGGAATAGGAAGTGCTGGGTTTTGGATCGGGGTCTTCCACAGGGATATGATCCCTGTGGTAAAGGGTTGGGATGGAAATGGCGTAGGGATGTACTAGGATGTTGTGGAAGTTGGATGGGCGACGGAACAGCTATCGGATTTTCCATTGTTACAATATTTCTTGTTATTTACATTTGCAGTTGATTAGAGACTGATGACCTCGAGTATAGTCCCTTTCTAAATTACAACAATAACAACATAAATTGATTGTAGAACGAAAGACAAAGTAAATATTTATCTGTTCATTTCTGAATATGTGGCGATTTCAGAATGTGCGGTTAGTTTACATGATAAGTAAAAGTTAATAATGAAATTGACAGCCGCGGTGGAGTAGCCGAGCGGTCTAAGGCGCCTCGCTGCAGAGCGCGCGGTTGCTTGCCGTCGGAGGTTCGAATCCTCCCTGGGGCATGGGTGTGTGTGTTGTCAAATCAAATGTTTGTATAGCTTATGGGACTTAACTACGGGGTCATCAGTCCCTAAACTTACAAACTACTTATGAACTATCTAATACTAAGGACGACACAAATATCCATGCCTGAGGGGGGATTCGAACCCCCGACCGTAGTGGCCATGCAGACCGTGACTGGAGCGCCTCAGTCCCCTCGGCCACCACGGCCGGCGTGTGTGTTGTCCTTAGGTTAGTTTACCTTAGTTTAAGTAGTTTGTACGCTACGGTCTGATGACCACGTAGTTTGGTCCGATAGATTTACAAACATTTGAACATTTTTTTTAATTGACCTACAATTAATGGATTTAAAAGATATGCTTATGGAACCTAAAAGTATAGCTTAAATTCCTGGGACTAAAACGATTAGCATTGGCATCGTAGCTCGCAAAAGTGGTTTACTGCTTTCTACCAGTAGGCCTAGGTCATGATATTAAAGAATGTATGTGGTTATACTGGAACCTAAGAATACAAGTACATTCTAGCTTGTCAAAAGCAGTTTGTTGTTTTAAAGATGTTGTCGCGCGACGAACGATCACGGGAGTCGATACTTGGGAATAAAGTTAAAATAGCTTATTTACATCAGCCGTAAGTCACGCTCATCTGAACTTATGTGAAAACAAGAATGCCCTAATTTTCGTCACAGCTGTGTCCACGGATCGGAAACTTGCCTGGGATGTAAATGTTGTACAAAAACCTTCAGAGTATGAAGCACCTGGTGCGCAAACCGAATTAACGTATAACCACGTCAGAGTCAAGCTTTTATTATTAGGATCAAACAACCAGCGACGAAAGTATCTGGTTACAGGAGGATGTACAGAGGTATGATTATCTCTTGCTCATTTAGTGTTAAATTGTGTAGAAAATTTTTTATATACATATCCAAAATGATTTGGAAAGTCTCATGTTATTAATACACATTTTAGTCGTTCACTGTTCTGCGTGTCTGTCTCAAAATATCGGTAATCGTCTAGCTGTCTGCTGAAGTAGCATCGCTGGTTGGATGCTGTGATCTAAGTTTGAACATGTCTGCGCTGTGGCGTGAGTCAGCAACACGGAAGCCTGGCTGCAGAACCAGTTCGCGATGATCTGTTATCGGTGGACAGGCTGTCACTTTCAACCAGAGAAGCTCTTGCTGTTGTAAAGACGTGTCGGCATGTTTAGTGTCGATGCTTTTCACAGTGCTGATTGGTAGCTACGTGTTTAATTAAAACATCCTCTTTACTACTAGTTTCTGGCGTGTCCAATCACAGATAACCTGTTGAAATACACAGTCAAGAGCACAAGAGTTCTGCACAGTCAAGGTGAAACGACATTAAATGAAAATTACAAATCATTGTACATTGTTCACAATATAAAAAGCACTGACGAATGTCTAACAAATGATAAACAATCGGTGACGTGCATTCTAGGGTGACTGCTTTATAAGTGTGAAAATCAAAATTCCCATGGAGAAGTAAATTTTAATATCGCCAGTTGGCGTGTGCGACGTTGCGTTTTTAACAGTCTACAAATACAATTTGGAAAACATTATGTGACAACAGAGCACATTTCTTCTTTCTTTAAATGAAATTTTTTTCCTACAATGACGGGAACTTCGCTGATGTGGCACAATGAAAAATTACAAGATGTAACGATAGTCAAAAATTTTAAAAGTAGCTTGGTTACAATACACGGCGGGCTTACAAAACATAAGAATAAAGAAGTACAAATTTATTTTCATAAAAATCCACGAATAGAAACGAAAAAGTTTCCAGCCGGCCGCGGTGGCCGAGGAGACTGAGGCGCTCCAGTCACGGTCTACACGGCCACTACGGTCGGGGGTTCGAATCCCCCCTCGGGCATGTATATTTGTGCCGTCCTAGTTCGTAAGTAGTTCATAAGTAGTTTGTAAGTTTAGGGACTGATGACCCCCGTAGTTAAGTCCCATAGACTATACAAACATTTGAACATTTTTTTGAAAAATATTAAATTAGAACTAAGAGCCATAGGGGCAGGCTGAAAGAAATACATGAGAACAGCAGACAATTATAAAATTATTGAACCGACAAACCGTCTTGCGATTGCTTAGGCCAGAATGACGTCAAGGGGTACAAAGACTCGGATAGAAAGGGAATTTAAACTATGTTTTTATAAAATCTCATCAAAGGAACAAACTAAAATAATGTAAAATCCATTTTCAAAGTAATGATATCGTTACGCTGCCGTAGAACACGTTATTTTTTTTCAAATGTTTCAAATGTTTGTATAGTCTATGGGACTTAACTACGGGGTCATCAGTCCCTAAACTTACAAACTACTTATGAACTACTTACGAACTAGGACGGCACAAATATCCATGCCCGAGGGGGGATTCGAACCCCCGACCGTAATGGCCGTGCTGACCGTGACTGAAGCGCCTCAGTCCCCTCGGCCACCGCGGCCGGCTTATTTTTATTTATTTTTTTTTTTTTTTTTTTAAGAGAACATTAAGCCCAAAATTAGTAGCTTAGAATACGATTTTTCACAATAAATCACATTAATCTTGGATTATAATGATAAAAACCAGAGTGTTTTATTAAATTATGAGAAAAATACTCGTCGTGGCAAGATAAATGGAAATCGTAAAACCATTAGACAAAAAGTCAAATCATTGAGCCAACAAATAATTATAAATGTTACAACAGTGGCTATTACCTGCTATTTGCTCCTTAACTAACCCGTAGGACCTTGTCTTATAGTGAACATAGATTATATCAAGGACCCTACCTTCGGTTCTGTGTGAAGCACTTTTAAACCTACATTCATGGGAAGTTAAACAATACAACGAACAATTGTTAGTTCTGTACGTGTGTTTACTATGCCTTGTAAAGTCCCTCCCCGTCTGAACAACGAAGATCCCTTCACGGGACCCGCACGCATTCTTATAAACTTCCGGGTTTTTAAATTTCTTACCTTTAGCATCAAGGCTGTGGCGTAAAACAAAGTCCATGATTTTTCCCTAGTAACTTTGTCTTTTTAAAGGCGTATGCACCAATGCACCAATTGCTGAAATAAGATAGATACACATATTTGAATTTACCATCAAAAACCAGTGACTTAAGCTGCACTTTGTTAAGTATCCTGTTGCCTATGTTTTCAGAAAAACCATTGGCCAGGCCTACCTGTACTATGGTTACAATTTCGTTATTGACCGTGTCGTCATACAAACCTAATCTAGCCAACCTATTAAACATGGATGAGAAGTATACACGCTTATGCGCTACGTGGTGACAGGAATCGGAAGCAGTAATATCAGATACAAATGGTTACGAAAAATATCTATGACCAACTGAGAGCCTATTCTCGAGATTTTAAGATCAAAAAAATTTAAGCTTCCGTTAACTTCGTGTTCCACGATAAACTGTATCTTGTTATGTTTACCATTAAGAACTTGTCCAAATGCATCTACATCGACTTTGCTTCCCTGTTATAAGATGAATAAGTCATCCACGTTTCTGTGGTACACGATAACTTTCTTCTTTATAACATCGTGACAAAGTAAAGAAGCTATTCTCAAGATCATTTATGTAAATATCGGACAGATACCAGATAAGTACAACCCATTGCGTGTGGGTACTTTGTTAGTAAGTGTGGCGGTTACACGTGAAATAATTAAAAGACAGGGACGAGCACATTCGTTCAGTAATCTCAGTTGTCTCGCCAAAACCAATTTATTTCACTGTACCACATTGGCGAAGTCCCCGTTGTTTTAGGAAACATATTTTCATTAAAAAAGTCCTCTGTCATATCATGTTTTCATAATTGTATTTCTAGACTGTTAAAAGCACATTTCCGCACACCGTCTGATCATAAACGTTCTGGCCGATTAAAATTGTGTGCCGAAATCGGGACTCGAACCTGGGATCTTTGCCTTCGCAGGCAAACGCTCTACCGACTGAGCTAACCCGGCAAGCTTCCATGAAGTTTCATATCAGGGCACCCTCTGCTGCAGAGTGAAAGTTTCATTCTGGAAATATCTGGTCAGCTTAAAATTTACGATGCCACTGAAATTTAGAGTTTCAAAATTATGTAGCAGCCACTCTGGAATGCATGTTACTGATTGCTTATGATGTATTAGTGATTCGTTATTGCTTTTTAGATTGTGAACGATGGTTTGTATGTTTTCTTTTAATGACGTTTCATGCTTGACTATGCAGAACTTTTGTGCTCCTGATTTTGTATTTGAACAGGTTTCTGTGATGTGCCACGCCCGAAACTAGTAATAAAGAGGTTGTTTTAATTAAAATCATAGCAAGCAAAATACCATTGTTTTCATATACTGTGTAAACCAAAATGGTCGCATACCTCAAGTACGACATTAAGTCGTGTTTAGTATCGATGCTTTGTTTTGTGGTCATAAATGGGCATGTTGAAGCGAATTAGTTCTTGAGTATGGTGAGACAGTCTTCGGTTCGTACGATTCTGCTGAATATGCGCAGTTGTACTTTTCCTGGATGTTCGTATGTCTCGTGGCCATTTGTATACTTCCATAGGCTCGTGCAATTAAATTAAATTACGTGGTTCTGTATATAGCTCGGGGCTATTGTAGGCTCATGTAATTTAATTAAAGCGGTGCGCAGTGGATTAAATTAATTAGAGAGCGGTCGCTCTGACGAAATGTGAGTACGAATCTACCACATAGCAATATACAACTGATTAAAGGGAGAGCAACAGACTACGGAATGAAGTATGATGCCAAATCAACCCAGTTTATTGAAACAGTTCTGCTATTACTTATATGAATGTTTATTTGGTTCAAGATCTAACTGAAGTACAGAAAAGTCAAGGATGCACAAAGACTAATGGATTTAGTTGAGAAATTCGAATGTCTTGACAAAGACCCGAACATAATGGGAATATTTGAAATTGTCATCCAATCATTCAGCTGTCAAAATACACAGTCGCAGATCTTGATCAGTGATTCCATGATTACACTGAAAGAGAGGTTAACTAAGCTACTACGCATACTACTAATGTAGGATGAATCGTGAATGGGCCCTCATTTCCATGAAAGTATAAAATTTTTCAAGAGTTTCGGGCCTGCAAATAACCTCGAACTTTTCTCACCCATGTGCCTAAGTATCTCAGAATTCTGCAAGTTATTCAGCAGAATGCGTCTGTGCCATGATCTACTGCTGAGTGTTGCTTACGGAGAAGGTGTTTTCTCATCGCGAATTGAGAAAGAAATCCTTACTGCCTACCGAGGAAGAAACGATTCTAGGGTTTTCACAACTTAATGCGCACCATTGAAACAGCTTTAAAATATTATGGTCAGGTAGCAAACAAACGAGGAATTCTCGCATGAGGAGCAGTTTTGAAGGATTAACCTATAGAAGATAGCGTTTCTTGACAACTAGCTTCAAGTCTCCGATTTTTGTCACTAGTGTGCTGGGTTGCACGTTTGTAATTTCTGAAAATTAACGTAAGGATCCACATTTCTGCTAAATACGAGGCGCGTCCAGAAAGTAAGTTCCGTTTGGTAATAAAATGAAATTGTACAGAGATACAGAAGAAATTTTTATTGCACAAAATTCTACAACTCTTAACTACTTTTCCACATAACTGCCGAAATTTTGCAGGCATTTCTCATAGCGTGGCACCAGGTTTTGTATACCTTCTACATAGAAATCTGCCGCCTGTGTCTTCAACCAGTTGGAAACAGTTTCTTTCAGCTCATCGTCCACAGCGAGAGCACTAATTGTAAACCTACGGTTTTCCTGGATTTTGCCATCAATCGCGTGAACCAGTGCTTCTGTAACCAAAGATGGTTCGTTCTTCATCGTGCACATCACTAGGCCCGCCATTGAACTGTCGGACCCATCTTCTCACCATCGAATTACTCATCGCATTTGGTCCGTAAACATCGCAAATTTGCCGATAAATTTCAATTGGTTTCACTTTCCTCGCATTCAGAAACCGAATCACCGACCTGATTTCACAGGCGGCGGGATTTTCAATCAACGTTGACATTTCACACAAGCACAATAAAGCGTACGTAACTGACAGCGATTTCCAGATGGCGCACGTTCATCTCCATGATACACATCGTCTACAGCGCATGTGCGGAACTGCAATCGCAGCGCTGCAGCGGAGATAAATTGAAACGGAACTTACTTTCTGAACGCGCCTCGTAGTTTCTGTTATCTACATTGAAGGAAATAAAAATCTGTACACTTTCTTAGTGTGGTATCAGAAGCCTCCGACGGAGCCCACCTGAAGAATCGCGCCGCTTGCACGCGCCGAACCATGTTCAGAGCCTCACGCCACCGACAGCTTATGAGGCCGATGTGAAGACCACGCGAGCAGCCAGAGAATGAGAATCGACAGTCCTCCACTAGGTACCGCAGGTCTGAAGAGTTTATGAGAAATATCATTTTACTTATCTGCCTATATGTGCTCGTCGATTGAATGTATATACATCTCGTCTAATAACTGCATGGTTGTGCCAACAGTTGTAACTTTCGGACTTGTAAAATTCTAGCGGCCCCTAAAGAACTTTATCTATACAGTATTCGAGGCTCACAAATGTACAGAAATTTTACAACAGTTGGATCAACATACCTTAAGCAATTGTATATTCTCAGTATATAAAACATTATTATTAATCTTTTAGTGACGCTGTTATCGATAAACCTACATGTCTACCGTCATTTACCGTCTCGTAAAATCATCTGAAGATCAAAACCAACTGCAGAACGATCTGAATAAGATATCAGTATGGTGTAAAATTGGCAATTGTCTCTAAATAATGAGAAGTGTGAGTACGAAAAGAAATCCGTTAAATTTTGTTTACAAGATAAATCAATCAAATGTGAAGGCCGTAAACTCCACAAAATACCTAGGAATTACTGTTACTTCAGACTTAAATTGGAAAGAACACGTAGATAATATCATGGGAAAGGAGAACCAGAGACTGCGTTTTATTGGCAGAACCCTTAAAAGATGCAGGTGGGTTTGACGGAGGACATCGAAAGAGTCCAAAGGGCAGCTCGTTTCGCATTGTCACGATACAGGGGAGACAGCGTTACGGAAATGATACAGGATCTGGGATGGGAATCATTACAACAACGGCGCTTATCGCTGCGGCGTGGACTACTTGCGAAACTCCAATCGCCAACATTCTCCTCCGAATGTGAAAATATATTGTTGACTCCCACCTACATAGGTAGAAATGATCATCAGAATAAAATACGAGAAATCAGAGCTCGAACAGAGAGATTCAGGTGTTCTTTCTTCCCTCGCGCTATTCGAGAATGGAATGAGAGATAAATAGTATAATTGTGGTTCGATGAGCCCTCTGCCAGGCACTTAAATGTGATTTGCAGAGTATCCCATGCAGATGTAGATGTCTGCTACTTCAGTTCAACGTAGCGAGCTAGCCACCCAAAAAGAGTCTTATGTTCACTGCACTTCATTACTACGCGTCGATGAGTCAGTGCATGTGGAATACGTGAAATGATTACATTTACAGATCGATAGCTCATCTCAGGTACCAGATGTTGATCTATGCTGAATCACGTACGTGGTGCAGCCTCCATGGGCTGCAATGTAGGCGCTGATTCTGGCATCCGTTGGATCATACAGATGGCGAATACTGTCTTGTGATACCTTATTTCACGCCTGTTCGACCTGTTCACGTAGTCCTGCAAGAGCTGTGGGTCGATGAGTCACACGTGTCAGTTGTCGTTCTATCCGCACTTACACGGTGGGAGACAAGTCTACATCTACATCTACAACTACATACATACTCCGCAATTCACCGTAAGGTGCCTGGCGGAGGTTACACTGAACCACTACTAGGCATTTCCTTTCCTATTCCACTCCCAAATTGAACGAAGAAAAAAAAAAAAAAAAGAATGCCTAGATGCCTCCGTACGAGCCATAATTTCTCTTATCTTGTCTTTGTGACCTTTACGGGAAATGTAAGTAGGCGGCAGCAAGATCGTACTACACTCAGCATCAAATTCCGACCTCTAAATTTACTTAACAGAAATTCACGAAAAGCACGTCGCCTTTCTTCCAGCGATCCCCAATTGAGTTGCCGGAGCATTTCCGTGACACTCGCGCATTGGTCGAACCTACCGGTAACAAATCTAGCTGCTCGTCTCTGAACCGCCTCTATGTCTTCCTTTAAACTGATCTGCTGCGGGTCCCAAACACTTGAGCAATACTCAAGACGTGGTCGTACGAGCGTTTTATACGCGGTCTCCTTTACAGGTGAAGTACATCTTCCCAAAATTCTCCCAATAAACCGAAGTCGGCTGTCCGCCTTACTCACAACTGTCCTTACATGCTCGTTCCATTTCATATCACTCTGCAATGTTACGCCTAGATATCTGAACGACGCGACAGCAATAAGAAGCTCACTACCAATGCTGTATTCGAACATTATGGGATTGTTTTTTCTACTCATGCGCATCACCTTACATTTTTCTACATTGAGAGCTAGCTGCCAATCTTCGCACCAACTAGAAATTTTGTATATATATATCTGTGGCGTCTGTTCCGAAAGAATAGACGTCACATCTGATCCTGCAGCTGTTATTATTTAATAATAGAAATAATAGAAATTTTGTCTAAGTCATCCTGTATGCTATTACACGCTCCCATACACCACAGCATCATCAGAAAACAGCCGCAAATTACAAGTTACTCATTCCATCAGATCATTTATATAGACAGAAAATAATAGCGGTCCTATCACACTCCCCTGGGGCACGCCTGACGATACACTCGTCTCTGATGAACACTCGCCGTCGAGAACAACGTACTGCGTTCTATTACTTAGGAAGTCTTCCAGCCAGTAACAAATCTGTGAACCTATTCCATAAGCTCGTATCTTCGTTAGCAGTCTGCAGTGTGGCACCGCGTCGAACGCCTTTTTGAAGTCGAGAAAAACACAATCCGCCTGTTGCCCTTCGTCCATGGCTCGCAAGATGTCATGTGAGAAAAGGGCAAGCTTTCACCTGAACGATGTTTCCTAAACCCGTGCTGATTCATGGAAAAAAAGGTTTTTCCGTTTCAAGGAAAGTTACTATATTCGAACTGAGAATATGCTCCAAAATTCTACATGAAACTGATGTCAACGATATTGGCCTGTAATTGTGTGGGTCAGTTCTCTTTCCTTTGTTATAAACGGGAGTCACCTGCGCTTTCTTCCAATCACTAGGAACCTTGCGCTGAATTTAAGATTCACGATAAATGCAAGCTAAGTAGTGGGCCAACGCCGCAGAATAGTGTTTGTAAAACCGAACTGGTATTCCATCCGGACCAGCAGACTTTTTCGTATTTAGCTCTCTCAACTGCTGCTCTACACCGGAAATACCTATTGCTATGTCCCCCATTTCGGAATTAGTACGTTGATCTAATGATGGTACATTTGTGCGGTCCTCCTGCGTGAAAGATTTCTTGAAGGTTAAATTTAGAACTTCAGCTTTCCGTTTGCTTTCTTCTATTACTGCCCCGGAATGATCAACGAGTGACTGGACAGTGGGCTTTGACCCGCTTATCGATTTTACATAGGAAATGTTTGTATAGTCTATGGGACTTAACTACGTGGTCATCAGTCCCTAAACTTACAAACTACTTATGAACTACTTACGAACTAGGACGGCACAAATATCCATGCCCGAGGGGGGATTCGAACCCCCGACCGTAGTGGCCGTGCAGACCGTGACTGGAGCGCCTTAGTCCACTCGGCCACGGCGGCCGGCTTTTACATAGGACCAGATCATGCTATCCAAGGAAGTTGCTGCACCTCTTGCAGGGCTCTTTGATTTTTACGCTCAATGTATGGGCGAGCTGTACCCTATTGGAATAGTACACCTACTTCCTGTTCCAAGACTGATAAAAGAACAATATTTTGCACATACCAAGTGTAGAATAAAGATGGAAAAATTCTGTTTGTTGAAGATATTGTGAAGAGATGGAAAGAATACATTGAGGAGCTGTATGCTGCAACACCTATTTCAGAGGAAGTAATAGGAAGAGAAGAGACTGTAGATGAAGATGACAAGGGAGATGATATTCTGCAATCAGAATTTGACAAAGCTGTAAAAGACCTCTTGATGACATCCCTGCAGAACTAATAAAGAATTCTGGTGACAGTGTGGTAAAAAATGCTGCTTATACTTATTAGGAACATCTATAACACAGGAGAATTACCGACAGACTTCCAGAAATGTTCCTGTACCAAAGAAGGCAGCAGCTACAAAATATGAACAGTACCGAACTTTAAGACTAATATTACATGCATCAAAAATTCTCATATAAATAAATCTGAGAAAAATTGAAGAGAAGGTGGAGGATATGCTAAGTGAAGATCAGTTTGAATTCAAAAGGGGACTGGCGAGAAGAGAAGCGATTCTGGCACTGAGACTCCTTATATAAAAGCAATTACGGAAAAATAAACCAACTGATATTGCCTTTGTAGACCTGGAAAAGGCATTTAAAATGTTCAAATGTTTGTAAATCTATCGGACCAAATTGCGTGGTCATCAGTCCGTAGATTACAAACTACTTAAACTAGGGTAAACTAACCTAAGGACGATACACACACACACACACACACACACACACACACACACACACACACACACACACACACACACACCCATGCCCTCGGGAGGACTTGAACCTCCGACGGCGAGCAACGGCGCGCTCCGCAGCGACGCACCTGAGACCGCTCGGCTACTCCACTGCGGCGAAAAAGCATTTGATAATGTTATCTGTCAATAGATCTTCAGACTTCTAAGGAAAAGTGGAATGGAATACAAAAACACTTGTGTGATGGTCTCTATAAGAATGTGGTGGCAGTGATTAGGAACTGTCACCAGGATCAAGAAGAAAATATGAGAAAAGGGGTAAGACAAGGATGTACTCTATTTCTTCTCTTATATTCAACATCTCCATCCAGGAAGCTATAGACCAAGTTCGTGAAACTACAGGGGTGGGCATCAATATTAATGGACAGTGGATAGACATGCAAAGCTATGCAGACGATATTGCTATAGTCACGGAGACAAAAGAAGAACTAGAAGAAGTTCTTAAACAATGGAAAGGATTCTATACAACCAGTATGGTATGAGAATAAACAAGAAAAGGACTAAAGTGATGGTATGCATTACATAAGCAGAATATGAACCTCCAACAATAAGAATTGGAAGAGAGGAGCTGGAAGTGATAGAAGAATTTACTTACATGGGAAGCAAGATCACAAGAAATGGTAGAAGCCGGAAAGAAATAGTGAGCAGAATGCAACAGGCCAAAATTGCATTCAGTCTTAGGAAGAACCAGCAAGAACATCAGTATGGAGAAAAGAAAACGTATAATGAAAGCTTTTGTTTGGAGTGTGGCTCTATAAGGTTGCGAAACGTGGGCAGTGGGAAGAGAGAAGACATCTAGACGCCCTGGAGATGTGGTATTATAGAAGGATGATGAAGAGGTGCTTAGAAGAGTACAGGGAAACAGATCCCTGTGGAGGCACATCCAAACGAGACAAACTTATAGGGCATACCCTAAAACACAATAACATCATTGCAACAAGAGCAGAAGGAGCTATTGAGGGAAGAAACCTACGGATCATGAAAGATGTAACACGTATGTGGAAATGAAGAGTAAGGCATACAGAAGAGAGGAATGGCGCTCTGCTGCAAACAAACCTCAGGGTTGAACACTGAAGAAGTAGGGATCAGGTGTTGATCAGCGTTCCTCCAAAAACACCGAAGGTGAAAGAGGATTGTAGCTTATCACACCCCAGAGAATAAGGGCTGGGGTATGAGACAGCGTTCCTCAGGTCTATGTTGTACGTGAAGACCACCATCACAGACGGAATCTGCTTTCATCGCTGAATACCACGGCTTGGCATTACATCTTCGAAGTGTTGTGACAGCACCAGTCGAGCCGTGCAGTCCTAGTCCTCTGGGTGAGTGGAAGAAGGGCTAGAAGTGTGCGTGCCCATAGTCCTGTTGGTAAGTAATAATTTGTGTTCTTCTGGGCTCACAAACGCTCTTATCTGGACAGTGGTAGCTGGGCGATCTGCCTCACCAAACGACGATCTTAGCGGACGTCTGTGCTGCGTGGACATTCAGAACTTAGTTCTTCAACGGGTATGACAATGTTCACGTGACCATTGCAGCAAGCATCGTTGCACAACTGACGCAGCACGTTCAATTTGCATAGTGATTGTCCATAGTGTTTACTCACAGCGCGCTCTATCACCATACGTACCCCACAAAGTTTGTCACGTAATTGTGGTTAGATTCTACATCTACATACATACTCCGCAATTCACCATAAGGTGCGTGGCGGAGGGTACACTGTACCACTACTAGGCATTTCCTTTCCTATTCCACTCCCAAATTGAACGAGGAAAAAAAGAATGCCTATATGCCTCCGTACGAGCCCTAATTTCTCTTGTCTTTCTGATCTTTACGCGAAATGTAAGTAGGCGGCAGCAAGATCGTACTACACTCAGCTTCAAATTTCGGCCCTCTAAATTTACTTAACAGAAATTCACGAAAAGAACGTCGCCTTTCTTCCAGCGATCCCCAATTGAGTTGCCGGAGCATTTCCGTGACACTCGCGCATTGGTCGAACCTACCGGTAACAAATCTAGCTGCTCGTCTCTGAACCGCCTATATTTCTTCCTTTAAACTGATCTGCTGCGGGTCCCAAACACTTGAGCAATACTCAAGACGTGGTCGTACAAGCGTTTTATACGCGGTCTCCTTTACAGGTGAAGTACATCTTCCCAAAATTCTCCCAATAAACCGAAGTCGGCTGTCCGCCTTACTCACAACTGTCCTTACATGCTCGTCCCATTTCATATCGCTCTGCAATGTTACGCCTAGATATTTGAACGACGCGACAGCATCAAGAAGCTCACTACTAATGCTGTATTCGAACATTATGGGATTGTTTTTTCTACTCATGCGCATCACCTTACATTTTTCTACATTGAGAGCTAGCTGCCAATCTTCGCACCAACTAGAAATTTTGTATATATATATCTGTGGCGTCTGTTCCGAAAGAATAGACGTCACATCTGATCCTGCAGCTGTTATTATTTAATAATAGAAATAATAGAAATTTTGTCTAAGTCATCCTGTATGCTATTACACGCTCCCATACACCACAGCATCATCAGAAAATAGCCGCAAATTACAAGTTACTCATTCCATCAGATCATTTATATAGACAGAAAATAATAGCGGTCCTATCACACTCCCCTGGGGCACGCCTGACGATACACTCGTCTCTGATGAACACTCGCCGTCGAGAACAACGTACTGCGTTCTATTACTTAGGAAGTCTTCCAGCCAGTAACAAATCTGTGAACCTATTCCATAAGCTCGTATCTTCGTTAGCAGTCTGCAGTGTGGCACCGCGTCGAACGCCTTTTTGAAGTCGAGAAAAACACAATCCGCCTGTTGCCCTTCGTCCATGGCTCGCAAGATGTCATGTGAGAAAAGGGCAAGCTTTCACCTGAACGATGTTTCCTAAACCCGTGCTGATTCATGGAAAAAAAGGTTTTTCCGTTTCAAGGAAAGTTACTATATTCGAACTGAGAATATGCTCCAAAATTCTACATGAAACTGATGTCAACGATATTGGCCTGTAATTGTGTGGGTCAGTTCTCTTTCCTTTGTTATAAACGGGAGTCACCTGCGCTTTCTTCCAATCACTAGGAACCTTGCGCTGAATTTAAGATTCACGATAAATGCAAGCTAAGTAGTGGGCCAACGCCGCAGAATAGTGTTTGTAAAACCGAACTGGTATTCCATCCGGACCAGCAGACTTTTTCGTATTTAGCTCTCTCAACTGCTGCTCTACACCGGAAATACCTATTGCTATGTCCCCCATTTCGGAATTAGTACGTTGATCTAATGATGGTACATTTGTGCGGTCCTCCTGCGTGAAAGATTTCTTGAAGGTTAAATTTAGAACTTCAGCTTTCCGTTTGCTTTCTTCTATTACTGCCCCGGAATGATCAACGAGTGACTGGACAGTGGGCTTTGACCCGCTTATCGATTTTACATAGGAAATGTTTGTATAGTCTATGGGACTTAACTACGTGGTCATCAGTCCCTAAACTTACAAACTACTTATGAACTACTTACGAACTAGGACGGCACAAATATCCATGCCCGAGGGGGGATTCGAACCCCCGACCGTAGTGGCCGTGCAGACCGTGACTGGAGCGCCTTAGTCCACTCGGCCACGGCGGCCGGCTTTTACATAGGACCAGATCATGCTATCCAAGGAAGTTGCTGCACCTCTTGCAGGGCTCTTTGATTTTTACGCTCAATGTATGGGCGAGCTGTACCCTATTGGAATAGTACACCTACTTCCTGTTCCAAGACTGATAAAAGAACAATATTTTGCACATACCAAGTGTAGAATAAAGATGGAAAAATTCTGTTTGTTGAAGATATTGTGAAGAGATGGAAAGAATACATTGAGGAGCTGTATGCTGCAACACCTATTTCAGAGGAAGTAATAGGAAGAGAAGAGACTGTAGATGAAGATGACAAGGGAGATGATATTCTGCAATCAGAATTTGACAAAGCTGTAAAAGACCTCTTGATGACATCCCTGCAGAACTAATAAAGAATTCTGGTGACAGTGTGGTAAAAAATGCTGCTTATACTTATTAGGAACATCTATAACACAGGAGAATTACCGACAGACTTCCAGAAATGTTCCTGTACCAAAGAAGGCAGCAGCTACAAAATATGAACAGTACCGAACTTTAAGACTAATATTACATGCATCAAAAATTCTCATATAAATAAATCTGAGAAAAATTGAAGAGAAGGTGGAGGATATGCTAAGTGAAGATCAGTTTGAATTCAAAAGGGGACTGGCGAGAAGAGAAGCGATTCTGGCACTGAGACTCCTTATTGAAAAGCAATTACGGAAAAATAAACCAACTGATATTGCCTTTGTAGACCTGGAAAAGGCATTTAAAATGTTCAAATGTTTGTAAATCTATCGGACCAAATTGCGTGGTCATCAGTCCGTAGATTACAAACTACTTAAACTAGGGTAAACTAACCTAAGGACGATACACACACACACACACACACACACACACACACACACACACACACACACACACACACACACACACACCCATGCCCTCGGGAGGACTTGAACCTCCGACGGCGAGCAACGGCGCGCTCCGCAGCGACGCACCTGAGACCGCTCGGCTACTCCACTGCGGCGAAAAAGCATTTGATAATGTTATCTGTCAATAGATCTTCAGACTTCTAAGGAAAAGTGGAATGGAATACAAAAACACTTGTGTGATGGTCTCTATAAGAATGTGGTGGCAGTGATTAGGAACTGTCACCAGGATCAAGAAGAAAATATGAGAAAAGGGGTAAGACAAGGATGTACTCTATTTCTTCTCTTATATTCAACATCTCCATCCAGGAAGCTATAGACCAAGTTCGTGAAACTACAGGGGTGGGCATCAATATTAATGGACAGTGGATAGACATGCAAAGCTATGCAGACGATATTGCTATAGTCACGGAGACAAAAGAAGAACTAGAAGAAGTTCTTAAACAATGGAAAGGATTCTATACAACCAGTATGGTATGAGAATAAACAAGAAAAGGACTAAAGTGATGGTATGCATTACATAAGCAGAATATGAACCTCCAACAATAAGAATTGGAAGAGAGGAGCTGGAAGTGATAGAAGAATTTACTTACATGGGAAGCAAGATCACAAGAAATGGTAGAAGCCGGAAAGAAATAGTGAGCAGAATGCAACAGGCCAAAATTGCATTCAGTCTTAGGAAGAACCAGCAAGAACATCAGTATGGAGAAAAGAAAACGTATAATGAAAGCTTTTGTTTGGAGTGTGGCTCTATAAGGTTGCGAAACGTGGGCAGTGGGAAGAGAGAAGACATCTAGACGCCCTGGAGATGTGGTATTATAGAAGGATGATGAAGAGGTGCTTAGAAGAGTACAGGGAAACAGATCCCTGTGGAGGCACATCCAAACGAGACAAACTTATAGGGCATACCCTAAAACACAATAACATCATTGCAACAAGAGCAGAAGGAGCTATTGAGGGAAGAAACCTACGGATCATGAAAGATGTAACACGTATGTGGAAATGAAGAGTAAGGCATACAGAAGAGAGGAATGGCGCTCTGCTGCAAACAAACCTCAGGGTTGAACACTGAAGAAGTAGGGATCAGGTGTTGATCAGCGTTCCTCCAAAAACACCGAAGGTGAAAGAGGATTGTAGCTTATCACACCCCAGAGAATAAGGGCTGGGGTATGAGACAGCGTTCCTCAGGTCTATGTTGTACGTGAAGACCACCATCACAGACGGAATCTGCTTTCATCGCTGAATACCACGGCTTGGCATTACATCTTCGAAGTGTTGTGACAGCACCAGTCGAGCCGTGCAGTCCTAGTCCTCTGGGTGAGTGGAAGAAGGGCTAGAAGTGTGCGTGCCCATAGTCCTGTTGGTAAGTAACAATTTGTGTTCTTCTGGGCTCACAAACGCTCTTATCTGGACAGTGGTAGCTGGGCGATCTGCCTCACCAAACGACGATCTTAGCGGACGTCTGTGCTGCGTGGACATTCAGAACTTAGTTCTTCAACGGGTATGACAATGTTCACGTGACCATTGCAGCAAGCATCGTTGCACAACTGACGCAGCACGTTCAATTTGCATAGTGATTGTCCATAGTGTTTACTCACAGCGCGCTCTATCACCATACGTACCCCACAAAGTTTGTCACGTAATTGTGGTTAGATTCTACATCTACATACATACTCCGCAATTCACCATAAGGTGCGTGGCGGAGGGTACACTGTACCACTACTAGGCATTTCCTTTCCTATTCCACTCCCAAATTGAACGAGGAAAAAAAGAATGCCTATATGCCTCCGTACGAGCCCTAATTTCTCTTGTCTTTCTGATCTTTACGCGAAATGTAAGTAGGCGGCAGCAAGATCGTACTACACTCAGCTTCAAATTTCGGCCCTCTAAATTTACTTAACAGAAATTCACGAAAAGAACGTCGCCTTTCTTCCAGCGATCCCCAATTGAGTTGCCGGAGCATTTCCGTGACACTCGCGCATTGGTCGAACCTACCGGTAACAAATCTAGCTGCTCGTCTCTGAACCGCCTATATTTCTTCCTTTAAACTGATCTGCTGCGGGTCCCAAACACTTGAGCAATACTCAAGACGTGGTCGTACAAGCGTTTTATACGCGGTCTCCTTTACAGGTGAAGTACATCTTCCCAAAATTCTCCCAATAAACCGAAGTCGGCTGTCCGCCTTACTCACAACTGTCCTTACATGCTCGTCCCATTTCATATCGCTCTGCAATGTTACGCCTAGATATTTGAACGACGCGACAGCATCAAGAAGCTCACTACTAATGCTGTATTCGAACATTATGGGATTGTTTTTTCTACTCATGCGCATCACCTTACATTTTTCTACATTGAGAGCTAGCTGCCAATCTTCGCACCAACTAGAAATTTTGTATATATATATCTGTGGCGTCTGTTCCGAAAGAATAGACGTCACATCTGATCCTGCAGCTGTTATTATTTAATAATAGAAATAATAGAAATTTTGTCTAAGTCATCCTGTATGCTATTACACGCTCCCATACACCACAGCATCATCAGAAAACAGCCGCAAATTACAAGTTACTCATTCCATCAGATCATTTATATAGACAGAAAATAATAGCGGTCCTATCACACTCCCCTGGGGCACGCCTGACGATACACTCGTCTCTGATGAACACTCGCCGTCGAGAACAACGTACTGCGTTCTATTACTTAGGAAGTCTTCCAGCCAGTAACAAATCTGTGAACCTATTCCATAAGCTCGTATCTTCGTTAGCAGTCTGCAGTGTGGCACCGCGTCGAACGCCTTTTTGAAGTCGAGAAAAACACAATCCGCCTGTTGCCCTTCGTCCATGGCTCGCAAGATGTCATGTGAGAAAAGGGCAAGCTTTCACCTGAACGATGTTTCCTAAACCCGTGCTGATTCATGGAAAAAAAGGTTTTTCCGTTTCAAGGAAAGTTACTATATTCGAACTGAGAATATGCTCCAAAATTCTACATGAAACTGATGTCAACGATATTGGCCTGTAATTGTGTGGGTCAGTTCTCTTTCCTTTGTTATAAACGGGAGTCACCTGCGCTTTCTTCCAATCACTAGGAACCTTGCGCTGAATTTAAGATTCACGATAAATGCAAGCTAAGTAGTGGGCCAACGCCGCAGAATAGTGTTTGTAAAACCGAACTGGTATTCCATCCGGACCAGCAGACTTTTTCGTATTTAGCTCTCTCAACTGCTGCTCTACACCGGAAATACCTATTGCTATGTCCCCCATTTCGGAATTAGTACGTTGATCTAATGATGGTACATTTGTGCGGTCCTCCTGCGTGAAAGATTTCTTGAAGGTTAAATTTAGAACTTCAGCTTTCCGTTTGCTTTCTTCTATTACTGCCCCGGAATGATCAACGAGTGACTGGACAGTGGGCTTTGACCCGCTTATCGATTTTACATAGGAAATGTTTGTATAGTCTATGGGACTTAACTACGTGGTCATCAGTCCCTAAACTTACAAACTACTTATGAACTACTTACGAACTAGGACGGCACAAATATCCATGCCCGAGGGGGGATTCGAACCCCCGACCGTAGTGGCCGTGCAGACCGTGACTGGAGCGCCTTAGTCCACTCGGCCACGGCGGCCGGCTTTTACATAGGACCAGATCATGCTATCCAAGGAAGTTGCTGCACCTCTTGCAGGGCTCTTTGATTTTTACGCTCAATGTATGGGCGAGCTGTACCCTATTGGAATAGTACACCTACTTCCTGTTCCAAGACTGATAAAAGAACAATATTTTGCACATACCAAGTGTAGAATAAAGATGGAAAAATTCTGTTTGTTGAAGATATTGTGAAGAGATGGAAAGAATACATTGAGGAGCTGTATGCTGCAACACCTATTTCAGAGGAAGTAATAGGAAGAGAAGAGACTGTAGATGAAGATGACAAGGGAGATGATATTCTGCAATCAGAATTTGACAAAGCTGTAAAAGACCTCTTGATGACATCCCTGCAGAACTAATAAAGAATTCTGGTGACAGTGTGGTAAAAAATGCTGCTTATACTTATTAGGAACATCTATAACACAGGAGAATTACCGACAGACTTCCAGAAATGTTCCTGTACCAAAGAAGGCAGCAGCTACAAAATATGAACAGTACCGAACTTTAAGACTAATATTACATGCATCAAAAATTCTCATATAAATAAATCTGAGAAAAATTGAAGAGAAGGTGGAGGATATGCTAAGTGAAGATCAGTTTGAATTCAAAAGGGGACTGGCGAGAAGAGAAGCGATTCTGGCACTGAGACTCCTTATTGAAAAGCAATTACGGAAAAATAAACCAACTGATATTGCCTTTGTAGACCTGGAAAAGGCATTTAAAATGTTCAAATGTTTGTAAATCTATCGGACCAAATTGCGTGGTCATCAGTCCGTAGATTACAAACTACTTAAACTAGGGTAAACTAACCTAAGGACGATACACACACACACACACACACACACACACACACACACACACACACACACACCCATGCCCTCGGGAGGACTTGAACCTCCGACGGCGAGCAACGGCGCGCTCCGCAGCGACGCACCTGAGACCGCTCGGCTACTCCACTGCGGCGAAAAAGCATTTGATAATGTTATCTGTCAATAGATCTTCAGACTTCTAAGGAAAAGTGGAATGGAATACAAAAACACTTGTGTGATGGTCTCTATAAGAATGTGGTGGCAGTGATTAGGAACTGTCACCAGGATCAAGAAGAAAATATGAGAAAAGGGGTAAGACAAGGATGTACTCTATTTCTTCTCTTATATTCAACATCTCCATCCAGGAAGCTATAGACCAAGTTCGTGAAACTACAGGGGTGGGCATCAATATTAATGGACAGTGGATAGACATGCAAAGCTATGCAGACGATATTGCTATAGTCACGGAGACAAAAGAAGAACTAGAAGAAGTTCTTAAACAATGGAAAGGATTCTATACAACCAGTATGGTATGAGAATAAACAAGAAAAGGACTAAAGTGATGGTATGCATTACATAAGCAGAATATGAACCTCCAACAATAAGAATTGGAAGAGAGGAGCTGGAAGTGATAGAAGAATTTACTTACATGGGAAGCAAGATCACAAGAAATGGTAGAAGCCGGAAAGAAATAGTGAGCAGAATGCAACAGGCCAAAATTGCATTCAGTCTTAGGAAGAACCAGCAAGAACATCAGTATGGAGAAAAGAAAACGTATAATGAAAGCTTTTGTTTGGAGTGTGGCTCTATAAGGTTGCGAAACGTGGGCAGTGGGAAGAGAGAAGACATCTAGACGCCCTGGAGATGTGGTATTATAGAAGGATGATGAAGAGGTGCTTAGAAGAGTACAGGGAAACAGATCCCTGTGGAGGCACATCCAAACGAGACAAACTTATAGGGCATACCCTAAAACACAATAACATCATTGCAACAAGAGCAGAAGGAGCTATTGAGGGAAGAAACCTACGGATCATGAAAGATGTAACACGTATGTGGAAATGAAGAGTAAGGCATACAGAAGAGAGGAATGGCGCTCTGCTGCAAACAAACCTCAGGGTTGAACACTGAAGAAGTAGGGATCAGGTGTTGATCAGCGTTCCTCCAAAAACACCGAAGGTGAAAGAGGATTGTAGCTTATCACACCCCAGAGAATAAGGGCTGGGGTATGAGACAGCGTTCCTCAGGTCTATGTTGTACGTGAAGACCACCATCACAGACGGAATCTGCTTTCATCGCTGAATACCACGGCTTGGCATTACATCTTCGAAGTGTTGTGACAGCACCAGTCGAGCCGTGCAGTCCTAGTCCTCTGGGTGAGTGGAAGAAGGGCTAGAAGTGTGCGTGCCCATAGTCCTGTTGGTAAGTAATAATTTGTGTTCTTCTGGGCTCACAAACGCTCTTATCTGGACAGTGGTAGCTGGGCGATCTGCCTCACCAAACGACGATCTTAGCGGACGTCTGTGCTGCGTGGACATTCAGAACTTAGTTCTTCAACGGGTATGACAATGTTCACGTGACCATTGCAGCAAGCATCGTTGCACAACTGACGCAGCACGTTCAATTTGCATAGTGATTGTCCATAGTGTTTACTCACAGCGCGCTCTATCACCATACGTACCCCACAAAGTTTGTCACGTAATTGTGGTTAGATTCTACATCTACATACATACTCCGCAATTCACCATAAGGTGCGTGGCGGAGGGTACACTGTACCACTACTAGGCATTTCCTTTCCTATTCCACTCCCAAATTGAACGAGGAAAAAAAGAATGCCTATATGCCTCCGTACGAGCCCTAATTTCTCTTGTCTTTCTGATCTTTACGCGAAATGTAAGTAGGCGGCAGCAAGATCGTACTACACTCAGCTTCAAATTTCGGCCCTCTAAATTTACTTAACAGAAATTCACGAAAAGAACGTCGCCTTTCTTCCAGCGATCCCCAATTGAGTTGCCGGAGCATTTCCGTGACACTCGCGCATTGGTCGAACCTACCGGTAACAAATCTAGCTGCTCGTCTCTGAACCGCCTATATTTCTTCCTTTAAACTGATCTGCTGCGGGTCCCAAACACTTGAGCAATACTCAAGACGTGGTCGTACAAGCGTTTTATACGCGGTCTCCTTTACAGGTGAAGTACATCTTCCCAAAATTCTCCCAATAAACCGAAGTCGGCTGTCCGCCTTACTCACAACTGTCCTTACATGCTCGTCCCATTTCATATCGCTCTGCAATGTTACGCCTAGATATTTGAACGACGCGACAGCATCAAGAAGCTCACTACTAATGCTGTATTCGAACATTATGGGATTGTTTTTTCTACTCATGCGCATCACCTTACATTTTTCTACATTGAGAGCTAGCTGCCAATCTTCGCACCAACTAGAAATTTTGTATATATATATCTGTGGCGTCTGTTCCGAAAGAATAGACGTCACATCTGATCCTGCAGCTGTTATTATTTAATAATAGAAATAATAGAAATTTTGTCTAAGTCATCCTGTATGCTATTACACGCTCCCATACACCACAGCATCATCAGAAAACAGCCGCAAATTACAAGTTACTCATTCCATCAGATCATTTATATAGACAGAAAATAATAGCGGTCCTATCACACTCCCCTGGGGCACGCCTGACGATACACTCGTCTCTGATGAACACTCGCCGTCGAGAACAACGTACTGCGTTCTATTACTTAGGAAGTCTTCCAGCCAGTAACAAATCTGTGAACCTATTCCATAAGCTCGTATCTTCGTTAGCAGTCTGCAGTGTGGCACCGCGTCGAACGCCTTTTTGAAGTCGAGAAAAACACAATCCGCCTGTTGCCCTTCGTCCATGGCTCGCAAGATGTCATGTGAGAAAAGGGCAAGCTTTCACCTGAACGATGTTTCCTAAACCCGTGCTGATTCATGGAAAAAAAGGTTTTTCCGTTTCAAGGAAAGTTACTATATTCGAACTGAGAATATGCTCCAAAATTCTACATGAAACTGATGTCAACGATATTGGCCTGTAATTGTGTGGGTCAGTTCTCTTTCCTTTGTTATAAACGGGAGTCACCTGCGCTTTCTTCCAATCACTAGGAACCTTGCGCTGAATTTAAGATTCACGATAAATGCAAGCTAAGTAGTGGGCCAACGCCGCAGAATAGTGTTTGTAAAACCGAACTGGTATTCCATCCGGACCAGCAGACTTTTTCGTATTTAGCTCTCTCAACTGCTGCTCTACACCGGAAATACCTATTGCTATGTCCCCCATTTCGGAATTAGTACGTTGATCTAATGATGGTACATTTGTGCGGTCCTCCTGCGTGAAAGATTTCTTGAAGGTTAAATTTAGAACTTCAGCTTTCCGTTTGCTTTCTTCTATTACTGCCCCGGAATGATCAACGAGTGACTGGACAGTGGGCTTTGACCCGCTTATCGATTTTACATAGGAAATGTTTGTATAGTCTATGGGACTTAACTACGTGGTCATCAGTCCCTAAACTTACAAACTACTTATGAACTACTTACGAACTAGGACGGCACAAATATCCATGCCCGAGGGGGGATTCGAACCCCCGACCGTAGTGGCCGTGCAGACCGTGACTGGAGCGCCTTAGTCCACTCGGCCACGGCGGCCGGCTTTTACATAGGACCAGATCATGCTATCCAAGGAAGTTGCTGCACCTCTTGCAGGGCTCTTTGATTTTTACGCTCAATGTATGGGCGAGCTGTACCCTATTGGAATAGTACACCTACTTCCTGTTCCAAGACTGATAAAAGAACAATATTTTGCACATACCAAGTGTAGAATAAAGATGGAAAAATTCTGTTTGTTGAAGATATTGTGAAGAGATGGAAAGAATACATTGAGGAGCTGTATGCTGCAACACCTATTTCAGAGGAAGTAATAGGAAGAGAAGAGACTGTAGATGAAGATGACAAGGGAGATGATATTCTGCAATCAGAATTTGACAAAGCTGTAAAAGACCTCTTGATGACATCCCTGCAGAACTAATAAAGAATTCTGGTGACAGTGTGGTAAAAAATGCTGCTTATACTTATTAGGAACATCTATAACACAGGAGAATTACCGACAGACTTCCAGAAATGTTCCTGTACCAAAGAAGGCAGCAGCTACAAAATATGAACAGTACCGAACTTTAAGACTAATATTACATGCATCAAAAATTCTCATATAAATAAATCTGAGAAAAATTGAAGAGAAGGTGGAGGATATGCTAAGTGAAGATCAGTTTGAATTCAAAAGGGGACTGGCGAGAAGAGAAGCGATTCTGGCACTGAGACTCCTTATTGAAAAGCAATTACGGAAAAATAAACCAACTGATATTGCCTTTGTAGACCTGGAAAAGGCATTTAAAATGTTCAAATGTTTGTAAATCTATCGGACCAAATTGCGTGGTCATCAGTCCGTAGATTACAAACTACTTAAACTAGGGTAAACTAACCTAAGGACGATACACACACACACACACACACACACACACACACACACACACACACACACACCCATGCCCTCGGGAGGACTTGAACCTCCGACGGCGAGCAACGGCGCGCTCCGCAGCGACGCACCTGAGACCGCTCGGCTACTCCACTGCGGCGAAAAAGCATTTGATAATGTTATCTGTCAATAGATCTTCAGACTTCTAAGGAAAAGTGGAATGGAATACAAAAACACTTGTGTGATGGTCTCTATAAGAATGTGGTGGCAGTGATTAGGAACTGTCACCAGGATCAAGAAGAAAATATGAGAAAAGGGGTAAGACAAGGATGTACTCTATTTCTTCTCTTATATTCAACATCTCCATCCAGGAAGCTATAGACCAAGTTCGTGAAACTACAGGGGTGGGCATCAATATTAATGGACAGTGGATAGACATGCAAAGCTATGCAGACGATATTGCTATAGTCACGGAGACAAAAGAAGAACTAGAAGAAGTTCTTAAACAATGGAAAGGATTCTATACAACCAGTATGGTATGAGAATAAACAAGAAAAGGACTAAAGTGATGGTATGCATTACATAAGCAGAATATGAACCTCCAACAATAAGAATTGGAAGAGAGGAGCTGGAAGTGATAGAAGAATTTACTTACATGGGAAGCAAGATCACAAGAAATGGTAGAAGCCGGAAAGAAATAGTGAGCAGAATGCAACAGGCCAAAATTGCATTCAGTCTTAGGAAGAACCAGCAAGAACATCAGTATGGAGAAAAGAAAACGTATAATGAAAGCTTTTGTTTGGAGTGTGGCTCTATAAGGTTGCGAAACGTGGGCAGTGGGAAGAGAGAAGACATCTAGACGCCCTGGAGATGTGGTATTATAGAAGGATGATGAAGAGGTGCTTAGAAGAGTACAGGGAAACAGATCCCTGTGGAGGCACATCCAAACGAGACAAACTTATAGGGCATACCCTAAAACACAATAACATCATTGCAACAAGAGCAGAAGGAGCTATTGAGGGAAGAAACCTACGGATCATGAAAGATGTAACACGTATGTGGAAATGAAGAGTAAGGCATACAGAAGAGAGGAATGGCGCTCTGCTGCAAACAAACCTCAGGGTTGAACACTGAAGAAGTAGGGATCAGGTGTTGATCAGCGTTCCTCCAAAAACACCGAAGGTGAAAGAGGATTGTAGCTTATCACACCCCAGAGAATAAGGGCTGGGGTATGAGACAGCGTTCCTCAGGTCTATGTTGTACGTGAAGACCACCATCACAGACGGAATCTGCTTTCATCGCTGAATACCACGGCTTGGCATTACATCTTCGAAGTGTTGTGACAGCACCAGTCGAGCCGTGCAGTCCTAGTCCTCTGGGTGAGTGGAAGAAGGGCTAGAAGTGTGCGTGCCCATAGTCCTGTTGGTAAGTAACAATTTGTGTTCTTCTGGGCTCACAAACGCTCTTATCTGGACAGTGGTAGCTGGGCGATCTGCCTCACCAAACGACGATCTTAGCGGACGTCTGTGCTGCGTGGACATTCAGAACTTAGTTCTTCAACGGGTATGACAATGTTCACGTGACCATTGCAGCAAGCATCGTTGCACAACTGACGCAGCACGTTCAATTTGCATAGTGATTGTCCATAGTGTTTACTCACAGCGCGCTCTATCACCATACGTACCCCACAAAGTTTGTCACGTAATTGTGGTTAGATTCTACATCTACATACATACTCCGCAATTCACCATAAGGTGCGTGGCGGAGGGTACACTGTACCACTACTAGGCATTTCCTTTCCTATTCCACTCCCAAATTGAACGAGGAAAAAAAGAATGCCTATATGCCTCCGTACGAGCCCTAATTTCTCTTGTCTTTCTGATCTTTACGCGAAATGTAAGTAGGCGGCAGCAAGATCGTACTACACTCAGCTTCAAATTTCGGCCCTCTAAATTTACTTAACAGAAATTCACGAAAAGAACGTCGCCTTTCTTCCAGCGATCCCCAATTGAGTTGCCGGAGCATTTCCGTGACACTCGCGCATTGGTCGAACCTACCGGTAACAAATCTAGCTGCTCGTCTCTGAACCGCCTATATTTCTTCCTTTAAACTGATCTGCTGCGGGTCCCAAACACTTGAGCAATACTCAAGACGTGGTCGTACAAGCGTTTTATACGCGGTCTCCTTTACAGGTGAAGTACATCTTCCCAAAATTCTCCCAATAAACCGAAGTCGGCTGTCCGCCTTACTCACAACTGTCCTTACATGCTCGTCCCATTTCATATCGCTCTGCAATGTTACGCCTAGATATTTGAACGACGCGACAGCATCAAGAAGCTCACTACTAATGCTGTATTCGAACATTATGGGATTGTTTTTTCTACTCATGCGCATCACCTTACATTTTTCTACATTGAGAGCTAGCTGCCAATCTTCGCACCAACTAGAAATTTTGTATATATATATCTGTGGCGTCTGTTCCGAAAGAATAGACGTCACATCTGATCCTGCAGCTGTTATTATTTAATAATAGAAATAATAGAAATTTTGTCTAAGTCATCCTGTATGCTATTACACGCTCCCATACACCACAGCATCATCAGAAAACAGCCGCAAATTACAAGTTACTCATTCCATCAGATCATTTATATAGACAGAAAATAATAGCGGTCCTATCACACTCCCCTGGGGCACGCCTGACGATACACTCGTCTCTGATGAACACTCGCCGTCGAGAACAACGTACTGCGTTCTATTACTTAGGAAGTCTTCCAGCCAGTAACAAATCTGTGAACCTATTCCATAAGCTCGTATCTTCGTTAGCAGTCTGCAGTGTGGCACCGCGTCGAACGCCTTTTTGAAGTCGAGAAAAACACAATCCGCCTGTTGCCCTTCGTCCATGGCTCGCAAGATGTCATGTGAGAAAAGGGCAAGCTTTCACCTGAACGATGTTTCCTAAACCCGTGCTGATTCATGGAAAAAAAGGTTTTTCCGTTTCAAGGAAAGTTACTATATTCGAACTGAGAATATGCTCCAAAATTCTACATGAAACTGATGTCAACGATATTGGCCTGTAATTGTGTGGGTCAGTTCTCTTTCCTTTGTTATAAACGGGAGTCACCTGCGCTTTCTTCCAATCACTAGGAACCTTGCGCTGAATTTAAGATTCACGATAAATGCAAGCTAAGTAGTGGGCCAACGCCGCAGAATAGTGTTTGTAAAACCGAACTGGTATTCCATCCGGACCAGCAGACTTTTTCGTATTTAGCTCTCTCAACTGCTGCTCTACACCGGAAATACCTATTGCTATGTCCCCCATTTCGGAATTAGTACGTTGATCTAATGATGGTACATTTGTGCGGTCCTCCTGCGTGAAAGATTTCTTGAAGGTTAAATTTAGAACTTCAGCTTTCCGTTTGCTTTCTTCTATTACTGCCCCGGAATGATCAACGAGTGACTGGACAGTGGGCTTTGACCCGCTTATCGATTTTACATAGGAAATGTTTGTATAGTCTATGGGACTTAACTACGTGGTCATCAGTCCCTAAACTTACAAACTACTTATGAACTACTTACGAACTAGGACGGCACAAATATCCATGCCCGAGGGGGGATTCGAACCCCCGACCGTAGTGGCCGTGCAGACCGTGACTGGAGCGCCTTAGTCCACTCGGCCACGGCGGCCGGCTTTTACATAGGACCAGATCATGCTATCCAAGGAAGTTGCTGCACCTCTTGCAGGGCTCTTTGATTTTTACGCTCAATGTATGGGCGAGCTGTACCCTATTGGAATAGTACACCTACTTCCTGTTCCAAGACTGATAAAAGAACAATATTTTGCACATACCAAGTGTAGAATAAAGATGGAAAAATTCTGTTTGTTGAAGATATTGTGAAGAGATGGAAAGAATACATTGAGGAGCTGTATGCTGCAACACCTATTTCAGAGGAAGTAATAGGAAGAGAAGAGACTGTAGATGAAGATGACAAGGGAGATGATATTCTGCAATCAGAATTTGACAAAGCTGTAAAAGACCTCTTGATGACATCCCTGCAGAACTAATAAAGAATTCTGGTGACAGTGTGGTAAAAAATGCTGCTTATACTTATTAGGAACATCTATAACACAGGAGAATTACCGACAGACTTCCAGAAATGTTCCTGTACCAAAGAAGGCAGCAGCTACAAAATATGAACAGTACCGAACTTTAAGACTAATATTACATGCATCAAAAATTCTCATATAAATAAATCTGAGAAAAATTGAAGAGAAGGTGGAGGATATGCTAAGTGAAGATCAGTTTGAATTCAAAAGGGGACTGGCAAGAAGAGAAGCGATTCTGGCACTGAGACTCCTTATTGAAAAGCAATTACGGAAAAATAAACCAACTGATATTGCCTTTGTAGACCTGGAAAAGGCATTTAAAATGTTCAAATGTTTGTAAATCTATCGGACCAAATTGCGTGGTCATCAGTCCGTAGATTACAAACTACTTAAACTAGGGTAAACTAACCTAAGGACGATACACACACACACACACACACACACACACACACACACACACACACACACCCATGCCCTCGGGAGGACTTGAACCTCCGACGGCGAGCAACGGCGCGCTCCGCAGCGACGCGCCTGAGACCGCTCGGCTACTCCACTGCGGCGAAAAAGCATTTGATAATGTTATCTGTCAATAGATCTTCAGACTTCTAAGGAAAAGTGGAATGGAATACAAAAACACTTGTGTGATGGTCTCTATAAGAATGTGGTGGCAGTGATTAGGAACTGTCACCAGGATCAAGAAGAAAATATGAGAAAAGGGGTAAGACAAGGATGTACTCTATTTCTTCTCTTATATTCAACATCTCCATCCAGGAAGCTATAGACCAAGTTCGTGAAACTACAGGGGTGGGCATCAATATTAATGGACAGTGGATAGACATGCAAAGCTATGCAGACGATATTGCTATAGTCACGGAGACAAAAGAAGAACTAGAAGAAGTTCTTAAACAATGGAAAGGATTCTATACAACCAGTATGGTATGAGAATAAACAAGAAAAGGACTAAAGTGATGGTATGCATTACATAAGCAGAATATGAACCTCCAACAATAAGAATTGGAAGAGAGGAGCTGGAAGTGATAGAAGAATTTACTTACATGGGAAGCAAGATCACAAGAAATGGTAGAAGCCGGAAAGAAATAGTGAGCAGAATGCAACAGGCCAAAATTGCATTCAGTCTTAGGAAGAACCAGCAAGAACATCAGTATGGAGAAAAGAAAACGTATAATGAAAGCTTTTGTTTGGAGTGTGGCTCTATAAGGTTGCGAAACGTGGGCAGTGGGAAGAGAGAAGACATCTAGACGCCCTGGAGATGTGGTATTATAGAAGGATGATGAAGAGGTGCTTAGAAGAGTACAGGGAAACAGATCCCTGTGGAGGCACATCCAAACGAGACAAACTTATAGGGCATACCCTAAAACACAATAACATCATTGCAACAAGAGCAGAAGGAGCTATTGAGGGAAGAAACCTACGGATCATGAAAGATGTAACACGTATGTGGAAATGAAGAGTAAGGCATACAGAAGAGAGGAATGGCGCTCTGCTGCAAACAAACCTCAGGGTTGAACACTGAAGAAGTAGGGATCAGGTGTTGATCAGCGTTCCTCCAAAAACACCGAAGGTGAAAGAGGATTGTAGCTTATCACACCCCAGAGAATAAGGGCTGGGGTATGAGACAGCGTTCCTCAGGTCTATGTTGTACGTGAAGACCACCATCACAGACGGAATCTGCTTTCATCGCTGAATACCACGGCTTGGCATTACATCTTCGAAGTGTTGTGACAGCACCAGTCGAGCCGTGCAGTCCTAGTCCTCTGGGTGAGTGGAAGAAGGGCTAGAAGTGTGCGTGCCCATAGTCCTGTTGGTAAGTAACAATTTGTGTTCTTCTGGGCTCACAAACGCTCTTATCTGGACAGTGGTAGCTGGGCGATCTGCCTCACCAAACGACGATCTTAGCGGACGTCTGTGCTGCGTGGACATTCAGAACTTAGTTCTTCAACGGGTATGACAATGTTCACGTGACCATTGCAGCAAGCATCGTTGCACAACTGACGCAGCACGTTCAATTTGCATAGTGATTGTCCATAGTGTTTACTCACAGCGCGCTCTATCACCATACGTACCCCACAAAGTTTGTCACGTAATTGTGGTTAGATTCTACATCTACATACATACTCCGCAATTCACCATAAGGTGCGTGGCGGAGGGTACACTGTACCACTACTAGGCATTTCCTTTCCTATTCCACTCCCAAATTGAACGAGGAAAAAAAGAATGCCTATATGCCTCCGTACGAGCCCTAATTTCTCTTGTCTTTCTGATCTTTACGCGAAATGTAAGTAGGCGGCAGCAAGATCGTACTACACTCAGCTTCAAATTTCGGCCCTCTAAATTTACTTAACAGAAATTCACGAAAAGAACGTCGCCTTTCTTCCAGCGATCCCCAATTGAGTTGCCGGAGCATTTCCGTGACACTCGCGCATTGGTCGAACCTACCGGTAACAAATCTAGCTGCTCGTCTCTGAACCGCCTATATTTCTTCCTTTAAACTGATCTGCTGCGGGTCCCAAACACTTAAGCAATACTCAAGACGTGGTCGTACAAGCGTTTTATACGCGGTCTCCTTTACAGGTGAAGTACATCTTCCCAAAATTCTCCCAATAAACCGAAGTCGGCTGTCCGCCTTACTCACAACTGTCCTTACATGCTCGTCCCATTTCATATCGCTCTGCAATGTTACGCCTAGATATTTGAACGACGCGACAGCATCAAGAAGCTCACTACTAATGCTGTATTCGAACATTATGGGATTGTTTTTTCTACTCATGCGCATCACCTTACATTTTTCTACATTGAGAGCTAGCTGCCAATCTTCGCACCAACTAGAAATTTTGTATATATATATCTGTGGCGTCTGTTCCGAAAGAATAGACGTCACATCTGATCCTGCAGCTGTTATTATTTAATAATAGAAATAATAGAAATTTTGTCTAAGTCATCCTGTATGCTATTACACGCTCCCATACACCACAGCATCATCAGAAAACAGCCGCAAATTACAAGTTACTCATTCCATCAGATCATTTATATAGACAGAAAATAATAGCGGTCCTATCACACTCCCCTGGGGCACGCCTGACGATACACTCGTCTCTGATGAACACTCGCCGTCGAGAACAACGTACTGCGTTCTATTACTTAGGAAGTCTTCCAGCCAGTAACAAATCTGTGAACCTATTCCATAAGCTCGTATCTTCGTTAGCAGTCTGCAGTGTGGCACCGCGTCGAACGCCTTTTTGAAGTCGAGAAAAACACAATCCGCCTGTTGCCCTTCGTCCATGGCTCGCAAGATGTCATGTGAGAAAAGGGCAAGCTTTCACCTGAACGATGTTTCCTAAACCCGTGCTGATTCATGGAAAAAAAGGTTTTTCCGTTTCAAGGAAAGTTACTATATTCGAACTGAGAATATGCTCCAAAATTCTACATGAAACTGATGTCAACGATATTGGCCTGTAATTGTGTGGGTCAGTTCTCTTTCCTTTGTTATAAACGGGAGTCACCTGCGCTTTCTTCCAATCACTAGGAACCTTGCGCTGAATTTAAGATTCACGATAAATGCAAGCTAAGTAGTGGGCCAACGCCGCAGAATAGTGTTTGTAAAACCGAACTGGTATTCCATCCGGACCAGCAGACTTTTTCGTATTTAGCTCTCTCAACTGCTGCTCTACACCGGAAATACCTATTGCTATGTCCCCCATTTCGGAATTAGTACGTTGATCTAATGATGGTACATTTGTGCGGTCCTCCTGCGTGAAAGATTTCTTGAAGGTTAAATTTAGAACTTCAGCTTTCCGTTTGCTTTCTTCTATTACTGCCCCGGAATGATCAACGAGTGACTGGACAGTGGGCTTTGACCCGCTTATCGATTTTACATAGGAAATGTTTGTATAGTCTATGGGACTTAACTACGTGGTCATCAGTCCCTAAACTTACAAACTACTTATGAACTACTTACGAACTAGGACGGCACAAATATCCATGCCCGAGGGGGGATTCGAACCCCCGACCGTAGTGGCCGTGCAGACCGTGACTGGAGCGCCTTAGTCCACTCGGCCACGGCGGCCGGCTTTTACATAGGACCAGATCATGCTATCCAAGGAAGTTGCTGCACCTCTTGCAGGGCTCTTTGATTTTTACGCTCAATGTATGGGCGAGCTGTACCCTATTGGAATAGTACACCTACTTCCTGTTCCAAGACTGATAAAAGAACAATATTTTGCACATACCAAGTGTAGAATAAAGATGGAAAAATTCTGTTTGTTGAAGATATTGTGAAGAGATGGAAAGAATACATTGAGGAGCTGTATGCTGCAACACCTATTTCAGAGGAAGTAATAGGAAGAGAAGAGACTGTAGATGAAGATGACAAGGGAGATGATATTCTGCAATCAGAATTTGACAAAGCTGTAAAAGACCTCTTGATGACATCCCTGCAGAACTAATAAAGAATTCTGGTGACAGTGTGGTAAAAAATGCTGCTTATACTTATTAGGAACATCTATAACACAGGAGAATTACCGACAGACTTCCAGAAATGTTCCTGTACCAAAGAAGGCAGCAGCTACAAAATATGAACAGTACCGAACTTTAAGACTAATATTACATGCATCAAAAATTCTCATATAAATAAATCTGAGAAAAATTGAAGAGAAGGTGGAGGATATGCTAAGTGAAGATCAGTTTGAATTCAAAAGGGGACTGGCGAGAAGAGAAGCGATTCTGGCACTGAGACTCCTTATTGAAAAGCAATTACGGAAAAATAAACCAACTGATATTGCCTTTGTAGACCTGGAAAAGGCATTTAAAATGTTCAAATGTTTGTAAATCTATCGGACCAAATTGCGTGGTCATCAGTCCGTAGATTACAAACTACTTAAACTAGGGTAAACAAACCTAAGGACGATACACACACACACACACACACACACACACACACACACACACGCACACACACACACACACACACCCATGCCCTCGGGAGGACTTGAACCTCCGACGGCGAGCAACGGCGCGCTCCGCAGCGACGCGCCTGAGACCGCTCGGCTACTCCACTGCGGCGAAAAAGCATTTGATAATGTTATCTGTCAATAGATCTTCAGACTTCTAAGGAAAAGTGGAATGGAATACAAAAACACTTGTGTGATGGTCTCTATAAGAATGTGGTGGCAGTGATTAGGAACTGTCACCAGGATCAAGAAGAAAATATGAGAAAAGGGGTAAGACAAGGATGTACTCTATTTCTTCTCTTATATTCAACATCTCCATCCAGGAAGCTATAGACCAAGTTCGTGAAACTACAGGGGTGGGCATCAATATTAATGGACAGTGGATAGACATGCAAAGCTATGCAGACGATATTGCTATAGTCACGGAGACAAAAGAAGAACTAGAAGAAGTTCTTAAACAATGGAAAGGATTCTATACAACCAGTATGGTATGAGAATAAACAAGAAAAGGACTAAAGTGATGGTATGCATTACATAAGCAGAATATGAACCTCCAACAATAAGAATTGGAAGAGAGGAGCTGGAAGTGATAGAAGAATTTACTTACATGGGAAGCAAGATCACAAGAAATGGTAGAAGCCGGAAAGAAATAGTGAGCAGAATGCAACAGGCCAAAATTGCATTCAGTCTTAGGAAGAACCAGCAAGAACATCAGTATGGAGAAAAGAAAACGTATAATGAAAGCTTTTGTTTGGAGTGTGGCTCTATAAGGTTGCGAAACGTGGGCAGTGGGAAGAGAGAAGACATCTAGACGCCCTGGAGATGTGGTATTATAGAAGGATGATGAAGAGGTGCTTAGAAGAGTACAGGGAAACAGATCCCTGTGGAGGCACATCCAAACGAGACAAACTTATAGGGCATACCCTAAAACACAATAACATCATTGCAACAAGAGCAGAAGGAGCTATTGAGGGAAGAAACCTACGGATCATGAAAGATGTAACACGTATGTGGAAATGAAGAGTAAGGCATACAGAAGAGAGGAATGGCGCTCTGCTGCAAACAAACCTCAGGGTTGAACACTGAAGAAGTAGGGATCAGGTGTTGATCAGCGTTCCTCCAAAAACACCGAAGGTGAAAGAGGATTGTAGCTTATCACACCCCAGAGAATAAGGGCTGGGGTATGAGACAGCGTTCCTCAGGTCTATGTTGTACGTGAAGACCACCATCACAGACGGAATCTGCTTTCATCGCTGAATACCACGGCTTGGCATTACATCTTCGAAGTGTTGTGACAGCACCAGTCGAGCCGTGCAGTCCTAGTCCTCTGGGTGAGTGGAAGAAGGGCTAGAAGTGTGCGTGCCCATAGTCCTGTTGGTAAGTAACAATTTGTGTTCTTCTGGGCTCACAAACGCTCTTATCTGGACAGTGGTAGCTGGGCGATCTGCCTCACCAAACGACGATCTTAGCGGACGTCTGTGCTGCGTGGACATTCAGAACTTAGTTCTTCAACGGGTATGACAATGTTCACGTGACCATTGCAGCAAGCATCGTTGCACAACTGACGCAGCACGTTCAATTTGCATAGTGATTGTCCATAGTGTTTACTCACAGCGCGCTCTATCACCATACGTACCCCACAAAGTTTGTCACGTAATTGTGGTTAGATTCTACATCTACATACATACTCCGCAATTCACCATAAGGTGCGTGGCGGAGGGTACACTGTACCACTACTAGGCATTTCCTTTCCTATTCCACTCCCAAATTGAACGAGGAAAAAAAGAATGCCTATATGCCTCCGTACGAGCCCTAATTTCTCTTGTCTTTCTGATCTTTACGCGAAATGTAAGTAGGCGGCAGCAAGATCGTACTACACTCAGCTTCAAATTTCGGCCCTCTAAATTTACTTAACAGAAATTCACGAAAAGAACGTCGCCTTTCTTCCAGCGATCCCCAATTGAGTTGCCGGAGCATTTCCGTGACACTCGCGCATTGGTCGAACCTACCGGTAACAAATCTAGCTGCTCGTCTCTGAACCGCCTATATTTCTTCCTTTAAACTGATCTGCTGCGGGTCCCAAACACTTGAGCAATACTCAAGACGTGGTCGTACAAGCGTTTTATACGCGGTCTCCTTTACAGGTGAAGTACATCTTCCCAAAATTCTCCCAATAAACCGAAGTCGGCTGTCCGCCTTACTCACAACTGTCCTTACATGCTCGTCCCATTTCATATCGCTCTGCAATGTTACGCCTAGATATTTGAACGACGCGACAGCATCAAGAAGCTCACTACTAATGCTGTATTCGAACATTATGGGATTGTTTTTTCTACTCATGCGCATCACCTTACATTTTTCTACATTGAGAGCTAGCTGCCAATCTTCGCACCAACTAGAAATTTTGTGTAAGTCATCCTGTATGCTATTACAGTCAGTTACAGACGACACGCTCCCATACACCACAGCATCATCAGTAAACAGCCGCAAATTACAACTTACTCTGTCCATCAGATCGTTTATATAAATAGAAAATAATAGCGGTCCTATCACACTCTCCTGGGGCACGTCTCTGAGGAACACTCGCCGTCGAGAACAACGTACTGCGTTCTATTGCTTAGGAAGTCTTCCAGCCAGTCACAAATCTGTGAACCTATTCCATAAGCTGCGTCTTTACTTGTTGTGCAGAGCACATTAAGGCAGTGGAACGTTTCTGTGGCGTAATAAGAACAGACGGTGATTAGATTTTTTTATCTAGGGAATTTCGTGATGAAATATTGAGGGAAAATTTGCAAGTTTAGTGGACGCTAATTTTCAGAGTTTCACACATTTAAAAGGATAAATATAATCACTTGATAGTCCATGCCTACTACAGAAAAATTAGCGAATTCACTATGTGATCAAAAGTATGCGGACAGCCCTAAAAATATACTATTTTCATATTAAGCGCCTTGTGCTGTCACCTACTGCCAGATACTCCATATAAGCGATTTCAATCGTCATTAGACATCGTAAGAGAGCAGAATGGGGCACATAGCGGATCTCACAGACTTCGAACGTTGTCAGGTAATTGGTTGTCACTTGAGTCAGAAGTCAGTACGCAAGATTTCCACTCTCCTAAACATCCCTAGGTCCACTTTTTCTCAGGTGATAGTGAAGTGGAAATGTGAAGGGTCACGTATAGCACGGAAGCTTACAGGCCGACCTCGTCTATTCACCGACAGAGACCGTCCACAGTTGAAGAGCGTCGTACAGTGTAATAGGCAGGCATTTACCCACACCGCCACACATGAATTGCAAACTGCATTAGGATCCACTCCAAATACTATGACACTTAGGCGGAAGGTGATAAAACTTGGATTTCATGGTCAGCGGCTGCCCATAAGCCACACATCACACAGGTCAATGCAAAATGATGCTTCGCTTGGTGTAAGGAACTTGAACATTGGACGCTGCGGTGAGTAGCTGACCGCTCCAAGGAGCCTTCCTGCGGAGCATGCGGTTGCTCGCCGTCGGAGGTCCGAGTTACTTTAAGTAGTTTGTTCAAAATGTTCAAATGTTTGTATAGTTTATGGGACTACGGGGTGATCAGTCCCTAAACTTACAAACTACTTATGAACTAGCTAATCCTAAGGACGGCACAAATATCCATGCCCGAGGGGGGATTCGAACCCCCGACCGTTGTGGCCGTGCAGACCGTGATTGAAGTGCCTCAGCCGCTCGGCCACCGCAGTCGGCTAAGTAGTTTGTAAGCGTGGTGACTGATGACCACTGAAGTTAAGTCCCGTAGATAAAAAAAGTAAAATAAACAAACATTGGACGATTGAACAGTGGAAAAATGTTGTATGGAGTGCCCAATCACGACACAGAAGGTGACGATCCGATGATAGGCTGTGGGTGTGGCGTATTCCCGGTGAACGTCATCTGCCAGCGTCTGTATTTCCAACAGTAAAATTCGTAGGCGGTGAAGTTATCATATGGTAGTGTTTTTCAAGCATGGGGCTTGCACCCCTTTTTGTTTTGCGTGGCTCTATCACAGCACAGGCCTACACTAATGTTTTAAGCACCTTCTTGCTTCTCACGGTTGAAGAGCAATTCGGTGATGGCGATTTCATCTTTCAACATAATTGAGCACCTGTTCATAATGCACGCTTGTGGCGGAGTGGTTACACGACAAAACATCCCTTTAACGGACTGACCTGCACAGGGTCCTCACTTTAATATAGAACGTCTTTGGGAAGTTATAGAACGCCGCCTACTTCGTGCCAGGCCTCATCGTTCTACATAGATACCTCTCCTCAGTGCAGCACTCCGTGAAGAATGGACTGCCATTCCCCAAGAGAACTTACAGCAGCTGATTGAACGTATGCCTGCGATAGTGGAAGCTGTCATCAAGGTTAAGGGTTGGCCAACACGATGTTGAATTCCAGCACTGACGATGGAGTGCGCCACGAACATGCATATGATTTTCAGCCTGGTGTCCGGATACCTTTAATTACTTAGAGTATGTTTAAAATTTCTCGACAGATCGCTGTAATCCAGCGTTTTCCGAACTGCGGCCTGCAGGATAGTGTGGCAGACGGCGAGACGAAGGAAAACATTACGAAACAGCACTGTCAGCGATTGGCACGTCTGTCCTGTCCAAAGAGATAAAATATACAGGGTGTCTCACGAAAGACGCCTGGGAGAGGTCCGCGAGTTGCGCAGCGCGTTTGCCGGCTGCTGCCGCTCCGCCTGCCGGTCGCTGCTATGCGTGTTCTGGGACACTCGGCAACAGCGCCGATTCCGGCCCTATTGTCGTCAGGTAGAAACACCGTGCTCTTGTGTTCTGTACTGCGTGACGGAGTGTTTGTGTGTTTTGTTTTGCGTTTGCTGCCGAGTTTCCTTTCAGTATGGTATACACGAAGGATCGACGAGTGTTTCTTGTGCTGAACTATGCAAAAACAGAATCGTTTGTGGAATGTCGGCTAGAATTCAGACGGAAATTTCCCAGTGTGCATGTTCCCAATGAATCCATGATACGCAGATTAGTGAAGAAATTTCAAAAGACTGGATCTGTGTTAGACGAACGAAGGCATAGAGGAGGTAGTGTTCTAACCGAAAATAAATTAGACGAGATAGGGGAGGCCTTGGAAAAAATCCCGAGAAAATCTCTTCGCCGTTTGGCACTTCAGACGGGTGTGTCAAGAGCATCTGGTCACAGAGCAGTACATAAACTGAATTTAAAGCTGTACAAAATAACGGTAGTGCATCAACTCACGAAGTCAGATACTGTTGCTCGACGTCATTACTATAACTGGCTGTTACAGTCTGTGCACGATGGGGAAGTTGATCCTAAGATGCTTTATTTTTCTGATGAAGCATGGCAGCTTTTTTTTAGACTACGTAAATTCGCAGAAGAAGACGTTGGAGCTCAGATGAAGCTCTGATGAAGCATGGCTGCATTTGTCAGGCTACGTAAATTCGCAGAACAGGACGTTGGAGCTCAGAAAATCCACATGAGTTGCATCAACACATCAACAACCTCTTCATGTCGTGAAAACTGGAGTGTGGTGTGCAATTAGTGAGAGAGGAATAATTGGACCAATCTTTTTTCGAGAAACAATAAATTATGACAGGTAAGTGAACAATATCCTGCATCCATTTTTTTCAAAAACTTTCACCCAAAGAAAAGCTGTACGGCTATTACATGCAGGACAATGCAAGACCACACATTGCCAATGCTGCTATGGCAGCAATACGAAGTGTTTTTGATGATAGGATAGTTGACTGGCCTCGTCGTTCTCCAGATCTAAATCCCTGTGACTTTTATCTTTGGAGAATGTTAAAAGACAAGGTGTATGCAAGCAATCCACATACACTCGAATAGTTGGAAGACAGGATTCGACTAGTCATTTCCCAGATTTCGGCAGCCGAAATTCGTTGAGTGTTCGCAAATGTGTTCGAGAGACGTCAGGCCGCTCTTTCCATAGAGGCACATCATTTTGAACACCTACTGTAAATAAAGGTTAGTTTAGGTTACTCAGATGGCAAAGTTTTTTAGACTTTAACTCAGTGTATGCGCCCGCGGCACAATAGAGTCAGATAATCGGGCGCTACCGTAGCCGGCGGATGTGGTGGCGGCGGCCGGGAGCCGTACCGCGCGACCTGCGGACGCCTGGCAGGCGTCTTTCGTGAGACACCCTGTATAGAGGGGCGGTGACACGATCTTTAGCGCTCCCTGCGGTGCCACGCTGTACTACTATTCGCCATATTATCGGAAGTCAGTCAGTCGCTTTCTGAAATCGAGATAGTATGCATGCGAACCAGCGAGATAAACTTTTCTTTTAGAAATCATGCCTAATGTTTGTGTAACTCATTACTGTACCTGCAGAAGCAACAATACTGCGAATATTTCTTTTTTTCAAAAGAGTACTGTTTAAAATATCATATGCCATATGGTAATTATTTTGCGCATTTGAGTTATGTGTTTAACTTTGTTAACATTTATTATTTTATCCACGGTTTCCGTTGAAATCAAGCTGCTGACGAAGAAATCGGTTGTTGCAAGAGAGAATTGGTTTCCGATACGAAGCAGTCGTATTTCTCCTTCAAATCTTGAAACAAAATTTATGTATGAAGTGAATGAAGTAAGGCTACATATATTTAACGCACTTTTCATCATAAAAGCTGAAAAGGCACGGTAAATTCCGAATAAAGGTATTCGCTAATGACAGTTTCCTTGTATTCTGATTCAGAGTGCCGTAATATGATTCATGAGAAAGACAAGCACAATATTGACCACTACTTCATTAAACCTACGACAAACCTCAAACTTCATTGCATATTCTACTGACTGGGTGGATTATGTATAAAGCTCCAGTGTGGGATTATATTTCCTTGGTCCATGCAATACTTTCTGGTTCTAATATTAAGGAATTGAAATTAACGTAATATTCTGTAAAAAAATTAGTCTCTGAAACGTCTACCATTCTTCGAAAATGTTCTGTTGGAATCGGCGTACAAAAATAAACGTGGATTTGTCTTAAGCTACCAGGCCATATAGTTTAGTTGAAAATGCTGCTGATCGTCGGGGGTACTGAACTTAAAATAAAGCTCCTCATACTTTCGAGAAACGATATATATAAAGTATTTATGCACCATACACAGCGGTAAAATTGTTCTGGATAAAACCGAAGGGTGCAAACAGTTATATTTTAACAATATTCTAACACGCCCTTCTTGACTTCTGATACGTTGGCCAATTTGCTCCCCTCTGGTCGCGGTGTTACCTCTCTGTAATAGTCTATCTCTTTGGACATGTTCCACCTGACAACTGCTACACTCTGATACAGCAGGTCTGCCGCATTAACCTGTTGGGAGTGTCTTACAAACAGTATGATACGAAAGTTATTTTCAATAGCAGTCTGATATTTTACGTTCTTATATGAGGGTGGTCTACAAAGTAAGTTCCGTTTCTATTTCTATCCGAGGCAGCGCTACGATCGCAGTTCCGAGCATGCGCGGCAGTTACTCTGACTCAAGGAGGAAAACATATACCCCATTTTCAGATCGCTACTGCCGACGTGTGCTTTGTAGTTCTTCTTTTTAATGTCAGCCGTCGTTGAAAATGCCGCCGTGTGTGAAATCAGATCTGTCATTCGTTTTCTAAATGAGAAGAAAGTTAAACTTAAGGAACTTCATTGGCAAATCTGCGAGGTTTATGGACAAACGCTATGAGTGATTCAATGGTTAGAAGATGGTTCAGATTGTTCAATGAAGGACGTGATCAATTGCACGATGAAGAACGAAGTGGATGCCCGTCTGTGGTACTGATGAACTTGGTGACACAATTGGAGATTAAACACAGCCGTAAGTTTACACTTAGGGCCCTTGCTATGGAAGTTCCGAAAATCTCACGACCACGAATTCATTAAATTGTTAGTGAAATTTCGAAACCTTTGCTAACGTTGGCTAACCAAAATTCTTACTGAACAACACGAAAAACAGCACACAGATGAAGATGAGCTATTTTGTTATATAGGGCTCTTACTAATCATCGATTCAAATCATGACAATAAGATACCAGTTCAAGATTTATGGTCTGTGCATCAGGGCAGATAAGTTTACTATGGATCAATGAGTTGGAACCGATTTTTCGAATTGACTAAAATATTGAGGTTTGATGATAAGAACACAAGAGAAATTCGTCGCCAGACTGATAAGTTCGCTCCAAGAAGGGAAATTTTTTAAAGCATCAATTGTTCGCTTCCACTACATTTCATTCCTTGTCTACATGTGAGAGTGGATGAGATGTTTTTGTTCTGTTGTTGCTGTCCATTCTAGGTGTGTGTAAAAGAAAAACCTGGAAAATACGGCATTCTAATTAGAATGCTGGCTGATTCTGAGACTAGATATGTGATCAACAGGGACGTCTCTACAGGGAAGTCTGGAAATTCACAGCATCCCAATGGATCGATGGAAATTGTGGAGAGACTAATAAAACCCATTGAAAAATCAAGCCATAATGTTACCCCGGATCGGTACTGGTGCATCGGTGGTGCATGCTGAGACTCTAGGGAATGATTTTCACCTCATACTTGTTGAACCCTGCAGTTGAACAGACGACACATACCTGAAGAGCTGAAGACTACAACTGGCCGCAGTGTACACTCATACTGACCCTCCACCGGTTACTCTCGCATCAACCCTAGTCCGCGAGAAACCAAAGTGACTGCTACTGATTCTTTCATCTCAGAAGGGGTGATGAATGAAGATTAAAAAAAAAAAAGACTAACATAAATCTGTTTTATAATTCTACAAAGAGAGGCGTGGACCCATGGGCCAGATGGCAAGACACTGAGACATTTCAGTGCTGCCACGTTGCTTTCCAACAGTAAAAGGACAATGTAAACTTGTTACTTTTATTAGATTATTCGTAGGTTATCGAGTTAATAACTTGTGGCGAAAGAAAAATATTCTGTTACTTGGTTGTGTAAGGCCTGTAGCAGGGGGGAAAGCACGCATTCGGAGCTAACGGCGACCAGTGGCGAGCACGAGGGTGGCTCTGTTATTCAGAGGGTCAGCGGTCCCGGAAGACGCCGTATGGCCGAAGGCCACAGCAAGTAGGACTGAGGCGTGAGCCTTCCAAGTTTCTGGCTGGCGCCAGCATCTGGCTGAGAGCGTTTGGACCAATACAACACGCCTCCACGGGCGGTGTATGATGCTTTGTGAGGGGAGAGCTGAGACACTAGGACATTGTACGCCTCTGGCGCCAAGTTGGCGGGAGCCGCAATTATACCATAGTGAGGGAGTTTGGTCGTTTGCTGGGAACAACTTGCTGGTCGTGTTTTCGAAGGTGCCTGAAGGCTATCCGCCGGTACGGTGAGAACGCTGGACGTAAGAACGAGGCCCGACTGGTGGAAACGCGGGAGAGCTGGCCATTGGCTGCTGTTTTATAGTAAGGGGGTTCGGCTGTTCGATTCCCGAACGCAAGCCGTGACTGGCCGTGCTTTGGTGCCTCGCTGTGGATTGCCGTTTCAATAGAGATAGGCAGTGCCTGGAGACTTTGCAGAGACGAAATGGAGATTTTAGAAGAGAGGAGACTAGTGTTTGGGTAGCAGAGGAGAGCAGACGATTCTCTTCTGCTTTCAGTTTTGTACTTGTCTTCGAGCAGCTGTACTTAGAGCTTGTGGTACAACTTTTGGAGTTGCTCCAAAATTTGAACTAATAACGCTGAGTCTTGGGAAGCCAAGAGCAAGGTCAGCCTGCCTGAAATTAGACGCACCGAAGCGCAAATTGCGATTGTCACAGTTCTGGTGTTACCTATGTCTACAGTACATTCGTGTTTCACACGTAGATTGTAGTGGCAGGGCATAGCCGAACGAGTGAGGTCGTAGGCATTGAGATCCGCCGGGGTCAAAGTTGGCTGATATTAGTTAAATATTGCTTCTGGAATATGAAGCTGAATTATCTCCGGGTCCGCGACTTGCATCTATCGACGCACACAGCCGCCGCCCAGCCGTCGTGTTGCTGACATCGCCAGCCAGCACAGTTTTGGTACAGTTTCGCGTGCATTTGCTAGTGTTTCAAGGGGTATTTTGGACTTTTGAAAACCTTAGGTAAATTCACAGAAATCTGGTATCGGAATATTCCTCTCGATTACGCCACGGTTTCCAGTTAATTGTGGGTTTAGGATCAAATACAATTATCTTCGACTTACGAGTCACTTGCTGTAGGAGTGTGTATTGTTTTGTAAAATTAGTTCGTTAAATTTGTGTTGAATTGTATATGAACTTTTGCTCTTACGTTCATTCGACTTCAGAGAATAAAAGCAGTCAAAATAAATTTCTTTACTCAAATCATTCAAATTAGAGAGCCCGATTTACACAATTTTTGATGGGTTTTATTACTCGGAAATTAGAACATTAATTATCTGATCGATGGTGGGTCAGCCACGCCTATACCTTAATATCAAGTGAACAAACCATTTGCAAACTTCTTTTGCATACCGCCCTCTCTCTCCCGTTCCTTGCCTTTATTTTTCAACACACGCACCATAAACAATACCTTTCAACACTGCAGCACAAAGATATGAACAAGAATTTGGTCTTCTATACACTCATTGACATAGCACCAATAAATGCGTATTCCAACTTTCTCCTAAACTTTTCGAATTGGAAAAAGAATTTGCTAAAATGCAGAAGTGTTTTTCTCACAAACTTAGGTCTTGAACTAATAAGACCTCATGCAGATAAACGGGCCGAAAATTTGTACCGGCTTCAGATGCCAGTAATAATTGCAATGGAAAGAATTACGCAACGGAAGCTCAGCTGTTCTATAGAAGCACCACCATCAATAGCAGAGCCAGGAACACGTGGCACGTGGACGGTGCTACCTATGCTGCCAAGAAACTGCATCTAAAAAGATCAAAAAGTCAACTGTTACCTGCTCTCAATGACGCAAACAAGTCTGTGAAAAACACTGCAAGAAGACAGTGTTGTGTGAAAAACGTGTTTCAGAGTGAGACAGTAAATTCTGTTTGCTTCATGCAGTGGATCGAAGTAAAAAAGTTGTTTTATAAGAGAACACTATTTTATGCAATAAATATACAAACAATTTCAAGATTTGTTCATTTTATTTCTATCATAATTGAATCTTTTATTATCAAGTATACAAAAATAATGTCTAAGCACTTTTAATTGTTATTAGAGGTGTCAGAACTAAATAAACTTGATTAAATTATGTCAGATTTTGTAACGAAAACTCATTCTTAGTTGGAAACACGCTGTTTGAACATCACAAAAGATAAAGGTACACATGGGCATCGAACATAGACAATAACAGATACCAACTCGATTATGTACTAATACAGAGTAGATTCCAGAGCAGATATTAATTCCGATCACAACTTGGTTGTAGCTGACGAATGTTGGTAGATAAAGTGAGAGAAAAATTTAACTTGGATGCTCTAAAGGAAGAAGGGACAACTAAAAAGCTTGAAGAAGAATTCCGAGACAAGTGGAAAATTAGAGAAAAGACAGAGACCATAATTGAGCAGTGGAACCAGTTCAGAGACCCCTGAAAACAACCAGTAGAGTAGTTGTTGGTCGGGTGATGTTCAAGCGGAGTAGGAAACCATGGGTTACCAACGACATAATTTGGAAGAAGGCAGAATGAAGAAAATGGAGAAACTCACAAACTGATGAAGAAAAAGGCAATACAGAAGACTGAACAATGATCTGAGATGAGTAACTAGGCAGAGAAAAATGGGCAAGAGAAATCTGCTGAGAAGTTGAGACACTGGAGAAAGAAGGCAAGTACGAAAAATGTATCGAGTAACCAAGGAATTAGTATTTCAGGGAAGAAAGAACAAAACTAATATGGAAATAGAAGGGAAAGATGGAACTCTATTAAATGACCCACGTGCTGTTTAGGATAAATGGAAAGAATACATTGATATACTCTATGTAGCGGATCAAAGACCTTCCGTTCTACCGATTGAGAAGGAAGAATCAGTAAATGAAGACGAAAAGAGAGACACCATCTTACGTTCAGAAGTAAATAAGGCTCTGGGAGAACTTAAAAATAACAAATAGTGTGGTGTGGATGACATTCCAGCCGAAATCTTGAAGAGTTTAAAACAAACAGGCGAAAATGAGTTGACCTCTCTTTGCAACTACATCTATAACAAAGTGGAATGGCCAGAAGACTTTCTCGTGAGTATAATAGTTCCAATCCCAAAAAGTGTGAAGATCTCATGACAATCAGCGTAATATCGCAAGCAGCAAAATACTTCTTCGAGTTCTGAATAGGAGGCTTTATGGAACGCTGGAAGAAGCACTTGGAAAGGAACAATATTGTTTCAGAAGGGGATAGGGAAGGCGAGATGCATTTCGACTCCTAAGAACCATCGGCGAAAGATACATTGCAAAAGGGTATGCTGTCTTCATAGATCTCGAAAAGGCATGTGATTGAGTGCAGTGGGATAAGCTGTTAGACATCTTGAAAAGGAAGGGAGTAAAGTGGAAAGAGAGAAGATTAGTTGCAAATCTGTACCGGAATCAAAGGGAACGAGTACAAATAGGTAACGGGTTCTTTGAAGACAGCAAGACAGCATGGAGGGATATGCAAGCTAAACCTGCCGCACAGCAGACAACCAAATGATAATGATGTGACATTCTTTATGGGCCTTTGTGGCCCCCCATTGGTATTACATGTAAGAAAAAAGTCCTTCGACACCTTCATAAGTTCGAAGAGTGAAGGGAAAATTGAAAAGTGATGATGTGAACAGAGGTTTTATGTGGGGCCGTAACTTTTGGAGTGAATGTCATTCATGGCCGCCATCTTGAAATCCGCCATTTTGGATTCAAGTCATTTTTTTTTATATATATGGGAAGGGAGGTGTATGACACATCAAATAACACTCGCCTGAGCTCAGGAATTTAATGGTGTAATTTGTTTTTGTCTATCTTGTTCAGTTTAGAAGTTATTAATGTTGAAAGTTGGGAAATTAGCTTCATACCGACTGCTATAACTCATGTACATGTTCTAAGTGTTGTCCATCCCGTGCAATGCACAACTGTAATCGCTGCAACCACTCTGACTGCACACGGAGGAGATTAGCTTCTGAAATTTGGTCACAAGCGTGTTGTATGTGATCCTCTAGGTGTCTCAAATCACGGATGCTCTCAGTATACACTATCTGCTTAAGGTGTCCCCATAGATAAAAATCAAGGAACGTTAAGTCAGGGGATCAGGGCGGCCAATCCACGGGACCACGGCGACCAATCAATATGTTCAAATGTTTGTACAACTTAGGGGTCTTAACTACCCGTAAGTTTACAAACTACATATGAACTAGCTAAGACTAAGGACGGCACAAATATCCATGCCCGAGGGGGAATTCGAACCCCCGACCGTAGTGGCCGTGCAGACCGTGACTGGAGCGCCTCAGTCCCCTCGGCCACCGCGGCCGGCAACGACCAATCCTCTTCCCTGGCAGCTGTTCATCTAACAATTCACGGACAACAATCGCGTAGTGCGGAGGGGCTCCATCATACTGAAAATAAGATGGGAAAATGCGATCAGGGTTCATTGTGAAAAGGAAACAAGGTCCTGCAGTGGCATCAGATACTGTAGTGCAGTGAAGGTGTTGTAAATAAAAAATGGCGCAATGATGCGGGTATTCCTTATGCCACACCACACCATCATCTTCGCTGGACTATGCTCTCCAATTGGGGCAACCCAGTTCGGATCTGCGTCACTCCAATATCGACATTTATGTTGATTAACCTGCCGGTTTAAAGTGAAATACGCCTCGTCGCTGAACAGTATGCCCTTGGCAAACAAAGGATCCAGTTTGTGGTATTCAGTAGCCCACAGGCAGAACTCTAACTGGCGATCAGGGTCATCCTCGTTAAATTTATGTTGCATCTGCAGCTTGTAAGTATGCCACTTATTAGTGTGTAATATCCGGACTCAACGAGGTTTAGCTTATTCCACATGCTAGGACGGGTACTTCATTCAGGAATTTTCACAAACGACGCAACAACCACAGTTGCAGTTTCCTCGTTGGTGGCAGGCCTTGGTGGGCCACTACGTGGCCTATCTTGAACAGAGCCGTCTCCTAGAATTTGGTGATCACGTGAGCCACCGTGCTGTCTGATACCGGTTCTCTGGGTCGCCTGCTATTGTTCGGTAGCTACTTTCCCCTAATAAAAGAATGACTTCGCTCTTCTGTTCACGTGTCAGACCCATTTTACATCACCTGGAAGAGAGAGAGAGACATGAGTCAGTATCAAGGTAAATTTGAACATTAATAAACTCTAACCTGTACAAGATAGACGAAAACAAATTACACCACTAAATTCCTGAGCTCAAGCGAGTGTTATTTGATGTGTTATACACCTCCCTTCCGTTAAAATAAAAAGGACTTTAATCCAAAATGGCAGATTTCAAGATGGCGGCCATGAATGACATTCACTCTAAAAGTTGCAGGCCCACATAAAAACCTCTGTTCCCATCATTACTTTTCAATTTTTCCTTTAATCTTTCAACTTATAAAGATGTCCAAGAACTTCTGACTCGCCCTGTACGTTGGTAATGCTAGTTATTAAATATCTTCCCACACCACCCAGAGTAGCCTTCCGCCGTCCTCCCAACCTCTGCAACATCCTCGTTCAACCTTAAAACATCCCAAAGCCACCCTCCCTACATAATGGTTCCTAACCCTGCAACCGATCCCGCTGCAAAACCTGTCCAATGCAGCCTCCCACTACCACATACTGCAGTCCCACCACACCCAAAACCTACTCGATTCAACGCAGGGCCACATGCGAGACGATACACTGACATGTGCACAGTGGACACTGGACACTGGACACTGTGCAGCATTTTATGTTGGTATGGCTACTAACAAATTGGCTGAGCAGATGAATGGTCACAAACGGACTGTTTGCCTGGGGGACACCCTATATCCTGAGGCAGAACTTGCCCTCCAGCATGATTCAAGGTACCTTGGCACATGTTACACCACACGTGCCATTTGGATACTACCAACAAACACCAGTCCCTCAGAGCTACGGAGGTGGGAACTTGCCCTCCAACATATCCTCTCCTCCCGCCCCCCCTGGCCTAAATCTACGCTAACCCCTCCCCTTCCTCCATCCTCAGCTCACCTGTTTATTATAACTTCCTTATCTCCCTGTCTCTCTATCTATCTTTCTCTCTCTCTCTCTCTTTCTCTCTCTCTGTCTGTATGTGTGTGTGTGTGTGTGTGTGTGTGTGTGTGTGTGTGTGTGTGTCTCCATCTTTCCCTGTTAATCAAAATCGTTTTAGACAACCCCCCCTCCTACACCTCTCAGCAACATTCAGTTCACTCCTTTTATCTTTACTGCTTGATCTTTCCTCTTTGGTTATACAGGGTGTTACAAAAAGGTACGGCCAAACTTTCAGGAAACATTCCTCACACACAAAGAAAGAAAATATGTTATGTGGACATGTGTCCGGAAATGCTTAATTTGCATGTTAGAGCTCATTTTATTACTTCTCTTCAAATCACGTTAATTATGGAATGGAAACACACAGCAACAGAACGTACCAGCGTGACTTTAAACACTTTGTTACAGGAAATGTTCAAAATGTCCTCCGTTACCGAGGATACATGCATCCAACGTCCGTCACATGGAATCCCTGATGTGCTGATGCAGCCCTGGAGAATGGCGTATTGTATCACAGCCGTCCACAATACGAGCACGAAGAGTGTCTACATTTGGTACCGGGGTTGCGTAGACAAGAGCTTTCAAATGCCCCCATAAATGAAAGTCAAAAGGGTTGAGGTCAGGAGAGCGTGGAGGCCATGGAATTGGTCCGCCTCTACCAGTCCATCGGTCACAGAATCTGTTGTTGAGAAGTGTACGAACACGTCGACTGAAATGTGCAGGAGCTCCATCGTGCATGAACCACGTGTTGTGTCGTACTTGTAAAGGTACATGTTCTAGCAGCACAGATAGAGTATCCCGTATGAAATCATGATAACTTGCTATAGTGAGCGTAGGTGGAAGAACATGAACAAAAGCACTGAAGTCAACATTACCTTCCTTCAATTGGGCCATCTGGCGCTGAATCGAGGAAGTACAGTACATACTAACGAAATAGCTGGGTATTTTGACAATTGTCTGCACGGATTATTTCAATTTTCATTTAAAGAGAAATACTAAAATGAGCTCTAACATGGAAATTAAGCGTTTCATAACATATTTTCTTTCTTTGTGTGTGAGGAATGTTTCCTGAAAGTTTGGCAGTACCTTTTTGTAACACCCTGTATATATATCCTCTTTGGCATGGCTCAGTACAAATATGCAGTATCTCTGACTTCCACACTCTTCAAACACCACCCTCATGACCTAGATCGTGAGTTACCTTGCCCTTCCGTTCCTATCCTTTTTTCTTCCCTTCTCTCCCACCTCAAGAATGAACTGTGTTCCGAAAGCTTGTCCTTTTGGTCCCTTTTTCTTTTCTTTTTCTTCAGTTGTGTCATTGTCGGTGGTACAGCACAAAGGTAAGTGCTGGCCAGCCAATACATCTCTTTTGAAAAATAATTTATCATCTATGAGGAGAATTTACATCATTAATCCATTATTAAATACTAGTATTGTCTGTGGTCGAAAATCGACCAATTGTGTTTACAATGATCACTGGGGGAAGGATTTTACGTATCATGTCGGCGGCCTCGCGTGATTATGTTGGCAACATGAACATGAACATCACGATAGAAAATCTTTGCCCATTTGTTCGAACCACATAGAATAACTCGATTAGTGTATCGTACAGACCATGAAGTAAACAAATAATGCTGTTCCTGCTTTATGGTTAACAGGTACCATCGGCCGCTCAGTAAAAATAATTACCCTCGTAAAGCGAAGATTCCTCGAGAAAACATCAGCGTTGTCAAGCGATTGGCTAAGATGAAGACTCACAGGATTCTCACTATTCAGCATCTGTTGCCAACATTATCATAGGAGGCCGCTGGGATATTTGGTAAAATTTAACCGGAACTGGGAGGTATGAAACGGTATCTTTTACGTGTTAAGGAAAATGCCTGACACAATAACAACAAATAAAAACGGAAGTATATACTTCTCATGCCATTTTCGAATTATATAACTTTCATTGGCCTAATATTTGAAATGGAACTACAATTTCGGTGTTCGTATATTTATACAACGCAAAGAAATAATGTTATTTCGATACTGCGATATTCAGAATTTCAGAGCTGACAACATGTCGACTTCGTAGTTCCACCCGAGCATCGCTAGATGCCTTTCCCGGCGCATCATCCTTTATATCGGCATTCATATGAAAACACCCATTTCCTTTAACCACTCTTAATCACTGCGAAAATAAAGCATTTGAACGGCACAAGAAAGTGAGTTGGGAGCACTCCATGTTTCGATATTCACTTATTTTAATACGTTATTTTAATACTGCAGCGTCTTTGGTCGAGGCGAATAGCCAATAAGTGAGCTGATTGTTGGAGAACGTAGAACTTGATCCAAGCTGTAGATAGATAAATTTCTACTTCCTTATACCACTTTTAATGGCTAAATGCACACATAATATTTATATTCGTGAAATCTACGACAAACAATCTTTCGAATTACGTAACTTTCATTGGCCTTCTTGTACGAATAAATTAGTAATCTGTGCCCCAAAGTTTTTGTGTTAGCGTATTTATATAATGATTATCATTGAAAATGTTCGTACCCCATCGAGTGTATATTCAAAAGATTCGTCTTAACAAGTAGAATGTGATTGTAAGGTTGTTATATGCAGGAAATGACAGAGAGAAAAACTTGACTCCTTACACACCGAGAACGTAGCTATCTACACTGATTCCTTAATTGTTTTGAGCAGTGGACTTAATGTCACGTAATGGTACTCGTAGCATGGCAGAGGCACTTATTCGGCTTTTATCGAATGGAAGATAAGCAAGTGAACACCTCTGGTTTTCTGGTGCCGCGGCTGCCCGCATTGTGATGCCCTGCTGACAGTGCTGGCTCTGCACCCGCTGTTGGCTGCCATCCCGCCGCCGTGCAGGGCCACCCGTCACTGAAACTGAATTGGCGTGGTCCGCGTTGATCTGCGAGCAGACGCAGGGCCCAGGGCCGTCCTGCAGATGGATTCCCCATCATCGCGCGATTATGTTACCTGCAGGCAGCTATTGCGCCTTCCAGCAATGGCGTGGTGCAAAGTGATCGAACCGATCGAGCCCGAGACCTCTGCCCTCGCCAACGCGTTGGATGACGTTCGGCTGCCAGCTCAGTGGAGATGCTTAATGTAAAGCCACCTCACTTTGTCCACAACGCGTCCATGGGTAAATGGAGTGTTGTTGTCCTTTGGCGGTGAGAGGGTAGTGTTGCGGGAGTGGTGGGTAGTTGTCTGTAAAATTTGGTGCTGTTCGGTTGAACGGTTCGTCTTAAAAACAGGGAACACATTACGGACAGACAGACAGACAGACATCCCAAAATCGCCGTTATTTTTGCAAATATATCTTCGTACGATAAATGATAATCTAGTGTCTACAAATGCCATATTAGCATCAGTTAATAACGGCCATCAATAGTATGAAATTAAATAACCCGTCTTCTAACTCTTATCCGTACTGAAGTAGAGAATGCGTTGGACTGTGACGCTGAAGGTCACCACTACCTAAATTTGTTTTTCCTCAAACGGTTTCAGACACTCTTATTAAATAATTTTTTTATTATTTAGATTATTATTTTTGTCCAAAATGTTTCCAAAAACTTATAAAACTGCAAATCTAAAGTGCGCCGTAAAACACGCCAGTGAGATTAAAGGTGGGAGAGAAGGGAAGAAAAAAGGATAGGAACGGAAGAGAAAGGTAATTCACGACCTAGGTCATACGGGTGGTGTTTGATGAGTGTGGAAGTCAGAGATGCTGCATATTTGTACTGAGCCAAGCCAGAGAGGATATATACAGGGTGTTACAAAAAGGTACGGCCAAATTTTCAGGAATTATTCCTCACACAAAAAGGAAGAAAATATGTTTATGTGGATATGTGTCTGGAAACGCTAAATTTCCATGTTAGAGCTCGTTTTAGTATCTCTCTTTAAATGAAAATTGAAATAACTCGTGCAGACAGTTGTCAAAATACCTAGTTGTTTCGTTAGTATGTACTGTACTTCCTCGATTCACCGCCAGTTGGCCTAATTGTTCAAAAATGTTCAAATGTTTGTTAAGTCTATGGGACTTAACTACGGGGTCATCAGTCCCTTAACTTACAAACTACTTATGAACTACTTACAAACTAGGACGGCACAAATATCCATGCCCAAGGGAGGATTCGAACCCCCGACCGTAGTGGCCGTGCAGACCGTGACTGGAGCGCCTCAGTCTCCTCGGCCACCGCGGACGGCTGGCCCAATTGAAGGAAGGTAATGTTGACTTCAGTGCTTGTGTTCATGTTATTCCACCTTTGCTCACTGGAGCACGTTATCATGATTTCATACGGGATACTCTACCTGTGCTGCTAGAACATGTGCCTTTACAAGTGCGACACAACATGTGGTTCATGCACGATGGAGCTCCTGCACATTTCAGTCGACGTGTTCGTACGCTTCTCAACAACAGATTCGGTGACCGATGGATTGGAAAAGGCGGACCAATTCCATGGTCTCCACCCTCTCCTGATCTCAACTCTCTTGACTTTCATTTATGGGGGCATTTGAAAGCTCTTGTCTACGCAACCCCGGTACCAAATTTAGAGACTCTTCGTGCTCGTATTGTGGACGGCTGTGATACAATACGCCATTCTCCAGGGCTGCATCAGCACATCAGGGATTCCATGCGACGGAGGGTGGATGCATGTATCCTCGCTAACGAAGGAGATTTTGAACATTTCCTGTAACAAAGTGTTAGAAATCACGCTGGTACGTTCTGTTGCTGTGTGTTTGCATTCCATGATTAACGTGATTTGAAGAGAAGTAATAAAATGAGCTCTAACGTAGAAATTAAGCGTTTTCGGACACATGTTCACATAACATATTTTCTTTCTTTGTGTGTGAGGAATGTTTCCTGAACATTTGGTCGTTCCTTTTTGTAACACCCTGTATAACCAAAGAGGAAAGATCAAGCAGTAAAGAGAAGAGAAGATGAGTGAGCAAAGTTGTAGAGAATTTTCTCCCCTATAAAATTAGGTTATTTAATTTTCGTGTCAGATGAATGGTTAAGCCGTTATTTTCATTTAAATTTCGAGCTGTCAAAAGACGATCGCAAAGGCCCACTTTCAGTGTTACTACCGTAACCTAAAGTGAGCCAATAATTTATCATCTCTGAGGAGAATTTCCATCATTAACCGATTATTGAATATCTACAAAGTTTCTCAACTCCTGTTGACGAATACGCCGGCTGCAATGAGGAAGTGATTGAGCAGCGAGGTGGCGGTGTGCACGGACAGACAGACAGACATCCCAAAATCTCCGTTATGTTTGCAAATATATCTGAAACGATACGAGATATGAAAAAAAACAACCATAAGAGAGCAAAGAATGAAACCTTTCACTCTGCAGCGGAGTGTGCGCTGATATGAAACATCCTGGCAGATTAAAATTGTATACCGGAACCGAGACTCGAACCTGGAACCTTTGCCTTTCTAGGGCAAGCGCACTACCGACTGTGCTATCCCGACACGACTCACGATGCCGCCTCACAACTTTACTTCGGCCAGTACCTCGCCTCCTACTTTCCAAACTTCACAGAAGCTCTCCTGCAAACACGCAAGACTAGCACTCCTGGAAGATAGGATATGGTGGAGACATGGCTTAGCCACAGCCTAAGGGATGTTTCCAGAATGATACCTTTCACTCTGCAGCGGAGTGTGCGCTGATATGAAACTTCCTGGCAGATTAAAATTGTGTGCCGGTACCGGGACTCGAACCTGGGACCTTTGCCTTTCGAGTCGGTAGAGCGCTTGCCCGCAAAAGGCAAAGGTCCCAGGTTCGAGTCTCGGTTCCGGCACACAATTTTAATCTGCTAGGAAGTTCCATAAGAGAGCAAAGTTGTAGAGAATTTTCTCCTCTACAAATTAGGTTACTCAGTTTTCGTGTCAGATGAATGGTTCAACCGTTATTTTCGTTTAAATATGGAGCTATCAAAAGACGATCGCAAAGGCCCACTTTTAGTGTTACTACCGTAACCTAAAGTGGGCCAATAATTTATCATATCTGAGGAGAATTTCCATCATTAATCTATACAGTTTCTCAACTCCTCTTGACTAATACGCTGGCTGCAGTGAGGAAGTGATTCAGCAGCGTTGTGGTGGTGTGCACGGGCCTTCGCGCTGCCTCGCAGAGCGGCAGTGGGCCGGCAGGGCGGCACCAAGGCCAGGCCGCTGTGGTGGCGGTGGGCGGCGCCGCCCACGCTCCCTCCAGCCGCTGCTCGCTGCCCGCCGGCCTCGCGGCTTAATGTGGAGGCGCGATTGCGCGCTTCCTTCTCGGTCTCCTCCCAAGCCTCCCAGTGGCCGGCCCGGTTTGGTCGGCCCAGCGTAGGTGAGACCGCAGCCAAACAGAACGGCCGCAAGCGTCGCGTGTGGGAGAACCAGCATCTGATACCGGCTGGCCATTATCCAATTATTTAAATCGCCGAGTGGGCGTGGGCCGTCATTGCCACTGGACCACGTACCCCGTCCTCTGGATCTAGACACATTGAGCGGCCTAATGGGGATGTTTAAGGCATCGTCAGCTACCTCCTGTCGTCTTCCTCAACGGCGTAATATTATCTCTTGGAATCGAGCGTACTGCCGGTGATCCGCGTCTTCCATACACGATATACCGACACCGTAACTCGGCGTCTTCTTCAGGTGTTCCCTGAGACTAAACGACAAACTTTTTTTAGCACTTTTAATTCCCATCCCTGATGGGGTTGGGCGGGCTAACATAGTGCATGCAGTGCACTTTCTAGCCATAGGGATTACAATTTTTAAATATCTTTAATACAATTTTTGGTTTGCACAAGTGCTTTTTGTTTTTGTAGAGCTTAATTTATACAATTCATTATAATACAATAATATGAGATAATTATATACAACAAAAATAATACGTTAGTAATAGTAAAAGTAAAATTGCTATTTTACAATGTTTGATTGATGATTATTAAAACATAGTTTCTGTTACATGGTTGTTACAAATTTATGGTTGTTACATGTTTGATGTGTCCCAGTCGGTGTTGCGGTGGGTTACTGTTGGTTTTGGATATGCTAGGTGACTTTGGGAGAGGCCGGCTTTCCGGTTGTGTGTAATTGTGTGTGTGTGTTATACACGTGTGATAGTGATGAGTTGTTTAAGTGTGTCATGTAAGTGTGCCTAATGTTAGGTGTGGGTTGGGACTGGATTGTTGGGTGTTGGTTTATTGTCTTGTGTCGAGGTCTGGTGGTATGACTGTATTTTGTATCAGTGGTTCCATGGTGAGTGCTAAGTCGGGGAATATTTTGGCGGTATTTTGGGCTACTGTACGCGCTGGGTTTGTGTACTTGTATTTTGGGTGTCGTAATGTCCGTCCGTCGTTATTAGATGTTCCATGTCTGGACAAACCCATCGAGTCCCATATTTATGCCTAGTCGGCGTCTGGTGCTTCCTACGTGGTCCGCGCCCAATGTGCTCCAGTCTGGCGGTGGTGTCTGACATATGATGATCCATCGTCGGTCCGCGCCCAGTGGCGGCCGTCTCCAGCTCATGACGTTCCATAGGTGGTCCGCGCCCGCCACGCGCGTTCCTAGCACTTTCAGGCCGATCCTACTGCTTTTGGTGACCATCAGAATGTTATTGTGGTCACGCTACTCTCCTGGACTTCGGAGTTTGGTGTGCGCCTGCGAGGTATGCTTCCCATCGCATCAGGCTGTTGTTGGGGTGGCACGACGAAGGGATTACTCGGGGTGTTGGTTGTGATCTGTGGCGCTCTCCCTGGATCTGAGGAAGGGGTGCCTTTCTTCCGTTGCTCCTGTAGCAGTTCTAGAGTCGGATTCCATACAGTACTGCTGTCCGATTTATCAGACCCTCCCCATCTTGATTTCAATAGACTCAGTTATGACGCTATCAAATGTTCAAATGTTTGTAAATCTATCAGACCAAACTGCGTGGTCATCAGTCCGTAGCTTACAAACTACTTAAACCTAGGTAAACTAACCTAAGGACAACACACACACCCATGCCTCAGGGAGGAATCGAACCTCCACGGCGAGCAACCGCGCGCTCCACAGCGAGACGCTTTAGACCGCTCGGCTACTCCAACGCGGCATGACGCTATCCCAGAACCTGCGGGTTTCAGCCAAGATCCTGGTTTTGTCGTAATCCATGATATGGTCCAACTCCAGACAATGTTCTGCTATAGCATACTTTGTGTCCTGTCGTAGTCTGGTATGTCTTTGATGTTCCTTACATCTTATGTCAACGGTTCTGATGGTTTGACCGACATAAGACATACCAAATTCACAGGGTATCTGGTAGATACCAGATGCCGCCTAGGCATAAATATGGGACTCGATCGGTTTGTCGTTCAGTCTCAGGGAACACCCGAAGAAGACGCCGAGTTATGGTGTCAAAATATCGTGTATGGAAGACGCGGATCACCGGCAGTACACCCGATTCCACGAGATGTCAATGAATCGCCTGGAAAGCCAACGAGATAACAGCGTAATATTACGTTGATAAATATAAACGAATCGACAATCAAGAAAGGCAATTTAAAGGAATATACACACGATAATGTCAACGCTGCCATGTACTGTACATAGGCTTAACGTACAGGAACTTTAAAACAAAGAATTATAATGACATCTTGCAGTTATGAAACAAACGTTTCCACATTTGCAGAACACCTAAAACACCACAACCATCAGCCCAATTTGGTGCAGCCTTGACAAAAACTTAGTGTGAACACAGCAACAGTATCACATCCAGAAAGCCACAGCAGACACAAAAACATGTAAACTCGCTGCTTAACTAAACAAAATTAAAGTGATAAAAAACGCATAAGACCAATGCGAGGGCTAAGGGAAAAATAATAAGAAAAGTAATATAGTTTGCATTTTCACCTAATCACTCTCTCTCTCTCTCTCTCTCTCTCTTTCTGTCACACACTCACTCACGCACACACAAAGAGAGGCAGAGGGGGAGCGATCACTGCTATCACAAACACACACTCAGCAGTTGGCTACACTTTCTACACTTGGCTATAAATTCGACACTTGGGAACACCAACGAAAACACAACATCAAAACAAATGGTTATTTTTCTAGTGCGATTTTAACGCTAACAGCGGGGTGAAGGAAATGTAGTACAACATATTCAGACCAGTTCAGAACAACGTTGGTTCGTTTCGTTCTAGGTTTATCGTAGAGCTGACTCAGTAGGGCAGGGCGGGCAACTCTCTGACGGAACGCACTGACTTACCAAGCCAACATCAACCAAGATGGATGTTCGAACCGCTGGAGCGCTCAACTGGCATCGGCGTTCGGAAAGTCGCGCATGTTTACGAGTACCCAAGCTACAGCATCAACACACAAAAACGTTCATTACTCGTACGTCATTAACTTTTGACCACATACACTCCTGGCCATTAAAATTGCTACACTACAAAGAAGATGTGCTAGAGACGCGAAATTTAATCAACAGGAAGAAGATGCTGTAATATGCAAATGATTAGCTTTTCAGACCATTCACACGAGGTTGGCGCCGGTGGCGACACCTACAACGTGCTGTCTTGAGGAAAGTTTCCAGCCGGCCGCGGTGGCCGAGGAGACTGAGGCGCTCCAGTCACGGTCTGCACGGCCACTACGGTCGGGGGTTCGAATCCCCCCTCGGGAATGGATATTTGTGCCGTCCTTAGTTGTAAGTAGTTCATAAGTAGTTTGTAAGTTTAGGGACTGATAACCCCGTAGTTAAGTCCCATAGACTCTACAAACATTTTGAACATTTTGAAAGTTTCCAACCGATTTCTCATACACAAACAGCAGTTGACCGGCGAAACGTTGTTGTGATGCCTCGTGTAAGGAGGAGAAACGCGTACCATCACGTTTCCGACTTTGATAAATATCGGATTGTAGCCTATCGCGATTGCTGTTTATTGCATCGCGACATTGCTGCTCGCGTCGGTGGCGATCCAATGACTGTTAGCAAAATATGGAATCGGTGGGTTCAGGAGGGTAATACGGAATGCCGTGCTGGATCCCAGTGGCCTCGTACCACTAGCAGTAGAGATGACAGGAATCTTATCCTTATGGGTGTAACGGCTCGTGCAGCGACGTATCGATCCCTGAGTCAACAGATGGGCACGTTCGCAAGACAACAACCATCTGCACGAATAGTTCGACGACGTTTGCAGCAGTATGGACTATCAGCTCGGAGACCATGGTTGCGGTTACTTTTGACGCTGTATCATAGACAGGAGCGCCTGAGATGGTGTACGCAACGACGAACCAGGGCGCAAGAATAGCAAAACGTCATTTTTTTTCGGATGAATCCAGGTTCTGTTTACAGCATCATGAAGGTCGCACCGCGGTGAACGCACATTGGAAGCATGTATTCGTTATCGCCTTACTGGCGTTTCACCCGGCGTGATGGTATGGGGTGCCATTGGTTACACGTCTCGGTCACGTCCTGTTCGCATCGACGTCACTTTGAACAGTGGCCGTTACATTTCAGATGTGTTACGACCCGTGGCTCTACCCTTCATTCGATCCCTGCGAAACCCTACATTTCAGCAGGATAATGGACGACCGCATGTTGCAGGTCCTGTACGCGCATTTCTGGATACGAAAAATGTTCGACTGCTGCCCTGGCCAGCAGATTCTTCTTTCACCAATTGAAAATGTCTGGTAAATTGTGGCCGAGCAACTGGCTCGTCACAATACGCCAGTCACTACTCTTGATGAACTGAGGTATCGCGTTGAAGCTGCATGGTCATCTGTACCTGTACACGCCATCCAAGCTCTGTTTGATCAATGCCCAGTCGTATCAAGGCCGTTATTACGGCCAGAGGTGGTTGTTCTGGGTACTGATTTCTCAGGATCTATGCACCCAAATTGCGTGAAAATGTAATCACATGTCAGTTCTAGTATAATATATTTGTCTAATGAATACCCGTTTATCATCTGCTTTTCTTCTTGGTGTAGCAATTTTAATGGCCAGTAGTGTATATATTAGTAAAAATCCTCATCTTAAGATGAAATTTCGTTACATAGCACTGAAAGTGCGATTTTCCATTATCAACCTTGATTTTTCCAAAAACTGCTCTCTAGCAAAAATCTGAAACATGTTGCGAGATAGCAGTCCATCTCTCATCTTTTTATGTGATTTAGTGCAAGAATAATCATGTAATTAGTTCATTATGCTGTTGATGGAGTATTGGAGCAGGGCAGTTTTATGTGTGGAGTTGTTTGTCTGTTTTTGTGAAGGAAGAAGGCCGGGGGGGGGGGGGGTTGGAATTTCAGTATGGGGCCAGTTACGGCGTTTCTTTACCTGCTAGCGCGCTGTCCCAGGAGTTCGAGGGTAGGATATGCAGAGGCCTTGGGCCAACGGCTTGTAAAAATGTCTGCCGAGCTTTCCACATTGTGGCAGGCGGAAGGAGAGTATTGTGTGAGCTCTTTAAGGGCCGATCTCGCTGATTTAGAGAAAAGATTGGCTTTCTGGAAAAACGGCGTTTTGCGATGGACAGCAGACGGTGTTTCATGGACTAAGCGTTGTGCTCTCTTGGAGTGCAGACAGTCTTCACTTCGTGCTCTCCGTGGGTACAGCAGATCTCAGGAAGCAACTCGTGCACATGAGTAATTTTGAATACATAATGAATAAGGATGTTTTGTAGGCTTTTACACATAGTGCTCACAGGTTTGTGCAATGTTCCGGCAAGTCTCCGTGCACTACACGTTTGCACACTACCATTCTACTCCTCCTGCATTCTTACACTGATGTCGAATCAATTCGTTTCCTCCCTCTATCAGAATGTACAACAAAAGAAACCGCCTTTTCGAACTTCCACATCACTTTCTCCAGATCACAACAGTTATCGGAAATACGTATTTTTTCAAACCTATCAGTGTTCAGACCTTCTGCAGAGCGACTTAACTTTACGGGCAGACTGCAATCCAGGCTTGGCGAACGTGTCAGACGCAAAATGAGGGAAAGCCGTATACCTGGCCGGTTTATATCAACTTCAGTGGATCGTGCGCATAACAGGTGTTTACATTTACATACACTGCCACATACAGTGTCATCTATTGATCAATTTACACACTATTTATTTTTCTCCTGCAATTCATATTCCCTCTTCTCCGATAATATTCTGTTGCAATTTGACGTCATTCTGACCACTGGTGTTATTTTTACATTGTAGGACAAGAGAAGCCTTTAGTAGACAATAGGCGTTGTTTTACTATTGTTCCTGGTATGTTGAATCACCATCACCTTCCCACCCGTCGCGACAGTAAACACACAGGAGATTTGCTTGTTTAGCCGATTCTTGGACTTGTACAAATTTCAGACTGGACTCTAAGATTTGAACTTGTTCGGCGGGAACAAGGTCAGCCACCCATAAATAGTTACGTCAAAGCACTAAGTACGACGTACTCAGCTTTCTGGAGTCTTTTAGGTCTTCAGTACTTGTCTGTGCTGTCTATGCTAACTGAAATGGCCCAGACTTGGCAGAACTGCTTGAAGTCGTAGGCACTGTGTACTGAGCACAGGGACTGATATTAGGCAGCACAGCTTCCGAATATCGCAGCGTGATTTATTTCATGGTCGAACACATTTCAGTTTATAACCGCCAGATACCCACGCCACAGCTGCGCAGCGAAGTCGCACTGCAGTTCGTCGATTGGGTAATGTATGGCATGCGCACGCCAGCAGCAAGTGGCACTTGTATCAGGTTCGCCAGTATAACGGGAAAGAGTTGTTGATAAATCCACCCTGCTTAGAATATTTCGTTACAACATCGAACCTGTACGTAAATGTACATTTTGTTACGAATTTTGTGTCCCAGCCTCGTCGCCGCTTTTGTGTCTCGTTTCCGTCGTAGGTGTCGGTGGCCGAGTGGAATGAGACCGACACAGGAATAAAGATAGCACGCTGGTGCAGGTACGGAGGGAAGCAGCCAGAAATTATAAACACTCGAGTAAATTAGAACGAGATATATATTGCACAGAATTTATACAATACTTAACTTTTACATAGTTGTGTACTGCAGAATGCTGATACATAGTTGAGCTAAGAGGCCTGCCTAGTGCCTAACTGATAGCCAAGTCTTCACTGGTGCCTATCTGATTCTGAAGTCTTAACTGGTTCCTATCTCAGTCCCAAGTGAACGATGTCGTTCAGTGGTGGCCACGAGCGGAGTTGTAGCAGAGGGCGCTCGTGGCTGTCGTCGTGAGAACGCCGCGCCGTGCGTGCATGGCGGCGCGCGGCGAAAGTAGGTGGCGCGCACTTTGTACTTGTGCGACACCACGTCCCTACCCCCCCAAACCGCCGCGCCGTCGTGACTTAGGGCTGAGGGCCACGGCGACGGCACTGGGAGGAGGGCCTGGGCGGGGGCGTTACTGGTGGGACAGGCGTCGTAGCTGAGGCTGGATCGAGACGCCGTCCGCGCCTCGGCATCCGCCTTGCGATCCTCCAGGAAACCCGCCGAAACCTGGGGAAGGGCGCACTCCCCCACCCAGAGGGAGCAGGTCATCTTCTTCTGAGGTGCGTGGCCCAAGCTGGAGGGGCCCGCACGGTCCCGGAGTCCCTCTCGGTGACGCTGTCATCTGCGGCGGCGACAGCGGCGGCGTCGACTGTGTCGGAGGTGCGTCGACGTCCATAGGGATCTCGTAGCCCGGGGACGAACGATGTGGCTGTGCTCTCTGGCGGTGAACTGGGTCTGGAATCAAGAAACCGGAGACAGGATCGCGCGGCCTGTGCAAGCGCAATTGGTTTGCGTGGCGCCGCAGCTCCGACCCTGTGGAAGAACGTACAACATACATATTGCGACCGAGCACGCGCTGAATGGTGTCCGGCAACTATGTCTTCTTGTTGCCAGCAAACACCCTGTGCAGCACCGGCGTAGAAACCTGAAAACGCGTAGCGCCATACGAACCGACTCGGTGCGTGGGAGGCTGCAGCAGGTGAAGGAGAGTGCGGTGACGGCGGCCGTGTAGCAGCTCGGCAGGAGACGGGCCGTCACGTGGCATGCACCGATACGTAGACAGGAAAATTTGAAGAGCTTGCTGCCTTGAGTGCTGACCTTTCATCTTTTCCATGTGAGACTTGAATGTTAGAACGAAACGTTCTGCTTCACCATTGGACTGAGGGTGAAAAGGTGCGGTGGTGATATGCTGAATGCCATTCACACGACAAAACTGTTGAAATTCCGCACTAACAAACTGAGGTCCATTGTCACTGACGATAGTTTCAGGCAAAACCCTCGATGCAAAACACTGATGTTAAGGCACTGATTGTACTAGAAGCCGTCGTTGAGTTCATGGCAATCACGAAAGGAAACTTGCTGAAAGCTTCTACAACAATTAACCAGCGCGTATTCCAGAAAGGTCCAGCAAAGTCAATGTGTAAACGTTGCCATGGTCCCTTGGGGCGTGGCCAGTCTGAGAAACGTTGCGGAGGAGCCGCCTGATGCTCCGCACAAACAGTACACTGAGACGTCATGCTCTCTATCTGGGCGTCCATACCAACACAGGTACAATGACGTCTGGCCAATTGCTTTGTCCTAACAATACCCCAATGTCCTTATGCCGGAGGCGTAAAACTTCTCGTTGTAGGGAACGAGGAACAATCACTCTTGCTTGGTCGTTGTCGGTATGTAACAACAGAACACCCTGACTTAAAGACAATGCATGAAGTTGTGCAACAAAGCGAACAAAACGTGCTACCACACTTAGGTCTGCATCCGCAGCTGTTTCCTGTGCAACCCGACGAGAGTTCAAAGGGAAATCTGCGACAGCGGAAGCATCTCTGGAGTCTATCTGACAAAATGCCATTTCCGAAGAATCAAATGACACATCCTGGCCAACCGGAAGTCGGGAAAGTGTGTCCGCATTGGCGTGTTTAGTGGTAGGTCGGTACAAAATCTCATACTGATAATTAGACAATATCAAGGACCATCTGTGAAGCTTTTGTGCCGTTCGTGGCGGAATTGGCTTTTGTGGGTGAGAAAAACGACGTGAGAGGCTTGTGGTCTGTTAACAAATAGAATTTTCTGCCATAGAGATAATGATGAAACTTTGTGACGCTGTAAATGATTGCTAAGGCCTCCTTTTCTATCTGACTGTAATTCTGTTGCGTTGCCGTCAGTAGTTTGGAGGCAAAGGCAGTAGGACGATCGTGATATCCAATACGATGCGACAAAACTGCACCCAGACCGTACGACGAGGCATCGACTGCTAGCACTACAGGCTTCTTTGGGTCAAATGGAATCAAACATGCATCACTGAGTAGTGCAGACTTTAATTTGTCTAAGGCAACCTGGCAATCTTTAGACCATACAAAAAGAACATTCTTCCTACGTAGGTGATGCAGTGGAGCTGCAATCTGAGAGGCATTGGGAATAAATCTGAAATAATAGTTAAGCTTTCCCATTACTGCTTGCAATTCATGCACATTCTTAGGAGGAGGCAAGTCTTTGATTGCTCTAAGATGTGACTGTAAGGGATGAATTCCTTGGGCATTAATCACATGGCCTAGGTACTCTATTTCAGTTTGAAAAAACGAACACTTTGCTTTATTGCAACGTAGACCTGCTGCAGTCAAAACTTTGAAAAGGCACTCCTGGTTTGCTAAATGTTCAACTGTACGTCCGGATACCACAATATCATCTAAATAGTTCGAGCAACACGGTACAGAAACTGTCAGCTGTTCCAAAAAGCGCTGAAAAATAGCGGGGGCGGAAGAACTGCCAAAGGGTAGGCGTTGAAATTGAAAAAGGCCCATGTGAGTATTAATGACGAAAAACTTTTTTGACTCGTCATCAAGTGGAATCTGTAAGTATGCCTCTGCTAAATCAATCTTAGAAAAGAAGCGAGACTGTCCTAATTTGTCCATTAGTTCGTCAGGTCTGGGAAGGGGATAAGTGTCTACAATTGTTTGACTGTTCACTGTTGATTTAAAGTCCGCACAGAGACGAAGTTTTCCTGACGGCTTGGGTATAATTACTAAAGGCGAGGCCCACTGACTCGCAGAAACAGGAGAAATCACCCCACTATCTTGCCAACGTTTAAGTTCGTCTGCAACTTAATCACGCATTGCGATAGGCACTGGTTTAGCTTAACGAAATTTTGGAACTGCAGATTCTTTTAAAGTTACATGTGTCACGAAGTCTTTTGCACAACCTAGTTCCGGCGAAAATAAGTCACTATATTTTTCACACAATGCATTTATTTTGTCCTGAGGCACTTCTGACGAAATTTGAAGCACATCTCTTTGAATTGATAAACCAAACAAGTCAAAAGCATCTAGTCCAAAAATGTTCTGTGTCGATTTGGCCTGAAGAACTACAAAAGCAACTGTTTTTGTTACACCTTGAAAAGAGGCGGGCAGGCTACACGTTCCTAGCACGGGAATATTTTGACCTGTATATGCCGTTAGCACATGTTGAGACGGTGACAATTTTGGCGAACCCAGCAGTTCAGAGTATCAAGCTGAAATTGCACAGTCTTACTGTCAATGTAAACAGTCACAAAAAGTTTTTGCTTGCGGCGCTCGACAGGTGCGAGATTGTGGGCAACGTCTAATACCGCTTGTTTGCTGCGCATGCGCGGGCCGCGTAGTGAAGTAAGCGGCGCAGACTCAGCACGCAGCGGTTTAACAACACCGTCACTAGATGGCACTACCGCCGGATCGGAGTCCGCGCAATGCGAGGCTACTACAGAGTCACTAACTACTGCACTGTACATTGTACATTGTCACTTTGCTTGTCCCGAACCCTTTTCCGTTGCACAGATGTACGCGCTCGTCGGCGCTTGCGGCGTGGCTCAATACATGGTTTTGTAATAGGTGCAGAAGAATTTCCTTGCAATTGAGAACCAAGTAAAGCACTGTTCAATTCCACAGCGTCTATGACATTGACTGTATGCACTGCTCTCGCACTTTGCGAAGCACTGTTTCTAACGTTACTGTTCTTTGAGTTTTTAATGTGCATACACACAGACTGCACATGTCCCGATTTGCCACATTGATAACAGGTTGCTTGTGGCGAGACACACACTGGGGGCAAGATTTACGTACATTTTTCTGAAATGAGCGTTGGCGCCCGTTATTCAAATCACTGTTTCTAACACGACGGGGCGACCTTTGTGTCGCGCTTTTACACTGGCTACTGTTCACTGTCTGTTCAGCACGGCCTGTACTATTGTAAGAATCACTAGTGTTACACTGAGAACTACGGCTAGGAAAGCATCCGTTACGGCGCACTGAATTTACACTGTGGCTTTGCATTTCTACATCTGCTAAGTCAAAAGTATCATGCGCTTCTATAAGCTGCAGTACACTGTCTAATGAAGGGTCTGACTATTTTAGAATTGCTGCCCTAATTCTGGGGTCCTGAATGTTCTGCGTAATCGCATCTCTCAACATCACGTCACTATACGAAAGTCCACAAGAGCAAGTAAATTTACATTTGCGGGTTAAGCCCTTCAATTCCGTAATCCACTCTTGGTGTGACTGCTGCGGTAATTTTTTAAGTCTGAAAAATCGGTACCGTGCCGCAGCTACGAGAACTTTTCTCTCATAATGAACATTTAGTGCATCTACTATTTGTTCAAAGTCTACATCACAAGGAGATGCTTGCGGGAAAAGTTTCTGCAGTAACACGAAAATCTTGGTGCCAACTACGGCGAGAAAGAAATGTTTAACTGTCTGACCTGTTATTTGATGAGCCGCGACGAGTTCTTGAAACTGTGCGAAATAGTCGCTCCATTCTCCCTCACGTTCGTTGTACTGGCGAAACGTAGGAAGCGTTGCGGCGGCAGGTGTGGGCTGCTGAAGCGGCGGCTGTTGTTGTTGGTTAGCTGCTTGCGCTGTGAGCTGGGCCACTGCTTGCAGGAGTTGTGTGATTTGCGCCATCTGTAACTGAATAATTTCCATTAAGTTTGGGTTCGGGGTAGTGGCCATGCTGACCGATTAGGCGCCGCGCATACAATTATAACAAAACACAAATTCAATATGAAACAGGACACTCTGCAATAAAAAAGTCCACAAAACACGGAACAAAATATCTTCCCCCAAAATTCTTATAACTTCCAACTTCTGCTGTCTGGCTGCTGCAAGCGGGCTGGTCCAAGGTTCGTCTATCACTCCTCGTCGCCACTTTTGTGTCCCAGCCTCGTCGCCGCTTTTGTGTCTCGTTTCCATCGTAGGTGTGGAATGAGACCGACACAGGAATAAAGATAGCACGCTGGTGCAGGTACGGAGGGGAGCAGCCAGAAACTAGAAACACTAGAGTAAATTAGAACGAGATATATATTGCACAGAATTTATACAATACTTAACTTTTACATAGTTGTGTACTGCAGAATGCTGATACATAGTTGAGCTAAGAGGCCTGCCTAGTGCCTAACTGATAGCGAAGTCTTCACTGGTGCCTATCTGATTCCGAAGTCTTAACTGGTTCCTATCTCAGTCCCAAGTGAACGATGTCGTTCAGTGGTGGCCACGAGCGGAGTTGTAGCAGAGGGCGCTCGTGGCTGTCGTGGTAAGAACGCCGCGCCGTGCTTGCATGGCGGCGCGCGGCGGAAGTAGGTGGCGCGCACTTTGTACTTGTGCGATACCACAACGAAGTATATCGTTTTCCAATAGAGCATATTTTGACTTGCCAATCAGTATCAAATTCATATTGGCCGTGTTCTGATTAATGTAAAGCAATGACATAGATTTATCTTTCCATTTATATCGAATATATGTGAATTTTGATGTCCATTTTTAACTGAGATATTTAAGCTATTGCTGTGAAATAATATGAATATTGAGTCGTTATAATAAACTTATAGCTGAGAAAGTCTGTTTTTCTCAACGAATTCATTTATTGTTGTTTCCCGTTTTTAATTCATAATTTTGAAGGGAAAAATTGTTGTTGATTTGTCTGTGGAACTGGAGGTGAGATAAGGTTGCAATACAGGGCCAATCATATTATTGATGAATCAATAATAACTTTATTCAGGTATAAACATTATTGATTCAGATAATTATTGGGGGTCTGCCGCACCAGTCCGTAATTCTTTGTCTTAAGTACGCACCAAACATTAGATTTAACGTCACCTGCCTCGACTACTGTGTCATCTTGTACAAAACATAAAATACTACACACATTTTACAACTTGTCTCTTTATATTCAATACAGAACGTCAGTGCAAATTTGATCGAAATCGGTGACCCAGATGCCAGATGACAGACGCTTAGCTGCAAAGTGTATACTTGTTGTGAAACAGGCCCAGTTGTGTAGCAGTTTCGTAGTTGATGTGACAGAGCGATCCATCACTGTCGTGCACCTCATGACGGGTAGTGGTGGAACGAGGCTGGTGCCGTTGGCCGTAGCGGTAAGTCGTTCCCTCCTGTATCCAGCGACTACAGATCCGTATCATAGTCACTCGGTTACCTTCCACACGATCACGGACTAATCTGAAGGACAATCCGCGAGCCGGCCGCAGTGGCCAAGTGGTATGCGGCGCGCCACTCCCCCCTCGGGAATGGGTATTTGTGCCGTCTTTAGTCTTAGCTAGTTCATAAGTAGTTTGTAAGTTTAGGGACTGATGGCCCTGTAGATAAGTCCTATAAGCTCTACAAACATTTGATTTTGATAATCCGCAATCCTCAGAAGAACTTGGAAGCGTTTTTGAAAGTCACTTACTGCTTTCTACAAGGGGTACTGAACCTGCTTATGAAAAACAAGCTCACGGAAAACAATACCAATACTTTTACACTGCCATCTGCCTTCTCTATACTAGCGACCGTCATGCGCGACTGCGCTGAAATGTTGATCACGTACACTAATCGTCGTCGCAAATGCTATTGATTTGGAAGTTTTATTCAGGGTGTTGCCTTTTGGGTGGTCAGCAGTGTAAATATTTATTATAAAATCTGGAAAAAGAAAAATATCTGACATATTATCTCAGAACACACTCGTGTCGAAATCTCAATCATAACTAAAAAAAACTGAAGATACACTTTCTTTCCCATCTCAACCATATCGGACACCTCCACATCTTCTATATTACCGGCAATCTAAAACCCAAAAACTCCACTGTCTCCCCTCTGACCACTAAACCTGGTGTTTTTCCGTACCTTTACAATCACATCCCACCGACCTTCCATCTCCAAATACTCCATGTTTTATCCAAACGCAGCTTCAAACAAATTCCCTCCCAGACAATGATACCCGTTCCGATATTTACCCATCCTACCAACTGTAATCACTTCAAATAACACCCAATATCTGGACCACATTCCCTATCCTACTTCCCATTCCTACTCATCCTCTTTCCTCTCGCTTTTATGAATCAACCCACACACCTAACTCAGTTATTTCCATATCTCCTCCCCAACGTATAATTTTTCTACCTAAGCCTCTCAATAATACCGAACGCTTTTTCGTTCCCCAAATTTTTGCTGTCTAGCGCAGGCCCATCAGTTAATAAAGTAATAGCGTTGAAGCATAATTTCTAGGATTAAAATATCATGGACTTACAATGACATAATAAACGCATTGAGATTTTTACTTCTGACAACAGTGTTGTTGATTGGTTAAAAAACAAATTGGAAACGGAAATTTTTCTAAGTATACATCTTCAAAACAAAAAAAAACAAAAAAAGAAAATCTCTATCTCATTATATTTAATATAAGTCTTTAGTAGTATGTCGTTTTTGCATATGAATGAGTTCTTCCACTCTGCAAGGCGTTCTCTAAACGGGGTAAGAGATCCCACTGCTCTACGAAAGCTACAGTGAGGTACTGAAGATCGTCAACTGGATTCGTACGCTGTGCAAGGGCCACTTTCTATGCATCCCATGCATAATTGCATTCACGTCTAGGAACTGGGCTAGTCATTGCATTCGGCTGATGTTGCAACTTTAAAGATACCCCGAGTGTGTAGAGTACTGCTGCCTACTCTTAACTACGAAATAAGGCCTGCATACAAGAAAAATATAACAAATTTCATCATCGTGCAGATTTGTTGTTGCAATAATTGTGTGACATAACATACTAGCACGAATTTACAATTATTTTATTAATTTGGATTTTCTTTTAGGATTTGGGAGTCTGTGTCTCAGACGTAAGTCTCCTAAAGTAGTCCTATGAGGGAAAAAAAGGACTGAAAGCTCAAAGTTGTTTGTAAGAATAAGATGATTTCTGAGAAACATTTCCTGTTAGTTAAACAGATGTTTCTAGCTTGAAAGATTCTACTCTGTTTCAAGACGCTTTCTCAGTTTTAAGTGTGAATTCAGCATTAGTAATGCATTTTTAACTAATCAATATCCATTATTCTTCTCAATAGTGTTTCTAATTTTCTGTAGTCCCATTTATCAGCCTTTGAAGTAACAACTTTCTTGTGTTTTTAGAGTAATAATCTTCGTATTACTGAATAAGGGGTACAGCTCATGTTAAATAGTAGAAAATGCTTTTCAGTTTCATATTAAAACATGGCTGACGCGATTCAATGGAGTTCGACACGGCGGAGGGACAGATAGCGTTTCTGGTATGGAGGTCAGCAGTCAGCAGTCGTGGGGTGACAGTCATAAAGTGCCCACAGGCACAGCATATATGTGCAAAACGCCGCTCCACCCTTTGGAGAAGGGTCGACAGCGTGAGTGGCAGTCAACGCACTACAGTGGTTTGTGTGAAACGGACTCCACGTTTTTGGAGCGGGAAAGCAATTTTTCCGCGATCGGTATGAGAAACAAATGCTTCTGCAAATAACGCCCTGATTCCCTCTCTCCCTTTGTCGTCGGGGGGGGGGGGGGGGGAGAGGAGGTAGAAGAGATTCCCTCCTCCGTCGAAATTTTGTAACAAGCCTTGCCATCGGTTAGTGTTAAAAACTGGAAAAGTACCACGATTGCCGGCTAACTGGCGTGAAGACACAAATACAGGGGTGATTATGTAATTAAACTTCCGAAACGCTTTAAAAATACTACCACTTGTTAGAATGAGTAGAAATTGCAACGGAATGTTATCGGAAAAGGGGGAAAACGTATGGCAGAAGAAAAATAAATAGTGTGAATATTGATCTATAGATGGCGCTATAGGATCACGGTCGACTGGAAATGGCAAATAAATCATACAACGATGCCTGAGGTGTAAGTTATAATAGGCGTACTGGCATTATGCTGTTATTTACGTAAGCCCATCCACCACGGCAAGGTCATATCGAATGGGAAAAATCGGTTTTTAATTGTCCTGAGGCCAAAAACCGCATAAAAAGCACCAATCCCTGTCGGTGATTCGAATCTCCCCTCGGGCATGGATGTTTGTGCTGTCTTTAGTATAAGGTAGTTTATAAGTAGTTTGTAAGTTTAGGGACTTATGGCCCCGCACTTAAGTCCCATAAGCTTTACAAACATTTGAACATTTTTTTGAAAAGCACCAATCAAAATCAAATCGGTTTCTAATTTCTGTATGACTGGCGCTAAACATGTTCAATAAGCTGTCTACTGTTTTCTGCAATAAGCCGAAATCACAACTATCGAAGTAATACAGGGGTCAGTTTCAAAACGTGTTGCACAGTGCGTGCCTCAGTGCAGCTAAGTTCGCAGTCAGAACACTGAACACAACAGATAGCCCATGGCCAGAAGTCACACTGATTAAGATCAGGTGATCGGCCAGGCTGTAGCGAAATGACGGCTAATAATCGTAACATTTCTGAAATGGCGCTTCACCAGCTACTTAACTGGATTTTCAATGTGCGGAGGTGGGCCATCTTGCTTAAAAATGATTTCAATCACATATCCACGCTGTTGGAGAGCTGGAATGACGTGGTTCCTAGCGCTTACCAGTGACGGCACAGGTAACAGGACCAGAAGCACCAGTCTCTTCGAAAAAATATGGACCTACGATCAAGGATGCCGTAAACCCGCACCATACAGTTCAAAAATGTTCAAATGTTTGTATAGCTTATGGGACTTAACTACGGGGTCATCAGTCACTAAACTTACAAACTACTTATGAACTACTTACAAACTAGGACGGCACAAATATCCATGCCCGAGGGGGGATTCGAACCCCCGACCGTAGTGGCCGTGCAGACCGTGACTGGAGCGCCTCAGTCTCCTCGGCCACCGCGACCGGCGCACCATACAGTGACGATATCAGTATGAAGCGGTAATTGTTGATGTATTTGTAGATTTTCTGTTGCCCAAGTCAACAATTCTGTTGATATATCCTGTCAGATGGAAGTAGGCTTTGTTTAACCACAAAATCTGCCACAGCCAATAATCGTCGCGAGCAAGAAATTAAAAAAAAAAAAATGTCTCTTGCTGGCAGATCAACAGGAAGCAACTCGTGCACAAGGGTAACTTTGAATACACAATGAATAAGGATGTTTTGTAGGATTTTACGCGCCGTGCTCAAAGATTTGTCCATTGTTCAGACAAGTCTCCGTGCACTACACGTTTGCATACTACCAATCTACACCTCCTGCACTGCTGTGACCACTTCTTTCACTGACGTCGAATCAATTCGTTTCCTCCCTCTACCAGATTGTACAACAAAGGAATCCGTCTTTTCGAACTTCCAAACCATTTTCTCCAGATCACAGCAGTTATCGGAAATAACGTGTTTTTTTTTTTTTTTTTTTTTTTTTTTTTTTTTTTTTTTTTTTTTTTTTTTTTTTTTTTTTCCAAACCTATCAGCGTCCAGAACTTCTGAGAGCGACTTCACGAGCAGAGTGCGATCCTCCATTGAGACAGACATGGCGAAAGTGTCAGACGCAAAAAGAGGGAAAGCCGTACACCTGGCCGGTTCATACCAACTTCAGTGGATCGTGCGCATAACAGGTGCTTACACTTACAATACACTGCCACATCTATTGATCAATTTTCACACTATTTATTTTTCTCCTGCCATACATATTCCCTCTTCTCCGATAATATTCTGTTGCAATTTGACGTCATTCTGACCAGTGATGCAATTTTTACATTGTAGGAGAAGAGAAGCCTTTAGTAGACAATAGGTGTTGTTTTACTCGTGGCATGTTAACTCACCACCACATGCCCACCGGTTGCGGTAGTAAACATCTGCATGAGTGACACCCTAGCGCCAAACAGTTGCTTCAGATTTTTAAAGTGTACCATAATTGTTTAAAACCTCACCTCTCACTGCTATGGAGTTTCTCATTGGCTATTTGGAGCAAGCGTGCCTCAGCCACAAAGTTGGGAAAAATATCGAAAGTGTGACCTAGCTACAGAAACTCACTCTCCATCGGCCTGCCTCCTTGGGTGACGACTAGATGGATTGCAATCAACAACTGTGCTGTCTGTTCTTCCGCACATGTCCATAGTAAAAAATGCTGCAATCTGTCGCCGTCGGGCGCTTCACCTCGATCCAGATGCCCAGCTCACTTGTGTGCCTCACCTCTGTCAGTTGCGACTAAAGTGCTGGCGCTATCTCAATATTCTTTGCTGCCTCAGCCACACTGTTTGGGAAGCCGCCCGTCTCTTTCCCAGTTCTATAAAGCCCATACTTAATCAATCCTGGACTATGGGAGCTTCGATTCGGCAGCCCCATCTGCATTACGGGTGTTGGACCCAATCCATAGAGGCGTCCATTTAGTGAAGTGGGCCTTCCACACAAGTCCAGTACCATGCATCCTTGTTGAAGCTGGGATTCCCCCTTCGATTCCGCTGGCAACATCTACTAGCCTCGTAATGCTTCGCCTCACTACCCAAATCGCAGGCTTCTTTTCCCAGCTGCTGCACTCCCCACGACGACAACAGGGGTAGGGTCTCCCTATCGCGGTTCGTGTTCGTTCCCTTCTCTCGTCGCTTGAGACCATTCCCATCCCTCCCACTTTTCACTAACTTTCCCGGGCCCCTCCTTGGTCCATTTCTCGTCTGCACCTTCGGCTAGACTTGTCCCGTGACTCAAAGGCCCATATTGCACCGTTGACTCTCCGTCGCCACTTTCTTGATTCTTTTCGTGGCTGGGCAGGCTGTGCCTATACCCATGGTCAGCATGTTGAACAGCAATCATTGCCCTGTGGGAGTAGCGTCCTCACAGATGACCTGGTGGCTATTTCACGTGCTCTGATCCCGCCCCCAGGGAGTCTACAGTTATCTACAGTGATTCCCTGGGTGACTTGCAAGTTCTTGAAAAACATTCTTTGGTGCAGTCAATTCAGGACTTTGTTTACAGTCTTGGCAAGTCTGGCCGCTCTATGATCTTAGTTTGAATCTCAGGCATTGGCATTTCAGGGAATGAGCTGGCTAGGTAGTCTACCACCTCAAGCCCCTTGCAAATTGATCTCTAGGGGACGGGATCTCCGACTGCAGTTACATCGGAAGGTACTTGGGCTTTGAAATTCTGAGTGGGTTGACTGCCCCAAACAAGCTCCGTGCAATGAAGCTCCCTTCGGCCGCATGGCTCACTGAGGGCTTCTCGTTGGGAATCAATTGTCCTTTGTCGCCTGCGTATTGGTCACACATGGAAGATACATGGCCATCATGGTCGCGAGTTCCCGTCATTGCCGCTGTAGCGCTTTGTTGACAGTGGTCGACATCCTGTTGGTCTGCCCACTTTTAGTTGCCTTGCAACAGTCTTTCGACCTGCCAGCTGCGCTTCCTTTTATGCTAGGAGACGATGCCACTGTGGCTTAGCGTGTTTTACGTTTTATTCGCACGGCTGGGTTTTATCATGTGATTTAATGGTGGGTACCAACGCCTGATCTTTCAGGCACCCACTATTCCAACAGTTTTGATGTTACTTTCGTATGGTAATCCTACTCTTAACTGGAGTTTTTTTTTTTTTTTTTTTTTTTTTTTGTGCTGAGTGACTGGCTCATCCTTTATTATCCTCGTGATCAGCCTGTCACGGTATTCTGCTGTAAAATTTTAGTTCAGTTAAACACTTTCTTTATCCCTTTTGCGTTTTCTTCTTTGAGTTATTGGTGAAATATTCCCTTTAAATGTGTACACTTTGTGGGTTTCCGTTCTCTGTATTCAGCGCCAGATTTTCCTCTGCTGTGATTTTGGAACATATAATTTGTTCGAACATTATGAACTACCTCGAAGAGAACGACCTATTAACGAATAGTCAACACGAATTCAGAAAGTATCGCTCTTGCGAAACACAGCTTGCCCTTTATTCACATGAAGTGATACGTGCCATCGACAAGAGATCTCAGATCGATTCCATATTTCTGGATTTCCGGAAGGCTTTTGATACTGTAAATCACAAGCGGCTTCTAATGAAATTGCGTGCTTATGGAATATCGCCCCAAATGCGCGATTGAATTCACGAATTCCTATCAGAAAAGACACAGTTCCGTAGTAACTGACGGTAAGTCATCGAGTAAGACAGAAGTTATTTCTGGCATTCCCCACGGAAGCGTTATAGGTCCCCTACTGTTTCTTGTGTTTATAAACGATTTAGGAGACAATCTGAATAGCTCTCTTAGACTGTTCGCAGATGATGCTGTCGTTTATCGGTTAGTGAAGTCAACAGAGGATCAAAAGCAACTGCAAAGCGATATAGACAAAATTTCTACATGGTGCGACAGTTGGCAACTAAAACTAAGTAATAAAAAGTGTGAAGTAATACACATGACCACTAAAAGAAATCCGCTGAACTTCAATTACACGATAAATCAGTCAAACCTTACGGTCGTAAATTTTGCCAAATACCTAGGAGCTACAATTACGAACAACGTAGACTGGAGAGAGAGCACAGAAAATATTGTGGGGAAGGGGAACCAAAGGTTACGTTTAATTGGCAGAACGCTTCGAAGATTCACCAGCTCCACTAAAGAGACTGCCCACATCACAGTTGTGCGTCCTCTCCTGGAGTACTGTTGCTCAGCATGGAACTGACGGAATACATTGAGAAGATTCAGAGAAGAGCAGCTCGTTTTGTTTTATCACGTTATAGAGGGGAAAGCGTCACGGAAATGTTGCACGATTTGAGGTGGAAATCATTAAAAGAACGACGTTATTTGTTGCGGAGAGATGTATTTGCGAAATTTCAATCACTGACTTTTACTTCTGAATGTGAAAATATTTTTCTAGCAGGCACGTACATAGGGAGACGTGACCATCCCAATAAGAGAATTGAGATCGAAAAGGGAACGATTTAGGTGTTCTTTCTTCCCGAGCGCTATTAGAGAATGGAACGGAAGAGAAAGATTATGAAAGTGGTTTAATGAACCCTCTGCCAGGCACTTAAATGTGATTTGCAGAGGGTCTATGTAGATGTAGATGTTTTAATAGTTGAACAACAGACGACGGTTACTGAAGACATTTAAAATTACAATATCCTTTTTACCGTGATCCGATTTTGATAAAAATATGCCTATACGTTGACCCAAACGTTTCTCATGTTTCTTGTGAAAAACTCATGAAAATTCGTCCAGTAGTTTTGAAGATTGAAGTGAACAGCGACAGGCCTACATTTACAGTTTTATTATTAGTACAGATAAAATGTTTCTTGAAGGTAGGTTGGAACATATATGGTCCACTGGACAGACGAACACGCTACCACCAGAGCTGTTATTCCTTCTGTCTCCTTTTTCCACCGTCACTTTCTACGATTCTCTTTCAACACAAAGAAGCGCGAATATGTTCGCATGCCAAAACTTTTGGTGAAAATAACGGAATGAAGACTAAGGCTGCTGAATTACTATTTTTCTGTTAGTCTTCTAAACAGGATCTTCCTTTTCCTATGCTCGACATGAGCATTCTCAGTTGGTTCCCTTCTTTGCCTTGCTACCCCAAGATGTGCTGCTTATCAAAGACAAAGTCTATAAGCTCTGTAAAGAAGGTAAGGAAGGATGGGAGATTAGAATTTAAATATCGCCGGCAACGTGGTCATTAGATACGGGACAATGGAGTTGGTGGCGTTGAATAAAATTAATGATATAATAAAGAACCATCCCGGAATTTGCTTGCTACGATTTGGGGAAATCGGGGAAAACCTAAATCTGAATGGTCAGAGATGAATTTCAATCACTGTCCTCTCGAATGCGAGTAAAGATTTTATTACTTCTGTGCTTGACATATTTATACGTGGGGCGTGACGAAAAACAGGTAGAGAAAGGTTATGAAAGTGGTTTAATGAACCGTCTGCCAGGCATTTAAATGTGATTTGCAGAGTATCTACGTACATGTAGATGTCTAATGTCTTTGCTAGGAACAGGGCACTGATGACCTAGCAGTTTAGTCCTCTCTAAACAACAACACCAATTGTCAAATTTTTTGATAGTGTGCATTGTGTCTGTCTGGTCCGGTATCGGATTCTACTATAGAAACAAGCTCTTCGAGTTGCTGGCTCATTTCAGTGCGCAGTCCTGCGTTTTGCTTGACGCGTTGCCGCCGTTGTCGAGTGCCGGTCAGTGCAGCTAGGCTAGCTAGCTCTGGCGTGTTTTTGCTGGCGGCGGTTCGCCACGTCAGCCGCCGCGCTGTGCTGTTATGAGGAAGTGCGACACGGGCGCCAATTGCACGCGGCCTTGGTGGAAGCAGACGCGCCTGCAGCCGAGCTGCTGCGCTGGGCGCTCGCGTCACCAGCACACAGATGGGCCCAAGCATTCTACATCTACATCTACATACACCGAAATCCAGCGTAAGGTGCGTGGCGGAGGGTACACTGTACCACTACTAGGCATTTCCTTTCCTATTCCACTCCCAGATAGAACGAGGGAAAAAAAGAATGCCTATATGCCTCCGTACGAGCCCTAATTTCTCTTATCTTGACTTTGTGATCACTACGCGAAATGTAAGTAGGCGGCAGCAAGACCGTACTACACTCAACTTCAAATTCCGGCCCTCTAAATTTCTTCAAGAGAATTTCACGAAAAGAACGTCGTCTTTCCTCCATCGATACCCAATTGAGTTGTCGGAGCATTTCCGTGGCACTCACGCATTGTCGAACCTACCAGTAAAAAACCTAGCTGCTCGTCTCTGAACTGCTACTTTGTCTTCCTTTAAGCTGATCTGCTGCGGGTCCCAAACACTTGAACAATACTCAAGACGTGGTCATAGAAGCGTTTTATACGCGGTCTCCTTTACAGATGAAGTACATCTTCCCAAAATTCTCCCAATAAACCGAAGTCGGCTGTCAGCCCTACTCACAACTGTCCTTACATGCTCGTTCCATTTCATATCGCTCTGCAATGTTACGCCTAGATATTTGAACGACGTGACAGCATCAAGAAGCTCACTACTAATGCTGTATTCGAACATTATGGGATTGTTTTTTCCACTCATGCGCATCATCTTACATTTTTATACATTGAGAACTAGCTGCCAATCTTCGCACCAACTAGAAATTTTGTCTAAGTCATCCTCTATGCTATAACAGTCAGTTACAGACGACACCCTCCCATACACCACAGCATCATCAGCAAACAGCCGCAAATTACAACTTTCTCTGTCCATCAGATCATTTATATAGATAGAAAATAATAGCGGTCCTCTCACACTCCCCTGGGGCACGCCTGACGATACACTCGATCTCTGATGAACATTCGCCGTCGAGAACAACGTACTGCGTTCTATTACTTAGGAAGTCTCCCAGCCAGTCACAAATCTGTGAACCTATTCCATATGTCTTCGTTAGCAGTCTGCAGTGTGGCACCGCGTCAAACGCCTTTTTGAAATCGAGAAAATACAATCTGCCTGTTGCATCCATGGCTCGCAAGATGTCTTGTGAGCAAAGGGCAAGCTGAGTTTCATATGAACTATGTTTCCTAAAGCCGTGCTGATTCATAGAAAGAAGCTTTTCTGTCTCAAGAAAATTTATTGTATTCGAACTGAGAATATGCTCCAGACTTCTACAGGAAACTCACCTGCACTTTTTACCAATCATCAGGAACTTTGCGCTGAATATTTCCTTTGCTTCTTATGATGCTTTGGAGGAAGTTTTGGGTGTTTATAAAACCCTAACCCAATAGTCCAAGTTTAAATCGGCGACACGTCTGCGTTTTGTTCTCTGACTATCCTTGAATTCCCAACCATGTGGAGTTTTCTCTGTTTATCTCAGAGATATTTGCCGGGACCATTTATTACCGAATGTCTAGTTGAGGCGTTGCGGATACGAAGGGCGAACGCAACAGATCCTTTGCAGGTAAATGCGTTTGAATATATGTTCCATGAGGGCGAACTCCATGAGGGTACATTCAAAATATTTTCGTTGTGGGATGTGTCATTGTTTGTTGATTACTTGATAACAATAAACATATTACATAATAATTGACCAGGAATTTGTATGTATATCGCTTCATTTTCAAAGAAATGCGCATCTTATTTATAATTTGTAATACATTTAAATGATATTATGTAGCCGGCCGCGGTGGCCGAGGGGACTGCGGCGCGTCAGTCACGGTCTGCACGGCCACTAAGGTCGGGGGTTCGAATCCCCCCTCGGCCATGGATTTTTGTGCCGTCCTTAGTGTTAGCTAGTTCATAAGTAGTTTGTAAGTTTAGAGACTGATGACCCCGTAGTTAAGTCTCATAAACTATACAAACATTTGAACATTTTGATAATGTCTATATTCTCTAACAAACATACATACAAAATATTGTCAAACGAGTTTGAACACGATTTACATTAATGAACTACATTAAGTCATCATAATCAGGTTGGTCATCAACTATTTCCTTGTTGGGCGTGGGGTTAGTTGATTGCTGAAATGCAAGAGTCGTTATAAAGTATATTGACATCGTAGTGGAACGTACGGCAGAAGATCTCTGACATCTTCTAGTTTTGTAGGGGTCACAGTCACAGGTTAAGCATAATGCCGCCTTAGCGCAACCTTCACCAGATTAAACTTGGATGGGTCATAACAGCTGGCCTTTCCTTTCTAAAGTTACACCGCAGATTATACGCCACGATCGTAACTTTTATGGACGTAGAACCCCTGTCTGTATTCTTTGGTGTACTCAAAAATAGCACCATCCTTGGATCTGCGTTTTTGTAGTATATTTCTGAAGAATGGCATAGTCCAAAACAAAATCTCCTGCGACTGATACTACCGCTAATGGCTTTTTCTGACGGCACTTTGTAGGGAAGTAATCATAATGATCCCCGGTGTACCGGTCAATGGAGGTGTGGAGTGTTGAGTTCGCCTTTCGAATCAGCCCTCCTATGGCAGTTTCCAGCAAGCGTGTTATTCTCCTCTGTGTATTTTGAGAGTGAAAGAAGTGCGAATGCAACATGAAAAATATACCTTAGATTTTCTCAGATGTCTAGATTCGAATTTCGGAATAATATATATAGTCCCGATGTTGAGTTCGCCCATCGTATTCGAAACGCCTCAACCGTTTCCAACAGTAATGACTTTCACGATCAAAGTGTGATCTTTTCTGAACAAAAAATAACTAGATCGATCTCCAAAGTTTTCGAGTCGAATTCTGGGGGATCTGGAATAAAAAGCAGAGACTATAAACATCATAACTACAGAATATGTTTATAATTATTTATGTAGTTGTAGCCACGAAAATCTTGTTAGGGTGGATTACAATAAATACTGAAAGACGACCGTCTGTCGTCTTCCATATATTTCTTATATAATTGTAATTTGTTTGATGTTGCTAGATTAGCATTTTGTTAAAACTAGAACCCTACTCTTTACGAGGCATGAGGAATAGCATTTTTTCTTTCATGTTTTAAAATATTAATTTCTGAAATGTTCGTTAATATTGCTAGGATTTTGTTATTTTAATAATTTATCATTGTGGTTATGAATGTGGCAATAAGTACGGCTTCTCGCTACGTCATTGTCCCTGTGAGAATGTGTACTTGTTTTACTTTTAAGTGGATGTGCGAGAATCTAATGGCTGTCTGAATGTGGGCAGTAATGGCTCGCTATGCGTGGTTCTCTCTGGCTCAGAGTCGATAGTTAGTCATTAACGACCCCTGCTGCTAATGTGATCAAAGAGGTTTCTACACCCTTTGGTTACAAGCCAGTCGACGAGCCCTCTCCAGGGTGAGTATCGCGATCTTCTCTCCCCACCACCAATGTTTTCCTGGGTTTTCCAGTTTCTAGTAAGCTTCGCGCCTCCTGGCCACTCGGTCTTCACTTTGTGCTGGGATCGTGGTGAGGTAAGGTTGGTTCTGCTCTTGTGTTCGTGGAGATGGTAGCGATTCGTTGTCTAGCATGTTTAATTTCAAAATGTTCAAATGTCTGTAAATCTATTGGACCAAACTGCGTGCTTATCAGTCCGTAGCTTACAAACTACTTAAACCTAGGTAAACTAACCTAAGGACAACACACACACCCACGCCCCAGGAAGGACTCAAACCTCCACGGCGAGCAACCGCGCGCTCCACAGTGAGGCGCTTTAGACCGCTCGGCTACTCCACTGCGGCAGTGTTTAATTTAAACTCTTGAACTTAGATTCATTTTTCGGAATATTTTTTCTGATCATGCTTTGAAATATGTTCTAGTTTTACAATCCAGTGATTCCCAACAGATAAATGCGGTGTATGTGTGACTAGTTGTAGTTTGATAATGGCGTGGTATATTCAAACCTTTAGTGATTATGTGGTGGTGTACGAAATCTGTGTAAATTCTTTCTAGCTTTTTGGGGTGTTCATTTTTGTACAATGCATGTAAAATCTTTCTTATGGTTTCCTTCCGTGAGTGATATGTGTGTTCCATGTGGTTGGTTCTTAGAACAAAGCCTTCAGCTTCCACAATTGTTTGTTCCATGCCCATCAGGCAAATAACTATGCGTATATCCCTCTGATTACCACTAACATTTCGCGATCTTCTCTCCCCGCCTATTTTAAATTTGCTGTTTCTTCTCCGAACCTGTACTATGCTCAGTCTTTGTGAGTAATTCTCGCCGAGCTTGTACAACCTCCTTCAATAGCTTGCTTATGAAATTCTACGTATTTCTAAGAGTTGCATGGCGTAGTTTTTATTCTCACTTTTCAGTCTTTGTAATTATTTCACTTTTCTGGTTTTTTGAGACTGGACTTCATCCGTCTCTGTAATCGCTCCCTATCGCGTGTAGCTGCATTTCATTCGCTTCCTTATGTCATTCTAAACATTTCTATGGGTTGCATGCCGTAGTTGGTATTTTTATTTTTCCGACTTTGTAATTATTTCACTTTTCCGGGTTTTTGAGACTGGATGTCTTCCGTCTCTCCAATCGCTGTATTTCAGTAGCTTCCTTATGAAATTCTATTCAATTCTGGGATTGCACGCGGCAGTTAATTTTCTTAATTGAATTTATACATTTTTATCGTTTTTCGGATAACGTGGCTCCGAAAACCGGCTTCAGGGGTTTGCAGCTAGTCACCTGAATTCACACCACTTCTCATAAAACCAGTGCCTAGATAGTTTACTCTCAGATTGAAACTTAAGAGTCCGCCGCGATTTTGTGTAATGAATCCGATTTTTAACCACTTCACCTTCAGTGGAGTGCGATCATGTAACGTATCCGTGTGTCGCCGTTACGGTGTGAGCCCGCGGTGTAATCTAAATGCAACGTAACTTTGCTATACTCACGCACCATTCAAATCAGGCACGACAGACCAGAGCCATCTTCGCAGCTTTATTATATATAATGTTGTGTGGTACCTCCGGGTTTGCTTAATTTCGCCTACGATAGCGGCGCTTGCTTCTGCCTCGCTTCAGCACGCTGATGTTGGTGAGTTTTGCTGTTGTATTGCGTGTGTGTGAGTGAGTGAGTGTTGTTTGTAAATCCTCCCCCCCCAGTAGCGTTAAGTCCTGTGTAATTTATGTTAAATTCAATGCTGGGAATCGTCAGTATTAGATATGTGAATGGGATGCGTTTTTATTTTTCAAATGTTTGTAATTCTATCGGACCAAACTGCTTGGTCATCAGTCCGTAGCTTAGAAACTACTTAAACCTAGGTAAACTAACCTAAGGACAACACACACACCCAGGGAGGACTCGAACCTCCACGGCGAGCAACCGCGCCCTCCGCAGCGAGATGCCTTAGACCGCTCGGCTACCCTACCGCGGCCATTTTTATTGTATTAACAAAATTGGTTCCCCATTTTTGCTTGCGTTTCGACCTGAATAAACAAGTTAAGTTCAGTATAATTTTGACTTGCCTATAAATTGTTGTTTTCGAGCTCGTTCCCCCTTTTATTTAACATTGTTTTTCATCAGTGCTGAGAACAGGCTCAGAGGCAATTTTTTTTAATGATTAAGTTCCGTTGCGCCATAGATGTTTTTTTCTTAGCCACCTTTATGAAATAACTTTAATTTGTTTCTTAATGCCTGTGTGTAATTTCGTGTGAGCTCCTATGTATATTGGCCACTGCATCGTTCCTGTTATTACAGTAATTTGAACCAAGTCAGTTCTCAATTTGGGCCAGGGAACAAGGTTTCGCAGCAGGGAGTAAACGGTAGCTCACACGGACCTTTTGCTAATTTTACTGCTAAAATTAAGCTTTTTTATAACAGTAAACTCTTATCTGGGTACCTCCTACCAGAATTAAGCTTTTATTTCGTACAGTGGCCCACTTTTAATACACTTGCCATAATAAAAAAAAATGTTCAAATGTTTGTTAAGCTTATGGGACTTAACTACGGGGTCATCAGTCCCTAAACTTAGAAACTACTTATCAACTACCTTATACTAAGGACGGCACAAATATCCATGTCCGAGGGGGGATTCGAACCCCCGACCGTAGTGGCCGTGCGGAGCGTGACTTTGCCATAATAATTATGGGATCAGTTGAGATATCTAAGTTCTGAAGTCAAAATGAACTAAACTGGTCCGAATTTTTTCTGTCGGTTCTACGAATAGAGACAACAACATTAAGGCAACCGAGATTATTTATTATTTTTATTTCAATTGCCTTTGCCACTGAAGCATCTTCGCAGCAGAAGGGCATGTGTCCAGTGTTTTACACTGATATCCCTATTACATTCATAATAACACCAGATGCAACCGCACATAGGCTACAACGGCGTGATTTTGTCCTTAGTTCTTTTTCTACCCGTGGAAATGGATGACTTTGTCCTTAGTTCTTTTTCTATCCGTGGAAATGGATGACATGTGGCCAGGGATTAGTCTACGGACCCACAAAACATAATTACTCCGCACGATGCCGTGAATGCACAGAACTGTCGCATATTTTGTTCTACTCCCCAACACGTTGTACAGGAGGCATCCTCTGCAATCAGCTTATGCGACTGAGTAGTACGGTTTCAGTATATTTTTCATTCTTGGTCCGGTTTTCTTCCTCGTGGGCCTGTTAGGTATACAGCAACATGTGCACGCTCAAAAGACCTCCTCGTACAACACTTGATTTCGGATTAGCAAGAGGGTTGGTTTGTTTGGTTGGGATAGGGGGACTAAACTAATGAGGTAATCAGTCCCCCGTGGGGGAGGGGAAGGAGTGAGGGTAGGAAAGGAGGGGTGGGGGAAAGGAAACGCAGTCCGGGAAGTAAAGAAGGAAGGAAAACGACGTTAGCTCGGGGCCCCGTGTTCGCACGGACCTACTCACGAAAGAACCGTCAGCCCCATGGCGACGGGGGGGGGGGGGGGGGTTGCAAGAACGGAACCTCTAAATTCATGCAAGATGGAGCGAAACGACATGTTGCTCATCACGTGAAACATGTGCTTCGACAAAGGATCGCTGTGATCGTGTCATCTCTAGGCACTTTCAACATGTGTGGCCTTCCATATCTCCTGACCTAAACCCCTCTGACTTTTCGTTCTGAGGATATTTGCAGGATGGTATCTCTCAGAATTTATCCTATGTGTTTCTGATCTGAAGCACAGCATACACCATACCGCCCATATTACATCGGGTATGCTGCGGGAGACTGTCGACCATATCGTGATACGGATACAGCATGTTGCTGAGTCGGGAGGCCATACTGCACACACATATCCAAATATATGTGCCAGAACCACCGTTATCATGCGTTTGATCGTTTCTCCACTATTCCTTCACCCACACCACATTCTGGCTGCTTACAGTGCCATATTTTCGCCTGGTGACAGAAACTGGAATGAGGAACTCTTCTCGGCTGATCAGCCGAGTGTTGGCGTAGTCTTGGCGCGACGTCTCGATGAGTTTTGTACTCATCATCCTCACCACTCGGCTGCTCAACCTAGAAGAGTTCATCACTGGAATACGCCGAGAAAGCCTGCAATAGAAGCAACGTGAATTACAATTTTTTCATCACAGATTAGATTAGATTAATACTTGTTCCATAGTCATATATACGATATTTCGTAATGATGTGGAACGTGTCAGTTTAGTAAATGTTGTCTATACTTGACAATCAATATTTTAAGGATTTTTTCTTTTGTTTTTTGTTTTTATTTATTTATTTATTTTTATAATTTTTTAAGTTTTATCTAAAAATTCATCTACATTGTAGAAGGAGTTGCCATTCAGAAATTTCTTTAATTTCTTTTTAAATACTAGTTGGCTATCTGTCAGACTTTTGATGCTACTTGCTAAGTGACCAAAGACTTTTGTGGTAGCATAATTCACCGCTTTCTGAGCCAAAGTTAGATTTAACCTTGAATAGTGAATATCATCGTTGCGCCTAGTGTTGTAGCTATGCACACTTCTATTACTTTTTAATTGGATCGGATTGTTAATAACAAATTTCATGAGTGAAGCTACAGTGAGGATCCCTAGATCCCTAAATAAATGTCTGCAGGATGCTCTTGGGTGGGCTCCAGTAAATATTCTGATTACACGCTTCTGTGCAATGAATACTTTTTTACTCAATGTTGAATTGCCCCAGAATATGATCCCATATGAAAGCAATGAATGAAAATAGGTGTAGTAAGCTAATTTACTGAGATGTATATCACCAAATTTTGCAATGACTGATAGAATAAGTAGCTGACCTCAAATTTTTCAGGAGATCTTCAATATGTTTCTTCCAATTCAGTCCCTCATCAATGCAAACACCTAAAAATTTTGAATATTGTACCTTAGCTACAGATTTATGTTCAGTGTCTAAATTTATTAATGGTGTCATGCCATTTACTGTATGAAACTGTATATGCTGGGTTTTATCAAAGTTTAACGAGATCCATTTGTAGAGAACCACTTCATAACTTTCACTCACACTCACTGTCACTCACACTCACACTCGCCGAGCGCACTGATTCCTGAACATACGCACGAAGTTTCAGCTTCTTACAGGCCTCACTTCAGCACTGGAAACACTGTCAGTTTAATGTTAACCACCGCTCTGTAAACTTGTTCTGCAACACATGTGGCACAAAGGTCGGTGGTAGAGAGAGCAAGCGCTGACTTCAGATTTCATTTCGCGGCCTTTAAACCTTTCTTCTTCCCTTTCTGCCTGTTTCCTGCTACCTTTAATGCCCCGCGGATACAGTGCGGCGCATTCTCCGAGATCCAGTGCTGTGGGTCTCATTACCGGCCGAGACGAAACAGAAACGCACGGTCCCACGGTAGGGGCCGTTGTCGCAGACTGCGGAGTGGTGAGTTCCGGCCATTAGCGTTTCCTACACCGCGGCCCAGTTCCGTCTGCTGGGAAGCCGGCGGGATGTGCGTGGCGTGCACGTGCCACGGCGCGGCGGGGGTCCGCCTGTTGTGAGGTTTCTACCCGGCCACAATGCCGAGCGCAGGGAAAGCAGGCAAGACAGTCAGGCCCGCATTACACTATAAAGCGCCTGTCTGTTTTGGTTTTGTTGGGGGTCACAATGGACCTGCCGTCAACGACAACCACCTCTCAGATGAGAAATGGTACTCTGTTAACAAGAATAAAGGGGCAGCCCTGGACTGCACCCAAAACCACAATACACTGATCTACAATTCAAACTAGAGACTTTTTTTTTAAACGTGAATAGCAAAATTACATGATATCTCACAAGGAAAGTACATGGGCTCGAACAAACATATCTGTATGAACGTTTGGTTACAGGAGCTCTACGTACACCACAATGTGCTGGTGGGTGTCGTTTTTCTGCAAAGCTCTGCAACCATGCTCTAGATAGCACTGTAGATGTAATTGTAGACGCCATACGTAATGCAGATATCTTAACTATAACTTATAGTCATCGTACATGTTCTCTAGCGAATTGTCATCAAAAGCCGTGATGATAGTTGCAACTTTAACCTTCTTCACGAAAGACTGTTGGTATTCACTGCCACTGCTTCCATCGCCTCTTCCCGCACTTACCGTAGCACTACCGCTTGCAATGAGTTGTTCGTCATTATCATCCCTATTATCAGCATTATGTTTTAGTGTTATAACAGTATCTAACTTATGGTCATATTTCTGTACCATAACAGATACGAGAAAGCATGCAAATGATTCACCATCTTCACGAAGAAGGGTTCTTCGCAACTTCATCTCAACTAATCGCAATGCATTAGCAGGATTGATTAGTAATCGCCACCCCATCTGACGCTTCACCTCACAAATAACGTCACAAAACGCAACTTCGGTGGCACACTGCACCGTCCCTACTGGCGAACCAACACGTCAAAGTGCAATGCGGCGTGGCACACGCATAGGCCTCTAACGGACGACTGCACAGTTTTGCAGATGCAGGAGTATCACTAGTGCAATAAGGGATCTTTACATTATCTCTCATACGATTTTGGTGTATATTTGTTTGTTCGAGCCCAAGTACATTCCTTGTCAGTGCAATGAACCGCCAGTCTCTCTCTCTCTCTCTCTCACACACACACACACAATATATACTGGGTGATAAAAGTCAGTATAAATTTGAAAGCTTAATAAATCATGGAATAATGTAGATAGAGAGGTAAAAATTGACACACATGCTTTGAATGCATGGCGTTTTATTAGGGAAAAAAAAGTCCGACAAATGGCGCTAGACAGTAAACCGTCAGTGACTGCACATGAAAATCGTGTATAAAAGGGAGCTGTAATGAGACACTGAGAGAATCAGACGCACCAGCAGTCGCAGCATGTTAATGTTAACTGAAAAGGAGCTTTTAGTGAAGCTGTATTATCAGAATGGGGAATGTGCCAGTTCAGCGTTACGATCCTATCGCCATAGGAAGGGGATACGAACGGGTAAAGGTCCGTTGACAAATGCAGCTGTGGTGAGAATGATTTCGAAGTTCGAAGCCACGGGTTGTTAAGACAATAGACCCCGCAGTGGCCGACCGAGCACAAGGTGTAATGCTGCTGAGACCGTTCAGGAAGAAATAGAGACTGCAGCGGGTTCGTTTATGCACGGGGAAATGAGCGCTTGTGCAGTCGCACGTCGCACCGGCATTCCATACTGTACTCTTTGGTTGGCACTTAGGCGTACCCTCCGATGCTACCCTTACATAATCCATCGGCATCATGGCGATTTAGTGAAGCGGAGAGCATTTGCGGTGTGGGCGTTTCAAAAGCTGGCGGAAGATGACGATTGGTTGAGTAACGTGTTTGGGACCGACGACGCTCATTTCACGCTCCGAGGGTCTGTCAACGCCCACAACTGCAGAATTTGGGCTACCGAAAATCCTAGAACTGTCGTGGAAACTTCATTGCACGACGAGAAAGTCACGGTTGGATTTATATCTACCTTCATCGGGCCTCTTCTTCTTTTTTTATTTATTGATTTATTTATTTTTTCGAGGAACTGCGTATTCTGGTTTTGTAACTGCTACCGCGACGAGTGACAGAATCGCACCATTCCCAGCCTGGCTGATAAACACCTGCTGGAACGTACGATTTTATGCAGGATGGCGCTCCAACCCATATTGCTAACCGCGTGAAAGATCTCTTCCGCGCGTCGTTTGGTGATGATCGTGCGCTTAGCCGCCACTTTCGTCATGTTTGGCCTCCCAAGTCTCGAGACCTCAGTACGTGGGATTATTGGCTTTGGGTTTACCTGAAGTCGCATGTGTATCGTGATCGACCGACATCTCTAGGTTTGCTGAAAGAAAACATCCGACGCCGATGCCTCAGCATAACTCCGGACATGCTTTACAGTGCTGTTCACAACATTATTCCTCGAATGCAGCTGTTATTGAGGAATGATGGTGAACATATTGAGCATTTCCTGTAAAGAACATTATCTTTGCTTTGTCTGAATTTGTTATGCCAATTATTACTTTTCTGATCAGATGAAGCGGCATCTGTCGGATATTTTTTGAACTTTTTTTTTCTTGGTTCTAATAAAACCCCATGCGATTCCTAGCATGTGTGTCAATTTTACCTCTCTATCTACATTTTTCCGTGATTTATTAAGTTTTCAAATTTATACTGACTTTTTGATCACCCGGTACATTAGAGTCATATAATTAGGCGATGTTGACGATTAGGTAATGAGACAATGAAAGCAATACACTCTTTCAAATTCTGAAGGCAGCAGGGGTAAAATATAGGGAGCGAAGAGTTAAATTCAACTTGTACAAAAGCCAGACAGCAGTTAGTATAGTCGAAGGGCATGAAATGATCGCAATGTTTAGGAAGGGAGTAAGACAGGATTGTATCCTTTCCCCAATATTGTTCAATCTGTACATTCAACAAGCTGTAAAGGATCGCAAGAAGAAATTTTGAGAGGGAATTTAAGTCCAAGGAGAGGGACTAAAGACCTTGCGGTTTGCAGAAGACAGTAATTCTGTCAGCAAAGAAGCTGGAAGAACAATTAAATGGAATTGACAGTGTCTTGAAAGGAAGATATAACATGAACATTGACAAGAGTAAACTCGAGGGTGATCGAACATAGTGTCAGAAAATCAGGCTGAAGGAGTCAGATTAGGTAATGAGACGATAAAAATAGTAGATGGGTTTTGTTATTTGAACAGAATAATAACTCCTGATGGCCGAAGTAAATATAAAATTCAGAATGGATATGGGAAGAAAAGCGTTTCTGAAAAAGCAAGCCGGCCGCGGTGGCCGAGGGGACAGAGGCGCTCCAGTCACGGTCTGCACGGCCACTATGGTTGGGGGTTCGAATCCCCACTCGGGCATGGATATTTGTGCCGTCCTAGTTCGTAAGTAGTTCATAAGTAGTTTGTAAGTTTAGGGACTGCTGACCCCGTAGTTAAGTCCCATAAGCTTAACAAACATTTGAACATTTTAAAAAAGCAAAATTTTCTGACATCCAATATTAATTTAAATACTAGTAAATCCTTTCCGAAAGCACCCGGAGTGCAACATTGTATGGGAGTGAAATGTGGACGATAAGGAGACAAAAAGAGATGATAGTAGCTTTTGAAATGTAGTGATGAGTAGAATAGATCACGTAACTAAAGAGGACGTGCTCAAGATAATTGGGGAGAAAAGTTCTGGCGTATCCCGACTAACAAGGGAATGGTCAGACGTGTCATCCCGAAACATGTATGGTGTTTTTTTTTTTTTTTTTTTTTTTTTTTTTTTTTTTTTTTTTTTTTTTTTAAGCGCTGTTAGTTAACATTGAAGGAAGTCTGTATGTAGAATGTTAGCTGCTGACATGACCTGGAAGGCACCTAAAAAAATGACGAAACTGGCATTTTTTCCTGCTTGGCGCTTGCGAAATGGCGAGTCGCGAGCTCTTGTTATGGTGAGCTTTGTGCGCATGTTCCGGAGGTGCGGCCGTCTTATCGCGGCGTTCAGTAAAGAGGAATATCGTTTCGCAGTTTTGGTGAAAAGGGAAACGAATATTCGTTTCTGTGGCGTGCACTTCCTTTTCATTTCTGGTACCTATTTCGAAACATACCGTCCTCAAACTGGTTGGAGATGTGAAAGATATTCTGTACATCTACATCTATACTCCGCAAGCCACTTTACGGAGAAATCTCCCCTCACAAGTGATGGTAAACCCTGTCAATGTTTTTCTGCTTGCCATGGAGATATATCACAGACGCCAAATGAATCAATCAACAGAAGCGTGAAGACTATGTGATGTGCGACATGGTAGTTGAACTTCTATACGAGCATGCAAATAGCGCAGACATGTGGCTAGAAACGACTGAAACACTCGATATTGCAGACTGTGAATCTACAGACGGCGAACAAAGATGCACACATGAAGACTCTTCGAGTAATAGTGCCACATACCATCATCAGTTATATCCGAAAGCAACACCAGCAACTACAATTACATTATCAGACGAAGAAAAAGCTGTGAAGTATTGATTTAACGAAAGTGGTAAGAAACGCCTACGTGTCAGTACTGTTCAAAGTAGGTGTCGCTTTGTCCGTTCTGAACGTGAATTGTGTAGATGGAAAAAGGAAGTCGCTGGACGACGTAATAGTAGACTAGAAATTGCGACGGAGGTAAATGCGCGACTTTTTGAGCAATTTACCGATGCCAGACGACAGTCATTGAGTGATTGGTCGTTAGAGATTGCCAACGCGATAGGCGCTAAAGAATTTACAGTTCTCAAAGTTGGATTAGTCGCTTCAAAAGATCACATAAAATTGTGGCACGAAAAATAACAGGTCGGAAAATGAAGTGACTCAAATGGAAATGATAGAAGCTTTTCTTACGACTGCAAAAAATAAGTTCGCTAGTTTTACTGAATCTTACGTTTACAAAGCAGATCAGTCAGGTTTTCAAAAAGAAAAGCGTGCGAAAACAACACTGTCATTCGAAGAGGAAAATCATATTGAGGCAATTGCGCAGTCCACGACTGCACTCACCCATTCAAACACTATAATGCCCATAATAAGTCTGGATGGTTTATTGCTGCGTAAACTATATGTGTGTCTTCAAGAACCAACTGGACATTTTGGACCACGTGTCAAACGAACAATGTTCTACGCAGACAATCTTGTGGTAGACGCATCGAAGTCTGGAAAAATGGGAAATGATAACGTTACACTTTTCATGCGTCATGCTTTCCTTTCGTTCTGCGGGAAAAAATTTCTTCTCCTTCTACATTCTTGGTCAGGTCATAAAAGTTCTGATTCATTAAGAGCTGTATTTCGAGCTCACCCTCACAAAGAAGTAGAGATACTTCAGATTCCACCCTGCACGACGAACGTAATTCAACCGTTAGACAGAGAATTTTTCCGCTAGTGGAAGGCATTTTACAGAAGACTTACAGAGAAAATTATTGTGTGCAAGTCACTGCAGTTTCCTGTCTATCGCCGTGACAATATTCTCAAGTTGCAATCAGTCGTACATTATCAGTTTTCCTCCCCACGGTTTCAAAATGTGATTAAATATGTGTGTCACGCCTCGAAATATACTGATGTTAGGCCTGCTTCCTTCCTAACACCGTCCGAGATTTTTATACGGACGTCTAACAATGTCTGTGATTCACAGGGCTGTCATATGTCGTCTTTGCTTGTATGTTCTTGGTGCACAAAAAAACCTATGTTTTGAACATTGTATCAATATTTCGCATTTTTGCGGTAATTATAAGAAATAAAAGTTTGACGTGTTCTAAACCGTATATGTATTTGTGTCTATTTCAAACCTATTTGGAAAGAATGTTGTAGATAACATATCAGCTTCATTTGTCAACGGATATATTATTATCGTATTTATTAATTATCGTACGATCGCTTTCACTAGGCGAATCAGTTCTCTCACTGCTGCGGCAGGAGAGCGGCGCGTAGCTAACACCATCTTGTCCCTAGATGGCGTTGGTATAACGTAGCAAGAGGTCAGGGTTGTACAACAGGCAGTTATAAGCGCGGAATCCATGCGACAATAAGTCATACTTCATAAAAGTTTTTACAGACTTCCATTTCATGTCAGCAGCTAACAGTCTGCATACAGACTTCCTTCAACGTTAACTCACAGTGGTTAAAGTAGCAACACAGGTTTCGACATGACAAGTCTGACCATTCCCTTGTAAGAGAAGCGATATGTTGGTGGGACACATTCTGAGACATCAAGGAATCGACAACTTAGCATTAGAAGGAGAGTCTGAAGTAAAAATAGTAGAGGCAGATCGAGGGACGAATACAGTAAGCAGATTCAAAAAGATGTAGGTTACCGTTTTTAGTCTCACATGACGAGGCTTGCACAGGACAGGGTAGCGCGGAGAGCTGCATCAAACCAGTTTGTGGACTGAAGATGACAGCAGTATATATATAGCGTGAGACACTTGTTTTCGGAAGATTTGGAAAAATTGAAATCGCATTAAAAAAAAGATGCAATACAAATTATTCACCTCCAAGAGGGATATTCATTAACATACAACTTGACTCCTCCTGCAACACCCTCGTGTGATGGGAGAGAGTGGTGCCTTTGAAATCTAAAAAAGGAATCCGAATTTTTTTTTAATTTCAGATACGTATCTAGCTTTTTATGAAACATGTTTTTCTTTTTATGAGACCGCGCGTGATTATCCGAGCGGTCTGAAGCATCACGTTACCGATCGTGTGGCCTCCCGCGTCGGAGGTTCGAATCTCCACTCGTGCATGGATGTGTGTGTTGTCCTTAGGTTAGTTTAACTTAGATTAAGTAGTTTGTAAGAAGAGGGACTGATGACCAACGTAGTTTGATCCCATAGGATTACAAACCTTTTTGTAATAGATGACACTGTAATCGGCAAAAATAAAAACAGTCGAAAATTGTTGGAAAAGCATAATATCTCGAACAAATACACACCAGTATAGGAAAATCAAGGTAGAGTTTCTGATAATGCTATGATGTGACACATCGTACAATCGAATGAGGTGCAGACTGTGATCAAGCTGTCAGTCTCTGGCCAGACGTCCGCTGTACATCAATCTCTGAACTGTACATATCTGTACTTAATTGTCCCACGATGTTAGAGTTAGAGTTTGAGCCTCATAGAAATGTTCAGGTCGAGAAAGATATGCTAATCTGATCCCTAAGATGAATGTTCGTCTTCCAGTGATTTTCCGAAGCATTGTCCAACTGTTTGCCCAAATTGTAACTGTAAAACCTAAAGAATGTACTGAAAACAAGAAAGCATACACTTTTCTTTGATGGACCAAACAAATAGATTTATTAAAAATAGCACGTTTAACTCTGAATTTTCGGTCGATAGCCTTTGGAGAGGAAACACAACGCCCTGTTGCGGATTCTGTAATCCCTTGGACTTCTTTCTCGTTTCGCAGGTCCAAAATACGGCTGATGGTTTGACGGAGTTCTCTTCTTGGTTTCCCCCAATGTCGTAACATGTGTAGTCGCATCACACCTACAGACAATCGCTGTCCTCCTCCTTTGTTTGGTCGAAAGTGTTTTCGGTAGGACTTTTCTTTTCACCTTAAAAAATCAATTTACAGATACTTTCGATTATTCACTGTAATTGTTGAATAAATAGGTTTGTTAAGCTTAACCATTAGTACTGTATAAAGTCTTTGTTTAAAATAGGTATAAATATAGTATTCTTGACACCATATTTACAGATATAAAAAACCTCAAACCTAAAATTTCTTAGACCGCTTATCCTGTACGCCAAACGGTAAATAACGCAAAAACCATAAACACTGAAACTTTCTGGCAGATTAAAATTGTGCGCTAGGAAGTTACATATCAGCGCACACTCCGCTGCAGAGTGAAAGTGTTATTCTGGAAACATCCCTTAAACTGTGGTTAAGCCATGTCTGCATCATATCCTTTCTTCCAGGAGAGCTAATTCTGCAAGTTTCGCTGGAGAACTTCAATGAAGTTCGGAAAGTAGGAGGCGAGGTATTGTCAGAAGTAAAGTTGTGAGGTCGGACCGCGAAGCGTGCCGGGATAGCTCAGACGGTAGAGCACTTGGCCGCGAAAGGCAAAGGTCCCAGGTTAGAATCCTGGTTCCGACACACAATTCTAATCTGCCAGGAAGTTTCATATCAGCGCACATACCACTGCAGACGGAAAGTTTATTTGCTGGAAACATTGACTGATTAATTGATTTTCTCAGGGAAGCCAAAACGGTCTTGGTCCAACCCGCCACTGCCCGCACCGAAACTAAGATTATTGTGCGGTATCGCTCCCTGTATATCTAGTAAAGGCAACCAATTCCCTTGAACAGTGCAAGGAGTCCCTTTACCAGTTCTTTATTAGACACAATTTCTTCGGGTCTGGTTGTCCCAAATGTTCTGCGCCTTTTACTCTCCAATGCAATGCATTCGAAGATTAGATGCGATGTAGTTTCATCACCGTCATCACATTTAGGGTCCTCTTCTGTTATTCCCATTGTATGTAGGTGTTTCTTGAAATTCCCAAGGCCTGTCTAATCTCTCTCCTGTTCAGGCCCAGGATTGCAGAGCTTCTTTTAAAACATGGCTTTAGCATCATTACCTTGCCATGTTTTTGTTGATAGACTTTGGTCCAATATTCTACGTGCTGTCTTCTGAGCCACTTATGTAGCTCCAATTTGATCATTGCCTTGGTGATTGTCAGGACAGGATCCGGTTCAATAAATGGAGTCTCTGCCCCCATCCTGGCTTATCTGTCGGCATGTTCGTTGCCACTGATCTCCAAGTGGCCAGGGACCCACAATAGGTTTACTCTTTTGCTTTTCCCTAGCTCCACCAGAACCCTGTGACATTATGTAACAATTTTAGACCTTGTTGCAGGGTGCTGGAACCATAAACACTGTTGACTCTTCGAAGGTCACACTCGATGTTACTATTGGGAAGAACAGGACATGGCTATTACCTACACATTTCGGAAGCGCTGGGATACTGGTGAACCCCTAGTATAATTCCAGGGTTACTGGCATTATTTACTGAACACCTCTCGTAGATATCCAAAACCAAGAGTATTTGTATACAGTGCTTAAGGTCAGGAAACGCCACACGGGAACCGCCCCGCTGTCCCTAAAGATGGTGTTTACCGAGGCGAGTCTTGTGGGGTCTGAGGCGGTAGAGTGGCGGCTGGCGGCTGACAGCTGCATTACTGATGGCTTCCCGCGCCGCTACGACGGCTCTGAAGGCCCGCGCTGCGTAATTGGCTGCGGTGTCGTCAGGCGGCACAGCCAGGCGTGTCTGCTGGCTCCTTTCTGAGCACTCCATTCACGGGCAGCCAAAGCAGAGGCGTCTGGAAACTGTAAACTCCGCCCTACAGGCCTCGAGACGTCGTTGCTTCTCGTGACCAGAGCCGCTACTTCTCAACCAAGTAGCTCCTCAGTTGGCCTCAGAAGGGCTTAGAGATATCCCTCTTGGTTTAAATGTCATGTGTGCAAAAATTAATCAAGATTGGAGCAAGACTATGCATTTTGTAAAATCCCGTAAGTTAAGTACCCTCCACCATGCACCGAACGAAATTTTATACAGACAGTGACATTCCTCTTGTTTTTAAGATAGAGTGTGCAAAATTTCATCAATATCAGAACAAAACTATAGATTTCTATGCAATATAAACGCAGGTTCACATTGGAAAAGACTGTTGATCTCAAACATCCCAGTTTTATTTCATACCAGCCTTGTCCTGAGAATAACGAAAACAACAACAACAAAAAGAAAGGATCTATGAAATCGGTCGAGCCGTTCTCAAGTTATGGCGCGACCAAGGTATTTAGGGATCCATTTTTATGTTGCAAAGTACCCTCCCCCATGCACCGTATGAAAATTAAGGTAGACGGTGACCTTCCACTTGTTCTGAAGGTGAAAAGTGCTAAATTTCGCGAATATCGGAATGAAATTGTAGATTTCCTGAGTCTGTGTGTGTGTTGATGGAACTGAGGGACCAGACAACGAGGTCATCAGTCCCTCTAACTCCGAATTGTACATGCCACAGAAGCCAATGAAAAATGTCGGAAAGCTATTCCTGAATCTGTAGGAGAAGTATGCTCCGCCATGCACCTATCACAAAATACTTTCTTAGCTGACGTTTAATACCTATAAACTACATTCCTGCCAAATTTTAGCTTCATAGATGAAGTGGTTTTCGAGATTTCGTGTTTAGTCGGTTACTTAGTGAGTGTCCTTTCGCTTTTTTATAGATAGAGATTAAGAAAACAGATTGATTGATTTTGGATGCAAGAGAATTAAGGGAGACTTGCAGGCAAAAATAAATAGTAACATGCAGATCTGTAATGCTAACTTCATTTGATACAAGGTGATGCCTGATGCGACAGTTTTACAGCATCTACAGCGAAACTGTTATGAGCGGTAGACTTCTCTTCAAAATGTTCAAATTCAAATGTTTGTGTAGTTTATGGGACTTAACTACGGGGTCATCAGTCCCTAAACTTACAAACTACTTATCAACTAGCTTATCCTAAGGACGGCACAAATATCCATGCCCGAGGGGGGATTCGAACCCCCGACCGTAGTGGCCAGAGTTCTTTTCGTTTCATTTGGTGTGGCGGGGGGGGGGGCGGAGGGTGTCAGTTACAAATCGCTTTATAAATGTCCGAAATTACATGCAAATTTTGTTGCAGGTCCCTAACTACTCACATTTTCCAATAATTGACACACAAATCCGGGTATTCTCACGCAGTGGCCTCTAATTATTTGTGATGTCATGTCCTGAGCTATGTGTGGTGCTCTTTTGTTTTTGGGTCAGGAACCTTCGAGGGCGTACGGTGAACAGTTCGGAAAAGTTTCATTGCAATCGAATGAATGGTTTATGAACACATAGAGGACATACACACAAACATTCAGTTTTATATGTATAGTCAGATTGAAATTAACACTGATTTGCTAAATGATTTTTAATGGGATACGGAATCGAATTTTGGGTTAAAAATCGATTTTCGTTTTATTGCCTTATTATATTCCGTCAGGTTTTCTCTTTAGAATGACGTATCATACATAGCTCTACTCGAGTTATAACTATTTTACTTTTATAGATTTATGAGATCGCGTATTGCGCTTTAGTTATACGCGTCTCGAATGGCTGACCATAAACGTTTTGGCAGTACATTTATATGACATGAATTCAAATATCGCGCTTTCCAGCGACTCTTTATACACTATTTGTCATAAAATGTTTCTCTCTGGCTTCATCAAGTTACTCTTTGACTTTGTGAGATAGGATTGTTTGTAAACAGTGTGCTATATCAAAGTGATAAAACTAGATGATGAGAAAACCTTGGATGGCAAACGAAGATTGATTGAGTCCATGATAGACCACAGTCACAACTGCTATGGCCTTGGAATCAGGTAAAATACAGGCAATCTTGAAGAAATGAGGAAAGCTATTTGCGCCTTGTATTTCGACACCACATCCACAGGTGAGCATTCAGAACATGGTTTGCGCCCCAAAGGTGAAAATAGCTGTTGTAAATACAATAGGGAACTAACAACTGGAGATAAATACATTCACCACCACAGTCTACCATTAGCCATCATGGAACAAATATAGCCCATTTTCAGAGATGTGGCTGACAGAAGTCTTCTGATGAAATGTCTTCAAGGAAAAACGCAGAACCCCAACGAGTGCTTGAATAGTGTGATGTAGCATCGTGTCCCAGAAACAGTGTTTGTCGGAAGTAATACACTACATTTTGGTGTGTATGATGCTGTGGCAACCTTCAATCTTGGAGATGTAACTAAATGCCAGGTTCTTGAAAAGTTGGGTTTGCGTGTTGGTTCCCGCACAGTATGTGCTATGTTGACTTGAAATCAGCACAGCCGCGGCGGAGTAGCCGCTATGCTCCAATGCACGAGGCCATTCCCGTGGGGGGTTCGAATCCTCCCTCGGGCAGGGATGTTTGTGTTGTCTTTAGTACAAGGTCGTTTATAAGTAGTTTGTAAGGCCATTCCCGTGGGGGGTTCGAATCCTCCCTCGGGCAGGGATGTTTGTGTTGTCTTTAGTACAAGGTCGTTTATAAGTAGTTTGTAAGTTTAGGATTGATGACCTCGCAGTTAAGTCCTATAAACTTAACAAACATTTTTTTAAATCAGCACAGACTAAGGCACGCTGACAGTAAAAATGAAGACATTAGTGAAAAAAAGCAAGACAGCTGCTTTGAGACAAATGCTAAATATCTCTGGAAGAAAATACTTTGACAATAAACAGTTCTTTCGGTATTGTTATAACAAATCAATTCACATACAATAAAATTATTTATCTCACTATCTCCAGTACTTTGTGAGAAAATGTTCCCTGTAGTACGCCCCCCCCCCCCCCATAGTCCACCACTGCTGCAATGTTACGTCTAAATAATTGAACGACGCGACTGCATCAAGAAGCTTACTACTAATGCTGTATTCCAACATTATGGGATTGATTTTCCTACTCATGCGCATCACCTTACATTTTTCTACATTTAGAGCTAGCTGCCATTCTTCACACCAACTAGAAATTTTGTCTAAGTCATCCTGTATGCTGCTATCACAGTCAATTATAGACGACACCGTCCCATACACCACAGCAAACCATCAGCAAACAGCCGCAACTACAACTTACTCTGTCCATCACATCATTTATATAGATATAAAATAATAGCGGTCCCATTACACTCCTCTGGGGCACGCCTGACGATACACTCCTCTCTGATGAACACTCGCCTCCGAGAACAACTTACTACTGCTTTCTATTACTTACGAAGTCTTGCAGCCAGTCACAAATCTGTGAACCTATTCCATAAGCTCGTATCTTCGTTAGCAGTCTGCAGTGTGGCACCGCGTCGAACGCCTTTTTGAAGTCGAGAAAAACACAATCCGTCTGTTGCCCTTCGTCCATGGCTCGCAAGATGTTATGTGAGAAAAGGGCAAGCTGAGTTTCACATGAACGATGTTTCCTAAACCCGAGCTGATTCATAGAAAGAAGCTTTTACGCCTCAAGGAAATGTACTATAGTCGAACTGAGAATATGCTCCAAAATTCTACAGGCAACTGATGTCAACGATTTTCCAATCACTAGGAACTATGCGCTGAATTAAAGATTCGCTATAAGTGCAAGCTAAGTAAGGGGCCAATACCGCAGAAATTCCTTTGTAAAACCGAACTGGTATTTCATCCGGACCAGCAGACGTTTTCGTTTTTAGCTCTCTCAGCTGCTTCTGTACACCCTAAATACCTATTACTATGTCCTCCATTTCGAAGTTAGTACGTTGATCAAATGATTGTACATTTGTGCAGTCCTCCTGGGTGAAAGATTTCTTAAAGGTTAAATTTAAAAACTTCAGCTTTCCGTTTGCTTTCTTCTATTACTGTACCGGAATGATCAACGAGTGACTGGATAGTGGGCTTTGACCCGCTTATCGATTTTACATAGGACCAGAATTTTTCGGGTTCTCGAAAAGATCTTTTGCAAAGGTATGGCTGTGGTAATTATTGTATGCTTCATGCATCGATCTTTTTATAGACGCACGAATCTCTACTAACTTTTACCTGTCATCATTTGCATGTTCTTTTTTGAATCGAGAGTGCAAGTCTTTGCTTTCTCAGCAGCTTTCTAACATTATTGTTATACCACGGTGGATCTTTTCCTTCCTTAATCGTCTGTACTGGCACATATTTCTCTAACCCTCTATTTACAATGCACTTAAATTTGGTCCACAATTCCTCTACATCCATAGTCCCGGAATTAAACGATGCCCATTCGTTTTCTAAGCGCGATCCTAACATTTGCTTATCGGCTCTTCCCAACAAAAACACGCTCCTAGCCTTCTTGATTGGTTTATGAAATTTTGTCACCATCTTTTATGTCCCAACTTCGTCGCCGCTTTTGTGTCCCAGCCTCGTCGTAGGTGTCGGTGGCCGAGTGGAATGAGACTGACACAGAAATAAAGATAGCACGCTGGTGCAGGTACGGAGGGGAGCAGCCAGAAACTATAAACACCCGCGTAAATTAGAAAGAGATATATATTGCACAGAATGTAACAATACTTAACTTTTACATAGTACTGCAGAATGTTGATACATAGTTGTTAGAGGCCTGCCTAGTGCCTGTACGATAGCAAAGTCTTCACTGGTGCCTATCTGATTACGAAGGTCCTAACTGGTTGCTATCTCAGTCCCAAGTGCCGGTGTCTTTCCGTGGTGGCCACGAGCGGGGTTGCAGCAGAGGGCGCTCGTGGCTGTCGTCGTGACAACGCCGCGCCGTGCGTGCATGGCGGCGCGCGGCGAATGCAGGTGGCGCGCACTTTGTACTTGTGCGACACCACACCATCGACGCTATGACAATATCATGATCACTAATTCCTGTCTCTACACAGACATCGTCAATAAGGTCAGGCCTGTTCGTGGCTATAAGGTCTAAAATATTTCCATTGCTCGTGGGTTTCCGGTTTAACTGCTCAAGACAGTTTTCGGAGAATGTGTCCAAAAGTAGTTCGCAAAACTGCTTGTCAGTACCGCCTGAAATGTAACTAGAGAGGTTGAAGTCTCCCCCGACTAATATTACATGGCCCGGATACCTACTCAGTACCTGGTGTAGACTTTCTTTGAATGACTCCAAAACTGCTACAGCAGCACTGGGGGGGGGGGGGGCGGTAAAAACAACCAACTATTAACTTTACTTCTTTTAGATCTGCTATACGTGCCCGGATAACTTCACAGTTACTTTCAACCTTGATCTCAGTAGAAACAATATCTTTGTCCACAGCGATGAATACTCCCCCCTCCAGTTGTGTCCGATCTATCTTTCCGATATACATTCCACGCCTCGCCAAATATTTCTGAATTTGTCACACCATGATTTAGCCAGCTAAAACTATCTGAGCACAAAAATTTCCATGCATCGCGGCAAATTCGGGAACTTTGATTTTGATTCCTTGAAAGTTCACGGCAAATACTTTGATAGCCGAATTTTTTAGCCGAATTCGCTGTCTGAATGTTAACGGGCGAGTACTCATCAGAGCTAGCGCGTCGCCTAAAAAAAAAAAAAAAAAAAAAAAAAAAAAAAAAAAAAAAAAAAAAAAAAATGGTGCACTCCACAAGATAGGTCGAGGCGGACCTTTACCTTGACCTCGAAGATGACCTGATCTAAGTCCTTTGGATTTTTGTGTCGGGAATCACCTGAAAAGCGACGTCTACAGCACAGTTAAAGAACTGGAGCGGAGAGATGTACATGCTTGTTGTCAAGAATGTCGAAATGATCCAGGTGGTTTCGAAAGAATTCGAAATTCATAATAGAGACGAGCATAGTATTGCATACAGATGCAAGGAAGACACATCGAACACCTACTTTAACAGATAATCCAGACACGAAATGTGAACTAAATGCGATGTAAAACGTAATAGTAAAATCTAAATTTCAAATTAATTTGTGCTACCTAGGACGATGTTTACAATAAAGTGTTCTAAGTAGGACGATATTTACGATGACGTCAGCCGCGGCGGAGCGGCCGAGAGCATTGAGGCGCTATGCTACGATGCGCGTGGCCGTTCCCCGTCGGGGGATCGAATCCCCCCTCGGGCATGGATGTTTGTGTCGTCTTTAGAATAAGATAGTTCATAAGTACTTTGTAAGTTTAGGGACTGATGACCCCGCAGTTAAGTCCCATAAGCTTTACAAACATTTGAACATTTTGAACGATGGCGTCAGCGGCGACTTGGAACCATACATTCGTAATTATCTCGCAATGGCTAATTTGCGAACCTATATTTACTGGTACATTTTTGCTTTTATTATCGTGTACTTTCAACCGTATAAGTCTGCTCCATCCGTTTTGATACACCCTATATTCGCCAGTGGTTCACACACAGACATTTTGGAGACTCTGCGCACTTGCCAGAAACAATGACGAAACGCTGGGATGTTCAGAAAGGGGACATTCAAAATGAATGGGTCTTCTCGTGGTTGACAGTAGTCGCGGTATTATCAGCAGAAAACGGCGCGACAGCGCAGCCAGGTTGGGGGAACCGTGTATGGTAATGGCGGAGCGCTGTAGCGCGCGGGCGTTAGCAGCAGGATAATCCACTTCACAAGCGGCGCTGACGTCACCAGCCAGACCGCAGAGCAGAGGCAGAGCTCTGTCCCGCTGCAGCCAAGGACAACCGGTCGCCGGTCGCGCATGTCTGTGTTCCTTATTCTGCGTGGCCACACTGCTGCTGCACGCAGAGACAGGGAGGCGTAACGCTGTCTTCAGTTAAAACAAACACACGCACAGACACACTCGCAAGGAAACTAGTCTCAAAGAGTCAGTACAAGTTCAGTGAGAAAAGTAACACTCGTGTGCAACGTACCAATAGGCATTCCTGGTGTAGAAGAACAGCTGAGGAAGTAGGAAACAAATACGTCGCTAGGTGCGGATGTAATCTCAGTTCGGTTTTAGGAAGAGTACTAAACGGCAATGGCCCTTTACATTGTTACGTTGTTGTTGTGATCTTCAGCCCTAAGAATTGTTTCATGCAACTCTCCTCCCTATCTATCCTGAGCAGTCCTCTTCGTCTCCTCATAAGAACGGCAACGTTCCCGCTGGAGGTTCGAGTTCTTTCTCGGGCATGTGTGTGTACGTGAGTTATAACGTCACCTGCTTGTTGCATTAGTGAAACGGATAGAAAATAAAATTCTGTCTGAAACGGCGTAGCCTGTACTTATTGCAGATCCGAAAAAAATGTTATCTGAAGCTGAAGAATTTTAATATTACGGAAAATATGGCAAGACTAATCAATGATTTTTGTTAAAATAGTAATATTTTGTGCAGGTAACGTTATAAAAGGTGCGATACTAATGGACCTACGTACATTCATACATAAATCATTTAAATAATATTTGTAAATCCTTTTCTTGATAATATTAAAAGGCGTCATTAAATATCGCAATACAGACATAGCCTGGTATGTTAACTTTTATTCTCATGTTACAATAGTATCGATACTACTGAGCGCAGTATTCTAACAGTATGCAACTCAACCATGAAAAAATGTTTTACTTTAGGAAGTTGCTTTAAGATAATGGCAATGTAACCAAGAAATACGTCATTGAAATTATTTTCAGAGTAATGACGGCTAATGGTACAATCAAAAATGACTTTCAAAATTACGATCATTTAAGCCTAAATATATTCTATTTTAATGAGATAGTTACCAGTCAGAGCGAGGATATTTTGAAATAATAACACCAATAGGGTAAACTTAACTGATTTTCTTTTAATTAATATCTTAAAGGAGACACACTCACGTAAAGATTGCGAAGCAAATCCAAATTGTGTCTGAATCATACCACGTCTCTTAAAATAATGACCACAGATAACAATTAGTCATTGTCTCCTCCACTCTGGTCAGCGATATGGAAAACATAAGGAGGCAGGAAATAAATTTCACTGGCCTGAGGGGAGTAGCACGGAGGAAAGGGGGTGTATAAAAATTCTTTATTTCATATTTATGCAAAGTTACGTTACAGTACTAAGTAGATAGTCTAGGAACTGATGAGCATAGCAGTTTGGTTCAATAGGTTTACAAACATTTGGAAATTTGAAGAAGGACAATCATATCCAATTGAATCTACTTACCGTTTTCGTTTCTTGGTCTCCATCTCCGATTTTTTGGCTTCGCATTTCCTTCCAATGCGGAATGTTCAATTCCTTGATATCTCACTATGGTCCCTACTAATCGATCCCTTCTTTTAATCAAGGTATGCCAAAAATACCTTTTCTCCCCGATACTGTTCAGTACCTCCTCATTAGTTATGCAATTTACCCACTTAATCTTCAGCATTATTCTGTAGCAGCACATTTCAAAAGCCTCTATCATTTCCCGTCTCAGCTGTTTATCGTCCATGTTTCATTCCTGTACAAGGCAACACCCCACACAAATGCCTTCAGACAATACTTCCTAACGCTTAAATCAATGTTCGATGTCAGCAAATTTCTCTTTTTCAAAAAGGCTGTTCTTCCCATTTCCATTCTGCATTTTATATCCACTGTAGTGTGACCATTATATCTTATTTTATAACCCAATTAGCAAAACTCATTTACTACTTTTATTGTACCGTTACCTAATCTAATTCCTTCAGCATCGCCTTATTTTCTTAGACTGCATTCCATTACCATTGGTTTGATCTTGTTATTGTTCATCTTATACGCTCAACACACTGTCCATTTCCTTCAGTTGCTCTTCCAGGTCCTTTGCTGTCTCTGACAGAATTACAGTGTCATCCGTAAAACGCAATGTTTTTATTTCTTTACCCTTAGCTTTAATTCCTTCTCCAAATTTCATCTTGCTTTCTTTTACAGCTTGCTCATTGTACAAATTGAATAACACTGGAGGAAGGCTACAACTCTGTCTTACAACATTCACAACCAATGGTTCCCTTTCTTGCCTTCGACTCTAATAACTGCTGTCTGGTTTTTGTAGAAGTTCTGAATAATCTTCCATTCCGTATATTTTATTCTTGCTGACTTCAGAATTTGAAATAAACTATATCAGTCAACATTGTCAAAAGCTGTCTGCAAAAGTGTAAAAGCTAGATAGTTTTGCCTTTCTTTAATCTATCTTCTAATATGTCATAAGGAGAGTACTGTCTCCCGTGTTCCTACATTTTTCTTATATGCAAACTGATCTTCACCGAGGTCAGCTTTTACGAGATTTCCCATTGTTCTGTAAATAATTCCTATTAAAATCTTACAACAATTGCTTATTAAGTATTAAGTCAAAAGTCCTAAGTGACTATAAAAGACCGAAGTTAACCTCTGCTTATCAGAAGAGTAAAATAAGAGACCAATAACGTCATGATGCTGCAGAAATTCTTGGACACATTCTCAATTCGAATATAATAAATTCCCTTGAGACGTAAAGTTTCTCCACATGCATCGGAACAGCTTTAGCAACATCGCTCGTTCGTAACTCAGCTTGCCTTTTTCTCACAAATATCATGCAAGGCATGGATGATGGGCAGCAGAGCAAACTGCACGCTCCTTTGATTCTGAAAGGCGTTGGATGTAGTGGTACATAGCTAACGAAGGTACGAGAATATGGAATGGGTTCCCAGATATGAGCGTGGGTCGAAGGCTTGTTAAGTAATAAACCCAATACGTTGTCCTTGCCGGTGAGTGTTCATCAGGGACAAGGCTATCGTCAGGAGTGCCTCTGGGAAGTGTGATAGCAGCGCTATTATTATCTGTCTACTAAACTGATCTGAAGGGCAGGTTGAGATGCAATTTGAGGCTATTTTCTGGTGGTGCTGTGGTTCACGGAAAGATGGAGACAGAACACGAGGGGACCAACACAAAATGGATTCGTGTTGTTTTGATGATCTATGGAATAATTACTAATCAAATGTACATTTATATCTCTACTATTTTCATGAGGAAACAATTGACAAATATATTTACAGATTTATCATGAAGCGTTTCAAATTAGCATCGGGTCCCTCGTACATCTCATGCCAGTCTAATTGTCGTAGACTTTCCCAGAAATTGGCAGTTTTCGGTTAACTGAGTGTATAACGTTATAGGACTCTTTTGAATTCCTGCGTGGATTATGCCATATACGGTAACTAGCAGTACTAATCATATGATAAGAGATACTATTCTTAACAGTATAAGCATTTATGTGGCTAAGCTTATCTTGTTTGTTTGTAAATCTATCAGACCAAACTGCGTGGTCATCAGTCTGTAGCTTACAAACTACTTAAACTAAGGTAAAGTAACTAAGGACAACACACACATCCATGCTCCATGGAGGACTCGAACCTCCGAAGGTAAGCAACCGCGCACTCCGCAGAGAAGCGCCTTAGACCGCTCGGCTACTCCACCGCGACAGCTTATCTTGGTCTGTAAAAAGAATCAATGGACAGAGCATTACAAGTCATTATGAAAATGTAACTGAATATGTCAAAGCAATTTCATTTCCGTTCAAGAAATGAAATATATAAATCAAAAATCTTAAGGAAGTAGAGTTGAGTATCCATGGTCTATTGTTAGGTAAGTTTAGAATTTCACTTCTGATCATCAATAAGTATTGGACCTGAAGCCAGTCGATTATTTCGTATGGAGTTTTGTGAAGTCACTTATGTATGAGACTACAGTCGATACAGATACGGAATTATTTGCCAGAATTGTAGCTGCTTTTGATCGAAACACACCAGGGATATTTGTTAGGATGCGTCAGAACGTTTTGCGCCAATTTCATGCTTTCATTGAGGTTGACTGTCGTCAGTGTTAGCATGTTCTGTGTGATACAATGCAAATGGAACATTCATTGTGTTGATGATTGTATTTGCAGTTAACTGCAACTAACGTAAATAAAAAGTGTACTGTAATGTGATTCTGTTCGTCGTTCACAAAGTATGTTCCGTTTCTATTTCTATCCGCGGCAGCGCTACGATCGCAGATCCGAGCATGCCCGGCAGCTACTCTGACTTAAGGAGAAGTTTACATGTTCACATGTTTGTAAATCTTATGGGACGTAACTGCGGGGTCATCAGTGCCTAAACTTACAAACTACTTATGAACAAACTTATACTAAAGACGGCATCCATGCCCGAGGGGGGTTAGAACCCCCGACGGGGGCCTCAGTGCTCTCGGCCGCTCCACCGCGACCAAGGAGAAGTCACGTAGGCCTACGCCATTTTCAGATCACTGTTGCCGACGTGTGCTATGTTGTGCTTCTTTATAATGTCAGCCGTAATTGAAAATGCCGCCGCGTGTGAAATCAGATCTGTGATTTGTTTTCTAAAATGTTCAAAAAATGTTTGTAAATCTATCGGACTCAACTGTCTGTAAACTAACCTAAGGTCAACACAAACACCCATGCCCGAGGGGGGACTCGAATCCCCGTCGGCGAACGGCCACGCTCACGCCAGCAGGGCGCCCCAGTGCGCTCGTTTTCTAAAGGCAAAGAAAGTTAAACGAAAGGAAATTCATCTGCAAATTTGCGAGATTTACGGGCAAAATACTGTGAGTGATTCAATGGTTACTAGATAGGTCCGACTGTTTAATGAAGGACTTGTGCAAGTGCACGATGAAGACCGAAGTGAATGCCTGTCTGTGGTTACTGATGAACTGGTTCACACAACTAAAGAGAAGTTTAAGCACAACTTTCATCTCTTCTTACACCTAAAATCTGTCCTTGGTGGTCAAAACTTCTACGATGATTTTTGTGTCCCAGCCTTGTCGCCGCTTTTGTGTCTCGTTTCCGTCGTAGGTGTCGGTGGCCGAGTGGAATGAGACCGACACAGGAAGAAAGATAGCACGCCTGTGCACGTACGGAGGGGAGCAGCCAGAAACTAGAAACACTAGAGTAAATTAGTACGAGATATATATTGCACAGAATGTAACAATACTTAACTTTTACATAGTACTGCAGAATGTTGATACATAGTTGTTAGAGGCCTGCCTAGTGCCTGTACGATAGCAAATTCTTCACTGGTGCCTATCTGATTACGAAGGTCCTAACTGGTTGCTATCTCAGTCCCAAGTGAACGATGTCGTTCACTGGTGGCCACGAGCGGAGTTGCCGCAGAGGGCGCTCGTGGCTGTCGTCCTAAGAACGCCACGCCGTGCGTGCATGGCGGCGCGCGGCGAAAGTAGGTGGCGCGCACTTTGGACTTGTGCGACACCACAATGATGACGAGCTGAAAGAATATGTTACCACATGGTTGAATACACAGGCGGCAACCTTCTATGAAGAACGCATACAAAAACTTGTGCCGCGCTATGACAAGTGCCTACAAAATTTCGGAAGATATGTAGAGTAATAGTTTAACAATTGCAAATTTTTATACAATAATTTTTTTCTGTATCTGTACACTTTTTTTTATATAACCAAACGGAACTTACTTTGTAACACACCTCGTATCTCCTTAAGTGGTTTCTCCGATCCTGTAGTGGAGTACAAGATGACTTAAAACTCCTAGCTAGTTTGAGGAATAGCAACTAGCTCTAAAGGTACAAAACTGTTAGGTGATGCAGGTGAGTAGGGGGGAAAAAGTCCCATAATATTCGAATGCAGTATTAGTCGTGTACTGCTCGTTACGTTCCAAAGCGATAGGTGATGAAATGGGCGTGTAAGGACAGTTGTGCAGATGGCATATTGTCGATTTTTGGGGAAATTTGGTTCCGGTTCCTCTGTAAAGGAGTCTGCATACTGTTACTGAGTACTGCATGCGTGTTTGTGATCCCCACCATATCGGTATACAGAAAGACACCAAAGCAATTCAGAGGCGGGCTGCTAGATCTGTTAGTCGTAGGTATGATCAGTGGGCGAGTCTTAAGAAGATAGTTGGAAAACTCAGTGAGAATCCCTGGAGGGATGACGACGTTTTTCCCGAAAAAAAGTTTGAGGAAGTTTTTTTACTGATAAGTAATCTCTGTGAAATTTAGAAGTCATGTATGATATAAAAGACTAGCAGAAAACCCGGCGTTGCCCGGGTATTTATTTATTTATTCCTGCCTAGAGTTAGTATTCTCCTACCCTTCTCTCTCTGTCCATCTTCTTTATTCTAAAAATATGTTATCTTTATCGGAGAACATATAAGAAATAACGCTGTCTTGGATAATGTACAAAATTATAAGCGCATTATTCAAACAAAGAAAGATAGAAGTCAAAACACAAATGACATATAAAATTCGCACGATCTCATATTTATTCAGTTATATGTGGTACAATTGCATAATTTTTCAGGTATGTATTCATTTGTATAAGTGCTGCATGTCTGTAAAATTTCTTGGGGATACAATTGGTGTTAAAGAAGTAATAGATTACTACTTGGTGCGTGATAGGGCGGTTTTCTATGAACGTTACTGTTTTATGTGCTCATACCTCATGAACTACAGGTCGCACTGTGCTACAATTTCGGAGGCACATTCCACGATATGTGTGTACATTGCCTATAAAATTTCCTGCGGCTACAATTTGTAGTGTAGAAATAATAAATTGTAACGTCATACCGAATGCCGTAGTTTTACTCCATAAACAGCGCAAAAGTAGTAAGCGAGAAACTTTTTTCCTTTTATCATTTTACTATGGTTGCCAGCGAGAAAAAGTTTAATACAGATTTTAAATTATGTTTGAAGTTTGTTGCAAGTCGCTAAGTACTCCCATTCTCATATAGTGTATTTGTGAAGTCTCAAATGTTCAAATGTTTGTAAAGCTTATGGGACTTAACTACGGGGTCATCAGTCCCTAAACTTACAAACTACTTATGAACTACTTACGAACTAGGACGGCACAAATATCCATGCCCGAGGGGGGATTCGAACCCCCGACCGTAGTGGCCGTGCAGACCGTGACTGAAGCGCCTCAGTCCCCGCGGCCGGCAATCAGCATACCACCCCAGTAGCGAGACCAGGATGTGTTATCAGCATCATTGAGACATAGAAAGTACCGGGTGAGAAAAAGGCGGTATAAATTTGAAAACTTAAAAAAATCACGGAATAATTTAGAGAAGAGAGGTAAAAATTGATACACATGCTAGGAATGACATGGAGTTTTATTAGAACCGAAAAATAGCTAAAAAAAAAAATGTCTGACAGATGGCGCTTCATCTGATCAGAAAAGCAATAATTAGCATCACAAATTAAGACAAAACTAAGATGATGTTCTTTACAGGAAATGCTCAATATGTTCACCATCATTCCTCAACAACAGCTGTAGTCGAGGAATAATGTTGTGAACAGCATTGTAAAGCATGTCCGGAGTTACGGTGAGGCATTGGCGTCGGATGTTGTCTTTCAGCGTCCCTGGACAACTACCATACACAGACTTCTTATCTGCGGTCAAGGACTACGCAAAACAACAGTGGCAACAGATGTGGAACGTTTCCCAAGAAACGAAAGGCGCTTCTTACGCTGTGCTGCAACCTCAGATTTCTACGCAGGTGGTTTATGAGGACTCATCTGGACCGATCCGCGATTTCTACCATTATTCGTCTTCGCTTCAATCACGCCTCTTATCCCAAAAATCTACATCGGATCAACATCTACGATTCGGCGGCATGTGAGTGTGATCCTGAAACGGAAGCTGATATCAACCACATCCTGTTCAGGTGCCCCAAATTTGACCGAGAACGTTTGAACTTCCTGCAGACATTGGTGAAGATGGGATATCCCCTTCCCCAGTCAGCTTCTTCCCTTTTGTTTACGAAAGACATTCGTGTGTATAAAATCATTATTAAGTTTATTAAGAGCACTGTACACAATCTTTAAGCATCAAGTGTGTTGGTAATATAAGGTTTTGGTTGTGAATATGTGAAAATGTTCCAATATTATTTAAATTGTAATGTAATGCAGTTTTCGCTTTGTTTCCACTTTACCATTTTGACAATATGTACTTCTGTTTTGTCTATTTAAATATATGTACATTCCCTCTGTGTGTTGAAGATAGCCACATTGAGTTAACACTCAGAAGGCCAAATAAATTATTAAAAAAAAAAGGGTCCCTGGAGGTGTCGGTCGATCACGATACACTTGCGACTTCAGGTAACCCCAAGCCAATAATCGTACGGACGGAGGTCTGGGGACCTGGGAGGCCAAGCATGACGAAAGTGGCGGCTGAGCACACGATCATCACTCAACGACGCGCGCGAGAGATCTTTCACGCGTCTAGCACTATGGGGTGGAGCGCCATCCTGCATAAAAATCGTACATTCCAGCAGGTATTTATCAGCCAGGCTGGGGATGACGTGATTCTGTAACATATCGGCGTACCTCTCACCCGTCACGGTAGCACCTACAAAACCAGAATCAGGCAGTCCCTCTAAGAATGTAGTGTATGGAATGCCGGTGCGACGTGCGACTGCACGAGCGCTGACTTCCCCGTGCATAGGAGAACTCGCTAGTCTCCATTTCTTCCTGAACTGTCTCAGCAGCATTACGCCTTGTGCTCGGTCGGCCACTACGGTGACTTTCGTCGAAACAACCCGTGGCTTCGAACTTCGAAATCATTCTTGCCACAGCTGCATTTGTCAACGGACCTTTACCCGTTGGAATCCCCTTCCTATGGCGATAGAATCGTAACGTTGAACTAGCACATTCCCCATTGTGATTACAGCTTCAGTAAAAGCGCCTTTCCAGGTAACGTCAACATGCTGCGACTGCTGGTGCATCTGACGTTTTGCTGTCCAGTCCAGCGCCATCTGTCGGACATTTTGTTGAACATACCTTTCTTTATGTTCCAATAAAGCCCCATGTCATTCCAAGTATGTGCGTCAATTTTTACCTCTATATTACATTATTCCACGATTTATTAAGTTTTCAAATTTATACTGACTTTTTGATCACCCGGACTTTCAATAGAAAACCAAGTGTTTCAAAACAAGTAGAGAGTAGAAGTTCCGTTGTTAGGTAGTAGCTATGGAGAGGTGTGAACTAGGCATTATAGGAAAAATTAGGTGACATATGAAACCAAGGGTGAATCTTTATTTACAGCGTTTGTGCTCACTAAATCGGAAAATTAAGCAGCTGTTATCTAGGCGCCACATTAGATAGGGCTAGTAAATTCGCTTTATTCTGTAGCATATTAACACGAAATTCTGTTTTCATCTTCCAGGAGATGTCACGTGTAATCGTAGTGAATAAACTCTATGAAAGTCGTGGTGAATGTAGGGTCACACTGGGTGTCTGCTGTTGTCTTGGGAATCGCGTGCTGCTTTTCTCTGTGGCGTTCCAGTGACTCCTCGTGGTTTCTAAACGGTATCGTAATCTTACACTCCAAGACTAACACAAAAATAAGTACGAAATAAAAGCTGTGTTATTCAAAATTTATATAAATATGCAACAATCCTTTCTTCACAAACAAACTACAACGAAATTAGTACACACGCTAAACAACAAAACAGATAAATTCGTAGACTCAGGAATATATAAAATCACATGAAAGACTTGCTCAAAGTACTATATAGGACAGATTGGCAAGAATTTTCTAATTAGATATAAATAATATATCGACTGTTACAGACGTAACCAGTTCATAAAATCAGCAGAGCAAAACATACAAAAAACACTGGACCCCCATTTGAAAACATAGAAGATCTTAAGTTACCCCACCATTTCAAAAAGTCACATACAACGGATTTAATGGAAGCAATGAAAATTTTTGTACAACAGAGAAAGCAAGAAGAGAAAATCCTCAATGACAAACTGGATAGTGAATAGACTTATTACTTTTAAAACTCCTCATATCTTACATAAATAGTAATGTAAGTTTATTTAATTCGTCACAATAACTGTAAATCATGCAAATAATGTGTCACAAAAATTGTAACATCTTTGGAAATATACCAATTATGTGTAAAAAGTAACATCTATGAATGTATACTAACTATTTGTAAGTCAGAACATCTATGTAACATGTTTGTTTAGAAGAACAGAGTAGTGATGTTCTCTATATGTGTCAAATTCTGTACGATGAAGAAGGCTCAATACCTGTAAGTAGAAGCTTAAAAACATCATTTATAATGTGTAAATAACATCCTAATATATATTTTTTCAAACTATTCTCCAATTGCAGTATCATGTCTAAACCACATGGAAGGAGAAACAGAACACCACAAATGGAGAAATTACAATAAATACAAATATGTAATAAAAAAAGCATCTGGATATGGGAATAAATACTCGAAACTTGTAATGATGATCATTAAAACCAAGTAACTGTTGCGTTTTCTTTGTATAAATTGTGAAATAAAAATGTTGTGGTTTCATAGAGTATAAATGCATAGCATTCTTTTACAACATACTGTCCTAAAGTTATTATTATTATTATATTTTGTATGTACATTTCTCGTTTAGATTATTCGCTACAGTGAAAAGAAGGAAACAACCAGAGGAATAGCCCAAGAAGATGACTAAGTACTGTTGTTTGTTAATAATTGGAGACAGTCGCTACCACTTCATTTCACTTAATCAAGAGCAGTTGCAAAATGATTTAGATAAGGAAGCTAAATTGGCAATTTATCGTAAGTAATTGTGTCAGACGACATCCTTATGAGCACTAAAAGAAATCCGATGTACTTCATTTACACGATAAATCAGTGAAATCAACAGAGGGAATGGTGACCCTGCTGTTTAGTCCCTTTAAAAATCTACTACAACAAATATACACGCCGCAATTCAACTAAATATCTAGGAATATCATTTAGGAACAACTTAAATTGAACACATAGAAACATTGTACGGAAGGTGAACCAAGAACTACATTCCATTGGCAGAACACTTAGAAGATGCAACAGCTCTACTAAATAAACTGCCTACACTACACTTGTACGTTCTATTTTGGAGTACTGCTGAGTATTGAGGGATCCCCATCAAGCGTGATGTAGAGAAAGTTCAGAGAAGGGCAGCTCGTGTTGCATTATCCCGACACAGGGGAGAGTATCACGGATGTTATACATGAGTTGGGTTGGAAATCATTACAAGAAAGGCGTTATAGTTGCGGGTAGTTTTATTTTCGAAATTTCTTTCACCAAGTATCTCTTCCGAAAGCGAACATATTTTCTTAGCATCCACCTACATATGAATAGACATGATCATCATAACAAAATTTTCAGGACTGTATCACAGATGTCAGCGGTGCGTAATTATGGGAGGTGACTATTTCGAAGGTGACTGTAGTTATGTTTTATTTACATTAATGTTACAGACTATTCATCGAGTTTTATGGTCAGAGGTTATAGAAATAAGAAAGAAAGGAACATTAGAATAAATGAAACTTTAAAAGAAAAAAAATTGTTCTGAAAATGGCTTGTGAAATCAGTCTACCTTCTCCATTACGATTACGAGCTCAATTGTCTCGTTTTTCAGTGATGAACGTCTCCTCTTGGGTATAATTTTTGTAACTCGTCTTTTCCAACTTATTTGCCCAAATGGTCTCACCATACTTACCAATTCTTCCTCACCTTCGTCCATTTCATTCTCGGAGTCAGTCATGTACATTCTCGTCTATTTCGGGTTCAAAATTCGGATATTCTCTAGCGTCGAATTCGAGCAAAGTTTCTAGGACATGTATCGCAGAGCTCAGTCAGTGGTGCCTAAATATTGGAGGTGACTATTTCCAAGGACAGTGAGGTAGCTGTAGTTCATAGTTCATCTACGTTAATGTTACAGGACTAGCCATCGAACTTTATTGTCAGAGGTTGTACATCAAGGGCACCAAACTGCTGCCTATGAGATTACATGAATGTTAACGCCGTGGGAGGGGGGAGATACTTTTAATTTAACAGTTCAGGATGTGGAAGGGCAAGGCAGGGTTCCCATTGATAGTCGAAGCTTGTAAGTACTAAAATTTATTACAGTATCAGACAACAATTTTAACAGAGATCACCAAGATATGAATCAAATATTTAAGCAACCTTTGAAAAGAAAGTAAATTTCTTTGACAATTAAGCAAAATTTTCACTAGAACACTTAAACTTTCTTTTTGAAAATAGAGTTTCTTAAAATAATTCTCAGGATTTTTTTTTTTTTTTTTTTTTTTTTTTTTTTTTTTTTTTTTTTTTACAGTAAACGAGCTTTCAAGGAATACAGGAAGCAATAACAACAGCGTATTAAAGGCGATTAAATTTTAGTAAGAGGTGACGTTCACAGATACATTCTTTCGGCAAACTCCCTCTGAACAAAAATCACCACTATGGTTACTCACAGATAAGACAAGGACAACGTATTGGTGTCGGATATATAGATCACTGTACACTAAATGTTCAGGATTACAAGAACCGAGGTATAATACATGGTTTACAAGTCCACCTATTGAAAATGCAGTACCTTTTCTTCTTGGAGCGACTTGCGAAAGGTAACGAGCACTCTGTACATTTAAGACACCTTTAAATGATCTCCACATTAAATAATCTTAATCCACAACTTAATTAGATACGAAAATAAATAATGTGCACACCGCCAGCCGCGGTGGCCGAGGGGACTGAGGCGCTCCAGTCACGGTCTGCACGGCCACTACGGTCGGGGGTTCGAATCCCCCCTCGGGCATGGATATCTGTGCCGTCCTTAGTATTAGTTAGTTCATAAGTAGTTTGTTAGTTTAGGGACTGATGACCCCGTAGTTACGTCCCATAAGCTATACAAACATTTGAAACATTTGAATGTGCACACCAGCTTGATACACTGAAGGTACAATAATATGAATTTACCAGTCCACAGGGACCACCTTGCAGCTCAAATATACATGCATAATTAACTGCTGGTGTACGGTGTTGAACCAGGCATGAATCCAAAACTAAAACCCCGAAGGTTCGGTAACAGCGACTGACAGAATCGGGAAAAAGGAAAGGAAAAGGGAACAAGGAGGGAAGGATAGGCTCCACGCAACAAGACAACAAAAAAATAAAATAAAATAAAAATGCACCCAGTGGATAAAAAAAAATGACAGAAGAGGTGGTGGTGACCACAAGAGGTCGGGTCGGCTTCCACTTAACAACACACTAACACGAAGTGGAGATCACACAGCAAGGGAAACGACCTGCTTATGAATCCAGCACGCATCCAGCCAACTAACAACACACAGAAAGATTCACTAAACACAAAGTAAATTAAAAATAAATAAAAAAAAAAAAAAAAAAAGAAAAAGAAATGGTGGCTGACACCTAGAAGTTCTTCAAATTCAAACCCTCGAACCTGAGACCTTTGCCTTTCGCGGTCAAGCGCTCGAGTCCCGCTTCCGGCACACAATTTTAATCTGCCAGGAAGTTTCACATCAGCGCACACTCCGTTGCAGAGTGAAAAGCTTCATTCTGAAAACATCCCTTAGGCTGTGGAGTGCTAGTCTTGCATGTTTCGCAGGAGAGCTTCTGTGAAGTTTGGAAAGTAGGAGGCGCGGTACTGGCGAAAGTAAAGTTGTGAGGCGCCATCGTGAGTCATGTCGGGATAGCTCAGCGGTAGAGCGCTTGCCTGCTTAAGGCAAAGGTCCGAGGTTCGAGTCCCGGTTCCGGCACACAATTTTAATCTGCCAGGAAGTTTCACATGGCAGGAATTCCACTAAACAACGCAATAAAGCTTATGGAGATCACACAGCAAGGGGAAAGATGACTGAGCAGCAAATACACCGCTGTTTAGACAGCAACCTTCTTATGAGATCATCACAGACAGTAAGATTCACTAAACACACAGAATTAGCCGTAACACAACTTGAGAACAGGTGGTTGACACGGTTGAGACGGTTTCAGCTCGCTCTACCAAGGTCTTCAGAACAGACTGTTTCCGTGTTGTGTGATGGTAGCTGACGGCATGCAAATACCGATCCGTGTGGGTGGGTTTGCGCTAAACACTGTCACCCAGACTTCCATCGGGTTTATAGCGGACAAAAACGTCCAGGAATGGCAAGGAACCGCTCTTCACAACTTCCATCGTGAATCTGATGTGGCCTGGGTACTGTTGAATTTCTCCAGGAACTCTTCTTTTTCTGTCCATGTGGCCAGATGATGAAGGTATCGTCGACGTAACGATAAAAGCAGCTAGGCTTTCAGGAACCAGCCCAGTGTGGGATCCTTATCAGGAGGGTTTGACGGAGGACATCGAAAGAGTCCAAAGAAGGACAGCTCGTTTCGTATTGTCACGATACATGGGAGACAGCGTTACGGAAATGATACAGGATCTGGAATGGGAATCATTACAACAACGGCGCTTATCGCTGCGGCGTGGGCTACTTACGAAACTCCAACCGCCAACATTCTCCTCCGAATGCGAAAATATATTACTTACATAGGTTGAAATGATCAACAGAATAAAATACGAGAAATCAGAGCTCAAACGGAGAGATTCAGGTGTTCTTTCTTCCCGCGCTCTATTCGAGAATAGAATGGGAGATAAATAGTATAATGGTGGTTCGATGAACCCTCTGCCAGGCACTTAAATGTGATTTGCAGAGTATCCCATGTAGATGTAGAAGGCAATGTCTTCTAAATGTTCCATGAAGAGGTTGGCTACAACTGGCGCTAAAGGATTTCCAATCGCCACTCCGTCTGTCTGGTTAAAATGTTCCCCACCACATAAGAAATATGATGACGTCAGGGTGTGTTTAGAAATTAATATGGGACAAAGGTCTACGGTGAACGTAAGGGCGTGAGCCGTGTCGCGCCTTTCTTGTTCTTTTCTTCTACTCTCTCTCCCTCTCTCACACACACACTATCTCTTTCCCTCTTTATGCCCCTCTGTGCAAGTCTTGTGGCGTAACTCATCCTTGTCACTGTCGACCCTCCTTCCTCGTATTACCGCCCATGGCACATGCTGACGCTTCGTCTCGTGTTTACGCTGTTGTCAAATCAAATGTTTGTATAGCTTACTAGCGAAAACCCGGCGTTTCCCGGGTATTTATTTATTTATTCCTGCCATTTTTCGGGTGTATATTCATTTCTATAAGGGCTGTATATAAAATCTCTTACAATTAGTAGTAAAGAAGTAATACATTAAAACTTGGTATGTGATGGGGCGGTTTTCCATGAACGTTATTGTTTATGTGCTCATATCTCGTGTACTACGTCTCGTTCTGGTATACAATTTAGAAGGTACACTCAAGTATATGCGTGTATACTGTCTATAAAATTTCCTGCGGCTACAGTTTGTAGTGTATGAACTGTAAATTGTAATGTCATCCGAATGCCGTTGTTTTAGTCCATGAACAGCGAACGTTACTATTTATGTGCTCATTTCATGAATTATGTGTCGTACTGTGATGCAATTTAGATCGTACATTCAACTATATGTGTGGATACTGTCTGTAAAATTTCTGCAACTACAATTTGTAGTGTACAAATTATAAATTGTAACGTCATACGGAATGCCGTAGTTTACTCCATAAACAGCGGAAAAGTAGTAAGCGAGAAACTTTTTTCCTTTCATCATTTTGCTATGGGTGTCAGCGAAAAAAAGTTTAATAAAGGATTGAAATTATGATTATTCTCATATAGCGTATTTATAAAGTCTCGCCGCATTATGTGGCAGTTTTCTGCGATTCATGTTGTTTACGACGTTATATCTCCTGAACCATGTGTCGTATGTGGTTCGTACTCGTACAGCAATTGTTATCTCACGTAAGGATTATGTGTACCAAATTTGGTTTAAATTGGTCCAGTGGTTTAGGAGAAATTGAGCAGCATTGTCGCTAAATGCAGCAGTTTTAGACACATTTCATTGTTTATAACGTCATATCTCGTGTACTACATATCGCATGTGATTCTTACACTTACGGCGATCGTCCTCATGGATTGAAGCTTACGTGTACAAAATTTCATAAAGATTGGAACAAAACTGTAGATTTGTATGCAACACGTACAAATATACGGACACACTGTTTTATATATTAGATGGGACTTAACTACGGGGTCATCAGTCCCTAAACTTACAAACTACTTATGAACTACTGCCACACGTGCGTGAAAATGATGGTGACTCTGACGAGGAAATGGACGGTGGGCCGATTGCTATGGAGTGAACTGCAGAGCTTGTGGACATTTTACTTGTTGCTGCCCGCGCTGTCGTACCGAGTCGTGTTGTCAGGGATCCCTCGGCAGTTATTTGAGTTCTGCAGCAACTCCTGACCCAAGCTGACATGGGATGGTGATTTTACGGCCGCTGGAGTTTACAACGCCTCCCCTGACTTCTCCGTCATCTTCTGTATGGATGAAATATTGCAAACGCTACGTCGAGGCTCATTGCTGCGTGAACCCGAGAAGATTTCTCTCATATACCGTTGCATCTAGGAGTGCTAGCCTACCGAAGTATAAAGGGGACCTTGTTTCTTGGTTGGAAACTAGGAGAGAGGAACTGTAGAAGTAAAACTGTGAGAGCGAGCGGCCAGTGAGGCGTGCCGAGGAGCTCAGTCGGTGAGGGCAGTGCCCGCCAAATGGGAGGTCCGGGTTCGAGTTCCGGTCAGGCCGGAGGATTTTATCTGCCTGGACGATTCAAAACACTGTGCTGCAGAGTGAAAGATTCATCCAGGAAAATAAAGTGTTAATATAAATTTTCAAAAGATAAATACACTCACTCGCTATTCTTTTCAAATCTAGATTTTAGTATTAAATAAAACATAATAATAATAGTAATAATAAAATACAATAAATGCTACTGTAAGGTAACTTGTATGCCATAATATATAAACCAGTTCAATAAGCCTTACGATTCAGTCAATAATAAAATACTTTCCGTAAAATCCATACTAATATCATGAATGCGAAAGAACATGTGTGTGTTCTGCTTTCACGACGAAACGCTTAACGGATTTTGATGAAATTGGGTATGGAGACAGCTTGAACGCTGAAGAAGAACATAAGTTACTATATAAAGTGTGTAATTGAATAGTAATTGAACAGTTGAGCATTAACGATTCTCTTATAGCTTCTGAGACGCTTCACGACCCCTTGGTAAAGATATTTATTCTTTCACTTTTGTAATTTATCACATTTATTAAAATACTATTAAGGGTTGATATATTGTACGTAATACGATTCAACATAATGAATACAATGCTTACACAAGACATCAACGTCTTCAAACGGCCGAACCGATTTCGATGATATTTGAATCATGTATAATTTACACGTTGTATAACGTATAGCTTCTTCAGTCAGCGGTTTAGTCACGATGTAACAGACTTTCTTTTCGTATTTAATAACATCTTTATTTTCATCTCGATAAAGAAGGACAGAATGTACCGTCATGCTTAGTACAGTTTGTATTTAAACCGGAAAATTGGAAACTTTTCTTTCATCCTGGTCATAACTTAAGAACAATGTAGGGAAATTAATGTACTTTCGAAGATATTTGACACGTATGCAATGACATCAAATGTTTGTAAACCTATTGTATCGAAATTTTGTGGCGATCACTCCATAGACTTACAACTACTTAATCTAACTAAATAACTAATTTCAATGTTTTCCTTTTATGTGTTACACACACCACTCTCTTGAAAACCAGCGAATTTTAATATAGGCTATATACTTCAATATGCTCCTTTATTCCATATTCACATACTTCAAACTTATGTAATTGTTCCCCACCAGCTTTTCATTTTTTTATGTTTTCCTCACTCACCTGTTCCCCTCCTACTTTTGTTCGTATATATAAGTTAATTTAATATACAATTGTACTTACTATTATAAACTGAACCATTGTTTGTTTCAACCTATTTTTTGAAAATTAATGTACAGTTATGTTTTAGTTACAGTTTTGTTTTAACCCTTTCAGACCCTCTGGCTACAATTGTATACATAAATATTACAGTGTCTAAGATCATGCTGTTGTATTCCATAGGATGACTGGTGGCGAGGCAGTGTTCTGCAACAGCGGATTTGCTCGGCTGTTGTAAGCGTGTGTGACAATTGTGTTGAATACACAGTCCTGATTATCTGACCAATATATGACACGCCACTTTTGCGAGGAAAACGATAGACACCAGCTTTACGCGAACCAAGGTCGCCCTTTACGGAACCCAACAGGGCCTTTATTTTAGAAGGTGGTCGAAATTTCCGCAAAATACGACCAATCCTGTTGTTCAAAAAATGTTCAAATGTTTGTAGAGCTTATGGGACTTAACTAAGGAGTCGTCAATCCCTAAACGTACAAACTACTTATGAACTAGCTTATACTAAAGACGGTACAAACATCCATGCCCGAGGGGAGATTCTAACTGCCGCGGTGGAGCAGCCCAGTTGTCTAAAGCGCCTCGCTGCAGAGCGCGCGGTTGCTCGCCGTGGAGCTTCGAGTCCTCCCTGGGGCATGGATGTGTGTGTTGTCCTTAGGTTAGTTTACCTAGGTTTAAGTAGTTTGTAAGCTACGGACTGATGACCACGCAGTTTAGTCCGATAGATTTACAGACATTTGAACATTTTGGAGATTCGAACTCCCGACCGCAGCTGCCCTGCAGACCATGACTGGCACGCCGCAGACCGCTCGGCCACTGCGGCCTGCGATCTGAAATGACATGGGCCCTGTGAACGAAAGTACGAAGTACTCCTTCACTCTGAGCTGGATGGTGACGACTATCAGCTCGCAGATACAAATCACTGTTAGCAGGCTTCCTATAAGTAGCATGTCCCAACGTACCATCAACCTTCTGATGTTGGTCATCATTGGTTCTGTTGACTCTGGGGTTACTTGTACTGTGTGCGTCATCTTCCTTGTTTACCCTTTGTAAACTGAGATATTAAATACTTTCACATTGCTTCCTTGAGTGCAGTTTTGTCTTGAGAATGGCAGGGTATGCTATTGTCGAAGTCACCCGGAAGCGTACACGTAAGTTGAAATACGTAGCTACAATCCTGGCCATTAAAATTGCTACACCATGAAGATGAGGTGCTACAGACGCGAAATTTAACCGACAGGAAGAAGATGCTGTGATATGCAAATGACTAGCTTTTCAGAGCATTCACACAAGGTTGGCGCCGGTGGCGACACCTACAACGTGATGACATGAGGAAAGTTTCCAATCGATTTCTCGTACAAAAACAGCAGTTTACCGGCGTTGCCTGGTGAAACGTTGTTGTGATGCCTCGTGTAAGGAGGAGAAATGCGTACCATCACGTTTCCCACTTTGATAAAGGTCGGATTGCGGTTTATCGTATCGCAACATTGCTGCTCGCGTTGGTCGCAATCCAATGACTGTTGGCAGAATATGTAATCGGTGGGTTCGGGAGGGCAATACGGAACGCCGTGCTGGAATCCGACGGCGTCGTATCACCAGCTGTCGGTCTGCAAGACAACAACCATCTGTACGAACAGTTCGACGACGTTTGCATCAGCTCGGAGACCATTGCTGCGGTTACCTTTGACGCTGCATCACGACGAACCTGGGTGCACGAATGGCAAAACGTCATTTTTTCGGATGAATCCAGGTTCTGTTTAAGGTATGATGGTCGCATCCCTGTTTGGCGACATCGCGGTGAATGCACATTGGAAGCGTGTATTCGTCATCACCCGGCGTGATGGTATGGGGTGCCATGGGTTACAGGTCTCGGTCACCTCTAGTTCGCATCGACGGCACTTTGAACAGTGGCCGTTACATTTCAGATGTGTTACGACGCGTGGCTCTACCCTTCATTCGATCCCTGCGAAACCCTACATTTCAGCAGAATAGTGCACGACCACGTTGCAAGTCCTGGACGGGCCTTTCTGGATACGGAAAATGTTCGACTGCTGCCCTGGCATGCACATTTTCCAGATCTCTCACCAATTGAAAACGTCTGGTCAATGGTGGCCGAGCAACTGGCTCGTCACAATACGCCAGTCACTACTCTTGATGAACTGTGGCATCGTGTTGAAGCTGCATGGGCATCTGTACCTGTTCACGCCATCCAAGCTCTGTTTGACTCAATGACAGGCGTATCAAGGACGTTATTACGGCCAGAGGTGGTTGTTCTGGGTACTGATTTCTCAGGATCTATGCACGCAAAGTGCGTGAAAATGTAGTCACATGTCAGTTCTAGTATAAATCAAAAAGTCAGTATGAATGTAAAAACTCAATAAGTCACGGAAGAGGTAAAAATTGACACTCATTCTTGGAATGACATGCGGTTTTATTAGAAGAAAAAATGTATTGCTAGATGCGCGTCGTTTGGTGATGATCGTGTGTTCAGCCGCCACTTTCGTCATGCTTGGCCTCCCAGGTCCCCAGACCTCACTCCGTGCGATTATTGGCTTTGGAGTTACCTGAAGTCGCAAGTGTATCGTAATCGACCGACTTCTCTAGGGATGCTGAAAGACAACATCCGACGCCAATGCTTCACCTTCACTCCGGACATGCTTTACAGTGCTGTTCACATTATTCCTCGACGACAGCTATTGTTGAGGAATGATGGTGAACATATTGACATTTCCTGTAAAGAACATTATCTTTGCGTTGTCTTAATTTTTTATGCTAATTATTGCTTTTTTGATCAGATGAAGCGCCATCAGTCGGACTTTTTATTTTATTTTATTTTATTTTATTTTTTGTTCTAATAAAACCCCATGTAATTCCAAGCAAGTGTGTCAATATTTACCCCTCTAACTACATAATTTCTGATCATCCGGTATTTGTCCAATGAATACCCGCTTATCATCTGCGTTTCTTCTTGGTGTAGCAATTTTAATGGCCAGTAGTGTATTATATAACACATATCCGTTGCCTTTTTCCTCGGTATTTTTAGGATAGTGCGCTTTAAAACTTCTATGAGCGAACACCCTTGAATTATACTACTAACATCCGAAGTCTCATTCCGAACTGTATTAACGAGACTCGAACGGTCTCCTTGTTGGTCCGCCTCTACGTGTAAGAGCCCTCGGCTTTTCTTCACAACAGGGAAGTGGCGTAGTTTGATCACAGAGATTAGAGGGCTCTCCACAGAAGTTTTCACCGAATACAGACATCACTTGACGCGGTCTGCAGTAGGGATGGGAAAAACCGACCGGTTAAAACCGATACCGGTATTTTAGTTTTGAATAACCGGTTTTTTCGGTATTTATTTGGTGTCGGTTGTAAAATGTTCAAATGTTTGTAAAGCTTATGGGACTTAACTACGGGGTCCTCAGTCCCTAAACTTACAAACTACTTATGAACTACTTACGAACTAGGACGGCACAAATATCCATGCCCGAGGGGGGATTCGAACCCCCGACCGTAGTGGCCGTGCTGACCGTGACTGAAGCGCCTCAGTCACCTCGGCCACCGCGGCCGGCGGTGTCGGTTGTAACCGGATTTCTTTAGCTATTGCCAAGAACCTGGTAAAGAAGCCGGTACGACTACTTCCTGTAGTAGTGGTTCAAAATGTGTCTTTTGTAGATAATCTAAAAAAAATTAAAACTACTAGACCCTTATATTTAGGGCTATTCCTAAAATTTCCACTGCTGTGAAATATTAGGTCATCGCAGTAACTAAGAAAAGCGATCGGTGATAATTTAAGAACAATCCCGGCAGTCAGAAAGGCGCAACAAACGCGGCATAAGAACTTAAGAACTGGTGCAGCTATTGAGGCATCGATGCACCTGTTGCCGTGTGGCGTGGCCTATTAGAAGACGCGCGAGCACCGGCAGTGAACAAGACATGCCTCCGTCTGGTCATGCGGCAGTTCCTTGCTGTCGTCGCCAGACATCGGTTGAGTCTTAAATGGCACCATCCCGACTGTGGAAGTACTTCACAAAGTACAGGAACAGTGAAGTAAATGCTCCATTTGCTTTAAAAACCTGAAAACGGGTGGAGGTACTACAAACATGCTGAGTCATTTAAGGAGAAAGCATCCAAAATGTTTCTTGGAAGATAAGGTAAATTCGATTCATATACCTATTATGCCACTCCCATGAACCACAGACATAGCCGAGGTGGGGTGGCTTGCGTGCCTCAACGATACAGATAGCCGTACCGTAGGTGCAACCACAGCGGAGGGGTATCTGTGGAGAGGCCAGACAAACGTGTGGTTCCTGAAGAGGGGCAGCAGCCTTTTCAGTAGTTACAGGGGCAACAGTCTGGATGATTGACTGAGCTGGCCTTGTAACATCAGCTAATGCGGCTTTGCCACACAGCTACTGCGAACGGCTGAAAGCAAGGGGAAACTACAGCCGTTATTTTTCCCGAGGACATGCAGCTCTACTGTATGAACATATGATGATGGCATCCTCTCGGGTAAAATATTCCGGAGGTAAAATAGTCCCCCATTTGGATCTCCGGGCGGGGACTACTCAAGAGGATGTGATCATCAGGAAAGACAATACTGGCATTCTACGGGTCGGAGCGTGGAATGTTAGATCCCTTAATCGAGTAGGAAAATTAGAAAATTTAAAAAGGGAAATGGATAGGTTGAAGTTAGATATAGTGGGGATTAGTGAAGTTCGGTGGCAGGATGAACAGGATTTCTGGTCAGGTGACTACAGGATTATAAATACAAAATCAGTTGGGGGTATCACAGGAGTAGGATTGATAATGAATAAGAAAATAGGAATGCGGGTAAACTACTATGACCAGCACAGCGATCGCATTATCATTGTCAAGATAGATACGAAGCCAACACCGACAACAGTAGTACAGGTTTATATGCCAACTAGCTCTGCCGATGATGAGGAAATCGAATCAATATATGAGGAGCTAAAGGAAATTATTCAGACAATTAAGGGAGAGGAAAACTTAATTGTTATGGGAGACTGGAATTCGGTAGTAGGACAAGGAAGGGAAGGGAAGATAGTGGGGGAATATGGTCTGGGCAAAAGGAATGAAAGAGGAAGCCGCCTGGTAGAAATTTGCACGGAACATAATTTAGTTATAACAAACACCTGGTTTAACAATCACAAAAGAAGGTTGTATACGTGGAAGAGACCAGGAGACACCGGGAGATACCAGATAGATTTTATAATGGTAAGACATAGATTTCGGAACCAGGTTTTGAAGTGTAGGACATACCCAGGGGCAGACATAGACTCTGACCATAACTTGTTGGTTATGAACTGTAGGCTGAAACTGAAGAAACTACAGAAAGGTAGGAAAATAAGGAGATGGGACCTGGATAAATTGAAGTAACCTGAAGTTCTTAAGAATTTCAGAGGGAGCTTCAGGCAACAATTGACAGAAACAGGGGAAAATAAAACAGTTGAGGAGGAATGGGTAAAATTGAGAGATGAAATAGTGAAGGCAGCAGAGGACAAAATAGGTAGGAAGGCAAGACCTACAAAAAATCCTTGGATATCACAGGAGATACTAAATTTAATCGATGAAAGGAGAAAATATAGAACTGCAGTAAATGAAACAGGCAAAATGGAGTACAGACGACTAAGAAATGAGATTGACAGGAAGTGCAAAATGGCTAAGCAGGAATGGCTAGAAGGCAAATGCAAGGATGTAGAAGAATGTATAAATAGGGGAAAAATAGATACAGCCTACCGGAAAATAAAAGAAACATTTGGCGATAAGAAAAACAGCTCTATGAATATCAAGGACACTGATGGAAAACCAGTTCTCAGCAAAGAAGGGAAAGCTGAAAGGTGGAAAGAGTATATAGAGGGGCTCTACAAAGGAAATGAACTTCGAGACACTATTGTAGGAAGGGAAGAGGATGTAGATGATGATGAAATAGGAGATATTATACTGAGAGATGAATTTGACAGAGCACTGAAAGATCTAAGTCGAAACAAGGCCCCTGGAGTAGATGATATCCCGTCAGAGCTACTGAAGTCTCTGGGAGAACCAGCCATGACAAAATTGTTTCACCTGGTGTGTAAGATGTATGAGACAGGTGAAGTACCTTCAGACTTTAAGAAAAATGTAATAATCCCCATTCCAAAGAAAGCGGGTGCAGACAGGTGTGAAAACTACAGAACCATCAGTTTAATAAGTCATGGTTGCAAAATATTAACACGAATTATATACAGAAGGATGGAAAAGCTGGTAGAAGCCGACCTCGGGGAAGATCAGTTTGGGTTCAGGAGAAATGTAGGAACACGGGAGGCAATACTCACTTTACGGCTTATCCTAGAAGATAGATTAAGAAAAGGCAAACCTACATTTCTAGCTTTTGTAGATTTGGAGAAGGCTTTTGACAATGTTGATTGGAACAAACTATTTCAAGTTCTGAAGCAAGCAGGAGTAAAATATAGGGAGCGTAAGGTTATTTACAACTTGTACAAAAACCAGACAGCGGTTGTCAGAGTTGAAGGGCATGAAAGGGATGCAGTGGTTGGAAAGGGAGTAAGACAGGGTTGTAGCCTTTCCCCAATGTTGTTCAATTTGTACATTGAGCAAGCTATATAGGAAAGCAAGGAGAAATTTTGAGAAGGAATTAAAGTTCAGGGTGAAGAATTGAAAACATTGCGTTTTGCCGACGACATAGTAATTCTGTCAGATACAGCAAATGACCTGCAAGAGCAATTGAACGGAATGGACAGTGCGCTGAAAGGTGCATATAAGATGAACATTAACAAGAGTAAAACTAGGGTAATGGAGTGCAGTGTAAGAAAATCAGGTGATGCTGAAGGAATTAGATTAGGTAGCGAAACAATAAAGGAGGTAGATGAGTTTTGTTACTTGGGCAGTAAAATAACAAATGATGGTCGCAGTACAGAGGATATAAAATGCAGAATGGCAATGGGTAGAAAGGCGTTTTTGAAAAAGAGAAATTTGTTAACATCTAATATTGATTTAAGCCTAAGGAAGTCCTTTCTGAAGGCATTTGTATGGAGTGTTGCCTTGTATGGGAGTGAAACATGGACGATAAGCAGTGTGGACAGAAAGAGGATAGAGGCTTTTGAAATGTAGTGCTACAGAAGAATGCTGAAGATTAGGTGGGTGGATCGCGTAACTAATGAGGAGGTACTGAACCGAATTGGGGAGAAAAGAAATTTCTGGCATACCTTGACTAAAAGAAGGGATAGATTGGTAGGACACATTCTTAGACATCAAGGAATTGTGAATTTAGCATTGGAGGGAAGTGTGTGGGGTAAAAATCGCAGAGGGAGACCAAGAGACGCGTATAACAAGCAGATTCAAGTGGATGTGGGTTGTCGTTCTTATGAGGAGATGAAAAGGCTTGCTCAGGATAGAGTAGGGTGGAGAGCTGCATCAAACCAGTCTCTGGACTGAAGACCACAACAACAACATACCTATTATGTAAGCTTGGAAAAATAACTTTTAATGTATTATCATATTGTTACTCTAACAAGTTTTATTAATGTGATTCCTTGAAAGCGAGGGGCTTTTTTAATAACCAATATGGGTTTAGGTAACATTGATCATGTGCTGCCTCGCGATGTAGCCGTGCGGTCTGAGGCTCCATGTTACAGACTGCACGGCTGCTCCAGTCGGAGGTTCGAGTCGTCCCTCCTCCCTCGGTCATGGTGTGTATGTTGTCCTTAGCGTAAGTTATTTTAACTAGTTTTAAAGTCTAGGGACCGATTACCTAAGCAGTTAGGTCTCATAAGAACTCGCAGCCATTTGAATATTCTTTGATCATGTGGTAAATAGCTCAATTTGCGTATATTTACACTGACAACAATCATAATGTTAGTCGGAACTGTGACTTTATTTTTCGAAATACTTCTGCAGCACTGATTGAAGTTCATTTACTGACTGTAACAAGTGGGTGGTCAATATTCGCTACTGCCAGATGGAAATACTAGGCCAGTAAATCTGTATGCTTAGTATATCGTATTCTATGGTCTCCTGGTTAGGCTTGCACACACTCAACAAGGCGTAGTATTGGGAGGGGATCTTGCAAAATATGGAAAGTCTAGTGATTTGTCGTATAACGTAAATTTACCTAAATTTTAGCCAAATTTCGTGAGTTTCAGTTTCTGCCGAAACTAGAAGAATCGAAAATTCGATTACGGTTTCTGTTTCGGCCGCAAATTATGTTTTGGTCGAACTCTACTGGAAATAATAGCAATAAAAAACCGAAAACCGGTTATTTAAAAAACTGGTTATCTTGACCAATTTTTAGAGTGCGGTTAAACTGGAGATGAAAAGAACCGGTATAACCGAAAACCGGTTGTTTTAGCAATAACCGCCATCCCTAGTCTGCAGTACACCATTTGCAGCAGAAACACCTCTTCTTCTGGAAGGTTCCTGAAATATGTTGGTGTTCGCCATTTCGGTTGTGACGCTGTGCCTCGAGATTAGTGGTGTGCCAGCCCCCCCCCCCCCCCCGGTCGTGACGTGCCGGCGGTCGTGCTGTGCTGGAGGGTCGCGTGCCCGCGCGCCCTTTTTCTTCTGTTTGGTCCCCACAACCGGTACCGGCGCGCTCTGGCGTAGCTGCTCAGGCATTCGCGTGACCCTCCACCTGAGCACCAACAGGCAAATCTTATTCAGAAATAGCAACGCGACTCTCAGTGCAATCTCTCACCGATCATTATTTCTATTGTGATTTACCGGTAGTAGTCTTATTTTTACTATTATTTAAACTGGTCGTGTTGGACGAAAGCGCAGCAGTAGTAGGTTATGCCCTTCGTGTTAAAGAATCACTTGTCTCGGCCCGTTGATAAAAGTAATGCGATCACGTTGCCGCTCCTTACCCAAGTGGCTGAATACCGCGATGCAGTTTCAGTTGCTGCCGTTACTTCCGTCCATTGTGCATTTAACTTTTTGGAGTTTAATAAGGCCTTTGATCATGTAAATCATGGTTACTTACTTCGAATACTGAAGATGATCTGGTCCAATGTCAACGCTCGTAAAGTATTATCGAACTTGTTCATGGGAATTGTAGCTGTTGCGACCTCGTCGCCTTTTGTTTAGTACTCATCCCGGTTTGGTTGTCAGTAAAGGTACTGGTGCAGAATTCTTTGACATCTAAAACATGGATATTTGACATCAAAAACATGGATATTTATTGACTGACAAGTATAATAACTTTAGAACATATGTCTGTTTCTTCTCCTTGCTTCTTGCGGCGGCGTCCGTAGGATACTAGTTACCGTAGGATACCTAGTTACTGATAAGCTGGTAGCCACGTTCAGACTTCGTAGCTGCCTAGTAACTGCCTGAGTTCTGTATAGTAGCTGACGAGTTCTCACTAGTAGCTGCCATATTCCTGAAAAGTAACTGACGGCCGTCCAGACGTATGTCGTCCTAGATACAGCCGCTTGTAGAGCGCGCGCATCTTCGGTTACTCCCTCCAGGATGCGCGGCGCTTGCTTGTGGTTGGCTTTCTGTTGACCTCTGCCTTCTCCACGATCGTTCTCTCATGTCTGGTGTATGGCGCTGACTTTACACCAAAACAGTAGCTTCAGTAGTTGTCAATGGGCAGCCGACACCGCCGATTTCCATCCATCAGGGAGTGCCACAGGGGAGTCCTCTTTCGGTGTCTTAGTTTGTATTGTCTCTGCAGCCACTGCTCCGGGAGGTTGCGTCTCAGCTTCAGGGTTGGACACTTACTGGAAGGACTATTGTAGTTCGTGTTTATGCTGGTGATGTTTTACTTCGTCAACATTCAGAGATACATAAGTTGAAGGCGATATTCGATGATTACTACCATACTTCGGGTGCGCGAATTAATGAGGGCAAATGTAAACTTCTTAATTTACGAGGTTTTGATGGAGCGTAGACGTGGGCTACTCCTGTGGACCAACATACAACCCTCAGTGTTATCGTTCATCGCTGTCCGATCCGAATGGCGACAGTCAATTGGAAATCGGTTACTGATAAGATCCAGGGGGCAATAATAGAACATGAAAGACGTTTTCTTACCCTTCTTCATAAGATGCGAATCTTGGAGACAAATGTGCTGTGCAAAGCATATTACATTGCACAACTTTTTCCGCTTCCCTCCATGATGGCTAAGAAACTTAAGCAGTTATCTGTTTTTTTTTCTTCTGTTTTTTGGAACCATCATATCTTCAGTTTGCGATACGAGGTTGTGACAAAGCCACGTTCCCTCAGTGGACTGGGCCTTTGTGACATTAAGAAGAAAGCGTATGTCTTATATATTCGGCGCACCACATTGGCAATTTCTAAGGAATTGCATACCTTTCGTATCGGCTATTCACTTTAGTCTGTCTAGAGAGTCTTGATCCCTCCCCCCCGCCCCCTGTTGATGTAGGTCATACAAATTATAAATTGAGACACATCGGGAGTTCTTTGTAGCTGTGAGTTATCTGGGTGCTGACATACTGCAGCGACCGGTGCTCACGGCCAAGCTCTTGATGTCTCGCTGGGAAGGGATCCCCTGTCCTAATTCCGTGGAACTATCAGCACCACGAACAGCCTGGAAAATTGTGTGGACTAACATCAGTCTCCCCATTCTAACAATGGAAGTGACATCATCCTGGTACAAGGTTGTAAGCAATTTGATTTCCACCAACGAACAACCGTTATCGTATTGGACTTAGTGACACAGACAAATGTAATTAAGTGTACATCTTTAAATATGCTGCAGCACCGGTTAACATGTTGTGGTCATCAGGCTAACTGGTCCTCGCTCAGGAATCAATTGGCTTTCCTCAATCGTTCTGATGAATCTGCATTTTCCACCTATATCATTCTGCGGCCAATAACGTGTCTTTTTCCAAAGACAAAAAAACTAATACCGTCATGTGGCTGATTGGTCACTTTGTACATTACGTTGTGTCTAGGGTGGATGGTGATGATAATCTGGCTTTTTGCCAGTTCATGTCTACAGTCCTGCTCACAATTGCCACACTTTAGAGAACAGTTCGCTATCATGCTGCATCTTATATAGAGAGGGAATTGGATAATTCAGGGAACAGCTGCTGCTGATTGGTGACATCGTGGCCAGGCCTCGCCCTCCTTGTCTCCACCAGCCTGAAACTGACTGTGACAACTGTATCTGCCAGAGTGTTCAGATGATTCTGATCTCAACTCTATTATGATGATTGTGTTAAATTATTATGAGAAAAGAAAGTATTTTTTCGAGTATCAAACTGTGATAATTCTGGGACATTCAATTTTTCAGCTTTGCTTTGAATCAATTAATTTGAGACTAGAGAAAGTTTGATTTTCAAGCATCAGGTTGGGTAAAAATAAGAAAATTAAAAAATAAAAGTTGAGACGGATAGCCGGAGTTATTTTTTCCATTTGGAAAGAAGAATGTTTTGTTTTGAAAGAAAAAAAGTGGGTTAAGCGACAAGTTCTGTTAAAAAATTGGCTTAGGCCAACAAAAAGAAAGTACATAGTGACTACGAGTTTGAGTACTGTGGACAGGGTAAAGCAGGAAATTTGTGTCTCAAGCCAGGCGTTCTTAGGTACTCACTGAAGGTGCGGTGATCACTGAGTCCCCAGTGATGTAGGGGTCAGCGCAACTACCTATAAAGCAGGAGACCCGGGTTAGAATCCCAGCTGGGTACACATTTTCAGCTTTGCCCATTCGCAGTTGAAGTCATATATCCTGTGAATATGAAAAAGAAAGTGGTGAAGGCGACGGCTGGCCCGAATCGGGAGACACGGGTTCGATTCCCGGCCCGGCTAACATTTTCACTTGCCGCAAAAAAGAAAAAAAAAGAAAGAAAGAAAAAAAATGCTCTTCCGCGTTGGCTCCTGGAAGTGTTTCCGGCAGTCTTGTTAACTGAATAGGTTTATCTTCTGTAATGTTGGCTTCACTATTAGTTGACGATGGTAGTCTTTGATTGTTCAGTTTGTGAAGAGCTACGACGCTCTTTTTAGAAAGTCATCTACATAGCTACTAATCGCTTTCCAAGCAGCTAACCTACACAACCATCGATTTACGTGACAACAAGGTCTTCAGCTCATATAGTTAGACAAAAACTGACACAAAATGTGGACTGAGAGGCACCAAAATGTTTTGTATAACTGAAAGGAGGAGAGATAAAGAGGGATGTGGCTGCTACTATTGGAGTGTCAAAAAATGTAATTTCTAGGACGTGGACACTATTTCAGACAACAGGGACTGTCAAAAGAATGCAAAACCAAAGTCGGCCATCAGCAAGAGATGACCGTTATCCCAGGTTAACACTTCGTCGAGACAGAAGGCTGAATGCAACGCACACGACAGGCAGCACCAGGACGTGCAAAATCACCCCAAACAGTCTGATAACGCCCTCGGCAATGTGGCCTCTAAGCACGGAGGCCTATGGTGCACGTCCCATTAAAACCACAACACCGTTTATCCCGCAGAAAATGTGAGGGAGTCATCAGGATTGGAGACGTAACGAATGGTGCCGGGTTCTTTTTACAGGTAAGTCAAGATTTTTCTGTTCATCCGGACAATCGTGTTTGCCTCATCTGGAGTGAACGTCGAACTCTGAACAATCCTGCTTGTATGGATGAAGAACCGATTCCATGGTTGCGATGCCAGAACTCTACCACCTGAGCTACACCGACAGACGCTGTAACTGGATGAGTTACTGGTACTTACGTGTACCTGCAAAACTTCAAAGTCGATTTTCTAGAGAATATTTGAGAATTGCCTCGAATTGCTTTGGTTGATTGTTATTTGAGTTCTGAAGTTCAAATGTTCAAATGTTAGTAAATCCATCGGACCAAACTACGTGGTCATCAGTCCGTAGCTTACAGACTACTTAAACCTAAGGACAAACACACACACCCGTGCCCCATGGAGGACTCGAACCTCCACGGCGAGCAACCGCGCGCTCCGCAGCGAGACGCTTTAGACCGCTCGGCTACTCCACCGCGGCAGTTCTGAAGTTCACGTAACATAAATATCAAATTATTCTAAACTCTGATAGTTACGTGGTGTCAGTGTTAGAGGTGTCGTAATGTGGATGACGGCACGCTGTCGGTGGCGTGACCCTTTCAACGAGGAGCCCACACGCACCGGCTGCTTTTAGACTGGCAAATGAGGGGTTCGTTAAGCGAGCGCTACGTGCCGCGGGCCGCGGGCCGCGGCGTGGGCGCGTTAGCGGGGAGCGGGCGTCGGCGGATACGGGCCGAGGCAGCGAGGTCGCTCAGCGGTAGCGGTCCCACCGACTAGCGAGGCTGGCCAGCACGCCAAGCAGAGGCGACGGGCCGCAGGGCGAGGTTCAGGCGCCCACACAGCGCTGCCCGAGGCCGCCTGCCTCTGCCCTTCATCCAGCCTCTCACGAAATGGCATGTGATCTCAGCAGTAATGCTCCTACAGTGTTATCAGCTACAGCTACATCTACACTCCGCAATTCACCGTAAGGTGCGTGGCGGAGGGTATACTGTACCACTACTAGGCATTTCCTGTCCTACTCCACTCCCAAATAGAACGACGAAAAAATGCCTATATGCCTCCGTACGAGCCCTAATTTCTCTTATCTTGTCTTTGTGATCACCACGCGAAATGTAGGTAGGCAGCAGCAAGATCGTACTACACTCAACAGCATTTCCGTGACACTCGCGCATTGGTCGAACCTACCGGTAACAAACCTTGTTGCTCGCCTCCGCCGGCCGCGGTGGCCGAGGAGACTGAGGCGCTTCAGTCACGGTCTGCACGGCCTCTACGGTCGGGGGTTCGAATCCCCCCTCGGGCATGGATATTTGTACCGTCCTTAGTCTTAGCTAGTTCATAAGTAGTTTGTAAGCTTAGGGACTGATGAGCCCGTAGTTAAGTAACATAAGTTCTACAAACATTTGAACATTTTTTTGCTCGCCTCTGAACTGCCTCTATGTCTTCCTTTAAACTGATCTGCTCCGAGTCCCAAACACTTGAGCAATACTCTAGACGTGGTCGTACAGGCGTTTTATACGCTGTCTCCTTTACAGGTGAAGTACATCTTCGCAAAATTCTCCCAATAAACCGAAGTCGGCTGTCCGCCTTACTCACAACTGCCCTTACATATTCGTTCCATTTCATATCGCTTTGCAATGTTACGCCTAGATATTTGAACGTCGCGACAGCATCAAGAAGCTCACTACTAATGCTGTATTCGAACATTATGGGATTGCTTTTCCTACTCATGCGCATCACCTCACATTTTCTACATTGAGAGCTAGCTGCCATTTTTCGCTATTACAGTCAGTTAAAAACGACACCCTCCCACACACCACAGCATCATCAGCAAACAGCCGCAAATTACAAGTTACTGTGTTCATAAGATCATTTATATAGATACAAAATAATAGCGGTCCTATCACACTCCCCAGGGGCACGCTTGACGATACACTCGTCTCTGATGAACACTCGCCGTCGAGAACAACGTACTGCGTTCTGTTGCTTAGGATGTCTTCCAGACAGTCACAAATTTGTGAACCTATTCCATAAGCTCGTATCTTCGTTCTTATTAATGATAACTATGGTTTGATAAGAAGAGGGTGTAACCTATTGCCAACACACAGCCTCCACTTCTCTGGTATTACTAGCGAAACCGTAAATGCTTCCCAAGGCCTATGTATCGGAATTTGGGTTTCTTTCAAATCTCCAAATCTTCCCTCACTTCGTCATATTCTATCCTCTCTCTACCTCTACCACTTTCAAGGTGAATGGATTGGCCGTGATGCGCCAATTGTGTGGTCCCCCACGTACCCCAGACCTCCATTTTTAATGGAGATTTATCAAGAATATCCTGTTTATGAACTCCTGTACCGGCTTCCCTAACGGAACTTGGAGCAATAATTTATGTCGCCACTAAACAAGTTACACCTGCAGTGCTACACAGAGTTTGGGAAGAAATGGACTTTCGATGGGATGCATGCAGGATAACCAACGGAAACCATACTTTACTTCTTTAGTTTTGATGTAAAAGTGACTTAATGTCTTTTGCTGCAAAATGACACTAATTCCTGCTCTCTCTCTCTCTGTTTTGGAATTCAGAAACACCTTGTATGTGCTCTTTGGTCGAAATTGAAATTCTTGGAGGTAAAACAAATTATAAAAATATAAATCGCACTGGCTTCTTTGTGATCCACTTTTTCAATTATTACGGGTAAAAGAATAATAAAAATAATAGAAAATTGATATATTGTAATGTTTTACATATATTATTTTGTTTTATTTTATTAACTATTATGAATGATATTTTTATACATAATATTTATATTTTTATTATTTTGTGTCTGAAAATTTCATAAAAATGCAACTATGAAAGTAGGCAGCCATTGGCTGAACTTCATTATTTATGGATTTTTTGGTAATATTTTTGGTGAATCTCAACGTGTATCCGCCTTATAGCTTTATTTTGTATGTGAAAGTCATCCATGATTGATAATTTCAGTCCATGTTTGTAACTACTGCACATTATAATGTCTTTGCAACTGCGATGTAGCATCTGCGCTGCAGCAGCTTCTTTGACTGCTGAGGCGAGTAGTAGAGAGTGAGCTGTTGAGCAGAAGAGTAGATTGTGGGCTTGGCTAGCTGACAGACTGTGTTGTGTACTAAGGTTGAATTGGTCAGCAATGATTGTATTGAGTGTGATTTATTTCACTCTATATTTATGAATACAAACTATTATATTGGACAGTGGTTTCTGTATCAAGAGGAAGAGAATAATTGCATGGAACGGAATTTTCTAAAATCATTGTATTATATTGAAGACTCAACAAAGGTATGTTTCTTTAATTCAATAAATAACTTAATTATTACAAATTTTTCTTATTTCAGCTCAACCTCATCCCTCATTTTCCCGATTGTGGCGTTTTTAATTTTGTTGTATGGTACGTGTTGAGTTTTTTGAGAAAAAGATTTCCTTTTAAATGTAAATGTTCACGTACCAGTAAACGAATCAATCCTTACATGCCACTGAATCTGACTGTCAGAAATAATGTTCACAGAAGTACAGATTGTTTTACTTACAGGGCCTAATTTTGTTTGTTAAATCCATTAGACTCTGACCACAACTTGTTGCTTATGAACTGTAGTCTGAAACTGAAGAAACTACAAAAAGGTAGGAAAATAAGGAGATGGGACCTGGATAAATAGAAAGAACCTGAAGTTCTTGAGAATTTCAGAGGGAGCTTCAGGCAACAATTGACAGAAACAGGGGAAAATAAAACAGTTGAGGAGGAATGTGTAGCATTGAGAGATGAAATAGTGAAAGCAGCAGAGGACAAAATAGGTAGGAAGGCAAGACCTACAAAAAATCCTTGGATATCACAGGAGATACTAAATTTAATCGATGAAAGTTGAAAATATAAAAATGCAGTAAATGAAACAGGCAAAATGGTGTACAGACGACTAAGAAATGAGATTGACAGGAAGTGCAAAATGATTAAGCAGGAGTGGCTAGAAGCCAAATGCAAATCTGTAGAAGAATGTATAAATAGGGGAAAAATAGATACAGCCTACAGGAAAATAAAAGAAACATTTGGAGATAAGAAAAACATCTCTATGAATATCAAGGACACTGATGGAAAACCAGTTCTCAACAAAGAAGGGAGAGCTGAAAGGTGGAAAGAGTATATACGGAGGCTCTATGAAGGAAATGAACTTAACGGCAATATAGTAGAAAGGGGAGAAGAAGTAGATGAGGATGAAATAGAAGATACTATACTGAGAGATGAGTTTGACAGAGCACTGAAAGACCTAAGTCTAAACAAGACCCCTGAAGTAGATGATATTCCCTCAAAGCTACTGAAGTCTCTGGGAGAACCAGCCATGACAAAATTGTTTCACCTGGTGTGTAAGATGTATGAGACAGGTGAAGTACCCTCAGACTTTAAGAAAAATGTTATAATCCCCATTCCAAAGAAAGCAGGTGTAGTTAGGTGTGAAAACTACAGAATAATCAGTTTAATAAGTCATGGTTGCAAAATATAAACACGAATTATTTATAGAAGGATGGAAAAGCTGGTAGAAGCCGACCTCGGGGAGGATCAGTTTGGGTTCAGGAGAAATGTAGGAACTCGGGAGGCAATTCTCCCTTTACGGCTTATCCTAGAAGATAGATTAAGAAAAGGCAAACGTACATTTCTAGCTTTTGTAGATTTGGAGAAGGCTTTTGACAATGTTGATTGGAATAAACTCTTTCAAGTTCTGAAGCAAGCATGAGTAAAATATAGGGAGCGTAAGGTTATTTACAACTTGTACAAAAACCAGACAGCGGTTGTCAGAGTTGAAGGGCATGAAAGGAATGCAGTGGTTGGGAAGGGAGTAAGACAGGGTTGTAGCCTTTCTCCAATGTTGTTGAATTTGTACACTGAGCAAGCTATAAAGGAAAGCAAGGAGAAATTTGGTGAAGGAATTAAAGTACAGGGGGAAGAATTAAAAACATTGCGTTTTGCGGACGACATAGTAATTCTGTCAGATATAGGACATGGAAGAGCAATTGAACGGAATGGACAGGGTGCTGAAAGGTGCATATAAAATGAACATTAACAAGAGCAAAACTAGGGTAATGGAGTGCAGTCTAAGAAAATCAGGTGGTGCTGAAGGAATTAGATTAGGTAACGGAGCAATAAAGGAGGTAGACGAGTTTTGTTACTTGGGCAGTAAAATAACAAATGATGGTCGCAATACACAGGATATAAAATGCAGAATGGCAATGGATAGAAAAGCGTTCTTGAATACCGGAGAATTGGGGAGAAAAGAAATTTCTGGCATACCTTGACTAAAAGAAGGGATAGATCGGTAGGGCACATTCTTAGACATCAAGGAATTGTGCATTTAGCGTTGGAGGGAAGTGTGTGGGGTAAAAATCGCAGAGGAAGACCGAGAGATGGATACAGTAAGCAGATTCAGACAAATGTAGGTTGCCGTTCTTACATGGAGATGAAGAGGCTTGCTCAGGATAGGGTATTGTGGAGAGCTGCATCAAACCACAAACAACAACAAATTCATTGCGCACTTATGATTAGAGAAACTCCTTGATTTAAATAGAAAGACTTAATAAGAATAGGAAACTTTCACTTAACAAACTTTTATCAAGCTTTCACTTTAACTTAATGAAGATACAACAAGAAGCTTTCAACTACAGAAAAACCTAAAGTGGGAGTAAAACACGGCGGTGCGACCATTTTTTTATGTTAAAGGACCTTCCCTGTGGCATCGTACACCGCAGCTCGTTTTTTTCCATAACCAGGGAGCCCCGCAGGGATGTTTTGCTGTAGCTCGTTTTTCTGTCCTGCGGCGTCGGCACAGTCAGCGGAAGCAGTCTCAGCGTGCTGTTTGCTCACACGTCATTAGGAGCACTTTGACGAGGCCTTCAGCGCCGCCAAATGACGATGAATGCGCTCTCTGAGAGCCGGCACCGCCGCCAGCCAGCTAGCTCCTGGCCTTCGACACCAGTCTGACTCAACTACTGTGTACGCCGCACTCTCGCTACTCGTATTAGCTGCACCTTCGAATGGCATCTTCACAACAGTCAGGCCTAACACGCTCATTGTCCTAGCACTATCTGCTTCTACCTTGCTTCATATTTAAATCTGTTCTCCAATTTCGTCCTTAAGATTAGAGCCAGAGGGTTGTACGTGTACGACTCTCACTTCCTTTCCAGTTGCGTATGGTGCATATGCGAGGAAATAATGACTATTGCTGAGCCTCCATGTGAGCTGCAAACTGATTTTCGCATGGGAATACACGCTGACAGGAAAAAATAGTACACCTGGAAAGCGAAGTAGATTTTGATCTGATAACGGCAAATGCCACCTGGGGGATAATAAACTCCTGGCCATTAAAATTGTTACACCACGTGCTGCAGACGCGAAATTTAGCCGATAAGAAGAAGATGCTGTGATATGCAAATAATTAGCTTTTAATTCACACAAGGTTAGCGCCGGTGGCGACACCTACAACGTGCTGACATGAGGAAAGTTTCCAACCGATTTCTCATACACAAACAGCAGTTGACCGGCGTTGCCTAATGAAACGTTGTTGTGATGCCTCGTGTAAGGAGGAAAAATGCGTACCATCACGTTTCCGGCTTTGATAAAGGTCGGATTGTAGCCTATCGCGATTGCGGTTTATCGTATCGCGACACTGCTGCTCGCGTGGTTGCGATCTAATGACTGTTAGCGGAATATGGAATCGGTGGGTTCAGGAGGGCAATACGGAACGCCGTGCTGGATCCAAACGGCCTCATATCACTAGCAGTCGAGATGACAGGCATGACTGTAACGTATCTTACAGTCACTACTCGATCCCTGAGTTAGCAGATCGGGACGTTTGCAAGACAACAACCATCTGCACGAACAGTTCGACGACGTTTCCAGCAGCATGGACTATCATCTCGGAGATATAGCTGCGGTTACCCTTGACGCTGCATCACAGACAGGAGCGCCTGCGATGGTGTACGCAACGGCGAACCTGGGTGCACGAATGGCAAAACGTCATTTTTTCGGATGAATCCAGGTTCTGTTTACAGCATTTTGATGGTCGCATCCGTGTTTCGCAACATCGCGGTGAATGCACATCGGAAGCGTGTATTCGTCATCGCCATACTGGCGTATCACCTGGCGTGATGGTATGGGGTGCCATTGGTTACACGTCTCGGTCACCTCTTGTTCGCATCGACGGCACTTTGAACAGTGGCGGACATTTCAAATGTCTTACGACCTGTGGCTCTACCATTCATTCGATCCCTGCGAAACCCTACATTTCAGCAGGATACTGCACGAGCGCATGTAGCAGGTCCTGTCCGGGCCTTTCTGGATACGGAAAATGTTCGACTGCTGCCCTGGCCAGCACATTCTCCAGATCTCTCACCAATTGAAAACGTCTGGTCAATGGTGGCCGAGCAACTGGCTCGTCACAATACGCCAGTCACTATTATTGATGAACTGTGGTATCGTGTTGAAGCTGCATGGGCATCTGTACCTGTACACGCCATCCAAGCTCTGCTTGACTCAATGCCCAGGCGTATCAAGGCCGTTATTACGGCCAGAGGTGGTTGTTCTGGGCACTGATTTCTCAGGATCTATGCACCCAAATTGCGTGAAAATGTAATCACATGTCAGTTCTAGTATAATGTATTTGGTCAATGAATACACCTTTATCATCTGCATTTCTTCTTGGTGTAGCAACTTTAATGGCCCGTAGTGTAAATGGTTTTAACGTCATCTGCTAAGATAGCATAGTCAGATAGCCGCCACAGCGCAATCTGTGTGTATCCTTTCACAGAGAATGTTTACCGTCATAAGACTCAGTGTGATCATAGTATAACGTAAAGAGCCATGAAACTCCCAGGTAATTTTTGCAACATCTCAACTGCCGCTCTGCCAAGCGGCTGGGTTGTACAAACAGACCGCGAAACGATCGTGTATTAAATGAGTATTTGGAGTGGAGCAGCACATTCAAAATGCGGCCTATTTCTGAGGTTTAATGCCGGTATAAATTGTAGCCGCTATCAAAAGCATAATCCGGAAATCTCTCATTTCGATTTGCAAAGGATGTTGACAAGTAAGACAGTAATTTTACGAATAACAACTGTCCATTTACGGCGGTCAGCTACACTTTTAATGTGGAAGAAATTCCTAACACTTGATTCACGTGGAAACTTCGGGTCTTAATGAGAATCATAAAAGCTGAACCACTACTTCATAATATTAATGTTGTATAAAAGTAATGTCTGAACGTTGAGAATGCAGTTATTCAACTATTTCAGTAGAACCTGCTTAGTTTCGTTTTTCAGTTACGCAAAAGCTATAGGCCTATTTACCGATATATTTTGGCGGTTACCTACTAGTTCGTAGCTGCAAATAAATAATATGTCGAGTATAAACTGTTAATGTTAGTACGTCACAGTCTCGAAGATATAAAGTTTGATTCCTGACATGTAGCTTAAAAAATCATGATACGTTCATGCAAGGCATATTATCAAGAGCAAGACGAAAAAAAGGCACTTTTAAGGAGATGTAGCACGAACGCTCCAATAATTTCAGAATCATGCCTAGTTTTGAATATATTAGAGTGTCAAAAATCCGCTAATAAGTAGAAAAGACAACAGGACAACGTAGAAGTAAACACCGAGCACGCGAATATAGTAAGTTATATTATATTATGTTGCAATTAATTTCTGTTTTTAAAACGCTTTTGGACGAAATGATTATGGCTCTGCTTTGTTTATCAGTATCTATTACACTGCACTCATATTTCGTTATTATTGGCTGTCATTAAAAGGACGAACTTACGTTATTGACATCTACATCACTATGGAGAGAATTAAACATGTACATAAATACTCCGCTTATCACAAGTACATGGCGGAGGATTAATCGAACCGCTTTTATCATATGTCTCTACCATTCGGATTTAGGAGAAATGTAGAAACACGGGAGGCAATACTCACGACTTATCTTAGAAGATAGGCTAAGGAAGGGCAAACCTACGTTTTTGACGTTTGTAGATTTGGAGAAAGCTTTTGACAATGTCGACTGGAATACACTTTTTCAAATTCTTAAGGTAGCAGGGGGCGAAGAGGTATATTCAACCTATACAAAAACCAGACAGCGATTGTTAGAATCGAAGGGCAAGAAAGGGGCGCAGAGGTTGGTAAGGGAGTAAGACAGGGTTGTAGCATTTCCCAAATGTTGTTCAACCTGTACATTGAGCAAGCAGTGGAGGAATGGAAGGAGAAATTTGAAGAGGGAATTTAAATTCAGGGAGAAGAAATAAAAAGTTATCGGTTTCCCGATGACATAGTAATTTTGTCATAGAGCGTAAAGGATCTGGAAAAGCAATTGAATGGAATGGACACTGTTTTGAGAGGAAGATATAAGATGATTTGATTTGATTTGATTCTTTCAGGGAAGCCAAAACAGTCTTGGTCTAACCCGCCACTGCCCGCACCGAAACTAAGTTTATTGTGCGGTATCGATCCCTGTATGTCTAGTAAAGCCAACCAATGCCCTTGAACAGTGCAAGGAGTCCCTTTACCAGTTCTTTATTAGACACAGTTTCTTCGGGTCTGGTTGTCCCAAATGTTCTGTGCCTTTTGCTCTCCAATGCAATGCATTCGAAAATCAGATGTAATGCAGTTTCATCAACGTCATCACAGATCCTACATTTAGGGTCCTCTTCTGTTATTCCCATTGTATGTATTTTTTGAAATTCCCATGGCCTGTCAGCAATCCAACCATGAGTCTAATCTCTCTCCTGTTCAGACCCAGGATTGCAGAGCTTCTTTTAAAACAAGGCTTTGGCTTGCCATGTTTTTGTTGATGGACTTTGGTCCAATATTCCACGTGCTGTCTTCTGAGCCATATACGTAGCTCCAATTTAATCATTGCCTTAGTGATTAGTGGCTAATCAGTCGGCATGTTCGTTGCCACTGATCCCCGAGTGGCCAGGGACCCACAATAGGTTTACTCTATTGCTTTCCCCTAGCTCCACCAGGACCCTGTGACATTCTGCAACAATTTTAGACCTTGTTGTAGGAGCTGCCAGTGATCTCAGAGCTGCCTGGCTGTCTGAATAGATATAGATGCTACGATTTTTGTAGCACCTACGCAAATTCTCCTCCACACATGCCCTGATAGCAGTGATTTCGGCCTGGAATACTGTGAGGCCAGTTTCCCTAGAGAGATGACGCCCTCCAGTCTTGGCTGCACCCCATATACCCCGGCCCCAACGCCTTGGTCTGATTTCGACCCGTCAGTGAACCAGACAATATCCCCCGTACGGTGTCGAACTATTTTCTCCCACTGCTCCCTACTTCCAATTGTTATACTGAAAGGCTTGTTGAAGCAGTATGGGGTTATAATATAGTCGGTTGGCATTTCCCTAACCTTTCCTATATTTACCTCACTCACTATTTTAGTGTGTGATTCTGGATATCCCAAAGAGTTCCAGTTGTTGACAGATTTGAGTCTGCAGGCACCAGCTGCCGCCTCCATCTTGACCCAAAGGTGTAATGGGGGCATATCCAGCATGGTTTCCATCCCAGCAGTTGGTGTGCTGCTAATTCCGCCTGTTATGGCTAAGCAGGCTAGTCTCTGCACCTTACCAAGCTCCTTAGCAGCAACCAGCTGTTCTACCTTCTTCCACCACACGACCGCCCCATAGGTGATCCTGGGTCTAATCACTGTGGTGTATATCCAGTGCATACCCTTGGGGATCACGCCCCAATTTTTGCCACAAGCTCTCCTGGTACTTACTAAAGTACCTTTTGCCTTGGAGCAAATATTCCTAATGTGAGTAATCCATGTCAGTTTCTCATCTAGGGTAAACCCTAGATATTTCACTGTCCCCTTCACAGGTAGTGCTTCATTGAAAAGCTTTAGATTCCAACTTGAGTGTTGGATATGTTTCCTTGTGAATGGTACAACAACAGTCTTCTTAGGACTAACCCCCAGATCCTGTTTTCTGCACCAGTCTTGCACAATGTCCAAGGCACCTTGTGCCACATTCTTCACTGTGTCAGCAAATTTGCCAAGTATTACTATGACAAGATCGTCTGCGTATCCTTGGCAAAAGTACTGCCTAGAGTTTAATTCTCCAACGAGATCATTCACCACTAGATTCTACAATAAAGGGGAAAGAACTCCTTCTTGTGGGCAACCCCTAGTGGTGTTGATTACCATTTTTCATTCATCATGGTAGCCTCTACCTTTCTTCCACTGAGCATGGCCCTAGTCCACCTACATATAGTGGTCCATAGATCATGCACCTCTGCTGCCCTAACCATGGAATCGAAGGTCGTGTTGTTAAAAGCCCCCTCAATGTCCAGGAAGATACAGAGGGCTATTTCCTGAAAGTGTAGTGCTTTCTCCACCTTCCCAACAAGCTGGTGGAGAGCTGTCTCACATGATTTACCTGGTTGATATGCATGTTGGTTTGAATGTAGAGGAGCCCTACTTAACCTCCTTTCTCCAACATGCACATTAACCAGCTTTTCCAATGTCTTAAGAATGAAGGAGGACAGGCTCATTGGTCTCATATCCTTGGCCTTGGTATGATCAATTCTCCCTGGCTTTGGAATGAAGACAACCTTCACTGCCCTCCAGGCATTGGGAATGAATCCTGCTGCTAGGCTAACCCTGAATAACCTGCATAGGAATCTAATAAGATTTTCTCCCGCTTGTTGCAGGAGAGCTGGATAGATTCCATCGGGGCCAGGTGACTTGAACGGTTGAAATGTTCCCACCGCCCATCGCACCTTACTGAAATCGACACACTCCTTGGCCAGATCCCAGTCCTCTTTGCGAATACCTGAGAACCGTTGTCTCTCAGGAATCACATTCTGGTCTGAGTTATCCCCCAGAGTATATTGAGGAAAGTGAGTCTTGAGAAGCAGTTCCAGCGTTTCATGTGCTGTCTTTGTATACTCCTCATCCTCCTTCCTCAATGTTCCTCCTGGATTAGTTGGTACCCTAGTGAGGATTTTATGAAGTCTCGCTTGAGCAGCCGTGCCCTCCACTTCCTCACAGAATACCTTCCAGGATGCCTCCTTTGCCCGTCTGATGGCAAGGTTGTAATTGACAAGGGCCTCACGATATTTTGCCCATTCTCCTTTGCGCCTCGCAAGGTTAAACAGTCTTCGTACCTGCTTCCTTTGCATTTCCAGGTTAATATTCCACCAAGGCACACTCCTATTTGTGAACTTCTTGGTGACTGAGCAGTTGTCCTGGTATGAGGTCACTATAGCAGAGGTTACGGCCTCTGCTACTTCCTCAAACTCTGCTGGATTCCTTATCGAAGTTTTAATTTCTGATAGGCTGAAGTCAAGGTCTCTCCTATATGTCTCCCCGTCCGTTTTCCTGGGATTCCTATAGGCCATGGTCTGTCTGGTTCCCATTTCAACCTTGAATTTAATATACATGTGATCTGACGAGGATGGCTCCAGGACCACATGCCACTGTTTGACGTAACTTCCCATCATCATGGAACCAAAGTTATGTCAATTACTTCTTCCCTTCTACTATTCCTGAATGTAGGTTCATCACCCCTATTCAGGATCTCCAAGTTGTTAGGTAGGAGAAATTCAAGAAGGTGTTGGTGTCCTTGCTGCCCCACGATAGATTGTGGGCATTGGCATCACATCCCACCAACAGTTCGTCACCTTGCCGATGGCAGGCTTCCGTCAGTCTCCTCACTTCCAAAGGAGGAGGAGAGCTGTCTTCGTAAGGAAGGTATGCTGAGGCCAAAACAATTTCCCTCTTGATACCTTCCTCACATTGCTGCATCCTGATGGTCACCAGGTCCCTGGAACAAAAATCCATCATTGGTATGAAAGGTATTCCATTTCTAACATAAATGCATGTTCTGGAGTTTTTTAGATTTCTGGCATAAATCAGCTTACCTCCAATACCACTGAGGCCCGTTACACCTCCTTTGTATAAATAGGGTTCTTGTATCAGGGCCACGTCCACCTCCTGTCTCCCCAGGCGACGGCTCAGGGCAGCAGTGGCCCCTTTACTGTGCTGCAGGTTTATCTGCAGCACTTCCAGTCCCCATCTCGCTGTCATTATTGCCTTTAAAATCTTTGATTAACCTGACGGCGACCTGCGAGAACCCTAAAACACAGTTTCAGGCCTTGCTCTCGCATTGCCTTCAGGGACTTCTCTCCGACCTCCACCACTAGGGTTCGTCCTTCCGGAACGACCTTTTGGTTAATTACCCTCCAATCCTCTGTCGAGACTGTTGGGTTCTGGACCCTTTTGGGGGTCTTGGGCTCAAGCCCTTTTGATTCCCTCCACTTATGTTCAGGTAGCCATTCTTTTCCTTCCTTTTGCTTCTGTTCCTTGAGAAGTTTCCTCCTCTGAGCCCCAGACAAGGCCTTAATCCTAATCTGGTCCAACTTCTCTGTTACAGTTCCCACTTCTTGCTCATGTCTAGACCCTGACTGAGAAGTAGGAGTGGACTCCATCGGTCCTGATCCCGATGTTTGAGTATCTGAGGTCTCAGATTGCCCCTCGGATTCTTTTAAAATAATTTTTTTTCTCCGTGTTCATCTTAGTCCCACGAGATTTGGGGATTTATATGGTCCACACAACGATAACCCCGCGCGGTGCAAGGCAACTTACGCAGGGAGGTCGCCCGGTATCCCTGAGGCTCCGTTCGAGACACATCCATCCATGTGCCATGCACCCCTCAGCACGGGTCGCACCACACCTTGGGTTGGGAGGCAGTTTAACGTCGTGCCCGGGACGAAAGATATAAGATGAACATTAACAAGAGTAAAAAGAAGGCAATGGAATGGCGATGTTGAAGTAATTAGATTAGGTAATAGACAATAAAAGTAGTAGATGATTTTTGTTTATTTGGGTAGAAAGATAACTTCTGATGGCCGAAGTGAAGAAGATATAAAATGCAGAATGGCTATGGGGAGACAAGCGTTTCTGAAGAAACGGAACATGTTAACATCAAATATTAATTTAAATGTTAGGAAGTTCTTTATGAAAACATTTGTCTGGAGTGTAGCATTGTATGGCAGTGAATCGTGGACAATAAGGAGTTCAGACAAAAAGATGATAGAAGCTTTTTAAATGTGGTGCTGCAGACGAATGATGAAGATTAGATGGGTAGATCACGTGACTAATGGGGAGGTGCCCAACCGAATTGGGGAGAAAAGGAGTTTCTGGCATATCCTGACTAAGAGAAGGAATAGATTGGTAGGACACATTCTGAGACATCAAGGAAATGTCAGCATTAGAAGGAAGCGTGTGGGGTAAAAATCGTAGAGGGAGACCGAGGGACGAATATAGTAAGCAGATTCAAAAGAATGTAGGTTGCCGAACGTGTTCTCAGATGAAGAGACTTGCACAGGACAGGGTAGCGTGGAGAGCTACATCAACCCAGTCTGCGGACTGAAGACCACAACAACAACTCTACCAGTCTTTTATCTAACAGTGTGCGGTAATAAAGAACATCTGAACCTTTCCGTTTTCGATCTGATTTCTCTTATTTTATTATGAGGATCATGTCTTCCTATGAATGTGGGTGCTAACAAAATATGTTCTCATTCGGAAGAGAAAGTTGGCGAGAGAAATTTCGGAAATAAACCACGCCGTAACGAATAACGCCTTTCTTTTAATGATATCCACCCCAAATCCTGTATCATTTTTATGACACTCTTTCGTGCTGCCCTTTTCTGAACTTTCTCTAAATCATCCGTCAGTCCTACTTGGTGAGGATCCTACAATAGGTAGGAATACTCCAAAATAGGACGCTCAAGTGTAGTGTTGGCAGTTTCTTTAGTAGAGCTGTTGCATCTTCTAAAGGTTCTGCCAATGAGACGTAGCCTTTGGTTCCTCTGCCCATGTGTATTTTGTTATCGTGCAAATGAAGTTTAACGGATTACTTTTAGTCCTCATGGATAATGTCACACTTTTCATTGTTTAGGATAAATTGCCAATTTTTGCACGTTGCAGATATCTGTCTAAATCACTTTGCAACATTAAAAATTCCAACGTCTTACGTCCCAACGAGCGACCCGCATGTTGACGCGGCCTTCTCAACGTGTCTGAACGGTCACCAATAAGGTGGGAGAACGCCACCGACGTCAAACCACGTGGCTATCCGGGGAGGAGGGCAGCTCTTTTCGGTAGAGAGAGATGAAGACGCCATATTGGCCGTCGTATTTCATAGTTTTTATGTATATAACTTAGTTCTTCTGAATGTATGACATTTCAAAGCAAGTAAAGGTAACTTAGTAAACTGAGAATCTCTCGATAACCCGTAATTAGAAGTACTATTTGTAGGAATAAATAACTGGAAACGTCTTATATGTGATTAAAAATTTCCGTATTACAGTAATCTGCCGTTTCAAGGTAAAGCGGACTTAAGATCGATCAACACGAATTCTGCTTCACTTCATTTGTTGTAATTACCTTCATCGATAACACTGAAGTATGTTGGCGGTGTAGCGTAGTCAGCAAAGTCGTAATCTTTTGAACTAAAAGTTGTCCCACGGTGCTAGTTCAAGGCTACTGAGAAGAAAATATTTTTTCTTCTTATATTTGGGTTTTCTGATGGACTCAAAGGCCTTACTATAAATTTCATAGAAGTATACTTCATAATGTTTGATGCTATCTACACATAAGTGCATATCATCTGAGTAGTGAGTTTGTTGGATGTGTTTTATAAACAAAATAGTTTGCACCTTACAATAAAACACGCACTTTATCGATTCATGTATTGCATTTTACACGTTCGTAACATTCTTCTACTGAATAGTAACGTTGACTGTGGAAGAATGACCTTCAAGTTTAGTAATTTTGACCTTGGAAAAATGATTTAAGTTTTACTAAAAAGCGAGACTGTTGCAATAATGTTTGCCTTATATGAAGGACTTTTCTAATTTTATATCGCACAATTTGTCATGAAAAGTTTATAATTTGCTGCACTTATTGACGTAACATGCAACCTTTATAAGAGTTATGTTGATAGATATTTCGTTATTACTTATGTAGGCCTATATCACAAAACGTAACAAACGTGTTCAAGCGCGGAAATAAGCGACTTAATAGAGGTAAAACAGGGATTCCACTCTTTTGATTTCGTAAACGGTGTGATTCCAGAACCTGATGCCGCATACAACTGTCGCTGTGGTCGCGTGAACCTCGTTGAGACACACGTCTCGTGTGCACATGTCGCGCCGTCTCCGATCGTTCAGCCGCACGTTGGACACGGCTCGTTGACCACACACGTTCAGACACACGCTCCATGTGACTGTGGTGTGATGTCAACATGGAAGCAAACAGGCACCGTGCAGCCAAATGAGCGAGTGTGAAAGAGGAAACTGTGCCTCCCCCCCCCCCCCCCCCCGACTCCACACACACGCGCGCGCGCGCACACACACACGCGCACACACACACACACACACAGGTTGCGAGTGGTTCTTTCGGAGAACTGCCACACAAATTTAACGTGCTACCTCACTTGAGCAACGATGACTGAACATTCTCACATCCGAAAAAATGTTCAAATATTTGTAAGCTTATGCGACTTAACTACGGGGTCATCAGTCCCTAAACTTACAAACTACTTATGAACTACCTTATACTAATGACGGCACAAATATTCATGCCCGAGGGGGTATTCGAACCCCCGACCGCAGTGGCCGTGCAGACCGTGACTGGAGCGCCTCAGTCCCCTCGGCCACTGCGGCCGGCTCTCACATCCGAAGTCGAGGTTCTGGTCACCTAAAAAAATAATATATATATATATATATATATATATTATTTTTGAGGGGTTTATTATTATTATTATTTATATAGAGTTTCTAGTCTGTGCACGGAGTTGACATGCAAATTAGTATTTAATATTAAAATTATTACTTGATATGCAAATGAGGATTACCAGTAACATGATTACTTACTTAGGTTAATTGTCATGGAAACAGAGTTCAAACAATGTTCAAATGTTTGTAGACCTTATGGGACTTAACTATGGGGTCAGCAGTCCCTAAACTTACAAACTACTTATGAACTAGCTAGGCTAAAGACTGCACAAATATCCATGCCCGAGAGGGGATTCGAACCCCCGACCGTAGTGGCCGTGCATACCGTGACTGGAGCGCCTGTCCCCCCCCCACTTTTTTTGTATAAGTTTTTGCAAACATTTTGGACCAAAATAATAATCTAAATAATAAAGAATCAATTAATAAGAGTGCCTGAAACCATTTTAAGAAAAAAATTATGTAATGGCGGGTTTCGAACCACTGACCTTTTTTTTATTTTTTTTATTTTACGGTCTTTTTTTTAGTATTTTAGTATTTTTTTCCAAAATAATATAAACAACAAAAAATTAATTAATAAGAATGTCTGAAACCCTTTTAGGAGAACAAAAATTTTTATGTAGTGGCGGGTTTTGAACCACTGACCTTTTTTTTTTTTTTTTTTTTTTTTTTTTTTTTTTTTTTTTTTTGAGGAATTAATGTCATTTATTTGTTGTGCCTTCCTTCAGGTCATTGGATTCACATGGCCAACATATTGTATTTTCTTTGGAACATATAAATAAAATATAAATAATAATACGAAATATAATAAATCGAACTTAATATATGCTTCTGGAAGGATGACAGAAGAGTGACGTCCTCTTCAGGTATCGGAAATAAACATTCTTCGGGTCCGACACTCCGCAACGGGGACCCGGGTATGTCTTCGCGTAATAATTCTTCCTCCATGTTCGAATGTGGTCCGAATTAGTGGTCGCTTTAATTGCCTTCTCTTACCCGTGTCGACCCAGTTACGGGGGTACCTCGGCCACCGCGGACGGCGGAAACACAGTAATCGAGTCGCCACTATGTTTTCCTAAACATAGAAAGAATATATACACATGTGGCGTTTGTTCCGAAAGAACAGACGTCACTTCTGATACTGCAGTTGTCATTCTTTCATATTCTTAGAATATATGACATCAACTGCGAATGAGAAAAGCTGAAAATGTGTACCCAGCCGGGATCAGAATTCGGGTCTCCCGCTTTCTAGGCAGTTGCGCTGACCACTATACCACCTGCAAGGACTACCTAAGCACACCTCCCGTCAAAAACAAATTTCCAGCTTTACCCTGCTCACAGTATTAAAACTCGTAGTTTCGAAACTAATACCCGTAAGAGTAAGAGCCACAAACTTTGTATCTGACGGGAGGCGAGGTTAGGTAGTCCTTGCAGGGATGGTGATCTCTGTGTCCCCAGTGGTGTAGTGGTCAGCGCAACTGCCTAGAAAGTAGGCGACCCGGCTTCGAATCCCGGCTGGGTATACATTTTCAGCTTTGCCCATTCTCAGTTGATGTCATATATTATGTGAATATGATACAAAGAAATCCTGGTCTATCTGATTACAGTGGCGATTAGTATTCGCTTGTTCAAGTACGTACTTTGTTAACTCAATTCCTACACACGATCAGTATGTCAGTGGCTGAAATCTCTTATTGAGCACAGAGGCAAATGCCCTATCTTTCTAAAAGGAGAGAGAAAAAACTCCGTCAACCCCACAAACTATGGCCTATTTTCATAATTTAATCTTCCCCTCCAAAATAATGACAGTAATGCTGAATGACGGTAGTTCAAAATGTTCGTAAATCTATCGGACCAAACTGCGTGGTCATCAGTCCGTGGCTTACAAACTACTTAAACCTAGGTAAACTAACCTAAGGACAAACACACACATACATGCCCCAGGGAGGACTCAAACCTCCACGGCGAGCAACCGCGCGCTCCGCAGCGAGACGCTTTAGACCGCTCGGCTACTCCACCGCGGCGATGACGGTAGTCACACGGAGATGTGTAGTGTGTTTTATTACCAAATAATTATGTACACCCTACAACCGGATAATACTACATGGCAGATGTCACAATTAAGCACACAATAGGATTACGTAGAGTTTCCCGGCGTATAAATTGTTTATATTCATGTCGGGTTTCCTGCCGGATCATCGAGTCATCTTGACACAATATTTCAACAGACCACCTGGCCGCCATCTTCAGGTGCTGAGTCTCGTAGGAAACTGAAGTCTCGCCGCGCCCGGCGGCCTTATATACGCCGCGAAGTACTAACGGCGCGTGCGCCAGAGAGTCGTGGCTGCGTCCTCTGCCGCAAGCAGCCGGTGCAGCGCCTCAGTGGAGAAAATTGGCAGGAACGATGTATCACTTACATGCGCTAGTTCTCACAGGTGGAGAAAAGAGCACGCTGTTTTTTTAAAATTAGACAAAACTGGATTCCACATGTTGCTAAGAGGGAACCCCTTATCTCTATTTATTAAATTGTCCGCCAACCTAATCTCAATAGATTCCTTTAAAACGCATTCCCAGTAGCGAGACGCAGAAGCAAGTACACGTGTTTCGTCATACTTCATTCTGTGTCCTTCGGTTAGACAATGCTCCGCTACTGCAGACCTGTCAGGTTGTAACAAACGTGTATGTCTGTGGTGCTCGGTGCATCGATCATTGACGGTGCGAATCGTTTGTCCTATATATGCTTTCCCACAGTGGCAACACCAGGTTTTCTCAGCCCCAAATCGTCTTTAACTGAGCCAAGAAGAGCCCTAGTCTTGGCAGGTGGTCGAAACACACTTTTTATATTAAACTTTTTTAAAATCCTTCCAATTTTTGATGACACATTTCCAGCGTACGGAAGGAAGGCAACTGATGTTCATTGGTCCTCTTCTGGTTCTGGCGACGGCCCAATCTGCATGGCATGACGGATCTGTCTCTCTGTGTACCCGTTCTCCTTAAACACCAACTTCAGATGTTCTAGTTCCTGTGTTAAGGTATCTGCATCCGATATGGCATAAGCTCTTCGAACTAAAGTTTTCAGGACGCCTGTGCGTTGGTTCGCCGGGTGGCAACTCATTGCATGTAGATATCGGTCTGTGTGCGAAGGTTTTCTGTACACACTATGTCCTAGGGTTTCATCGTCCTTCCTGTACACTAAAACATCCAAAAATGGAAGCTTCCCATCTCTCTCCACTTCCATCGTGAATTTAATGTTGGGGTGGAGACAATTAAAATGATCCAGGAACCGATTAAGAGCATCCGGTCCATGAGGCCACACCATGAACGTGTCATCCTCGTATCTCCAGAAACAGGTAGGTTTCAGACGAGCTGCCCTCAGTGCCCTGTCTTCAAAGTCCTCCATAAATAAATTGGCGACTATGGGGGATAAAGGACTTTCCATAGCCACTCCGTCATTCTGCTCAAAGTACTGGTCATTAAATAAAAAATATGTAGAGGTCAGCACATGACGACAAAGCTTAGTCATTTCTGCGTCCAGTTTGTCACCAATTAATTCTAAAGACTCTTCAAGAGGGACCCGTGTAAACAGAGATACTACGTCGAAGCTGACAAGCATATCAGATGGACCAACACACAAAGATTTCAACCGTTGAGTAAACACCAAAGAGTTGGGGATATGGTGTTCACAGTTTCCAACGTGAGGACTAAGGACTGATGCTAAATACTTTGCCAAGTTATACGTCGGTGCACCCAAGTTACTTACTATAGGATGTAATGACACCCCATCTTTGTGGACCTTTGGTAGGCCGTGTAGTCTCGGAGGAACCGCAGCACTAGGGCGAAGTTTTTTGACCACCTCCTCAGGTAACGAACTATTCCTCAAAAGCGAAAAAGTCTTCCGTTTTACTCGCTCTATGGGGTCATTTTGCAATTTGCAGTACGCAGAGTCTTGAAGTAGACGATCCATTTTGTCTACATAATCATGACGAGCAACTAGAACTGTGGCATTGGCGTTGTCCGCTGGTAAGATGACCAAATCTGAATAATGCCTAAGGGATCGGATAGCCGCCCTCTCAATAGAAGAAATGTTACTCTGTGGTGGGGTAGACTTATGTAATACAGCTGAAACTTCCTGTCTGATTTCATCGGCTCTGTCATCAGGAAGACGAGACACCGCTTGCTCCACAGAACAGATAAATTCAGTCACAGGAAGTGTCTTCGGTGTGGGAGCAAAATTTAAACCTTTCTTCAACACAGACACAGTGGCGTCGTCCAAATCTTTACTCATGAGGTTAATCACGATACGCTTGAAGGTGTCGTCCGATGTCGTGGATTGAGTACACAGACGTTGAAACTTGGAGGATTGCTTTGTGACGGCGCTCCTGTGCGCCCAGTCCGATATTGCCCAGGTGGAACAATCAACCCAATCCCAAGATATTCCGGACAGTGAAGACGAGATCTCCAAATGAAGATAAAATAAATCTTTGGATATAACATCCAGTTGTCTTCTAGTAAAACGAATGCGTTCTCTAACTAATGCAAAACTAGCACGTCTCTTGATGTTATTAGCCACTGCACTATTGATAAAATGTACAATTCTAGCAAATTTTGGTATAATACCTTCATTGCGGCATCTCATAAGGAAAGCGAGGGCACTCAGCAACTTTCCTTTTTTCCTACGAAGTTTGTCAAACTTGAGAAGTAGTTGTACCATCTCCTCCCCGTAGAGGAACTTGATGTGATTACGTAGAGTTTCCCGGCGTATAAATTGTTTATATTCATGTCGGGTTTCCAGCCGGATCATCGAGTCATCTTGACACAATATTTCAACGGACCACCTGGCCGCCATCTTCAGGTGCTGAGTCTCGTAGGAAACTGAAGTCTCGCCGCGCCCGGCGGCCTTATATACGCCGCGAAGTACTAACGGCGCGTGCGCCAGAGAGTCGTGGCTGCGTCCTCTGCCGCAAGCAGCCGGTGCAGCGCCTCAGTGGAGAAAATTGGCAGGAACGATGTATCACTTACATGCGCTAGTTCTCACAGGTGGAGAAAAGAGCACGCTGTTTTTTTAAAATTAGACAAAACTGGATTCCACATGTTGCTAAGAGGGAACCCCTTATCTCTATTTATTAAATTGTCCGCCAACCTAATCTCAATAGATTCCTTTAAAACGCATTCCCAGTAGCGAGACGCAGAAGCAAGTACACGTGTTTCGTCATACTTCATTCTGTGTCCTTCGGTTAGACAATGCTCCGCTACTGCAGACCTGTCAGGTTGTAACAAACGTGTATGTCTGTGGTGCTCGGTGCATCAATCATTGACGGTGCGAATCGTTTGTCCTATATATGCTTTCCCACAGTGGCAAGGAATCTTATAAACACCAGGTTTTCTCAGCCCCAAATCGTCTTTAACTGAGCCAAGAAGAGCCCTAGTCTTGGCAGGTGGCCGAAACACACTTTTTATATTAAACTTTTTTAAAATCCTTCCAATTTTTGATGACACATTTCCAGCGTACGGAAGGAAGGCAACTGATGTTCATTGGTCCTCTTCTGGTTCTGGCGACGGCCCAATCTGCATGGCATGACGGATCTGTCTCTCTGTGTACCCGTTCTCCTTAAAATATTGTGTCAAGATGACTCGATGATCCGGCTGGAAACCCGACATGAATATGAACAAGCACACAATAGGTTTATATTACTATAATATCTAAGCAGAAGCTAAAGTATTCATAAATGAACACAATTAATTCTTTTTGATAAATGACTGCCTATAAAATGGGAAAGTCCTGTCATTTACAGAAACGTATCTATTCTTCACTAAAAATATGTATCCAAACCTAATGGCAACAATAACGCGCGCGCGCACACACACACACACACACACACACACACACACACACACACACACACACACACACACACACACACACCCTGCCTGTTAATAGTCCCCACTATAAATGATATTTATAAAGTGCTGCTCTGACTGTGGAATGGCTCTAGTAATTGCTGGCGTCATATTACCTATTCAGCATTTGTGGAAACTCACTGAGACGACGTCGGGGCTCGGCAGTCTGCAACTTGAGCTGTAAATGCCGTCCGAGAAATAAAATACACTTCATTCTGCTAAGCAGCAACGACATACATTTTTTTATCTTCAACCTCTGTTAAAAATGCTTGTTAAGCTTATGGGACTTAACTGCGAGGTCATTAGTCCCTAAACTTACAAAGTACTTATAAACTAATACTAAAGACAACACAACCATCTATGCCCGAGGGGGATTCGGACCCCCGGCGGGGAACGGCCTCGCGTATCGGAGCATAGCGGCTCAATGCGCTCGACCACTCCGCCGCGGTCACCCTCTGTTAACCTGGTAGGATCACAGTCACAGACGATATCTCCTGAATCGGTCAGGACTTCGCAATATCTAACTTCATTATATAAATACAGAAGTTTCAATTGCACAGAATGTCCCCAGATCGGAAGAGTTATCGCCACTAATTACACGTACACTAGTTTTGTGAATGGCTGAAATGTTTCAGTGCTAGGCAACAGAATACATGATCAAGTGTGAAGTGTCCTTCGCACATACACAAGCTCATCTAACCTCCACTAAGCACAAAATATAGAAATAATGGCTGAGTCCGAACTAGGGCAACACACAGACAAAGAATAATAACGGCTGCACACAGAGATGCTTGTAAATGAGCTAAATCAATGTCGCCACAAATGGCGGAGCCACCAAATTCCAACCAAGTCCAATCCTATCGCCCTCTGTGAAGCCACAGCACAAATCAAACGCGGAAACTCCTACAACCTTCTCAGACGGATGCTACCATCAGGGTCCTCCTGTCCTTGCACACAACTGTCCTCTGGCCGTCTACTCGTGGCCATGCCTCTCTCACCTAGCAAACCAAAATGTTCAAATGTTTGTATAGCTTATGGGACTTAACTACGGGGTCATCAGTCCCTAAACTTACAAACTACTTATGAACTACCTTATACTAAAGACGGCACAAATATCCATGCCCGAGGGGGGATTCGAACCCCCGACCGTAGTGGCTGTGCAGACCGTGACTGAAGCGCCTCAGTCCCCCCTAGCAAACCAATCTCAGAGTTCTCCTAATGGGCTGTTCAAAGAAAACCGTATCCCGACGATGGATGGTCCACCCTATCAACATAAAACTTCTCAGCCGATATCAAATGTAGAATTTCACCGCCCAAAATTCTAGTTAACCTTGCCACTTAAGTGAAAAGTCAGTTCGACAGAAAAGATTATTTTGTCCAAGATTATTTTGCTCAATCTCATGTAATCGATTTAACATATCCGCACAGAAGTTCTTGCCAGCAATTTTATCGGTGTCTCTTATTCCTTGTACAATTGTCAGTCTGCACTTTGAATTGCAGACGGCTTGCAGTGGTATGTGTTATTTGCATTTCGTGAGATGCACGTCGGGTCGTGTCGTATCGCTTACAGCAGTTCCGCAAATATAGCCATCATCGCACTAAACTGTACGATACATAATAATGACATATTTTAAATTTCAGAGCATTATGTAATAGTGAACTAATATAATACTAATTATTATAAGGAGTGTTAACTTGCATCAACATGAACCTCATAGAAAATAAGCGCAAATAGTAACCGCTATCTCGTTTGGATTTTTGGGAGTGAGTTTCAATTAGTCTTGTGTAGTTCGCGAACGAACTAGTTCGGAAGAGCGCTCCCAAAGGCGAACTACGCGAACTAGTTCCCAGATCCCTCGCCTCTTAGTTCCTCCACTCCTTTTCCGAAAACTGACGGGGAACAGCGAGAGGTCGTGAGAGCGCGCGGCATCGCGTGATTTATAGGTAATGTTCCTTCAATGACCTATTAAATAAATAAAGAAATCCATTTAAAAATAAAATACTACGAGTACTCTGTATGCACAGTGGTTGAATATCATTGTATCACCCATTCATGTAAATTATTATTTGCTTAAGTATTTGACGTGTAATTGCCGAAAAATACGGGTGAGACTGATCATTATATAAAAAGCTGTCATAACAAAAGAAAGAGCTCTTTTAGTAGCGGTAGCAAAAGCCAAAAAGAGCGGACAAACTAAAAAGAGCGACCTACCTCGCGGCCGGGCTGCGAACTAAACGGAGAGCTACCGGTCGCGAACTAAGATATGCGCGATCGGTCGCGAACTAAAATATGTGCGATCGGTCGCTAACTAAAATGTGAGCGTCTGCCTGCTAGATTTCATAGTTCAATGCTACAAAATTTCTGTTTTGAAGTATTCTGCACTCTACAATATCTGACTAATAAATTCCATAATGCTAAGATATCAAGATAACTCTAAACTTAAACGCGAGAAATTATCCACATACTGTTTCTTTTGGTTTGTGATATCATTAGCGGCTCACGCAGCAAGCGCATGAAGCAGCTAGGTGGGGGAACTTCTCCCTCCAGCTGCATGCGCAGACCACGCCGCTCAGTCGTCACTGGGAGCGGACGAACTAAAAGAACGAACTAGTTCGCGGCAGAGCCGCGAAGTGAGCGCTTCCGATCGCGAACTATTATGCGCAAGTCTAGTTTCAATCACATTTTATGCATTTTGCATTGCTTAGAACATGCAAAAAAAAGTGTATTTATTGTCCTATTTGTACAGTGCGGTTCTATGCAATATTTGTAGATCATTTTGCGAAGCGTGAATGCCCGAACAATATATCAGTGTTCGTGAATTTTACGGCAGCAGGAACAGCATCGAGTGGGTTGACATCACACGCATCACATGGCTAAAATGGACCGTTTTGGCGGGCTTTCAAATTATTTTAATATGAATTTTTAATATTTTTTAAATACTGTAAGTCAAGAGCGGAAAAAAGCGTGTTATGAGCAGAAGATGACATAAGGTGGGTGCCCGTGTAATGGCCGTGTTCCTGGTATGGCCACCCACCTATTGTGAGTCAGCTTACTAGAAACCTCGGTTATTGCATCAGCATCGAGTGTAGGAAGGGGCATAGTGTGTAAGGTGATTATTCCTAGCCAACCAGGTTGAGCAATATGACATCAGTTACGTGTTTTATGTTTTGAGTGGGACTACTTCAGACTTTTCACTGGTAAGTCGGCTTTATGCATGTTTTTTTTGTCATCCTTTTAACAACGAAATCATAATAGTCTATTCCTTTTATTGGTTTTCCTTAATGTCGTTTTTGTTTATTTCAGGAAGTCCTAAGGAAGTGCAATATGCAATGAATTCCATTAAAACAGAAAGCAGATCCAGGGTTAATTTATACAGATTTGGTCAAAGCAGCACCGTTGAAACTCTCTGAGATATTGGCAATGATTTTTGACATATGCCTCAGAGGCGATAAACCTCCAAAGCAGTGGAAAAGGCTACCGTTACATCAATATTAAAGAAGGGAAACAGAAGGAACTATGCAAACTATTGTGGTATTAATGTAATAGCATCCATCATGAGAGTCTATGCACGTATCCCAGTACTTGGAAATGAGAGAGTTGTCTGCGGCGGAAGTATGGATGATATGCCGCATTGTGTAATGCTGCATGCTGCGAACTGCGTGGCCGTTCTCGCCGGAGGTTCGACTCCACCTTCGGGCATGGTTGATGTGCTGTCCTTAGTGTGATTTAGTTTAAGTAGTTTCTAAGTCTAGGACTGATGATCAATAGTTTTACAATCATGTTTTATCTTTTTATGGGTGATATAGACAATAATATTGGCCAGGTCAAACCAGCCATAAAACAACTAAACGGTATTCTCTGGAATAACTTAACGCTCAAAACAGAACTTATCACCTAGCATTAAATTATTGAAAGTATCACCACGTACGGCGCAAAGTTGTGGGAAGTAACTCAAAGGCAAAAAGATCGTCTACTGCCAGTCGAAATGTTATGGAGTTGTGGATATTCCAAGCTTGATCATGTTAGAAATGACAGGATCACATTATGAAAGTGGATGGCAAAATTCTGGACTGCATAGAAAGGAAGCGCCTACTCTGGTATGGTCACTTACAACGTATGCCAGACACAAGATGGTCAAAACGAATATGGCAATGGACTCGCCGCAGCGGAGTGGCTGAGTGCATTGAGGTGGTATGCCCCGATGCGCGAGACCGTTCCCCGTTGGGGATTCGAATCGCCCCTCGGGCATGGATGTTTGTGTTTTCTTTAGTACAAGGTAGTTTATAAGTAGTTTGTAATTTTAGGGACTAATGACCCCGCAGTTAAGTCCCATTGAAAAGTGTTAATTAAAAATAGTATTATTATTGTTGTCTGCTGAAAACTATACTTCTGCCTAGTGAAAGTCTTTTTAATAACATTTCTAAACAAATTCCAACGCACCATACAACGTGATTGTGTCTTGTGCGTATATAGATTGAAACTAAATTTTTTGCTCCTCTTTCCACAGCACAATTATGTCTGATTAAACCCTTGTGTAAGCACACTGTGGAAAGCTATCTAGAAAGCAAACCTACGTAATAAAACCACTTCTGATTTTAACCTAAGTTCATAAAGAAAATGTATCCTCACCCTTTGTGATATGATTACCACACAAATTCACACACGATCGTTGAACCAAAATATGTAAATGCTTTGATGACACCTGAAGCGCTTGACAATTAACACAAACCTTTGTTATACCACAGCTGCACATCTGCTCTCAAAATCACTGCAAAAGAATACTAGCTACATGTTTCGTCATGTACTATGCGAATCCTCAACTAACTACTGATACTACAATCCATGTTCATAGTGATTTAAAAAAGGTGACTAAATTACTGGGGCTGTTTGCTGGGAAAATCATCAAGTCGACAATCTAGGCAAGTTTCAAGTATTTATATAATTGAGATGTTGTGTCACAAGACATGAAGTTAAGTACAATGAAATTTACAATCCACTCTTCATCATATTACAAAACTGTCCATTAACATGTTGCAATCAAAAACAACAAAAAAATTACAAGAAAGTCAATCCGCATTTCGCTTCTCCTTTCAAAATAACAAAATTACAAGAGAACAACATTATTTCTTTGGGAGTGTTTCGTAGGTCATTAACAATATATATTTTTTAATTTGTTTGATGGTCAAACATGGATTATTCTGATTGGATTATAACAGTATGAAAAACTAGCGAAAATTATTTCCACTCCATAATGTTCGTTTAACTACCACGACAGCTTCCTAGAGCCTTTCCTCTGTCCGAAGCACTTCAACTCTGCCGCAACACACCACTGCTCAAACGCGAGCCCCTCCGAGCCAAAGATAGTCCTCACGAAGCCAGAGATATTGCTTCAGAGACATACAAAACTATACAGTCACTCTTCACCATAAGCTTCACAAATATTTATTTTTTATTTTCTCTTTTATTTATTTATTTATTTGGCAATTGACTCCACATCAAAGAAGAAGGCGCGGCAGATCTGCGAGATGCTGGAACATTCACGTCAGCGAAGCAATGGCGGTGAGAGGTGTTAACGAAGGAGGCTGGAACGACCGTAATCGATGGTAATTGGTATGCGAAAGACGGCGGCAGCAATAGAAATTATATACATACGAGAAAGAGATAGAACATGTCTCTGATATGGCCGCCTAGGTGTCCCAGCCACGAAATAAGTGTTGATCAACAAGACAAAGAACAAACAGTGACAATTCACCAAGACTGGTAGTTGGTACTGCAGTATTTGTCAGGAGGATGAAGTCAAGAACACGCGGCTCTACGTAGTCTGCGATAATTATTACAAGGAAGACTGTGTTTGCCTCCTAACTGTGAGCTGTAATAATTTAAAACCATTTCATGTTGTGACTTTCGGTCTTTTCCGTAATTGATTACTACACACATTTCGTAAAAATTGGAATGATCCGCAAATGTCATCATTTTTTCATTAAAAACACTGCTTTCAGTTAAATATTGAATACAGAAATATTATTCTTCATCTTATTTATTCACTTCACAACAAAATTGTTTAATTAAAGCAGGATTGCTTTATGAAATTGAACAGAATTAAAAAATAAGACGTGCGTCAGTTACATAAAAAAAGGGTAGCCATGTCGAATGTTCCTGATATTTTTATAGTAGTGAAACTACTTTTTATAAGGGATTCATTGTTCTGATAGTCAATTAATCTACAATGGGTGTTTATTTTCGTTAAACGGTGGCTGAAAAAATTCCCTATCCGTAGCAAGTCCATATCACTGGCACCCACTTTAACTAACCTTTAAGACGAGTTCCAGAAATTGGTCAATTATCCTATTACGGGGAGCCTGGTTCAGGAGAAGATACAGTGGCGAATTCTTTCCATTACGAATAAGAGCTTGTATATACATTATAATTTGAACGACATAATGATACGTGGGCTAATATTGTCAAGATTCTGTAAATGACTTTGCATACTCTTAATCGCGTAAGATTCCTTTTGTTTCTGCCTGACCTTCAGGGCGATTCACTTTATTCTCAGACATTGTAGTCAGGGCTGCCCTTAACCATCCAGGCGCCCCGAGCGAGTTGACATTTGGCGCCCTTCTAATATATAAAGCAGAATGTCCGTATGTTTATACGTGTTGCATACAAATCTACAGTTTTGTTTCAATCTTTATGAAATTTTGTACACGTAAGCTTCAATCCACGAGGACGGTCGCCGTAAGTGTGAGAATCACATACGATATATAGTGCACGAGATATGACGCCATAAATAATGAGATGCGCGAAAAACTGCTACATTTTGCGACAATGCTGCTCATTTTCTCTTAACTATTGGACCGATTTCAACGAAATGTGGTACACACATTCCTTACCGTGAGGTAACAATTGCTGCATGGTTAAGAATCACATACGGCACATGGTTCAAAAGATATTACGTTATAACCAATAGAAATTGCAAAAAATGCCATATAATGCGGCGAGACTTTTGAAATACACTGTATGAGAATGACAGTACTTAGCGACTTGTAACAAACTTTAAACATAATTTCAAACCTTCTGGTTGGCTGGCAACCATAGTAAAATGATGAAAGAAAAAGGTTTCTCGCTTACTACTTTTCCGCTGTTTATGGAGTAAAACTACGGCTCTCGGTATGACGTTACAATTTATAATTTGAACACTACAAATTGTAGCAGCAGGAAATTTTACAGACAGTGTACACACATATAATTGAGTGTACCTTCTAAATTGTATCACAGTACTACATGTTGTTCCTCAGATATGTACACATAAACAGTAACATTCCGCTGTTCATGGACTAAAACTGCGGCATTCGGTATGACGTTACAATTTATAATTTGTACTCTACAAATTGTCGCAGCAGGAAATTTTACAGACAGTGTACACACATATAGTTGAATGTACCTTCTAAATTGTAACACAGTACTACATGTTGTTCATTAGATATGAACACATAAACACTAACATTTCGCTGGACTAAAACTACTGCATTCGGTATGACGTTACAATTTATAATTTGTACACTACAAATTGTAGCAGCAGGAAATTTTACAGGCAGAATACACACATATAGTTGAGTGTACCTTCTAAATTGAATCACATTACGACACTTAGTTGATGAGACATGATCACATAAACAGTAACGTTCATGGAAAACAGCCCATCACTTACCAAGTTTTAATCTATCACTTCTTTATTACTAATTGGGTTACCGAGAGATTCTACATACAGCCCTTAAACAAATGAACATATACCTGAAAAATGACAATAATAAATAAATAAATACCCGGGCAACGCCGGGTTTTCAGCTAGTTACTACATAAACACCGAACCTTGCATTGCTTTGCCACAGGGTATGTAACTGTTTTCTAGAGTTTGTCCTAAATAGTTCATTACGTCATATTATGCTCATAGCATGGCGTTTTTCTCGTAAATTTAAGTATATCACAAAAAGAAAAATCGGAAATGAAATCCAAGTGATTTGAAATTTCGCTGAGACGCTTCCATTTGAGTATTGTCTTGCCTTTGACGTCACTGTCCAGCAGGCGTTTGCCGTTGTCGTAAACTCAGTAGGCACACAGCAGTGATACACTATTTGGATATTAACGTTTTGGGAAATTATCTAAAAAAACATACGTTCTACCGCACTGTACAAATACATCTACAACACCTCCAGGAAAAAAATGTTTTTGCACGTTCCAAAGAACGAGTAGATGCATAAAATGTAGTCGAAACACGCTCGTAGATCCCAAATAAAATAGCGATAGCTTCGTGCGTTTATTTCTGTGAGGATCATTTTGATGTTTCATTAATGCACTGTTACTTATCATGTTCTGCAACTGCAAATTTTAAAGTTTTATTATGTATATGTTAGTAAGCTAGTGTTTAGATTTGCAAAACAGTTATTCACGATGTGAAAATCACTTGTCATTAGACGTAACTAGAAGAAAAATATTGAACTAAAATAAAAATTATTTTCGGACTTGCCAGAAAATTAAAACGTAGTTGATAGTAAAGACACTCGTTTCAGTTATTATTCAGCCACGAAAACATGACCCTTGCATCCGACTCTTACTGACAATTACTAGCATGTGAGTATCAATCATTGCACTGACAACATATGCAGTGTAACAAACATTGGATGGCGCTGTATTATTCCAGTGCTTAGGGGATTATTCTCCATGAATGCAGTATATGCATTGCATGATCTGTTAATTGCTACAGATGAGTCATTAAGTCAAAATATTAGATATAAATCCATCCATATTAATGAAACCATAATTTAATGCCCCTGTTTTCTTTCATTTGGACCGACAGTTTCTGTGGTGAATCGGGGAATTTGCAGTTGCATGGGCGCTTCCTTGTTGCTGATCTTGAAACGAATAAGACATGCGCTCTGGAAGGTAGTTTCGAGTGTGAAACATGGATGGATGCAGGCAGTAAGAAGATTGCATTCACCACGTTTTCTCTTCAGCTACCCTGAATTTAGTGCGCAGTCGTAAGATTAGCGACGGATGTTAAATGAGGCGGAATAATGTTTTAGTTCCGCAAAATTGATGATTGTACATTTTATTACTATTATTACTATTATTTTGTCATGCGTTAGCGCCCCTGGGTCCTGGCATCCTGGACGACCGTCCGGGTCGCCCCACCGTGTTAGTAGACGTAACTAGAAAAAAAACCTTGAACTAAAATAAGAATGATTTTCCGTCTTGCCAGAAAATTAAAATGTAGTTGACAGTCACGACACTCGTTTCAGTTACTAAGGCGGCACTGTGTGTAGTTCATTCACCCACGCGAACTCTCTCTCTGCTAGTGGCCTTCGCGCTGCTCCCCAGTTCGTTACCCGACCATTCAGTTCCCTGGGCGCGGCGGCCTCGTTCCATATCCCTCCGTCCCGTCACGACTCTGCCGACTGCTTCCGTACGGCCGTCACGTAATTCCTGCGCTCACACTTTCAGAGCAGCTGTCTCCTTCCAAGAACCAAAAAGAAGGAAGTTCGAAACGCCGCCATGAATTAACAAGTAAACTTCGATGGATGTCTGAGTCCAAACTGTCAGAATTCACGACAGGGAGTGAATCTGAGATCACAAAAGGACACTGGATAAGCCTGCATTGTAAGTTGTGTCTGTGTAACACTGGGTAAACATATAAAAAATTCTCAAGGTTCTAACTTATTTTATAACAGTAAGAAAAGTCCTTGCAATTTTTTTTTTCAGTGTCCAGATATTTGATATGAAGTCATTAGTCTCTTAACTTCCCGTTATAGCGGACCGTCTGATATCTCGTCACAATATTGCAGTCTTTCGTGGGTTCTGTAATTGCAGGATTTCAGTTATACCAAGGTATGGTGTTGAACATCACTTCCTGCATACGGTGAAAGGAGTATCAGATGGTGTTGTTGTTGTTGTTGTGGTCTTCAGTCCGCAGACTGGTTTGGTGCAGCTCTCATACTACTTTGTCCTGTGCAAGTCTCTTCATCTGAGAATACGTTCGGTAACCTACATCCTTTTGAATCTGCTTACTATATTCGTCCCTCGGTCTCCCACTACGATTTTTACCCCACACGCTTCCTTCTAATGCTAAGTTGACAATTCCTTGATGTCTCAAAATGTGTCCAACCAATCTATCCATTCTCTTACACAGAATATGCCAGAAACTCCTTTTCTCCCCGATTCGGTTAAGCACCTCCTCGTTAGTTACGTGATCTACCCGTCTAATTTTCATCATTCGTCTGTAGCACCACATTTCAAAAGCTTCTGTCATCTTTTTATATGAACTCCTTAGCGTCCACGTTTCGCTCCCATATAATGCTACACTCCAGACAAATGCTTTCAGAAAGGACTTCCTAACATTTAAATTAATATTGGATGTTAACAATTTTCGCTTCTTTTGAAACGATTTTCTTCCCATAGCCATTCTGCATTTTATATCTTCTTTACTTCGGCCATCAGAAGTTATCTTCCTACCCAAGTAAAATTCATCTACTACTTTTATTGTTTCATTACCTAATCTAATTCCTTCAGCGTCGCCTGATTTTCTGATATTGCATTCCATTATCTTCGTTTTACTCTTGTTAATGTTCATCTTATATCTTCCTTTCAAGACACTGTTAATTCCATTCAATTGCTCTTCCAGATCTTTTGCGGTCTCTGACAAAATTACTATGTCATCGGCAAACCGCAATATTTTTATTTATTCTCCCTGCACTTTAATGCCCTCTCCTTCCATTCCTTCACTGCCTGCTCAATGTACAGATTGAACAACATTGGGGAAGGGCTACAACCCTGTCTTACTCCCTTCCCAACCTCTGCGTCCCTTTCTTGCCCTTCGACTCTAATAACCGCTGTCTGGTTTTTGTATAGGTTGAATATAACTCTTCGCTCCCTATTTTTACCCCTGCTACCTTCAGAATTTGGAATATTGTATTCCAGTCGACATTGTCAAAAGTTTTCTCCAAATCGACAAACGCTAAAAACGTAGGTTTCCCTTTCCTTAGGCTATCTTCTATGATAAGTCGTAATGTGAGTATTGCCTCCCATGTTCCTACATTTCTCCTAAATCCAAACTGATCTTCCCCGAGGTCGGATTCCACTAGTTTTCCCATTCGTCTGTAAATAATTCGTGTTAGTATTTTGCAACCATGACTTATTAAACTGATAGTTCTGTAATTTTCACACTTGTCCGCACTTGGTTTCTTTGGAATTGGAATTACGATATTCTTCTTGAAGTCGGAGGGTATTTCCTCTGTCTCATACATCTTGCATACCAGGTGGTACAATTTTTTCACGATTGACTATAGAAAATACGTATAATATTCTTTTAATGTTTTCTGGGTAAAATGTTTCAAATACGGCAGGATTGTTAGCCACTGGTGGAAGCAATAAATTTGATTGTGTCTGAGTTTTGGAATTCTTTTTTGACATTGGAATAGATTCGTGACGTGTACCATGGAGTGGAAAGCTGCAGTTTGTGTGTAATTGGATGTCAGCAAGAAAGTGCGAATGTATCTGAAGCTGTAGTTTTTCTATAAATTTTGAAAGAACGAGTTTCGTTACTTATGTTAATGTTTAAATCAATGAAATTTATTGTATTGTTACCAATTGACAATGTGAATTGAATATTTTTATGTCTGCTATTTAAGTATTGAAAAAATGTGTGACGGCCGCGGTGGCCGAGGGGACTGAGACGCTCCAGTCACGGTCTGCACGGTCACTACTGTCGGGGGTTCGAATCCCCCCTAGGGCATGGATATTTGTGCCGTCCTTAGTATTAGCTAGTTCATAAGTAGTTTGTAAGTTTAGGGATTGATGACCCCGTAGTTAAGTCCCATAAGCTATACAAACATTTGAAACTTTTTTTTTTTTTTTTTAATGTGTTGAATTTTCTTGTGGTGCCTGTCCACTAACACAGTATGTCACCTACATTTTTCAACCATTTTTTAATATTGGTACTTAAAGGTTAATTGTTCAGAAAATGTGGCTCAAAATATCTATGAACATTCCTACCAAAGTAGTCTAAGTGGGATGAGTATACTTAATCCATCTAAATGTTCGTACAGAGTTCATTGGAACTGGATACAATGTTGAGATAAGCATATCTGAGTGCCAAGTCTCAAGTCATTCAATTCCACAGGGTTGACATTAGAGAGATCTGCCCAGTGGTCTCGTCTGACACCATAATATTACATTCTGTCTAGAATATTGGACACATTAATTAAAATCACGACTATATTCAAATGCAACCGTGGCATTCCGAAGTCAGTGGACCTTGTAAAAAAGATAAGATCTATCTATCTCATATACTGCTTAGTTACTGTCCTAGTGTCATCAGTTCGTTTTCCAACATACCAGTGGGGGCTGTGTTGATATTGTAACAGTGTTGATGTACAGGTCTAATGTCAACCCAGTGCAATTGAATGACTTGAGACTTGGCACTCAAAAGTGCATAGCGCAAAATTACTTCCAGTTCCAAGGCCCTCTATACATTAGAATATTAGATGGATTTATTATGGCGTCCTCGATTTAAGTAGCAAACAGAAATATGTAACATTCACTGTGGAGATTGGTAACAAATCAATAAAATCAATGGTCTAGCTATTGACATCTACTGTCTTCTTCATTATTTTTTTCTGTTAACATAATACATGAATCTGTAAAACAAATATTTTATTAGATCATAAAGATAACAATGTGCAGACCCCATATCTTAAAAGCTCTTAACATGGTGTCATTGACACCGAAACTGGTCGCCAATAAATAAATTAAAAATAACTGATATTAAAGCTGTTGATGCATTTAATACTATATAACGTTTAGTTTATTTCTCATTGCCCCCTATAGTATGTTCATTTACAATAGCTTAATTTTTAACATTTTAACTGTAATACTACAGTAGAGTCTAAGATGCCTTTTCCTACGAAGGTGAATCAGAGTGTAAATGAGAAACATATCTTCAAATCTGTATCTAAACATTATAACTTCTCTGACAAAAAAGTAAAGTCTGAAGGTGGTCTTGTAAGCAGAAAACGGCTTAATGAATGAAAATAAACTTTTGTAACATACAAAAATATGTGAGTTTAATTCAAAATGTACTAGTATAAGTTTGTTTCATTATTTATTTCATTAAAACATTTTAAACCATTTTTGACTCTACAAAACCATCAGAAGTATGTTTTTATCATAAAATATTTTATAATTCAAGTCCCCTGTAGAGATAATCATATTAAAATTACGTGTTGTGATTCTTAAATTTTAACTATGCTAAAAAAACTGTCAAATGTAATTATACTTTTTAAAATCATACTGGTTAGTATCAATAATAAATTTAATTCCAAGCGTAGGCTTTCCCGGTCGGTGTCACTATCAATAAAATTCTTACGGGTAGGCGACGTCTCATACCCAGAAGAATTTTATTGACAATAACAAATTTGTTTCACTAAACTGAAATGATTTATTTAAGTACCAGTTCTATATTGCTTTGTTAACTGCTAATTTAAAAACTGTGATTTTACGAAGTACAGTACACGAGATGAAAATGACAGTTTACTTTATTTTCATTTATTTGCATTGCCATTTTTCTGTTGGTCAGTTAAAAAAATACGTTCAAAACTGAAACTGTTGTGCACTTGTTTGTATTTTTCTTAAATAAATTCGAAATCTGGTTATAAAAATGCAATTAAATTTCAGTAAAGTAAGTGTTCATGAGCAGAAATTTTGCAGATATCATTAATCACTAATCTCTTAAGCTTACAACGGAATTTTTTATGCCTTTCCAATTTAATAACAAAGCAGGGTAAAAGAGAGAGCTACATGGTTTTTCAGTTTGTCTCCATCCACTGATTTCACTGTCATTGATTACTTCATAAAACTATAAAGCCGAATAATCTAACTATATTGCACGCAAAATACTAGTAAACATGCAATACAAGGCTTTGCGACGCTACACTGTTCTGTTACTGAGGTTGACAGCAGTCGTCTCAGAGGGATACGAATTGTAGTAACTAATTGGCATGGTATGAAACGCACAGATGCCGGGAGCCAACTTTTCTTGACGTTTTGACGTAAATAATATTCAGAGAATAACAGACTCACATTTGTTCCTTGCTAGTTGAAAGTAATACGAAATTCGTGCGTTCCCACTATTTCTTAATGAAACCTTTGACAAGTTACTGCTACACTGACAATGTTGACTTGAAAGAGCAGGATGCGTTCATAAACGAAGGCGCAGTTTATCATTCCGTTTCTTACACGATCAATTGTATGCAATACTACCACCATTTACCTAAAACGAATTCTAGGAACAGTTAACCTATGTCTAGAGATAACATCTACATCTACATAAGTAGTCTGCAAGTCACATTGAAGTGCATGGCAGAGGGTTCATCGAACCGCTTTTATGATATATCTCTACAGTTCCATTCTCTAATAGCGCGCGCGAAAAATGAACCCTTTAATGTTTCTCTTATTTTATTATGATGATCATGTCTCCCATGTTGGTAGGTGTTAACAAGGTATGTTCGCATTCGGAAGAGAGAGTTGGTAAAAGAAATTTCGCAAATAGATTTCGACGCAACGAATAACGCCTTCCTTTTAATGATTTCCACACCAACCCGTGCATCATTTCCTAGACACTCTTCCCCCCTATAAGGCGATAATACAAATCGAGCTGCACTTCTCTGAACTTTCTCTAAATCGTGAGTCATTCCCACTTGGTGTGAATCCCAAAATACACAGCAATATTCTGAAATAGGCCGCACAAGAGTAGTGTAGGGAGTTTCTATAGTAGAATGTCAATGCAGTATTATCACTGTTGCATATTAGAATGCAAACAGAGAATTCTATGTTATGTATAATCTTTTGCGTAATCTACATCTAAATAGGATACTCTGAAAATGACATTTAAGTGACTTTCATCGAACCACCTTTATACTATTCATCTACGATTCCACTCTCGAATAGCGCACGGGAAGAAAGAACAACTGAATCTCTCCGTTCGAGCTCTGATTTCTCGTATTTTATTCTGAATTTCATTTCTACCTATGTATGTGGGAGGCAACAATATATTTTCGCATTCGGAGCAGAATGTTGGTGATTGGAGTTTCGTAAGTAGCCCACGCCGCAGTTATGAATGCCGTTGTTGTATTGAATCCCATCCCAGGTCCTGCATCATTTCCGTGACGCTGTCTCCCCTATATCGTGACAATACAAAACGAGCTGCCTTCTTTGGACTCTTTCGATGGCTTCCGTCAAACCCACATAATCAGGATCCCACACTGGGCAGCAATACTCCAAATGAGGACAGACAAACGTAGTGTATACAGTTTCTTTAGTAGTTCTGTAGCATCTTTTAAGCATTCTGCCAATAAAACGCAGTCTCTGTTTCGCCCTTCCTACGACATTATCTGCATGTTCTTTCCAGTTTAAGTCTGATGTAATCATAACTCCTAGTATTTAATGGAGTTTACGGCCTTCAAATTTGATTGATTTATCTTGTAAACAAAGTTTAACGGATTTCTTTTTGTACTCGTGTGGACAATTTCGCACTTCTCATTATTTAGAGTCAATTGCCAATTTTTACACTCTACTGACATCTTATTTAGATATGTTTATCTAAATGTTAAAATTTTGTAAAGCTTATGGGACTTAAATGAGGGGTCATCAGTCCCTAAACTTACAAACAACTTCTGAACCACCTTATACTAAAGACAGAACAAACATCCAAGCCCGAGGGCGGATTCGAACCCCCGACGAGGAATGGCCTCATGCATGGTAGCATAGCGCCTCAAGTCCCTCGGCCACTCTGCCGCGACTAAGTTTATCTCTCGTTACATCTGACAATACCAGTAAGTTATTCTCTTAATGCTAATAACGGCAGGAAATGTCCTTCATTTCCTACAATGACATACCTTTTTGTTTTTATGAAGAACAGGGAACAATTGCCAGAAATAACTTGTCTACCGTGAAAGCTATCCTGTTGGGATTTTTAATCTACTCTTCCAATTATTTATAATGCGCAACGGACTGATCTGACTATTTGCTGTACCCGAGGCTCCTGCAAGGAAGACATCAACAGCATGTCACGTAGAAGTCAGAAAGATGCTTCTTGCTTATCTACAATCGGTGAAACTACATCACTTATGTAAAGATAGACATATATGACATCCCCTGTAAGAAAAAATCTTAAAATTAACGAAGAATCAGTTCGGGTACTAAAGTGATGTCGCTAGTTACTGAAGTGAAAAACTGATTGTGAATGCTTCTTTTATTATTTCAGAAAATTCAAATATATAAGAACAATAAATTAGATATTTTAATTTCCCAGTTCCGGATACATATATTATATATTTCGTTTGCGAGCTACAAACAGTATATAATGAATTCACAAATTGTAAAATAATAATAATGTCTACACATTTTTACAATAACATATAATACATGAAAATTATGTACAAGAATAGTATGAACAACTTCATATCTCGTTCTTCCAGAAGTCTATATATGCCATTGCTGTACTGCTGCAGGTCATGGACGCTCTTGGGACATTCCAGCAGGTGGTCCATGGACTGGATGTTTCCGCACGAACACAAAACACTTTCACCGAATCCCCACTTGTGCAAATTCTTGTTGTATCTACCCATTCCAGACCGCAGTCTGTTCAGAGACTTCCATCTCTGCCAGTCAAGTTCTGCGCCTGGTGGCAGCGCCTCCTCGGCATAGTTGGCATGTCCTTGTTGCTCCCCCCACAATTTTATTCTGGTAGTTCTTGGTGAGTCTACGAGTGGTTCCGTTGAATGTAGAAAACTGCTTCTTGATTTAAGGCGTTTTGGTACAGTTTGGTACTTATGTAATGGGTGACGTTGGTCTTTAAGCTGTTTCGATCGTTCAATGCTGCTCTGTACCGATCGTCGGACCTTTGGTGGAGCGATTCCTGATAATGAGTGTAGGTGTTCAACTCTTGTAGGTTTGAGGCAGCCAGTGATAAGCCGACAGGTCTGATTCAGGACAGGGTCCAGTTTGTTTGCATGACATGATCGTTCCCACACAGGACTTGCAAACTCAGCAGCAGAGTAACACAGCGCCATTGCTGTCGTGCATAAAACTTTTGCATTAGCTCCCCATTTTGACGTTGTTAGTTTGCCAAGTAAGTTATTTCGTGTTTGGGCTTTTGCCTTGCTCTTCTCAATGCGGCGCTTAAATGATAGTGTCCCATCAAGGGTAACTCCCAAGTACACTGGGGAAGGGCATTGTTCTAATCTTGTGCCATTCCACCAAACATTCAGTTCCCTCTTTGCCTCTCTATTGTTAAGATGGAATAGGCAAGTCTGGGTCTTACTTGGATTGGGCTTCAGCTCATTCTTATTGTAATAATATTCATAGAATATATGACGTCAACTGCGACTGGGTAAAGCTGAAAATGTGTACCCAGCGGGGATTCGAACCCGGGTCTCCTGCTTTCTAGGCAGTTGCGCTGACCCCTACACCACTGGGGACACAGTGATCACCGCACCTGCAAGGACTACCCATGCACGCCTCCCGTCAGATACAAATTCCCAGCTTTGCCCTGCCCATAGTACTCAAACTCGTAGTTTAACTAATTCCCGTAAGAGTAAGGGCTTCAAACTTGCCCACCCCTCCCCACTAACGATAGGATCATTGCCCGTCACCGGCATATTATATATATATATATATATATATATATATATATATATATATATATATATATATATATGTGTGTATGTATGTATGTGGCGTCTGTTCCGAAAGAACAGACGTCACTTCTGATCCTGCAGCTGTTATTATTTAATATTCATAGAATATATAACATCAACTGCGATTGGGCAAAGCTGAAAATGTGTACCCAGGCGGGATTCGAACCCGGGTCTCCTGCTTTCTAGGCAGTTGCGCTGACCCCTACACCACTAGGGACACAGTGATCACCGTACCTGCAAGGACTACCCATGCACGCCTCCCGTCAGATACAAATTCCCAGCTTCGCCCTGCCCATAGTACTCAAACTCGTAGTTTACCTAATTCCCGTAAGAGTAAGGGCTTCAAACTTGCCCACCCCTCCCCACTAACGATAGGATCATTGCCCGTCACCGGCATATTATATATATACATATGGCGTCTGTTCCGAAAGCCCTTACTCTTACGGGATGGTCATTCGTGTAGATATTGAATAGAACTGGGGCAAGGACACTGCCCTGGGGAAGCCCATTTTTCTGTAGCCGCCATCTGCTCTTGTTACCCTGAAATTCATCAAAATATCTTCTGTTGAACAGAATTGATTTGAGTACTACAGTAAGTCGAGGGCTTTTTGTTGTTCTTTGCACCTTCGTAATAAGGTTTCTGAGGTTGATGGTATCATATGCTGCCGTCAAATCTATAAACACAACTCCTGTTGCTTGTCGTTCCTCAAACACATCTTCAATGAACTGAGTTAGGTTGAGAGCTTGGCTGGTACAAGATTTGCCAGGTCGAAATCCTGCTTGCTCTTTTATTAGGGTGCCCTCAATCAGGTCACTAAATCTGTTTAGTATAAGTCTTTCAAAGAGCTTATAGGTTGCACACAACAGAGAGATCGGCCGATAGCTCTTAGGATCTTCTGGATCCTTACCAGGCTTAAGAATTGCAATTCCGGATAGGTTGACAGAATAGATGAAACGTATAAGCAATTTCAGAATAAAATAAAGTTGGTAGAATGGCTGAAGAACCGCACCTACTTGACTTTAAAATTGATTACATTTCGTCAGTTTACGTTCAAGGCTGTCGCAAAGTCTGAAATGTTACGCAATGGCAAAAATGTATTTATTTGTTATTGCAGTTTGGGGATGGGTGGAGTTCGCCTAAAGCGTTCACACACAATGTCATTAACTGCGTCGACGGCTGCTTTAAATCCTAGTCTGGCTATAAATTGGTGTGGTACATCAGTCTCATACTAGCCCACCACGTCGAACTCAAGCATACGCTCACAAGCGTTAACTAATGCTCTCTGTGTTCACACAGGTTATACCGGTTATGAAGTGTCTCGGCCAACACTATCAACAATTCGCAAACTTTAGTGCTCCCTTCACAATGCCCAGCGCTAGGACGCGTCTCTTTTAACCCATTATTGGTGAGTCGGGTTATAGATACCCAATAATTTCCATCGCCCTCATACTTCTATGGTGAAAGAAAAGTTTCTACTTACATTTAAAAAGTAACTTCTATTGACGTCACTGAAGGCTTTTGGCAGCAGAATATTACAGTTAACAGAATAGACAAATTTTCAAATATATGTAAAAACATAAAATATTTTGGAAGTTGTTACATAATCCATATATCTGCTAATTTTTTTAATAAAGAAATAAACCAAATTTTAGTATTACAGTAGAAAGAAAAAATGAACCTCTATAAGGACACACAACGCTTTGACAAGTTATTACACACACAAGAATTTCCAAGTCATTACTCAACGCAATCTCGGCATATAGGAATTGTGCAGGATCTGCAGGACGATACGTTGCAGCTGTTACAGATCTTTTTTGTACTTCTGTCAGAGCCTGATGGTCACTTCTTACACCTCACCTGTTTGCCCAAGTCTCGTCCAACTTCGTATGGGACTGGTATCTGGAGTATTCTACTGAAGTTTAGCAGCAATTCACGGGGCAAATGGTTGTTTTGAAGCCGACGATTGAGATGATGCTCTTTAGGTTCTTTGGCAAGATTTTTGATATATTCCAATCTGGTTAGCTCTGGATTCCACGAGAATCCACTGTAGATAACACAGGCATTCACTAGGATAATGTTCATGAGAGTGAAAAATATGGTTAGGTAACTGACATGGTTATCAATAAGCAGAGTTTCTAGCAATAATGAGTCAAATAAACTCACTGCTTGGTTGAGAACTGCGCCCAGGGTTATTAGGTATCATATAAAACCTGCCAAATGCCATACTACCTATGAAGTAGAATACGATAATATTCCAAAAAAAAGTTCCGCAATCGGTGAGGTTGGGTTAATAATACCCACTATTAAAAAAAAAAAATTAAAAAAATAATTAAAAAAAAATCAAGCAACTCACCGCTCTGTTGAATACCCAGCTTCAGGCCGACTTGCAACGAACTGACTTGAAGGTTAAAACGTATTGATAGATTGTCAGTAATTACTGTTCATTCTACCACTTTTAACATAATACTCATCTTTTCAACATTGAGATGTATGGGGGTTCTGCTCGCTGCAACATTATTCTCCTGGGGCTAGAAATAAATACTCTATATGTACAATTTTCACTTCTTCTTTAATTTAAATCAAACTTCTTCTCCACCAAAACATTACAATAACGTACACAAATTACCACAACAACACAGACTGACAGATTCCAAAGTACTCGACAAAAGACAAAACTCTAACTCCGCCAAAACTCGAACTCCCCCACGCAAGGCGGTAAGGCAAATAAATAACATCGGCAATAATGACATTACATTGCGCATTGTTCATAACAATAGAATTAGCAAATACACAAGTAAAACATTTCATGTACACAAAAATAATCACAATATAAAATGAAAACAATACATACAATAATTTTAGATCGCACCTATCTTTTTAAATTTTAATTACGCTACTTTTTGTTTGACAACAAACCAAAATATTAAATGTTAATTAATTAGTTAATGAGTACATCATACATGTTCTTAACATATATTGAGCTATCAATTATCTTGGCCATTCACGAAATATACTAAAAATCTCACATCTGTCAATATATACAAAGAATTAAATATTGATAATTAATGTAATAGTCGAAAAAACACAATTAGCTGGTCACCACAACTTGTTTATGAGCCTAACATACATACAATGCTATTAATTTTCATTTCTTTTTGTTTTTTACAAAAGATTTTACAATTCGTCTGTTTAAGTCTTGAAATAAGATACAATGACGCAACTATTGTTTATAGAACTGTCTGGAAAGAAAATATATGAATCTTTTAATTATTTAAATTTATCACTTGTTTTAATCACAGTATCACCGAGACACTGTCCTACACTGATTCCTAGACTGGCTATATAGTTTTTAACTAACTTCACACGCAACTTGTAGCACTATTTAACCACACGATTCCGGATCCGGCGCAGACGGTATCGTAGGATGACATTGAGATGAGAGGACCAGGCAGACGGTATCGTACGATAACATTGAGATGAGGGAGGCAGCAGTATCGTTACAAGGTACAGAAACCAACGACGATGTACTCATAACAATTTGGTTTCAAAGATTTAGGTGGATGACTGACATCCAACATCACCAGTTACGGGTTAATTTCTTCAGCTCCGCTTGTTTATGTCTTTGGAGACGCTGGCGCTACCCCACCAGTGCGTCGCCTGCCAATGGGCTAGTGCGTTTTAAAACACCATATGGCTCGTCGGCCAATAGTACGTCAGCTAACGTCTCAAAATAAACAGCGCCTTCTGGAAATCAGAAACGAGTTCCAAATAAACATGCTTTGTGAGAAAAAACTATTGTCAGTTTCTTTTAAACGGCTTTCAAAGAGTTTTCGAGAGCGTCTGTGTCGTGTTTCCCCAAAGTGGAAGGAGGATTTTTAAGTTGCTTTTATGTGTAAGACCACCCGGGGTGGCTATTGTGGACCGTTCCGCCCACTTGCGCGTTCTGGCCAGCCGTCGCCGCACGGCCAATCTCACTTCAACTATACTCTTAAACTCTGGGTGCTTGTTCACTAGTGCGCGTCAGCCTTAATTATCTTGTCACACTTGCAACATGATCTCATAATTTACATATCAAATTGTAATTATTATCATTGGAAGTGTCTATGCCTCATCGAGTTTATATTCAAAAGATTCGTCCTAGCGAGTAGGATGTGACTGCGAGGTCGGAATATGCAGGAAATGACAGTGAGGAAAACCTGACTCCTTACACATGAAATATGTTATACAAGATGTTTCAGATTTACGTTTTAAAATTTAGTAAATTTTGAAGGATGAAATTTGTACGTGAAAGGATGTTCCTGTAGGTACCACTAGGCTATTGTAAAACCACAAACTATCTGTAGGAGAAATTAAATTTCACATTAGTGACTACATCTCCACTGGAATTCGCGTTGGTGACTCTATTGAAGCACAAATCTTCCCTCATCGTTCGAATGGTTTATGATACTTTCTGGTCAGTTTACTGCCTCAACCTCTGGAGGACGTCCCCCTCATACGAACGGGCGTACTAGTGTTTGGTTTCCAGAACAACAGTGCTCCAGGCCAATCTGATCGTTCGACCACGCTGTACCCCGCAGAAAAGTTCAATTACAGAGTCGTTGGAAGGGAGTGCCCATTCCTTGTTTTGCCTGCTTGCCTGACTTCACCTCTCTGGACTTCTTCCTCTGTCAGTTATGTGTAAAGTCTCTCGTGTACAGATCGTCAGTAGGTACAGTTCCTGAACGTACTGTGTGTGTAGTGCGCCAAATGCCACTGCAGTCGTATATGTTATTCGCCGGAACTTACACAAGGATCTTGACAGAAGTATTTGAATGTTATATTGTACTAGCTGAAAACCCGGCGTTGCCCAGTTATTTGTTTATTTATTCCTGCCATTTTTCAGGTAAATATTCATTTGTATAAGGGCTGTATGTCTGTAAAATCTCTTGGGAATACAATTAGTAGTAAAGAAGTAATCGATTAAAACTTGGTGCATCATGGGGCGGTTTTCCATGAACGCTGCTGGTTATGTGCTCATATCTGATGCACTATGTGTCGTACTGTGATACAATTTAGAAGGTACACTCAATTATATACGTGTATAATGTCTGTAAAATTTCCTGCGGCTACAATTTGCAGAAATTAAATTTGGAACGTCATACCGAATGCCGTAGTTTTACTCCATAAACAGCGGAAAATTAGTATGCGAGAAACCTTTTTCTTTCTTCATTTTACTATGGTTATTAGCAAGAAAAAGTTTAATAAAGGTTTGAAATTATGTTTAAAGTTTGTTGCAAGTCGCTAAGTACTCTCATTTTCATATAGCGTATTTATAGTCTTACCGCATTATGTGGCAGTTTTTTGCTGTTCTTATTGTTTATGATGTCATATCTTCTGAACCAAGTGTCGTATGTGATTCTTAAGATGCAATTGTTATCTCACGGTAGGGAATGTGTGTACCAAATTTGTCTGAAATCGGTCCAATTGTTTAGGAGAAAATGAGCAGCATTGTCGCTAAATGCAACAGTTTTTCGCGCATCTCATTGTTTATGACGTCATATCTCGTGAACTATGTATCGTACGTGATTCTTACACTTACGGCAACCGTCCTCAGGGATTGAAGCTTACGTGTACCAAATTTCATAAAGATTAGAACAAAACTGTAGATTTGTGTGCAACACCTACGTACAAACACACAAACATACGGACATTCTGCTTTATATATTACAATATTTAAATTTACCCTGTGTGCGTGTGTTGAAATACGTTGTAGACATTATATCAACCGCACGTGGCAGCGAGGTATGGTGTCAGGAGGTGCCGCGGAAGAGTGGCCGAGTGGTCTAAGGCGCCTGGCTGCGGAGCGCACGGTTGCTCGCCGTCGGAGGCTCGAGTCCTCCCTGAGCCATTGGTGTGTGTGTGTGTGTGTGTGTCTGTGTTGTCGTTAGGTTAGTTTACCTTAGTTTAAGTAGTTTGTAAGCTACGGACTGATGACCACCCAGTTTGCTCCGATAGATTTACAAACATTTGAACATTTTTGTCTGGTGGTAGCGCCCTCAAAAGCATACCGTCGAGCTGGTCTCGGCACACATTATGGCGGAAAGGTATTGCTGGAATAAAGCCATAGTAAAACGGAAGGCAGAACTGGGCATTTACTCTTTGAAGTGGTGCCATCATGAAATTAACATAGGTTCAGGAGAGATGTTCTAATTTTACAGCAGTCCCGGTTAAAAGGAAAATAAATTGCATTAAAGTTAGTGTGTGTGTGTGTGTGTGTGTGTGTGTGTGTGTGTGTGTGTGTGCGAATTATTATTTCGCGAAGACGGCTATAACTTGAAGAATAAAGTAAGTCTTTGATTATTAAGTGTGTTAATGCGAGGGAAATCCTATTAAGTTTCTTTAGAGAATAGTCTTCTTATTGAGTATTTGGAAACAAGATAAGTTCTTGTTCATTAGGTTACTCTTTTGTGCGACTTTGGAAACATGGTTTTCTTTCTTTGGTAGCGATTTGGTAATATATAATTTTGTTCGGTTGTATGTCAGACAATATTCTCTCGGTGTCGACGCCTAGCCTGAGAGATATTTGCATTATACCATTGCGGTAGGAAGATTAGAGTGGTTTGCTTTTTGTGGATTGGTATAGGCTCAAACCCAGATATTAAGAATGTACCGGAATCGGCTACGTATGTTGTTCGTCGCCACGGAGCGTCTCTTTTTGATTTCCCGCTAGTATTCTTGACGAGTAAAGTGTAGTTTAATGATCTTGGAACCTCGCACACCGAGAGACACACATACACTTACTTTTGAGTACAGCCCAGTGAAGCATTCTATTAATAGTAGATGAGAGGTAATGTTTAAAGCTAGTTTAGCGTGTGCGCGATAAAAACGGGTCCACGCCTGAAGTGGCGGAGCTTTGTATATAAAAAATCTAGTTACTGTTAGTTAAGGATAGTAACAAAAGTGGTGATGGGCCATAGGGATCACGTTATCTTAGACTCGTTAGCTTGGGGTATAAAATTGTGTGGTTTTCCCTCGTTCACAAATTTTGACAAATGTATATTGTTTAATCAAATTTGGAATAAAGCTACGCTGCGTGAACAGAAATTTTTCGTAACGCAGTTTTCTGTAATTTGCTCAATTAAAGTCAAAGCAATAGTTAAAAGGACATTATCAATACAGAATGTGATTTAATTATTCCTAAAGTAAAATCGATGATGTGGAAGGAATTTTATTTCTAGTTATGGAAGAATGGTAATGTTTTGTTTCTGACGTCTACCGACAGAGAGTATTTGAACGCCGCAGATGTAGAGTATCATCTTTGGAAGAAGAAAAAAGTAGTCGCGTAATAAACAAGCCTGTTTATAACGTAAAGGAACCGAAATTGTCACTTTTAAAGTACTGTCCATTATTTTTGAAAACCAGTTTCGGGTGGGTTCACAAAGGAGAAATAATAAAATATATTTCAGATTACGTAACTAACAGCAATGTTAAGTGATCAAACAACACACTTTAAGTGATTTGTGTATGTTATTATGGGGATTTGTCAAGAGAATGCTACATCACATCGTCGGCTTTGACCAGTGACGTCATATACAAAGCAAAGATATGGAAGTAATAACATTTGAACATCTGACGTCTACCAAGAAATATATCGATTATCAATAAATCAAAGATAATACGAAATCGAGTTTACAGGTATATAGTTATTAGCTAGTTTAACAAATATGTATGGTAAATGAAACACATGATATCAATTACATTTTTTATTATAAAGGAAACAGTGATCTATGTTTGAATTATTTACAAATTCTAATGAATGTACACTATACATTTTTTAAAGATGCTATTCTTGCAGGTGTAGCGTCTGAGCAAAAACAAGAAAGAAGTTACAGCGTTACGTACAAGAAATATACTTTTCTTTTTATCATTATATTAAGATATACTATTACCAATCCGAAAGATTTCATTAAAAGATACATGCACAATAATACTGGCGCAAAAGTGTAGCGTAATAATAACGGTTTCTGTTTATTTAAAAAAAGAGTCAGTAGATGTATTTTTCGTTTCTATCTAATGTTGATATTTTATAAGATACCTGTATCGTATTCTTTATTTGAGCGGGAGGGGTCAAGTCTAGTGTGCGATACAATTTTTAAATGATACTAAATGTCACTATTTTATGAGATATCTGTATTGTATTCTTTACTTGAGGAGGGAGGTCAAGTCTACTGTACGATACGTTATTTTATGAGATACCTGTATTGTATTCTTTACTTGAGGAGGGAGGTCAAGTCTACTGCACGATAAGTTTTTTAAATGATACCAAATGTTGATATTTCATGAGACATCTGTATCGTATTCTTTACTTGAGCGTGAGTTTCTGCTCCGCCTCTAATGACCATGTTGTCGACGAGACGCTAAAGCTTTATCGTTGTTCCTTACACTTTATAAAGGTGGAGTGTAATCACTACTGTAAATTGAATCAGTGGCTTCTGTAAATTGGAGTATATTTTGTGTACAATGGCCACCAACTTTTCTGCATAATTTTCAGAGTCAAGCCATGTTTCGTCCGACTCTCTAATAGTCCGCGTTCCCTGATGATCGTATTAAACGCTGGAAAGAATCAGTTATACTGGCCGTAATATTTCGGTAATAAGTTACGACTATTTAAACCGAACCCTGCTGTGGGTTGTGTCAAGGTTCACTTTTTCTAAGAGCCACCAGATATATGATAGAAGATAAATATAGCAGCACACTAAACGACAAAATAATTTTATTCTAGCACAAATACAGTTGGGATGTGGCACATGTGAACATCACTTATCCATTAATGCATTTATCTATACGATTGCAAATCCTTTTATTGGATGTCCAGATGAACGGGAGACTCGGTTCACTGAATTCAGTGTCTGAACGACTGCAATAAAATCAAAGAGCACTTTGAACAGCACAATCAGTAAGCAGCAATCATATGTTCCATCAAACAAATACACATATAATAGTAAAGGTCAAGTCAATTTTACGATACAACCCGTCGGCTTTGGCCAATGACGTCATTTATGAGAGATGTTTATGTATAAATATGCGAAGATGATGTTAATTTTTTTGTGTCAAAGATGTGGAATTATTTGCATACGGTCGTTGATGTTATTGAAGACAGGCAATTGATATCTTTATTCGTTCTTGGTTAAACTAATTGGACGAGTTTGTTATAATTATAAAATACTTTATTTGGAAATTGATTGCTTACATTCTATTATAAATTGTATCGTACACTAGACTTGACCCGAAACTCAGATTGTTTTGCTTTGGCTAATGGTGGGACATCGGCCGTGCATTTGCCTAGAGTCATTTAGGGCGATCATGGAAAAGCTAAATTTGGATGGCCTGAGACGAGTTTGAACCTCCGTCCTCCAGAATGCGAGTCCAGTGTGTGCCACTTCACTCCCTACCGCAGTCAACAAACGTTTGCCATAACTACTGCATTATGTCGTTTCATACAGCCCAAGGACCACAATGAAAGTACAAATTGTCGAAGTAGCTGTATTTCACATTTCCGACTATAGCTTTCTGTCATCAAAGTGTTCATAATTTTATCCTCTACAACTTCCCAAATTTAAGGTGTCTATTCAGACGTTATGTACAATGCACGCCTGGAGGGCAGGAGACACAACAATCACGTCCATTAAGCTTTATTTTCCGAATAGAGGATCGCGAAATATGATGTCAAAATGTTAAAATGTTTGTAAATATATGGGACTTCACTATTCTGGTCATCAGTCCCTAGGCTTACTAACTTCTTAAACTAACTTATGCTAAGGACAACAAATACACCCATGTCTGAGGGAGCCCAGCTAGGCGCCTTGGAACGCTTCAGCCACTCTACCAAGGCAAGTATGATTTCATTGTATGTCTCAGCGAATGATTTTACAAACTAAATAGCGCCACTGCGCCGTTTTATACTGTTAAAAGTTTTTAATCACGGTCACAATTTCGCAAAGCAAATTGTAAGGCACCTCTGACAAGTAAACCAACCCAAGAGATACACAGTTTGGTTCTAATTTGTTGTATAGAGCAAAATACGAGACACAGTTTTTATATGACCCATACCACCATTAAGTGGGTGAAACACACCCTTCAAAAGAACCGACTTCAATATCTACGGACCAATACCGTTGAAACGGTAACAGACACACAAAAACCTCAAATGCCTACAACAGAAAGTGCACCCAGATTTTTTTGATTTTTTTTTGATTTTTTTTTTTTTTTTAATAATCCCCTCCCCTTCGCTACTTTATTAATGCGATGTTTGACTGATAGAACAATGTATAACATTGTTAGTACGAAATTCACTGATATGTAAAATAATCATATATGAATTAAAATTTGCGAAAACTTAGTTGCTCTTCTTAATGTGATCTACAATTTTTTGAGCCGGTCTGGGATTCTAGCCCGGCACAAATTTTCATTTGTCACAAAAAGATAGACTCCCTTAAGAAGAGCAGCTAAAGTCGGTAGTTCTTGCAAATTACGAATTAATGTCCGATTGTTTAATACATATATATATGACCGCGGATCAGACGTAACCTAGTAAATCATCGATATATTATGATGTATTCCAAAGACGTATTTGTGAGGAACAAGGTAGAAATAACTCTACAACAATGTACGCGCGCCTGATTTGTGACAATGTAGAGGATACATATATAGGGGCTCACGTACTTCGAGTAGATATTTTTTTCTGACAAAGTCGTCTTCGTCATACATGACTGAATTTGGTTTTTTTTACGAATATTACATGTTTTGCCATTAGTCAAATTAGTCAGATGTTGAAATGAAAAACAAAATGGTACGTTGGAGGTAATTTCGAAAAAAAAAAAAAAATTGACTCATCTTGGTGCAGCATTGTAACATATACCATTAACCGTATAACTTTTATTTCCATTTTTTTAAACATTTGTTACGATTTCAAAGGTATTCATTCACGAATATTGAACGTACCTTTCTTCGAGTGTGGGTTTCACGCCTTCATTATCTCTTATTTTACTCTATAGATGCAACATAGTCAAAGCTAAGCGACATCGAAGTGTACCCCTTGTGTAATGTAACTTGTAAGAAAACGTTGATGACGCTAAAGTTGTTTTCTGTGCGTCTGTAATATTACCAAAGTGATAAAGTCATTGTGAAATATGTTAAATACGCTGTGCTTTCAATATGGAGGGACTCTACGAAAGTTTAAATCACTGCGCTGTTACAGAGAGAGATTTGTCTTTTTATATCCCCTGTCCACAAGGGTAGTACTGATACACAGATTATAAATACCGCCGCGAAATGAGACAGGAATCAATTGGAGAGAGTGAGTACCGTTAACAACTACAGTTACATGCAATTCAGTCGTGAATCTGCCAACAGTTAGTTGAACAGTGAAACACGCTATCGAGAAGCAGCTTTGCTTTCTACGCAGTTAAAGACAATGCTTTACTGCGATCTGGAGGGTGCAGGCAATTGCGACGGCATTGTTTTTCTGGTTACAATGGAACGGCATTGTTTGCGAGCAGAACAATTGCACTCTTCAGACTAGGCGGGAGGCGATCGAACGCAGCTGCGGTGCACAGATGCTGGTATTCATTCAGGAAGATAGCAGCTCCGGTGGCTGGGCGAGCGAAGAATTACGAAGCATTTTTATGGCTCTCGCAATTCCTTTAAAGTTTAGTAAGAAATTTATATGTAGGACGAAGTCTTCCGCTGCGACTCTCTTGAATAAAACATTGTCGAACTTCTTGCCGACTCTGCCTCCACAGTCTTTGCCAGGAGCAACTGACTGTAGAGCTGTAGAAAATCGCTGTAGTTAACGGATCGTTTGGCTTATTCGAAGTGCTGAATCGTTAGTCATAAATACATTTCGTTACTCGCATCTACCGTATCGATACGAACTTAATCATGAACACATTTCGTTATTCGCATGGACCATATAGATACGAACTCTGTAACAAAAACCAGTACGGAAATGCATTTATTATGAGTAATTTATAGAAGCATCCGTGACGAATTTTAAGTGCATATTGCATAGCCCTACAATTTTGATGGTTATTTTTATTTTTAAACATTTTTGATTAAACGTCTTGAGCCGTGTTTGCAGGATAATCCTGGATTCGACATCCGCTTTTAATGCAAACATACGTTTAATTGTATTTTTTTACCTGTTAAGATTTCAGTTTAATGGTTAATTATTTGTTTTTGATCTTGTCTATTATACAAAGTTTTGTAAAAATACTTAAAGGTTATATCTACAAATGAAGGCATTATATTAACTGTTAATGTCACATAATATAGTTCAACAGATCCGCTGCTCGCAGATTTATTGCTACTGTTATGATCGATCACACTGACATTCGTTACGAAATATTGCGATTGATTCTGACATTCCAAGCCTCAGAGTGCGGGAACAGTACTTAACTCTTTCAGTCCCACATTATAAAATCAGCTTTGGAAAACTTTAAATTGGGTGTTTTCTGTATTAATATAGTGCAGTAAACATCAAAATATGTGTTTTAAAACTTTTGGACGAGCTATTGATTTTTTATGTCATGTATTTCATGCACAACACAGACTTTTGTATCGAGGTATTTTATTACTTGGACGTTATCTTGTTGATAGTTAACACTGTCAGATCTATAATGCTAGCATAATCTTCGCCACAGCACGAAAGACGAGACAATTCACTGCTGGAATAACATAAAAGGAACCGCACTCACGCTCACACTCTCAGCGACGTACAGACGGCAACGGAACACAACCTGCAAGACGGACAGATTAATGCCTCAGAAGCGGCTACACACAGTACCAAGCAGCAAAATGTCGCACTAGAAGCGTCTTGTCCATCAACAGAAAAGCAACTTTAAGGATTGACGCGTAAAATACTGTATAAATTATTTTTCAAAAGAGATAGATTGGCTGGCCAGTACTTGCCTTTGTGCTGTACCGCCGATAGTAAAACAAATGAAGAAAAAGAAAAAAAGGGACGAAAAGGACAAGCTTTCGGAACACAGTTCCTTCTTCAGGTTGGAGAAAAGGGAAGAAAAAAAGGATGGGAACGGAAGGGAAAGATAATTCACGACCTAGGTCATGAGGATGGTGTTTGAGGCGTGTGGAAGTCAGAGATACTGCATATTAGTACTAAGCCAAGCCAGAGAGGATATATATAACCAAAGAGGAAAGATCAAGCAGTAAAGAGAAGAGGAGTGAACTGAATGATGCTGAGGGGTGTAGGAGGGGTGGGGGTTGTCTAAAACGTTTTTGATTAGCAGGAAAGATGGACACCACACACACAGACAGAGAGAGAGAGAGAGGAGGGGGGGGGTAAGGAAGGGATAATGAATAGGTGAGCTGAGGATGGAGGAAGGGGAGGGGTTAGCGTAGATTTAGGCCGGGGGGGGGGGGGGTGGCGGGAGGAGAGGATATGTTGGAGGGCAAGTTCCCACCTCTGAGGGACTGGTGTTTGTTGGTAGTATCCAAATGGCAAGTATGGTGTAACATGTGCCAAGGTCCCTGGAGTCATGCTGGAGGGCATGTTCTGCCATAGGATATTGGGTGTTCCCCAGGCCAACAGTCTGACCATTCATCCGCTCAGCCAATTTGTTAGCAGTCACACCAACGTAAAAGGCTGCACAGTGGACACATGTCAGTTGATACATGACGTGTGTTGTCTCGCATGTGGCCCTGCCTTGAATCGGATAGGTTTTTCCTGTGGTAGGACTGGAGTATGTGGTAGTGGGAGGATGCGTTGGACAGGTTTGGCAGCGGGATCAGTTGCAGGGATAGGAACCATTATGTAGGGAGGGTGGTTTTGGGATGTTGTAAGGTTGGACGAGGATGTTGCGGGGTTTGGGAGGACTGTGAAAGGCTACTCTGGGTGGTGTGGGAAGAACAGTTTGGAGTGATGATCTCATCTCAGGGCACGACTTGAGAAAGTCTGAGGAATTTGTTGAGGCATTCCAGGCCAGGGTGGTATTGTATGACTAATGACCAGCCAATCTGTCTCTTTTGAAAAATAATTTATCATCTCTGAGGAGAATTTCCATAATTAATCGAAAATACTGTATAAATCAACTTTTAATACGTTGTTGTCTATATGTTCAAATGTTTGTAGGCTTAAGGGACTTAACTGCGGGGTCATCAGTCCCTAAACTTAAAAACTGTTTATGAACTACTTTATACTAAAGACGACACAAACATCCATGCCCAAGGGGGGATTCGAACCCCCGACGGCGGACTGCCGCGCGCACCTCAACACGGCGCTCCAGAATGCGCGGCTAATCCGCCGCAGCTGTTGTCCAGGAACAAAACGAAATGAAACGGTGAAAATGATTGGTACGTATTGCCAAAGTCTTAATTTTTGTTGTTGCTCAATTCAGAAAATACGTGTGGGGGGAGGGGTGGTGGCAAAATGAGGGCCGGTCCCGGGTGACACAAGTCCGCGCTACGCCACTGCGGCGCATACAAGTGAGCGCTCGATACAGAGAAGCAGCAGAGAGCATGAGGGTTAGAATAAAGGGAGGTGGCGTTAGCTACGCTAAGAACAACATTGGTTGAAGCCAAGGGGCCCTGCTTTTGCGCGCATAACAAAGATTTATCGCTTAAAATCCTGTATGAATGTTGCCCTCTTCACTTGAAAATCACTAAATCGAGTCAGATAAGAGTAATTACTTATATTTGAGGTACATATATACACATATAAATGCATAGTCTTTGATGTAAGAGCCTAGAGCTTTGTTGATTAGAATGGAAAGGTTTCCTTTTGCTCTTTTATATCTCTCAACTCCAGACCAAAAATGGATGAAATTTCAAAATTTCTCATTCCCTTGTCCCTTCTTTTTTGTTTCTGACAGAATTATTATGTCCACCTTCAGTCGACTAATTTCATTCTCTATTTCGGTATGTTTATTTGTCAGGCTTTGAACGTTCCATGTACCAACTCTCAATCTCCTTTTCCTTGCCAATAATTGTCGTAAAGAGTTTCCATTCGATTTCCGAGGCTCCACTTCAGATTACGAGCTCGTAGAAGTTTTTTGTGTGCAATGGGGTGCTGGCCCAATGATCCAACCCCCAACTTGGAGGACCAGGATTTGATGTCAGGGTTTACTCCCCTAGGAGGGTTGGTTTCACCTCGCCTATAGAGACCCCTTTCCTAGGTGGGACACATTTCGTCTGGCTCCTCCGTTGAGGCCTGTCCGGCTCGGGTGGCCCTGCCAGTAGCTACGCTACCGCTGGCATAGCCCTCAACTTCAGTGGAACACGCAAACCCTCCCGCCCGGTACTGAAGGTACCTTCGATAAGGCAGCGTCCCTTGGGAGGGTTGAATAATGGTTGAATCAGTGCTATGCTATGGATCAGAACTATGGATATTAAACGCGGATCTCAAAAGAAGACTAATAGCTGTGGAAATGGACTATTTGCGTAGGAGTGTCAGAATACCAAGAATCGAAAGAAAAACTAATGATGAAGTAAGAGCTAGAATGAAGGCAAATGATACAGTGATAGAATTGAAAGACAATCACTGAAATGGTACGGACATATGATGAGAAAGCCAGATCATCGGTGGCCTAAGAAAGTTAACGAATGGAAACCACCCGGCAGACGTAAGCGCGGAAGACCACGACGCTCTTGGACAGACCAGATAAATGGAGTGATGGAACATCGCGGCATCGACAAGAAAGAAGCGCTGGATAAAGAGGCTTGGCGGAGGATAACAGGAATACAAGATGTTGTTATTAATTAATCTTTGTATTATTTAATCCTGTAATAATAATAACATATATACACAATGTTCTGGCCACAAACACATGCCGGGTAGTGAAGGTTGATGGCTGCCATTTTTCAGTGTTGGGAATCTCCAGAGATGCTAACCTCCTTTGCAGAGACATTCCACACAACGTCCACGATACCAAGGGATTGGTGGCGCCACCCGTGCACACGTTGACACCATCTATGACATAGCTGCTGACCGTGTAGAAGCTGACCAGTCGGAAGCACTTAATGAGCTATTTAAGGCCACCACAGCACCAAACGTTTATCGCTATACACTTGGAGGAAATGTCAACAGACAAAATCCTCCTGTATAACTCCCATATATATGAGCCACCAATATAGTGTTGAGTAATAGTGGTATAGACATCCAGTTGTTTTTGACTAAGACGATGGAAATAATCGTCCAAAGCTCGACGGTTTATCAAAAATTTGGCGCGGTAAGGTCCGAAATGTTTTATTCAAATTATAATAAACTTTATTTTCCTAGGTTTTCATTTATATTCGCCTTAGAGGCTTTTCTTGCAGTACTGTCATATATTGATTATTAGTGTCGAAATTGATGGAATGCTGTGTGAAGCCAAAGGGGCGCATTCGAAGCTGAGAGAAAGAGACATCTCAGATAACAGGCTAAAATGGATACATATAGCTTACGGGATCTAAGCAGTTAAGAAAACTCCTTAGAACTGCAGTTGCCCTCAGCCACCGCCCCAGGGTAGAATCTTTCATTTCGGAGGATAAGCAGGCAACTTCATACAGCTTCTAGACGCTGTTGTAAGGTGTTACATTAGTATTTGGTTGCCAACGGGCACGTCTTAATGTAAGCAGAAAAGTTGATACCAGTCCCTGGGAACGGCAACACCAGTGGGTTCACGAAGATAGAGTGCGAGGGTAAATGAGGAAAATTGCTAGTTAGCAGCTCCCCACTCTGGAAAGGGCCTAAGGCATGAACGACTGACGTTGTTGTTGACCATACTGGCTAGCACCGTGACGTTTTATTTTCAGCTGAACAATGTTGCTACCAAGTATGAAGTTTGTTAGTGCAAAAGCAAGTCACATCCCCACCCAGGGAATGGTAGAGGGGGACACGGCTGAAACGTGGTTCGCTAGAGGACTCAGGGAGGGCCGGCCGCGGTGGCCGAGGGGATTTGCCGGGCGCCGTGGCTCAGCGCGCCCGCTCAGAGGGCTCAACGCTCTCTGTAATAAAAAAAGCTGAGCCAACAACGCATCAAACAAGAACGAACAAAAAACGATCAGCGTCCGCAACAAAGAGAACAATCCATATGAGAGGAAAAAAAGGGGGGGTGGTCTGAGGCGCTCCAGTCACGGTCTGCACGGCCACTACGGTCGGGGGTTCGAATACCCCCTCGGGCATGGATATTTGTGCCTTCCTTAGGATTAGCTAGTTGATAAATAGTTTCTAAGTTTAGGGACTGATGACCCCGTAGCTGTATAAGCTATACAAACGTTTGAACATTTTTTTGACTTGGGGAGGCGGCAAGGCACAAGTTAGATCGATTGAATGTAGCAGCGGCCAATAGGAATTTGTTAGATACCGAAAAGTGTGGAAAAATAGTGCGCCCACACTAGCCTTTAAAGCCCCCGGCTTTTACATCGAGCGAGATTTCTCAGTGTCGTTCGGCACCAGCTCCACGACAGTCTGTTTCTTGCAGGGATTGCGTCTATCCGTGGAATGCTGCAAGGAAGATTAGCTGTATCAGGCTCTTCCCCGGGAACGTAGACGCTGACTTCTATTGTGTCAAAATATGTTTTCTCTTGCTTTTCGTAATGATTAGTAGATGGGATGCAATAAAACATATTTCCATTTACCTATGCGTTCCCAAAGTCTCCGGGACAAATATCCTATCGAGTCACAAAATCCGCATCTCTCGTACATGCCTATTACTTGTCTTCTGAAGTCACACATTTCCGCTTGGGACTTGCAGACTTACCTACAACCCCGCTTTCCACTCTCCTATGTTAGGATACTCAGTGCTTTAAATGTACAACGGTGGCAGTGCATTCGAAACTCTTCTCAGCAGTAGAGGCAGTGGCGGGCTACGCCTGTCGGAGGTCCATGGCGACAACACAAAATGAATTTCATGTATTAGGTGCCACTAAGGAAGCTGTTAAATAGGCCAGAGATGGTGATGTGACTATATGTTTATTGTCAGTTTTCTAAATATCATCAAAATCAAATGTTCAAATGATTGTAGAACTTATGGGACTTAACTACGGGGTTATCAGTCCCTAAGCTTACAAACTACTTATGAACTAGCTAAGACTAAGGACGGCACAAATATCCATGCCCGAGGGGGGATTCGAACCCCCGACCGTAGTGGCCGTGCAGACCGTGACTGGAGCGCCTCAGTCCCCTCGGCCCTAAATATCATCATCCTAAAAATCCCGCCGGGATTCTGATGATGATGATATTTCATATGCTTATATATTTATAACGGCGTCCTTAGTACCACTGACTAATATTTGAAATTCATATTAATGACAGACTTTGTCACATCTGAAACACATCTGAAACACTCAGCCATGATGCCTAGTTGCCGACAATAGCGATACCGAGTTGAAGACAAAGTAACCATTTTCCCTTTCGTCAACTTCAGTAGCTCCAGTTTGGGTTTTATCCACGATTTCGAGGAAAATATTATTTGGGAGGACAGATATTTTTGTGAAAATAAATAAATAAATAAATTTCGATGTCGGGAAAATTAGAGAAAAGCTCTTCGTAAAAATTTCCTTTCTTTACCAGTCTCAGGAACTAGATAAGTTCGGCAGACGTGGGGGGGGGGGGGGGAAGAGGGGACAATCACAACATAACTAAGAAATGTCGCTGCGGCATCACAAGTGAACGTCACAACGGGTCACCAACGTGATGCGGTTGGCAGCGGCGTGGGGCGAGGTCCTGTGTGTGTGTGTATGTGTGTGTGAGAGAGAGACAGAGAGAGAGACATAGAGAGATTGAGAGAGAGAGAGAGAGAGAGAGAGAGAGAGAGAGAGAGAGAGAGAGCGTGTGCGTACGTACGTACAGTATAACCAAGGTATGTTCCAGAGTTCAGTACATATCGCCTTTTGTTTAATACAGCCAACAACCTCAACGATGTTGTAGGAAGGCGTCATCTGATGATGTGTGTCAATGAGAAAACGTGCCTTTATTTGTAAAACCGTTTTCGAGTGGTACAGCAGCTCTCGCCTCAGGTGTATCGCGTAATACGGCATAATATCAGATACTCGTAGAAAAGGCAAAGTACTTTTGAGAAACTACACTGTACATGTCATCGCTGCTTGTTCGCTCGCAACAACATAAACTTAGGTTCCTGCCTAACCACATCCTTTAAAATTATGAAAATATTCGTAAAAATTAGTAAAATACTTTTGCCAATCAGAATAAACATCCACAGTCTAGCTTGTCAAAAGCACTTTGTCGGTTTCTGGAGTTTCTAATGTTAAGCCGTATTATATAACACACCTGAGGCGAGAGCCTCTGTACTAACCGAAGACGGTTGTACAAACAGAGGCTCGTAATGAGAAATAAATAATGCAAGGAGTGAATATGAGCGTCTGTATAATGACATATCACGAAATATTTCTATTCCGGGTCATAATATATGTAATAGCTGCTGCTCAACTGTGTGTATGGTACACGCGTGAAAAAGTTGTCAGTCTTTCTAGCCGATACGTCCCTTGGCACGGGGCACTTTCGACCTTTCAATCTTTACCTGGCCCACACCCTTGTCAGAACATGGTTGCCGCTCGTTTATCTTTTATTACTTATTCAGTAGAGAGGAGCTCCCACAGGGGATAATTTATAACTCCCAGTGCAGAAAGCGTGTGTATTTATGTGTTTGACCTGTAAGTCTATTGGTCTGTCTGCCCCCAACATCTCAAACGAAATTTTTTATTTTAAATAAAACTTTCATGTGAAATCTGGTTGACCAGGATGGTTCTTAGCTACGTTTCATGTAAGTCTTGCATTGTTATCAAATCAGGCGGTACGCAACTATCACCTTCTATGGTACAAAAGGCACACCGGAATTAACGTTTCGTAAAGACGTGGGAATTCGGAAGTCTACGAGACTCAGATGGAGCAGAAATATCTTCATCACCACTAAATGCCTTCTTGATTAATACTGAACACAGAGCAACTACAAATTAATTGTTCGAACGTTGCGGCTCGTAGCTGTTAAAAAATTGATATCATAGTCACGAAGACTATAGACTTGTACCAATATATATGAAGCAGAACTAGGGAGCAAAGTGGCACACTTACGGTGACAGGCGGTAGCAGCTGTTTATATTGAACTTAGTGGTTTTACGTTTTCTTATTATATTACGGTTTATAGACCTGAATTTCAGAAGAGTATTTTCTAAAATATAATTTCTCATTATAAGTCCTATCACTAGTCTTTTTCTGTGTCCGAGGGCGTGAGTGGTTGAAGTGGCGTGTTACGCACGTAAAATTCCACAAAGGAAGCATTGCCCATTCCAACGCTGGAACGAAGGTAATTAGCAGCAGTCTTGTTTGGAGCGAAATGGCAGCCGTTGAACAACTGGGCAGAGGAACTTCTCCCCTACCAGCTAGTTGGTAAGGAGATTCTCCTTTCAAGATACTGTCCATTCCGTTCAGTCACTCTTCCAGGTCGTCCTCATCGTCGTCGTCAAACAGCAAGGTTTTTATTTCTTCACCCTGAATAATTTCTTCTCAAAATATCACCTTGCATTCTTTCACAGCTTGTTCCAAACACAGATTGAATAACATTGGGGAAAGGCTTGTTGTGTTTGTAGAGCTTATGGTGTAAGAGTACACCTGTCGCTGTATCTTACAGTTTGATTTAACGTAATGTATATATTGTCTTAAATTTGTTTATTTCATGTATTTTTCATTTCTTGTATACTAGATATATTTCTTATGTAACGTCATTTTCTATATTGAATCATTTAGTGTAAACATGTACTATATGTGTAAACCCGCATGAATGCACGGACATTCTTATGCTGTAAGTTAGCAATGCGCCAGAGAAAATGTTGAACCTGTTGTAAAGACTGTCTTTGGTACAGAAGTAGTAGCTGTGAGTGTCGCGCTGCTGAAGCAGTCGCGGAGCGGACTCGCTATAGTAAACACATAAATGTTTTGTTGATGGTGCAGAGGCACGGTAGGCGCAGTTTGGCGCGAGTTTAATGCAATTACAATAAGCCTGAGAGGCGTACTGTTTAATGTATTGAAGGAAGTGCGAAATAAGTTTATTTATACTCGAAAGTGATCAGAGTAATGTTTATTCATGTGTACAAGAAAAGTAACTGTTTGGTTATCAAGTCTATTGTCACCGAGAGTGATCGTTGTTGTAATCACGCAGATTAGAAGGTGTATCGAGGTGATATCAATGCATGGAGATTTCAGCCAGACGAGCTGAACAAAGAGTTGTCGATAAAAATAATTTGAACCAGCAGTAAGAGTACCTATTGTAATCATATCTGTCTTGTATGGACTTCACGACGAGGACGACGAAAGCAGATGAGTACTTTTGTAACATTTTATTTTGTATGCATGTAAATGTAGTGTCAACTCAATCAGAACTTTGATTCAATTATATAAGACTTATTTTGAAACCAGTCTTAATTTTGTAAGTAGTTGTAGTCACCCCATTATCACCATTATTAGATTATGTTGATTATACAAGCCTGTACATTGACTAACAAGATCAATCATTTTCAAAGTAATTACGATCAGTTTTAAAGAAATTGCTATACGAGTTAAAAAATTGCTAAACGTGTTACAACACAGAGACTAGTAATTAAAGTGCAGTGCTGTTCTAAGTTTTGCAATCAATGATTAAGCAATTGATTTTAACTTGCAAGAGAGTTTGCACGTAAAGTAAAGTTGGTTTCATTTATGTAGAAAGTAACCAGGCTAACAGTAGTCAAAGTCTTATAGTTGAATTAACCAGACTTGACGGAAGTAATTTTTTTATGAAATACGTTAAATGCTAGACTCTGCTCAACCAGTTACACGCGTACGCTACCCAGGCCCTGGAACCAATTAAAAAATAAAATAAAATAAATAAATAAATAAAAATAGTTCACGTAATGTTTTACAAGGAACTTGAATGCTTTAAACAATATTATCTAAATTATTGGGAACTTTGACTATAGTATTTGTGAAGCTCATTGCACCACAGAGTTTCACTGTACTGAGCTATTATCATTGCAATCAGAGTCTATCTGCTATTACAATTTTGATTATAACACGAACACGCCATCACCACTACATGAATTCTGACACATTTATTAGTGAAGTTGTGCTGTTCGTGAATCGTAAGAGGTGCTAGTTAGAGGCTGTAGTCAATGCTAAGTCAGACAGGGCCAAGCATAATTAATTACCATAGTGACTGTTTCAAGTTAATTAATATCATTTTTTTAATTCAAAATTTTAACTTTCACTGCGAAAGTGTTGTTGCGACCCATTAGTTGTGATTTGCTGCAACATTCAATAACGTAATTATTATTACTAGAGTATATTATTACGCACTCTGAATTTTGGGATTTTTTGACGACCTCCAACAGGCAATATTCTTACAATGGGACTTGGGGTCATCAGTCCCTAAACCTACAAACTATTTATGAAGTAGCTTATACTAAAGATGGAACAAAAATCCATGCTCCAGGGGGATTCGAACCCCCGACGGGGAACGGCCTCGCGCATCGCAACAGAGCGCCTCAATGCGCTCGGCCGCTCCTCCGCGCCGGGGAAAGGCTTCAACCCTGTCTTACTCCCTTCCCAACCACTGTTTCCCTTTCATGCCCTTCTGCTCTAATGACTGCTGTTTGGCTTTTATACAATACGTTCGCTATAGTTTATCCCTGCTATTTTCAGAATTTGAAAGAGCGTATTACAATCAACATTGTCAAAAGGTTTTTCCAAATCTACAAAAGCTAGAAACGTAGGTTTGTCTTTCCTTAAGCTAACTTCAAAGGTAAGACGTAATGTTTGTATTGCGTGTTCCTACATTTATCCTAAATCCAAATAGATCTTCTCCAAGGTCGGATTCCACCAGAATTTCCATTCGTCAGTAAATGATTAATGTTACTATTTTGCTACCAAGATTTATTAAACTGATAGTTCTGTAATTTTCACACTTGTCTGCACTTACTTCCTTTGGAATTACAATTATTAGCTACATTCTTCTTGAAGTCTGAGGGTATTTTCCCTGTCTAACACGTCTTGCACACCAGGTCGAAGAATATCTTCATGACTGACCCTCCCAACGATATCAGCATTTCAAAGGGGATCTTCTGCTCCCGGGGTCTTGTTTCGACTCAAATTTTTCAGTGTTCAGTCAAATTCTTCTCGCAGTATTGTGTCTATCTCATCCAGGTGGCATCTCCGTTCTAGATTTTCCATTTCCTTGAGAATGTAAATCGACCTTTCTTTCACAGAGGTTTTAGACTTCCATCCATCCGAGTCGCGCTTGGTTCCTAAAAAGCTCTTCACAGCCTTTTTAGTAAGGTATATAATACCGGTTTCAATCATCACTCAGTTTTTGGGTTCAGATAGCGCAAACCAATCAAATACCTGATATCTAGTAAAAGAAATACGGTATTTATTTTTCCTAAGTGATCAAGGACTATGGAATAGAAAGCCATTCACTCTTTCTCAGATTTATGTCAGAACTCTTTTAGCTTCTCTGTCCTTATCGGGTATACTGAAAAATGAATAATATTCCTTTCTGAGTATCTTCTTTAATCATGAATGTAGTGGTAGGCTTTGATGTCGATGCTACCGGGAATCTGTCTGTACGATTGTTAGTTGAAATATGATGCTACACGCCTGCTCTACCTCTGTGAGTTACTGAGATGAAATAGCTACAAATCTCACACAACGCTTCCTTTTTCGTACATCCTTTCTTGACAAAAACCACTCTTTCGTGTAATTTTCCTTAAAGTGGCGCTTTCTCTTTCTTTCCTTAGAAATTTTCGTAAGCAGTGATAAGTAAATATTCGATAATAAATGGCCTACTTTTGTCATCAAAGTACATCTCTTTATACACTTCACGCCGTATATACCCGCAATAAAGATTAACTTACACTTGTTGTTCGCATTACGTTTCAAATAAATCGTCTTTCAGATTGCTATTCAAATTCGAACTGCCCGATTATTCCGCGTGTCGTTGCTTAAATAGTGACAGTCCTGCGGTACTGGAGACGTCTGGAAATTTCTCGAGTGATGGCGCTAGACCTAGAAGGTACGGTAACTGCAGCGTCGATACAGGATAGACAATATGCAACGCCATCTGTTAGACGATCTTGACAGCGTACATTGTTTACGTAAATAAATGAGGCTTCATTTATATAAAAGGTTCCAATTAAATAGAAGATTATGATTGGTGTCACGAGCGGGGTCAGCGGAGGAGTTGATCCGAGTACTTCACGCACGATTTCAGAAACCGCTTCTGACGTCATGAGCGCTTTCGTGACTGTAATGGCACAATAGACTGGCTGCTATCGCGACAGTCACGCGATATGACGGGCAGCGTTCGTTACTGGCGCCAGTGGGGCCTGGGGGTAGTCTGTCTACCTGCCACAATCTTTACGTGACCCCCATTAGCGTCAATTTACGGAGCAACAGTAGGCGATACATCTCCCAGATATGAAACACCCGGAGAAAAAATAGACGACAATATATTCTATCCACACAAGAGTATTTATGCTCCCAGCAATCAATAAGAATTCTTGGTGGAAAGGAGATTTTCTTTTCGAGAAACAATACTGAGAAATAACTGAGTAGGCTTCCGCGGCGAGAGTCAGATGACATAAAAGTTTTCTGGGTGTTGTACCGCGTCATGATGTAAGTAGGTTATTAATTTAATAACCGACGTTTCGACCAACGTTCATCTGGGTATACTGATGCGGAAGCCCTCATCTCATTCGCCGATGACCACCAATCATGTCTCGCTATGCAAGAAGCAATAGACAACCACCAACCCCCGCTCCCTCCACCTCAGCATCATATCATAATAAAGTTTCCATTCTTCCGCCAAAAGTCACAAATAACATCGTTGACTTTTAAAAATTATGACGTAATGTCTAATTCTCAGTAAATATAGTAAGAACCCGCTCACATCAGTTTACCCAGATGAAGGCTACTGTAACGTTGGCCGAGCAACAAATTGCGGAACCACTGAAGACGTTATCACGAGGTGACCTCTAAGGCCGTGTCCTACGTGCGCGACTTACACCATGATGAGGTACAACACCAGAAAACTTTTGTGTAAATACTCAAATGTTCAAATGTTTGTACAACTTATGGGACTTAACTACGGGGTCATCAGTCCCTAAGCTTACAAACTACTTACGAACTAGCTAAGACTAAAGACGGCACAAATATCCATGCCCGAGGGGGGATTCGAACCCCCGACCGTAGTGGCCGTGCTGACCGTGACTGGAGCGCCTCAGTCACCTCGGCCACCGCGGCCGGCTGTGTATATACAGAGAAAGTTAGGAAACTCTGTTTTGTGACAGTTAATAGTACTTGTTTCATGGCACCAACTTACCAAGTAGACTATAGCTAGTCCAGTGGAGCACAGACTAATCTTTCCGTTGCTCCATTAGCGAGTACATCATCAAAGAAATGACGAATAGTAGCACAAGACAGCTTCCGCCGTGCGCTGTTTAGTGGCATACGGAACGTGGATGTAGATAATGAATCATATTAGTTCCAACTACGTTTGAGGCGAGGTAGTAGCGGATATCCAGCTGTGAGGATCGGCTATGAGGCGTGCCCGGGTAGCTCAGTCAGTTTACTTTGTTAATAAACGCCGGCGCAGTAGCTTAGCGTACTCTGTCAGAGGAAAGAAATTGCAGCTGAAGCGATACTAGCGCTCCAAGCGGCCAGTAGGGAATAACAGAGGAATGGCATGATGCAAATAAAGAAGTTGCCGTTTTTAATGCTGTTACTTTCATATTTCCTGGTCACTGCACTGAACGTTGCTGTGAACTTTATAACACAAATACGAAAACATCATTAAAGTAATATCAATGCTTCTGTTAATGGCAGTCTATAATTTAACAAACTGTATGTGCAATGTAATTCATACAGTTCACAATACCCGAGTAATATTAATATCGTCCAAAACGTTTTGAAAGCAGAAATGAGTTGCAATCTGATGTGCTGAAGTATATACGAGGAAATGATTATGTTCGCGTGTTTGGTGCGTACTGACATGTTGCATGAGCTTTGTTTTAACGAATTTCGGACATTGTAGTGTTTTCAAAAGTACACACGATTTTTACATTGTAGGGGACTAGATATTACATAGTCGTTTAAACCATCTTTTCACCTCGTCCTGCGCTTTTCGTGTGCCTATCACAATTTTTTTAGGTACTTGGCAGGTATCAAACTGAATATCTTCGAGAATGTGACGTGCTAACATTAACAGGTTATATATGGACATATTATTTATTTGTAGCTACGTATTCACTTTATCAAACTAGTAGGTAACTGACAAAATATGTTAGTATACAGGGTTATAATTTTTGTGAACCTGAGGTACGAACCTAAGCAGTGAATTCATACATTACTTTCATTCAGCAGTAATATCATGAAATAGTGGTCAAGTATTTGCGTGAATGAACTGTTAAAGATTCACTTCTATGCCTAAAAGTATAACCAACCACTGTATACGAACAACTGTTATTCACAACATTATTCTGTTATTTCTGAGCATCCTTTGCAAATGAGAGATTTCCGAATTATATTTTTGACAGTTGCTACAATTTATAGCGCCACAAAAGCTCGTAAATACAAAGTTATTTCGAAAATGCTGCTTCAGTCCTAATACACATTCATTACTCAATCGCTTCGCGGTGCCTTTTTTACGACCCGGCCGTTTGGCAGCGCTGCAGTAGCGAAGTTGCAAAAAATCACTGGGAGTTTCGCGACTCTCCTGTTTGACTCTGCTATTGGCACTACACACATTGTTGAAGTCTTATCGTTGAGAACACATGTTTCATATTGTGTTGTTATGGTCTTCAGTCCGGAGACTGGTTGGATGCAGCTCTCCACCCTACTCTATCCTGAGCAAGCTTTTCATCTCCTCATAAGAACGGCAACCCACATCGACTTGAATCTGCTTACTATAGGCGTCTCTTGGTCTCCCTCTGCGATTTTTACCCCACACACTTCCCTCCAATGCTAAATTTACTATTCCTCGAGGTCTAAGAATGTGTCCTACCAAGCGATCCCTTCTTTTGGTCAGGTTATGCCAAAAATTCCTTTTCTCACCAATTCTATTCAGTACCTCTTCATTATTTATGCGATCTCCCCACCTAATCTTCATCATTCTTCTGTAACACCACATTTGAAAAGCCTCTATTCTCTTCCTGTCCGCACTGCTTATCGTCCATGTTTCACTCCCGTACAAGCCAACACTCCATACAAATGCCTTCAGAAAAGACTTCCTTACACTTAAATTAATATTCGATGTTAGCAAATTTCTCTTTTTCAAAAATGCTTTTCTTTCCATTGCCATTCTGCATTTTATATCCTCTGTACTGCGTCCATCGCATGTTATTTTACTACCCAAGTAACAAAACTCATCTACCACCTTCATTGTTTCGTTACCTAATCTAATTCCTTCAGCATCGCCTGATTTTCTAAGACCGCATTCCATTATTTTTGTTTTTCTGTTGTTAATGTTCATTTTATACGCTCTCTTCAACACACTGTCCATTCCATTCAACTTCTCTTCCAGATCCTTTGCTGTCTCTGACAGAATTACAATGTCATCAGCAAAACGCAATGTTTTTGTATCTTCCCCCTGAACTTTAATCCCTATTCCAAATTTTTCCTTGCTTTCCTTCACCGCCTGCTCGATGTACAAATTGAATAACATCGGAGAAAGTCTACAACCCTGTCTTACTCTCTTCCCAACTGATGCTTCCCTTTCATGCCCTTCGAGTCTAATAACTGCGGTCTGGCTTTTGTACAAATTGTAAATAACTCTCCTTTCCCTGTATTTTACCCCTGCTGACATCAGAATTTGAAAGTGTGGTGTCGCACAAGTCCAAAGTGCGCGCCACCTACTTTCGCCGCGCGCCGCCATGCACGCACGGCGCGGCGTTCTTACGACGTCAGCCACGAGCGCCCTCTGCTACAACGCCGCTCGTGGCCACCACTGAACGACATCGTTCACTTGGGACTGAGATAGGATCCAGTTAACACTTCGGAATCAGATAGGCACCAGTGAAGACTTGACTATCGGATAGGCACTAGGCAGGCCTCTAGCTCAACTATGTATCAGCACTCTCCAGTACTGAGCTATGTAAAAGTTAAGTATTGTATAAATTCTGTGCAATATATATCTCGTTCTAATTTACTCCAGTGTTTCTAGTTTCTGCTGTCCCACTGGCTGCTCACCTCCTACCTGCACAAGCGTGCATCCTTTATTCCTGTGTCGGTCTTTCTACTCGGCCACCGACACCTACGACGGAAACGAGACACAAAAGCGGCGACGAGGCTGGGACACAAAAGAAAGAGTGTATTCCAGTCAACATTGTCAAACGCTTTCTCCAAATCTACAAAAGTTAAAATGTAGGTTTGCCTTTCCTTAATCTATCTTCTAAGATAAGACGTAAAGTGAGTATTGCCTCACGGGTTCGTACGTTCCTCCTGAACCCAAACTGATCTTCCCCGAGGTCAGCTTCTACCAGAGCAGTATCGCTGAGTTCCCTTCGCCACGGCTTTGAAAGGCGATCTGTGGCTCCTTTAAATAAGCACAGCGCGTGATTGACGGGGAGATGGCCTGGCAGAGTTACTTCGAGTCGGAGCTGGACGCCGGAGGACCAGTTGTGGCTGCATCAGTTGGCGTGGGAGCAAGGGCGAGTAACGCATGAAATTGAGAAGTGTGGCAACAAATTGCGGAACCACTGAAGACGTTACTGCAGTATATTATCACGAGGTGACCTCTAAGGCCCTGTCCTACGTGGGCGACAAAGGCGAGCAACAGCTTCAAGCGACAAATCTCAACCGCGTGTAAAGCCGGTTCCACACGCTACGATCTCTCTGCGCAAATGTCTGCGCACATCTCGTAAATCCTTTCGTGTGGACAGGACTTTTGCGCAGATATGAGATGTGCGCAAACCTGAAAGTTGTAGTTAGAGGTTTGATCAAAATTGCTCAAATCTGTGGGTTCAAATCACATCTGCGCAGACAAGTTGGAACGTGTGGACAGGAGATCGCTGCAAATCTGTGTCAGGGTATACTTTTATCCTGTGTTTACTATATTGACAGTGGATGAAAAATGGCTGAGAACTGAAAATCCCGACTGGGAAACAAAGTTAGCCGCAGCTTATTGGCCACATATCTATATCTATAAATGTGAATATCTGTTCGGTGTACGTTTATCACGTCTGTACCACAAGACATAAAGAGCTACAAACTTGAACAGTTACTAAAGTCTACCCGGGGAAGGCTTTAGGCACGGTTTTATAGCGATCGGATAGCTATTTATCTATATAGGCCCTATATGAATGTGAATGTCTGTTCGGCGTACGCTTATCACGTCCGAACGACAAGACGCAGAAACTTAAATATTTGTACAGTTAATTATACCTGAGGAAGGTTTTAGGCACTGTTTTATAGCGATATGATATATATTTACTAATTTGAAAAATATAACGCGAAATGCGGAACAATATTTACTCGTTGAAAATGGTTTTATTGGTTGCACTGTTGCTTGAGGGTTGATAATGTTAAAAGGGTGGAGCATATTGCGATGGAAATTTATCGGTGTATATAAAATTATACGTGTGTGTGTGTGTGTGTGTGTGTGTGTGTGTGGTAATATTTCGCTCTGCAGCGAAAACTACAGAACGCAAAAGAATGGTCTGTGAGTAATTGTAGTCCGAAGTCTCCCGTTATACACCATAGCAGTTCCATGCCGATAGCTATAAGGGGGTGGAAGATATGGTGGTTGAAAGTCGTCAAATTATAAAAACATTCGGACTAAAGGCCAGCGATGACGTTTGCGACTCTATAGCAAGGGGGTTACATACAACGAAACGTGATGTCACAGACCCTATCTTTGGTGTATGAGTGCTACAATGTCTTCAGCTCTTTCACTGTAAGGATAAGCATACGAATAAGGAAATATAAGAATAAATAATAAAGCATTAAAAAAGAAATTTCTTTTAATACATCTCTTTAAAAAATCTATCTAACGTTTCGCGCATTACATCAAGTGATCGATCTGTGATATTTTTACAATTAATATTGTTGAATTTCGTGATTGGATTTTCGAAACGAGTGCATTTTTAGGTGTGATTTGATCTACACTACTTACTTTCAAAAAATGTTCAAATGTTTGTATAACTTATGGGACTTAACTACGGGGTCATCAGTCCCTAAACTTGCAAACTACTTATGAACTAACTAATACTAAGGACGGCACAAATATCCATGCCCGAGGGGGGATTCGAACCCCCGACCGTAGTGGCCGTGCAGCCTCAGTCCCCGCGGCCACCGCGGCCGGCTACTTACTTTTCTGATAAACGGTAAGTGCATAGACTTCTGCAATCCGATAGGAATATTTTTCAGTTTCTTCAAACCCAGTTTCATAGCACACTACTTAAAGGTAGTTTATTTGTCATAACCAAGCAACACGCGACCGGAGCCGCGGGTTTAAGCCAGCCGGCCGCGGTGGCCGAGGTGACTGAGGCGCTCCAGTCACGGTCAGCACGGTCCCTACGGTCGGGGGTTCGAATCCCCCTCGGGCATGGATATTTGTGCCGTCCTAGTTCGTAAGTAGTTCATAAGTAGTTTGTAAGTTTAGGGACTGATGACCCCGTAGTTAAGTCCCATAAGCTTAACAAACATTTGAACATTTGATTTGGTTTAAGCCAGTATAGTATAAAGTGAAGTAGGCGTACAGTGTTTCGAACATTTTTATTTGTATCTTGTTAGAAGGTTACATTACTTGCCTTCATGAAATTTATTCTTCTGAGCAGCGTGCTTGTTTAGAAATTGCTGTTGAAAATTCGAGGTCTTTGTAGGTCCTTCCTGTGGCCAGGAATCTTAATGTAACTGTCAGCCGATCATGTGGAGAAATATATCTCTTGATACAAGTGTCTTTACGTATTATGCGAAGAGTTACCAATGTCAAAAGATAATTATAAATTTCCACATCCATTCCCAAATAATTACGCCAGTCATCGGGTTTGCACTCAAACTCACGATGTAGAATCACATGTGGACAACTGTCTTCTTTTAAGCAGCCAATGCCTAGACCATTTCTGTTTCTTGCGGTTTGCTTGTATTTTTATTTATTTATTTATTTATTGCAAATAGTGTCCGTAACAAGATTTCCTCTGACAAAAATAAACTTCGAAAAAAAAGCTTATCGTATTCGTTTCCCAGTCAGATTGCAGTCTGTACTACCTAGTTTATTTTTTCACCAAAAGATGTCGGGCGCGTCAATATGCAGCGATGTGAACAGTCGTCCACACGCAACGATTTGTGTGCGCAGACATTTGCAAAGATATCTGCGCAGACAGATCGTTGCGTGTGGACCCGGCTTAAACCTGTGACGCATGAATTATTAGCAAATGAGGTAAAAGTTCCGGAATGGGTCTTATATAATAAATAACAATGTCTATTTTCATAAAATTAAAAAAAATTAATTTACTATTTGTAAAAGAAAAATGGTCATGCGCATTGGAGTGGCCACTGTGCACTTGAGACCTCCCGGATTATTTCTGTGAGTTTTTCGTTTTTGTGTGGAAACGTTCGAAGAATTTTAGACTTAGAGGCTCCTTCCCTTTATTGCCAATGTACTTCTTTTTTATTTGCGAAGCTGGTGGAATACTGTACGGTGAAAATCTGACGCATGTGAGTGCAGGTTACGACATCTACAGTGTAGCATCTGTCGAAAGGGTCCCTTGGAGTACACTCTATGTGCTTCCGACTTGAAGAACGATGTAGGGGGCACAGAAATGCTTCCAATAACAGACATCCACTACAGTGGACGCTATGCGACACAAAGTTACGGGTCTGACCTACGTGAGCGACATTTGCAGTGCTGCATGTCTGTTGCGAATCTCAAACCTGCTTGAATGTTGTCGCTGTCACGCGCGCGACAAAGTGTGGAGTTCTTTGATAATCGTCTGCTTGTGTAGGTTATAAAGGATGTCGCAAGAATTCTGCGACCTAAATTTACTGCGGTACAAATAACCATAACCACCACACACAATAGCTCAGGCTCTGGACAATTTAATACTAAGGCACTTCAAGAAACACAGGATTTGTTCCAATACATGTTATGTCAGGTGTAAGATTCCGAATAATTCTAACAATTTTAGTACAACCCGCACTGAGGTTCTTTTAGGGAGGTTTTTCTTCAGTTTTGCACCAAGCGGGTAACCTCCCACAACAGTTTTTATAAACGAGAAGCTCAATAAACAAATTAGATCTATGCCCGATTTTAAAATAAACAGAATCACAACAGTATAAATGTTAAATGTTCCTCTTCGACTCAAACGAACAACATTCAGCTCGAAAACGAGCCCGTCACTTCGTCAGGGGTGGAGTGAAAGGTAAAATAAATAAAATAAAAAAACTTAAGTTTATGAAACTGGAACTGTTCATGAAATAACAGAATATAAAATTGTAGTAGTACATAAAATTAAGAATTTTGATTGGGATAGGCAGTGTCCAAAAATAACTATCTTGTAAATTTTCTGTTCGACATTAAAGACCACATAAGTTAAATTTTTATATAATATGACAGTCTTTCGTTTTTATTCTGAGTGGTAGTTTCATTTACACGATGATGAACGTGTTTTGAACAATTACATTTGTGTGCTTTTAAGTATTTGCAGTAACAACAAATTTACTCCAGAGAGAGAGAGAGAGAGAGAGAGAGAGAGAGAGAGAGAGAGAGAGAGAGAGAGATAACACTAGGATGTCACACGACATGTGTGTAAAATTACGTTTCTGAATAAAATATATTGATATAATGTTTTAGTATGAATTTAATGTGATTAGTAGACCTTCAGAGGGATACTTGTGTTTGCAATAAGACTCATGTTGTACGTATTCGTTTGTTGATGGTTTGTAGTGACAAAAGAAAAACTCGAAAGTATCTGTACTCGTCGTTGTATTTGGCTGGTGATCTTCACTGACTATCTTCGTATTTGAAATTATGAGTGAAATAGTACACGAACATTCTTCACTTTGTAAATTTAATGCACATCACTCTTTTTACGTCTTATTTCCTAAAGTAAATAAAACTTTATTGCCATACTCTGGAGCTATCATTATTCCTCGGGGATGTAAGATTTCACAGTGTACATCGTAATCATGGTTTCCATTGCGCAGATGTTCAGCGAACGCTGAATCTGTCTTTTTTAACCTCCAGCTTCTCTCGTGTTCTGACAATCTAATAGCTACTAGCTACATCCCTTGAAGAAAAGCAGAAAGATGACATTACTGGAAATATTGGAAATCAATAAACAATTGGCTCAGGCTGCCAGTTTAGTATTAAACGATCTGATTCAGTTCCCCTTTACACCTCTAATAAAATATGTTTTGTTTCCCAACTGTTCTTTTCAACAAAAGTAATGTCAGTTTTGATACTTTAAATACACTTATTACATTTTTATATAAATGTTAATAAATCTCATACATATGTTATTGTAATGTACTTTCCTGCGAACTAGTCGATTTCCTGTGATAACATCTTTGTAAATCGTAAGATGTTAGTAACATCTTTGAAAACATGTATACTACAGTCAGTTGTCACCTGATGATAGCCTAAGAAGCCGAAAGCCGTTTTGTGACGAAGAAATAAGTTTTTCAGAACATCAGGAAGTTGTTCCTTTTTTATATTATTATCATGTTCTGTCAAGCACAGATGGAAAATTCAATTACTTTTAAAATTATTGTATTTTCATATTTTTTTAAATTTTAATACAAACAGCCTTTTTTGCCTAAAGGTTCATAGCAACAAGTTATTTTTCATGTGGTATTTAAAGGGAAAAGAGTGGTTGTGAATTTTCTTATGAAATAAGTATAAGCTATTGAGCGTTAAAGTTTGTTGTGAAAAATTTTCATTGTCTTTGCTTAAAGTGAAAAGATTCTAGTAATAAAAAGTAGCCTCTGTTAAGTTTCCTTCAGTGCTGAAGTTCAGTACGGCACCTTGATCTAAATTTTTGGCTGATTTACTTTTAAAACTTACTAAGTTTAAATTTTGACTGTAAACTCAGCACCAAGGAATGAAAAGTTTGTTAACGTAACTTGAATTGTAATAAAGGATTTAACTAAAAGTTGATTCAGCACTTTCACTCAAAGGAAGCCTGTTTCCTGACCTTATATGATTAAAAGATAAGTTAAGGCACTTCAGCTGGCGGATGACGTTCACTCGCCTTACCTACACCCTGCCATCGGATCGCTACATTGTTTACCGTGATTCGTCACTCCACGCAACGTTTTTCCACGGTTCAATCGTCCAATGTTTACGCTCCTTATACCAAGCGAAGCGTCGTTCTGGATTGACCTGCGTGCTGTGTGGCTTATGGGCAGCCGCTCGACCGTAAAATCAAAGTTTTCTCACCTTCTGATTCTCATAGTACTTGAAGTGAACCCCGATGCAATTTTTTAATTCCTGTGTGATGGTCTGAACAGATGCCTGCCTATTACACTGTACAATCTTCTTCAGCCGTCTGTCTCTGTCAGTCAACAGACGAGATCGGTGCCGGCCGCGGTGGCTGAGGGGACTGAGGCGCTTCAGTCACGGCCTGCACGGCCACTACGGTCGGGGGTTCGAATCCCCCCTCGGGCATGCATATTTGTGCCGTCCTAATTCGTAAGTAGTTCATAAGTAGTTTGTAAGTTTAGAGACTGATGGCCCCGTAGTTAAGTCCCATAAGATTTACAAACATTTGAACGAGATCGGCCTGTCCGATTTCGTGCTGTACGTGTCCCTTCACTTTTCCACTTCACTATCACACCAGAAACAGTGGACCTATGGATGTTTAGGAGAGTGGAAATCTCGCTTTAGACTTCTGTCACAAGTGACACCCAATCACCTGACCACGTTCGACGTTCGTGAGTTCCCTTGCGCGCCCCATTCTGCTCTCTCAGGATGCCTAATGACTACAGAGGTCACTGATATTTAGTACCTGGCAGCGGGTGGCAGCACAGTGCACTTAATACAGGGTGTCCAGAAAAGGGCTCCCTGATTTCAAAATTAAATATCTCGAAAACAAAGATCGATAGAGGAAGGCAGTAAACGGGGACTGAGATATGTTTATTGTGAAAGCTGTAAGACGTTTATCCAGCAGTTTGAAATAATAGTTACAAAAGCTGCTAACAGATGGCGCTGTACGCTGTACAGCTCATATCAGCATACATAAGTGAAATAATCGTATGAAAACACTCTTTGCAAACAATCACATCACAATGTTTTCAAAATGTTCACCATTGGTGAGGAGGTGCAAACGAAGAATGAAATTCGCCATCACATTTCGTAGTGTCTCAACCGAAATGGATTCACATGCCACAGAGATCGCCGATTAAAGCTCGTCCAGCGTGGCGGGATGCTTCGGGTAGACCATGTCTTTCACTGTGCCCCACAAAAAAAGTCATAGGGAGTCAAATCCGGTGAATATGGAGGCCAATCCATGCCTGCACCAGTGAATTTGGGATATTCCAAAGCAATGACTTGATTTCCGAAGTATTCCTCAAGAAAGCGAAACACTTGTTCGGTCCGGTGTGGTCGGGCTCCATCTTGCATAAACCAATCAGTACCTGGTCGATCCTCTAACGCTTGCTGTGTAGCGACAAATTGTTCCAAAATTGTAACGTAACGTGCACCAGTGACCGTTTCTAGAATGAAAAAAGGGTCAATAATGCCTCTGCTGCACATTGCAGCCCACACAGTAACTTTAGGAGAATACAGGGGCTTCGCTTCACACCAATATGGCTTTTCGGAACCACAAAATCGCCAGTTCTGCTTATTCACGTATCCATTCAGGTGGAAGTGTGCTTCATCTGTAAACCAGATGGTGCCAACATCAAATCCTTCACTATCAATCATTGTTAGCATCTGATTAGCAAAGGTGACCCTTTGTTGCACAGCTCGTACGGGTATGGCCTGCTGCGTTTGAATTTTGAATGGAAACATGTGTAGGCTCTTTCTCAGTATTTTCTGCGTGCTGGAACGCTTCAAACCAGTCTCAGATGCAATTCTACGGACGGATGACATTGGATTTCGCTGAATAATTCCAGAAACTGTGGCGATATTTTCACGCGTAACTGCGGTTTGCTTGCGGCCAACATGCCCCACTAGATCATTAGTTACGGTGCCTGTTCGTTGAAATTTTGCGAAGAGCGTACGAATGGTTTTCGCAGCGGATCCTTTTGGATCCGGTGCCTGTTCGTTGAAATTTTGCGAAGAGCGTACGAATGGTTTTCGCAGCGGATCCTTTTGGAACATTAAATCGTGCTTGAAAACTTCGCCTTGTTGCAGTAGGTCTCTCTTCTAACCTGTGGTACTCTAGCACCAGAAAAACGCGTTGTTCAATGGTGTACATGGTTTTAATCTCTTCCTTCGGTACGCTAACCTCCTTTCACGTTTCAGTAGTGGAACTGATCGCTCTGGGCTTCGGATCACTATTTATACTAGGCATTACGTAAGGTGATTACAGCGCCATCTGTTAGCAGCTTTTGTAACTATTATTTCAAACTGCTGTATAAACTTCTTTCGCAATAAACATACCGTTTACTGCATTCCTCTATCGATCTTTGTTTTCGAGATATTTAATTTTGAAATCAGGGAGTCCTTTTCTGGGCACCCTGTATGATAAACGTATTGCAGGTGTCCGGATACCTTTCACAGCCAGCGAAATACGTACGAAAGATAATGACTTGTTACAAAGTAACGATTCCAGGGTAGTAACGATCAGTGGCATAGCTATCATAGGGCTAGGCGGGGCAGTGCCCCGGGGCCCTCGAGTTCCAGGGGCCCCTCGGCCTTCGTGAGCGACGATCGAAAAAAGTTACAGTAGAGCGTCCAATTTTTATGTAATTTCTTTTTACCCTCCCACCCTATCGTCCATCATATCCCCTTCCCCTCAAACCAAGTTTCTCACAATAGCCGCACTGGGCCACCGGCTAGCGGAACAACACTCCTAATTGGGCCTTCACAACACGCCACTATGTGGGGCTGCTGACAGGCGAAGCTGCCAGTCAATGTGTCCAACAATCGGCACACTTCAGTCGGCAGAAGTAGCGGCAGCATCAAAGCTGCTCACAGCAACAGCTGCGTCTTCCTAGGTGTTGCGGCGTGCCGGCTTGGCGCAATGTTAAGGATCGCGCTCCTCCAAATACAGAATAAATACATTTACTGTACAGTACTTCATATTGGCAAATAGAAGTGTACAGTTCGAATAACCGAATAAACCGGTTTTCTGAATATCCATGTCCCCAAATTACTTTGGATAATAGACGTTATACTATATATAATATTTTAGTTGAATTTAGGAATTTCGACTTTCAATTTCTCCTGCCGAAATTGACCCCCAATATGAACAGTTCGCCAAGTATGTAAGGAGATTATAACAAAATATGCATTATTAGAATGTGAGGTTACGGAAGTATTTACCGCAGTTTTATTCTTCAGCAGTAGCCAGGAAAAGATTGTAAAATAATTGTTAAAATAAAATTGACTACTTTTTAATTGTGTACCCATATTATTACTATAATATACTGCAGTCACGAAAAAGCTTACCGACAATTACCAATCAGAAATCATATATTTGCCAACATATGCAATCTAACAGTTTGAAGCATTGTATTACTCCAGTAGGTATTCTTTCATTCTGACTTTGGTGCGTGAGAAAACGCGAAGGAAATCCCCACGACTTGAAAACCGCCACTCATTAAGCTCGTGATACACAGTGAGGCGCGAAAAATAATTATGAATTTTTTCCAAGGACTAACAGTATTCGTGTTACAAGAAATAGAAACATTCCCAACTTTTAGAAAACAATGTTTTAACACATTGACTGCCACGTGAGTTAAATATAAGTCACAGGAAGTCTTCTCTTCGGGCCACGTGAAGTAAATACAACTCACGGACATTATTTTCACTTAAAGCTCCGTGGTGCAGTTGTAACTCACAGTAATGTGCTGTGACTTGGTGTTACAGTACGTTGTGGCCCCAGTAACAAATCATGTTCGTGGCCTCCAGTTTTCAAGAGCTCAGGAGTAGTTATTGACACTTGAAATCGTGAATTATATATAACTCACGTGGCCCAGTTATATTGGAGTTTACTTGTTTTTATAATTTATTATTTGGTGTTACATATTACTTATACAGTAGATTGTATATCACATACAGTTTTAATTACATTCTCCAACTCTAATAGTAACAACAATGAAACAGACTGAAAAAGTTGGGTAATTCCACTTTGTATCTCTAACACCTGCATGCACTGTGCTTTATGAAGAAACACTCTTCGCAAAAATATGAGTCATAATTTCTTATATTTCCATGTTGTTTGTTTGCATTTCTTGACAGCTGGCTCTCGTCGAAATTCATTCTTCAGTTTTTCGTAGCATCCGTACACCTATGACTTGCTGCTCCCATGTTCACAAGAGCACAATCTACAGGCAGTTCTGCGGCTACGGTGAAAGATTTCTCAGGGGCATCGGCATCTTCTGTATGAAGTAGTCACAAAGTCACTTCCTCTTTGAATTCTGTGATTGAGATGATCTTGTTGTTGATATATCGGTAAATCACAAGAGCATTTACCAGTGCTGACCCTGTCAATAGTTCAGTTGTAAGCTTCCTGTACCATGTCACACCCCGCCTTAGACAATATAGGACTTCATTTGGTGCGAGAGATGACTGATAATAGTCAGTTATCATAGCTAGTTTTTTCTTTGTGCCCCTCTTGGTTTGAACATCAGCTTCTTCCTCTGCATGAACAGTACTCAGCATCAACACATTCCTCTTAATTTTCTATTTCAGTAGTATCTTCATCTTCATCACTTATGTCCATCTAAAAGATTCTGTACATGCCTTTGTTCATCTACATAACTTATACGAGACACTTTCTTCTGCTACAATATCACTGTGTTATGGAGCAAACAACACTGAATAAAGTCTGTAGTAACAATGCAGAAAAACAATAATGGAACTGTACACAAATAATGTTGTGGAATGAAAGATTTACAGGAGTACCAACCCAAAATTATTAGCGACATAGCAAATGACACAACTGGCACTTTACTTGTTGTTGGTCGTTTTGAGGGGACTAAACAGGGCACTTTACTCTGGCGCCTTGTGAGTCACATGTAACTCACACAAAAAACATAAACTAAGGTACTAAATTGCAATATTTTCAACTTATTTGTACTTCAATAGCTTACTTCATGCAAATTAAAGCAAAATATGGAAAAAAGTAAATGGTCCCCGGGGGTCGGTAACCAAAATATACCTTTGGCAGCCAGTATGTTAATATAGTTATTGTTAAACAGAATGGACTAAGACAAAATATTAAATCTATACAGCATCTTTAAGTACAGTAGAACAGTATTGGGGCATATGATTTGTTGTGGGGATGTGATAGGTGAAAGCAGGAAGGGGTGGGGGGTTGGAGGGCAAAACGAATAGCGAGAAAGCGAGCCCCCACTCTGTCTACCCCATTACGCCGCAAAAGGAAATTACAAGGTGTTTTACAAAGTTATACCGACCCTTCCACAGTACACCTCATAAATCACAGATGACGTACTGCGCACAGACAGACCTGGAGCGTGCGCTTTTTCCACAAAATGCGTTGCGCCAGGAAACAGGCATGTTTATTTTCCACAAATGCGTTAATACTGAAAGGAATACCGGAAAGAAACTACATACTTCTACGCACTACCTTGCAATGGTAGGCGGGAAATGAATTAGGCATTCTGTGGCTTTTTTCTGCGAACGGTGCCTTCCCATACCATAAGAACTATTCGCTCTTCAATTTACGTTCATACTAACACTATACCCTCCACCGCATTCTGCTTAGTTCTTCTATGTGTGAAAACAAACAACTTCACTGTGTTTTAAAGTAATAGTGAGAATTCAGTACTTCACGCTATCTATTAAGGTAAGTTTCTACCCGCACAGTATTTGTTTATTCTGCCATTTAATTGTTTACTTACATTCACGGATCAGAAGTTTCATGTAATAATTACTTTGTCTCAATAGTGAATTGTGCATCAAGACGCTGCCCTCTACCCCACTGTCATGATAATAAGCGAAGATATCGACTGGCCAGACAGTAACATATACTTCAAGAAGCCTGGTAGGGGTACAGCTCAATCCAAAGTGTTTCATCAAACAAAATGTGGCATCTTACTTTTGATGAATCCATCCTACACGAATATTTCCCCTATTTTTCTTCTTTGACTGGGCTATCAACGAAATGAGCCAACAGCGCAGTAGTTTAGCGAGAGTGAGTCGTCGGCACTGACTAAAGTCCGCCTGCTGTCACCGCTGATGAATAATATCCCATGGGGCATTTTCATCTGTATGTCCTACCCAAGTCCAACTCTATCTTTAGCCCTCTGCAAAATTTCATCCATATCACCAAGTCATTTTTGCGTGAAAGCATAACAAACAAACAAACTTTCACAATTGTATTAAAGAGTACAATTAAATATTATCTACTGCGTAACACATAATAATTTACTTCGTAGTATTTAGGTGTACCTTATTATGTCTTCCAATGGGCAGTAAGGAGCTGATGATATGGTTTTGTATCTGTATAGTTTTACTTTAAAGAGGGGCTCAATGTCATTTTCGCCTCGGGGCCCTTGGTGACATAGCTACGTCACTGGTAACGATTACTGTTTTATTCGATTAAGTAAATTATAAGAACAAATTACATATTCTAAAATGTACCAATTACAACGAAAACGTACATGAAATGTAATCGTTACATGTAATTTAATTACTTTTACTTAATTACTTACCATCACTGCCTACACCCCAGATGTGTCGTAATGATGTAAGCATCAAAACTAAATACATCGAAACATAATTTATTATAAAACAGAGAAAGAACTACATTTGTGAGGTTGGCAACACTCCAATAACACACTGAGCAGAATCAGTAAAAACAAAAACAAACACTTCTGATCTGTGAAAAACAACCATAAACAGTGAAACAGTGACAGTGAAAGTAGTGAGAAAACGACACAACATGAAGAACCGGCGGTATTACACTAAACAGACCGGCATTCCATGATGTGAAGCGAAAAGAAGACAAAATTTCCGTAAGTACCAAACATTAGGCCTACTTTTCAGGGTCCATTTAAGAACTGTTTTCGATCTAAACAAAAACCAAACTGTAGATTTCTACTACTTCAGACCACTGATGATGTTTTACAGTCAATAAAACGAAACGCGTCTGGTGTGAAAAAATCGCATTTTATTGTAGTTGCAAAAGACGGAAAATCACTACCATTCATAGTTATGAAAGCAACTACGGACATTATGGCCACACAAACGAAGAATTTATCTTTCAGTAGTGTGCTATGAGATCAAATCACACGTAAAATGCACTCGTTTCGAAGAATCCAATCACGAAGTTCAACAATAATGATTGTAATAATATCACAGATCGATCACCTGATATAATGCGCGAAACGTGAAATCGACTTTTTTTAAAGAGATGTATTAAAAGAAATTTCTTTTTTACTGATTTATTTATTTATTCTTATATTTCCTTATTTGTATGCTTATCCCTACAGAGAAAGAGCTGAAGGCACTGTAGCACGCATAGACCAAAGAAATGGTCTGTGGCATCACGTTTCGCTGTATGTGACCCCCATGCTATAGAGTCGCAAACGTCATCGCTGGCCTTCAGTCAGAATTTTTTTATAATTTGATGACTTTCAACCATAATATCATCCACCCCCTTATAGCTATCGGCATGGAACTGCTATTGTGTGCAACGGGAGACTTCCGACAACAATTACACACAGACCATTCGTTTGCGTTCTGTAGTTTTCGCTGCAGAGCGAAATATTAACACACACGCACGTAGAATTATATATACACCGTTAACTTTCCATCCCAATATACTCCACCCTTTTAAGATTATCAACCCTCAAGCAACAATGCAACCAATAAAACCATTTTCAAAGAGTAAATATAATTTTCAAAGTAATTATTGTTCCGCATTTCGCGTTATATTCTTCAAATTACTAAATATCTATCAGATATGGGACTTAACTACGGGGTCATCAGTCCCTAAACTTACAAACTACTTATGAACTACTTACGAACTAGGACGGCACAAATATCCATGCCCGAGGGGGGATTCGAACCCCCGACCGTAGTGGCCGTGCTGACCGTGACTGGAGCGCCTCAGTCACCTCGGCCACCGCGGCCGGCCAGATCGCTATAAAACCTTCCTCAGGTATAAATTACTAACTGTACAAATATTTAAGTCTCTGCATCTTGTCCTTCGGACGTGATAAGCGTACAACGAAGACATTCACATAAATATAACTATATATAGCTATCCGATCGCCATAAAACCGTGCCTAAGGCCTTCTCCGGGTAGACATTAGTAACTGTACAAATTTTTAGCTCTTTACTTGTGGTTCAGACGTGATAAACGTACACCGAACACACATTCACATTTATAGATATAGATTTTCTTTATTTCTCGATTATGATCACATTTGTTCTCCTTTTGCGTACCTTTTACATGTTCTTTCAAAATTTATTGGACGGTTAGTAAAAAACGGGACAATATACGTCCCATATTTATTTTGTCGCGACAACGGGACACTTAGTCTAAATAAGGGACGATCTCGTTAAATACGGGACGTCTGGTTACCCTAGTCTAAGCTAAAAATCCAGGAGGCAGCAGACGGTTCCTCTGCCCCGCTCCCCGCCATCCACAACCTCAAACAACCTTGCGGAAGCCTATGATTCCAAAGATGGTGCTACAAGTAGGGTTGGCACTGGCAGTTGACAGGAGGTGCAGAAGGGCAGCCGCACACTCACCTTTTTATTGCGGCGGACACTGCGCTAGTGTCGACGGCCGTGGGTCGATCACGCCCTCTGCGGAAGCGGCGGCAGAGGTCGTAAAATGCAGCGAGTGTCGGCAGCCAGACACCTGCTAGGCGACACACACTGCAGGCAGCTGCAAGGCGCTAAGCGTGGGTCATGGAAAGGAAGAATACGTGGCACAGTCAGGCGATTTGCTTTCAAAAAGCTGACTGAAATTTTAGGAACACGACTACATTTTTAACACGGTCGGAACTAAAACTTTCTTATAGCTGCTTTAAAGTCACCACACTTCTTCCAATATATATAGCTACTGAGGTCTCTGGGAGAGCCAGTCATCAGAAAACTATTTCACCTGGTGTGAAAGACGTATGAGCGCGGCGAAATGCCCTTATACTTCGAGACAAATGTAGTAATCCCAGTTCAAAAGAAAGCCGATGCAGACAGACGTGAAAATCACAGTATCCATATTCACGGATTGTATGGCATTAACTGCGAATGGGTAAAGTTGAAAATGTGCACCTAGCCGGGATTCGAACCTGGGTCTCCTCCTTTCTAGGCAGTTGCGCTGACCCCTGCACCACTGAGGGCATACCGATCATCACACCTGCACGGAATTACTCAAGCACGCCTCCCGTCAGATACACATTCACAACATTACCTCCGCCCACTAGTTGCGAATTTGTATCTGACGGGAGGCGTGGTTGAGTAATTGCCTGCAGCTGTGATGATCGGTATGCCCTCAGTGGTGCAGGGGTCAGCGCAACTGCCTAGAAAGGAGGAGACCCGCGTTCGAATCCCGGCTGGGTGCATATTTTCAACTTTAACCATTCGCAGTTAATGTCATACAATCCGTGAATATGAAAAGATAATAATTGCAGGATCAAAAGTGGCATCCGTTCTTTCAGGCATGTCTGAAAGAACAGACACTATATATATATATATATATATATATATATATATATATATATATATCAGGTTAATAATTAATTCATGCTTGCAAAATTCTAACACATTATTTACACGAGATGGAAAAACTGAAAGAAGCCGACTCGGGAAGGATGAATTTGGATTTAAGAGAAATGTGAGAACACGTGAGGCAATACTCACCTTACAACTTATCTTAGAAGGTAGGGTAAAGAAAGGCAAACCTAGATTTTGTAGATTTGGAGAATGCTTTTGACACGTTGACTAGAATACGCTCTTTTAAATTCAGAAATCAGAACGGGTGAAATTTAGGGAAAGTAAGGTTATTTGCAACTTCTACAGAAACCACACAGCTGTTTATAAAATTCCCGGATATAAAAGGGAAGCATTGGTTGGAAATAGAGTAAGACAGGGTTCTACCCTTTCCCCAGTGTTATCAATCTGTACAATAAGCAAGTCGTGAAGGAAGACAAGGACGAATTTGGAGAATGAATTAAAATTGAGGGAGAAGAAATAGAATACTGATGACAACAAGGGACCTGGAAGAGCAATTGAGAGAATGGATAGTGTCTTGAAAGGAGCGCATAAGATGAACATAAACAAGCAAGAAAGGGTAATGAAATGTAGTCTAAGAAAATTAGGCAATGCTAAGAATTAGATTTGCTAACAAGACAATAAAGGTGGTAGATGAGTAAGGGAAGTACTTGACATCATTCCAGCATCATGCTTTCCCTCATATTTTACCCGTACCCCCCAAACTGCCCTCTCCCACTGCCACCTGGCACATGCTCAGAACAAAATTTAACCATCAGTACAGTTCTTCTGTACTTAAATGAGGTATAGGCTTTTAATATTTGGTCTTACTCCACTTCATTTAAAAATAATAATTTTATACCAGTAAAAGTTTTTTTTCACCCCTTGGAATGAGAAAACTATTGGTCCTAGAGAAAAAATGAATAGGACCTTTTCTGTAGGAAATTTAACGTACTTTACTTTTGTACTGGGAAATATTTTCACTAGAGGCCGTAGTTTTCGTTATGTAAGAAACACATGAAAAAGTGACCTTTAAACACGCCTCCACCCTAACGCTCACACCTTACAGGTTAGGATTTTTAGTATGTTGTTCATGACACTTTCCACTACCAGTGTACAACAATTTGCAACTACACGAATTTTTTCCCCTAATTTTCCTTTTTTGACTGGGCTAATATTAGGCGGTCGCGCTAAGACTCGTATACGTGCTGTCTCCGCGACGTAAAACGTTTCTCATGCAATAAAAATAATTTGAATGTGCATATACGAGGCGCGTCCAGAAAGTAAGTTCCGTTTGGTAATAAAATGAAATTGTACACAGATACAGAGGAAATTTTTTTGCACAAAATTCTACAGCTCTTAAACTACTTTTCCACATAAATGTCGAAATTTTGTAAGCACTTGTCATAGCGTGCCACAAGTTTTTGCATGCATCCTTCACAGAAGGTTGCCGCTCGTGTATTCAACCGTGTGGTAACAGCTCTTTATCATTGTTGATGTGTTGACCACCAAGGACAGATTTTAGGTGTAAGAAGAGCTGAAATTCGCTAGGAGAGAGGTCCGAGCTGTATGGAGGATGATCAAACAGGTCCTATTGAAATTTCTGTAAGAATTGTTTGGTCACATTCGGTGAGTGAGATCAGGCATTATCGTGAAAAAAAAAATCTTTTGACAGTAATCTTCTTCCTACACCTAAAATCTGTCCTTGGTGGACAGCACTTCAACGATGATGACGAGCTGAAAGAGCATGTTAGCACATGGTTGAATACACAGGCGGCAACATTCTATGAAAAAGGCACACAAAACCTTGTGCCATGCTATGACAATTGCCTATAAAATTTCGGAAGCTATGTAGAAAAGTAGTTTAACAGTTGTAGATTTTTGTATAATCAATATTTTTTTCTATGTCTGTACCCGTTCGTTTCATATAACCAAACGGAACTTACTTTCTGGACGCGCCTCGTAAAATGATGTGATAGAAGAAAGAAACGAAGAATGATCGTTTAAAAACACTCTTTATTTTATTTTGTTTATTTACTTTTTTTTACGACACGCTTTTTTGGAGGGTTTGCTGGACCAGTGAACACATAGGATGCGCCGCCACTGATTGTGTCACTTCCATATTTCCACATTTCAACATAAATATGATCTTCTCCACACGCCTTATAAAAATTTTGTCCTTTAAGTCCCTTTTTACTTCTTGGAAAGTTAGAGGATCTAATTTGTTAGGTTTGATTTTTATTGCGGTATTTACGTTGATCTGTAAGAGTTCTTTAGGTTCCTCAGAATTCAAAATTTCATTAAAAGCTTTTGCCTCGATTTCAGCATTTTCTTTGTTGGCATCAGTATTAGTCTTACAATATTTATTAATTGATTCGTTTTGAAATTCTTCATAATATTTTTGTGCTTTTGACGTTTAGGAATTTAAAAAAAATTCGAAGAGATATTTAGGTCGATTGTTTTAAAAGGGCATAAATCTATAAATTTTACAGTTCAATAAAAAATCAGAATAATTATTTAAGACAGTTAAGCGTTTTACATAATCTCAAATTGTTGCTTACCAATAACATGAAACAATTAGAATGCATTAGCATTTCTTACTTTCGGCTTCACACAGTTTTAAGTGATCGTGAAAAATTTTCATACATGCCCTTTAAAAAAAAAAAGTCGATTCACTTGCATTGCAGTCGTTGTGCCATCTGTTTCCAATTAAATCCAACCTCAAGTTTTCTCTGAGCTACTGCCTTTGTTGTGGACTGAATTTCTTGAAAATTCGTCTAATGAATCTCTTTCTGGCATCTGCCTTTCACTTTAAATCGGTCCCTACGCACATCCGTAGATATTTTATGGAAGTGACTGTTTCCAGTGATTATTCTGTAAAAGTGTAACCATCCAATAAAGGTTATATAGGATGTTACAAAAAGGTGCGGTCAACTTTCAAAAAACATTCCTCACACACAAAGGAAGAAAATATGTTATGTAGACATGTGTCCGGAAACGCTTAATTTCCATGTTAGAGTTCATTTTAGTATTTCTCCTTAAATGTAAATTGCAATAATTCGTGCAGACAATTGTCAAAATACCCAATTGTTTCGTTAGTATGTACTGTACTTCATCGATTCACCGCATTTGTAAACATTGCACTGTCTGCAAAACCACGTTCGTGATTAACACTAACCAGTTGATGCTACGTACTGATGTGCTTGATGCTAGTACTGTAGAGCAACGTATGTCAACACAAGCACTGAATTCAACATTACCTTCCTTCAATTGGGCCAACTGGCGGTGAATCGAGGAAGTACAGTACATACTAACGAAACAATTGGGTATTTTGACAATTGTCTGCACGAATTATTTCAATTTACATTTAAAGAGAAATACTAAAATGAGGTCTAAAGCCGGTCGCGGTGGCCGAGCGCTCTGCGGCGCGTCAGTCACGGTCCGCACGGCCACTACGGTCGGGGGTTCGGATCCCCCCTCTGGCATGCATATTTGTGCCATACTTAGTCTTAGCTAGTTCATAAGTAGTTTGTAAGTTTAGGGACTGATGACCCCGTAGTTAAGTCCCATAAGCTATACAAACATTAGAACATTTTTCAGCTCTAACATGGAAGCGTTTCCGGACACATGTCCACATAACATATTTTCTTTCTTAATGTGTGAGGAATGTTTCCTGATAGTTTGGCCGTACCTTTTTGTAACGCCCTGTATATGTTGAGGATCAATTTCCACTCAAGCACCAAGCAATATTTCCATCCATGGTGTACAACAGCAATCAGTTAGAATAAATATTGCTTCAAACCGTCTTGATTGAAAATTTTTTATTAGTTAATGACGCGTTTCGCCCTTTAGCAGGGCATCTTCAGATTATCTGCGTGACAGAAGGGGCGTAAGCTAAATTTACTGGAAGAGTTTGAGATAGCGAAGTGCGTTTACTTTGGACACCCACACCTCCTAAACGATCAGTTGGCATGCAAAGATCAAACATTCCTAGATATTATGATGTCTCTGTTCAAATAAAATTCCTCTCATTTACAAATATCAACATAAGTTATAAACTTCTGCCCTGCTTAATAACCTCCCTTTCGTTAAATTTGTATTCAGATAGCTAGATTTCACCCGTCCCGTCTTATACATCGGCTTCCTATGTCACTCCCTACCCCCATTCCCATAGACTGTACAAGTCGGCGGAGCAGCACACCACGCCCGCCCACCGCCCGTGAGCGCAATAGTAAACATGGGCTTATCTTGTGTCATCAGAGACCACCGCTTCGATTAAGGTAATCTTAAAAATAGGTTTTATGTTTCTCACATCTTTACCGAGTATGTTCCAATTGTAATTCGTTGTTACCCGAACATTTGTAGGGCCACAAGGAAAACCAAAATACATTCCAGGAAAATAAAAACACCGCAATAACAACTTACGGTGTCACACCACAGAGAGCGCATTGTAAGCTTTGTTTACCATTTATACTGTCTTCTTAACACAAAATAAGCCCATGTACCATTATAACAGTTTGTAATTCCGCCTTGTAATGTTGTGTAAATTCTGTCACGCAGATAATCTGAAGATGCCCTGCTAAAGGGCGAAACCGTCATTAACTAAAAAAAAATTTGCAATCAAGACGGTTTGAAGGAATATATATAGCAATATTTCTTGTGTTGTCGTACTGCGGCTGCTATCGGAACGATACTCGTCACACTGCTATAAATGCTGCCATGTGACTCATTGTGGAACTTTGATACCGTGAAATCCGTTAAAAGGAAAAAGACCGGAGGAGAAGAAAAGAGCCTATCAAGTGTGCGTTTCGCTCCCACTTTGCCACAACAAATACTCTGGATGGTACGGCAGTGAGTGCATCGACAGGCGGAGAGTACGCCGTTAGGAACAAGTGTGAACTGAATGACGAGCGAAAACTGTTTGGGTGCCAGAGGTGAATGGGGACGCACAGAGCCGGAGGCCGACCAGCTACGCAGTCAGCGTCGTAAAGGAAGTCGACGTCAGCGAGCCGTGACGTCACCTAATGGTCGCGATCGGCTTCGCTACACAGCGTCTTTGGACGCTGCTGTTGGAATGGAGGAGGGGCGGAGCGAAGAGACGGCGATTGGGAGGAAGTCGCCGCTGGCTCATTGTAACCGCGAGGAAGCGTCGCTGACGTCATGAAGATGCGTGACGTCACGCTGCTGATCGGGGTCGCTGATCGTTCTGTGTGTCGGTCTCTCTCTAGCTGTGGCTCCACTCCTACTTAACTCTCACTTCGTTCCCAGCGTCCTGCCTAGCTGCTGTAGTTAAGTCAGTTTCTTTTCATTTATTATTTATTTATTTATTTGCCAGCTCAATGCCCGAAACCCAGTGACACTCCAGGAGCAGTAGTAATTTTAGGACAACGGACATGTGTGATATCTTTGGACAGCTAACGCAGCAGGGATTAGCTTTCAAACCTTTTCCAGTCAAATGGTTTAATTTTCGCACTATCCATGACACAGCACCACTGCGATTTAGTGTGTACACCACATCACTAGATGACACCACCAACAGTATCGTGTGTATACAGGGCGTTTCTTCCATCTCGTAATCAAGTGAATACGTGAAACTTTTACATAAGCAGTTATACTAATGAGGTTTTTTTTTTTTACATTTGTAATTTCAGTTACTAAACAGTATTTGAACATAAGTTTCAGTATTATAAGGGTGTAAACCAGTGGGTCCAAAAGGGGCCAGTGTGAACGTTAGTATCTAGTGACAGGTCTATAAGCGATCTGATATAAGAATAGATTACTGTGTAATAACACAATTTTGTCACCTTTTTCTTACGTCTCAATTATGTACAGAAGGCATTTGGAGATTATTATGAATAGTTAAGATCCATGATATTGAAAAATTGCAGGATAATTTGGATGATGAAGTGATTGTAAATCACTTCCCAGCTCCCATAACTATGTACCGCTACGTTCTGCGATACATATTCTGGAATATTTGTACAAAGTCTTTCTTTGGGACGATCTTAAAAACCCTTCTTACGTTTCATTTGACGTCAGGAACATCGTCAAATCTTTCCTTTCAAAAAACGTTTGAGTCGAGGGTATAGGAAGAAGTCTGGTGGATTGAGATTCTGCGAGTATGGTGGATGTTCAAGTTGCTCCACCCCCTTTTTTGCCAGAAACTGTTTGACGATATTGGCTGTGTGTGGGCGAGAGTTGTGGTGAACAAAAAACCAGGCGCCTTGATGTGAGTACTGAGGTCGTACCCTGCGTAGACGTTGCGTGAAACTCGTCAGAGTTTCAACGTACCTTGCGGCGTTCAACGTCGTTGCCTCAGGTACAACTTACTTGTAGATAGTGCCATGACTATCGAGAAAGATGATAAGGAGGTTTCGATGCGTGATTTTTCGCTTCTGACCTTTTTACGGCGAGGTGACGTCGGAGAACGCCATGCCATGCTTTCTTGTTTCGTTTCCTTGTCGTACCGGAGACACCAGGTTTCATCAGTGACAATTCTTTCTTTATTTTCTTCAGCCCTTTTCCCGCACACGCAGGGTCGGCTTTGTTATTGCAGATTTGGCATGGTAGTATTTACGGGGTGGCCGGATGCCGTTCCTGCCGCCATCCCCTGCCATCCGGGAGGAAATGCGTACCCCAAATGTCTGTGTATAGTGTTATATGTATGAAAGTATTATGAAATGTTTGCGAATCGTGCAACTGAGGCGGGACTTGGGGACCAGCCCGATATTCACCTAGGGGGGATGTGGAAAACCGCCTAAAAACCACATGCAGGCTGGCCGGCACTCCGACCCCTTTCGTTTTAATCCGCCGGGCGGATTCGAACCGGAGGACGGTACGCCTCCCCGACTCGGAAAGCGGTGCATTAGACCACACGACTAACCGAGCGAGTAGTGGAACATCGCTTTGTACCTGAGTTTTAATGTTGGTTGCAAGCATCATTGTCCATCTCAGGACGGAACTTTTAACATGAAGCAGAAAATGTTGCGCAATTTTGGTGTTTCTCGAGAGAAAAATTGCCAAATAAAGAGTTAATTGGAGAATCTAAAAGGGTGTACTAATTTTTATTTTCGGCATTGTATTTCAAGTCCCTGAAGTCACAAACATAAAGCTGTGTTAAAACTGGTTTTTGCTTAAAACACAGCCATCGTGCAGATATGTCCAGAAAGTAAGTTCCGTTTGGTTATATAAAACAAACGTATACAGACACAGAAAAAATATTTATTGTACAAAAGTGTACAACTGTTAAACTACTTTTCTATACAGGGTGTTACGAAAAGGTACGGCCAAACTTTCAGGAAACATTCCTTACACACAAAGAAAGAAAATATGTTATGTCGACATGTGTCCGGAAACGCTTCATTTCCATGTTAGAGCTCATTCTATTACTTCTCTTCAACTCACATTAATCATGGAATGGAAACACACAGCAACAGAACGTACCGGTGTGACTTCAAACTTTGTTACAGAAAATGTTCAAAATGTCCTCCGTTAGCGAGGATACATACATCCACCCTCCGTCTCATGGAATCCCTGATGAGCTGTTGCGGCCCTGGAGAATGGCGTATTGTATCACAGCCGTCCACAATACGAGCACGAAGAGTCTCTACGTTTGGTACCGGGGTTGCGTAGACAAGAGCTTTCAAATGCCCCCATAAATGAAAGTCAAGAGGGTTGAGATCAGAGAGCATGGAATTGGTCCGCCTCTACCAATCCATCGGTTACCGAATCTGTTGTTGAGAAGCGTACGAACACGACTGAAATGTGCAGGAGCTCCATCGTGCATGAACCACATATTGTGTCGTACTTGTAAAGGCACATGTTCTAGCAGCACAGGTAGAGTATCCCGTATGACATCATGATAACGTGCTCCAGTGAGCGTAGGTGGTGATCACATTGGAATGAAGCCTCATTCGTGCATGTCAAGACAAGCACGGAAGTCAACATTACCTTCATTCAATTGGGCCAACTGGCGGTGAATCGAGGAAGTACATACTAACGAAACAATTGGGTATTTTGACAACTGTCTGCACGAATTATTTCAATTTACATTTAAAGAGAAATACTAAAATAAGCTCTAACATGGAAATTAAGCGTTTCTGGACACATGTCCACATAACATATTTTCTTTCTTTGTGTGTGAGGAATGTTTCCTGAAAGTTTGGCCGTACCTTTTTGTAACACCCTGTATAACTATCGAAACTTTGTAGGTACTTGTCATAGCGTGGCACAAGTTTTTGTTTGCCTTCTTCATAGAAGGTTGCCTCCTATGTATTCAACCATGTTCTTTCAGCTGGTCATCATCGTTGAAGTGTTGACCACCAAGAAGAGATTTTAGGTGTAAGAAGAGATCAAAGTCGCAAGGAGCGAGCTCCGGGCTGTACGGAGGATAATCAAACTCGTCCCAGTCAAATTCCCGTAAGAGTTGTTTGGTCACATTCGTCGTGTAGGTCTGGAATTATGGTAAAAAAAAAAAACACCTTTTGACAGTAATTCTCGGCACCTGTTCTGTATTGCGCGACTCTGTTTGTTAATAGTCTCGCAAAAACCTGTGCATTGATTTTTTGACCTCGTGGTAAGAAATCAATCAGCAAAATGCTTTTCCTGTCTCATAAAACGGTGGAATGACTTTTCGAGATGTCAAGATTTGCTTAGGCTTAACCTAAGTTGGGGATGAAGTGTGCCTTCATTCCACTGATGGCCGTTTTGTTTCATGAGTGCCGTACGATACCCAAGTTTCATCCCCTGTGAATATTCGAGAAAGAAAACCATCGCCTTCTTCATTGTAGCGGGTCACAAATGGAAGTTCAGCGGCAATCTATTGATATTTGTGTTGTTCAGTAACAATTTTGAGTTCCCAATGTGAGCAAAGCTGTCGAAATTTCAGTTTTTCAATAACAAATTCATGAAATAGTGATCGTTAGATTTTAGCTAGGGCACTGATCCTAAAGTTATGGCTGTGCTTAATCTTCTCTTCATTTGTGTGAATTAGTTCATGAGTAACCACAGACGGGCGTTCACTTCGTAGTTAATCGTGTACGTGATCACGTCCTTCATTCAGCAGTCTGACCCATCTTCTAACCATTCAATTGCATTTTGTGCGTAAACCTTGCAGATTTGCCGATGGATTTGCATTTAGAAAACGAATCACACATCTGATGCGGCGACATTTTCAATTACGGCTGACATTATAAACAAGCACTACAAAGCACACATCGGCAGCAGCGATCTGAAAATGGCGTACATGTCTTTTGCTTCAGTCAGAGTAAGTGCTGCGCATACTCGGAACTGCGTACGTAGCGCTGCCAAGGGTAGAAAATAGAAACGTAGCTTACTTTGTAGACGACCGTCATGTATGGGAGTTCATTTGTTTAAAGAATCGGTGTGGGATTCCGGCTAGAAGAGTAAACGTGTCTCTGATTACGAAGATGTACGATTTTTAACATAACAAGCCTAGAGATAACAAGCTCTTACTCTCAGTTTAAGAGGCTTGCGTCTGCATTTTTAGTTTCTCTTGCTAGCAGTTAGTGTCTCCGGGGATACTGCACTTCAGATGTAACATCTAATTACGTAGGCGGACTTATCAGTATAAATTATTTTCTCTATTCCTTCTCAGAGATGCAGAAACGTTCCAGGAGATAGACGTGCGATTTCGCTGAGTGATTTGCTGGTGACAGTGAGTGTACTTGGGAGAGAGCTCGCCCACAACTCGTTTGGGTGACGCAACCAGGGGTACCTCTGCTGCGGCTTTAAATGGCAGCGAAAGCGCTGTTAGCCTTGCCGCTTCCAGCTCCTCCCACCATATGTTCGAATGAACGAGCTGCCGAGGAATGATGTTTGTTTTCATTACAGCTCGGTAACTCGTTGTGGTTTTTTCCTTGTTTCTCACAAGTGACATGACATTAGTAGACTTTATCTCCTCGCTTGATGGGATTGTGGAAACATTATACATCTGTGGCTGAGTTTTGTACGTGTTGGACCTAAAATGTTCACCTTGTTTTTCACTGAATTAATTACTAGATTAGATTAGATTAATACTTGTTCCCTAGATCATGAATACGACACTTCGTTATGATGTGGAACTCGTCAGGTTAATAAACGGCGTCTGTACAAGATATTACATTACACAAAATATTATATGACACAAATAACTTTTAATTATTTTTTATATTTATTAATTTATATCTAAAAATTCATCCAATGAGTAGGAGTTAACATTTAGCAATTCTTTTAATTTATTATTAAATGTTAGTTGGCTGTCTGTTAGGCTTTTGATGCTGTTTGGTAGGTGACCGAAGACCTTTGTGGCAGCATAATTCACCCCTTTCTGTGCTAAAGTCAGATTTAACCCCGCATAGTGTAGAACATGATTTCTCCTAGTGTTATAACTATGCACTTTGCTATTACTTTTGTACTGGGTTGAATTATTAACAAGAAATTTCATAAGTGAATATATGTACGATGCAGTTACTGTGAGGATACCTAAATCATTAAATAGATGTCTGCAGGATGATTTTGAGTGGGCTCCAGAAATTATTCTGATTACAGGCTTTTGTGCAATGAATACGTTTTTACTCAATGATGAATTACCCCAGAATATGATGCCATACGAAAGCAATGACTGAAAATAGGCATAGTAAGCTAATTTACTGAGATTCTTATCGCCAAAATTTGCAATAACCCTAAGAGCATACGTAGCTGAACTCAAACGTTTCAGCAGACCATCAATGTGTTGCTTCCAGTATAATCTTTCATCAATGCACACACCTAAAAATTTTTAAAAATCTACCTTTGCTACAGACTTCTGTTCAAAGTCTATATTTGTTATTGAAATTGTGCCATTTACTCTACGGTACTGTATATACTGTTTTATCAAAATTTAATGAGAGTCCGTTTGCTGAGAACCACTTAATTTTGTGAAAAACATTAATTACGATTACATCATTAGTTCTTGTATTTGTATGTGATTACTATACTTCTATCATCAGCAAAAAGTATATCAGGAACAGGGAATGACCTAAGATAGAACCTTGTGGGAGCCCATTCTTTATAGCCCCCTGTTTGAGGAATAGCTGATGTTTTGACACTTATTTCAACTTACTGAATTCGTCCGGTTAAGTATGAATGAATCCTTTTGTGCACAGCTCCACTCAAACCGTAATGATTAAGCTCATATAGAAGAATTCCATGATTTACACAATCAAAGGCCTTTGAAAGATCACAAAAAATATCAGTGGGTGATGTCCGGTTATTCAGAGCATTTAATATCTCATCGGTGAAGGCATATATAGCATTTTTGAAAAGGCGTCCAGAAAAGCAAACTGACATCTGGTTAGTACTTTACCTTTACAAATATGGGACGCTACTCTTGAATACATAACTTTCTCATACAAAAGATAAAGCTGTCAGAAGAGAGAGTGGGCGATAGTTGTTGACATATGATGTATCGCCTTTTTTGTACAATGGTTTAACAATGGCACATTTTAGTCTGTCTGGAAAAACACCCTGCTTCAGAGAGCTATTACGTATAAGCCTGAGAATCTTACCTATATGTGGGGAATAAGTTTTAAGTACCCTGCTGGAAATGCCAGCAATTCCGTAAGGGCTTTAACTTTTCAATGAGTTTATTATTTTACTGATTTCAAAGGGAGAGGTTGGTAGAATTCCAACTGTTTCAAACTGTATAGGTATGGCCCCTTCTATTAGTAGCCTTGTCTCTTCTAAGGAACATCTTCATCATATTTTCTCCACAACATTTTGAAAAGGATTATTGAAAATATTTTCAGACTCTTTCTAGTACACTTTTCATTCAGTTGTATCTTGGTTGCCCTGTTTCCATTTCAATAATATTCCAAACTGTTTGAATTTTATTATCAGATGTACTTATTTCAGACATGTTACACATGCTTCTGGATTATTTTTAATTACTTTTATTAGTATTGCACAGTAATTTTTATAATACAGAACAATTTCTGGATCAGTACTTACTCTTGCTGGTAGACACAGTTCCCTCTTAAGGTTGCAAGGTTTCCTTATTCCTTTAGTTAGTCATAGCTTTTTAAATATTTTCTTAGAATTATGTTTAACTATTTTCTTAGGGAAACAATTTCAAACACCCTTAAGAATATATCATGAAATAAGTTATATTATAAGTTTGCACCGGGTTCGTTATACACCTCATGCCAATCTATCTGTTGTAGGCTTTCCTTAAAGTTTGCAATATCTAAATTGTTAATTAAACGCATTACTTTGAAAAACTGATTTGATTTACTGCATGGAGCTCTCGTCCCTTCGTTTCGGCTAGCTCAGGAGCACATCACTTTAACTAGGACGCAGTATTCTCGCGTTCGTTTTATGCGACTCTGCGTTCTTTCTTTCATGACATGATACTATTCAGCTTTGGAATTCCCTGGAAGCACTGACGTGCTCGAAGCTCCTGTTCGAAAGCACCATTACTGCATATCTTCATTTCTAGTTTCCACATATACAATGTTCCCTTCAATCTCGTCTTTTCTATTAGATATGTATAATTCCGCAAATACTACAGGCACTGCCCAGGGGTAATACAGTATTCGTTTTGCAAACGAAAGTATTTTATATAAGGGAAAACTGACTTCCTGTACGAATACGCGATCCTCATTTTACTTAATACGAATAGAAAACTGTCTGGATCGCTAAAATTTTATTTATTTATTACGTCGTTTCGGCATCTGCCATCATCAGATCTAGATTTTTTTTCTTTTTTTTTAATTTTTTATTGAAGAAAGGCTTTTATCCTGATTCTTCAACCCGACAAAGAAACATTTTCACAACCCATTTCAAGATTCTCGGGTCATACTCCGGATGTAACTGTGGTAACTGCATAACTGCACACTGCTGTGTGTCCATCGCACCTGAAGATGTCGGTCAGTTGCGCCAACGAAATATTGTGCAGTTACCACAATAACATCCGAAGTATGACCCGAGAACCGTATTTACAAGAAATCCGTTGGTAAACCTGAAGCAACACACCATTTTAAGATCTTAGCAAGTCAACATCTGATGATCTATTAAAAATAAAATACAAAATGCGATTGGGAAATGCAAAGAAATTAAGCACCAATAATCGTAATACATGTCATAGTGGTATCTCATCAAAGGACAACTGAAGGTACTAAGACAGGTGCTCGTATTGCAAATATACATATCTCCACTCTTATTCGTAAAACTAAAGGCAAATCTTCTACGTCTACATACATACTCCGCAATACACTGTAAGGTTCGTGGCGGAGGGTACACTGTACCACTACTAGGCATTTCCTTTCCTTTTCCACTCTCAAATAGAACGACGAAAAAAAGAATGCCTATATGCCTTAGTACGAGCTCTAATTTCTCTTATCTTGTCTTTGTGGTCACTACGCGAAATGTAAGTAGGCGACAGGAAGATCGTACTACACTCAGCTTCAAATTCCGGCCTTCTAAATTTCATCAACAGAATTTCTCGGAAAGAACGTCGTCCTTCCTCCAGCGATCCCCATTTGAGTTGCCGGAGCATTTCCGTGACACTCGCACATTGGTCGAACCCACCAGTAACAAACCTAGCTGCTCGCCTCTGAACTGCTTCTATGTCTTCCTTTAAACTGATATGCTGCGGGTCCCAAACACTTGAGCAATACTCAAGACGTGGTCGTACAAGCGTTTTATACGCGGTCCACTTTACAGATGAAGTACATCTTTCCAAAATTCTCCGAATAAACCGAAGTCGGCTGTCCGCCTTACTCACAACTGTCCTTACATGTTCGTTCCATTTCATATTGCTCTGCTATGTTACGCCTAGATATTTGAATGACGCGAATCTTCTTCCGTATAAATATTTTGCATCCGTTTGCCTGTGGTTACAAAACTGGAAATATAGTCGGTCAATTTATTTTAAATTATGACAAAAGCCTACCTTTTTCACGGAGAAATTACTTTTTTCTGTGATTATCAGAGGGGTACTCCTCGAATGAAATAGATGTGCAGTCCGCACGCGCGCAAAAGCAGAATTTATTCGTCCAGTTTTAGAGGAGATTGATGACGCCGTAGTTCAGTGCACTCAAAATTTCAACAACAACAGAAATAGAGCACTTATCGAGTTGCAATTATTTTATATTGGTACGAAACATTTTCTCGCTGATATCACCCCTCAACAAAATGAAAGAAGTTTACTGTCAATAAATTGTCGCTGTTCGTGAAATATAACTGCCTCATCGGGCATAACGTTTTATTACTTTGATACTAACAACTATATCCGCAGCACTAAACGTGTCTTCCAAATTATATTGGTGTGTGACACATAGTTCAGGAGAAATGACGTCATAAATACCGTGATGTGTGACAAACTGCCGTATCATACATTACCGTTTTAATTTATTCCTTCTTTGCCACTAATTATATTCGCAACACATTTCTCGGACAGTAGCCCGATACCGTTGCATGTACAGTACCTACAATATCAATGTAGGGCACGCATTTGAAGCGAAATTACGTCATAAACACTGAGCTGCTTGAAAATGAAACTACAGGGCAGAATTCCCTATAAATCCACATGACTGAATACCACAGGCATTTTACATCGTCCCTGGAGTCGTATAGTTAAAAGAGTAGAAAATTAAAGATATATGTGTGCAGTATATGAGATATTCATGTTTGCTCTCGCTGAAAGACCAGCACAAAATGATCAAAGCAAAAATAAATAAATAAATAAATAAATAAAACTTATTACATTGTCGCTGTTCACGCAGTAAAAATTCCGCGTTCGGCGTCACATGTTAGATTATTACTCTTTACTACTAACTGTATTCGGGACACTTTGGCATTTAGTATTCACAATTAACACTGCTCGTACCTGCAAAATTATATCACTGTACGATACATAGTTCAGGAGAAGTGATGACGTAACCCCGTCGTAATTATTGAGATGATTTTTTTAAAATTTATAGCGTCTTAACTACTAATGCTGTACACTACACGTTTGGTAGAGTTTATCCACATTGAACCTACATGTAAAATATATAATTGTGCGACTTACAGTTTAGGAGGTATGACGTCACAAGCTTTCAACATTGTGAAAACGAAACCGCAGGGCGAAATTCACTATGCATACACCTGAAATATGTTTGAAATATGGCAGTATGGTAATGGCAAAAATCACATCACTCCATGTCTTATAGTTGAGGAGATATGATTTCATAAACACTGAGATGCAGGAAAGTTTTGCTTGGTTAACGTCAGACATTGAATACATTAACATATTTGTATAGTTATTAGATTTGAAGTTATTTATACATGGGAGTTAGATTCTTTAAAGGTCGGGGGTTCGAATGAGCGACGGTTGGGGGGGGGGGGGGGGGGGGAAGAGCGGAGAGTAGACATTTGCTGGTCTGTAACTATAGGAACGTCTGCATATTGCACTAAGTAACAGTTCCATCACGGTTGTCTTAAGCTGTACCACGGCTGTCCTCTTGCCGTGATGTTCTCGTGAAAGCAAGGTTCTGTGGCAGACAATAGCGCCATTCGCTGGGATGACCTCATACTCATTTGCACACTTTTCGGGACCCAAACTCACTTCTCTTCCCTTCCTGACCTCCTTTCATTAAAACATCCCTGCCCCTTATTCCCTCTCTGACTCCAAGGCAAGCACTAAACTAGTTAGTAACTATGGCGTGAAAAACTTTCCTGAAGAACGGTAGATTGGTCGCTTACAGAGAACTTTTTAAAATCTCGTACATGGTTTCTTCCGTGAATGAGACGGATTGCTCCTGATGCACTACATCAACTTCGTAGTCAGATGATGTTCCAATTCTTTAACTACAATTCCTTACCAGGTTTACTTTCTTTCGTATCATACTCGTATTCCGGATCCATGGTGGGCTTCTAATTGTTTGAGCTGTGGTATGAGTTTGCGTTACAGTAAGACGAGATGGACTGGATAATGTGTGTCAGTGTGTTCAGGCTGTTATTCTCTGACAGGTGACAGCCCTTTGTCGACGTGTTCCAGAAAGATATCGATCTCGGTGGCGTAGAGACAAGTCACGCACCTGAAATTCAGAACGGCGGTTTTAATTCTCAGTCTATAACACTCCTGTCGGTTGGTTTAGCTTAGCAGCCGCTTACAGCACAGCTAGCAATGCGCAATAACTCGGTACAGAAATTATCAGCGACGCTTGTGGCCAGCGTATCCGTTATCGCTTTCTGTTTTTATGGTAATTTTTTTTCTCTGTCTCGGAGAGAGAATGGAAGCACACTTCGTCTTTTTTCTCTGCACTGTAATCTGACACTTCTTCTTCTCAGTAATTATAATAAATGTAAGTAAGTGTCAGTAACGATCTTCTTATAGGGCAATAAACCCAACTGTTTCTAAATTAATTCATGCTTTTGACTTCTCATTCCAAAATGAATTCTAATTAACTGCCATCTCTCAATGTTTTCAGCAAGCCGCTTCGAACGTAAAAATATGCTTGATCGCCATTACGGTTCGCTTCGCGATTGCACTCAAATTTAACTCAATTTTTCAACATTCCTTTAACAATGATCGCAGCTACGGGGGAGCGACCGAGTGCATTGAGGCGTTATGCTGCGATGCGCGAGGCCGTTCCCCCTCGGGGGTTCGCATCTCCACTCGGGAATGGATGTTTGTGTCGACTTTAGTGTAAGGTAATTCATATATAGTTTGTAAGTTTATGGACTGATGACCCCGCAGTTAAGTCGCTTAAGCTTAACAAACATTTGAAAATAATGGTCTCACTTTCTCAGAGCCTGCAATCAACGTTTACTTCCTCCGAGGCCCTATATATTTTTCGATTTAATCACCTTGTAAGGAATCGTGTTCTCCTGACTTTCATTTCCTGCGTATTCTGACCTCCTGATCATATTCTACTCGTCACGTCAGGTCATTTGAGCATAAACTCGACAGGATACGGTCATTTATAAGAGAAATAAGTGCACTTTAATAGATAAGTTACGGAATCATGTCGCAAGTACGACATTATATTTAAATTTGAGGCTGGAACAACGACTTGATGAAACACGACCCCTTCCACTTAACTCAGCCAGGGTTTCCCCGAGAGGACTCGCTCTTTAAAATCCACCCTGCACCTTGGTAGAAATATTGTCCCTTTTAAAAGCAGGGAAACAGTAGAGACAATAGATGTTTACGCTGCAGTTGGCTAGGCGGAGTCCGGCGCCAAAGAATAATACTTACGGTGACTTGACGCCAGAGGCAGAGCGATCGATAGCAAAGCTAGTAAGGACAAAGAACCAGTCTAGCAGAAATGTTAATAGAGAATAGGTTTTGTCTGGCAAGGGAATGTTGGTGGGAGCTCTCAGCAAAAAGTGCACCTGAGGTGTGCCAGCAATAGTGACGGCGCAGCAAGTGTTCTAGACTGCTGTGGCGCGGCACATGTGGGTGCTGCAGTACACTGCGCAGTTTGTAGTTCACAGCCTCGTCACAGCGGCCACAACTGGCCATTGTTACCGCACCAGTGTTGCTGCTTTATAAAGGAGATGAAGGCCTGACTAGATTTCCAGCTGCAAGAGGTTTGTAAAACGATACAGGAAATTAGCGCTGCACGAAATTCAGTATTGGGTCGACTAAAGTGGAATGTAACAACAGCAGGCACTTGTATAAGGATGCTTATGCAGTTGCATTCCTAGAACAGCCATTCTGATTATCAGAACAGTTTTGTACAGAAAAAAATGATTAACTTGCTTCAGGCTTGAAGCAGGATTGCAGAAGTCTGCCAATTTACAAACATATACTGAGCTAGGCTAGCCGCGGCGGAGCGGCCGAGCGCATTGAGGCGCTATGCTGCGATGCGCATGGCCATTCCCCGTCGGGGGGTTCGAATCCCCCCTCGGGCATGGATGTTTGTGCCGTCTTTAGTATAAGCTAGTTCATAAGTAGTATGTTGTAAGGTTACCCTTAAGGTAAGCCTTACATTATAACGAGGAATGAGCTTCATTTTGAACATATTACTCGTTTGAACCTGTCTATAGTGAATGTGTAGTAACCTACTTCTTATGTGACTTAATTATCGTGATGCACAATGTGCATAACTTAATTGTGAACATTTTCTGTCATTTATTTATTATCTGTATTGTAATTGTTTATGTATATATTATTTTATTTTATTTGTACTTTGTAGTTTTCTATATGTGATTACTTATTATGTTTAATTTGTCAATGTAAAATATTTCTCTGTGAACAGTTATCGATATGGCTCCTCAGGTCAGAGACTTTATCGTATAGCAGCGCTCGCCTGTGGGAGAGCAGGCAAGCAGCAGTATCTGCCGCCCCGTGACGTAGATCAGACGTTCGTACGCGGTCCGCGGAGTGCTCAAACAATATAAGTAATAAATTTGAACAAAGAGAAAGTTATAATTTGTTATAAGTGCAACGATATAAAAGTTTATGTGAAACCAGTGAACATAAGTGAAGCAAGAATTGATTTTAATGAAACATTTATTCGTTCGTTCCGCTGAGGCAGAAATACGTTACGTGTTCGGTAACCATCCCAGACGTCCGAAACATGGTAGCGTCATCGCGGACGCTAACGGTCGCGATTAATTACGCGATTCGCAAAGCATCACGGCGAACTGCTAGCAAGCTGCCAAAGGAGGAGCCACCATCAAAATGATTTATATATGAATTTGTGTATCATTTATATGACTGCAGAGTACCACGTCGCTGGACTGATAAATAGGATAAGTTAAATGCTATTGGTTATAATTTACTGTGAATGCATGTTTAAGTTTTGTTAAAATACAAGAACAGGAGACAGTAGTGTTGCTACCTTATTTGAACAACTATTTAACCACTCATAATTAGTATCACAATCCTCAATAATGCATGAATAATATTTATACATAATTTTACAATCAAGTGTCATTAATTGTTAGAGACTGTAAAAATCATTCAATTGAGACAATTTTGCTAAAATTTATGGTAGAAGATAACAGACAGTTGAATTAATGAATAATTTTTCTATTTCGTGTTGCACTGAGTTCAACAATAATAGCCACCGCCACATCTATCCTATAAAGAACCAAATTCGTACAATTGCCGTATGCATAGCATCAATTAAGACTGATTTACTTAAATTTCCTATTTGCTCGAGTGAATTAATTTTTATTAGATACTGACTATAGTAGTTGGACTGCACCCATTTGCCAATCACTTGATGTTAAAAATCCTACTATTCATAATTTTCTAAATTATCATTACCTTTAGCGTACTAATTGAGTCGTACGCATTGCACAGACGGAGTAAGTTAATTTCTGCTATCTGTGTGTGCACAGTCTCTGTAGGAGATTTTGTAAGGAAAGGAAAGGTGAGTGATCTTTTGAAAAGTTTGTCAGATAGGGCCATAGTATTTGTTAATTACACTAATTGTCTTGCTAAAGATTTTCAAAATTTAACTACACCACTTGCATTAATCACGATTTTAACGTAACCAACCACGAACTTCAGGTCAGGTTTGTTATGTTGCTCAAACATCACAACAACAGCCACCACAGTTAATAACACGTAAAGCAATTTTTTTTTACCTCTACTCTCATTTTTCTTCAATAAAATAAACACCTTTCACCCAATATATTACCAACAAATATTTTCTTTCCTTACAATGTAAGTTTAGGAACTGATGACCCCGTAGTTAAGTCCCATAAGCTCTACAAGCATTTGAACATTCTGAGCTAGGCTAGGTTCTTCTGAATGCTGGTCGTGCATCTGGTGGCCGACTGCCTGCCCCATCCAGCAAGTGTGGCTGCTTACATCTCTGCCGTAGAGGTCGCTGCTTTCCGTGGCGGCTGTGGCCGCGGTCGCGCGTGCTGCTGTCACTGGCGCCTGTTGCTGCGCCTTCTAAACTCTCATTCTGGCATTTCTGCGCTGCTCGGTGTGGAGTCGATATGACAGGCCCGCACATTCAGGACGCTGTGCACTTATATGCATGTGATCGGCGCCTGACTTAGAGTACGCCAAAATTATTTTATCATTTTAAATGCAGTCATCTTGATTAAATAGATTAGATTAATACTTGTTCCATAGAAAATATATACGACATTTCGTAATGATGTGGAACGTGTCAGTTTAGTAAATGTTGTCTATACTTGACAATCAATATTTTAAGGATTTTTTTGTTTCTTTTTTTTTCTTTTATTATTATTTTTAGTTATTTATTTATTTTTTTAAGTTTTATCTAAAAATTCATCTACATTGTAGAACGAATTGCCATTCAGAAGTTCCTTTAATTTCTTTTTAAATACTAGGTGGCTATCTGTCAGACTTTTGTTGCTACTTGGTAAGTGACCAAAGACTTTTGTGGCAGCATAATTCACCCCTTTCTGAGCCAAATTTAGATTTAACCTTGAATAGTGAATATCATCCTTTCTCCTAGTGTTGTAGCTATGCTGCCCACTGCTATTACTTTTGAATTGGGTCGCATCAGTGGCTTTGGCTTTGGACTTGGCTTTGGCCTTTTTTTGTTTTTGTTTTTTTTAGGGGTTCTGGGGGGGGGTTCTATCCCCCTCATCTCCCCCTCATCCCCCCCACTGGGTCAGATTGTTAATAACAAATTTCATGAGTGAATATATATATATATATATATATATATATATATATATATATATATATATATATATATATATTGTGAAGCTACAGTGAGATCCCATTGTCTGCAGGATGCTTTTGGGTGGGCTCCAGCAATTATTCTGATTACATGATTTTGTGCAATGAATACTTTTTTACTCAATGTTGAATTGCCATAGAATATGATCCCATATGAAAGCAGTGAATGAAAATAGGCGTAGTAAGCTATTTTTCTGAGATATATATCACCAAATTTTGCAATGACTCTGATAGCATAAGTAGCTGAACTCAGACGTTTCAGGAGATCTTCAATATGTTTCTTCCAATTCAGTCAAATGTTCAAATGTTTGTATAGCTTATGGGACTTAACTATGGGGTCATCAGTCCCTAAACTTACAAACTACTTATCAACTAGCTTATCCTAAGGACGGTACAAATATCCATGCGCAAGGGGGGATTCGAACCACCGACCGTAGTGGCCTTGCAGACCGTGACTGGAACGCCTCAGTCCCCTCGGCCACCACGGCCGGCCCAATTCAGTCCCTCGTCAATGCAAACACCTAAAAATTCTGAATATTCTACCTTAGCTACAGATTTATGTTCAAAGTCTAAATTTATTAATGGTGTCATGCCATTTACTGTATGAAACTGTATATACTGGGTTTTATCAAAGTTTAATGACAGTTCATTTGTAGAGAACCACTTAATAACTTTCTGGAAGATATCATTTACAATTTCATCAGTTAATTCATGTTTGTCAGGTGTGATAGCTATACTTGTATCATCAGCAAAAAGTACTAGCTTAGCATCTTCGTGAATGTAGAATGGCACAATTCAGGGTCTATTCGGTTCAACAGTTCTACATCTACATAGATACTCTGCAAATCACATTTAAGTGCCTGTCAGAGGGTTCATTAACCACTTTCATAACTTTTTTTTTTTTTTTTTTTTTTTTTTTTTAAATCTATCGGACCAAACTGCGTGGTCATCAGTCCGTAGCTTACAAACTACTTAAACCTAGGTAAACTAACCTAAGGACAAACACACACACCCATGCCCCAGGGAGGACTCGAACCTCCACGGCAAGCAACCGCGCGCTCCGCAGCGAGACGCTTTAGACCGCTCAGCTACTCCACCGCGGCTAACTTTTCTCTACCAATCCATTCTCTAACAGCGCGTGGGAAGAAAGAACACCTAAATCGTTCCGTTTTCAATCTGATTTCTCATATTTATATAGCAAAATATTTTCACATTCACAAGCAAAAGTCGGTGTTTGAAACTTCGCATACAGATCACGCCGCAATGAATAACGTCTTTCTTTTAATGATTTCCACGCCAATTCGTGCAACATTTCCGTGACGCTTTCTCCCCGTAACGTGATAAAACAAAACGAGCTGTCCTTCTCTGAACCTTCTCAATAGCCGCCGGCCGCGGTGGCCGAGGGGACTGAGGCGCTTCAGTCACGGTCTGCACGGCCACTACGGTCGGGGGTTCGAATCCCCCCTCGGGCATGGATATTTGTGCCGTCCTAGTTCGTAAGTAGTTCATAAGTAGTTTGTAAGATTAGGGACTGATGACCCCGTAGTTAAGTCCCATAAGACTTACAAGCATCTTTCGCCTTCTCAATATCTTCCGTCAGTCCCACCTGGTGAGGCACAATGGGCAACAGTACTCCAGGAGAGGACGCACTAGTGTGATGTAGGCAGTCTTTTTGATGGAGCTGGTGCATCTTCGAAGCGTTCTGCCAATGAAACGTAATCTTTGGTTCGCCTTCCCCACAATATTTTCTACGTGTTCTCTCCAGTCTAAATTATTCGTAATTGTAACCACAAGGGTATTTAGTAGAATTTACGATCTTAAGGTTTGACTGATTTATCGCGTAATTGAAGTTCAGCGGATTTCTTTTAGTGGTCATGTGTATTACTTCACACTTTTCATTATTTAGTGTTAATGCCAATTTTCGCACCATGTAGAAATTTTGTATAAATCGCTTTGCAGTTGCTTTTGATCCTCTGTTGACTTCAATAACCAATAAACGACAGCATCATCCGCGAACAGTCTAAGTGAGCTATTCAGATTGTCTCCTAAATCGTTTATAAACACTAGGAAGAGTAAGGGACCTACAACGCTTCCCTGGGGAACGCCAGATATCACTTCTGTTTTACTCGATGACTTACCGTCAATTACAACGAATTCTGTCCTTTCGGATAGGAAATCGTGAATCCAATCGCACAATTGGGGACATATTCCATAAGCTCGCAATTTCATTAGAAGCCCCTTGTGGGGTACAGTGTCGCTGATTGATATTCCTGTTTAAATTCTTGTGACCCCTATACGTGATTGTTTCCTAACAGGAGTTTATTTCTCAGCCGCAACGTAATCAGGGTTAAACTCAGAATCATATAATAATTGTAAATTTTGAACCACCTTCTTTACCTTATTATTAGAAAAAGAAAGAATAACCATTTAAGGATTGGGCTTTTGTGTATTGTTGTCGTGCATGCTGCAACATTGTCATTTTTATGTCATTTCTTAGTGTCTATACTGTGCACTGTAGATGTAATTGCCTGTTTTGTAAGTGCAAAATTTCCTTATTCATTTGGTTGTTAATGTTAACCAATGGTGTCTGTTCTTTTGGACATTCCCCCCAGCTCCCCTGTCTCTACGACTAGTTCTGTTCCTTGCGGTCCCTGATCGTGTTTGTTCAGTGATGTTAGATGCGTTCTTGGGTCAGATTTTTTTATTACAGAGAGCGTTCAACCAACACCGCCTAGAATGCAAGGCCTGACAACTGTCCGTGCCTATCACACCAAGAGGCGGCGGACGCAAGCTGACTGGCCAGCTGTTACGAGGCGGTGGGCGTGCCCCAGCGGGCAGCCAGTCAACTGGCAGCCGCCGCCTCTTGGTGTGATAGGCACGGACAGTTGTCAGGTCTTTAGTACAGTCAATTGAAGCTCAAAACCGCCTGTTTCGTAACAAAATTCCGAAAGTTGTTTTCTCAACGGTTCTGTATGTTTTTTGGAGGCGCTGAATTCGAATTTCAAGTTTGCTGCCTTGTAGGAGGTCGGCTTCACAACAAGAAACTAAAAAAAAAGAAAAAAAACTCAAAATTTTCGCACTTTTTTCAGTTTATTGCTTATATCTTGAAAACTATGCGTTTCTCGAAGATGTTCATTCTGAGCAAAATTGAAGTTGACAAAATGTACTACAAAATGCACGACTCACGTTTGATTTTCTAACGAGCAGTATAGGCGCTAGAACTCAATGAAAAAGAGCAAATTTTTGGCCCTTCTGCGAAAAACCACCATTTGACTGGGCTACTTGTCTTCTAGGCGCTGTTGGTTCAGTCCCCTAACCGGGCGCGCTGAGCCACGGCGCCCTCGACCGCATACATTTTCTTAAGGCACGTCCCGCTCCACTACATAAATTTCAACTTAGCCTCATATTCCCTTAAAAATACGTATCAAATTTCCAAGACTCTCCAACAGCGGAATAGCACCCCAGCAATCTGATACGCATCTATAAGGGAACATGTTGCAGAGTTGAAATTTATGTAGCGGAAGGGGACGTGCCTTAACACAATCTCTGCTGCGTCTGTATACATAAAGTCTTGCTGTCCTAATGGTTGTGGCGTCCCGGGTTCGAATCACGATCGCAACATGAATTTTTATGCAAAGCCTCTAATACAGTTTAATATGTTATGGATAAGACAAGCGTTTGTACAACACAACCTCAAAAAGCTAAAATTATCAGCATTTGAAGAAGACACTCTGATGGCACTATCACGTGAGCTTTCTTGCTTAAAAACTCAACCCTAATCTCATTTCAGATCAGAAGTGCTTGTAAATGTTGCTTTGGAAAAAAAGGGGGGATTCCCAACTAATTACTTAAGCTAGCCCGCATTTTGAAGGTTTTCTAAAATTTGTATTTTTTAGAAGCAAACTTTGCACGGAAAACGATTTATGTCTAAAAACAACAAGTTTCAGTCTCAATACGGAAAGTAATCGTTACAACTATAGAAAAGAAAGAAAAACATTGTATGATTCTTAAAATGACCTACACAGCAAAAGAAATTAAAATTTACAACGTGGTGAATAGTTTCGATTTCCGTTCATTTTCAAACCACAGTCTTTGAATATCTGGGGGAAAATGGATTGCCAAGTGAAAAGCTTTAGCTTTCTATAAATTGTCGGAATTGTTGGCAAAAATGTGGATTTTTTTGCAATGACAGATTGTTGTGGACAATTTCAACACTTTGTAGAATGACTGGTCAAATGTTTTTTATGATGTAACTGGAAACGCATTTTCATCTCTTTTATTGAATGAATGTTGTTTGAAAAATAACTGAAAGTCGAAACTAGTCATCACGTTTAAATTTTAATTTGTTCAAGGTCTATGCTATTTTAGAATTTTACAATAAATAAATTTCTAACTAGATTTAGCAAATTGTAAAAGACTGCCTTCTCTTTCTCTGGCAATGTCAGAATGGAAAGTATTATCAACACCAAGACATAAATTTCATAAATGTCATTACCATTTAATTTGTTTAAATTTTACTTACTGGACAAAAATTATTTATTTTCTTCAAGGGTCTCAAAATGATTTGCGCATAGAGTAATAACTTCCGTTTTCTACATTAATAGCGAAACCGGCAATGTTTCGCAGCCGCGGTGAATTAGCCGTGCGCACTGGGGCGCCGTGCTGCGGTGCGCGCGGCCGTTCGCCATCGAGGGTCGAATTTTACCTCGAGCATGGGTGTTTGTGTTGACATTAGGTTAGTTCACCTTAATTTAAGTACATAAATCTTATATTTAGGGCATCCACAGTTAAACGTGTTATACATGTTAAAAGGAACAGTCAAGCAGTTGAAATCTTATAAAATAATTGTAAAGTTTAAAAACTGATTAAAAGTCCCATTCTCCACTTCAGCTGTTTTATTGTGGTCCTTTTAGGATTGCACAGCCGGTTTCTTGTCTTATAGACACATCATCAGGTGATTGGAAAACAAAACTTACTGGGAGTTCTAGTTTCTCATAAAAAAAAAAATAAATAAATAAAAAAATAAAAAAAAAAAACTGATAGCCGCGGTGGAGTAGCCGAGCGGTCTAAAGCGTCTCGCTGAGGAGCGCGCGGTTGCTCGCCGTGGAGGTTCGAGTCCTCCCTGGGGCATGGGTGTGTGTGTTTGTCCTTAGGTTAGTTTGCCTAGGTTTAAGTAGTTTGTAAGTTACGGACTGATGACCACGCAGTTTGGTCCGATAGATTTACAAACATTTGAACATTTTTTTTGAAAAAACTGATACCGTATGTTCCAAGACTCAAAGAAGGGGCATTGACACGTAATTCCGGCAGTATTTATATTAAAAAGCATTGTCTGTGGTTAAATACTGGGATATCATTAAAATCAAGGTCCATCTAGCATTATAATAGTCAATATCATCTATTATAAAGTCAATCTGGTACATCCCAGTGTCTCCTCGTCTCTTCTACGTATGTTGTAGAGTAATGAAGTGACGTCGTTCTTAGTGTAAGTTTAAATGTTATCTTTGCAATATCTGTAAAGATGTACCTTGTTGTTATATCTCTGGAATAAAGTAAGAGTGTGTGTATGTGAAGACGTGTTTCCTTCCTGGGAAAGACGGTGGATTTAGAGTCCGCCACATATGTAACCTTCATACAGGATGTTTCAACCAAGTGTTCGTCATTATTAAATTGTGCTCTGCACAAAATTCTACCATGTGATCTTCTCTTTCATTCCTTCAAAATCAAATGTTTGTAATTCTATCGGACCAAACTGCGTGGTCATCAGTCCGTAGCTTACTAACTACTTAACCTAAGGTAAACTAACCTAAGGACAACACACACACACTCGAACCTCCACGGCGAGCAACCGCGCGCTCCGCAGCGAGACGCTTTAGACCGCTCGGCCACTCCACCGCGGCTTTCATTCCTTTTCCCAGTCCATATTCACCTAGTACATTTCCTTCCCTTTCCTACTACTGAATTCCAGTCCCCCAACAGTATTAAGTTTTCTTTTCCTTTAATGGTCTGAATACATTTCTTCGATCTCCTCATATCGGAAGAGCTAGTTGGCATATAAACTAGTACTACTGTTGTCGGTGTTTGGATTCGAGTCTATCTTTGCTACGATAATGCGTTCACTACTCTGTTCATAGTAACTTAACTACATTCCTATTTTCTTATTCATTATAGACCTACTCCTGCGATATCACCACCCTATTTTGTATTTATAAGCCTGTACTCACCTGAGCAAAAATCCTGTTCATCCTGCCACCGAACTTCACTAATCCATCTTCAACCTATCCATTTCTCTTTTCAAATTTTCTAACATACCTAAGCGATTAAGGGTTAGAACATTCGACCCTCCGGTCTGTAGAATGCCTGTTTTGTTTTTCTTGATGACGACATCCTCCAGAGTAGTCCCCGCCAGAAGATCCGAATGGGGGACTATTTTACTTCCGGAATCTTTTACACAAGAAGACGTCATCATCATATATTCATACAGTAGAGCTTCATGTCCTCGGGAAAATTAAAGACTGTAGTTTCCCCTTGCGTTCAGCCGTTTGCAGTAACTATATGACAAAGCCATGTTAGCTGATGTTGCAAAGCCAGGTAAATCATCCAGACTGTCGCCCCTACAACTATTGAAAAGGCTGCTGCCCCTCTTCAGGAAACACACGTTTATCTGGCCTCTGCACAGATACACCTCTGCTGTGGTTGCACCTACGGTACAGCTATCTGTCTGTGATTTATAAGGGTGGTAAATACGGGGTTCAAGGTCATGTCGAGGTAACTATTCCATGACCTCCTGCAAACCTTACAACCTACACTATAGGCATTTTTCGCAAAACTGCGTCACTCCAGAGATATCGGCCGGAGTAGATTAAAATGGGAAACTATATGCTCTCAGACAGAAAATCATTTCAGTGAAAATAAATTCGTGGTAGTGTTTAGTATACTTCTTTATGATACTGTCTACGTTTGGATTTAAAATTGTTAGTTTTATGCGTCAATCGTACAAGACGCAAAGTAAATGCACGCTTACGTGAGTATTTGTGGATGCGGATGCCATTTATTCCGTCAAAGCTGTGTTTTACACATTCGATACACTATGACAACACTCCATATGAAGTATTATTCAACGCACCAATAGTGAAATAAACGCAAAATAGAAACAGAGTATAAAGTAAACCAAGAAGGAAATTAAAAAATCTTCCCATTCCATTTTGCGCGATGTGGTACAGCAACCGTGTTAAGTCGAATTCTTGAATAAAAGAATGTCTTGATCGCAAAAGTTTTTAATTTAATGACGCGTTTCGTCCGGGTGAGGCATCTTTAGATATCAACAGAACTTACAATATTTACAAGACAATTTTTCAAAATTTAGTTTAATAAAAATTTAAAATTGTGAAAAATTGTCATCATATTGTAAGTTCTGTTTCATTTTTCTTATTTGTCAGATATCTGAAGATGTCCTAACCGGGCGAAACGCATCATTAAATAAAAAACATTTGCAATCAAGACATTCTTTTATTCAAGAACAAGGAAATTAGGTATGATTTCGCAGTCAGAATGAATAAATCAGTGGAAGTTCAATCATGACACATGTGCTAGTGAAAGAGGACACGGCGTTGCCATATCGCAGATACTACGAATACTACGACTGCGCTCGTCTCTTATCAGCTTGAGCACGTTGTTAGCTTTGGACGCGTTAGTACAAAACTTTTCACCTGGTAAAGTTTTTCTCTGAAAAGGAATTTCCATAATTTTTTTCCAGTCGGTAAGATGATTTAATTACGTAGTTTAGAGCCAAACGCGACCAACGCCACCTAGGTACAAGGCCTGTGCGGTGCCTGCCAAGAGTAGTCGTAACACAAGCAAACTATTTGTCTTATGTAGTGTTGTATTGAGTTTGGAAATACGTACACGTTGCACATTGTGTTTCGGAATGTTCTTAATGTTATTTATGTGATTTACAGACATATTTAATTTGGTATAAAATATTTATGAACTATTATTAAGATATCTTGCCGATATTGGAATCGGACGATTCATATTAGGCATTTTGTCTCATACCAGCAAAAATCTGCAAGGAGAATCGCATAGATAACACGAAAAACATTCTGGAACACAGTGTGCAACGTGTACGTATTCCCAAACTTAACACGACGTTACGTCAGACAAATAGTTTGCCTGTGTTATGACTACTCTTGGCAGGCAGGGCACAGGCCTTGTATCCAGCACAGACCTTGTATCCAGGTGGCATTGATGCGACCCACGTGAATAGACGCCGCGACCCGTGACCTAGAGATTGGGCAGGGGGGAGTAAATTTTGAATGCTTTGGTGAGGCAAGTGTCAACAGCCGTAATATATTTCATAAAATGCATTTTTTTTAAACCATCAGCTGTTTATTAAAAACCTTGTACATCTACCAGTTTCGGTCATTGACCATCTTCATGGATAAAAAGGTGTTAAAACAGAATGGTATAAAATCTATCAGTCAAACATGACATAAAAGGTGAGAACAGTCTATGAATAAAAATTTGACTCGCGCGCTTTTCTTCTGTGACGTCACCTGGCAGCAAGCCAGCTAGCGCCCTGCAGTCGCCCTTATGAAACGTGCAAGCAGGAAGTTGTGTTTTGCGCTCGCTCGCTGTTAAGTGTTCAATAGAAAGTAACTTTCTTGTATGAGGGAACAATTTTTCCATATATTCTTTCTGTAATTATAAGAATACTTCGTGTTGTGCTGTTGCGGAGTGCAATAACACAAAAAATGTTCAAATGTTTGTAAAGCTATCGGACCAAACTGCGCGGTCGTCAGTCCGTAGCTTACAAACTACTTAAACCTAGGTAAACTAACCTAAGGACAACACACACACCCATGCCCACACTCGAACCTCCACGGCCAGCAACCGCGCGCTCCGCAGCGAGACGCTTTAGACCAAATGTTCAAATGTTTGTAGTCTATGGGACTTAACTACGGGGTCATCAGTCCCTAATCTTACAAACTACTTATGAACTAGAATGAAACTTTCACTCTGCAGCGGAGTGTGCGCTGATATGAAACTTCCTGGCAGATTAAAATTGTGTGCCGGAACCGGGACTCGAACCTGGGACCTTTGCCTTTCGCGGGCAAGCGCTCTACCGACTGAGCTACCCCGACACGACTCACGATGCCGCCTCACAACTTTACTTCCGCCAGTACCTCGCCTCCTACTTTCCGGCACACAATTTTAATCTGCCAGGAAGTTACTTATGAACTACTTACAACTAAGGACGGCACAAATATCCATGCCCCAGGGGGGATTCGAACCCCCGACCGTAGTGGCCGTGTAGACCGTGATTGGAGCGCTTCAGTCCCCTCGGCCACCGCGGCCGGCACGCTTTAGACCGCTCGGCTACTCCACCGCGGCAGTGCAATAACAGTGGACGCAAGACTAAAGGCATTTTGTACCATCGGTTTCCAAAAGATGAGGAACTTCAGCGCATATGGATGTCTCGCTGTAAGCGACAAGATAAATGTCAAAAATGCCAGAATTTGTTTCGAACATTTTTGTGAAGCCGATTACAAAAGAGACTTGCAGAATGAATTGTTAGGTCTACCTACAAAGAAGGTGCTTAAAGCAATTGCTGTTCCATCGAAAAAATATTGCATAAACTAGCGTCATGATTATAGGCATAGTAAAATTTCGAAATTCGCACTCTAAGGGGGTGAAATCATGATATTATATAAATCAGAAGCAAATTTTCTCTTTGTCTGTCCATTTAACCTTCTATAACTCGAGAACTACTGAACATATCGTGATGAGGTTTCTTTTAAATTGTAGATCTCACAAAGGTCTAAAAAAAGTTACCGAGAACATATGTCTAATTTTTTCGAGTGAAGCATATGTACCATTTTTCTCTCCTAAGGTGCTGGCACCGGATGACTTCAGACTACATAAATAGTGATTGTGGGACATCTATAATAGTTGGACATGTGCTCTCACGGACTTTATTTTAGATCTTTATGAGCTCTACAATTAAAAAAAAACTCATCACGATACGTTCAGCGGTTTACGAGTTAAAGACTTTTAAATATTATCCGTGCCAAGTCGCGGGGAGGGACGGGTTAGCTAGTTGTTGATAATGTTTGAAGCTTTTCTTTTTCAATCCTTTGTATGTTAATATACATATATATTTATCACAAGCGTGTTCCATCGTTTAAAAGCAATGTTTTTTTGTCGAACGATAAAAGAAAAGACGGAGAAAATGTGTTCGCGGCGGCCTTACAATACAGCGGCTTGCCGAGTGACGTAATACAGCGCTAACCAATGACAGTGAAGAAGCCCAAACTGGCATACCTTTTTAGTCTACGTAGCTTGGAGTTTGGGAACCATTGGTCTAGAGCATGGTAATTATGCATTTCCGGACAAAAGTTCATTAGATATTTTTTGGTCCGTATTCTCTCGTCGATCCACCCCTAGAATTTTCACACAGTGAAAGAAAGAAATCACCAGGCAGTGGTGATAAGGCCTGAGAGCATCATTTGCCTAACCTCCGCCTGGCTTTGTGTATGTTATCTATGCAGTTGGGATGGGAAAAACCGACCAGTTAAAACCGATACCGATATTTTAGTTTTGAATAACCGTTTTTTTTCGGTATTTTATTTGGTGTCGGTTTTGACCGGTTCTTTTTAGTTATTGCCAAGAACCGGGTAAAAAAACCGGTACGACTACTTCCTGTAGTAGTGCTGTTGTTTGTAAATAAATTAAAAAAATTAAAACTAGTAGACCCTAATATTTAGGACTATTCCTAAAATTTTCACTGCTGTGAAATATTAGGTCATCGCAGTAACTAAGACAAGCGATCAGTGATAATTTAAGAACAATCCCGGCAGTCAGAAACGCGCAAAAACGCGTGGCATAAGAACTTAAGAACTGGTGCAGGTATTGAGGCATCGATGTACCTGTTGCCGTGTGGCGTGGTCTGTTAGACGACGCGCGTGCACCGGCAGTGTACGAGACTTGCCTCCGTCTGGTCATGCGGCAGTTCCTTGCTGTCGTCGCCAGACATCGGTTGAGTCTTAAATGGCACCATCCCGACTGTGTAAGTACTTCACAAAGTACAGGAGCAGTGAGGTATAATGCTCCATTTGCTTTAAAAAGCTGAAAACGGGTGGAGGTACTACAAACATGCTGTGTCATTTAAGGAGAAAGCATCAAAAATGTTTCTTGGAAGAGAAGGTAAATTCGATTCATATACCTATTATGTAAGCTTGGAATAATAAATTTATTCATATTGTTATGATAACAAGTTTTATTAATGTGATTCCTTGAAAGCGAGGGGCTTTCTTAATAACCAATATGGGTTTAGGTAACATTGATCATGAGGTGCCTCGCGAGGTAGCCGTGCGGTCTGAGGCTCTATGTTACGGACTGCGCGGCTGCTCCAGTCGGAGGTTCGAGTCCTCCCTCCTGCCTCGGTCATGGGTGTGTATGATGTCCTTCGCTTAAGTTAGATTAAGTAGTTTGTAAGTCTAGGGACCGATGACCTAAGCAGTTAGGTCTCATAAGAACTCACACCGATTTGATCATGTGGTACACAGCTTTCCTAGTTCAATTTGCGTAAATTTACACTGACAACAAATCATACTGTTAGTCGGAACTGTGACTTTATTTTTCGAAATACTTCTGCAGCACTGATGGAAGCTCATTTACTGACTGTAACTTATATATTGTGTATATATTCGTATGCGCTGGCTCACAATTCCAACTTACGGAGTGGTTGGCTCAATATTCGCAACTGCCGGATGGAAATACTAGGCCAGTAAATCTGTATGTTTCGTATATCGTCTTCTACGGACTCCTGGCTAGGCTTACACACACTCAAGACGAAGGCGTAGTATTGGGAGTGGATCTCGCAAAATATGGAGAGACTAGTGATTTGTCGTATAACGTAAATTTACCTAAATTTTAACTAAATTTCGTAAGTTTGGGTTTCGGCCGAAACTAGAAGAACCGAAGATTCGATTACTGGAAATAATTGCAATAAAAAACCGAAAACCGGTTATTGAAAAAACAGTGCGGTTAAACTGGACATGAAAATTTTGTGTTTTTTTGTGTCCCAGCCTCGTCGCCGCTTTTGTGTCTCGTTTCCGTCGTAGGTTTCGGTGGCCGAGTAGAAAGACCGACACAGGAATAAAGGATGCACGCTTGTGCAGGTAGGAGGTGACCAGCCAGTGGGATAGCAGAAACTAGAAACACTAGAGTAAATTAGAACGAGACATATATTTCTTAGATACTTAGTAATACTTAACTTTTACATAACTCAGTACTGCAGAATGCTTATACATAGTTGAGCTAGAGGCCTGCCTAAGGCCTGTCCGATAGCCAAGTCTTCACTGGTGCCTATCTGATTCCGAAGTGTTAGCTGGTTCCTATCTCAGTTCCAAGTGAACGATGTCGTTCAGTGGTGGCCACGAGCGGGATAGCAGCAGAGGGCGCTCGTGGCTGACGTCGTAAGAACGCCGCACCGTGCGTGCATGGCGGCGCGCGGCGAAAGTAGGTGGCGCGCACTTTAGACTTGTGCGACACCACATAAACCAACAAGGAAATTAAAAAGTCTTCCCATTACATTTTTGCGTGGTGTGTCACAGCAACCGTGTTAAGTCGAAATCTGGAATAAAAGAATGTTTTGATTGCAAAAGTTTTTATTTAACGACGCGTTTCGCCCGGTTGGGGCATCTTTAGATATCTGACAAAGAAGAAAAATGAAACAGAACTTACAATATTTACATTATAATTTTTCAAAATTTAGTTTAAAATTTTTTTTAAAATTCTGCACAATTGTCATGTAAATATTGTAAGTTCTGTTTCATTTTTCTTCATTGTCAGATATCTGAAATGTCCTAACCGAGCGAATAAAAATTAAATAAAAAGTTTTGCAATCAAGACATCCTTTTATTCAGGAACAAGGAAATCGGATATGATTTCGCAGTCAGAATGAATAAATCAGTGGAAGCTCAATCATGGCACATGCGCTAGTGAAAGAGGACACGGCGTTGCCATCTCGCAGATACTACGAATACTACGACTGCGCTCGCCTCTTATGAGTTTGAGGACGTTAGCTTTTGACGCATTAGTACATAACTTTTCACGTAGAAAAAGTTTCTTCTGAAAATGAATTTCCATTTTTTTTTCCAGTCGGTAAGATGATTTAATTACATAGTTCAGAGCCAAATGCGACCCACGTGAATAGACTCCGCGACCCAGTAGTGGGTCGTGACCTAGAGTTTGGGAACCACTGGTCTAGAACATGGTAATTATGCATTTCCGGACAGAAGTTCATTAGATATTTTTTGGTCCGTATTCAATCGTCGATCCACCCCTAGAATTTTCACACAGTGAAAGAAAGAAATCACCAGGCAGGGGTGATAAGGCCTGAGAGCATCATTTCGCTAACCTCCTCCTGGCTTTGTGCATGCCTTGTATGCCGTGAGGCGCACGTAGTGGTGCCTGCGGTTGCAGAACTTGGCGGCCGACTGGAACAGGCCGGGCTGCGTGGGTGGCTTGGGTGGCCCCTACTGCAGCCGGCGCGTCCACACACACACACACACACACACACACACACACGCCCACACGCCGCCCGCCGCACAGCGCCTTATACGGAGGCCTGGCTCGCGTTCCGGCTTTGCGTCCCGCCGACAGCGGACAGCGGACAGCGGTGTCACAACAGCCGTCACGTACGCTGTGCCCACCTGTCCGCCTCGCGCTGCGCAGAATTCCCTTAAAAACTGAATGTGGCAACGCGACGCCGTCTCCGCGTCCCTATTCTTCTACCTGCAACTTCAGCTTGGGGGACATGCTACACTCAGAAACAACAGAACACCTTAAATACTCGAAACAGGAGTTTCGTATTTCCTAGTATATGTTCATTAGCATGTTATGAATAAATTATTACCATTTCAGTCACATAGTTTCAGAACGAGTCCTGATCCCCAGTAGGTAAATTTTCCGCCACGGCCCCTGATGACTTATTTCGTCTGGAATGCCATCGATGCATTAGATTAGATTGGATTGATACAGGGTGTCCAGAAAAGGACTCCCTGATTTCAAAATTAAATATCTCGAAAACAAAGATCGATAGAGGAATGCAGTAAACGGTATGTTTATTGTGAAAGCTGTAAAACGTTTATACAGCAGTTTGAAATAATAGTTACAAAAGATGCTAACAGATGGCACTGTAATCGCCATACGTAATGTCTAGTATAAATAGTGATCCGAAGCCCAGAACGATCTGTTCCACTATTGAAACGAGAAAGGAGGTTAGCGTACCCAAGGAAGTGATTAAAACCATGTACTCCATTGAACAACGCGTTTTTCTGGTGCTTGAGTACCACAGGTTAGAAGAGAGTCCTACGGCAACAAGGCGAAGTTTTCAAGCACGATTTTATGTTCCAAAAGGACCCGGTGCGAAAACCATTCGTACGCTCTTCGCAAAATTTCAACCAACAGGCAGCGTAGCTGATGATCTAGTGGGGCATGTTGGCCGCAAGTAAACCGCAGTTACGCCTGAAAATATCGCAACAGTTTCTGCAATTATTCAGCGAAATCCAATGTCATCAGTCCGTAGAATTGCATCTGAGACTGGTTTGAAGCGTTACAGAACGTAGAAAATACTGAGAAAGAGCCTACACATGTTTCCATTCAAAATTCAAACGCACCAGCCCATACCCGTACGAGCGGTGCAACAAAGCGTTGCCTTTGCTAATCAGATGCTGAGAATGATTCATAGTGAAGGATTTGATGTTGGCACCATCTGGTTTACAGATGAAGCACACTTCCACCTGAATGGATACGTGAATAAGCAGAACTGGCGATTTTGGGGTTCCGAAAAGCCATATTGGTGTGAAGCGAAACCCCTGTATTCTCCTAAAGTTACTGTGTGGGCTGCAGTATGCAGCAGAGGCATTGTTGGCCCTTTTTTCATTCGAGAAACGGGCACTGGTGCACGTTACGTTGCAATTTTGGGACAATTTGTCGCCACACAGCAAGCTTTAGAGGATCGACCAAGTACTGAATTGTTTATGCAAGATGCAGCCCGACCACATCGGACCGAACAAGTTTTTCGCTTTCTTGAGGAATACTACGGGAATCGAGTCATTGCTTTGGAATATCCCAAATTTATTGGTGCAGGCATGGATTGGCCTCCACATACACCGGATTTGACTCCCTGTGACTTATTTTTGTGGGGCACAGTGAAAGATGGTCTACCCGAAGCATCCCGCCACGCTGGACGAGCTTGAATCGGCGATCTCTGTGGCATGTGAATCCATTTCGGTTGAGACACTACGAAATGTGATTGCGAATTTCATTCTTCGTTTGCACCTCCTCACCAATGGTGAACATTTTGAAAACATTGTGATGTGATTGTTTGCAAAGAGTGTTTTCATACGATTATTTCACTTATGTATGCTGATATGGGCTGTACAGCGTACAGCGCCATCTGTTAGCACATTTTGTAACTATTATTTCAAACTGCTGTATAAACGTCTTACAGCTCTCACAATAAACACACCTTTTACTGAATTCCTCTATCGATCTTTGTTTTCGAGATATTTAATTTTGAAATCAGGCAGCCCTTTTCTGGACACCCTGTACTTGTTCCACAGATCATGAATACCAGATTCCGTAATGATGTAGAATGTGTCAGTTTAGTCAAATATAACATTACAGAACATACAATATTTATTTATTTACATTATTATTATTTGCAAAATTATATATTTTTATGTAATACTTCACCTACTGAATAAGACGAGTTGTCAATCCGGAATTCAAAAATGTTTAAATGTTTGTTAAGCTTAAGGGACTTATCTGCGGGGTCATCAGTCCCTAAACTTACAGACTACTTATGAATTACCTTATACTAAGGACGACACAAACATCCATTCCCGAGGAGGGATTCGAACTCCCGACCATAGCGGACGTGCAGACTGTGACTGGCGCGCTGCAGACCGCACGGCCACTGCGGCCGATTCCGAAATTCTTTCAGTCTGTTTTCAAATGCTTTTTTTTCAACACATTCTCAGTTCAAATACAGTATAGAAAATTTGCTTGAGACGGAAAAGGTTCTGTCTATGCATCAGTATGGCTTTAGGAAGCATCGATCGTATGAAACCCAGCTTGTCCTTTTCTCTCATGACATCTTGCATACTATGGACAGAGGGTAACAGGCACACTGCATATTTCTCGATTTCCGAAAGGCGTTTGACACGGTAGCGCACTACAGACTGCTAACGAAGGTATGAACTTATGGAATAGGTACCCAAATATGGGAGTGGCTCGAAGACTACTTACGTAATAGAACCCAGTGCGTTGTCCTCCATGGCGACTGTTCATCAGAGACTAGTGTATCGTCAGGGGTGTCCCAGGAAAGTGTGATAGGACCGCTGTATTTTTATATGAAAATGACTTGACGGACACAGTGAGTTGCAATCTGCGACTCTTTGTTGATGATGCTGTGGTGAACAAGAGGGCGTCGTCATTGAATGAGTGTAGTAGTATGCAAGATGACTTGCACTAAATTTCTAGTCGGTTTAAGGAATGTCAACTAGCGCTAAATGCAGAGAAATGTAAGATGATTCAGATGAGTAGGAGAAACAATCCCATAATGTTCGAATACACCATTATTAGTGTGTTGCTTGATAAAGTTGCGTCAAGTAAATACCTAGGCAATAATGATGCACAGCCATGTGAAATGTAGCGAACATATGTCAATCGTGGGGAAAACAAATGGTCGACTTTAGTTCACTGGGAAAATTTCGGGAAGGTGTGATATGTCTGTAAAAAAGACCGCATATAAAACGCTTGTATGTCCCCGTTTTCAGTATTGCTCAATTTTGGGTTTCTCGTCAGGTCGGTTTAAAGGAGGGCATAGACGCAGTTCAAAGACGGGCGGCCATGTTTGTAACTGTTAGATTCGATCAATGCGCGAGTGTTACCAAAAAATAAAAAATGTCCACTAAACAAGGACTCTAAAATTGTACCTTGAGAGCTACGAGCACTTTACGACGTATAAGAGGCGGTATAGGATGTAGAAGATGGAGGCGTGGTCACAGCTCTTGAGATATGCTTTTTAGTCCCATTGTATATTGGACATGAAACTTTCTGGCAGATTAAAACCGTGTGCCTGAACCGGGATTCGAACATGAGACCTTTGCCTTTTTTGGGATGTGGCTAATTCATGTCTCCACCATATCTTTTCTTCCACGAATGATAATCCTGCAAGGTTCGCAGAACTTCTTTGAAGTTTGTAAAGTAGGAAGCGAGGTACTGGCGGAAGTAAAGCTGTGAAGCGTGCCTGGATAGGTCAGTAAATAGTTCGCTTGTCCGTGAAAGGTAAAGGGTCCAGTTTTGAATACCGGTTCTGGCATACAGTTTTAATCTGCCAGGAGGTTTCATATCTGCGCACACTACGTAGTAGAGTGAAAATATCATTCCTGACAAATCGGACAATTTTTTTTTTCTTTTTATACCAAGTGTTTCACAAGTCAAACACTGGATATTGCCATTTCCAGATATTGTCATTTCCGGTTATTGGTTCCTTATCAAAATATTATGTTGTGACTCCCCTTTTCAACTTCTCAAATTTCCGAGAAACCTTGAATAAGGGGCATTTAAATGCAACCAGCCGGAGGCATGATTATGTTGGAATTATTGACCCTGGCTGTTGAGACACTTGTTCCGCTGTGACACAAGGTGGTGTATGGCTGTCTCATAAAATTCCCGGGTCTGCGATGTGAACCAGTTCCACACGTACAGCTGGACGTCATTGTCTGAGGAGAATCGTTTGCCCCTCAGAGTTTTTTTTAAGGGTACCAAACATGGCGTAATCACAGGGAGAGGGTGGCCGAGAACCTCCCATTTGAATATTTGAATTTCTGCAGGAGTACCGCGACTGTGTTGGGCGTATGAGGGTTTGCATAGCCATGGAGCAGAAGGACCCCACGGGTGAGATTGCCTGGCCGTTTTGATTTGATCGCTTGGCGAAATTGGTAAAGGTTTGCGAGTAACGCTGAGCAATCACTGTGGTACCGTGTTGCAGGAAGTAAACAGAAGGGAGCCATCTTGGTCAAAGAACGTCATCAAAACCTTTCCTGAGATTGTGTGAACTATGACTTGGCTTTTTTTGGTGATGGCGACCCTGGATGCTTCCATTTTGTCGTTTTGATTATGGTTCGAAATGATGAAACCATGACTCATCACCAGTCGCCACTTGTGCCAGGAACGCATTCCCTTACCGAGCATAGCGCTGCCGATGAGCAAGATAGTGGGCCATCCGACATGCTTCCTGGTGTGGTTGAAGACTGTGGGACACCCACTGAGGACACTTTGCGCAAGTGCAGTCGTTCCTTGATGATAGTGTGAACCCTTCCAATGCTCAATCCGACCATGGCGACTATGGCTTTCACTGTCACTCGCGGGCCTGGGTAATAGGCACAGCAAGCAGGTGGAAGATGTCATCGGTAATGCAGTGTGGTGCTCCAGAACGTGCATCGGCTGACACTTTTCCTTCCCTGAAGTGTTTGGACCACAGCTTGACCCTTGCAAGAGACATGCAATGTCCCCCGTACACTTGTCTCATTCGGCCTGTTCCCCCTACTCCTTCCGCCGTCAGAAAACTAAGAACTCCTCTTCGCTCATATTTTGACGCCTCCATGTCACTATCTGCAATGCGATTTGTGGAGTTAGACGATTGAAGCATGCTGCTGCTATCTTTGTATAGTCACGTGACATGCAAGCGTGCTCTCTAGCGATTGGCTGTGAACTCCCACGCTCTGGTCGGAACCACAGTTCAGTACACACGCCACGATGTTACCCCCCAGTCATCGGTTTGCGCATTCCAGACTCTTTTTCGACGTTCCTTATATGAATGGTGTCTATTCTTTGTCATACTCCTCTTCATGTCCTAAAGAACAGAACGTAATTGTATGCGTATACGTTAACAGCTCTAGACGATTTCTGTGCTGATGCAGAATCCGACCCCTTCCGGAAACCCAGGCGGGGCTCAGACTAAGTGGAAGAAGGATCGTTGGTGCTGTAATAGCAGTGAACGATGAGCTGAGAATCTGGATCGGAAGGGGAAAAAATTCCGGGTAGCCGAGACGGTTGCCCGACTAGTATTACTGGTCTCCTATTTTCGACTTATACGCCGGCCTCGCTGTCAGCTCCGGTCATGTCGTTAGTTATTCCAGTACCGTTCCATTACATCAGATATTTTATTCTGGAGCTCTGTTGTCTCCACCTCAAGTTGTCTGTCCCGTACTTACTCAAAACTAAAGCACTTTATGATGTTCTCCAGCTTCACTGGCGTTCCACTGGGCGCCCTGTGCTTCTTTTCTTGAATCTGATGTGCAGTCGGTCTGGTACCTCACTGTCAGTTTGACGATTTCATCTCCATCGCATTCATCTCGCCGAATCCCCTTTCTGTCCTACGTGTGGGGTGACTGACGAACATCGTTTTGGTTGCGGTACTGAGGCTGACGTTTCAAGTGTAAACGTGGTTGTACCCATCAGTGGCAGCAAAACTGAATACTAGAGCTTTCCAAACTGGATGTCTTCACACTCCCTGGTGCCGAGAAGCTGCATCAAGGGTGTCGCGATACCAATAAAATCAGAATGTAAAATAGATATAAATTTGTGAATGAAATAGAAAACTTCCTTCTCGTCGGCAGGTATGTACTGTACTTAGAAATGAATCGCAAAATTCGATACTTTTTAAAGTATCCTTGTAAAATGTAAACTTTCAGCGTCAGAAATGTTAAAAATACTAAAATATTTTGTTAAAATTACTAAAATATTCCATGCTACTGTTCCGTGGTGGGTCCCCAACTGCGGAGGATATTTTTAAGGAGGATCGTGGCTTCTTTGTATGTCCGAATCACACCCTGCCTAGCTACTGACTGCAGGCAAGCTCCGCTTTCGCGTGCTCCCTGGCAGAGACTTTTTGAAAATTCGAACCCGGTTAACCGTTGTCGATTGGTGTCATCCGCTGTTGCTGTCGCCCCATGGTGGAAGACTGGTACACCTCTCCTCCAGCACTGGTATCCAGGTGTCCGAGTTTTTGACAAATAGACTGGTATTCAAATAATAACATAGATAAATCTCTTATGTTTATCACAAAATTTCATTTTCAGTCTATGAACTGAAGACCCATCATCTAAATGTAAACATACAAAAGCCGAAAAAATGTAAAATAATAAAATAAATAGGCCTATAGAACATCTTGAAGACAATGTGTTATCAGATTTGTTAAAAAATAATAGAAATAAAAGGAAAAACGTATTTGAGGCACTTCTTAGTTGGATCAGTTATATGAACAAGACTGCGAAATTTCAACCTCTAGTTATGACTACTAAGTATAGAAATACTGAAAACCTTATCATAAGTGAAACTATTACATCATTTATCTTGTTTGAACCTGTATTGACATTCCGTAGTGCATTATAGAAACTTGTGCGACTCATTCGAAAATTTATTTTTATTTGTGGTTCTAATTTAAGAGCATTCATATGAAGTCTGTTTTAAGGTCTGAGCATGGAATTCTCCCCCGGCTAAAGGTTCTTTCTGCAAACTCATGTGATGGATGAACAGAAAACAAGAACTGTAACCGTTTTGAAAAATTGTTTTTCTTCTGGCAGCAAGTTTAAAATAACCATGCATCTTTTTAAACAAGACTCTTCTACCCATCTGTTTATTGAAGCAATGCTAGAAGACTTTTTCAATAGATAAAATTATATGTGGTACTATCTTAATTCCCGCTACTTCTTACGTGTAGACTGGATGGTCTGCATTTGTTGTTTCTACTTCTAAAGATAAATTTTCATAGATTTAATTTTAAAAATGCTATCCTAATCAAGTATTTTCATATGACGTGCTACCCCCTATTGCACCATTGATGGCAGAATTCATAACATCCCGAAGACATTTTTTAAGTTCTAACCATTGTTTCAAATCCAAATTATCTCATTTCTAGGATCAAAATAGTCCTAGCAGCACCCTTAAAATTTTTCCCTTATTTCACCCGCTTAATTGTTGAAATTCCAAAAATATCGAAACATGTCTTTTTAAAATTCCAATCAAAAATCAAAATCCGAAGTTTTGTATTTGTAGCTTCAAAATTGCCTTAATAGCTACGTATTTTTAAAAAAATCTCTTCATCCCCTATATCACTCCCTTAGGGATGCGAACATCGAAAAATCGCTGATACCTACAGTGTAACATAAACAGCGTCTACAAATTTCGAGTTTCTATCGTCTGTAGATTCACTTCTGAGCGCTGTTTTCTGTCTTTTAGAAACGGATCGAGAACGCTAAACTTGCTTCTTACGCTTTGGCACATTTCTTGGTAGTTTTATTTTTAAAAACTGCACTATGCACTTCATTCGGACCAAGGAGGTTAGAATGATGGGAGGTGGCGTTATCTATGCTGAGAACAGTCATTGGTTGAAGCCAGGGGTCCATGCTTTTGTGCCCAAAACAAGGATTTCTCGCTTATAATCATGTGTGAATATTGCTCTCTTTACGTAAATCCGCTAAATTGATAGTCATATCTGAGTATTTACTTACATATGACATACATTACAACGACTGGAACTACTTTAGCACACAGTACGACCAATGTTTTTGGCACAAACAAATGTCGGAATGCGCATTTTTGTGGCTTCACTTTTTCAGCGTTAGGGCATCTCCAGAGATTGTAACCTCCTTGATTCGTACGCTTCTTGCAGAAAAACAACTGAAGTATGTGCATCACGTTTCGCTGTATATAACCTCTTTTCTATTATAGAGTCAAAAGTCATCGCTGGTCTTCAGTCCGAATTTTTATATAATCTGACGACTTTCAGCCACTATATCTGCCACCCTCTTACAGTTATCGACACGGAACTGCTATGTTGCGCAACAGCAGACTTTGTACTACAACAACACAGACAGATAGTTCGTCTCCATTGTGCAGTTTTTGCTTAAGATCAAAATATTGATACCCACACGTAGAATTTTATATAAGTCAGTAACTTTCAACTCCCATATCTTCCAACCCCTTATCGTTATCAACCCTCTACCACTGATACCTACTAACATATAAAAACACTATTCGTTTGCGATGTGCAGTTTTGGCTGCAGAGTTAAATATAGGCACAAATACCTCAATTTTTACATATATTATTACGATAAACCGCTTCTTTGTACTTTGAAAGATCAACGGTTACATTATCTAGTTGAAGCTAGATAGTAGGAGTGTTCCTGTTATGAAAATTCGTACCGATAACAGTAACACGAAAATACGTTCAGATATAAAACACAACAATTGCGGAACAAATGGTGACCCACACGGGATATTTAAAAAAATTCCTTAAAATTCAAAATGTGGGACAGTTGGTTACCTTAAGTCGCAGGCAGTCATTTCTAGAAAGTCTGTATCCAGATTCTCCCCTTTGCCCCTCCCCCTTCCGTAACCCACCTCTCTCCTCCCCCCCCCCCTCTTGGGAACGACTACTGGCGTAATCAACCCGACCGATGTAAGAACTAGAGTCCTCTATGTAGCGACAAGATGTGTGCTGGAACACATGTTTAAGCAATGTGACATCCATGCGTCACTCCGCCCTTATTGCGCCATCCTTCCTAATTGGTCACAGGTCCCCAACATGGAGCCGCAGAAACGCGGTGTCTCTGAGGCGTGCTTGATGGCAGACCACAAATTTCCCTCCAGCCTGAAGTGGAAGCCTCAAATTACTCGCTAATGGCTAATGGGCTATTAGGTAATCAAACTGCTGTTAACCTGTCAGTTATTTCGAGACGAACTACGCTTCGGGATCTTTTCCTTTCAGCTATTGACCGATTATCGGGTCCTTCAAGGAACCCAGCTGTGAATTTCGGTAATCAACTTTGAGGGCAATAATTAACTTCTCTCTTAATTGGACACTTTCTTATTGGCGATATTTTCATAATCACATAGCTGTACATCTGACCTAGAAAATATGTCATGTCTTTCCAAATATCGAACAGCCGCCCATTACTTAATTAAGTAGCTGAGTCGTTTGTTTATTTTGATTTCAGTGACTAATCGACTTCGCCACAGTCAGTGGCGCAGCCACGGGAAAAGGGGGGCGAGGGGCTAATGGAGCTGAAGCACCTCCCCCCCCCCCCACCCCAAAGCACCACCCAATGATTTTTTAATTTTATTATTTTTCATTGTTTTCATTTTTTTACCACTTCGGCACCGGAAATTTGAAGTAGTACACGTGTAATAAATCACAACGTAACTATAATTTACCAAGCACAAGTGAACGTGACGAAACGTATGCTGTTGTTACTGTGAGCGGATTTAATGCCGCCGCGACCAGCTTTGATGCTGCCGCTATTGTTACTGCTATGATGAAGTTACGAGCCGAATGTCCATATTCGGCGATCCGATTCTTACTAGGTCAGCAGCGCCACCATGTGGAATCTTATGAACAATAGCGTTATTTTAGTTCAATTTTTACACATAGTCTCATGTTAATTAAACTGTAAATACCTTTTTTCTTTGGCTAGTAACATAGAAGCTCTTCCACTTCCAAATTAATGCGAGCCTACTCATTTTATTTATTGTGCAATTGTTTTCGTAAAATGTGTAGAAATAAGTCATAGATTAAGAAATTCAAGAGCCTTATTTTTAAAAAATGAGTCCCTCTCTCCACCCCCAGAACCAAATCCTGCCTGCACCACTGGCCACAGCTAGTCAGTATACCATTTCCTCAGTAAGAAACACGCCACATCCTTCTCGAGAATATTATTTACCGCGTTCCTGTGACCGCAGTATCATCTCAATCTGTTGCTGTCGAAATGGCATTCTAGTTATATCCTAATTCCTCAGTACCGTATTTATTTGATCAAAACGGAAAGCTGAAGTTCTAAATTTAACCTTTAAGAAATCTTTCACGCAGGAGGACCGCACAAATATACCATCATTTGATCAACGTACTAATTCCGAAATGGGGGACATAGCAATAGGTATTTCCGGTGTAGAGAAGCAGCTGAGAGAGCTAAATACGAAAAAGTCTGCTGGTCCGGATGGTATACCAGTTCGGTTTTACAAAGACTATTCTGCGGCATTGGCCCCCTACTTAGCTTGCATTTATAGCGAATCTTTAATTCAGCGCAAAGTTCCTAGTGATTGGAAAAAAGCGCAGGTGACTCCCGTGTATAAGAAAGGAAAGAGAACTGACCCATACAATTACAGGCCAATATCGTTGACATCGGTTTCATGTAGAATTTTGGAGCATATTCTCAGTTCGAATATAGTAAATTTCCTTGAAACGGAAAAGCTTCTTTCCATGAATCAGCACGGGTTTAGGAAACATCGTTCATGTGAAACTCAGCTTGCCCTTTTCTCACATGACATCTTGCGAGCCATGGACGAAGGGCAACAGGCGGATTGTGTTTTTCTCGACTTCAAAAAGGCGTTCGACACGGTGCCACACTGCAGACTGCTAACGAAGATACGAGCTTATGGAATAGGTTCACAGATTTGTGACTGGCTGGAAGACTTCCTAAGTAATAGAACGCAGTACGTTGTTCTCGACGGCGAGTGTTCATCAGAGACGAGTGTATCGTCAGGCGTGCCCCAGGGGAGTGTGATAGGACCGCTATTATTTTCTATCTATATAAATGATCTGATGGACAGAGTAAGTTGTAATTTGCGGCTGTTTGCTGATGATGCTGTGGTGTATGGGAGGGTGTCGTCTGTAACTGACTGTAATAGCATACAGGTTGACTTAGACAAAATTTCTAGTTGGTGCGAAGAATGGCAGCTAGCTCTCAATGTAGAAAAATGTAAGGTGATGCGCATGAGTAGAAAAAACAATCCTATAATGTTCGAATACAGCATCAGTAGTGAGCTTCTTGATGCGGTCGCGTCGTTCAAATATCTAGGCGTAACATTGCAGAGCGATATGAAATGGAACGAGCATGTAAGGACAGTTGTGAGTAAGGCAGACAGCCGACTTCGGTTTATTGGGAGAATTTTGGGAAGATGTACTTCACCTGTAAAGGAGATCGCGTATAAAACGCTTGTACGACCACGTCTTGAGTATTGCTCAAGTATTTGGGACCCGCAGCAGATCGGTTTGAAGGAAGACATAGAGGCGGTTCAGAGGCGAGCAGCTAGATTTGTTACCGGTAGGTTCGACCAATGCGCGAGTACACGGAAATGCTCCGGCAACTCAATTGGGGATCGCTGGAAGAAAGACGACGTTCTTTTCGTGAATTTCTGTTAAGTAAATTTAGAGGGCCGGAATTTGAAGCTGAGTGTAGTACGATCTTGCTGCCGCCTACTTACATTTCGCGTAAAGATCACAAAGACAAGATAAGAGAAATTAGGGCTCGTACGGAGGCATATAGGCATTCTTTTTTTCCTCGTTCAATTTGGGAGTGGAATAGGAAAGGAAATGCCTAGTAGTGGTACAGTGTACCCTCCGCCACGCACCTTACGGTGAATTGCGGAGTATGTATGTAGATGTAGATGTAGATGAAAAGATGGACACCTATTGGTGGACTTCATTTCAGGGTATACCCAGGACCGTATTTAGGGTATGCGACGCCCCTGTGCAGTAATTATTTTAGTACCCCCCCCCCTCTAGTATCTGATATAGGACTGACTTCTTTTTTAGAAAAAAAGAAAAAAAACAAAATTTCTGGATACGCCATTGCTATCAACACAACAATCTGAATTTCTGAATTAATTGTTGTAATCGAAGCTCTGAATAATGATGATTCAATTATCATTAAAATAATATTTAAAAATCTTTTTTCGATGCCAAAATTTTGCCGTCCAGTGCACCTGCCTAAAAATACGGCCCTGGGTATACCGAATCCTCACATCCATGGTGGCTTGAACTGTGCTGAGAATGGTTTCAATGAAATGTAATGGTGTTTGTTGAGGAAAGCCTGAAAATTCTTTCTGGGAAGTTGAAGCCAGTGAAGGTAGTGATGATGGACACTAGTGACTCGAAGTCGACTTCTAACGCAGCGCGAATGCTGTTTCATCGCGTTCAATGGATGAATGTTATTGTCCACAGACCAGTGACACACAGACGACCGCGTATGGCACAGTGTATTGTAAAGCTGCTGCAAACAATCATCATCTCCCACTGTTCCTCTACTGTACACAGCTCAAATGCTGTAAAATACACTCAAGGTAAAAAAGATTACTTTCAGAGACAGAAGATAGAAAGTTCAAATTCACAAGAGCTGAAAATTGTCAACCCGAGGGTCCAAGATCAATACTGATATCGCGACGCAGCGACGCCTGCCGGTAAATTGAGCCTGAGGTTTTGAAAGTAGCTTGTTATGTTTTCTAAGCAAGATCTCGGACAGTTGAGATCTGAAAATGTAAGTTAAAACGCTCGCTGCTGCTCTATATTACTTTACAAGTAACCACAGCACTCAACGAGATGGCGGGTGTCTTGACCACAAATTTAAGAACACTATTCACCAAACTAAATCATGTGTGGGAACGCAGCGGTATACTATTCTTAAGTACCACGTGGTGTACGACCACGCCGAAATACATAGCTTTTACAAACAGATATTAATTCAGAATGAGTAACTAAAGCACACGCAAGAATTCGTATAGAAGAAAGTTAGTATTAATAAAGCATGGCTGAAGGCCGAAGTAACGACCGTTATGAAAGCACGGGGTGCAAGCGGTCATAAAAAGCAGGAAAGACAGAATCAAACTAGAAAAACTGGGAAATATTTAGCATACTTGCGGATACAGACGCGACATGAAAATTTAGTTAAAAACAGCAAGGAAATTCAAACATACCAAGTTTACACAAAGGCTGAAGGCCATACACGAGTATTCGAACTTGAGCAAAACTGGACACACAATCATCACTGGAATGAAAATGCAAGTAATAAATTTACACTGAATTTACTCGAGTTCTGTAAATTGAGAAACACTTCTCCTCGCATAGCAAAAGAATTACTCAAGAAACTATCACTGAAAAACCAAGATTACCTGATCACAAATACAGTAAAGTCTAACAGCATGCCTTCCCCTCAGCATGATTCGACGAAGTACTTACTTCGACAGTAGCAGCAAGATTGTGAAGTTCTAAGGCCACGCCAAAACCTTCCCCACCAGACAACGGATGTAGAGCGCGCTGAAAACCCATACAGAGCGCGTTCAGAGCATAGTGTCTACAGCCCTTGCTACCTGGTGAAGATAATTCCGTCTACAACGCTTTTCTAATTTGGAAATATTTTTTTGATTGGCTATTGTATTCAGTCCGGATTGTTCGATTATCTTTCCTGGTGATCTGAAGTGCGTAACTTGTGCCACTTTGTCGCACGGGGTTGTGATGGGGAGATTGTTTGCTGCCTTATTTTACATGTAGTGAGTTTTTGCTTAGGAAATTTGTACATCGGCTTTTTGTGATATTTAATGAAGCTTCTACAGTGCAAGTTCGGTTTCTCCTCTACTTTTAGTTAGGATGGCAAGATCCTTTGCAAAAGCCAGACACTTCACATCGATTATCTGCACTTTTTTTAATCCTGAGCTGAATTCCCTTCATTTCCTTTCCCCCAGGTCTTCACAGTTTTGTCCAGAATCATGTTAAAGAAAAGGTGAGAGAGTCCATCTTCGTGTCGAACACAATATGGATATGGAATGCTTCCGACGTTTCTCCCTTGAATTTAGCTTCGGCTGTTGTATCCGTTAATGACTGTTAGGTAATCGACCTTATACTCCTATCAATCTTGAATTCCTCTAAAACATGGAATAGTATTTGTCTATCTATTGAATCATAAGCCTTTTTAAAGTCTACAAATATAACCACACTTGACATTTGTATTCTAGAACTATTTGATTTGGAAAAAGAGAATAAAGAACGTCATCCGCCTTCAATGGGATGGAAATAAGAAATAAATAATCACCGACCACAACCAAACGAGACTGAAACTAATACGTCAGGTCAATATTGCTTGCATGAGTGCGCCTTAAAGCACGTTATTCGGTTCAGTGGCGAGGAAGAGGTGTACCTGTTCCTTGGTCTGCATGCTCACTGACTCGAGCTCGTTGGACTTGCCGCCATGGATCCATTTAGGTCACACGTCTGTGTTGAAGAACATGTTGTTGCGTGACTTGTATAATCAAATGAAACTGTGACCACACAGTCGGCTCAAAGATCAGAAGTCATAGTGGCGGATAAGTAGAGACAGAACTCAGCTAAAAAGTCGCACTGGTTTGTTTTACTGCCTTTAGGTTTTCCTGTAGTTTCAGGCATTTTGCACTCATTTTACACAAAAATAATAAAAAATATATGTAACAAAAAATTTTGGATGATACGATTACGACTCTACTATTGTGATAATAGATCACTCAACACGTAACATTCTCTTTGACATTATCTTAACAAGCAACCAAAGTTATTTGATACCTGAGTTTGGCTTTGACCAACATTCTATTTCTTTTACTTTTACCTCTTGAAACTATTATTTTAATATCTCTCCCATATTTTCATTATCTTTCCGTTAAAATATTAGGACATGTCCTGCCATGATAGTTTGTTCTCTTTTTCAAGTTTATTTTCTTTGCCAGGGACGGTTTACGTAAAATCAAGTGACAGTGTCATATCGCTGTTATTCCTGCAAATATTTCTGAAACGGTGCAGGATATGTAAATAACGTAACCGAGCGATGTTGTTAAGAATTATTTCCTCTACAAATATGTTTATTCAATTTTCGCCTCAGATAAATGGCATTATTTGCAATTAAATTTCCTACTGTCAAAAGGCCATCACAAACTGCCTATTTTTTGCGTTACTAACGTATTTTTTGTCCGAAATATTTGAAAAAGACAAGTTCTGGTTGCTGGTCGTGAAAATTTAAAAAAGACTAACAGATACAGAATTAAAACTAGCGTACCAAGCGAAATTGAAAATTTAAATCATATGTACACTTTGAAAAAGACCATTCTTAAGCCAAGGCTGCAAAATACTTCGGTTATATGATTGTGTTTCATATCAGATTTTTAACGATCAGAAGATATTTTATCACTTTTGATAAATCTCATACTGTGCTTGACAGTTACTGTGTTTTATACATACGATCTTACACAACATGGTTTTTTTAAAATATTTTTATACTTTTCATTTTTGTCGAAATCATTGACAAGTGACTGACAGAATATCTAAAACGATCATTCTTCTATTTTTATGTGTAATGACTTTTCATGTATTATACCTTCATGCTCCATCTGCGTAGACGCCATTTTAACTTTTTACAAAAGGACTTTTCATGTATTATACCTTCATGCTCCATCTGCGTAGACGCCATTTTAACTTTTTACAAAAGCTGAAGTTCTTTGATAAACACCATCTGTTCCAATAATGTCGTCTGTACATCTTGTCAGAGTCTGTGACGAAAGAATTTGCTCATTTGTAATAGTTAAAATTAATTAAAGTAATACCTACTACATGATGTAAAATGGAAGGGCTTTTAGAAACGATCGCAATATTTTATTGTAAATTAGACATTGCTGCACTCAGTAAACGTGTTATCTTATTGGCTCTGATGTAAAATATGTACATACCAACAATATTTTCAAAGTGTTTGTAAATGTGACTCAATGTTGTGTAATTGTATGTAACTTTCATGCACAGGTATTTCCAAAATTTTTGTATATGTGACTCAATGTTGTGTAATTGTATGTAACTTTCATGCACAGGTATTTCTCTTCCATTTAGTTTGTCGATTTCCTGTTTATGGCAGCAACTGACAAAACCTGTAGAATATAACAAATAAAGGTCTTTCGCAGCCTTGGTATAAGAATGATTTTTTCAAAGTACATCGCGGCCTTATATTGATACCTAAAATCAGCATCTATATACTAGCACAGCACCGGATGTGTAGCAATTGCCGCCCGTATATACCCGGTGATCAAAAAGTCAGTATAATGTCATGGAATAATGTAGATAGAGAGGTAAAACTTGCCACATATGCTTGGAATAACAAGGGGTTTTATTAGAAAAAAAAAGGTTCTAAAAAGTCCGACAGATGGCGCATTACCTGATCAGAAAAACAATAATTAGCATAACAATTTTAAGACAAAGCAAATATGATGTTCTTAACAAATATGATGTTCACCATCATTCTTCAACAATAGCTATAGTAGAGGAATAATGTTGTGAACAGCACTAAACCATGTCCGGAGTTATGATGAGGCATTGGCGTCGGATGCTGTCTTTCAGCATCCCTATAGATGTCGATCAATCATTGTGCTTTTGGAGAACGTCCAAGTTGGATGTGCTGTGTCGTTGCTTAAGGATGGTAGTGACAATGGTCATGTGAATATTCTCACAACTGTAGATGACATTCTGGACATCTATGCAGCACAGACCCGACGAGAATGTCATATTGTAGGGCCAGCAGCTACCACAGCACATATATGCAGATCTGTGAAGCTAGACGTGGGAACAGGGACGTTTGCCAAACGGTTACTAGCAGTGGGACTACAGGCACACACACACACACACACACACACACACACACACACACACACACACACCTATGCTTAGAGGTCTCCACAGATGTGGATATCCATGTGTTATATGTGGATGAAGAGCGAGGTATCTGCCCATTATGTCCGTCGAAATGTTAGCTGAACACTTCAAGCCTCTGCACATTCTTGGAATCCTTGAAGAGCCCAAGTAGAGCGGAAGTGTGTTGTCCTCATCCCGTGGCCACAGCGGACGTAGCAGTACCCGAGGGACCTGGCCCTAATCCGTTTACGCGACTGTGTCTTATCTACGATCTGTCAAGTGCTTTCTGGGTGGCAAACCATCCCACTGCCACAGAGTAACATCACAGAGTAACATATACAGAGAAGAAGCCCCCCTAAACCTCTGTCCTACTCTCCTCTCATAGTTCCGTAAGATGCCAGTAGATGTCAGGTGGTTCCCTGGCTCAGTACCGGTAGATCAACCTAGAGGCGCTTCTGAGGGTGCCTTTCGCACATAAGAGGGTAACGTGGAGGGAAGAGCTCGTGCCGCCTGCCACGAGGCCATGGCTGTGTCCGGTGTACCAGAGTTTGAGGGGAAATGATGGTGGGGACAGCCGGTACCTGCAGCCTGCTCTGGCCTGTTTTAAAGGGCTGCTTCTGGCCGCAGCACCATCATGGGAACTCTTACAGAACTGTTGGTAACCCTCCCTCCCCACACCCCTTGAGCGTGTGACTGGGTCCATCGGAGGTTTCCTGTCTGTATATATTTGTCTGTGGTAACATATACAGAGAAGAAGCCCCCCCCCCCTCAAACCTCTGTCATACGCTCCCCTCGTAGTTCCGTAAGATGCCAGTAGATGTCAGGTGCTTTCCTGTCTTAGTACCGGTAGATCACACTAGAGGCGCTTCTGAGGGTGCCTCTCGCACATCAGAGGGTAGTGTGGGGAGGAGACTGAGGGGACAGCTCGTGCCACCTGCCATGAGGCCACGGCTGTGTCCGGTGTGCTGGCCTTTGAAGGGAAGTGGCCGGCCGCGGTGGCCGAGGAGACTGAGGCGCTTCAGTCACGGTCTGCACGGCCACTACGGTCGGGGGTTCGAATCCCCCCTCGGGAATGGATATTTGTTACGTCCTAGTTCGTAAGTAGTTCATAAGTAGTTTGTAAGTTTAGGGACTGATGACCCCGTAGTTAAGTCCCATAGACTATACAAACATTTGAACATTTTTTGAAGGGAAGTGGTGGTGGGGACAGCCGCTACCTGCCTCCTGATCTGGCCAGTTTTAAAGGGCTGCTTCTGACCGCAGTGCCATCATGGGACATCTTACGGAACTGCTGGTAACCCTCCCTCCCCGCACCCCTAAGCGTGTTACCGGGCCCTTACGGAGGTTTCCCGTCTGTATATATTTGTGTGTGCCAATGCCCACTAGAGGTGCCATGCCAAATTTCCGCTGCATTCAGTTAGCGCTTTGTAGTGACCGAGTGACAACGTATATTGTAATGAATACAGTGACAGTTGTTTCTTAAAACGAACACGACATCAATGGATACTATATCGTGTAAAGTGAAAAGTAGAGATTTGACTTAAGTGTAGGAAAACAAATTGAAAACGTCACGAACGGTGCAGGCATGCATACAATACGAACAACATGCAAAGAAAAAACATTCATGTTTATGTATTAGATAAATGTTGACAGATGCAATAAAGATTGACAATAGCTTTTTGTAGCAAGTAAAATCTCCTCAATGCCCATCAGTTTTAACCACTGATATTTAAAAAGATGCCTGTATTAAACACCTGATGTAGTACTCTGACCATATGGGTTCCGGAACCTTACTGTGCGTGTCTGCAGAGACAATGTTTTCATGTTTGAAAAAGCCTGTTTTGGAGTAGGTATAGAACGTGCATCTTCCTGTTTCCGCGGCGCAATGACTGTTCTTTGAATAGGTATAGAACAGTTACCGTGATTCAAGAAGTCAAAAGTTGTTACGTTGTCGGAGAAATGACACTCTAGCAACAATTATATCATTGCATACCATGGTTTTAAATACTGGTATCTGTTACTATTACCCTTTCAGAACTTTAATATCTGTGGATGCGGATAACGAACTTACTGATGTGGATAAAGTGACACAGATGCGGTTTCGGATATGGGCCTTGCGGATGTGGTGCAGATGCAGATAACACTTTTCTTATCTGGACAGCCCTCTAACCGTCTTCCACTCACACCATAGCATGGACTGTTACCATCTGACTACTACTTGGAATGGCAGGCTGTGGTCTTCAGCCATGAAAGCAGGTATTGTGTGCACGCAAGTGATGGTCGTTTGCGTGTCAATGTAGACCTGGCGAACGCTTTCTCGTAGAGTGCATACGTCCAAGACAGACTGGCCCTACCCGAAACCTTATGGTCTGTTATGCGATAAGCTAAAACTCTCGATATCCATTGGTGTTGGTGGTGGGTACGCTGACCAGCTCTCTGTACGTGCAGAATGTTGCAAGAACCGTTCTTTTGCTATTCTTGCAACAGTAAGGTGATGTGTTGTACCAACAAGTTAATGCTCGCACACACACTGCATGTGAAACTTAGAAGTGCTCTGCAAGACGTGCAGCAATTTCCATGGCCCGCACAATCTCCACTCGAGCATGCTGAGGTTATGATGGGATCACAACCGACACGTGCAACTCGTCAACCCACACCTCTCGCAGAACTACGAAACAGGTCGAACAGGCGTGGAACATTGTTTCCCAAGGCAGTGTTCGCGTCTCTATGATCGAATGGATACCAGAATCAGCGCCTACATAGTTGCCCTTGTAGACTGCACCACGTACTAACATGGGTGTTTCATCATTGATCGACACCTGGTACCACAGTACCGCTTGGATTATTGACCTGTAAATGTAAGCATTTCATGTACTCCATTTGCACTGCTTCAACAATAAATAGTTACTGAATTGGAAAACTCTAAGAAGGTATACTAATTTTCTAATACTGTAATTATAAGGGAAGTGAGATATTGGAATATATCAAGTAGATAAATGAGGATTTTTGTGTAAAACTACTACTCTGAAGTAAAGAGTTAGCAAAGGAGAATAAGCTGTGGCGAGTCGCACAGAAAAAAACTCGGAATACCGGTATGTAAAAAGTTTTGCCACGCTCTTAAACGAGGGCGGTTCGATCAGTCTGGTAAAAATAGAATAACATTTTTTTTAGAGGCGAAAACTCGCTTTATTTCTCGACTTAGTCTCCTTGCAAGGCTATACACTTGGTCCAGCGAGGTTCCAATTTTTTCTATCCATCGGCAAAACAGGCTTTGTCAAACTCTGCAAAATAGTCTGTCACAGCGGACACTTCCTTATTCGATGAAAATTTCTTCCCACCAAGGCAAATTGTCATGTTTGGGAATGGGAAAGCAGTCACTCGGAGCCAAGTTTGGTGAATAGGGTGGGTGAGGAACCAATTCTAATCCTTAGTCGCGCACTTACGCCATTGAGATAGCTACAATGTCCTGATAAAACAGCACTTCCTTCCGTGCCAATCGTGGACGTTTTTCAATTAGTTCCCGTTTCAAACGATCCATCAGAGCAGCATATAGGGCCTAGTTATGGATCTGCCTTTTTTTCCAAATAATCAATCAAGATTTTACCCTGGGAATCCCAAAAGACAGTGGCCATCACCTTTTCAGCTGACAAAACAGTCTTGGGCTTCTTTCGTGCACTCGCCCCACTATATCGTCCATTGTTTGGTTTCTGGAGTGTAATGGTAGATCCAAGTTTAGTCTGTGCAAAAAGTCCTGTGGATTGCGCCTGAACATTGTGAGATTCTGGGCAAAATGTTCTTCCGTTTTAGGCCCCAAGTGAGCAAGCGCAGCACTCAACGCGCACAGAGCTTCTTCATGGCCAGTTTTTTGATGGAGGATGTAATTCTTTCGTTCAGTTGAGATGCCTACAATGTTAGCTATTTCGAGAAATTTTAATCTTCGTTCTTTCATTACCATATCATGCATCTTATCGATGGTTTCCCGTGTGGAGACTTTAAAGGGCCGACTGGAGCGTGCTCTATATTACGTGCATCTCCCACCACTTTTAAATTCATTGAACCAAAAGTAAATCGTCTTCACTGTTGGTGCAGAACCCACATAGATTTCATCCAACTCGGATTTGATCTGTGCAGCAGTCCAACTCTTCAAATGAAAATGTTTAATGACCGCACGAAATTCGTTTTCCTCCATCCTGAGGAACTAACTACGCAGTTACTACTTCAGCTGGCAGCCAAAAATCAACTAATAATAGCTGCCGTTTGAAACTTCCCTTGGAAATATCAGGCTTACCAACAACAGTACAGGTTCCGAAAATTCCCTCCCTCCCCCCCTTTTCATACAAATTAACCAGATTTTACCCTGGTACATTTCATTCCTTTCCATAGCGAATCTAATAGGCAAACGTGAGAAATTAAAAAACCTGACTTGGATTGAGAGATGGGGCGTGATGTATTCGAAGCGGTTGTGGGAGCAGTTTAACAGTTCTATGATACTGCGTTAAGGACACCTGAAAAATAGGTAAACTTACAAGGTACATAACGGTTATTGTTGTCAACTGCGGTTACCATGCTATTCTTATAGTAAGCACATTTCAAGTAAAATAAAACTAACGTAACTGTGACAAGGAAATCAACAATAGTTACCATTGTTATAGCGGTCTAACTGCGTTAGCTGTAGTCTTTAAAGAGAGAAAGAAGTTGTGTTTAACGTCACGTCAACAACGTGATCATTAGAGATGGAGAACCAGCTCGGCGACTTTATTAATGGTGATGAACTGAAATCGTGCGCATCCTTTTAAAGGAACGGTTACGGCAAAGCCCTGGAGTAGTTTAGGGAGATCATGGAAAACCTAAATCACGATGGCTGGGGGCAGATTCGAACCGCCGCCCTCCAGAATCTCAGTCCAGCGAACTAACCTCTGTGCCACCTAGCTCGTTGTGTAATTTTTGAAGGAATATGCAAGAGAAAGATGTCTTGGGAGATGGATGAACTAGTTTTTTGTTGTTCAACATCACAGTTATAAAATGACAGGTTGACAAAGAAAATAATTTATGACGAGATGCAGATACATGCAAAGTGTTTAATTGCAGTCCCTCTGCATGTATAAGAGGTCGTAATTTCTTTGTCTTCATCAGAGCGGTTCGTTTTCCCGGCTCGCCCATCTCATCAAGATCCTAACTTTGTGCAGTGAAGGCTAATTCAGCAATTACAATGTTAATGTAATTCCGTTTCGTAAACACGTCCTCCGAGTTAAACGTAAGACACCATCTTTATGACACCCTGTCGGTGTACACTCAGCTGTTCTTTCTCTCTCTGCGTCTCGGATGTCAGATGTAAAAGACTGACAAGATGGTATTATATTCATCTGAATGCGCTTCGTTATATATACCATGGTGACTCACTTTAACAGAACGAACTCATTGGCTGCTGACAACAAACATGAAAGATATGTCTTCCTGAAAACGTCAATAAGTCATATGAAATGATTTAATCTAGAGCCGGCCGCGGTGGCCTAGGAGACTGAGGCGCTCCAGTCACGGTCTGCACGGCCACTACGGTCGGGGGTTCGAATCCCCCCTCGGGCATGGATATTTGTGCCGTCCTTAGTTGTAGGTAGTTCATACGTAGTTTGTAAGTTTAGGGACTGATGACCCCGTAGTTAAGTTCCTTAAGCTTAACAAACATTTGAACATTGAACATCACAAAATATAATCCAGCCAGTGTCGGTAACCTTACTAAATACTAAGGTTAACATATAAAACACGTAGGTTATATCGCCTCAAACCGCGCGCCAGTTTCCGCGTGGCTCCAAAAAATATTCAAATGTTTGTAAATCTATCAGAGCAAACTGCATGGTCATCAGTCCGTAGCTTACAAACTACTTAAATCTAGGTAAACTAACCTAAGGACGACAGACACACCCATGCCCCAGGGAGGACTCGAACCTCCACGGCGAGCAACCGCGCGCTCCTCAGCGAGACGCTTTAGACCGCTCGGCTACTCCACCGCGGCCGCGTGGCTCCACGTATGCATATTATGGAAATTAGTTATTCCGTCGCGAGTGAAACACGCTTCATATGCGCCGAGTATTTGTTTACAAAATCGTCTTGCGCACTTTATAACCAAAACACTCTGAGACTTCTCGTCGTGAATGGAAATCTTGCTCTACCAGCGCTTGTACGCATTGAATGTAGTAAGCCCACTAAAGCTTCTCTTTCAAAGTGCAATGAAAGACAGAGTGCGATACACCCACTCGGCAGGCGGGCGGGCGGGCGGCCACTCTCACTAGGAAAATGTTCAAATGTTTGTTAAGCTTAAGGGACTTAACTACGGGGTCATCAGTCCCTAAACTTACAAACTACTTATGAACTACCTACAACTAAGGACGGCACAAATATCCATGCCCGAGGAGGGATTCGAACCCCCGACCGTAGTGGCCGTGCAGACTGTGACTGGAGCGCCTCAGTCCCTTCGTCCACCGCGGCCGGCTCTCACTAGGATCTACTTGGATGCAGTCCAGAATTTATTCCTCAACTGCCAGTGTACGATGGACGCGTTGTGGGCCTCTGCCTTCTGTGCAACTTAAATAGTTATTCGCACGTTTTATTCTGTCATGATTTATTTAGCAGAGAAAGAAAACATATTACATCAGAAACGAGTTTCGCACACAGCAGTAAAAAGGTAATTACGGTACTTTATTATGAATGAATTACAAAATAATCACGTAAAGATAGAGAATCACTATGACAAAACCACTGGTTAACAGCAACAAATGTCGATCGTGCAGGACGTATTCGTTGTGACAAACGTTGTACATAAATTCGTACATCTGCCGTCGCAACACCTTTTGCCTGGCCATAACTTAAATGAACATCGCATAATTCAGCGATAGTAAATCTCCCTTCCATCCCAACGTTTAATATAGTTGCAATAACGTGTGCAAAGATTACGATATTCGTCGATAAGCGTATTATAGTGACTCACCCACGCAGGCCGTAGCTGGCAATGTGTTTACGAATGACGCTCGCGAAGTCAATACGCCCAGCGAAAAGTAGCACTAATCGATTGCTTACGTACGTACAGAGCCAAGTGTCTACTTTTCCAAATCATTATGCTCGTGTCAACCGTTTTTTCTACGACAACCGCAGTAAATGGGGAAACGTGCTACTAGATTTTTTTGTTCAGCACACCAAGATGTATCGCCTGCATAATGTTGGCATCTTACACCGTTTACACGCTGTATGTGCGGCACTCGCAAAGTTTCTTTTATAAACTAGTTGGCGCCAATACGTAGCTGGAATGAATTTAAGATCTAACATTTAGTCTCATATGAAGTGTGCTTTAATTTCACAAGTGTCGAGCTCCGCTCAAGCCGGCCGCGGTGGCCGAGGGGACTGAGACGCTCCAGTCACGGTCTGCACGCCCACTACGGTCGGGGGTTCGAATCCCCCCTCGGGCATGGATATTTGTGCCGTCCTAGTTCATAAGTAGTTTGTAAGTTTAGACTACTTTGCATACAGAGTACTCGTAGTACTTTATTTTTAAAATAGATTTATTGTGGCAGTGAACTATGAAACTACAGCTGAGCTGTATCTCAGCCCGAAATGAAGGTAACTGGCAGAAGGGAATCACGTGATTCTGCGCGCTCTTGCGTCCTCTCGCTGTTCCCCGTCAGTCTTCGGAAAAGGAGCGAACGAACTAAGAGGCGAGGAATCTGCGAATTAGTTCGCGTAGTTCGTCTGTGAGAGCGCTCTTCCGAACTTGTTCGTTCGCGAACTACACAAGACTAGTCTCCACGACGACAGTAGGTCGAGACACTCGTTGGGTGAAATGAGTTGCACGCAACTGGTTTCGTGTAAGTCTGTAGGCACGGCGGCGGAACTATACACTTCAGTTTCGTTGTTTTATAAGTGCCGTAGTCGTCGTAAAATGAAAGCTTCGGCAACTGTAAGATTTGCGGCGGAACTGTTACTTAAAATAGGTGATACACCCACGGGCCTCCAGCGTGTACTGGTGGCCCGTGGGTGTAGCACCTGTTTTAACTGTTATTTTAGATTTTAATGCAACTAGTGATATGTGTCGACAGAAGAAAATACAAGATTTTAGCAGCCATTTATAGCATGCATTGGATTGTCACGGTTTGAAAAAGGCTAGTGGTTTGATAACGGACGGTAGAATCCGAAACTAGTCACTGATTTCAAAATTGTGCAACTGCGACAGACAAAATATTCCCAGTTGCTGATCTTAAACCATCATTACGATGAATTTTCATAAGATTTATGTTAGCCTTTAGTTGGGTGTACATTTTTCTTAAAAAGTCTGCCAGTTCAAACCAATGGATCCTGGTCTTGTAAAATTGCACTAATCCATACCCAGATGTTTTACTAGACAGCATTTTGCAAAGTTCGTTCGTATAGGTATTTCGAACTGAATTAGGTTTAGTCTGCAAATTACTTATTTTAACCCATCAAAATTTAACTCTCGGAATGATTGCTTCAAGAGCACCAACACACCGGTGCTTAGTCCAGAAATTTTATCATTAAAATCCCGTGAACACCTATACATCGCATTTATGTCCAAGCACCGAACAATTTCTTCCGTTGCCCACTTCCTTTTTATATTTTGTTGTGTTTTGGTTATCAACCAAAGTTGGAAAGAGCCGACACTAGTTTCGTCAAAGATTTCCGCGTACGCCTACCGCGCATGCGCACTGGCCAGTGGCGCAGTTTCATGAAACCTAGTGTCGTCGTGTAAACTAGCCTATAGGCAGCCGACTAGTGCGGTCGGCTCGACTGAAGGGTATATTACACGGAGGGTATTTGGTCACTAGTCACTGGCGAATTTGGAGGCAGCTGCTAAATTCGCTCCGTGTAAACAAGGAATGCGAACAAAGTCGCTGCTCCAAAACGCGAGCGTCTGAAGTTGAAGGGTGGGCTACTTTAGATGCTAGTCGCTGGCGTTTTTGGTCGCTCACAACTGTTGGTCGCCCCGTTTCATACACAGGAGCGTATAAAGTAGCCATCAGTCGAGTCAAATTGTCGAAGGAAGTAATAAATGCTGGTACTGTGTTTCTCGCAAAAGTCTTAAAAGAACAATCTACCAAAATAAAAACGGAAAAGTAGGAAAAAATAAAAGAAAATGGATAAGAAAGTGGATTGGGAGGAGGGATAAATATAGTGCTTCTGCAAATCTTTTGAGAGAATTATTGTGTGGAGATCCTTCTGCCTACGGAAATATAATGAAGATGAGATATTTTATTGTTTTGATTTTTGTTTTTCAGGTGTTTGCTATCCATATCCCCCAAGAGATATTCAGTGTTCAATTCGTCATTCGCCGAACAGTTCGTTAAATTGAGTGTCATTAAGTTTAGTATTTAAATACTCAATTTTAATGCCCTATAATACTGGAAAACGTCGATAAATTTCCAGAAATTTGATTACAATTCCATTGCACATTTTGTTTGGCGGGAAACAGAACTGTTTGGTAGCACCTAACCTCCAAAACAATGTGTCATATGCAACGTCACGTTTCAGTTGTTTTTACGAAGACGCTAGCGTCTGAAGTCGCTGCGTGTCATTGCGTCAGCGTATTCGTTCGCTATTCGCCTATACGCCAAGCGACAACAGACGCCAGCGACTAGCGACCAAATACGCTCTGTGTAATGTACCCTTTAGGTGCTTACTTGTGTGTGTTTTGAGACTTCCAGGTCCTTTGCTATCTCTGAATTACAATGTCATAAGCAAAACGCAAAGTTTTTATTTCGTAACATTGAACTTTAATACCTTCACAAAATTTCTATTTGCTTTCCTTGAAAACTTGTCCAATGTACGAATTGAATAACATTAGGGAAAGGCTATAACCCATACTGCCTTCCCAATCAATACCTCCCTTTCATGTCGTTCGAGTCTTATAACGTTTTTGTCGCGATGGAGTAGCCGAGCGGTCTAAGGCGCCTCGCTGCGGAGCGCGCGGTTGCTTACCGTCGGAGGTTCGAGTCCCCCCTGGGACAATGTCGACTGGAATACACTCTTCCAAATTCTGAAGGTAGCAGGGGTAAACTATAGGGAAATGAGAGTTATATTCAACCTATACAAAAACCAGACAGCGATTATTAGAGTCGAAGGGCAAGAAAGGGGAGCAGAGGTTGGGAAGGGAGTAAGGGTTGTAGCCTTTCCCCGATGATGTTCAATCTGTATATTGAGCAGGCAGTGAAGGAATGGAAGAAGTTTGGAGAGGGCATTTAAGTGCAGGGAGAAGAAATAAAAACATTGAGGTTTGCTGATGACATAGTAATTTTGTCAGAAACTGCAAAAGATCTGGAAGAGGCATTGAATGGAATGACAGTGTCTTGAAAGGAAGATATAAGATGAACATTCACAAGAGTAAAACGAAGGTAATGGAATGCAATGTCAGAAAATCAGGCGATGCTGAAGGAATTAGATTAGGTAATGAGACAATAAAAGTAATAGATGAATTTTGTTATTTGGGTAGCAAGATTACTTCTGATGGCCGAAGTAAAGAAGATATAAAATGCAGAATGGCTATGGGAAGAAAAGCGTTTCTAAAGAAGCGAAACTTGTTAACATCCAATATTAATTTAAATGTTAGAAAGTCCTTTCTGAAAGCATTTGTCTGGAGTGTGGCATTGTATGGGAGTGAAACGTGGACGATAAGGAGTTCAGATAAAAAGATGATAGAAGCTTTTGAAATGTGGTGCTACAGACGAATGATGAAAATTAGATGGGTAGATCACGTAACTAATGAGGAAGAGCTTAACAGAATCGGAAAGAAAAGGAGTTTCTGGCATATCTTGACTAAGAGAAGGGATAGATTGGTAGGATACATTCTGAGACATCAAGGAATTGTCAACTTAGCATTAGAAGGAAGCGTGTGGGGTAAAAATCGCAGAGGGAGACCGAGGGACGAATATAGTAAGCAGATTCAAAATGATGTAGGTTGCCGAAGGTATTCTCAGATGAAGAAACTTTCACAGGACAGGATAGCGTGGAGAGCTGCATCAAACCAGTCTACGGACTGAAGACCACAACAACAACAACATTTTTAACTTAACCTGGGTCTAATTCAGTAGTTAGATTCCCCATTTTGCATTATATTTCGGTGGGTATTTGTTCGTCAAAAGGCCAGATCACTTTTAGGGCCCATTTCAGTAACTGTTAGGAGGGGTCTGCCAATCCACCCTGTCCTTTTGCTCCCCATTTCCCACATATCTGCACCTCTCAAATCACTCAACCTGATCTAGCAGCTCGTTACTTTACAACATCTCATGCACTGCCATACAGGTAGCTATTTTAGCTGATTTACAATCTCACGGGACTGGGCGATGTCACAATATGGTGCCCAGCCTTCGGAACGCGTAATGCCTATTAAATAGAAAGTTAAATAGTAGTGTGTGTCGCTTTAAGTGTGTCCAGTTGTTCTCCGCAGCTACTGTTCGTCGCCTCACGAATCATCCTGACACCGGGAATGTTGCGGTTTCGCAATCGAAATGGGTCACCAGACCGGGTCCTTCCCTACAAGGCTGGCTCGCCACCGTTCCGACGTATCTTGATTTATACACGCGCATTCTTTCGGTCACAAAAAAAAGAAAGAACTTTGTCTGCGAATGGGGCACAAGGCGGACGGGTCAACCGCATATCGACATGGAGAGCAATGCAATCGCTTGCTATCGGGTTCCGCAGCAAAAAGCTCCACATGTTAGCGTGACACGCAGCACTTCACTTGTTGATTACTCTTACTCTCGTTCGTGAATGCGTAACTGCTCTAGCAGAGTGGCAGAAAAACTGAAAGCACTGAAACTGATACTGTATGTTCTACATACGCAGGGAGCTGTAGACTTTAGTGTGTGACATAAATATCAAATTTATACGTCTTCTGTTCCCGAGAAAAAAGGCTATTAAGAGCCGGACAAGCAGATGGACAACATACACATCCTATGAGACTTTAGTTTTTACCAACGAAAGTACGGAACCCCAAAAAGAAACAATACTGAAAGATTGACAGATCGATTCGCCATGTGACAGTAAGTCGAGAAAAAGGTCGAACTTGATCCTTTAGCACAAACATGAAACTAAAACGAAATGATCGTTCGACTTTATTGACTTGGAGACCCCATCTGTGGTTGCTCGGTCGCCTAGTGCAAATCTTTTTATTTGACGCAACGTGGTTGACCTGCGTGCTGATGGTGAAACTATGAGAGCCAATGGTTTGCTGGGTATCGAGCCCGGACACCCTAGATGCATAACAGTGCAGTTGAGGCAATAATTTCTGCATCACCATCTGGATTTATTAATTTCTTCTTCCATACTTCAGTGACGTAAAATGATTGCTTAACTGCCACGATCTGGCAGGTTAGTCGGTGGCCGACTCGAAACTGTAATACTTGTTCCAAATATTCTGTAAAATTATCTTTTCACAAATCTTCATGTAGTGCACTGTAATGGTATTAGTCCCTAGTTCTTATAAAGTGGCGTATTATCATTTTTTTATCATATTTCCAGGCTACCCTCATTCTATACAGCCACAAAATTCCGATAGATTTGCATCTTTGACTACTTCCACAGGCCTGTTTTGGATAATCTCTTTGCTTTTATCAATCAAACGAGCCATGGAACAAATTAAACATTGGTCTTGTGATGTAGTCTTCCAATAACCCATGTGAGTACTCCGTTAGTCCTGCGTATTTATAAAAATACGCAAAGACAGTCGTCCCCACAGACTAAATTTTTCCTACAGTGGCGTTGGTTTTCTCAAAACTCGGGAAGACTCACAACAAATTTACTCAGCTGCAAGATGCACAGCCAGTTTGGTGAATTCACATCAACAAAAACGAATTCTTTCTCTTATCACTGTCATAGCTGCTTTGCACTTGATGTTGAATCAGTAGCATTAGTTTTAACGAAATTCACAATTTTTGTAAACTTTGGAATAATGTACATGTCTCTAAAACTGAATAGAAACATCTGTGAGCTCAGTAATCTTGATTAGCTTAGATTAGATGTACTTTTCGTTCCAGTAGATCCGAACTGAGGGAATCGTCTTAGATGTAGAACATGTCAGAACAAGATACACAATTATATACTTACAAAAAGAGAGCATATGTGTTAATGTACCTTCCACAGAGCCCAAATGTAATTGCCCTTGTGGATGTGGAATTGGTCAGGAAAAACAATCATCTTAAAAATATTTACATTTTAAAGGACACAAAACTTATTACTACTTACCAATTTACTAGGTGCATATTAAAATTCTAAGCAATTACTTTCTTTTTTATTTTTTATTTTTACACTGATTTACAAATATTAAATTATTGCACAAAACTTGTACTGAAGTCAAACTGAACGCAGTATTCATATTTGTGAATATTGTATACAGTAAGTTACAATTAATCACTTCTGGTAAGAAATTCATCAAAGGAGTAGAAGGAGTTGGCCACCAAAAAATCCTTCAGACTCTTTTCAAACTGTACTTTATTGTTAGTTAAATTTTTTATGGCTGCTGGCATGTTACTGAAAATGTGTACTGCTGAATATTTATTTCACGCAACTTATAATTTTATCTGCGTCTTTTCATTTCTGCATATTTACTTGGTGCAAAATTATTGCCAACTACGAGGGTTGGAACTCAAATAGTGGCAACTATTTAACCACAACTGATACAAAAGCGTTACGTGTGTGCTCCTGCTACTGTCCTTCAAAGTAGCCGCCGGCGTTGTGTAGAACTCGTTACCAAAAAAAAATGTTCAAATGTTTGTAGAACTTATGGGACTTAACTACGGGGTCATCAGTCCCTAAGCTTACAAACTACTTATGAACTAGCTAAGACTAAGGACGGCACAAATATCCATGCCCGAGGGGGCATTCGAACCCCCGACCGTAGTGGCCGTGCAGACCGTGACTGGAGCGCCTCAGTCCCCTCGGCCACCGCGGCCGGCAACCCGTTACCAGCGATGTGGAAAGCGTAGTATACGGTTAGCAGAGTCTGTTCTGTTTATGGTGCAAATGGAGCGGTCTACTGCCTGTCGTCTGTCTGGAGCAGCACTAAAGCGAATGCCGCAAAGTGGTTCCTTAATCTTCGGAATCAAATACGAGTCACAAGGACTTAACGTCCGGGGAGTATGGTGGATAATACAGTACTCCCAGTCCCATCGACCAAACAGAGCAGCCACAGGTTGCGCTGTATGTGCCAGCGCTTTGTTGTGCAAAGTGATGGGTGGGCTGCGCAGAATCGTCTGGTATCGATCACTATCTACAGACGCCAAGCAGGAAAGAAAAAAATAATGGTAGCGTTCTGGCCTCACAATGATAGAGTCGCTGGTTCGAATCCTGCAATGACAGATTTTTTTCGTTGTTTTCGAATTCAGTTACATAAGACATTTCGGGATCTCTAATTCCTCGTGGTGTGGCAGTTTTTGTTTATGTGTATGTAGACGAGCTGAACACCACGTCACCTAAAACGATGATTGAGTAGCTTAGCTGCTTGGAAAGCCATTAGTAGCTGTGGAGACAGCGTGGTACTTCTTAACAAAAAGACCAGTAAAAGACGGCCACGTCAACTAATAGTGATGTCAATATTGCTAAAAAAACCTATGTTTTTGATTGAAATTATAATTATTAACAACCTTTTATATAATATAGGAAATAACGAATAAACAAAATACGTGCATTTTCCGTAAAAATGACCTTTAGATATTAAAATTGTGTAAGTATTTGAATACTACGAAAGAAAAGAAAAATCTGTCACGGCGGGACTCGAACCACCGACCTGGCGTTTGGAAGGCCAGAAAGCTACCACCTCAGCTAAACCGATAGATGCTGCAACTTGACTTAATTGCTAATAGTAACGTGTACTTGCAGTACTTCTCGAGAATTTCTTAGAGTTGCGTCGAAAGGCATTGGCTGATTGTTGAGTTCCGTCTTCACGTACCATAAATAACACATGTTCAAATGTTTGTTAAACTTAACTGCGGGGTCATCAGTCCCTATACTTACAAAATACTTATGAATTACCTTATACTAAAGACGACACAAACATCCATGCCCGAAGGGGGATCGAACCCCCATAAATAACAAAAAATTCTAAAATCCGATACCCTTGTTAAATTAAATTTGGGTATTTTTGTTCCAGCTGCTGCTGGGTGTTGAAATCAATTAACGCACACACAAAAAATTGAGCCGTGGCCGGTATTCGAACTAGGACCTCCTGTTTAGCAGGCAGGTGTGCTCGCCCTTATTTCTTATGCCTGCACGGACTACTCAAGCACGTATCCTGTCCGCCCAAATTCTCAGATATCCTCCTACTATGACCATTGTACTCCAAGGCTCGTTCCCCGCGTGTATCCGCAGTGAAATAATCGTAAGTACTCAAAATGATCAGTAACTATTTAGAATTGCAACGTCCGTTCTTCAGGTCATGTCCGAAACTGACGGTTCTGTAATTTTCACGCCTGTCCGCTCCTGCTGGCTTTGAAGTAGGATTACATCTGAGGCGGTACTTCACCTATATAATACATCTTGGACGTCAGGAGGAATAGTTTTTGCTCTCGCAGATCACTTATGGAATGTCGTTTATTCCAGACGCCTTGGTTCGACTTATGTCTTTCAGTGCTCTGTCAAATTCTTCATTCAGCATAGTATTTCCTATCTCATCTTGGCCGCGCGGGAGATGCAGAGCGGTCTGGAGCGCCACGTTACGGATCGCGCGACCTTCCGCGTCGGAGGTTCGAATCCTCCCTCGGGCATGGATGTTTGTACTGTCTTTAGTATAAGTTAGTTCATAAGTAGATTGTAAGTTTAGGAACTGATGACCGCGCAGTTAAGTCCCTTAAGCTTAACCAATATTTGAACATCTGAATTATCTTCATCTACTTCCTTTCCCATTTCCATAATACAGCTTTGAGCTACGTTGTAAAGCCCCTCCATATATTCTTTCCACCTTTCAGTTTTCATTTCTTTGCTCAGTACTGGTTTTCCGTCGGAGGTCTTGATATTCACACAGCTTTTCTTCAAACGTCCCTTTTATTCTCCTGTAGGCGCCATCTACCTTTGCTCTGTGTTTGTCCTCTGGCCACTTCCGCTAAGCCATTTTCCACTTCTAGTCAATCTCGTGTTGTCGTCGTCTCTCTACTCTATTTTACCTATTTCATTTACTGAATTTTTATATTTTCTCCTTTCATTAATTAAATTAGGTATCTCCTGTGATATCCGAAGATTTTTTTTTTCCTGCGTGATGTCTTCCTACCTATGTGGTACTCTTCGCCCTTCACTAATTCATCTCTGAAAGTTAGCCATTCTTCTTCTACTGCGTTACTTCCCTCCGTTTCCGTCAATCGTTGCCCAAAGTTCTCTCTGAAACTCTCAAGATCCTTAGGTTATTTTAATTTATCTAGGTCTCATCTCCTTATTTTCTTACGTTTCTGTAGTTTCTTCAGTATTTGGCGTAACCAAACAAAAATAATTCTCCGAGGAATGAAACTGCAGCTCAAGACTTTTTGGATAATAAAAACAGAACACTAAACGTCCAGTAGGCAATTTAAATTATCATAAAATAATAATATTTAAAAATTCATATACGGCGTGTTTTTCAAAGGCTATATAGCAGTATGTGGTTGTAATTGTCACTTTTGACAATTTTGTTAGAACCCACCCACATGGTTTGTTTTTTTAGTAGGGCAACTTCCTGAAAACTGATTCCGTAAATTTATATTATTTTGTCCATGGATAGCTCTGTCGGGGGTTCGACTCCCCCCTCGGGCATGGATGTTTGTGCCGTCTTTAGTATAAGCTAGTTCATAAGTAGTTTGTAAGTTTAGGGGCTGATGACCCCGTAGTTAAGTCGCACAAGCTCTACAAACATTTGAACATTTAAGCTCTGTTCGTCGCGGTCGCTAATCGTGTTTGTTCGTTGTTGGATTTATTCTTGGCTCAGCTTTTTTGTTACAGAGGGTGTTGAGCCCTCAGGCCGAGCGCGCTATATATATATATATATATATATATATATATATATATATATATATATATATATATATATGGACGGTGTTATGTAAAACTAGACCAAGCGACAAAATGTCATAAGCGAGATAATGGCGTCCAAAGTTACCATTCCCTCAAAAATGTATGTATTGTTGAAGTTACCCAATATTTTGTACAGACGAAGGGTTATTATTGTTTCACTTACTAATGGAAGATCGCCGTAAATAAAAGCTAAACAACACGAAAAAATAACACAAATGGTCGTTAGATTATTAATGCTTAATTGCTGCTTGTGCAGTTATGCATCAGTGGACTAAAAGACTGGTTTGGTCTCATCATCAGTAACTGAACTGTGCATTAGGCCTATTATAACAATAAAGCCTTAGGGAGCCATATGCCTTTCATATGCTGTAACAACTTAATGAGGTCACGTTATTGAAAACGAAGCTTAAATAAAGATTACATTTTATAAGCTAAGTATTGTGAATATCATGCAGAAGGTATCAGTCCTGAAGTTCTTGTATAATTTTGTATCATTGTCATTTTATTTATGAAACTGTATGAGTCACAAATCAATTGTAACTATGCAAATGACATTCTAGACACTTCATGGGTTCTATATGAATGTCAGTGACAGCACTACATACGTTCTAAATGGAAGTAAGTGTAACCAAATGTACATCACAAAGGGCCTACTGTACAAACTCAGTAAAATGAAACATAAAGAAACTTATACAAAACAAAATTAGAGGTAGTTGTCATTATTCACATTCAATTTCGAAATCAACGTGTCCAATGAAATCATCATGTTGCCTTTTACACTGGGATAACTTCGAAACGACAGGTACATTTCTCTTGCATCTTTCGGAATTAGCGGCAGAAGAGATTTCAAGTCTGCCACTTTTTCTTCAGAAATCGGTTTTCCTCCTGGCCACTGTAGTATTAGGTGTTCACTCAATTTCAACGGGTGAGAAGAAGGTCGCCCTCTTATTTCCTGTTTCTAGATGTTTATTTCAGCTGCAGTCTCCTGGACAAAGTCGCTTTTCATAAAAATACTTGAAGCTGTATCCTTTCTCATTTCTCTAGTCTTCAGCCTATTTATTTTGCGTTTTTCTGTGATTTGTTATTTGTTTTTCCAGCATTTGCGTTCCAACGAAGTCTATCTTTTCGACTCTGTGAACGACCAAAGCATTCTCTTTACGGCATATCTTCATTATACTCATAATATCATCGACGTTGTTGTAGCTTCAGTGCCCACTCTATATAGCTGTGCCCTGGGAGAACATAGCGCGAAGTAATCTTTTCCAACGTAGGATGATTTTCCAGAACCGTTTTAAGTAACAACACTATTTTTATTTACGATTTTGGCCTCCATACGAGTCTGAATAAGTTCTTTTGCAGTGACATTTCCCTCAATATGTTTTTGAGGCAGCTGCCAAACTCCTGAGATCCACGGCCAGCTTCACCCTCAACCTAGACGTAGCAGTGGCCTTTGCCGTTTTTGACACGTTGAATACCTAAATTATACACGCACAGATACTTTTTGTAATACACTACGTTGGTACGAATCTTAGGCAGAGGCAACGTCTTCTGTAAATCAAAACACAAAGTCTACTGTTGCAGAACTATAGTTTGGTTTGTCGCATATGGACTTGTGATGCAAAATTGAAAATCAACGATAAGCGAAGTGGCACTTAGTATTTTTAATATATCATGGCAACCGTTGCTACGAAGAGAACGGTGATTTTTATTCACGTAGCTTAAGATGTTTTTCAATAGAATTTGTTCAAATCAGAAGATAACAATAAATGGCGCTTGGTCTAGTGATGCATAACACCGTCCATATATAAAATGTAAAATCCGATACCCATTTCGTCTCCGTGTTAGATCAGTTTTGATTTAGTAGGAAGGTAGGAAAGCGCGAGGCAATACTAACACTATGACCTGTGGTGTCGCACAAGTACAAAGTGCGCGCCACCTACTTTCGCCGCGCGCCGCCATGCACGCACGGCGCGGCGTTCTTACGACGTCAGCCACGAGCGCCCTCTGCCACAACTCCGCTCGTGGCCACCACTGAACGACATCGTTCACTTGGGACTGAGATAGGAACCAGTTAACACTTCGGAATCAGATAGGCACCAGTTAAGACTTGGCTATCGTATAGGCACTAGGCAGGCCTCTAGCTCAACTATGTATCAGCATTCTGCAGTACTGAGCTATGTAAAAGTTAAGTATTGTATAAATTCTGTGCAATATATATCTCGTTCTAATTTACTCTAGTTTCTGCTGTCCCACTGGCTGCTCCCCTCCGTATCTGCACAAGCGTGCTACCTTTATTCCTGTGTCGGTCTTCCTACTCGGCCACCGACACCTACGACGGAAACAAGACACAAAAGCGGCGACGAGGCTGGGACACAAAATGACCTACATTCGGTTAAGGGTATACAAGCCTAATTTTACAGTTCTTGTAGGTTTGGAGTAAGATTTTGACAATGTTGAATGGGGTAATCGTCAGTTTAGGTGCAAATGGGGGAGAGGGGCGGATCGCAAGAGGGAGACCAAGAGACGAATACAGTAAGCAGGATCAATTGGTTGCTCTGCTGAGAAATTACGGATCGCGTGCACGAGGCTACAATTGTTTTATCGCAAAGACCAGTCAAAGCATGAACTGCTGCTTGCGTGTCTGCTGTATTGCCAGACGTCTGACCAACTAAATGCCGAGCCGGCCGCGGTGGCCGAGGGGACTGAGGCGCTCCAGTCACGGTCTGCACGGCCACTACAGTCGGGGGTTCGAATCCCCCCTCGGGCATGGGTATTTGTGCCGTCCTAGTTCGTAAGTAGTTCATAAGTAGTTTGTAAGTTTAGGGACTGATGACCCCGTAGTTAAGTCCCATAAGAATTACAAACATTTGAACATTTTGAACTAAATGCCGATAGAACGCCGCATTCACTGCGCTAGCAGCCAGAGCCGATACAACCCGCCACATAAATCATATTAGTACGGCATTGAGTACCGCAAGTCCATGAACACGATATTACGTTTGCTGCGGCTGACGCTTATAAGCGTTTCCGCTATCAACAAGCCAGAGCGGGTTGCGCTTATTAAGCGGCGTGCTAGCTCAGTACTCCGTTTAGTTTGTTTGGCTGTGCACTCGTGTTAGTACAAGCCACCGACGAAATATCACGTAACGTTTTCCTGTCTGCAGTTGTGTGTTTTCGTCTGTAGTCGTCTGTGTTGTGCATTGTTTGCAATAAAATCAATAAATAAGAGGAGTTGTTAGAATTGTTTGCAATAAATGCATATGACGCTTATGAGCGTCAGACAGCATGCAGCATTTATCACATTATCGCCATGCAGCTATATCTAGCACCACCTCTTCCGTAGACGTTATATCCGCTGTCAATATTACGTACGTACATAATATGAACTTACAGGTTTGTTCAAATGTTTGTAAATCTATCGGACCAAACTTCGTGGTCATCAGTCCGTAGCTTACAAACTACTTAAACCTAGGTAAACTAACCTAAGGACAGACACGCACACCCATGCCGCATGGAGGACTCGAACCTCCACGGCGAGCAACCGCGCGCTCCGCAGCGAGGCGCTTTAGACCGCTCGGCTACTCCACCACGGCACTTACGGGTTTCTCAGGGGTCTGATTTCAACTCTCAGCGCACGTGCGCTTATAGGCGTCCGCCTACAGCGTTAGTAGCCCGCACTGGTGTCCGTAGCGAACGTGATACTGAACTGCACAACTGCTTGCATAGCCGGTATCATAGCTTTATCGCTCAAGCTGTACCGAATCGATAACCGTAAATGATAGGGAGGCAGTCAGTGCCCGACGTTGACACATTCTGTGGCATTAAGGAATAGTCAATTTTGATACTGGGGGGAAGTGTACATATATATGTATCTATGTATGTGTTGTCGCGCGCGCGTTTGTATGTGGGTGGGTGGGTGGGTGGGTGGGTGTGTGTAATGAGAGAGAAGGCAGGGAGAAGTATTGTAGTAGTTACACAGAGCGAATAATCCGCAAGACAAAGTAGTTTTCAGTCTGCTTCTGCTATTACGTATACGATGCATTAACAGCTATTTGCCACGCAGGATTCTCAATTTTCTGTAAATTATCTTGAACTTAATAGCAATTTTCGTAGCACACTATATCAGCAGTACTATCTCAAAATTAATCATGATAAACTCTAGAACGCAAGGACACATTTATTTCAAAGGTGGTCGGTTTAGATCATATGTTCATATTCACATCCATCATATTGATCGAACTGCTACATATACAAGTTAGACAGTCCGTTGATAGACTAGCGGTGTTTATGTTGCAGTTCTAACAATTGACGGATGTGAAGATGAACATGTGATGATCAAATCCGGTCACCTTTGGTGTAAATATGCCTTACGATTTAGAATGTTTCATGGTTCTTTAGAAATGTTCAAATATTTGTAAACCTATTGGACCCAACTGCTATAGTCTTACAACTATGTGAACTAACTTAATCTAAGAACAACACACACACCCATGCACCAGGGAGGACTCGAACCTCCGACGCAGAGCAATCGCACGCTCTGCAGCGAAGCGCCTTAGAACGCTCGGTCACTTCAACGCGACATGATTCTTTCACATATTTTGTACATATTTTGTAACAATCTTTTCATAAACAACTAATCAAATGTTCAGATGTTTGTAAAGAAATGGGACGAAACAGCAGTTGCCAAAATTCCTAGACTAAGAAACTACACTACTGGCCATTAAAATTTCTACACCACGAAGATGACGTGCAACAGACGCGAAATTTAACCGACAGGAAGAAGATGCGGTGACATGCAAATGATTAGCTTTTCAGGGCATTCACACAGAGTTGGCGCCGTTGGGGCACCTGCAACGTGCTGACACGAGGAAAGTTTCCAACCGATTTTTCATACACAAACAGCAGTTGAGCGGCATTGCCTGGTGAAACGTTGTTGTGATGCCTCGTGTAATGAGGAGAAATGCGTACAATCACATTTCCGACTTTGATAAAGGTCGGATTGTAGCCTATCGTGATTGTGGTTTATCGTATCGGGACATTGCTACTCGCGTTGCTCGCGATCCAATGACTGTTAGCAGAATATGGAATCGGTGAGTTCAGGACGGCAATACGGAATGCTGAGTTGGATCACAACGGCCTCGTATCACTAGCAGTCGAGATGACAGGCATCTTATCTGCATGTCTGTAACGGATCGTGCAGCCACGTCTCGATCCCTGAGTCAACAGACGGGGACAGTTTCAAGACAACAACCGTTTGCACGAACAGTTCGACGACGTTTGCAGCAGCTCGGAGACCGTGTCTGCGTTTACCCTTGACGCTGCATCACAGACAGGAGCACCTGCGATGGTGTACGCAACGACGAACGTGGGTGCACGAATGGCAAAACGTCATTTTTTTCGGATGAATCCAGGTTCTGTTTACATCATCTTGATGGTCGCATCCGTGTTTGGCGACATCGCGGTGAACGCACATTGGAAGCGTGTATTCGTCATTGACATACTGGCGTATCACCTGGCGTATGGTATAGGGTGCCATTGGTTACACGTCTCGGTCACCTCTTGTTTGCATCGACGGAACTTTGAACACTGGCCGGTACATTTCAGATGTGTTACGACCCCTGGCTCGACCCTTCATTCGATCGCTGCGAAACCCTACATTTCAGCAGGATAATGCACGACCGCATGTTGCAGGTCCTGTACGGGCCTTTTTGGATACGAAAAATGTTCGACAGCTGCCCTGGCCAGCACATTCTCCAGATCTCTCACCAATTGAAAACGTCTGGTCAACGGTGGCCGAACAATTCGTCACAATACGGCAGTCACTACTCTTCATGAACTGTGGTATCGTGTTGAAGATGCTTGGGCACCTGTACCTGTACCTGTACACGCCATCCAAGCTCTGTTTGACTCAATGCCCAGGTGTATCAAGGCCGTTATTACTGCCAGAGGTGGTTGTTCTGAGTATTGATTTCTCAGGATTTATGCACCCAAATTGGGTGAAAACGTAATTACATGTCAGTTCTAGTAAAATATATTTGTACATTGAATATCCGTTTATCATCTGCATTTCTTGGTGCAGCAATTTTAATGGCCAGTAGTGTACTTATGGTAAGGACAACACACACATCCATGTCTGATGGAGGACTTGAACGTCTGACCGAGGTCATAAACAGTTATCTGCTAAGACTCTTAACGAGCTACAGTTGGCACAAGATACGTCTAGCCCTATAATTTTGCAATATGTAACATATACTTCATAAGGATGTGCAGTTAGTTACGAGTGTATGGTATAGTTATAATCAGAGCAAAATTGGAAAAACTGAAGAAAAATTTATGACCTTTTTCAATGTCTCCGTGTATTTCTATTGCAAACAAAACTATAGTTGGGATCTTGATGAAATTTTGCACACTTGACACGGCAGCCGCTGGACTGACTGAGGACACGTCGGCTGGCGCACCGAACTCTCCAACGGCACTCGTGTTTGAGTGGAGGCGTTCTTATTAAGCAGAGGCGGCTGCTGTGTGAGAACACGTGAATACCATAATTTAGGACACGTGTAGAATTTAATATGTGGCTCTTAAGTATAGACAAAAAAGTCCCATTTTATGGGACCAAACTAAGTTAAACTAACGTAAGGACAACACATACATCCATGCCCGAGGGAGGATTCGAACCTCCGACGCGGGAGGCGTCGCGATCCTCAATGTGGCGCTCCAGACCGCTCGGCTACTTTGCGCGGCCTTAAGTAAAGGGTTGTAACTTGAAATATTTGTCAGTCAGATTGTGACTGAAACTTATTTTATAACTCTTTCATTTAACCCCATGCGTCGTGGTCATGCCACAATCACTAATCTAAATAAGTAAAATGAAATCGGGTGAGTTACTGTACACCATTTATAACTCAAGAACGATTGGACAAATTTTAATGATCTCAGATTCGTTGCATTCGTCGCTGTGTCGAATAGCAGAATATCAAGATATAGGTAACATTCACAGAAAAAAATTATGCATTCATATACTTCTTAAATCAACATCGCTTTCTTTCGACACAAACTAACCGTGGAAGGTTGAATGAGGTATTGTTTGAGAGGAATTCAGTTTGCGCAAAACTTACTCTCCTGAATATTTCAACATGAAAACTTGTATTCGACGAAATGTTAGCCATCTCACAGTTAGGTATCATGAGCTGCGTCATAGATAATAACGTACAAACCATTGTTTTTGTTCCATTGATTTGTTATCAAACAAGCATATAAAGGTTACTGGTCTATTAGTTTATATTATGCGAGCTCATCACCAAAGTTTTCCCGACCACCATTGCTAATTACAAAAATTACAAATGGTTGGGTGAGGGAGCTAATTTGGCGGCTAAGGACAAAGATGTCGATGGCTTAATCTTCGTAATTGAGATTCAAATAGTTGGTACTCTGCATTCACTCAAATCTATTGACCTAAACAAACCAAGACTAAGCCACCAACTACCGAACTGAATTTTTAAATTCATGGGATGTGCCTGGCTTTCCACATACAATATACAACAGAAGTCTGGCTTAATAGTCATCATGCTTCGAAATCTAAATCAACCAAAACTATGCAATTTGGTGATTATAAAAATGATTCTAAATGTGATCCGCGCAATGACACTCAGTGGTCCGGAACTTCATTCCGAGGATGAAGATGATCTCAATCGATATGCCCTTTTGACAGAGGGTACTCTCATACGGACTTCGAGTAAACGACAAAATCTTTTTTTTTTTTTTTTTTTTTTTTTTTTTTTTTTTTTTTTTTTTTTTTTTTTTTTTTACTCTAATGAAATTTTTCATACGAGCTTCAAAAGAGTAGGAACGATACTGCATACATATTTCCTTCTGTTCATGGCTGGAAGTCCGTTCGACGTCTTTTCACCGATCACAATGAAAGTTATGCATAAATTTTCATAGAGAGATATATGGGGCGAAAGATTGAGGAGGCGAAGCAGGAGGTGGAAAGAGGTGGGAGATGGACAAAGAGAGGGAAGGAGATAAGCTGAGATTGAGGCACGAAAAGATGGACAGAGAGGGGGAGAAGTACTAATTTAAGATTGGAATAGATAAATACCCGGACAACGTCGAGTTTTCAGCTAGTTTTAAATAATAAAAAAAGGAAATTCGACAGCCTCACTGACTACCTCGCAGGGGGCTCGGGTTCAATTCCCAGCGAGGTAGTAGGTGTTGTGTGGTGTCCTTATCACCATTTCACAACCAGCGACACACAATTCGCCGAAGTGGCTTGCAAGAAGACGGCCGAAACCTAGTTCGGGATTTTCTAGCCAATAAATACATACGATCATCATCATCGTCTTCTTCTGGTTACCAGGTTAGATTAGATTAATACTTGTTGCATAGATTACGAATACGATACTTCGTAATGATGTGGAACGTGTTAGACTAATGAAGGATGTCTATACAAGACGTTACATTACACAAAATATTACATGGCACCATTTTTTAAAATTATTTTTAAATGCTAGTTGGCTATCTGTCAGGCTTCTGATGCTGCTTGGTAGGTGACCAAAGACTTTTGTGGCAGCATAATTCATCCCTTTCTGTGCCAAACTCAGATTTAGCCCTACATATGGAAGATCATCCTTTCTCCTGGTCTTATAGCTGTGCACACTGTTATTACTTTTGAACTGGGATGGATTACTAACAACAAATTTCATAAGTGAATATATATACTGTGAAGTTACTGTGAGGATACCTAAATCCTTAAATAGATGTCTGCAGGATGATCGTGGGTGGGCTCCAGCAATTATTCTGATTACACGCTTTTGTGCAATGAATACATTTTTACTCAATGATGAATTATCCCAGAATATGATGCCATACGAAGGCAGTGAATGAAAATAGGCATGAAAAGCTAATTTACTGAGATTCTTATCGCCAAAATTTGCAGTAACCCTAAGAGCATACGTAGCTGATCCCAAATGTTTCATCAGACTGTCTGTTTGTTGCTTCAGTTTAAACTCTCATCAATGCACACACCTAAAGTTTTGAAAATTCTACCTTAGTTACAGACTTCTGTTCAAAGTCTATATTTATTATCGGAGCTGTGTCATTTTCTGTACAGAACTGTTTATACTGTGTTTTATCAAAATTTAATAATTTCGTGAAAACATTATTTACGATTACTTCACTTAGTTCTTGTTTTTTGGATGTGATTGCTATGCTTGTATCATCAGCAAAATGAACTTAATGACAAGTCATTTATGTACGAGGCGCGTCCAGAAAGTAAGTTCCATTTCAATTTATCTCCGCTGCAGCGCTGCAATTGCAGTTCCGCACATGCGCTGTAGACGATGTGTATAAAGGAGAAGAACGTGCGCCATTTGGAGATCGCTGTCAGTTACGTACGCTTTGTTGTGCTTGTTTGAAATGTCGGTGTTAATTGAAAATCCCGCCGCCTGTGAAATCAGGTCGGTGATTCGGTTTCTGAATGCGAGGAAAGTGAAACCAAGTGAAATTTACCGGCAAATTTGCGATGTTTACGGACCAAATGCGATGAGTGATTCGATGATGAGAAGATGGGTCCGACAGTTCAATGGCGGGCGTAGTGGTGTGCACGATGAACGAATTGGGCGTCCACCTTTGGTTACAGAAAAACTGGTTCACGCGATTGAAAACAAGATCCAGGAAAACCGTAGGGTTACAATTAGTGCTCTCGCTATGGACTACGAGCTGAAAGAAACAGTTTCCAACTGGTTGAAGACAAAGGCGGCAGATTTCTATGAAGAAGGTATACAAAACCTGTTGCCACGCTTTAACAAATGCCTGCAATATTTCGGCAGTTATGTGGAAAAGTAGTTTAAGAGTTGTAGAATTTTGTGCAATAAAAATTTCTTCTGTATCTGTGTACAATTTCATTTTATTACCAAACGGAACTTACTTTCTGACGCGCCTCTTACATCAATAACAGCAAAGGACATAATACCGAACCCTGTGGCACTCCATCCTTGATAGTCCCCCAGTTTGAGGAATCCGCCGATATTTTGACATTACATGAAACACTTATTTCAACTTTCTTCATTCATCCAGTTAAGTATGGATTAAACCACTTGAGCACTGCCCCAGCCAAACCATAATGATTAAGCTTATCTAGAAGAATCCCTTGATTTACGCAATCAAAAGCCTTTGAAAGATCACAAAAAATACCAATGAGTGATGTCCGGTTATTCAGAGCATTTAATATTTGCTCGCTGAAGACATGTGTAGCATTTTCTGTTGAAAAGCCTTTCTGAAAACCAAACTAACATTTGGTTAGTACTTTGTTTTAACAAATATGAGACGCTACTCTTGAATACATTACTTTCTCAAAAATTTTCGGTTAAGCTGGCAGAAGAGAGATTGGGCGGTAGTTGTTTACATCTGATGTATCCCCTTTTTCATGCAATGCCTTGACAATGGCATATTTCAGTCTATCAGGGAAAAAAAGGCAGCTGCAGAACTGATTTGAGTATCCCCATGTGAATAGGGCCATATGGACTTCGGGCGCTTTTTTCCAGTGAAGGATGTGGAGAAATTCTGGTGCTGGTTCGCCGTTGTTGGCGCCTGCGGGTGACGAGGCACTGGGAGGCGTGTTTGCTTACGTCCTGCGGACAGACGGGCCACGCCCGTGCAGGGGGGAGGGGCTCCGCTTCCGGTCTGCCGGAAATTTGTCTGTGGCCGGAGGCAACACTCCAAGAAAGACGCCCTTTTCCTCAAGAGCCTGCCATCGCTCTGAACCCACTAGCATGTGCAGGGCACAAAAGTCGTGGGATACCTACAATGACGTCCACAAAAGTTGTTCCAGGAGAGGGGGGAGTCGAGACTCTAAAATTGCCTTCTAATGGCCGAAGTAAAGAAGATATAAAATGCAGAATGGCTATAGGAAGAAAAGCGTTTCTAAAGAAACGAAACTTGTTAACATCCAATATTAATTTAAATGTTAGGAAGTCCTTTCTTAAAGCATTTGTCTGGAGTGTAGCATTGTATGGGAGTGAAACGTGGACGATAAGGAGTTCAGATAAGAAGATGCTAGAAGCTTTTGAAATGTGGTGCTACAGACGAATGATGAAAATTAGATGAGTAGATCATGTAATTAATGAGGAGGTGCTTAACCGAATCGGGGAGAAAAGGAGTTTGTGCCATATCCCAACTAAGAGAAGGGATAGATTGTAGTGGCGGCTCGTACATAATTTGACCAGTGTGTTACAATATTACAAAAATAAACAGGAAACAAAATATACTAAAATAAAAAGTCAACCTTTAATTAAATATCAACTAATACTGTATTGACAGTAAGACCTTCAGGGGAATCTATAACATTTATCTGCATGTATTCACTGCAGGTAGTAAATATAACGTTTAAAATAATATTAATTTTATTTACAGAAATTAAAAATTTAGACTCAGAGGTATTTGAATACGAGCCTCCACAGGAATTGAGAGACAACGCGCAAGACGCCTGAGTCAGCGCGCTATTTGACTCTGTAAGCCGCAATATTCGTCATATACTATTCTTCCGCAACCGTCACACGCAGCGCGAAGAGAAATATTGATCTGGTGCTGCAGTCGGTCTCAGCACACATGAGTCGCCAGGCCTGACCACGGAATAGGGAGCATACAGAAGGGAAAGCTGGGGCGGCGCCTTTGATCTGTATGTTACCAAGCGCTGCGCTCGACGCCATATTGAAAAAGCAGTAAACGCGGAACTACAGCCACTTAGTACTTTGGCTGGAAATGAACTTTTTACGAACTGCAGCTAATCTCACCGACTTTTACGAAAGGAAACGGCTTTTCATTATGCTCTCATCTATTTTACGCCCTCTTCTTGCATCTAATTGTAATCCAACGAAAAAAACTACAAAAATGTACGGTGGAATCGATGATCGTTTTATTTGGTGCTTATCTTTAGAAAAATCCCAAATAACGCGGAGTTATGTTTGGGAAATTACTTATAAACAAGAAAGTGACTTTACAACTGCCAGGTTTTATTTGACACGAATAAATTCGCACAAAATATTGCGTCAGACTTAGCAGTACAACGTGATTACACAGAACTAATGACGTCTGGGCATATAAAAAAATTTAATTTGCTTTAGGAGTATCATTAGTTTACTGATCAGAGAAGGGAGGAATCTGTCAACCACAGAGCAGGAACAGCATAAAATAATTGTTCCCCTTAATCTATTTGTTTGGGTATCCGACGAGCATTCGTTGCCAACATTAGCATACTACGCCTCCAATGCCGTAAGTAAAATTTTATCTGCCTTCTTACGCACTATTCTTTGTCATTCATTTTATATTATTCCCTGCAACGTTAAACTTATAAAATATAAATGTACTTCAACATTTCGATGCTGTTGAACTGCTGCAGCAATAGCAACAGCGAGAGTTATCGCGAAGAGAAGAAGCAAGGCTACTTTTAATAATTATGCACACGTTGCTCTCATTCTAAACTGATAACATTTAATTTTCACTACACATATAGCGACGTTCACTTACTGCTCAGCAATTTTTTTGGAAGGTTAAGAAACTTATATCCTTATTTGTATTCGAATTATTGCGGCAATTAGGTGCTGAACACCATAGGCCGTCTTTTATTGCTGCTTATAATAAAAACGGAACAGCTCCAACTACTGACACACAGTTCTTTCTTCTCACTGCACTGCACTGTGCCAAATACTTGTTTACTTTTATGCTATTCAGGCAGCTAAAATACACAATTAACAAACAAAGACGGCGCATTACCACGCTACAGAGTAGGGAGTGACCACGCGTTTACTGCTTTTCAAGATGGCCGATTCCGCGCATGCGCACTAAATTTTGGACGACAGACTGCAGCGGGAGTTTCTGTATACTCCTTATTCTGTGGCCTGACGACACGTCCGCGCATGCGCACTAGTGAACAGGCGACTGCGCCACCTGTCTGCGCACGTATCAGTGTGGCTGAATCCCACTTCAGCACACAGAGCTGGTATCAAACTATCGCGGCAAGAGCGCTCGAAAATGCGTTTTCATCCTTATTACTAGCATTGTAATACGCGTTGGAAGGTAATTGGCATAATTTTATTGTGATATCTGGCTCGTATTCCAAGAGAAAGGATGTAATTTTACAACGATTTCTCGCTTGCATTCGAAGAGAAATGGCATGATTTTAGTAATATATTTACAGTGTGCTGCAACACATTAGCACATTATCACCAGCCGCCACTGATAGATTCGTTGGACACATTCTGAGACATCAAGAAATTGTGAATTTAGCGTTGGAGGGAAGTGTGTGGGGATAAAAATCGCAGAGGAAGACCAAGAGATGGATACAGTAAGCAGATTCAAACAGATGTAGGTTGCCGTTCTTTTGTGGAGTTGAAGAGGCTTGTTCAGGATATGGTATTGTAGTGAGCTGCATCAAACCAATCTCAGGACTGAAGACCACAACAACGATATAAATTAATTGGTAGTTTCTAGTGTCATACCACAAGAAATAAATTATAAAGGTGACACACGAAACATTACATTGCAGTCAATTTAATCAACATATTTACGCCGCAAATCACATTTAAGTGCCTGGTAGTGGGTTTATCGAACCGCTTTCGCATCATCTGTCTACAATTCTATTTTCTAATAGCGCGTGGGGAAAAAGGAAAAGTTAAATCTTTTCGTTTCCGATTTGGTTTCTCCTGTTTTATGATGATTACCATGTCTCCCTACATCGTATGTTCCCATTCGGAGGAGAAAGTTGGTGACAGAAATTCCGCTAATAGATCTTGCCGCAACGAATAACGCGTTTCTTTTAACCATTAGCGCACCAAATCGTGCACCATTTGCGAGGTACTGTCTCCCCTATATCCTGATAATACAAAACGAGCTGCTCGTCTTTGAAATTTCAAAAATGTTCAAATGTTTGTTAAGCTTATGGGACTTAACTACGGGGTCATCAGTCCCTAAACTTACAAACTACGTATCTACTACCTTATACTAAGGACGGCACAAATATCCACGCCTGAGGGGGGATTCGAACCCCCGCCCGTAGTGGCCGTGCAGACCGTGACTGCAGCGCCTCAGTCCCCTCGGCCACCGCGGCCGGCGAAATTTCTCATTATCACCCGTTAGTCCCTTTTGGCGGGTATATCACAATGCGCACCAATACTCCAAAATGGGACGCACACGTGTAGTGCAGATAGTGTCGTTAGTAGCATTGTTGCATCTTCTAAGAGTTCAGCCAATGAAACATAGTCTTTGGTTCGCTTTTCCTGCCATATTTTCTCCGTGTTCTTTCCAATTACAGTTGTTCGTAATTGTAATTCCTAGGTATTTAGTTGAATTTACGGTCTTTAGGTTTGATTGATTTATCTTGTAAATTATTTCGATTACTGCTCATACGGATGACTTCACAATTTTTGCACAATGCAGTCATAGGCGCTGACTATGCGTATGCTTGGTTGCTCCATCAATACCCCCCCAAAAAAAACTGAAAATTTTAGTATTATTTTTTCCTTACCACATATTTCTTGACTCATTCTGTGAAGACCTTTGATATCCTAGGTATTTAGTTGAATTTACGGTCTTTAGGTTTGATTGATTTATCTTGTAAATTATTTCGATTACTGCTCATACGGATGACTTCACAATTTTTGCACAATGCAGTGATAGGCGCTGACTATGCGTATGCTTGGTTGCTCCATCAATACCCCCCCCCCCCCCAAAAAACTGAAAATTTTAGTATTATTTTTTCCTTACCACATATTTCTTGACTCATTCTGTGAAGACCTTTGATATCGTATAGCATCTGATGCTGAAGTATAAACACAAAATTTGACAATTACGGCGCGAGGGATTTGTGAAGTGTGATATCGAAGTTACATTGTGTGATGTGCACGTGTTATGATTAGCAAATCAGAAGGCAGAGTTCGAGTAGCTGTAGTTAGCTGATCAGATCACAGCAGCAGCATTCTTGTCACGAATGTTCGGTTGGCCAATTTCAGCCGTACTCTTCTGTTCCAACCTAACAATGACCTTGGAATTGCGATATAATAGCTAAAATTATTTAATGCTGTTCCAGCAATCACGCTCTACAGTTGACAGATTATTGTATGTTATCTTGTCTGTTCAATAAAATAATTATCATCGTAAAGTGCATCCTTTAAAATGATGACCTATTAGTAAAAAAAAGCCCTAAGGTGAGTATGTTCCTACATCTCTCCTAAATCGAAACTGGTCTTCCCCAAGGTCGGCTTCTACCACCTATTCCATCCTTCTGTAAATAATTTGTGTTAAAATTTTGCAGCTATGACTAATTAAACTGATGGTTCTGTAAATTTCACACCTGTATGCACCTGCTTTCTTTTGAATGGGAATTATTACATTTATCTTAAAGTATAAGGGTATTTCCCCAGTCTCATACATCTTACGTACCAGGTGAAATAGTTTTGTCATGGCTGCTCTCCCAGAGACTTCAGTAGTTCAGAGGGAATGTCGTCCACTCCAGGGGCCTTGTTTCGGTTTAGGTCTTTCAGTGCTCTGTCAAATTCTTCTTTCACTATATCATCTCCTATTTCATCTTCATCTACATCCTCTTCCCTTCCTACAATGTTGTCTCTAAGTTCATGTCCTTTGTAGAGCCTCTTTATATACTCTCCACATTTCAGCTGTCCCTTTTTGCTGAGAACTGGTTTTCCATATTTATATACATTCAGCTGCTTTTCTTGTCTCCAAATGTTTCTTTTATTTTCCTTTAGGCCATATCTATTTTTCCCCTATTTATAAATTCTTCTCGAGACTTGCATTTGACTTCTAGCCACTCCTGCTTAGCTATTTTGCTCTTCCTGTCAATCTCATTTCTTAGTCGTCTGTACTCCATTTTTTCTGTATCATTTAATGCATTTTTATATTTTCTTTCATCAATTAAATTTAGTATATCCTGTGATATCCAAGGATTTTTTGTAGGTCTTGTCTTTCTACCTATTTTGTCCTCTGCTGCCTTCACTATTTCATCTCTCAATACTACCCATTCTTCTTCTACTGTTTCATTTCCCCATGTTTCTGTAAATTGTTGTCTAAAGCTCCCTCTGAAATTCTCAGGAACTACAGGTTCCTTCAATTTATCAAGTTTCCATCTCCTTATTTTCCTACATTTTTGCAGTTTTTTCAGTTTCAGCCTACAGTTCATAACCAACAAGTTATGGTCAGAGTCTATGTCTGCCCCTGGGTATGTCCTACAGTTTAAAACCTGGTTCAAAAATCTATGACTTACCATTATACCTTCTGGTGTCTCCTGGTTTCTTCCAGGTATACAACCTTCTTTCGTGATTCTTAAACCAGGTGTTTGTTATGATTAAATTATGTTCCGTGAAAAATTCTACCAGGCGACCTCCTCTTTCATTCCTTTTGACCAGTCCATATTCACCTATTATTTTTCCTTCCCTTCCTTTTCGTATTACCGAATTCAAGTCTCCCATGACAGTTAAGTTTTTCTCTGCTTTAATTGTCTGAATAATTTCCTTTACCTCCTCATACATTTCTTCGATCTCATCATCAGCAGGGCTTCTGGACATATAAACTTGTATTACTGTGGTAGGTGTTGGCTTCGTATCTATCTTGACTATGATAATGGGATCACTGCACTGGTCATAGTAGTTTACCCACAGTCCTATTTTCCTATTCATTATGAGACCTACACCTGTAATACCCCATATTGATATTGTATTTATAATCATGTACTCACCTGACCAGAAATCCTGTCCCTCTTTCCAATGAATTTCACTAATCCCCACTATATCTAACTTCAGCCTATTCCTTTTTAAATTTTCTAACTTCCCTACCCAATGAAGGGATCTAACATTCCACATTACGATCCACAGAATGCCAGTGTTGTCTTTCCTGATGAACACATCCTCCCAAGTAGTCCCAGCCCAGAGATCCAAAAGGGGGACTATTTTACCTCCAGAATATTTTACTCGAGAGAATGCCATCATACAATAGAGCTACATGTCCTCGGGAAAAGTAACGGTTGTAGTTTCCCCCCTTGCTTTCAGCCGTTCGCAGTAGCCGTGTGGCAAAGCCACATTAGCTAATGTTACAAGGCCATCTCAGCCAATCATCCAGACTGTTGCCCTTGTAACTACTGAAAAGGCTGCTGCCCCTCTTCAGGAACCACATGTGTGTCTGGCCTCTCCACAGATAACACTCCGTTCTGGTTGTACCTACTTACAGCTATTTGTATTGTTGAGGCACACAAGTCACCCCAACTCGGTAAGGTCTGTGGTTCATGGGAGAGTGTATAGAAAATAAACCTGCAGAAGAATGAAGCCAGGAAGGTGATCCGATATAAGTGATTGTGATAGTGAACACAGTATTCACAATACAGGCACATCATTATACGATATGCATGTCTCAGAAGGCTACAACTCTGAACATGATTGCGGTAAAAGGTTGACGTTAAAATAAAAATTCTTTGTATGAGTTTTTTGTCAGGGGGCGGGGAGGGGGGCTGCAGGAGGCAGGCAAATGTCCCTTCCCCGTCCCATGGATACAGCACTGAGCATACCCCAAGATTTTCAAAAGTCGGCACCTACGACTGCAGTAATCTTATTTAAACAGTTTTGATCTTCTGGTGACTTTACTGACTGATATACGACAGCGCCATCTGCAAACAGTTTAAGAAAGCTGCTCAGATTGTCTGCTAAATTGTTTATAAAGGAACAGTAGGGGCTCTGCGGAACGCCAGATAGCACTTCTGCTTTACTCGATGACTTGACGTCAATTTCTTACACTAAATTGCGAATCCAATTACACATGACTAATACAGGGAGTTTCAGGAAGAACAATAAATATTTTAGAAGGTGGTAGTACAGTCCAATTGCAATAAACATACCATATAACATCTGTCCAAATTTTATTGAATACTGGGATACAACTGTTAGTATTTGACCCCCAAAAAAGGTAAAGAAGATTAGTTTGAACTCTACAGTGCTTTACTAGGCATGGTCCTGTTTGGAGGTTGTATGCCTTTTCCTTCATCCAAACTTCAAAATTACTTATCCAGCCAGCTATAGGGGAACCTACAATTTAATGTGGATTCTGAAGCACAGTGCTACTTGACTTTTTTCACAACAGCAACATTGACAGAGGTAAAAGAAGTGGAAAGTAACAGATAAAAATCCTAGGACCCATTGGTGATTGAACATGCGACCTTCGGATTCATAATCTGGCACTCTATCACTGTGCTACTGACCCAGATAAACTTAAAGACAGTTGAGGACGTTTAAGTTCATTTTAAATAATTCCACCATTAAGTTCAATCCACTTTTGACTTCTTGATAACACCATGTGTAGCTCTTCTCAGGTCGCCTTTGCATTCTTGTATGAGGGCTGCACTATTCACAATCTCAATGATGAAATCGCCTCTTATGTTAACTTTTACTTTATAGACTTCACATTTCCATTATCCTCACAGTCCAAAGTCCAAAGTATTAAGGTCTGGGGATCTTGGTGACCAAGAAATGTTCATATATCTACTGCTCTATCTTGGAGGAGCCCTTTCATTCTTGAAGAACATACGCATTCTTGTAGTGACAGAAATCTCTTACAATAATGATGGAAAATTATTTTCGAGAAAGTGTACATAATAGTGTCCTGTAGGACAATGTGGTAACACAAGGGCCCAAATCAATCGATTGTCTATCAAAAAGAAGCTTTACTGAAAATGTATCTCCACAATAATATGGGGCTTTTCTTTGGACCACTGACCTGAATTAACAGTATGAGTGTTAGTGATGTCATCACGAGTGAAGGTGGCTTGATAAGTTAAGAGTAAAAATGAAATTGCATGGTGATTGTCAAGTATCCAACAACAAAATTCCAATCATCTATATTCATCTCCTACTTGAAGATGTTTTAAACATATGATGGTTACCAAGCAAAACAGAAGACAACTGGAATCTAACGGCTATTAATATAAAAGACTATGTATTTGTTTCTCCAATAGCCGAGCCAAAGTGCACCAATTGATAGTTTGGACAAAATAATACTTTGTATTATGTTTATTCTTTTTGAAACACCATGTATAATTAAAAATGTTAAGTGACATTTATAAATAGCATCATTGGTTAATTCTTAAAATTATGGGTGTTGGAACACTTTTCTTCAACCTTGCAAACCCTCCTACATCTACATCTACATACATACTCCGCAATTCACCGTAAGGTGCGTGGCGGAGGGTACACCGTACCACTACTAGGCATTTCCTTTCCTATTCCACTCCCAAATTGAACGAGGAAAAAAAGAATGCCTATATGCCTCCGTACGAGCCCTAATTTCTCTTATCTTGTCTTTGTGATCTTTACGCGAAATGTAAGTAGGCGGCAGCAAGATCGTACTACACTCAGCTTCAAATTCCGGCCCTCTAAATTTACTTAACAGAAATTCACGAAAAGAACGTCGTCTTTCTTCCAGCGATCCCCAATTGAGTTGCCGGAGCATTTCCGAGACACTCGCGCATTGGTCGAACCTACCGGTAACAAATCTAGCTGCTCGCCTCTGAACCGCCTCTATGTCTTCCTTCAAACCGATCTGCTGCGGGTCCCAAATACTTGAGCAATACTCAAGACGTGGTCGTACAAGCGTTTTATACGCGGTCTCCTTTACAGGTGAAGTACATCTTCCCAAAATTCTCCCAATAAACCGAAGTCGGCTGTCTGCCTTACTCACAACTGTCCTTACATGCTCGTTCCATTTCATATCGCTCTGCAATGTTACGCCTAGATATTTGAACGACGCGACCGCATCAAGAAGCTCACTACTGATGCTGTATTCGAACATTATAGGATTGTTTTTTCTACTCATGCGCATCACCTTACATTTTTCTACATTGAGAGCTAGCTGCCATTCTTCGCACCAACTAGAAATTTTGTCTAAGTCAACCTGTATGCTATTACAGTCAGTTACAGACGACACCCTCCCATACACCACAGCATCATCAGCAAACAGCCGCAAATTACAACTTACTCTGTCCATCAGATCATTTATATAGATAGAAAATAATAGCAGTCCTATCACACTCCCCTGGGGCACGCCTGACGATACACTCGTCTCTGATGAGCACTCGCCGTCGAGAACAACGTACTGCGTTCTATTACTTAGGAAGTCTTCCAGCCAGTCACAAATCTGTGAACCTATTCCATAAGCTCGTATCTTCGTTAGCAGTCTGCAGTGTGGCACCGTGTCGAACGCCTTTTTGAAGTCGAGAAAAACACAATCCGCCTGTTGCCCTTCGTCCATGGCTCGCAAGACGTCATGTGAGAAAAGGGCAAGCTGAGTTTCGCATGAACGATGTTTCCTAAACCCGTGCTGATTCATGGAAAGAAGCTTTTCCGTTTCAAGGAAATTTACTATATTCGAACTGAGAATATGCTCCAAAATTCTACATGAAACCGATGTCAACGATATTGGCCTGTAATTGTATGGGTCAGTTCTCTTTCCTTTCTTATACACTGGAGTCACCTGCGCTTTTTTCCAATCACTAGGAACTTTGCGCTGAATTAAAGATTCGCTATAAATGCAAGCTAAGTAGGGGGCCAATGCCGCAGAATAGTCTTTGTAAAACCGAACTGGTATTCCATCCGGACCAGCAGACTTTTTCGTATTTAGCTCTCTCAGCTGCTTCTCTACACCGGAAATACCTATTGCTATGTCCCCCATTTCGGAATTAGTACGTTGATCAAATGATGGTATATTTGTGCGGTCCTCCTGCGTGAAAGATTTCTTAAAGGTTAAATTTAGAACTTCAGCTTTCCGTTTGCTTTCTTCTATTACTGCCCCGGAATGATCAACTAGTGACTGGACAGTGGGCTTTGACCCGCTTATCGATTTTACATAGGACCAGAATTTTTTCGGGTTCTCGGAAAGATCTTTTGCTAAGGTATGGCTGTGATAATTATTGTATGCTTCACGCATCGATCTTTTTATAGACGCACGAATCTCTACTAACTTTTGCCTGTCATCATTTGCGTGTTCTTTTTTGAATCGAGAGTGCAACAGCCTTTGCTTTCTCAGCAGCTTTCTAACATTATTATTATACCACGGTGGATCTTTTCCATCCTTAATCGTCTTTACTGGCACATATCTCTCTAACCCTTCATTAACAATGCATTTAAATTTAGTCCACAATTCCTCTACATCCATAGTCCCAGAATTAAACGATGCCCATTCATTTTCTAAGTGCGATCGTAACATTAGCTTGTCGGCTTTTCCCAACAAAAACACGCTCCTAGCCTTCTTGACTGGTTTATGAACTTTGGTCACCATCGACGCTATGACGATATCATGATCACTAATTCCTGTCTCTACACAGACATCGTTAATGAGGTCAGGCCTGTTTGTGGCTATAAGGTCTAGAATATTTCCATTGCGCGTGGGTTGCCGGTTTAACTGCTCAAGACAGTTTTCGGAGAATGTGTCCAAAAGTAGCTCGCAAGACTGCTTGTCTGTACCGCCTGAAATGTAACTAGCGAGGTCCCAATCTATACTCTTAAGGTTGAAGTCACCTCCGACTAATATTGCATGGCCCGGATACCTATGCACTACCTGCTGTAGACTTTCCTTGAATGATTCTAAAACTGCTACAGCAGCACTGGGGGGCCGGTAAAAACACCCAACTATTAACTTTACTTCTTTTAGACCTGTTATGCGTGCCCAGATAACTTCACAGTTACTTTCAACCTCGATCTCAGTAGAAAAAATATCTTTGTCCACGGCGATGAACACTCCTCCTCCAGTTGTATCAGATCTATCTTTCCGATATACATTCCACGCTTCGCTAAATATTTCTGAACTTGCCACATCATCATTTAACCAGCTTTCGGTGCCTAAAACTATCTGAGCGCAATAACTTCCGTGCAGCGCTGCAAATTCGGGAACTTTGTTTCTAATACTCTGTAAGTTCGCGGCTAATATTTTTATGTTCGAATTTTTGTTCCGAACGTGGCCTGAATTCGCTGTTTGAATGCTGACAGGCGAGTGCTCATCAGAGTTAGCGCCTAGCCTAAAAAACCCCCATGTGCACTCCACAAGTACTCTGCTACCCGAGTAGCCGCTTCCTTAGTGTAGTGCACCCCTGATCTATCTAGGGGCACCCTACAATTCCCCACCCGATAACGCAGATCCAGAAATCTGCAGCCATGACTGTCACAGAGTCGGCGAAGCCTCTGGTTCAGACCCTCCACTCGGCTCCAAACCAAAGGACCCCGATCAACCCTGGGAACAATGCTGCAAATCGACAGCTCTGCTTGCACCCCACGTGCGAAGGCAGCAGCCTTCACCAATTCCGCCAGCCGCTCGTAGGACCTGAGGATGTCCTCAGAACCCAAGCGACAAGCGTCATTGGTGCCGACGTGAGCTACGACTTGCAGTCGACTGCACCCCGCACCCTCGATAGCCGCCGGCAAGGCCGCCTCCACATCTCGGATGAGGCCCCCCGGCAAACACACCGAGTGCTCGTTGGAATTCCTTCCAGATCTGGACGCTATCTGCCTAAGGGGCTCCATCACGCGCCTGACATTGGAGCTCCCAGTTTATACCAGTTTATAAAATTCAGTAGTTCATTGATAGCAGCAAATTGTGCTTACTTTCTGATTAAAAACAAAGGTACTGCATTTTAAATTTATAGTGTCCACTTGTTCCTGTAAGTTCAAATATATAGATAGACAATACAAATATCTCTAGGAGGCACTGGACAAAATTAAACATTACATATCACTGTTACAGCTATTGTAAATCAAAACACAGAAAGTCATGAATTGTTTGTCCAATTTCATTAATAAAAGCACTAATTAATCAGCACAAAAGAAATGCATTTGTTACCATTTCAGTTGAAACATCAAATGAGTTCAAATGAAATGTTTGTGAAGCTATGGGAGCAAACTGCAGTGGTCATCAGTCCCAAAACTTACGCTCCGAGGGAGGACTCGAACCTCTGACAAGGAGCAGATGTGCACTTTGCAGCAAGGCACTACCCTGTGACTCAAAAGAGTTCTATTGAAAAAATTCTACAAGCTGCTCAAATGAAATTCTTACCTATTATTTTCTACTATTTCTGGGAAAGCATGTCATAGTTGGCTTTGTAAACCATAAGTACTTCCTTCCTTCAGCTGTTTGTTTTTATTTGAATCATCTGCTTTCAATGAATCACAAATTGCTGGTCTTGTCTGAATTTCACTTATAAATTGTTCCACATCAAACACACAAACTAGTTTCTCCATTATTTAGTGCGACAACCACCTGCCAACAGAAAAACACAGACTAACAATGGGTGTTGAAAGCCGCCAGTTCGGCAAATGTGCTCCCATGGACATGGTTTCATTACAAATTTGACCATGTGTAATGCGAGTTACAGGCAATTCGCTTGACAGCCGATGAGTCATCTACAGGAAGCCAAAGCGTCGGTTCATATGTGCTCGTCTGAAAGGTCCCGCTTCACTCTGTGTAATGTAAAGTGCTTGAGATCACTGCAGCTGGCTCGCAGTCCCCTGTGTAAGAACACTGTGAATAAGAATTTAATTCCACAAGAGGTGGGAAACCCATCGTAGCCAACTTGAGAACAAAACTTCTCAGAATGCAATAAGAAAAGTCGGCACAGTACACTAGAGCGGCTTTCTTTTGCTCCATGGTTCACGGCAAACTCAGTGCTTAGGAAGGCAGGTGTTACATCTCACTATGGTCAGCTACATAAGGCTACAAATTGGTAAGATATTTTGAGTTATTACAGGAAATCTCTTCTAGAAGTGCATGAGAATTCTCGTGTCCGAACTCCTTTTGCCTGGCAAAGTGCAGCATCTCGAGTGGCCTGGACTCAACACAGTTGTTAAAAGTCCCTTGCAGGAATATTGAGCCATACACGTTCTATGACCTGACATAATTGTGAAAGAGGTGTGGTGCAAGTTTTTTGCACTAACTGACCTCTTGTTTATGCCCCATATGTGTTCGATGGTATTCATGTTTTATGGCATCCTGCTGGCGTGCCGCATTGTCAGTCACACACATATACTGCGTGATCAAAAAGTCAGTATAAATTTGAAAACTTAATAATGTAGATAGAGAGGTAAAAATTGACACACATGCTTGGAATGATATGGGGTTTTATTAGAAAAAAAGTAGTTAAAAATGTCTGACAGATTGCACTTCATAAATCAGAAAAGCATTAATTATCATAACAAATTAAGAATAAGCTATGATGATGTTCTTTACAGGAAATGCTAAATATGTTCACTATCATTCCTCAACAATAGCTGCAGTTGAGGAACAATGTTGTGAACAGTACTGTAAATGTCCGGAGTTATGGTGAGGCATTGGCATAGGATGTTGTCTTTCAGCATCCCTAGAGATGTCAGTTGATCACGATACACTTGCAAATTCAGGTAACCCGAAAGCCAGTAATCTCACGGACTGAGGTCTGGGGAGCTGTGATGCCAAGCATGAAGAAGTGGTGGTTGAGCACACGATCATCACCAAACGATGCGCGCAAGAGATCTTTCACGTGTCTAGCAATATGAGGTGGAGTGCCATCCTGCATAAAAATCATACATGCCAGCAGGTGTTTATCAGCCAGGCTGGGGATTGTAACGATACTGTTGCTCAGTGACCGGCGGCCAGTGCACACGTGACCAGCAGCAGCTCTACATTGTACGGTAACCGGCTTCTTAATAGAAGCGACTTATTTACATTTCGTGTGTACTTTCTCTTGCAGCTCTTTATACTTTAGTGTGCTCGCGTGTTTGTTTATTAAGAATCGCGTTTATTTGTCAGCTCAGTTACTGAATTTTTTATTTATTAGCTCGCTTATATATTTTTCAGATTCGCCGTTAATAAACAGTTCAGCGTTAGGTCTATACTTTACAAAGCTCACTGTTTATCAAACTACTGAGTCCTCTGACGCACTTACTTGGAAGAAACAAAGGTTTTTAGAATGGCTAGGAACTGTGGCTGCTGCGAACGGATGGAGGCAGAGTTGGTGACTCTTCGCTCGCAGCTTCAGGCGGCGTTGGCTTCGCTGGCAACGCTTGAGACTGCGGTGGGTGGGCGCCGCTGTTGTGGGCCGCTCGCGGGGGTACAGCAGACGCCCTGTGCGTCTGTTGTGCCCTCCGATCGGCCTGCGGCTGTGGCCAGCCCGCTCACTGCCCGCGAGGAGGTAGCCCCCCAATCCGTGGTGGATTGGGAGGTCCCCTCAGCGCGTGTCAGGCGGCGTAAGACTTCCCGGGGGACCGAAGTGGAGGCCTCCCCGGTTAGTCTTGCCAACAGATTCGAGGCGCTGTCTGTGGCAGGGGATGTTCCTGATGCGGATGGTGTCGCTTGTCCTGTACTCGCCCCTCTGCCTTCAAGATCGGGCACTCACAGAGGGTGGGTTTGTTGGTAGTTGGGAGCTCCAACGTTAGGCGGGTAATGGAGCCCCTTAGGAAAATGGCTACTAGGGAGGGGAAGAAGTCCAATGTGCACTCCGTGTGCATACCGGGGGGAGTCATTCCGGATGTGGAACGGCTCCTTCCGGATGCCATGAAGAGCACAGGGTGCAGCCAACTGCAGGTGGTGGCTCATGTTGGGACCAATGATGTGTGTCGCTTTGGATCGGAAGAGATCCTCTCTGGTTTTGAGCGGCTATCAGAAGTGGTTAAGACTGCCAGTCTTGCTTGCAAGATGAAAGCGGAGCTCACCATCTGCAGCATTGTCGACAGGACTGACTGCGGACCTTTGGTTCAGAGCCGAGTGGAGGGTCTGAATCAGAGGCTCAGACGGTTCTGCGACCGTGTCGGCTGCAGATTCCTCGACTTGCGCCAAAGGGTGGTGGGTTTTCGGGTTCCGCTAAATAGTTCAGGAGTCCACTACACTCAGGAAGCGGCTACACGGATAGCGGGGGCTGTGTGGCGTGGACTGGGCGGTTTTTTTTAGGTTAGATGGCCTCGGGAATACACAAAATGGGTTTCAGTCTCAAAGGGGGCAGGTCAGACACGGGAAGAAAGTAGACATAAAAACCATTGGTGTAACAGTTATAAATTGTCGTAGCTGTGTTGGGAAAATTCCAGAGCTCCAAGCGCTGATAGAAAGTACTGAGGCACAAATCGTTATAGGTTCTGAAAGCTGGCTGACGCCTGAGATAAGTTCGGCCGAAATTTTTTCAAAGGGCCAAATGGTCTTCAGAAAGGATAGAATAAATAAAACAGGGGGTGGCGTGTTTATTGCTGTTACAAACGGTTTATCCTGCAACGAAATTGAGGCAGATACTTCCTGTGAATTGGTCTGGGTAGAGGTTATACCTGACCACCGAAATAAATTAATAATTGGATCTTTTTATCGGCCCCCTGACTCAGACGATGCGGTTGCAGAAATGTTCAAAGAAAGCTTGAATCATATTTCAAATAGGTATCCGAAGCATACTGTTATAATCGGTGGCGACTTTAATTTACCCTCGATATGTTGGCATAATTACGTATTCAAAACCGGGGGCAAATATAAAACATCGTCCGAACTAGTTCTGAATGCTTTTTCTGAGAACTACTTCGAACAGTTAGTTCATGAACCCACTAGAATAGTACGTGGTTGCGAAAATACTCTTGATCTCCTAGCAACAAATAATCCCGAGATAGTAAAGAGCATCAAAACAGATACAGGGATTAGCGAACATCGAGTTGTAGTAGCGAGAATGAATATCGAAATTCCCAAATGCACCAAAAATAAACGAAAAATATATCTATTCAATAAAGCAGATAAAAATTCGCTTCACGCTTTCCTGAGTGATAGTCTCCAGTCCTTCAAAACTAAAAATGCGAGTGTAGATCAGTTGTGGCTTACATTCAAAGACATAATATCAGTAGCAACCGAGAGATTTATACCAAATAAATTAATAAAAGAGGGGGCTGACCCCCCGCGGTACACAAAACAGGTCAGATCACTGTTGCAGAAACAAAGAAAAACGCATGCAAAATTTAAAAAGACACAGAATCCGCAAGACTGGCAATCTTTTACTGAAACTCGCAACCTAGCGCGGACTTCAATGCGAGAATCTTATAGTTGTTTCCACAACGAAATCCTGTCTCGTAATCTTGCAGAAAATCCAAAGAAATTCTGGTCATATGTGAAGTACACTAGCGGCAAAACACAAACAATACCTTCTCTACGCGATTGCAATAGTAATACTACCGATAACAGTACTGCTAAGGCTGAATTACTAAACACAGCTTTCCGAAATTCTTTCACCAAAGAAGACGAAGTGAACACTCCAGTATTCAATCCAAGAACAGATGCCAGCATGCGAAACTTAGAAGTAGATGTTCCTGGAGTAGTAAAACAACTTAAGTCACTAAACAAAAATAAATCTTCCGGGCCAGATTGTATACCAACTAGATTCCTCTCAGAGTATGCTGATGAAATAGCTCCGTACTTAGCTATAATTTACAACCGATCACTCAGCGAAAGATCCGTACCCAAAGACTGGAAAGTTGCCCAAATTACTCCAATATTCAAGAAAGGCAATAGGAGTGATCCCCAAAATTACAGGCCTATCTCATTGACGTCGATTTGCAGTAGGATTTTGGAACATATACTTTGTTCGAATATTATGTACTACCTCGAAGAGAACGACCTATTAACCAATAGTCAGCACGGATTCAGAAAGTATCGCTCTTGCGAAACACAGCTTGCCCTTTATTCACATGAAGTGTTAAGTGCCATCGACAAGGGATCTCAAATCGATTCCATATTTCTGGATTTCCGGAAGGCTTTTGATACTGTACCCCACAAGCGGCTTCTAATGAAATTGCGTGCTTATGGAATATCTCCCCAATTGTGCGATTGGATTCACGATTTCCTATCAGAAAGGACACAGTTCGTTGTAATTGACGGTAAGTCATCGAGTAAAACAGAAGTGATATCTGGCGTTCCACAGGGAAGCGTTATTGGTCCCCTACTCTTCCTCGTGTTTATAAACGATTTAGGAGATAATCTGAATAGCTCCCTTAGACTGTTCGCGGATGATGCTGTCGTTTATCGGTTAGTGAAGTCAACAGAGGTTCAAAAGCAACTGCAAAGCGATTTAGACAAAATTTCTACTTGGTGCGAAAATTGGCAATTGACACTAAATAAAGAAAAGTGTGAAGTAATACACATGACCACTAAAAGAAATCCACTGAACTTCAATTACGCGATAAATCAGTCAAACCTTAAGGTCGTAAATTCTACCAAATACCTAGGAGTTACAATTACGAACAACTTTGACTGGAGAGAACACATAGAAAATATTGTGGGGAAGGCGAACCAAAGGTTACGTTTCATTGGCAGAACGCTTAGACGACGCACCAGCTCCACCAAAGAGACTGCCTACTTCACACTTGTGCGTCCTCTCTTAGAGTACTGTTGCCCCTTGTGGGACCCTCACCAGGTGGGACTGACGGAAGATATTGAGAAGGTTCAGAGAAGGGCAGCTCGTTTTGTTTTATCACGTTACGGGGGGGAAAGCGTCACGGAAATGTTGCACGAATTTGGGTGGAAATCATTAAAAGAAAGACGTTATTCATTGCGGCGTGATCTGTTTGCGAAGTTTCAATCACCGACTTTTAGTTCTGAATGTGAAAATATTTTGCTAGCACCCACCTACTTAGGGAGACATGACCATCCCAATAAAATAAGAGAAATCAGATCGAAAACGGAACGATTTAGGTGTTCTTTCTTCCCGCGCGCTATTAGAGAATGGAACGGTAGAGAAAAGTTATGAAGGTGGTTAATGAACCCTCTGCCAGGCACTTAAATGTGATTTGCAGAGTATCGATGTAGATGTAGATACTGCTGACCCCCTCATCTCAATGTTATCATACGATACAGTCTGCCTGGTCCTCTCATCTGAAAGTCATCCTACGATACCGTCTGCGTCGGATCCGGAATCGTGTGGTTCATTAGTGATAAAAGTTGCGTGTGAAGTTAGTTAAAAATGAAATAGCCAGCCTAGGAATCAGTGTAGGACAGTGTCTCGGTGATACTGTGATTAAAACAAGTGATAATTAGTGAAATCTAAGAGATATGTATAAGACGTTTCCAGACAGTTCTATAAACAATAGTTTTGTCATTGTATGTTATTTCAATAAATAGACAGATAAATGGTAAAAACTTTTGTATCTACATAAAGACATTAAAATAAATAGCATTGTATGTATGTTAGGCTCATAAACAAGTTGTGTAGACCAGCTAATTGAGTAATTAATGTAAGTCGAGATTTGTATATTGTAGTTTCTTTGTATATACTGACTGACATGAGATTTTAAACCTAGTTTATTGAAAATATAATTGATAGTTCAATGTATGTTAGGAACATGTACTCATTAACATGTACTCATTAACTAATTAATTGATATTTAACATTGCACTTTGTTGTTAACAGAAAGATCGGAAATTTCGTCTTAAAAATACATGCGCCATCTACAATTATTGTATGCATAGTTTTCATATTATATTGTGATTATTTTTGTATACATGAAATGTTTTATTTGCATGATCGGTAATAGAAAATCAGTATATTCAATTGTTATGAACAATGGATAATGTAACGTCATTAATGTCGATGTCATATATTTGCCTCACCGCCTTGCGTGGAGAGGGTTCGAGTTTTGGCTTTTCTAAAGTGCACTGGAATCTATGTCACTCTGTGTTTCGAAATGGAAGTACTACCATGCTGATGCTTTGTAATTTGTATATGTTTTGAAGTTGTTATATTTTGGTGGAGAAGAGAAGTTTGATTCAAATTAAAGAAGAAGTGAAAAATTGTACCTACGAGTTTTTATTTCTACCACGACGCCCCAGGAGAATAATGTTGCAGCGAGCCGAACCCCCATACATCTCAATGTTTAAAAGATGAGTATTATGTTGGAAAGTGGTAGAATGAAATGTAAATTACTTATATAGTATATAAATGTTTTAGGATGATGTGATTCTGTAACATATCGCCGTAACTCTCACCCATCACGGTAGCAGTTACAAAACCAGAATCATGCAGTTCCTCAAAGAAAAAAGGCCCAATAACAGTGGATGTGGTAAATCCAACCCATACCATGACTTCCTCAGCATGCAATGGAGTTTCCACGACAGTTCTAGGATTTTTGGTAGCCCAAATTCTGCAGTTGTGGGTGTTGATAGACCCTCGGAGCTTGAAATGAGCTTCGTCAGTCCACAACACATTACTCAACCAATCGTCATCTTCCGCCATCTTTTGAAACCCCCAACCGCAAATGCCCTCCACTTCATTAAATCACCAGGTAACAGTTCATGATGCCGATGGATTTTGTAAGGATAGCATCGGAGGGTACGCCTAAGTACCAACCAAACATTAGTGTAAGCACCATCTGTCGGACATTTTTTGAACTTCGATTTTTGTTTGGTTCTAATAAAACCCCATGTCATTCCAAGCATGTGTGTCAATTTTTACCTCTGTCTACATTATTCCGTGATTTATTAAGTTTTCAAATTTATACTGACTTTTTGATCACCCGGTATATAGTCCATTGTTGTTTGGCAAAATGACGAAGCATTACCAGCCATTTTGGAATGGCTGAGCGCACTAAGGTGCCTTGCTAAGGAGTGTGGAGTATGACAGTAGACGTAGAATGCACTGACAAAATATGCATTGTTACTTCATGTCCAAGTTAGAATACATGCCATAAGACTTTCAAAATATGATATCAATGTAAAGGAAACAAAGTAATTTGAAAATTTAATTAATAAATTATTGTCAAATGTCTAACTTAGTAGTAAACAGTTTGAAAAGTTAGTTATGGTAAATTAAACATATCCTGCCCTATTATGCCATATGGAGTCATCTGAAATTTCCCTACAGTAACAGAAAAAAGGAAAAATAAATAAATAATTCTAATGAATATACATTACTCCAGCGTATAGAAATAAAATTTGGACTGGAAAGAGTTAAAATGAACACTGTACGAGAAGCAATGTGGAACAACTTGGAAGCAACTGTGTATTTACTTCACAAGAGGAGGAATCCCTTGTACAACATTTTATAAAATTAAGTGAATTCAGTTTCCATATGTCCACAATTGACCTTTGATGCATTGTAATAATATATCTTTATTCATGAGGCTGTAAAGAAATGAGGTTCATTAAAAGCCGTGGAAAATGTTGGGCTGAATCAATTGTTCAGACACTCCATGATGAATTACCGCACATATTTACAAGTAATATTAAGTGAAGTAGAGCTACTGTGAACAGAGATGTCACAAATTTATACTTTGGTAACACTGAGAAGAAACTGGAAGTTATTGCTCCTGAAAAATATTAACAATTTTGATGAGACAAACATAGCTGATGACCCTCAAAAGATAAGGGTCTTGTCTAAACAGGATATACATATCTCAAAGTAATAATGAATTAAAGCGAGTGTTGGTATCTCTTATGATGTGTGGGAATGTGGCTGACAAGATATATTCACCAGAGAAAGGCAGAGAAAATGTGGGATGCTTGGATGGAAGGTGATGCTCTAGGAGCCAGATATAACTGTACAAAAAGCAGTTGGTTTGGCAGAACCAGTTTTGAAGACTTTCACCTAAGCTCAAGAAGGAAGGAAGGAAGAAAGAAAGAAAGAAAGAAGGAAGGAAAGAAGGAAGGTCATTATAGGGGAAAAATCAAAGTGATAACATTAGGGATATTAAGATGTGTGATATTTCATTCATTGCCTTACCTACAAACACCACATGTCTGAACAAACCTCTGGAATTGTCATATTTTCGCCCAATAAAAATCTACTGTTGTCAGATACTAGATGAATACACATGAACATTGTGGTACTCAATAATCCTGAAAGACGTTTTCCCATTGCTGTTAAAAGAAGTTGGTTGGCTGACAATGGACCTTCTAATTTGAAAGCTGAATTCAAACAATCAGGACTACACTTTTTGAACACAAATGCAGTTTTAAGTAGGTTAGCACATAATGAATTCAATGTCTCACAATTATTAGTAACTGCTTCTTTCATAGATCATCTTGAATCAGTGAAGGCACAAAAAACTCTTACAAACTATGATTGAACTGGTCTTATTAGAAGAAGAAAAACTTCACAGTCGAGCCATAGAAGAGCATATTTGCTGCAAATGTTGTTGATCATTCAGCCAACAATGACTAAGAAAATATGGCTGATCTTTTAAGAATTTCACATACTCAGAGGAGATTTACAGTAAGTATACATCATGCACATTATTCACCTTTACTTTTATTATTGGCATTAAGGCAATGAGGTTCACATTACATTTTAATTTTCAGGTTCCCAAGATGACCATGGCTAGTAGTAGCGATGAGGATACAGCATTGTTTGTTCAGGATGACAATGATACCTTTATATGAGCACATCAGAAGAAAGCATCAACAATTTAATTATTGATTACATACCTCAAGTGGGTGATAATGTGATAGTTCAGGATGAGGTGGAATGCTGCCTGGTATTGTACTGAATGTGGGTAAAGGAGGCATCACAGTCAGCCATATGAAGAGAGGTGCAAATTATTGGAAATTGCCAAATGTAAAGGATATTTTAACATAAAAAAATCACATATTATTTGTAAAATTAGTGTGCCAGAAGGTCTCTTCAAAAAGGGATTTGCACAGAACCCTACAGCTAAAATCCAGGTGTGGTATAAAGGAGTAGACTGTTGATTTCTTATAACATTGTGCCAGATGGGCTTGAGGGAGTTTTGAGCAAGCGTTTCCTTCGTATCGTGACTTCATTTTTTATTAAAACAATTTCTACACCCTCATGAGTGAAAGAGTTAAAATAACAATAATAATAGTAAAATTTTTAAAAATGTGAATTATAAAATAAGGTTATGCATTAAAATATGTTAAAAGTATATAGTTGTAGGAAGTTACAGCACTGAATGTGTTGAGTAACCAAAAATATAGGTAAAAGTGCAATTACATTATGAATAGTTTCTTCATAATGGATAGATGGTAAAGGTGTTATGAATGACAGGAATTGAAAGCAGGTACAAGCAACGAATTCTGTCTTTTGCTTCATAAAAAAATCTGCATTGTGGCACTGTTTACATTGTACAGTTTCATTCCAGCCTCACCAGATATATTAAAATCTTGACATCAATGAAAATGGCAACACAGTTTTGACATGCAATAGTATAAATCTGCTTGCTGCCTATTTCACATACAGAAATTAGAAATTTCTTATTAGGTTACTGTGTAACCGCATACTCTAAAATTGCGACAAATTCATAGAAAATGACAAAGTATTTTATGAAACCTAATAACTAATAAATGACATTCTCATGGATCCTCTATATCTGTGTCATCGTGGTAAAATTGAAAGGTACATCAACTTCATGTATGAAACAAAAGAAATTAAAAATACCATTCTTACTAGTTGTTTGCACTGGACTCATGACTGGCCCTACCTGACTACCCACCATTCATTGCATCATTAGACCCATCTATACTGCAGTGTTACTGCTTCTGTATGACTGTGCTGGTAGCAATTCACTGCCATTTAGCTGATTGGTACTGGAGTATGTAGTGTAACTCGTTACACAACACACAAAAAAGTCAACTCTCTAATTGATTTCAACCAAATATAAAAGATATTGGATGTTATCAAATTAAATAGTGCTGTTAGCTGTAAGGAGCCAGTGGTTTTAAACAGTTCAAGATAAAATGCCCCAAATCTTTTAAAATTCAGCATAGTTGCCACTAGTCACTTGGCAAATTTAAACACATTGGACAAATGCACAAAACCACCAGAGTTAGTGGGAAAACCACTAGATTGGCAACACTGCTTAATAGTAATGTAATTAATTTTTACTGTGTGATATCTAATTTATATACATTATAAAAAAGGCTGCATGAGTGTATGTATGTCCCCATCTCCTTCAAAACTACTAGTCTTTTTCAACCAAATTTGGTACACATAATGCTTGCGACATAAGAATCACCACTGTGTGTTTTATAACCTCCTAGCTGCCATAAGAGCGAATATAGGGGTAAAAACGTGTTTTCCAGCACCTGAAACATAGGCTGCCCTGCACAACCTCTTTGTTAAGTGCGAATAGTATCAGCCTGCCATATTGACCTGCTCTCCAGGCAGTCTACATGTCAGGGGCAAGAACTAATGTGAGAAGTGGAGGATGAGATGGACAGAGAGAATGAGGAGGACGAGATGGACAGGAGACGTGGAATTGGACAGAAAAAGAGGGAACATGATGAGATGAACAAAAGAGAAGGAGATAGGTAAGGAGTTGTGAAGAAATAGCCAGATACAGGCAAGGGGAGAAGCTGTACCGAGAAAGGGCAGAAGAGAATTGGTCGGAGAGGTTGGATGAAGAAGAAGATGGTCGAAGAGAGGGGGATGAAGACTTGGAAAGAGAGAGGGGGGGGGAGAGGACAAGCTGGACAGAGAGAAGTGTGATAAGAAGATGGACAAACAAGAGTAGTAGGAGATGGAATGAGAGAAATGTTAAGAAGAGATGGATTCCAAGAGATGATGTACAGACAGACTTGGTTATAACAGATGGGCATAGAGAGAGGGGGATAAGGAGCAGGAGAGATAAAGGAAGATATAATCGGAGCATACATATGGAACTGAGGGATGATGAGGAGATGAGCAAAAATGTAGTGGATAGGAAGAGACCTGTGAGGGAGAGATTTACAAAGGTGTGAGACACTGGAAAGGAGAAAACTGCCAGATAGTGGGGAGGAGGACATTCAGTATAGAGGAGGGAGGGGGAAGGGAGGGTTGGAGAGGAGGAGTGAGGGTGGGATGGTCATAAATTAAGGGGGGGGGGGGGAGGAAGAAGAAATGCATACAAAAAGTATGTGCAGGGAATGAACATACAGAAAGAGGAGAGATGAGATGGACAGAGAGGTGGAAAAATGAGATATGTGTGCATGAGATGTCATAGTCATAATGCACTGTCAAACATATGATGTCATAAAGAATATTAGATGAAAAAAAACTGTCTTCATGGGGCAAGACTTTATTCACACAATATAAATGAATATTTAGTGATTGCAACAAACTTTACACATAATGTCCAACCTTTATGGTGCTATTTCTCACTGACATCCTCACCAAAATGATGAAAGGAAATAAAATATCTTGCTTACTGGAAAAAATATATATCTGGGCATTGTCGGGTTTTGCAACTAGTTAGCAATGAAATACTCAAGTAAAAAGTTCACACTAGAATAATGAATCACCTCAATGCTGCACACAAAGCAGACACATGTACATTTGTATCCACTTGCTATGCAAGTCATATGTAAAAGAGGATTGTTGGTGCCACCAGCTGTCAAGAGGTCGCAAGTGCAGGGAAATTTGAAACCTGGACAGAATGCAAAAACCTGATCAAACACTCTGCAAACGCCATCCAAACTAGGACAAATCCAGGGAAACCTGAATGGATGGCAACCCTATCTTTACATCACTTCACTGTTGGATTATTTGCTTGCAAGGTAATCCTTTAAAATTACATCCTGAGTCATAGTGTCTGTTATAATGTTTTTTCTTAAACTGCAAGCAGATAGCGATATTGTAACGTATTAAAATAATTACTTACAATATTTAGCATAAATTGGGGCAACCCAAATCATTGCATACAATGCACGGGCTGTAGGCTGTCTCCCTGTCTACTTGACCATCTCGGCCTGCATGCTTCACTTTGTCTAACATTGTAGGCAAACAGGTGTACTGTAACCATCAGTGATATCAAACTTTTTGTATTTCCGCACAAGCTGGTGGCAAGTGGGTGAGAAATATAAATCTTTATTGTTATCAGTTCTCTTGGAGAATGACTGCTACAGTATTCATTAAAGCTGACTAGTTTCAGGAAATATAGAATCAATTATGATAGTGCTCTCAAGAGTTGGACTAATGTGAATGCAGAATATTGACAGACAGAATTATAAGATTTTTTTTCCTTTAGCAGAAAATAAGACGTACTAAAGTTGTTGTTGTGGTCTTCAGTCCGGACACTGGTTTGATGCAGCTCTCCATGCTACCCTGTCCTGTGCAAGTCTCTTCATCTGAAAATAAGTTCAGCAACCTACATCCTTTTGAATCTGATTACTGTATTTGTCCCTTGGTCTCCCTCTACAATTTTTATCCCACATACTTCCTTCTTATGCTAAGTTGACAATTCCTTGATGTCTCAGAATATGTCATACCAATTTATCCCTTCTCTTAGTCAGGATATGCCAGAAACTCCTTTTCTTCCCAATTCTGTCAAGCACCTCATTAGTTACGTGATCTACCCATTTACTCTTCATCATTCATCTGTAGCACCACATTTCAAAAGCTTCTATCATCTTTTTATCTGAACTCCTTATCGTTCACGTTTCACTCCTATACAATGCTACACTCCAGACAATTGCTTTCAGAAAGATTTCCTAACATTTAAATTAATATTGAATGTTAACAAGGTTCACTTCTTTAGAAACGCTTTTCTTCCCATATCCATTCTGCATTTTATATCTTCTCTACTTCGGCCAGCAGAAGTTATTTTGCTACCCAAATAACAAAACTCATCCTCCACTTTTATTGTCTGATTACCTAATCTAATTCCTGACACTAGATTCCATTATCTCTGTTTTACTCTTGTTAATGTTCATCTTATATATTACTTTCAAAACACTGTCCACTCCATTCAATTGTTCTTCCAGATCCTTTGTAGTCTCTGACAAAATCACTTAGTAGAGTAAGAACAAATTTTAATAGGGACCATGGTGAGGCCCTCTCTTGGTGCCCCTGTGGTTCTTACAGTAACCCAACCCAGTGGAATAGACTTCCCAGGTACACAAATGCCTCAGAGACCTCGTAAGTGACAGAACCTATTAAGTTGTCCTCGAGAATAAGTATTCATCATAGACAGGGAAGCAGGAAAGAAGATTAGGGTTTAACATCCGGTCGACAGCATGGCCACTAGAGATGGAGCTCACACTCGGACTGTTTGAGTAAGGATGGAGAAGGAAATCAGCTGTGCCATTTCAAAGAAACCATCCCAACACTTGCTTCGAGTGACTTCCCTAAATCACAGAAAATCTAAATCAGGACGGCCAGAGGTGGATTTGATCCACTGTCCAAATGCGAGTCCACTGTGTTACCACTGTGCCACTTTACTCAGTTATCTTAATAAGTGCCACAAGGAAGTGTGATAGGATCACTTTTGTTTTCTATCTTGTTAAAGTGTCTGACAGACGGAGTGAGTAGCAATCTGCATTATTAAGTGACTGTAGTAGGCTCCTTCGCCTGGTGAGTAATCTTCGTCTATTTAAAATAAAAATAGAAAAGAGATGACTTACCAAAAGGACCGGCTCGTCGAGAGAAACAAATAAAATCACACACAAACACACATACAAGCTTTCGCCACCACTGGCAGCTTCTTCAGGAAAAAGAGGAAAAAAGGGGAGGAAAAGGGAAGGATATGGGTTTTAAGAAAGTGGAAAAGGAGTCATTCCAATCCCAGGAGTGGAAGGACTTACCTTAGGGGAAAAAAGGAAGGTAAACAAATACACACACACTCAGACATATCGAAACGCAAACACACCTAGGCAGGCATTTGTGAAAAGCAAAGAAGTTGGACAGAGATACCAATTGAGGCAGAGGCTCTGTCCACAGAACCAAGGCAAAGATGCTAAGATAGTGGGCGGGAATTTGAGTTAGCGGAGATTGAGACCAGGTGGGCAACGAGAGGAGAGAATAAGCTGAAGGGCAAGTTCCCATCTCCGGAGTTCTGAAAGGTTGGTGTCGGTGGGAAGTATCCAGATAACCCGGACGGTGTAACACTGCGCCAAGATGTGCTGGCCATGCACCAAGGCATGTTTAGCCACAGGGTGATCCTCATTACCAACAAACACTGTCTGCCTGTGACCGTTCATGCGAATGGACAGTTTGTTGCTGGTCATTCCCACATAGAACGCTTCACAGTGCAGGCATGTTAGTTGGTAAATCACGTGGGTGCTATCGCAAGTGGCTCTGCCCTTGATCGTGTACACCTTTCGGGTTACTGGACTGGAGTAAGTGGTGGTGGAAGGGTGCATAGGGCAGGTTTTACAACGGGGGCGGTTGCATGGGTAGGAGCCAGAGGGGAGGGAGGTGGTTTGGGGGTTTCATAGGGATGGACTAGGAGGTTACAAAGGTTAGGTGGGCGGCGGAAAGACACTCTCGGAGGAGTGGGGAGGATGTCATTAAGGATGGATCTCATTTCGGGGCAGGATTTAAGGAAGTCGTATCCCTGCTGGAGAGCCACATTCAGAGTCCGCTCCAGTCCCGGAAAGTATCCGGTGACAAAAGGGGCACTTCTGGGATTCTTCGGTGGAAGGTTCTGGATTTGGAGGAATGAGGAGGTGGCTCTGGTAATTTGCTTCTGAACCAGATCAGGAGGATAGCTGCGGGATGTGAAAGCTGTTATTAGGTTATTGGTGTACTGGTTCAGGGATTCGGGACTGGAGCAGACTCTTCTGCCACGAAGACCTAAGCTGTAGGGAAGGGAACGTTTGATATGGAATGGATGGCAGCTGTCATAATGGAGGTACTGTTGTTTGTTGGTAGGTTTGATGTGGACGGATGTGTGAAGTTGGCCGTTGGACAGATGGAGGTCGACATCAAGGAAAGTGGCATGGGATTTGGAGTAGGACCAGGTGAATTTGATGGGACCAAAGGAGTTGAGGTTGGAGAGAAAATTCTGGAGCTCTTCTTCACTGTTAGTCCAGATCATGAAGATGTCGTCAATGAATCTGTACCAAACTTTGGGTTGACAGGCTTGGGTTTCCAGGAAGGCTTCCTCTAAGCGTCCCATAAATAAGTTTGCATACGAGGGAGCCATCCTGGTTCCCATGGCTGTTCCCTTTAGTTGTTGGTATGTCCGGCCCTCAAAGGTGAAGAAGTTGTGGGTTAGGATGAAGCTGGCTAGGGTATTAAGGAAAGAGGTTTTAGGTAGGGAAGTGGGTGGTCGGCGTGAAAGGAAATACTCCATCGCAGTGAGGCCCTGGGCATGTGGGATATTTGTGTATAAGGAGGTGGCATCAATGGTTACAAGGATGGTTTCAGGAGGTAACAGGCTGGGTAAGGATTTCAGGCGATCGAGGAAGTGGTTGGTGTCTTTGATGAAGGATGGGAGACTGCACATGATGGGTTGAAGGTGTTGGTCTATGTAGGCAGAGATTCGTTCTGTGGGGGCTTGGTAACCGGCCACAATTGGCCGGACTGGATGATTAGGTTTGTGAATCTTAGGAAGTAGGTAGAAGGTAGGGGTGCGAGGTGTCAGTGGGGTCATGAGTTTGATGGACTCGGGTGAAAGGTTTTGTAGGGGGCCTAAGGATCTGAGAATTCCCTGAATCTCTGCCTGGACATCAGGAATTGGGTCTTCTTGACAGACTTTGTAGGTAGTATTGTCTGAAAGCTGGCGCAGTCCCTCAGCCACATACTCCCGCCGATCAAGTACCACGGTCGTGGCTCCCTTGTCGGCAGGGAGAATGACGATGGAATGGTCAGCCTTCAGATCACGGATAGCTCGGGATTCAGCTGCGGTAATGTTGGGAGTAGGATTAAGGTTTTTCAGGAAGGACTGAGAGGCAAGGTTGGAAGTAAGGAATTCCTGGAAGGTTTGAAGGGGGTGATTTTGAGGGAGAGCGGGTGGGTCTCGCTGTGATGGAGGACGGAACTGTTCCAGGCAGGGCTCAAAAGGAGCCATTCCAATCCCGGGAGAGGAAAGACTTACCTTGGGGGAAAAAATGGAGGGTAAACAAATGCACACATGCCCACACATTCACACAGACACAAGTACACCTAGGCAGACATACTGTAGAAAGCAAAGAAGTTAAGTTATTTAATAACTTGTGTCTGTGTCTGTGTGAATGTGTGGGCATGTGTGCATTTGTTTACCCTCCATTTTTTCCCCCAAGGTAAGTCTTTCCTCTCCCGGGATTGGAATGGCTCCTTACCCCCTTCCTTAAAACCCTCATCATTTCCTTTTCCCTCTCCTTCCCTACTGCCTGAAGACGCAACTGGGTTGCGAAAGCTTGCGATTGTTTGTGTGTGTGTGTGTGTGTGTGTGTGTGTGTATTCATTTATTTATTTGTGATGCTGTCACACCTGTGCTCCTTCGCCTGGTGAGTAATCTTCATCTATTTTATATATATATATATATATATATATATATATATATATATATATATATATATATATATATATATATATACACACACACAAATGAGTATGTAAAGCAATCCTATACAGCATTAGGACCGAGATGTTTGACAAAGTCACACTGACTAAATATGTAGGTGTAACATCGCAAAGCATCAGAGAAAGTAGAATGAATATGTAAGGAAGGATGTGGGGAAGACCGATGATTGTTTTTCTGAGAGTATTTTGGGAAAATATGGATTATCTGTAAAGGAAACCATAAACAGAACAATAGTGAATCATGTTCTTGAGTAATACTCAAGGATCTCTATTAGATCTGTTTAAAGGAAGACATAGAAGCCATTCAGAAGTGGGCTGCTAGATTTGTTACTGGTAGGTTCGAAAAGCATGCAGGTGTTACGGAGCCGATTCCATAACTCAAGGGATAATTCCTAGACAGCAAACGACATTCTTTCCAAGAAAAACTGGGAAATTCAGATGGCAGCTATTGAAGCTGATTGCAGGATGATCCTAGTGCTGCTAACTTGTATTTTTTGTAGGGACCAAAAAATAAGAGAAATTAGAGCTCTTACACAGAAGTACAGTGCAACTGGAACAGAAAAGTAAATGATGCGTAGTGTGTTATTTGTTGTCCACGTTTCACTCTTGCACAAGCCTACACTCCAGAGAAATGCTTACAGAAAAAACTACCTAACTCTTCAATTAATATTAAACGTTAACATATTTCACTCCTTTAGAAATTATTCTCTTTCCAAAGACATTCTGTATTTTATACTTTCTCTACGCCATCCATCAGGAGCTATTTAACTGCCAAAACAATAAAACTTATTTACTACCTTTATTGTTTCATTTCCTAATCTAACTCCCTTGGAATCACCTGATTTGACTACATTCCATTATCCTTGTTTTGTTCTTGTTGTGGCGTAAAGTCAGTGCACATGCCAGACACATGAGAACAACAGTGGAGAAGGCAACGGACGACCGGCTGCCAATCACATGCTGGTGCCACGCATCCTGGAGGGAGTAACCTAGAAGTGCGCCCTCTACAAGCGGCTATATCTAGGTCGACATGTGTCTGGAAGACCCCATCTTAACTCGGCTGCGAAATAGACAGTCACTAGGACTCAGCACAGCTAGCATCAAGGAAGAAGAACTAAACAGTTATTGTTAACAATTATATATTTTTGATGACGTTACAGCGTTCAATGAATGAAATAAATCGCAATTGGCGAACGCTGTAACGTCGTCAAAAATTTGTAATTATATACAAGCCGAGCTGGGCTCCTGATGACAATTGATTGTGTCTCGATCCCTCAAGGTTTCTTCTCGCTGATGCGGGGAATACAGTATTGTGGGTGCAAGCATTACAGAACAAATAGGCTATGGCATAGGAAAGAGACAGCGTGGCGAATGGAGATTTGGGTTTGGTGGGAGGCGTACAGGGAAGAGTCCTCTGCAGTCGGGCTGGTCACTGTGTCCTCAGTGGTGGAGTGGTCAATGCGTTGCCTAGTAAGCAGGAGATTCCGGGTTCAAATAAAACCGGCCAGGCACAAATTTTCATTCGCCACACTTTGGTATTCCATCTAAACCTTCTACAGTGAAGCCATAACTGATCGCAAATTGCGATTTATTTCATTTTCAGTTATTGTTAATGTCCATCTTATACCCTCCTTTAAAGACACTATCCATTCCATTCAGCTGCTCTTCCAGGTCCTTTACTATTTCTGACAATATTACAATGTCACTGGCAAACTCTTGCAGATATACATTCAATCAGGTGCTGGAAGTTTTCTTGGGGAATGGTAGTCCATTCTTCATGCAGTGCTGCACCGACGAGAGGTTTCAATGTGAGTAGGTGAGGCCGGGCACAAAGTCGGCATTCCAAAACACCCCCCATGTGTTCTATAGGATTAAGTCAGGACTCTATGCAGGCCAGTCCACTACAGGGATGTTATTGTCCTGTAACCACTTCCCCATAGGAAGTATTATAAACAGGTGTCGCACGTTTTGCCAGATACATGACAAGTAGCTGGGTGTATGTTGCAAATGCAAAGCTGTATGATAAGTAATAGTGAAATGTATAATCTATACTAATAATAAATCTGTAAATATAGGCCTGTCGCTGTTCCCTTCAATCTTCAAAACAACTGGACGAATCTTGATGCAATTTTTACAGGAAACATGGGAAAATTTTGGGTCAACATATAGGCATAATTTTATCAAAATCAGATTACGGAAAAAAAAAGATATCGTAAATTTAAGTGTTTTCAGTAACCGCCATGTCTGTTTGTTCAACTATTAAAAACCTCTTATCTCGAAAACTACTTCACCAATTTGCATGGGGTTTTCACAAGTAACTTGAGTGTTACTCGCGGTAACATATAAACTTCCTTTGATAAAAATCGGGTCACGGAAAAAAAGAATATCATAATTTGAAATTATTTATCTACAACCGTCATGTCTGTCTGTCTCTTTGAACACGTTTATCTCCAAAACTACTTGACGAATTTTCATGGGGTTTTCACACGTAACTTGAGCACATCGTGTGGTTATATAAAGGCTTCAATAATTAAAATTGGATCAGAGAAAATGAAGATATCATAATTTAACCATTTTTTAAAAGCCTTCGTGTATGTCTATTTGTTTAAGGTAATCTCCAAAAGTACTACACGAACTTTCATGGGTTTCCACAAGTAAATTTGGAATAGTTTGGAGAGTAACATAGGCTACATTTCATCAAAATCGGATCAGAGGAAGGAAAGATATCTTAATTTGAAGTTTTATGTGTATACTATGCTTATAAGTATGTTGTAGTTCAGTAAATCTCCAAGAATACTATACGAACTTTCGTGGTGTTTCATAGGTCAACTGAGAATTCCTTGGGGCAACAATAAGCTTCCTTTCATTAAAATCTGATCAGGGGAAGAAGAGATATCGTAATTTCTAGTTTCTGGTGTTCGCAAGTGCTTGAATTGCAGCGTAGTATAGCAAGGATCCGATAGAGGCGCTGTGCGTAACGTAGTATACCAAATAATTAATAGATGGCGATGTTGCGTTTTTTATTCACTTAACTTAGGTGTAACACACTCACACAAGGGCTACGATTTTCCTTACGGCAGCGGTGTTGTGTACTGATGTTGGCAATGGCCGTTGAATTCTTTTAGAAAATAGGCATGTACAATGAGGGGAATAATTATTTGTGTTGATGATGAAATAAATTAATAATGTTGTTCCGATCAGTGAATTAATGATACCCCCAGGGCTCAAAATTTACACAGTCATCTGTTTTAACCAAACAAAAAAGGACCAAGATAAAGTCAACGATTAATATATTTTTCCCGATATTACGTGACATTTCCACCTTAATGTTCAGAACACGAAAACTGTTCTGCGCATTTGAATGCTCACTCCAGAGATATTTCTGCTCTGTGCCTGCCACTAGAGATAATATACACACGAGAGCAACAAACTAATCAGAAACCTCTCTGCTTTCATAATTGTTCCGTACAATATTGAGAGTAAAATTTGAAATTACTTACTTTTACTGCGGACTACATTGAGATAGATACAGATGTCTTCTTTTGCACAGAAAATTGTACTTAGTGTTCTGAATATATAGTTCTATTCCAGAAGGTCGATATCAATTTCGTGCTTTACGAAGTAATCACTGCAGTACTTGGGGACATGTATTATGTGAAAGTGTGGCCGCTGCTGCTAACACGTCGAGACAATTCACCGGAAATACTATATTTAATGGAAAATTCTATACAGATGATCAGCTGACGGCATTCCTTCAACAATTACCCAAAACTTTATTGCACATTGACACCACCATGACATTTTATTTATACAGACATGAACTGCTGTGTTGATGTAATTACCAAACTTTCAACATTCGTCGAGTTTTCGATAATAGGGAGCACTGCATACAGAATAACTTCATTGTCCCCAGTGCAACACTACAACATACTAATACTTCAGCATACACTTACAGTTTAGTACTACACCACAGAACCAATACATTGCACCGTTATTATTATTATTATTATTATTATTACTATTTTTCATCTCAACGATAGGAGTGTTTTCAGAAGTTTACGCCAAACAGACAATTTCACACCGCAAACTTTATGAACACAAACTAACATTAAATTTACATCGTTCCAGAGTACGGACTTAAATTAATTTCACTTTTTGCATGAAAAACTTTATGAACATTCAGCGTTTTCGACAATGACTTCTTCTTAAATTTGACATCTTGGGTAGGAAAACTGAGTTTATTGACAGAGCGATCCAACAAGAATTCCATTTTTGCTGACCTAGGTCCGGAACCCTAGAAACCATGATACACACAGGTTCCTCTTTAACAACCGTTGCGAAGCACGGGCATATAAGCTAGTATGATTTACTATTTCTTTAATACCTACATAATCATAAAACCAATAACATTAAAAAGAGGAACTAAATAATGTGACTGATGAGGCAGCAGCTTCTTTCAAAATGGCAGTTATCTTCCTACTTTACTTACTAAGTATGAACAGAATTAAATGGAACTATGATATTTAAGGGCATACAACTGCTCAGGTCATTAGCACCGACCCTGAACGAGGATTTACTAAAAAACAGAGTTAAGACAACTGCTGATTAGGATGATACCAGAAAATTGCTAAAACCATAGTGTAAAATACATCAAGAGGAGGAATTAAATGTCCTTTGATAAATTAGTCATCTGTATAAAACACAAGACCCAAGCAGCTGCTCGTGCGTCGTCGGCTAAAATTTCCTCTAGAGTGTTTGGCAGATTGATTGCACAAAGGACATGATTAAAATTAAAACAGGATAGTAAAATATGATGCACCATCAGCAGGTGACCACAGGAACACAATGACGTAGGGTCCCCCGTCACCAAGTGGCGGTGCCTGAACCAGCAATGTCTGATCCGCAACTGGGCCAAGATTACTTCCTCTCGTCGAGACGGACATCAGGAGGTCTTCCAAGTCATTGGGATCAGTTTAATGGTTCTAAGCTTATTGGCATGAAGCAAGGACCACAAACTATGCCACGACGATAAAATGCGTCGGAAAATAGACCCTTTAAAATCACTGGATGGGACACAGAGGGAAGCTGTCCGAGGTAGGAGGGTTGCAGCCCTGGCAGCAGCATCAGCAGCTTCGTTCCCAGGCACCCCTATATGGCCAGGTACCCACAGGAAGCAAACGTGATAACCGTTGTACGCTGACAATTGAAGGGAGCGTTGGATTCAGTGTACGACAGGATGTATTGGATACTGGTCTTTAAGACTCTGAATGGCACTGAGAGAGTCAGAGCAGATGACAGAGGTGCGGAGAAGAAAACATTTACCTGCAGGAGAAAGGTTCTTCAGCATCTGAATTGCATCAGGCCCCAGAGCAGAAGATCGAGACAGGGCGAGAGCACATTCGAGCTCCTTCATGGTGAAGGTGGCATTATAACTTTCACGAAAGTGAGATTCGAAGGAAGGTGGCTGTGCCCATTTTCAAGGGAGGAAGACAGGATGGTAATAAGCGGAGATCGAAACTGCTGCAAAAGATTGGCCTAAAGTGTTGGATGATATATCTGCAGGTTCCATGAAGACTTCATTTGTGACAGTCAGGCCAGGAACCTGGAAGTGGACCTTAGTGCCAGATAACCAGCACCACCCCCCCTCCCCGCCCCAGACAACTGAAGAAGGAGTAAATCTGCTGAACAGCATGCTTTTTTGCTTTCCTTGATGACAAGACAGCAATGCACTCACAGACATTTGTAACTGATACAGTTCGCCATCGTTGGGTGGCGTTGGAAGGTACGTAGAGCACGTCACCGGGCTCTAATAGTGTCACTACATGCCGCAGTCCACCAGGGGTCTGGAACTTCATGTGGAGAAGACAAAGTACATGGTATAGAATATTCGGCAGCATTAAGAAAAACCTCCATGAGGAATTCGACCTGACTGTCACAGCTGGGAAAGTTCTGATCGTGAAAAACTGCCATGGAGGAAAAATGTCCCCAGTCAGCTTTCGAGATGCTATAGCAAGTGGAGCATGGAGATGAGGTATGATGAAGGAGATGGATTATACAGGGGAATTGGTCGCTCGAGTATGTATCAAAGAGAGCATACCACTCAAACCATGCACAAATTGAGCAGTACATATAGAGAGGTCCAAGTGAGAATAGGTATGCATTGTGTCTGAAAGAAAGGTTGATGCACCAGTGTTTAGGCAAACAAAATTAAGATGGTTGAAAAGATCTGCTAAAAGGGGGCCTTTCTGGCAAGAGCCTGGATAGGGGGTAGTGGGCGTTAAAGTCACCAATCAACAAAAAGGGAGTAGAAAGCTGAGCAACGAGTTGCAGCACATCTGCCCTAGTAAAGGCAGATGGGTATAGATATTGCAAAGAGAAAAGGAAGAGGTTGGGAAGAGTGATGCGGATGGCAACTGCCTGTAGGTGAGTGCGCAATGAGATGGGATGGTAATAGATGTCTTCTCGAATGAGTAACATAACCCCTCCATGGGCTGGAATACCTTCCACAGGGGGCAGGTCAAAGTGTATGGAGGTATATTGTGAGAGATCTATGTAACTTCATTTCTTGGAGACTGACCTTGAATGGACAGTGCAATCTCAGGAGTAGTTTTAATTTCCCTCTGTTGGAACGAAGTCCTAGAATATTCCATTGAAGGAGACCCATGAAGGAAGTGAGAGCAGAAAAAGAAGAAAAACCTAGAGATCGGATGGCCGCTGAGGACCTGACTGCAAGGGAGCACTGCTACGGCAATCAGCAGGGGTAGAGTCATGTTCCATTGGTTTGTCTGGAGTTTGTGCTGCCTTCCGGGGTTTATCGGCAGGGGCAGCTTCCTCCACCAGTAAAGGGCCGGCTGATCGGCTAGCAGTAGCACGCCCCGGTGAGACAGAGGAAGACCAGGGGTTGCTTCTGTTCGGTGGCATGACAGATGAGTCGCGCCGTGGCAGGGAAGGAGAAGAACTCTTTTCCTTGTGTGCCTTTTTAGAGGAATGGCGGTGAGACGTTTGGGTAAGTGACTATTGTGGAGACTCAGATCTTAAGAAGACTTCATGGACTGGCTCTTATTTTGAACTCCGGGCACCCGGTTGAGATGCAGGTGATTTGTGAGAAGCTGCTGATTGTATTGTATGGTGAGAGGAAGAGAGTGGGGAAGTTGAATGGGCAATCTTGGGGCTGGCCGTGATTACAACTGTGTTGCTAAAAGTAAAGTCACACACCTGTGTGCCTACCTCCTTAGTAGGTCTAGTAGAGGTAAGGACAGCACTGTATTTACTCACTGGGAACTCAGCGGGCTTCTACCGGCTAATATCTTCCGAGCTGCAGAGGTAGATATTTTTTCCTTTACTCTGATTTCTTGAACAACCCGATTGTCCTTGTAAACGGGGCAGTGTCTGGAAGAAGCAGCATGGTCACCCATGCAAGTGATGGAGCGAGGGTATGGAGGTAGACTGTGACCCTCATGAGCGTCTCTGCCACAGGTGATGCATTTGGCTAGGTTGGGACAAGACTGACGGGTATGACTGAACCTCTGACGTTGGTAACAATGAGTGGGATTTGGTATAGATGGGCGAACTGATATTATGTCATTACGCACTTTAACCTTGGATGGAAGATCCACCCTGTCAAATGTTAAAAATACGGTTTGGGTTGGTATTAATTCTTTATCAGCCTTTTCCATTACTCTATGGTCAGCTGTGATGCCCTGATCAGTCAAGTACTCTTTGATTTCTTAGTCCAATAACCCCTCATGAAGAGTTAAGGTGTGCAGGGAAAGTGTGCAGGAGCGTGGTTTGAACAAATTGCTGAGCCTAGAAGGCACTGTCTGTCTCCAGCAACAAGGTTCCATTTTGCTGGTGAGAACACATTTTCAAAGGTCTTGCAATGGCATCAACACCCCTCTGAATGATGAAACAATTTACTTTTGAGAAATCGTGACCATCAGTCTGAGTAACCACCAAAAACTTAGGAACATTTGGTAATGTTTTCTTTGACTGAGGTTCATTTAACTTTCTTTTCTGGGTCGAAGGCAAGATAGAAGAGAGAGAGATCATTGCGGAAATGTCCCCCATGATTACCGGCATCTCCGATGGCGCGCTGCTTCCTAATGGGGGCCCTCATTGAGGGCTACCCCGTCTTAGGTGATTGTTCACACCTCAGGTCACGCCTCCCAAGAAACGGACGGAGGGACCAATCGATATAATCGGAAAGTACCAGCTTGGGTAATCACCACTCCCTGGGCCTGGCCTTTACTTGGGGGTATGTACGTGCCCTACTTGTCTACCCGGGGTAGGGAATTACGCATTACGCCATCACCTGCTAGGCATGAGAATGTGTGGGTCGGCCTTCAGACACACACAGGGAGGAAAGAAGAAGAATAGAGGAAGGAAAGAGAATCGTAGAAGAGGGAGAATCTCAAACACCAAAGCGGAGATTAAAGAAAAAAAAAATGTTCAAATGTTTGTTACGCTTATGGGACTTAACTACGGGGTCATCAGTCCCTAAACTTACAAACTACTTATGAACTACCTTATACTAAAGACGGCACAAATATCTATGCCCAAGGGGGGATTTGAACCCCCAACCGTAGTGGCCGTGACTGAAGCGCCTCAGTCTCCTCGGCCACCGCGGCCGGCGGAGATTAAAGAGATGGGTCCAAGGTAGAAAGAATGGATCAAGAAGTTCTTTCCACTCATTCAAGTGAAAGAAGGAAAGGATCAGGAAAAGAAGAAAACTGTGAAAAGGCGATGACTTGAATTTATTCAGATGCCTGTCTCCAGGCAAAGGCTTGAATGGGAAATGAAGCAGCCCGAGAGAGAAGGAAGGCTATTCCGGCTCAGGGCCCCCTGCACACCATGCACGCACCCACAAAAGAGCTGTGGGCCCCCTGGGGGCTTGATAGTTTGTTGTTCATACAGTACAACATATGAATTATATTTCTAGTTAAAAGATGTTGCATTAACATTACAAAGACTTGTAATTTCTCCTTTTTGATGTGATCTACACAAAATGATGAATCATGTTACGAAATTGACAAGTGATTGCACAGTGAGGTAAACGCAGAATTATATCAAAATAATTTAATAGAGTTTTCAAATATTTATGTAGTTTCCAAACACACTGCAGTTACACTTTTCAAAATATATCACATTATAGTACATAACACATATGTAAGTAAAACAAGTGGAAATACATACTCAGTATCATAATAACCAACTAATTCTTGAGAAAGCTGCTGAAACTAGGGGCACAGTTGTCTACTATTAGTCACCTCTACACTACCTATACACAGACAAGAGTGTAACTCTATAAAAGCAAACTCACTATTTTTGTAAGGAAATGTACCCAATGAGTTTAAAGTTCATAGAGTGGCCAAGGCACTGGCTACAGTGTTCCTTGTGGCAACCAACAGTAACTCTGCTGCCATGTTTTTCTTATTCAAAACATCACAAAAAGAGTGCCTGCTGTTTGTGTTCAAAGTGTTATATATCAGTGATATTATAGTCATATTAAATATTTCTGAATATTAGTGTGATAAATTATAGTGCGGACATGCCAGCAGTTTGTTCAGCACGCAGCTGCAGTAATTGGAATGGCAAATATATCATATTATAAGTAAGTACTGGTACAACTGAAATATGACACACATTTTTCACATTTATTGAGGAGTGAGAAGTTGCAGTGTGAAATATAATATTGTTAAAGTTAAAGGCAGGAAAGTAATTTGGTTTTCGATACTTCCAGGTTTCTTTTAAAAGACAAGGAACATGGTTATAAATATGAAAGAGAGAACTGGTTTCCTACTACAGCCAGACACCTGTGTTCAGCTCATTTCGAAGAGAAATATATGTATCAGACAAACAACCAGAGGTGCCTTTTATCGAAAGCAGTACCATGAAATGAATAAATTATTTTATTTCCCTGGAAATTCATTATAATTCAATTATCAGATCATTTCCTAAAATGCCTGGCAATCAAAGTTAGAGCAATCTATCTCTCTCTGAACCTGTGTTAATTTCTGGTAAAATGTCTTTTTATGCCATTATCTTCATCTGTAGTGAACTGGTTTTTGAGACTAATTGTACTACGAGATACATAATTTCCGCAACAGTTACAGCATGTTTACTTCTTTTTGTTCAGGTGTCACCTGTTAAAATGGCATCAATTTACATCCAATTTGTGATTGATAACTTGCCATGTGTGTAGGAACATTGTTTTGAATCATCTTGGAATGTTGTCTGCAACGAAAAGTTTAGCCATATTTTGACTAAGATGGTGCTCGTTGCTGTCAGTGTGCACATAAATTACCGACATATATTGTCACTTTCTTTTTTTTTTTTTTTTTTTTTTTTTGAAAAGATAAAGGTGTTCCAACCTGTTTGAAGTAAAGCAAATATAGCTTCAAGGGGGGAGTAACACAGCAGACAATGCTCTTTGACTAAGAAAAATATGGCAGACAGAACTTCAACTTGCTTCAAACATAGTGGACCTATAGCCACTCTATGAAATTTAAACGCGTTGAATGTACCATAGGCAACTGGCCATATTACAAGACTAGAGATACAATACAATAAAATGAAACAATATTTTATTTCTTCATATGTGACTGCTCCTGTTTAAGAGAACTCTTCAGTTCTGAAGAAAAGAGGAAATACAATGAACTCAAACAGTTAAAAAATGAATATCTAAACTGTGTGTGTCTATGAAATGGACACTGAAGAAGGAAGTTGTAATGGGAAATTACATAAAAATTAAATCATGTATACTTTAATATTTTATAAAAAGTACCTGTGATAAATCTTTCTCATATATTAATCCCAGTTACAAATTCCACTTACTACTTGCTTCATCATGGCTTAGATTTTAAATAAGAGCAAGTTTATAACTTGTCGTCAATAATGCTCACCAACTCAGGAAATAATTTATAGTTTCTTGGAATTGATATATCTGACATTATTTCATGAAGGCATAGTATTGATCAATTTACACAAAGCGGATGGAACAATTGTACATTAAATTTATGAATTCAAATGTTAATACTGATATATAAATCGTACAATTTGTTTGGAACAGACAATATTAACCTTAGTTTGGAAGCACTTCATTGTATTAATACTTGTGAACCTCACAATACAATGTCTCCATAGAACACACACCAAATAATTTTTGAAATCAACCATAAGTGTGTTAACCAACAAGGCAAAACCACATTTGCACTTTTATGTTGAGGTGAAGAAAAAATGAGATAAAATCATGATATACTGTGGCATTATTACAAATACAGCATTATATACTGTTTCTGTACTAAATATTAACATGAAATTACTGTAGGGTCCTCAAGAACTGATGAAACAAACTAAAACCCTTTCTTTCTCAGTTCTTCACATATATTATGTAAGTCAATGTCTTTGTCAATACTGATTCGATAATGGATGATTATCTTTGTACCCCTATTTACTGTGGTAGTTGCCATTGACTTGATCATAAAAGTGACATCTCTCATAAGTAATAATGCTAACTCTTCAAACGGATACTTGCTATTCAATATGTAGCCTTGTATCAGTCCTCATTTCTCACCCTCCATGTTGACAGCTAAATCTCAAAAGCAAATCATAAACTATATAGTGGTAACAAAAGATTATTTACAAGATTGAAATGTAACAGACATTAATTTGAGCCTCAATGATACAGAGGCACTGAAAGTGTTTCCAAATAATTTTTCACAGCAAATTTTGTTTTACAACCAAACACACATTAATTGGCACTTTTGTTTGACATTAATACTGCATTTAACCAACACTGATTCACCCTCTAATAACTGAAAGAACATTTCAACAACTGAAACCAACTGTTGTTGGAGAGTGCAGTTTAATTTTGCTCTAAAATCAACATTAGGCAACTATCTTCTGACTCAAACTTTGTTGCAAATTATTATGGCACCTTTTAGGGTAAAATATAACAGAATTTATATTGTTCTTATTGAGATATTTAGGCTGACACACTACTTTCCAATATTAATTATAAATTTTTATTGGGAATTTTTATTAACACAATAAGATTATTTTGGCAATTAAACACCATCCTCAGATGTTGAGATTTTTTCATACAACAAAATTGGATGTGAATCTGGCAAAGTGTCTCAAAATGTGCTAGTATTAATTTTATAAAATCAGTGTTTATAAGCAGATGATGCAACTGTCAAACCAACATAAAATTACAACTACTTATAACACTGATGATTTTATGCAATATGAACATAGTGTAAGAACGTTTGACAGTACTGACTGGAAAACAGAGAAAATCTCACAAAGCCTAAGGGTGGCAATTACTTGCTGGAATAAGCGTATTGTGCCAATAAACATGAGTAACAAAGAAGCTGTAATTAACATAGAAAAGCAGTGTCTTAGCCTAAATATCTGAACACATCGTTAGAAGAGTTTTTTACAACTTCGTGTCCCAGGCAAATAAAATTTTTCTGATTGCTTACATGCTACCATTAAAAGGTAAACTAGTTCAATACAAATTAGGTAGATAATTTCCACACCATATTTTTTGAAGTATGAGAGAAACACTTGTTTCACATTACATTTAAGAAGAAAGCCAATGGAATATTTCAGTCAAGCTCTTTAATCTTTTTATTCCTCTTTTCACATCTTATTATGTAATTTTTAGATCATCTTAAGTATTTTGGTGTCTTATAAGCAGGTACTTTTCAATTTTCTCTCTCTTGCCTTCTTTTATGTGTTAAGTTCTTAAAGTTTACAGAAAGATATGCAACTATCTTCTTTCAGACTAACTGAAAAATGTAAGAAATGTTTTAAAAGTAACATTTTATGTTTTCAATGTATAACTATTCTCAGACTAAAACAAATATACACTATACATCTATTTACCATTATTTCTTCACTTCACCTTTCCTAGACTTTTACCTCAAGCTTACATAGCTCATATTAGTATAGATTCTCAAAGTAGCAATTGTTTTCCCTTTTCTCTTTCTTCTTCATCTTTTTATCTGATGAATCATGAATATCCATCCCCTTTAAAGAATTTGAGCACTAATGCTCACATATCAAACAAAAAATTGTAACATGTCATATTTTAATTCACTTTGTTTACTTACAAAAATAAATATAACTTTATGCATATCATATAACTACACTTTTAATTACAGTACAATATTTAACAAACCTACTGAGAATAACACTATTTCAGAGCATGGAGATAAAGACACATTGAATAAAAAATTTCAGAGATGAATACACCAAAAACAGGAACTGCACCATGAATGATGGCCATCTAAGTAATTTACCGATCTCTTAAGTAATCCTATATGTTAAGTACCGTGACAGTTACAAAACAAAATAATTATTGCAGAAGCAGGTTTTGGTTAGATGAGAAATGAATAGTTAAAGAAATATTATTTTTAACTTCATCAGAATTAACATTAATGACTTTTTTTCCAAAAATAAGCTTATGATTTGAAATATAAAACTGTAAATGAAAAGCAATAAGGAGTTGTATTAAATATTTGTATATTGACAATATTATTGCAACACTGGGTGGGGAGGTGAGGGGAAAGGGAAGGTTGTAAGGCAAGAGTGATGGTAGAGAACTGCTGCCTCATGGTGGAACTGGATTGGAATTGCAGCTTTGGAAAGCAGTGAGAGGAGAGAAGGGGAGGCGAAAATGGGGTAGGTTTGAAAATGGGAGTATCAGAGACGGGGAAAATAGTGGCAAACAGTGACAGTGAGAGAGATGAATTGGGAAGAGGTGTGGCATAGAGGGAATGGGAACTGTTGGGTAGGGTGTGTGGGGATAACAGGTTACCATAGGTTGAGGATGTGTTGTAAGGATAAATCCCATTTGCACAGTTCAGAAATGCTGATGGTGGCTGAAAGGCTCCAGAAGGCCTGTGCTTTACAACAGCCTTTGTAATCAAACATGCTATGCTCAGCTAAGCTGCGTATTGTGCAATAAGGTTGCTTGTTTTTGTCCACAGTCTAATTTGTTAGAATATCAACAATATTGTGAAAAAGACACATTGCTTCTTACTGTACCATGAAGTTGACAAGATGAGTAGCACTACAAGAAAGTTGAAAATTTTCAGTCAGCTGCAGGACAAAAATCTCCAGTACAATTTCAACCCAGTAGGACCAGAACAAAAAATCATGAGTACGATTGCTATGCCACAAAATATTCAGCTGGAATCTTAAATGTGAGCCAGAGATATCCATAAACACAACTGTTTGATAATGGAATTACAACAAAAGATATAAATTGAAAACTATGATCAAGTATAAAAATAAGAACCAAACACAATACTGGGAACAGAAGTAAGAGTGCGTTTATGCTGCCACTTTGCAGCTCGCTATGCACTGCTGGCACATCGCATCTCGCCAGGAGTTCTGGTGCATTTACGCTGTACCCTCGCTGCTGAAACATCACTACTCGTTTGCAGCTGGTGGTAGTTAACCCCACAGCTGTTTTATCGATTTCAGTGTCTGAAGCCTAAAACAAAACAAAAAAATCTTCCCTGCATCGTCTGACGACAGTGAAAGTATTTGTTCGCTGCAAAGATGCAGTTATTGTACAGGACAAAACAAAAAGAAAGAAAGAAAGAAATCACAAGAGGAAGTATGTTCTGTATCCCATGAATTCAAAATATCAAATAACAATAATTTTCACCAGGTCTACAAAAAACTCAAAAGAACGGTGCTTCAGGCTGTTGTGAATGTCTCACCAGACTTTTCATTATATATTAAATATTATCGGACCAGAAATGGCTAAGCAGATGAAAATTCAGACCAACCCATATTAATGCAATTTCCATGGAGGAGCGACTGGTGCTGGCTCTAAAGAAATACAAGTGTTGTTGGTTGGATGTGAGTACGTCTATCACTAAAATTGCTGATTTGTTCAGTGTTATCACTGGATTCCACCAAATTCGAGTTTCCGTTAGCTGTTGTAGGTTATAACTTATCTCTCAGAAATAACAACATTGAAATATGGCTGCCTCAGTACTAGACCTGTGAGCAGCACCACCTGATGTGTATTTTGGATGCTTTTTAAGTCTCTGTATGAAATGCTGAGAAAGATTTTATAATTTTTTAACATAACAAATTGCTGAAATTTGCAGAAAAATATCTTTGTAAACATATAGAAAAACCAGTTCTATCAAGCAGATAAGGCATGTATGAAGACACACAAATATAAGAAAGTAGCAAACATTTGTAATTTTTTGAAAATTTATTTATTTATTTTAATTTCAGGTTCTTGGCTACCAGGAAGTCATGCAAACTGAGCAGGAGAATTTAATGTAGGAACAATTACTTCGACATATACCTCAAAGAAACAGTGTGTAGTGAGCAGCTGTCAAACATGGCATGGCTAGAGTGACCATGAAACAGCCAATCACAGCTCAAGTTTCAGGACAAATGGCGATGTTACAGTATGGAACACAAGCCAACTTGATACCATCACTTGGTGAGGATCATAGCAAGCAGCACAGTAAGCTGCTTTGGAGCATCATGCATTGGGCTTGATTTACCAACACCGTGCCAAGCTGGCGAGCAGCGAGTTGGCAGCATAAATGCATGCTAAAAATGAGGAGGGGTGGGAAGGAAGTAGTAACGGAATGCATAACAATATTTGCAGAAATTTATATGCCACTGTTGTGCATGTAAAGAAGCAGTAATTAAGCTAATAAAATGATTCAATGGGTACTAAAAAGGAAACTAAAGCACTCAATGTATCACCTGCATTTATATTACTCTTTATTTATTTATTTGGTTTACACACACTTCAGTTGATAATGTGTCACCATCAGTAGTTATACGAAGAGAAGGATTCATGACCTTGAAAATTGTTACTGATAAAAACTTTTGAATATTATTTGAAGTGAGGAGCTTTAAAAAATCAAACACTAATAAAAAAGAAAAGAGATTTTTGGTGTTATGAACTTTTTAAGCTATTGTTATACTCAAAGGACTACAGGAAGGTACACAAATCACTGTCGGAAGTCAGATATGAATATGAAACTAAAAACAATATGTAATAGTATGCTAAAATCAATGTGAGTATGAAATTATATGACAAATGCTTATGCAATTTTTACATATACTGTCCATCTGAAAGTTCCAAGCCTGATTTTACTCCTGGCATATAAGTAATTTCAGCACAGAATACACATCAACAACTTTAACTAACTACTGTATATATAGGTATGTGCACTTGGCACTTGACTATCAACTGGGAAAGCAGCGTTCAGTAGGGTAAATGAGGGTATAATGTATCAACATTCTTAAGTCACAAATAAGTATGGAGAATTATATTTTAATGAAACGTGTGACTTACTCTCCAGAATGTTTTGAAGAAGATCATAGACCCATACACACTCCCCTAAAGGTATCAAACCCAAGGGCAGGGAAATTTTCAAGCTAAACTAGCATCTTGCTCCACTAAACAGGCAGACATATTAATTCAGCAATAGTTTGAAAAAGAAGAAGAAAAAAAAATAAATAAAAATAATAAATTAAAAAAAAAATGAGAACATCTACAGGTTATTACCTAACAGCAAATGTGACCAAAGATACTAAAAGTGAAACCTCAAAACCTTTTTGTCGTTACCCATAAAACTAAAATGAGTTGTCCCACTCCTGGGTATGCTCTTACCTGTTACTAACATGATGCATGTCCACAAAGACATTAGAACATATCCTTATTTACATAAACAATTTGGGAGAAAATCTAAGCAGCTCTCTAACGCTGTTTGCAGATGATGCCATCATTTACTGTCTGGTAAAATAATCTAAAGATCAAAACCAACTGTAGAACGATCTAAATAAGATATCACTATGCTGTAAAAATTAGCAATTAAGTCTAAATAATGAGAAGTGTGAAGTTGTCCACAGGAGTACAGAAAAAATCCAGTAAACTTTGTTTACAAGATAAATCAATCTAAAGTGAAGGCCATAAACTCCACAATATACCTAGGAATTACTAGCACTTCAGACTTAAAACGGAAAGAACATGTAGATAATGTTGTGAAAAAGGCAAACCAGAGACTGCTTTTTATTGGCAGAACCCTTAAAAAATGCAATAGAACTACTAAAGAAACTGCATATACTATGCTTGTCTGTCCTTTTTTGGAGTGTTGCTGCTCAGTGTGGGATCCTTATCAGGTGGGTTTGACGGATGACATTGAAAGAGTCCAAAGAAGGGCAGATCATTGTATATTGTCACAATACAGGGAGACAGCATTACAGAAATAATACAGGATTTGGGATAGGAATCACTACAACAACGGCACTTATCACTGCGACGTGGGCTACTTACAAAACTCAGATCGCCAACATTCTCCTACGAATACGAAAATATATTGTTGACTTCCACCTACAAAGGCAGAAAAGATCAGCAGAATAAAATACGAGAAACAAGAGTTCAAATGGAGAGATTCAGGTGTTCTTTCTTCCTGCACACTATTCGAGAATGAAATGGGAGATAAATAGTATACAAGTGGTTCGATGAACCCTCTGCCAGGCACTTAAATGTGATTTGCAGAGTATCCATTGTAGATGTAGAAAAGCATTTAGGTGTGAGTACTTTGAGACAACTGTAAATGACAATGTAACATAAATGACTATTCATGTTTTTCATGTATGGCCAAAATATTTAATACTGTCACATAGGACACTTAGCCAAGTATGGAACATAAAATTACTTAAGTCACATTTCAATAATGGAGAATAGGTAACAACTCACCGATCAGCTATCTATTATAAATCTTTGCAAAGCTCAGCTGTTTGATGAATGATACTTTTTGAGGACAGGGAAGGCAGAGAGAGAGAGAGAGAGAGAGAGAGAGAGAGAGAGAGAGAGAGAGAGAGAGAGAATGTATGGGGCCTACTAACAGTTATAAAACTGGAAATCTAGACTTCATTTTATAAGTACTGATATAAGTAAAACACTGTTCCATATATGTAACTATAATTATTTTTCTTAACATTTTCATTTGTGTTCACAAAAACAATAAATAAATTCTTCTAAAATAAAATGCACAATGAGAATATAAAATGCAGCAATTTGAGGTACTAATCTCACTCTTTGCACGTGTACCTCACAACCAATAACTAACAGTCAGTCATCTTCACATTAGAGTACTTGTACATATATTTAACTGCAATAATGCAGTGTCTTAGCACCTTTTCTAGATCAAATATTTCAACTTCCATCATATTTTGTACATCACAAATTAACATACATGTTCATACATTCAACATGCCCAGTTAACAGACATACACATTTAGGACCAGCCATAAAATTTAACAAAGAAAACTGCCTTAGTATGCACACAGCAATACTGCTGACTATAGGTTTCTTACAACAGGCACACATTAAGCCACATAATTTACAGCATCATGTTTTAGCAATCAACATTTACATGGGTGTATTTTTATGGTGTTCACTAGAAATACTTAATCTTAACTAGTTTTGATTATAAATGCTGCCTTGAAGGCAGCAGTATATACTTAGAATTGACTTTAGACCAAAGACTGACCACAGTGAACAGTGTATCTATGAAATATCTCATGATCACAAATAATAATGAGAAAAATAATGCACACATTCACAAAGCTCTTACTTTCACCCAAATACTGTAATGAGGGTATCAGCAGATTGCCCTATCTTTCACATGAACTATGAGGTAGAAACAGCATTCTTCTGTGATGTTAGTCGTGCAATTTCTCTTCCAAGTGTATCTATATTTTCCTGTAAAGTGAGAATTACAAATGTTGTAATATTAATCGAGACAGAACACTCTGCAAGCATCCAAAACACAGCCCAGTAGTGCAAACTTATGACTAAATTATGTAATGGATTTTACACTATTCCGAGTATAACAAGCATTAACAAAATATATTTTAATTTTATTTAAAATTCCCATGGGGAAATGAACCACTTTTTCAGTGACTGGACAATATTAGAATACACAGTTTTTAAGGAGTACACAACAAATACTGAACAATTGAACTGCTTAACCTGAGTTATTGATTTGTGGTCAAAGGTAATAATACATTAGGGGCAACATTATTGTTTTGTAACCAGGATAGATTTTAAAATGAAAACTTAGGAGGTGATGGGCTAATAGCAGCAGGCAGATTTCATATTCATATATTTCTGGCAAGAACTGGATCTGATGCTCAACTGTTCACTGTTAATGTAGGTCTGACAAACAGAATAGGTTGCCGGATATGTGAATGGTTTTACGTCTTCTCAATTAACAAAATTCAGAATGTTGTCCTTAATGACAAGTGTTCATCAATGATATGGGTATTATCTGTAATGAGCCAGGGAAGTGCGACAGGACTGCTCTACTTCTATATACACAGAAATGATCTGATAGCTAAGGTGAGCAGCGATCTGCAATTATTTGTTGATTACACTGTACAGTACAGGAAAGTAATACTGATGAGTGACTCATAAAGCACACAAAATGATAAGGTGTGATGGATAGCAGCTTGCTATAATGTAGTACAATGTCAGTGGTATTCTTGAAAAGATGTGCTACAAAGGAGTAGCTCATCTACATGCCAGATCACAAATAGTGTGTTCAGGTTCCCCGCCAGGTTGGACTTAAAGAAGACAAAGCAATGGCAGAGGTGTGTTATAAGTTTGTTATTGGCGGGTTAAAACAACAAGCAAGTGTTACAGCAATGGGTCTTGAACTTAAAAGGGAATTCATGGAGCAAAGATACATAAATTTTGACAATATGCTATTAATAAAATTTAGAGAATATAATCAGTAAAACCTCGTTTTTACATTCTCACTTTTTACGTTTTCCCGCCATTTACACCATTTTTTGTTGGTCCCATCAAATTTCGTATGTTTACAATGTTAATTCGCCCTCATTTTTGCATTAACATATTTACGCCTTTCCCGCGTTTTACACTTTTTGAAAGCATGTTCGTGAAGAAAAATGACGTAATGTACATAAATTGACACTAGCATGGTTTTCCCCTTAAAGTATAGCGCTTAAAAATTATTCGCATTCGAGTTTCTTGACACTTTGCGTTTATTCAAACATATATTTTGCGTTTCGTTGTTGACTTAAAGACGCGCTGATTTGTGGCAATGTAGTTCTTCTTTTCACCAGCTTCTTTGGCAGAGCGCCTGGCATGTACTCAGACAAACAGAACGGTTTGTTAACGAGAGAATAATGCTGATATGTGGCGGTGTAATTCGTCTTTCCGCTAGCTTCTTTGGCAGAACGGCTGGCGTGTACTCAAACAATCAGAACCAGTTGCTTTGTTGAAGTGAGAATAAATAGTTGCGTTTTTTTGTGATACATATTTCTGATTAATAAAGAACTTTATCTGTCAAAGTTGGGTATCATAATACCCACAACCTCAAAAAAGCGATAATAGTGAGAGATGCCGATCCTATGCAAACGTCACAAAAATACTTATGCATATGTTTGTACTCGAGAACACGAATAAATTCTCTAATATTGTCGTGTGAAACATTGAAAAATACAAAAGAACGGAAATAATTAATTCCGGTAAAAGGCAGTAATTTTGAAGATGTGTTACATAGCCTGGCAGCGGCATCCAAACGATATCTATCGAAGCGGTTTAGGTAATTTTGAAGATGTGTTATAGCCCAGCAGTGGCGTCCTCGAATATATTGAATGAAATTACGTCAAAAATTTCTACTTCCCATAAAATTACCAGTTTGCCTGGCGCTTAAAATAGCGGCCTCCTCGATTATAATGACTGAAATTACGTCAAAAATTTTCACTTTCCATAAAATTACCAGTTCTGCCTGGCACCTAAAATAGTAAAAATTTGGATAACCTTTATTGTATAATCAACTCCCTGGCGAGTATTTAGATGTCTATTATGTACATATATCACACATAAACTACGAAAATGCAAGGCTGATCCATTAAGCCTATTTTACCATTTAAAACATTATTTCCTGCATTTTACATTTTCCTGCATTTTACACCATTTGACTGAAGTCCCCTGAAAAGTGTAAAAACGAGGTTCTACTGTATGTGCAACTGATTGCAGAACAATTCTAATGTTCTTAATGTCCATTTTGGCTAAATATCATAAACACAAGTTAAGAAAAAGTAGGGCTCAAATGGAGGCAAAGATTTGTTTGAACAATCATAGACCATTACTTCAGTTAATTAATCAGTCAATGTACTGCCAACCGCCATTGTGTCCCAAAACCAGATGGCCAAGTTAGGTATTTAAACTTTTCTATATTTTTCTTAGAAATTAATTCTTAAATTTCATTAGTATTTTGTTTTACAGAGCTGTATTCACGCATTTTTGAAACCCATACTGCGAATCCAGGCAGTCCGTAGAGCTGAAGTCAGTGGTTTGTTTATTTGATCAGTCAGAGACTGTTACTTCAGTTGGTCAGTCTCCTAGCACGGAGAAATTGTTGGATAGAGACTGATAGAGACTACACCAGCTGTGTACAGATTCAGAGGGAATTGGTCACTGACTGAACAAATAGAAACTGTTTTAGCCACAGCTGACAGGCTTCAGGCTGCTGCTGTGGCTGTGAAGTCAATAGAACACCTCAGGTAAATGCTCTGATACCTCTGGGACCTATATCACCACCTGGGGTCTGACGCCACAGCATCTTCTGATTCCCACATTCTTGCCAGGTGGCGGTTGCCTCACAGTGATTGGCAAACAGTGACAGGGTGTGAATCTCTGGGAGGAAGGCAAAAGTGAGGTAATGGTTGCAAGGTGGTCCCCTTACAACTTAGGAACAGGTTTAAGGTATTGTCCACTGCTGATACTACCTATGATCCAGCACAAGCTGCTTTTTCTGTTGCAGCAGTGGCAACTCTTCAAGATCCGGACAAGTACAGTGGGTGAGTTGCTTATCACTGGTAGTTCTTACGTTAGGTAGGTGATGGAGCAGGTCGGGAAAGAAGGCTGTTGCTACCCTGTTTGCTTGCCAGAGCTCTTGTCTGAGTTATTGAGGAGGTTCTGCCATTGTCTGAGAGTACTGGGTGCACATGGCTGCTGCAAATTGCTGCTCACGGAGGCACCAAGTACACCTACTACCCCCCGAGTTCAGATGTCATCCTTAGTACTTACAGGAGGCTGGCTGATTTGGTTAAGGCAGCTAAGTATTTTCAAAATCTCTTACTTTTCCCCTTATGCAATGGAAGGAAGCTAGGAGTTTAACGTCCCGTCGACAGCGTGGTCTTTAGAGACGGAGCTTCCGCTCGGAAAGTTTGGGGAAGGAGATGGAAGGAAATCGGCCATGCCCTTTGAAAGGAACCATCTCGGCATTTGCCTGGAGTGATTTAGGGAAATCACGGAAAACCTAAAGCAGGATGGCCGGAGGTGGATTTGAACCAGCATCCTTCCGAATGCGAGTCCAGTGTGTTACCACTGCGCCACCTCGCTCGGTCTTATCCAATGGCGATATCTTTAATGGGATTACTTTCTATTACCAATAATATTTTTATTTATTTTCTTTTCTTCTTTCACATTTTTTGGATGTAAGAGAGTACATTAATTGGGGCATCTGGAAATGTACATGTAAGCGAAGTTCTTAGCCACTAGGACTCTGAAATTTTCGTTTTTTAAGGGACTTAACTGCAGGGTCATCAGTCCCTAAACTAACAAACTACTTATGAACTACCTTATACTAAAGACGACACAAATATCCATGCGCGAGGGGGAATTCGAAACCCCGACCGTAGTGACTGTGCAGACTGTGACTGGCGCACCGCAGACCACTCAGCCACTGCGGCCGGCTCTTGAAAATTAATGGGTTAGAATTTTTGTCACAAGCATCAAGTTCAGATAAGGGTGATGGCAGCCTGTAAACTTTTGAAGTTGTATCTGGTGTTAAAGAAGTACCAGGCGTAAATTTGACACATTAAAGACTTCAGAATACCACCATATAATAGGAAGGAGATATCTTTTATTGATTATTTAAGATTCTCCTATTGCAACAATATCACATTTTGTTATTATTTACTCAGACATTCTTGGAAGAGAGAAATTTTCTTCCCTTAGCAGCATTCTTTGACAGTGAAAATGAACATGCCAATACTTCATCTTAGGAAATTAATAGTACCGAAAAATAAAAACATTTACATGCATAATATTCTATATGTCTAAGTTTAAATAGAAAACTATTTGGTCAAATATGAAAGATAGAAAACGAATGACTTACCCAAAGGACAGACTCGTTGACAAACACAAATAAAAACAACACAAACACACATACAAGCTTTCGCAACCGTTGGTCACTTCTTCAGGAAAAGAGGAAGAAAGGAGAGGAGAAAGGGAAGTATATGAGTTTTAAGGAAGTGGAAAAGGAGTCATTCCAATCCCAGGAGTGGAAGGACTTACCTTAGGGGAAAAAAAGGAAGGTAAACAAATACACACACACACAAGTGGCTCTGCCCTTGATCATGTACACCTTTCGGGTTACTGGACTGGAGTAAGTGGTGGTCCAGTCCAGTAACCCGGAAGGTGTACACGATCAAGGGCAAAGCCACTTGCGATAGCACCCACGTGATTTACCAACTGATATGCCTGCACTGTGAAGCGTTCCATGTGGGAATGACCAGCAACAAACTGCCCATCCGCATGAACAGTCACAGACAAACAGTGTTTGTTGGTTATGAAGATCTCCCTGTGGCTAAACATGCCTTGGTGCACGGCCAGCACATCTTGGCGCAGTGTTACACCGTCCGGGTTATCTGGATACTTCCCACTGACACCAACCTTTCAGAATTCCGGATATGGGAACTTGCCCTTCAGCTTATTCTCTCCTCCCGTTGCCCACCTGGTGTCAACCTCTGCTAAATTCAAATTCCCGCCCACCATCTTTAGCATCTTTGCCACGGTTCTGTGGACAGAGCCTCTGCCTCAAGTGGTGTCTCTGTCCACCTTCTTTGATTTTTACGAATGCCTGCCTAGGTGTGTTTGCGTTTGAATATGTGTGAGTGTGTGTGTATTTGTTTACCTTCCTTTTTTTCCCCTAAGGTCTTTGATTTTTACAAATGTCTGCCTAGGTGTGTTTGCGTTTGAATATGTGTGAGTGTGTGTGTATTTGTTTACCTTCCTTTTTTTCCCTAGGGTAAGTCCTTCCGCTCCTGGGATTGGAATGAATCCTTTTCCACTTCCTTAAAACCCACATCCTTCCCTTTCTCCTCTCCTTTCTTCCTATTGTCCTGAAGAAGTGACCAACCGTTGCGAAAGCTTGAATGTGTGTTTGTGTGTGATTTTATTTGTGTCTGTCGACGAGCCTGTCCTTTGGGTAAGTCATTCGTTTTCTATTTTTCATATTTGTTTATCCCACCAGGAAAGTTTCTTTCTATATTTTTTGTTGCATTAATTTAAACTATTTGGTCAGATATACAGGTAAAAATTAAGGTTTTTTTAAATGTTTTCCTAACATGTATAAAAATGTTAATATAAATGACTAAGTAACAAAATAAAGGAAACATGAAATATAAGAATCAAGATATGTGAGATAAGGGGACAGCAACAATTTTCATATAGATGGACGATCCCTGCTGGTTTTCGGTTATGCAGGTTTGCGTAACATAGCATCACTGCTCATCCCAGTGACTTGTGCATGATGTCAAAACGTTACATCATAGAATTAATTTTTTGCATAGTACATGTAGTATTGTTGTGTCATTTAAGTTAGCTCAATTTAAAAAATGGAGAGGAGAAAAAAGTCCGGTTCAAGTGAAAGTAAATTACCAGTGATTTGTTGTGAATGTGTTAACTGAGAGGTGGTTGTGACCTTCAGCTTGTCTACAAGAGATAATACAGTATTTACAATACTGGAGTATTGATATACACCAGTCACTTGGATGTGGACAGTTTGCTGATACTTTTAATGTAAAAATGAGTACTAACTTAAGCATTAGGTTCTTACACCACAGATTTCAAGAGTAGAATTGGCAATTAAATCAGTAATAGGAAAATTATTCTGTGCAGCAAATTGATTTATTACGATTCCTAAAAAGTGAATGTTAAAACTGAAGGTAAAGAAAGCATCTGACAATGAAACAATAGAATATTGCAAAAAGTATATCATTTTAACAATCTTTGAAATTATTACAATCAAAGACTGACCTTAAGGGTGATATTTTTTAAAAGTGTGTCCTCTAACACTGCCTGCAGTTTACGATTGATCTCCAGTGACAGCTCAAGTGTCATGTGGCTGTCAGCTGGCTTTGAACTATACAATGAGGCCATGATTCCACCATGCTTAGCAATCTCCATCTGTAATACAAAGTACAGAGATGATTTCTGTAATCAACATAGTTACACAGATGAGAAAATGAAGCTCTCACTTAGATACTGATGAATTTTTTGGCCACCCCAGAGAAAAAAACAATTAGAACACAGAAGGTAATATTACTACTTAAAGATTTGATTAGATGTTTGATTCCATTTCCAGGATGGTGCTCAACGACCACACAATGATGAACACACCAGATGTATTGAGCAGCATTGGCCGTTAATGTTTTATTTAAAAAACAACAGATCGATTTCAATCAAATAGTGACCATCTTCAGTGTCCTTCAAACAAGTGAAACTTTCACTATGCAGTGGAGTGTGCACTGATAAGAAACTTCCTGGCAGAGTTCTGCAAATTTCGCAGTCTGGAAAGTAGGAGGCAAGGTAATGGCAGAAGTAAAGTTGTTAGGATGGACCGTGAAGCATGCCAGGATAGCTCAGTCTGTAGAGCACTTGCCTGCGAAAGGCAAAGATCCTAGGTTCGAATCCCGGTTCCAGCACACAATTTTAATCTGCCAGGAAGTTTCAATCTTAATCATATTTACATTTGAAAGGACACATAACTTGTTACAAAATATTATAGGTTAAATACACTAAGAAGCATCATCACATCAAAATAAAATAAAATAAAATAAAATAACAATTACAAAACTTATGTAGAGTAATCACATGAGTGTACAAGGTTTGTACAGAAGTCAGATTGTACACAATATACATTTTGTGTGATATGAGTAACATACATACACCAGGCAGTCCTGCTAAAAAAAAGCATCAATGCAGGAGGAGGAGCTGCCCACAAATAAATCCTTTTGGCTTTTCTCCAACTGAACTTTATTATGAGTTAATCATTATATGGCTGTTGGCATGTTATTGTATATGTGTACTGCCAAACAATGGGCAAATTAACCACAGTAAGTGACTTTTAATCTTTGCAATCAATATTTATGCAATCAATAAGAGCTTATACTATAAAATGTGTGTGTGATTAACAGAGAATGGTTACCATTCTAATTTGAGGAAGAAATTGGAAACAGCAGGATTAGCATAATTTTCAATTCCCAGTTTTCAATTTTTTCAGTTTTCTGAGCAGTTCCTATTCTTCCCAAGAATGAAATAAAGTTTTATTTTGAGCTTCAAAGGAAACTGATAGTCTTAATTATGCATATGGATTTCAATAATTGGACCACTTACAGACAGCTAAAAGACTAATGGATCAAAAAATGAGTACCATATTTGCTCGAATACAGACCGCACTTTTTTCCAAATTTTGGCTTGCAAAACTGTGGTGCGGCTTATAATTGAGATTCCATCCTCCCCCCCTCCCTCCCTCACTCTATATCCCGTAAATCATTAGTTTCAAAAATTACATGCTCACATTTATTTTGGTTTGAGAAACGTAATAAACTATATAGTCTTCAAACAAAAATAACTGTTTCATAGAACTGCATCTACATTTTTGTACAGGTTCACGGAAAGGGTGTGGGAATTCTTGAAAGTCGATGTTTCGATATAAATCGAATGGTGTCATACTGTGCCACAGACAGCCCTAGCTGACAACTGCTTACAACAAGTCTGTGTGGCCTTAAACAAAAGCAGTACGTAATACCCATACATCCTTAGCACAGAAATTATTTCAATTTCATGTGGTTAATGAATAAAAGTTCGATGTGTGTGTCACGGGAGTTCTTACCATAATGTTTACCTTGGTAAGGCCTACCGCAAGTGGTGATGGGAGGGATGGCGGAACAACCGGTTTGTGTAGATAATAACGATGTTAAGTTCAAATCCTACATTTTAAAATAACATATTTTACCGCAGCCAGATTCATTGCTTTGACATTCGTTGGGGTAATTTTAATGAAACAATGTACATGGAACTTGAGGCTATTTTGCAGCCTTTCAACTGAATTATTTCTGTTGTAACAGCAAAACCACAGTTCCTGTTTTGAATTACGAAGTCAAGCAAGTCTTTTTCTACACTGGGATATTTATTTTTACCTTCAAAATGCACAATGACTCTTTAATAGTTTCTCATCACTAGCGACGAACTTTTTTCCATCAATGTCAAATTTACATCCAGCTTCCCACTTTCCATGTTCCTTACTGTGACAAGGCATCCTGAAACTTAGATTTGGCGGTGTAACTTGTACATTCTTTTCTCACTACCACCTACAAGCCAAAACACTGTGACACACACACACACACACACACACACACACACACACACACACACACACTGTGGTAAGGCGAAGACTGGCCGCTGTGCAGCGCTGGCTGGACTATCGCGCTGCACCCTGCCGGCCACACGGCTGTTTGAGAGAGGCACTGGGCCAGCTGTGAACTTCACCTCAGTTGTATTCTTGCTAACGTGGTTATGCCTCTGGACGATACTGATAGCTGGGACGGGAGTGGTTGTGTGTAGCAGTGGATTTCGTCGGACTTTGATGGGACGGTTCAGGATCCTGGCGACAACTGTAACTGGCTGAACATGCATAGGTGTGTTATTAGTCATAACACACACACACACACACACCGAATATACTCGGTATTTCCACAGCACACATTTACACTATACAACACTTCAAATACCCAGTAACACGGCTTGATTCATCCTCCCCTAACTTGGAGCGTAGCATATATCGGCCTCTGATTGGCCTATCATCTCGCTTTCTTATTTGTTGATTTACAGTTTTCCATATTTGTTTGGAATTTGTTGAAAAGTGAACACGATTTCGTTAACAGTTTTTTATGATTATGAGTAAGTTTGATTACACAAAAATAAATAAAATAAAATATATTTGTAGCCTACACTCAAGATTTTTTTCTCCCCTCCAGAAACTCATGTCAAAAGTTAGGTGCGGCCTATATTTGCGCAAGTACAGTAATTACTTGTACATGACTTTAACAACACAAAGCTGTTTCCATATTTCAGAATAAACTCACATCTCCCTGACAATTTTCATACTTGCATGTCCCTGAGAGGACTCTTCTTCTTGTAACATATAGTTTAAAATTATTTACTGTGCAGTTTTATCACGCAATATCGCTGTTCTTCTGAACTGTTTGTACATTTTTCACAGAGAACTACAATTATACAAATTTGAAATATTTAAATGTTCCAGCCCACACAGCTGCTACCGCAATGGCAAAAGTGCATGACTTGGAATTCGAATTGGTTCCTCACCCACCCTATTCACCAGACTTGGGTCTGAGTAACTTTTTCTTATTCCCAAACTTGAAAACTTGGCTTGGTGGGAAGAAATTTTCATTAAAAGAGGAAGTGTCCGCTGCTGTGACAGGCTATTTTGCAGAGTTTGATAAAGCCTACTTTGCCCATGGGTTGAAAAAATTGGAAACTCGCTGGACCAAGTGTACAGCCTTGCAAGGAGACTGTCAAGAAATAAAGTGAGTTTTCATCTTTAAAACAATTTTTTATTCAATTTTTACCAGACTTATAAAACAGCCCTCGTAAATGAAGATACTGTTATATTATGATTTGTTTACTTGTGTATGTTTCCTCAGAGAAGATGTTCAAACAGTCGACCACCAACTTCAATATATTTTGGTACTCATATTTTAAATGGTTCACGCAACACCTGTCTTGAAGACCAGCAAAATGCATTGAAGTTGAGGAACTGTTTGAACAAACCATAACATAACAATATCTTAATTTAATGTTAACAATGTAATGACGATGGTTTACAAGACACCAAAAAGAAAAAAGAAAAAGATATGATGAGCTGTGCCGGACACATAAAAAAAACACACATATAATACTTGTAAGCTATAAGCCATTAACTTCATCAAAAAAGAGAGCATTCACAAAATCACACACACACACACACACACACAACTGTTGTTTCTGGCTGCTGCACTCTGAAATACCCCCTGCAGTGAGGGGACAGGATTAGAGGGGAGGGATAATAGGAAGGTTGCATGATTCTTGTGGGGATGGCCTTAGGGAGCATATATGTACTGAATGGGTGAAATGAGATACAGCTTAGGAATGGAGTCGGGTGTTGAGAGAGGGGAAGGTAGCAAAAACCACACACACACACACACACACACACACACACACACACACACACACACCACATGCATGCATGTGGAATGGGAGAGGTGTAGCATAGAGGTGGGGGGAGGGGGGGACAGAAACTTTTGGGTGTGGAGAGAAGGGGGTTATCGTACTTTGAGATCTGAACAATATTGGGCCTGGAGAATGTACTGTAGGGATAACTCCCATCTGTGAAGTTCGGAATAGCTGGTAGTGGGTGGGAGGATCTAGACGGCCAGGGTTGTGAAGCAGCCACTGAAACCAAGTATATCCTCTGCAGCATGTTGTGCCACAGGCTGGTGTAATTTACTGTCACCTGCACATTTTCCATTCCTAGTTGTTTTCATTGGTTTACCTGTAGATGATTAAGAAAGGAGTGTATGTTTATTAGTACTTTTTTGTTCAAAATCACAAGCTTTATCATCCTTCAAAGCATGTACCTTTCATCCTCACTCACCCTGTATGTAGTTCTGCGAAGTTTTACGACTAATAGTTTTCACTTTGTTCAGTGAAAAGTTATAATGCATGTACATCTAATGTACAGTTTTAACAATATTATGAAAATTATACGGAGATTCTCCTTATAGAAGGCACCTTGAGTCAGACTGGCACAATAAAATACTGGTCATCATTTATCAACACAAACACATCACAGAAGTACAATGGAAAATCTGATTGAAATGTCAATAATTGAAGATAGATAACAACTCACCATAAATACAATTGATAAGCCACTGACAGGTACAAAAAATAGACAATCAGATTCAAACAAATTAAATTTTTGGATATCTATTCTACGTGTCTGCCTGCTGCTCAGTGATATCTTTATGATGATTTGCCACACATGCTTATTATATTATTGACATTACAACCAGTACTTTTCATAATTTCATACATTCACACAACCACTCAACTATACACAGTGTAGTGTATAGTGTCTAAGTGACTGTGTGAATGTATGTATTTCTTTTTCTGACAAAGGCCAAGGCTGAAAATTGAAGTAGTGTGAATAAGATTGTCTATTTTTCATACCTGGCAGTGGTTCAGTGAACGCCTTAATGATGAGTTGTTCTCTCTCCTCCATTATTGATTTCACATAAGTACTACAACATACAGACATGATGATTGTTCCAGCCACTGAGACTGGCCTGTAAATGCGTGTGTTTTCTATTCAAAACAATGGCCTGTTGACCAAAAGTTTAAATGTTGTACCATCTTTTCATTGTGTCTGTGTGTGACTCAATATGGCTCTTTAGGTTCAGTAACAATCCACCTTTTTCATATTATTAAAAACATAATAAGGCTATATTGCAAACCATTATAAAAATGATCGATGAGGTGCAGACAAGCACAGAAAAAAAGATAATCACACACCTACACCCAATCACATAACTTTTAAATTTTTTGCTACCATATTCATAAGGAGTGCACTTCCTGTACTGAATAGTCAACTTGTTTCATTATTTTTCTTCTTTTATATACTGCACATGTGTTAATAGTTCAGGATTACTTTATTAAAATACCAGTAAACTACTAAAAATTGCTTGAAAGCAATTTACCTTCCTCCTCCTATTGTCCAATCCAACTAATGTGAGCTACAAAAATAGTAATTTAAATTAATAATCTCATACAAGAAATAGCATACACTTATGCAACATATTATGTTGATCATTTCATTTAGAGCATATGTATTAAATTCTTCAATTATATACAGATATGTACAAAATAACTAAAATGTTAATGTGTATTTAATAACAATATTAGCTGCAGCTACTTTGCTGTTAAGTATAAGTGTACAATTAATGTTCCTTACTTTAACCCTCCTATTACCATATGGATGAAAAAGAGCACAACACACCAAGTGGGATCATACATGTCTCACTCCCTAGTATAATGAGGAGATTGCTTAAGACGGTGACTATTAACAGCTGCTAAATGTTTCATAAAATGACTATTAATTATAAGTTGAGTTAACAACACCTCCATTAACTACTGGATTCAGTGGTTAACCATCATCAGGGAAATATATAACAAAAAAAAAACATAACTTGCTGATAAAAGCTATAGTCCTTTAATAAATTCAGATTAAAATGTTGAACAATGGAAATTTGAGGAAGGATTCAACATATATATATATTTTTTTTTTTTTTTTTGAGAAGGATAGGTTGCTTACTTACCGCAGAGACATCTGACAAACCACAGAAAGGCACAAATAACAGAAAATAACATTATAGCTTTCAGCCATGCAGGCCTTCATCGGTTAGAGACACTAACATACACACACTTGCACAGACACAAGTACCGCCTCCGGCCAATCTGCGTTACCCAGCCGGGCTTTGAGTTTTCTGCTGTAATATTTATTTTTCAGTTTTCTTACAAGAGAATCTGCACCTTATTCCTATTCTTTTATCTTTCAAAAAGTTATCTTCCACTATTGTGCTACCAGATATTTACTAATACTGATATGAGCAGAGTCTGTATCGAGAAACTTTGGATTTGGGTATTGAACTAATAATTGAAAGATTTACTCACCTGTGCGTTGTGGTATTTTCTGCAATTGGGTAACAAGTTGTCTGACTTGAATATTTTTCTGTGTAATGTTACTATGTAATGTTGAATGTATGAGGAAAATAACATAACAATTTGATATCTTGTGTCTGAGTGGGGGGATATGTAGTGTACCACAGTTCACTACATACCTTCAGTTTGACCCTAGATATTCATATGGTTTATATGTGGGGATATTAAATAAGCCGAGGGCTGAAACTGCCCAGACAACTCCGTCTGTGCAGACGGCCATGAAGCAAAGACGCGCTGAGAGCTACATGATAAATATTCTGTGCCTCAAATCTCCATTGATTGTGAACATTGTTTTATTGTTTGATGTAAAAATGGTTTTGCTTCCTGAAGGCAGCACATGTCAAACTGTCTTTCTGAATGTAGTAAATTCTAAGCTTCTGAAATAAAAGTATAAAATGTATATTATGACTTACGAAATCATTCAGAAGTGATTGTTGATGTACTGAGATACTTGAATTGCATTCTTCAAGATATTTTGGAGTCTGAACATTAAAAAATGAACTATTCCTTGTTGGAAATGGACTAGCTAGTTCCAAAAGAACCAGTCATTAACATTAGAAAGTACAAGAAGAATATAATAACTAAACATTATATAGTGTTTTAATGGTAATACACGGTCTGGGAACACCACAAGCTACATTAATGTATTTGATTAATAATGAAAATTCACCACAGAGATGATACATTATTTTTCAAAAGAGATAGATTGGCTGGCCAGTACCTACCTTTTTTCTGTACCGCCGATAGTTACACACACAAAAAAGGAGGAAAATAACAAGCTTTCAGAACTGTGTTCCTTCTTCAGGTGGAGAGAAGGGAGAAAAAGAAAAAAGGGATGGGAAAGGTAATTCATGACCTAGGTCATGAGGATGGTGTTAGAGGATCCTCATGACCTAGGTCATGAATTACCTTTCCCTTCCTTTCCCATTCCTTTTTTCTTCTTTTTCTCCCTTCTCTCCACCTGAAGAAAGAACACAGTTCCGAAAGCTTGTTATTTTCCTCCTTTTTTATGTGTGTAACTATTGGCGGTACAGCAAAAAGGTAAGTACTGGCCAGCCAATCTACATTAATGTATTGTTTGATAAGATATTTAATTCGAGAGACTTTAATTATGTTGACATCTATTGAAAATACCAACAAATTAGAAATATTTATCACGTGGAAACTGACATCTTTTCACCAAGTAGGAACAAATAGAAATCTAGAGGAAGTAAAACTTTCTAGTTGTGAGAATCACGAGCTCCTTCTAGCACCAAGTTCTGCTTGAGTTAGAAGTAAAGGGACATAAAATTTAAACAATGGAAATTCCAGAAAGAAATTAATAATATTATGAGAAGGATAGGTTGCTAGTCACCACAGAGATGTCTGATGAGCTACAGATAGGCACACATAACAGAATACAACTTCTAAAAAAAAGCTTTCAGACACACACACACACACACACACACACACACACACACACACACAAACACATGCACACGCACTTTCTCCGACTGCTCTGGCACGCCTGTGGGACTCTGCACAGCTGAGGAAAAGTAACCAGTAGTGTGGGTAAGGAAGTGGTGTGGAGAGGGAAGAAGGAAGGGAGGGGAGGGGGACTGCATAGTGGGGCTGAGGAGGTGCGAGGGGGGGGGGGGAGGGATAGGAATATGCCAGTACTGTGTGTCAGACTGGGAGGATGGGAAGGGGAAGAACTGGACTGCATGGCGGGATGGGAGATGTACATGAGGCTAGAGTGTGGGCAAGGAAGAGAACAGGAGAATGGTGGGGGTCAGGAACTAGTGAAGGTTTAGAGCTGGGGAATTGTGGGAGCATAGGATGTATTGCAGTGAGAGTTCCCACCTGTGCAATTCAGTAAAGTTGGTGTTTGTGGGGAGGATCCAAATGGTACAGGCTGTTTAGCAGTCACTGAAGTGAGCCACATCAGGCAGGGCTGCATGCTCTGCAACAGGATGGTCCAGCTGTCTTCTGGCCACAGAACAGATAGCTTGTTGCTGGCCTTGCCCATGCAGAAAGCTGGCACAGTGTTTGCAGCTAAGTTTGTAAATAACATGACTGCTTTCACAGTTGCCCAGCTTTTTATGGGATAACAAATGCATTTGACGGGACCGGAGTAGGTGGTGTTAGGATGGTGGATAGGACAGGTTTTGAATTCTACATCTATTGCTGAGATATGAGCCATGGGGCAACAGGTTGGAAACTCGGAAGGACTAGGGGTGGACAATGTTATTACGTAGGTTTGTGGGCAGCGTAATACCACTGTAAGGGGGGGGGGGAGGATCTTGTGTAGGTTATTTCTCATTTCAGGGCAGCATGAAAGGTAGTTGAAACCCTGGTAGAGAATGTGGTTTAATTGCTCCAGTCCTGGATGGTACTGGGTCACAATAAGGGTACTCCTTTGTGGCTTGACAATGGGTGTGGGGGAGGTGGTGGGTGGCTGGACAGACAGTGCCCACGAAATCTGTTTATGGACTAGGTTAGGATGGCAAATGTGGTAAGTGAAGGCCTCAGTGAGGCTTTTTTAACAAGTTGTATTCTGTTCTGTGTGCTCTTCTGCAGTTCATTGGATGCCTCTTTGGTGAAACAGACATAAAATTTATGATACGAATATGATAGAGGAAAAATTCCTAACAGGAAAAAAAATATACGTAAAAAATAGATGAAGAACACTTACCAGGCGAAGGGGCACAGGCAGTAATAGCAACAAATAAACACACAGACACACACACACACACTCAAAAACGCTAGCTTTCGCAGCCTAGCTGCTTCATCAGGCAGAAGGGAAGGAGAGGGAAAAGGAAATGATGAGGGATTTAAGGAAGGGGGTAAGGAGCCATTCCAATCCCGGGACAGGAAAGACTTACCTTGGGGGAAAAAATGGAAGGTAAATAAATGCACATACACCCACACATTTACACAGACACAAGTACACTTAGGCAGACATACTGTAGTATGTCTGCCTAAGTGTACTTGTGTCTGTGTAAATGTGTGGGTGTATGTGCATTTATTTACCTTCCATTTTTCCCCCCAAGGTAAGTCTTTCCTGTCCCGGGATTGGAATGGCTCCTTACCCCCTTCCTTAAATCCCTCATCATTTCCTTTTCCCTCTCCTTCCCTTCTGCCTGATGAAGCAGCTAGGCTGCGAAAGCTAGCGTTTTTGAGTGTGTGTGTGTGTCTGTGTGTTTATTTGTTGCTATTACTGCCTGTGCCCCTTCGCCTGGTAAGTGTTCTTCATCTATTTTTTAGACATAAAATTTAAGGACATAAAAATTCACAATGAACATTACCCATAACAGAGATTTCATGAAAATATTTCAGAATCTTCTAAAATTGGAGCAGGAAAATTCATATTACACTACAAAATTTGAAGTCTGACTAGTATAGTTTGCTGTCTGCGAATTCTACACAATTTTCGGAATATATTATTCTGTCTCACCTTATTTGGTAATTCTTCCTTGACTGACAGGCCAGCATAATTTATAGTCTTTTACTGCAACCTTGTTGTTGTTGTTGTCTTCAGTCTGAAGACTGGTACCAGTATTATGCAGTTTTCCATGCTAGGAGTAAGCCTGAACATCTCCAAAAAACAATGGCAACATATATCCATTTGAACATGCTTATTGTATCTGTCTCATGGTCTCCCACAGAAATTTTTACCCCCTATCCACACTCCTTACTTGCATGTAATATTAAATGGACTATTCCTCATGTCTCAGAATATGTTCCATCTAATCTTTAACATTCCTCTGTTGTACAACATTTCAAAAGCTTGAAACATCTTCTTGTTGGAGTTGCTTTCTGTTCACATTTCACTCCTGTACAACGCTACAGTCCACTTAAATGTCTTCTAAAATGACTTCCTAATACCCAAATAAATATTTGATTTTAACAAATTTCTCTTCTTTAGAAATGCTGTTCTTCCCGTAGATGGGCACTGTTGAATGCTCTAAAACTCCAACCATCATCATCATCATCATCTTACTGAAGTAATTCTAAATCATATATCTTTTCTGATCTAGCCACCAAAAGTAATTTTATTAATCAAATGAAACTCGCCAACTAATTTTATTGTTTAATTTCTTAATCTAATTCCATCAGCATCACATGATTTCATTAGATTACATTTTACTATTCTGGTTTTGCTCCTTTCTAGACACTTAATTCCACTCAATTGCTCTTCCAGGATGAACTAGGCCAGTTTGAGGTACAGAGTGCAGTTCATATAAGTCAAATGTGTAGTTCCTACAATCCATAATTCTAATTAGAAATAAGAAACATACTGTCTGATGTCATAATATTACTGCTTTATGTAAGATTCCAATCTAAGGAAAGTTCTAGAAGACACAATAGTTCAAGGCCAATTTTGGAATACTTAAGCTATCAGAAAGCTAACCATTACAAATTGTATATCACCTATCACTGTCACAGTAACAATATTAGTTCACACTTGGCCATTAAAATTGCTACATCACGAAGATGACGTGCTACAGATGTGAAATTTAACCAACAGGAAGAAGATACTGTGATATGCAAATGATTAGCTTTTCAGAGCATTCACACAAGGTTGGCACCAGTGGCAACACCCACAATGTGCTGACACGAGGAAAGTTTCCAACCAATTTCTCATACACAAACAGCAGTTGACAGGCATTGCCTGGTGAAACATTGTTGTGATGCTTCGTGTAAGGAGGAGAAATGCGTAACACCATGTTTCCGACTTTGATAAAGGTCGGATTGTAGCCTATCGCAATTGCGGTTTATCATTTCCTAACATTGCTGCTCGCGTTGGTTGCGATCCAATGACTGTTAGCAGAATATGGAATCGGTTGGTTCAGGGGGGGGGGGGGATGCCAAAGGCCTCGTATCACTAGCAGTCAAGATGACAGGCATCTTATCCGCATGGCTGCAATGGATCATGCAGCCATGTCTCGATCCATGAGTCAACAGAAGAGGATGTTTGCAAGACGACAACCATCTGCATGAACAGTTTGACGACATTTGCAGAAGCATGGACTATTAGCCTGGAGACCATAGCTGTGGTTACACTTGATGCTGCATCACAGACAGGAGCACCTGTGCTGGTGTACGCAATGATGAACCTAGCTGCACAAATGGCAAAACGTCATTTTTTCGGATGAATCCAGGTTCTGTTTACAGCATCATGATGGTTGCATCTGTGTTTGGCAACATGGCGGTGAATGCACATTGGAAGCATTTATTCATCATTGGCGTATCACCCAGTGTGACGTATGGGGTGCCATTGGTTACACGTCTCGGTAGTTTGCATCGCTGGCACTTTGAACAGTGGCCGTTACATTCCAGATGTGTTACGACCCGTGGCCCTACCCTTCATTCGATCTCTGCGAAATCCTACATTTCAGCAGGATAATGCACAATTGCATGTTGCAGGTCCTGTAGGGGCCTTTCTGGATACGGAAAATGTTCGACTGCTGCCCTGGCCAGTACATTCTCCAGAACTCTCACCAAATGAAAACGTCAGGTCAATGGTGGACGAGCAAATAGCTCTTCACAATATGCCAGTCACTAATCTCGATGAACTGTGGTATCTGCATGGGCATCTGTACCTGTACATGCCATTATTACGGCCAGAGGTGGTTGTTCTGGGCACTGATTTCTCAGGATCCATGCACCCAAATTGCGTGAAAATGTAATTACATGGCAGTTCTAGTATAATATATTTGCCCAATGATTACCTGTTTATCATCTGCATGCAAATCAACATTTTATGTATCCATTGGTCAGAAGGTATATTTATATTTTAAGCCTCACATTGTTTTATAGCAAAATTATGATTTTTGAAATAAAAATGTAAAAAACTGTGTTATTTACTTAGAAACATTCGTAACCTAGCAATCTAAGTTTTGGCTCTGTATGTTAAGAATACCATGGCAGCAGATAATGCAAAATATTACATTTCAAATTTAAATGGCAATTATGAGTCACATCACCCTCTCGATATCTTTGCATGTAACTGACAAAACGAATAAAAACTAGTTACATTACACAATTTATGAGTAACACTCCTGTACCAAAATTGTCGGTCTTTTAACTATAGAGAAAGCTTTTCATGTGGTTACTGGTGCAAAATACTTTTTAAAATTTTTGTTAAACACTACTTTTCTGATTATTTCTCTCTCCCTTCCCCTTTTATTTTATTTAATTTTTATTTATTTATTTTATTTTTTGTGAGGACTGCATTCTTAATGGGGTACGGATAATAGTTTTATTTAACTTACAGTTGTGAAATAATTAGATAATAGATTGAGGTAGGAAAGGTGGGATTGGGAGGGGGATGGTGATGGGCAGAGGGAGGGAAGGAGGGAGAAGGGATGATACTGGGAAGGGGATTGGGAGGAGAGAGAGAGAGAGAGAGAGAGAGAGAGAGAGAGAGAGAGAGAGAGAGAGAGAGATAAATGGAGGGAAGGAGAGAAGGTAAAGAGAAGTAAGTGCTCTTCTTACCTTGTTGTTGTCAGACGCTTCTGGTGCAAGTGCTCCTGCCTGTTCACGAAGAACATAGTTCTGCACAAGGCGTGATTTGCGTTGCAACTCTGCCACCAACTGCTTTGTATGCTCCTCAAGAAACTCCAGCTTTTCAGATTTCCGGGCAACACTTCTTTGAAGGCGCACAATGCGTTCCACAAGTGCTTGCCTGTCAGGTTCTGTGGGGGCATTACTGGGACCACGTACTGCTACTGAGACAGCTGAGGATTCATCTGCAGCGGGTGGAGTTACCTGTACAACAGATTTTAGGAGAACGATTCTCACTCGGCACAGAATACATACAAGCAGTATTTATTTAATACCATTACTCCACTTCCAATGCACATTACGTTATAATTGCTTTTACATCAATAACAAACTAAAAAGAAAGTTCATCACCTTATGTAGAAAAGTACACTCAAGTTTACAAAACAGGACATAATACCTTAAAAGAGTAGAGATGGGAGGTTCATATTTACAGGACATGTTAATCAGGATGTTGTGAAGAAATGATTAGCGTTTAAGTCATCTTGGTTCAACAACATGTTTCTTGCTGGTTAGTAGGAACATTATCTGCCATAGGCCCTGAAAACATGTTTGATGCATGATGGCATTAACAAATATCTTATATATTAAAAGAATCTATGAAAACTGAAGCCAGTCAGGCCAGACCAAACTATCAAGCTGATTTCTGCCAATATTTTGTTATAACGAAAGGTATTCAGTCACAGATTTGTCATCAAGTATCACAATTAACTTAAGTCTTTCCATTCTTTGTTTTTATTCAAATTGGGTATCCTTCTGTCCTTGCATTGAATATTTTAATCGGTTTGTTTTATGATATCTTCAGTTCTAATTAAGGTACACAGTTCTTTTTGACCTAACATCACTCAGCGGATCAAGCATTTTCATTTGCGCAGTTAAATGCTTGCATTGATTGATTCTGAAGAAAGCTATGCGTGAACATTCAACTTCCATTTTTCCCCAACTTTTTTGTCATTCCACTAAAGGTGTGAATACCATCCTGTGGTATAGCCAGCTGGTTCGAAGTTCCTCTGTGGTGGTTTGCACTGGGTCTACACTACAGCATTTCATTTCACCACATTGAACATATTTTTGATTGACAAAAATTCTGGTGATCAGGCAGGCCAGGGCAAAAGGCTGAATCCTGTGACTCCAACACAGCATGTGACCTTGAAGCAACATACGATTGTGTATTCACTTGCTTAAAAATGTCGTCTGTGGTGCCACACAGATAGGCTATCACTTAAAGTTGCACAATGTTACTCATGTACGTCAAAGTGCTCACAATGCCCTGCAAAAGCACCAACTGTGATTTGCGATTGTTCCATACAGCACCCCACATCATATTTGAGGTGGTGCTGTATGTCTTGTACGAATTCAGCCACTGTGATGCCACTTCTGTCACCCCCACCCCACCCCACCCCTTCCACCTGCCTGATACGGACCAAAACATGGCCATTATTTTTAAACAAAGACAACTTCAATTAATTCAAAACCCCAACTTTTTCAGGTCATTTCTGTTTCCACTGATGTCATTCTATACACCACGGCAGTCGAGCACGTTTCTAGACATTAGTCAAAGGCAGGTGAAGAAGTGGAGAATGCACACATAATAAATGCCACAATGAACAGTGACACTGTCGCCCCTGACAGTGTACAGGGTGTTACACTGTTCTACTGTTATGCAAAAGCCGAAAAGGGTGCAACTCTGTCCTGCAATGCCATTTGGATGATGTGTCAATCTTCTCCTTGGTTGGTGTGGGTGTAGCAACCAGACCAACGTTGTTGGGTTCTAAGGCCTTCGGTGAACCATTCTGCACACAGGTGTTGCAAAGTGAAACACTTTTTCCCACATGATCACAAATTTTTCAGATAGATTCATCACATTCTCTTGTGCCAATAATACTCCTTGCTTCAAATGCACTTATCTGACAGTATGGTTCATGCATACACCTGAGAGCATCCTGCACTTCTGCGTAATTCACACAGATCTGTGACCCTCACTTTATAGCATCAAAAAAAGAACCACAGGCAAATTTTACCAGAAGGTGGTGCTGTGATGCAATATCTATGTTGACCTTGAACTTGTGGCCTGACATGGTTCAAATGCTACACATTTCTGCAGAACATGCCAATGTACATTTTCTTTTAATATGAGCTTCCTGTTTCTCTAGTCTTTCGAGGTGACTGTATTCTTTTTTCCTGAACATGAATGTACATTCCACAAATAAAAATAATTATGTGAGCTGGACATATCAATAATAAGCACCATCTGGTTGTCAGTACATTTGTTATTTTTATGTTCAAAAGTGATTTCTAAGAAGTAAGGTAGGAAAATTATGTTTTGCTGACACATCAATGGTCCAACAAAGTAAGGGAGGAATATTAGCATATAATGTCCTGTCGACAGCACTGTCACTAGAAATGGAACACATGCTCCGATTGTTTTTATAATAGAAGGGGAGGAAATTCGTCTTGCCCTTTAAAAGCAAGTGTCCCAGCAGTTGCTTGGAGTGATTTAGGTAAATAATGGAAATCCTGAATTGGATGGCCAGAGGCAGAACAATTAACTTGCATGCTTCATCAAAGTTTTGATTTTCTGTCCTCACGCCAAGAAATGAGAGACATCCTGCCAAGATCCTCCCCATCTCTCTTGCAGTGGCATTCCGTCACTCTCCCAACCTCATAACATCTTAGTCCAACCCTATGTTACTCCCAACCCTAGGTCCCTGCCCCAGTGATCATATTCTTGTAGAAAACCCCACTACAAAACCTGTCCATTCCATCCACCCAACACTTCCTACTCCAGTCATGTTACAGGCTTATCCTATCCAATCAGAAGAGACCTGGCCACCTATGAAGGTAGCCATGTAATGCATCAACTGTACTGCAATAAATTCACAGAATTTTACTTCACCAATCAGCTGTTCATTATGATGAATAGAAACGTGGTAGATCACCCTGTTGCACAACATGCAGCAGACCATATTCTTGATTTCAATGGCTGCTACACAACCCAGATCATCTGGATCCTCTCACCCACCACCAGCTTTTCTGAACTACAGAGATGGGTGTTATCCTTACAGGGCATTCTCCGATCCTGAATTATCCAGTCCTGAAGCTATGATAACTCCTTTTCCTCCACACCCAACAATTCCTGCCATCCCCCCCTCCCCCCCCCCCCCCACCGACTATACTGGACCTCTCCCATTCTGTGTGCTGTGTGTTGTGTGTGTATGAAAAATATAAAAAAATAGGAGTAAAATATTTTCTTAATATATCAATTTTCTATCTTCCTAAGGTGGTCTAATTTTGCTTTTACCTGCTCACCAAGGCCACAGGGTCCAAATGAGTCGGTAAAAATTGGGGTAAGAATAAAAGTTTTGTAGTAAAGTATATGTAGAAATTATTTGCATGACCCAATATGGCATAAAAAAGAAGAAGAAATCTGAGAACACAATGAGTTGCTCTGTGAATAAAAAACTTGATAAGGAACCAGGAAGACTTTGTCTCAGATAGTGAAGCCTAACGTCATGAATTCATCTAAGCTGAAAAGATTTTCAGTATGTGCATGTCCACCACAAGCCAAGTTAGGTATTGTATTAAAGATGTATAAGGCACAGTAGCCAAAAATTAAGAGGCAGCCTTGGTGAGATACATGAAAGAAATAATGCACAACATAATCTTTCGTTGTCACCTTAAAAACTGAAAGCACTGTGTGAATCGTTGGTCATAAGTGACCCATTTATAAACAGATTTGTCATATGCAGGAAAAGGTGGATACACACAAGATTTTGATGATATGAACTGACAGGAGATGCACTCCAACATAGCTGCAGTTAATGACTGCAATAGTTGATTTAAAAACCTCTTGCTGCTTGACGAGTTGATAATGCATCTCGTTTGTTGTACAGTCTATCAGATACCAATTGAGGGGATGAATATATGTGGAATGAAAACCACACTCATAACCAATAAAGTTATCTCCCACTAACAGCACAACCAGCACATCAAGAAGAATGCATCACAGTACATAATCAAAATAACGCCATAGTCAGTGCACTAACAAAAAGGCTCTGTCATTCATTGTGTCACTGATAGCTGCGATTTCTGGTGTTCTCCATGATGGGTGTAGCCTCCACTGCCAGCACACATGGCCTTTAAAACATAAGTGTGCATGTTACTAAAGACACATTTTTACTTACAGTGAATTTTGGGACTTTATATTATCTCTGGCACTCTGTGGGTAATATCAGATTTATCTAATGTCACTTAAGTTTGAAGAAATTATTCACTGTTGATATATGTTATCCTCCTGCCTATTTTTTTTTTTTTTTTTTTTCCCTGTTGGCAAAAAAGAGAACGTGTAACATTTTTTTAAAATTGATTTCTGGGTCCCAGAGGAGAAGCAAAATTGGATGGAAGTACAGTTTAAATAAAATACAGTTGTTGAGCATCTTTATTGATTTAAATTATCTTTATGGGAAGTTACAAAAATGAACATTTGCCATGTAAATAAATAAATGAAACATCACATCATTAGAGTATCTCCAGTAATAAAGTAAAACTCACTACATTTTACAATAAAATTTGAGAACTCTGAAGTGCTCCATGGTCCCCAAATCTATTGAAAATAAATAGAAACACATGTACATATAGCTGGTGTGGTGTGTTCTGTTTGGCATGGCTGAAAGAACACACACCACATCTCATTGACAGCCACTATACAGTTGTGTTTTTAATGAGAGGAAGGAAGCAAGAAGAGGGTGAAAAGCAATGAACCTGGTTGAATAAATCAATAGTGACAAGTGAAAACTTATACTAGGCCAGGATTCAAAACCAAGTCTCCCATCGAGTACTTTACCATCAGTTATATTAACAGCATATCCCAATGCTATACACCACCTCTTGGTTAGGTGACAGTTGTTGTTGTGGTCGTTGTGGTCTTCAGTCCGGAGCCTGTTTTGATGCAGCTCTCCACAATACCCTATCCTGTGCAAGCCTCTTCATCTCCGCATAAGAACGGCAATCTACATCTGTCTGAATCTGCCTACTGTATCCACCTCTTGGTCTTCCTCTGCAGTTTTTACCCCACACACTTCCCTCCAACGCTAAATTCACAATTCCTTGATGTCTAAGAATGTGTCCTACCAATCTATCCCTTCTTTTAGTCAAGGTATGCCAGAAATTTCTTTTCTCCCCAATTCTGTTCAGTACCTCCTCATTAGTTACGCGATCCACCCACCTAATCTTCAGCATTCTTCTGTAGCACCATATTTCAAAAGCCTCAATCCTCTTCCTGTCCGCACTGTTTATCGTCCATGTCTCACTCCCATACAAGGCAACACTCCACACAAATGCCTCTTGCTGCTTGACGAGTTGATAATGCATCTCGTTTGTTGTACAGTCTATCAGATACCAATTGAGGGGATGAATATATGTGGAATGAAAACCACACTCATAACCAATAAAGTTATCTCCCACTAACAGCACAACCAGCACATCAAGAAGAATGCATCACAGTACATAATCAAAATAACGCCATAGTCAGTGCACTAACAAAAAGGCTCTGTCATTCATGGTGTCACTGATAGCTGCGATTTCTGGTGTTCTCCATGATGGGTGTAGCCTCCACTGCCAGCACACATGGCCTTTAAAACATAAGTGTGCATGTTACTAAAGACACATTTTTACTTACAGTGAATTTTGGGACTTTATATTATCTCTGGCACTCTGTGGGTAATATCAGATTTATCTAATGTCACTTAAGTTTGAAGAAATTATTCACTGTTGATATATGTTATCCTCCTGCCTATTTTTTTTTTCCCCCTGTTGGCAAAAAAGAGAACGTGTAACATTTTTTTAAAATTGATTTCTGGGTCCCAGAGGAGAAGCAAAATTGGATGGAAGTACAGTTTAAATAAAATACAGTTGTTGAGCATCTTTATTGATTTAAATTATCTTTATGGGAAGTTACAAAAATGAACATTTGCCATGTAAATAAATAAATGAAACATCACATCATTAGAGTATCTCCAGTAATAAAGTAAAACTCACTACATTTTACAATAAAATTTGAGAACTCTGAAGTGCTCCATGGTCCCCAAATCTATTGAAAATAAATAGAAACACATGTACATATAGCTGGTGTGGTGTGTTCTGTTTGGCATGGCTGAAAGAACACACACCACATCTCATTGACAGCCACTATACAGTTGTGTTTTTAATGAGAGGAAGGAAGCAAGAAGAGGGTGAAAAGCAATGAACCTGGTTGAATAAATCAATAGTGACAAGTGAAAACTTATACTAGGCCAGGATTCAAAACCAAGTCTCCCATCGAGTACTTTACCATCAGTTATATTAACAGCATATCCCAATGCTATACACCACCTCTTGGTTAGGTGACAGTTGTTGTTGTTGTGGTCGTTGTGGTCTTCAGTCCGGAGCCTGTTTTGATGCAGCTCTCCACAATACCCTATCCTGTGCAAGCCTCTTCATCTCCGCATAAGAACGGCAATCTACATCTGTCTGAATCTGCCTACTGTATCCACCTCTTGGTCTTCCTCTGCAGTTTTTACCCCACACACTTCCCTCCAACGCTAAATTCACAATTCCTTGATGTCTAAGAATGTGTCCTACCAATCTATCCCTTCTTTTAGTCAAGGTATGCCAGAAATTTCTTTTCTCCCCAATTCTGTTCAGTACCTCCTCATTAGTTACGCGATCCACCCACCTAATCTTCAGCATTCTTCTGTAGCACCATATTTCAAAAGCCTCAATCCTCTTCCTGTCCGCACTGTTTATCGTCCATGTCTCACTCCCATACAAGGCAACACTCCACACAAATGCCTTCAGAAAGGACTTCCTTAGGCTTAAATCGATGTTAACAAATTTCTCTTTTTCAAAAACGCTTTTCTACCCATTGCCATTCTGCATTTTATATCCTCTGTACTGCGACCATCATTTGTTATTTTACTGCCCAAGTAACAAAACTCATCTACCTCCTTTATTGCTTCGTTACCCAATCTAATTCCTTCAGCATCGCCTGATTTTCTTACACTGCACTCCATTACCCTAGTTTTGCTCTTGTTGATGTTCATCTTATATGCCGCTTTCAGCACTCTGTCCATTCCGTTCAATTGCTCTTCCAGGTCCTTTGCTGTCTCTGACAGAATTACTATGTCGTCGGCAAAACGCAGTGGTTTTAATTCTTCTCCCTGAACTTTAATTCCTTCTCCAAATTTCTCCTTGCTTTCCTTTATAGCTTGCTCAATGTACAAATTGAATAACAATGTAGAAAGACTACAACCCTTAATCCCTTTCCAACCACTGCATCCCTTTCATGCCCTTCAACTCTGACAACCGCTGTCTGGTTTTTGTACAAGTTGCAAATAACCTTACGCTCCCTATATTTTACTCCTGCTTGTTTCAGAACTTGAAAGAGTTTATTCCAATCAACATTGTCAAAAGCCTTCTCCAAATCTACAAAAGCTATAACTTTAGGTTTGCCTTTTCTTAATCTATCTTCTAGGATAAGCTGTAAAGTGAGTATTGCCTCCCGTGTTCCTAAATTTCTCCTGTACCCAAACTGATCTTCCCCAAGGTCGGCTTCTACCAGCTTTTCCATCCTTGTGTAAATAATTTGTGTTAATATTTTGCAACCATGACTTATTAAACTGATGGTTCTGTAGTTTTCACACCTGCCTGCACCTACTTTCTTTGGAATGGGGATTATAACATTTTTCTTAAAGTCTGAAGGTACTTCACCTGTCTCATACATCTTACACACCAGGTGAAACAATTTTGTCATGGCTGGTTCTCCCAGAGACTTCAGTAGCTCTGAGGGAATATCATCTACTCCAGGGGCCTTGTTTCGACTTAGGTCTTTTAGGGCTCTGTCAAATTCTTCTCTCAGTACAGTATCTCCTATTTCATCTTCATCTACATCCTCTTCCCTTCCTACAATATTGTCTCGAAGTTCATTTCCTTTGTAGAGGCCCTCTATATACTCTTTCCACCTTTCAGCTTTCCCTTCTTTGCTGAGAACTGGTTTTCCATCAGTGTCCTTGGTATTCATATAGCTCTTTTTCTTATCTCCAAATGTTTCTTTTATTTTCCTGCAGGCTGTATCTATTTTTCCACTATTTATAAATTCTTCTCGAGACTTGCATTTGCCTTCTAGCCACTCCTGCTTAGCCATTTTGCACTTCCTGTCAATCTCATTTCTTAGTTGTCTGTACTCCATTTTGCCGGTTTCATTTACTGCATTTTTATATTTTCTCCTTTCATCGATTAAATTTAGTATCTCCTGTGATATCCAAGGATTTTTTGTAGGTCTTGTCTTCCTACATTCCCCCCCCCCCCCCCTGTTTCTGTCAATTGTTGCCTAAAGCTCCCTTTAAAATCCTTAAGAACTTCAGGTTCCTTCAATTTATCCAGGTCCCATCTCCTTATTTTCCTACCTTTTTGTAGTTTCTTCAGTTTCAGCCTACATTTCATAACCAACAAGTTATGGTCAGAGTCTATATCTGCCCCTGGGTATGTCTTACACTTTAAAACCTGGTTCCGAAACCTATGTCTTACCATTATAAAATCTATCTGGTATCTCCCAGTGTCTCCTGGTGTCTTCCACGTACACAACCTTCTTTTGTGATTCTTAAACCAGGTGTTTGTTATAACTAAATTATGTTTTGTGCAAAATTCTACCAGGCGGCTTCCTCTTTCATTCCTTTTGCCCAGACCCAGTAGCACTTAGTTTACATCATGGTGCTACATTGTAAGTAAGAAGAACAGTAGAAGTTTGGAAGAGACTGCATTCTGGCACTCTATGGTGTGTTATGCTTCATCTCCTTACAATCCATGGCTTCTTCTCAACCCCAGGTTTGCGTAACCAGGCCACACTCTTATACCTTCCCAACATATTCATTTCCTCTCTGATAAATTCTAAAAGCAAGGATTACTAAGTTTTTCTAGTTTTATGCTGTTATGTTGGCAGTATTTGGAAAATTGCCAATCATTCAGACTCCTTCTACTTCATCACTTACCTCAACAGAGCATGATTCAGAGTGCAGCAGCTGGAGATGACTGCTCTGTCACAGTGAAGTGTGCCTGTGGGAATGCTCTTTACTCTGATGACCAATAGCTTAAGTGTTGTATGTATGTGTATTTTTGTGTGTTTGTCAAAGCTCGTCATCATGTCTTTGCAGTGAATTGTAAACTGTCCTTATAATACAAAGAAAGATAACCTCTTTATGATACTAACTTGCAAATAACAGTTATCGTCAATCACAAATCTTGAAGTAGTCTCAAAATAAAAATGTCTCTTCGAGTCTTTAATCAGCTTTGTAAGGCAATAGACTATACATAAAAAAAAAGAAAAGAAAAAAATAAATAAATAAATAAATAAATAAATGGAAATATTAATGAAACATGATCAATGCTTGTCATTACCTGTATAGCAGTACTTGTTGTTGCTTGACCATTTGCATTAATTTCACATCCTGAACCTGGGAGTGATGAGCATGAACTAGTACGAGAATGTGACCCTAGAAGACCTGGAGATTCACAACGTTCATACTTCCTCCGTAAATGCTGGATCTCACGATTCAACTCCTAGGCAGAAAAGGAGAAACAAAGATGAAATTATTATGTGTAATTATAATAAAAGATTCCAAATTGCACCACTAAATAGCAAACTAGTTTACAACTCTTATCTTGTTGGTCCACTTTAGGTTATGGTAGCAACACTAAAATTGGGATCGCCTTCTGACAGCTTGAAATTTAAATGAAAATAACGGCTTAACCGTTCATCTGACACGGAAATTGAATACATGAATTTGTAGAGGAGTCAATTCTCTACAACTTTGCTGTGTTGTGTGTTTTTCGTTTCTCACATTGTTTCAGAGATATTTGCAAAAATAACGAAGATTGTATAATGTCTGTCTGTCCGTAATGTGTTCCCACTTTTTAAGCTGAACCGTTCAACCGATCGACACCAAATTTTACAGACATAATTGTAGGCCGCCAGAGACCAGAATCTTCTTTTTCAAATTTTTCAGACAAAAAATACAAAAGTAACACAAAAAAAGTCGTTTGTAATGTAATTGTAATTGCAAACGAACCATTCATTTGACACGAAAATTGAATAACTTAATTTGTAGAGGGGAAAATTCTCAACAACTTCCCTCTCTTATGTTTTCATATCTTGAATTGTTGCAGAGATATTTGGAAAAATAACGGCGATTTGATGATGTCTGTCTGTCTATAACATGTTCCCAGTTTTTAGGTCGAACCGTTCAACCGATCAGCAGCAAATTTTACAGACAATTGTTGGCCACCAGAAATCAGAACCTCGCTTTTTCAAATATTTCAGACAAAAAATACGTTAGAAACACCAAAAAAAGCCGTTTGTAATGTAATATTAATTGCAAATAAACCGTTCATCAGACAAGAAAATTGAATAGCCAAATTTGTAGAGGAGAAATTTCTCTACAACTTCGCTCCTATTTTTTTATCTTGTATTGTTTGTGAGATGTTTGCAAAAATAATGGAGATTTGACATATTGTTCTTTGTATGATAAATGATAATCTAGTCTCTAAAAATGCCATATTAGCATCAGTTAACAACTGCCATCAATAGTATGAGATTAAAGGTCGCATGTTGTTATTGTTATTCATAGTGTGTGCATCGCGTTGGACTGTAATGCTTAGGGTAAGTGGTATGGAACCCATCACTCCCCAAAATTTTTTTCTCCCTTCTTCCTAAAAGGTTTCGGGCGCTCCCTTTTTTAAATATTTCGGACAAAAATTACGTTAGTAACACCAAAAAGCCATTTGTAATGTAATTGTAATTACAAACAAACCGTACATCTTACACGAAAACTGTATAACCAGATTTGTAGAGAAGAAAATTCTCTACAACTTCGCTCTCTTATGTTTTTTTTTTTTTTTTTTTCCTCCTTGCATAGTTTCAGAGATATTTGCAAATATAACGGCGATTTGACGACGTCTGTCTGTCCGTAATGTGTTTCCCACTTTTTAGGTCGAATGGTTCAATCAATCGGCACCAAATTTTGCACACATAATACTGTATTTGTGCGAAAATAGGTCGCATGCAAATATAGGCTGCGTCTAAACTTTTGACTCGAGATTATAGAAAGAAGAAGAAGAAGAAGAAGAAGAAAACAAAAAAATCTCAAGTATAGGCCGCAGATTTTTTAATTTTTATTTTATTTATTTTTATTTTTTATATAATCGAACTTTTTTCATAATCAGAAATACAATGTTAATGAAACAATGTTCTCTTTCCAATAAACTCAAAGCAAATATGCAAAACTGTAAATCAATGAATAAGAAAGCGAGACGACAAGCCGATCCGGGTGCCCCAAGTGAGGGGACGCTGAACCAAGGCGTGTTACCGGGCGTTTCAAGTGTTGTAAAGTTTAGGCGTGTGCTGCGAAAATATAGTTTTTTCAGTGTGTGTGTGAGGAAGGGGGGGGGGGGGGGTCTGGGGGGGGGGGGGGGAGGGTGTGACGATGTTTTGTGTTTTGGCTTGTAAGTTTGTAGCGGGCAATGAACGTACGAGTTACACTGCCGAATGTATGCTTCAGGTTGCCTACTCACAGTACCGGACACGGAAAATGGGAAGTCCAACATAAATTTGACACTGACGAAAAAAAGTTCAACACTGGTGTATAAGTTAGGACGAACTATTACAATATTCAAAGAGTCGTCATACATTTCAAGGGCTAAAATGTAAATATCCCCATGTTTGCTTGACTTCATAATTCAAAGCAGGAACTGTGGTTTTGCTGTTACAACAGAAATGATTCAGTTGGAAGGCTGCAAAATAGCCCCGAGTTCCATGTACTTCGTTCCATGGAAATAACCCCTAACGAATGTGAAACCAGTGCATCTGGTCACAGTAAAATACGTTATTTTAATACGTAGCATTGGAACTCAACATCAGCATTAGCTACACAAATCAGTTGTTCCGCTATCTTAACCTCCTATCACCGCTCACTGTAGGCATTACTGTACCAACGTAAACATCACGGTAAAATCTCTCGCGACACACAGTAAACTTTTATCGCAAAGACTAGCTTCATTGACTACATCAAATTAAAATCATTTGTGTGCTTAGGAAGTGTGTGTTACGTACTATTTATGTTTTAAGGTCGTAATGGACTGTTTCTAGTGAATCCTACTCTCCTTACAATATATCCTGTGCTCGCACAATCCTCCAGGTCTAAACCTTCGCAAGTTCCTGCACCGCTGCCCTCCCCTCTTCTTTCCTGCCTACACTTTAGACTCACTTACGACTTCTATTCCACCTTACACTTCAACCTCTCCCCTTACTCCTCCCTGACTGTCAGACAACAATGGTGTATTCCCTCACCCCTGCCATACATCTGTCCCATCCCTTCCTGCTTCCCTCTCCATACTGCCTCCTCACCCTATCACTGGTTGCTTTCATGTTGGCCGTCCTGAGCCCCACAGTCTAGTCACAGTGGCTGGAGATGGCGGTCTTGTGTGTGTGTGTGTGTGTGTGTGTGTGTGTGTGTGTGTGTGTTTAGAAATACTGGAAATTAATAAACATATGTCAACTTCTCCACACCTTGTGCTGAATGATCAAACTCAGTTTCCCTACTTACCACTTCTGTCTGCAGAATCTAATGGACCCACATAAACCAATGACTCCTATTCACTTGCCTCAAATCCCTACCACAATTCCATAGCCTACTTGCCTGATATAAACTAGTTCTGTTATTAATGGACATTCATGCCAGTAATAGCTCATAAAATGGAATCTATATATTCACAGATGTTTTTTCATTCATCTTATACTCACCGTTCTATATTCTGAATATTTGTGCTGTTAATCAATAGACCATGTTGTTTAATTTTAAATGTTACTAATTATTTCTTTGTGTTGTAATTTATATTTTGTGTCACATGTTTTATCAAATTTCTACAAGTTCAATGATGTAATTATACCTATAACACTAGTCTTCTTTAAGAAATTTCTGTATACATACTATCTATACAACAACTTAAGATTTTTGACCTCGACGGAACATGTCTGTAAATACAATGTAAATGTTTGGTTCAATGTTCAGCTGTTTGCTAATCTATAGGACCAAATTATTGTGGTCATCAGTTCCTAGGCATACAAACTATTTACACTACCTTCAACTAACCTAAGGACAAAACACACACCCGTACCCGGAGTGGGATTCCAAACTTCGGAGGATGCGGCCTAATGTATGGTGGCAAAAATAAACTCCCAGAGAGATCCCAGCTATAGTCATTTTTGTTTCAAATGTATTCCTCTCTCTAGTAGTTTCAACACACACACACACACACACACACACACATGTCCAAGGGAGGGCTAAAAACCTCTGACATGGAGCAGACGTGAACTCCTCAACAATGCACCTTAGAGCGCACAGCCACTCCCGCACAGCTGCAAGTTACCATATGGTGCCAGGAGAAGGGTACTTGGCATGGTTCCTTGTCCAATCTCAGTCACAAAATGAGGGAATCCCACATGCAACAAAGGCAGAGTAACCTTCATAAAAATACCACAACTCTATTATAAGCCCAAAGGTACCTCTCCTATAATATATTAAACTAGTAAGACCAGCATACTGACCTTGATGGCAGTTGCATGTTTGCGTGCAGCAATTTCTTGCTCCCCTCGCAGGTCATTGCACTGTTGCTCCAGCTTCTGAGCGTAAGCAGTACGCTCTGCCAAGGCTCTTGCCAGCAGTTCTGCTTCATGCTGTCTTGCAGATCTCTCAGATTCCAGATCTGCTGCAGATGCTGAAAGACGCTGTTGTATTTCTGAATTCTGACGCACCAAACGAGCTGCTTCCAACTCCAACTCCCGAGCCTGTAGCAAAAAATAGGCACATACAGTATAAAGTTGTGTTTCACAATATTAAGAGGTAGGGAGGAGGGTGTAGAGAGAAATTTTCTGTGACTGTCTTACGAAATATACAAAACACACACAGAAACAGAAAGGTGTGAAAACAGAGATGAAAGAGCACAGCATATAGAACACCAATTTAAATGTATAAATATCAAACAACAGTTTAATTTCCTGAAACATATATTGTCTCACTCCATCAAAAACATTGAATTAAAATTTGTGCCATACTGGGATTCTAACTTGGGACCTCCTGCTTACTAGGGCAGACTCTTATCTACTCAGTTCTTGTGGCCTTATGGATAATGCAACTACACGGACTGTCATAAAGCACGTCTCCCTCCACAAGATAAATTTTAATTTTGCTTCAATGTTCCACTGTGTAATACGTACCAGTGTTGCTGAGGCTCTCCAATATTGGAATAACACCCCAGCAATGATTGTTAATGAAAACAATCCTGCCTTGTACCTTATGCATTGTGTGATGAATAGCAAATAGCTTTAAATGCATAAAAATTAAAGTCAATGCAAATGAAGACCCAAAAAATCCAGTAAAGTTTGAATACAGCATTTGTGGTGTGTTACTTGACCCAGTTGTGTTGATTAAATATCAATGCATAACATTTCAGAGTGATATGAAAAATGGAATAGGCATGTAAGGTCAGTTGTGAGGAAGCAGGATGGTTCACTTACAGAATGTTAAAGGACTGCATTAGAACACATGCGACCCATTCTTGAGTACTACTTGAATGTTCGGGATCCCTCCACACTATCATGAGTAAGCTTCTTCATCTCCTCATAAGAACGGCAACCCACATCTATCTGAATATGTTTACTATATTCATCTCCTGGTCTCCCTCTATAGTTATACCCCCACACACTTCCCTCCAATGTTAAATTTATGACTCCTTGATGTTTAAGAATGTGTCCTCCCAAATGATCCCTTCTTTTAGTCATGGCATGCCAAAAATTCCTTTTCTCCCCAATTCTGTTCAGTACCTCTTCATTAGTTACACTATCTACACACCTAATCTTCAGCATTCTTCTGTAGCACCACATTTCAAAAGTCTCTTTCCATTTCCTGTCTAAACTATTTATGGTCCAAGTTTCACTCCCATACAAGGCAACAATCCACACAAATGCCATCAGAGGGGGGGAAAAAAAATCCTGACACTTTTGATGTTAGCAAATTTATCTTTTTCAAAAACAGTTTTCTTCCCATTGCCATTCTGAATTTTATATCCTCTGTACTGTGACCATCATATGATATTTTACTGCCCAAGTAACAAAACTCATCTACCACCTTTATTGTACCGTTGCGTAATCTAATTCCTTCAGCATCGCCTGATTTTCTAAGACTGCATTCCATTATCCTTGTTTTTATCTTGTTAATGTTCATATTATACGATTCTTTCGACACACAGTCTATTCGTTTCAACTGCTCTGCCAGATCCTTTGCTATCTCTGACATTACAATGTCATCAGCAAAATGCAAAGCCTTTATCTCTTTGTCCTTCTCTAAATTTCTCTTTGCTTTCCTTCACAGTCTGCTTAATGTACAAATTGAATAACACTGCAGAAAGGTTACAATCCTGTCTTACTCCCTTTGCAATCACTGTGTCCCTTTCATGCCCTTTGTCATGACAAAATATTTTTCTGGTTCATTACGGAGCTCTCAAAAGGTTTCGTTTCAATTTTTTACGAAAAATATGTTATATTAATGATTATTTCTGAAATTTGCCTTTAAGATATAAATGTAGGTAATATTTGTAAAATTACAATGTATTTGTTGTATGTTTTAGATTTGAAGCAAAAAAAAAAAAAAAAAATTGATAGGAAACTCCAGGCATGACATCAGAGGTCACATTTGAAAGCAAAGGAGTTCGAATAGTATTATTGATCCATAAAGAATATTAAAATTGTTGTAAGGTGAAAGATGAAGATCTCCAAAATGTGTTGTTTGTTCCTAAGAGTATTCACAGTTAGTTGCTTGTGAAAGTTTGATCTGTGAGCTCGGACAGATCATCATGTAATGGTGATTGTGTGAAATAATATCTGTCAAACAGTTTAGCCTCCTTTTAAGGATTGGGAATTTCAATTGTTGTTATAAAAAGTATTAGGAATAATTTTGAAGTTACCTAAATGCAATTATTTCTTATCAAGAAGTGTAGCTGTGGAGGATGAAATTCTATTACGCAGTCCGGGTTAAAGCTAATGGAAGTTATGTTGGTAATACTGATAACTGCGTAAGTTCCACAGGTCGGAAGTAGTAATGCTGGTACTTTGAAATTGCAATTTGTTTGTCAGAAAGGATATTTAGAATATTTGCTGTGTAACAGCAAAGGGTAACTCATTTACAGAATGTGTTTTTGGTTTATGGTGTGAGTTTGTCAGTCCCAAATGGAGCTGACATTACAATTTGCCCAGAGCAGTTTATTGGTATTGAAATGAATCCTGTGGAAGTTCATTCGGGACAAGTATAAGGTGTGAACTCTTTTTCACTCTATTCTCGCTGCCTCTGAGGTCAAGTTGTTAGTATAAGTGTCCCGAGAGTTGCCTTAATACGAAGAAACCTGCTTATTATCTGACAACCAACCAAAGCTGTGACTGTGATGGATAAAACACATAAATAGGATTTGGAACCAACAAATCTATTTGGAGATCAATCAGCTAAGAGTGACTTAGGGTTGGTGGGTAAGCCTAGTTTAATTTTGTAGAGTCTAGTATAAAAAAAAAAAAAAAAGGTCAACACCCTAAGAAGGCTGCAAGTTGTCTTTGAGGTTTCGTAATGTTAAATACACAGCTGTAAGTGATGGTGACTAAGTAGGGTTTATACTTATTTATTTATTTATTTTATTCACTTTAAAAAGATAGATAGAGGGGATCAGACTACAGGAGTCACTCGAATGCTAATATATGTAACTGAAATAAATATCTTCCAATACTAAACTCGGAGGCAGAAAATAAAATAAAATTAAATATCAATCTGTAGGAAGTGATCAAAACGGATCCCAAAGAAATAATATATTTGGTAAACTGACATAAATATCAGTAACAACTGTTTCTTTTAGAAATAGAAGGCACTAAAGTTTGTCGGTCTGTGAAGATAAGGGTGTTAAAATCAATGAGAGTATTTAAATAAGAGATTGTAGGTATCTGGTTAATAAGAAAGACTATATTTTATTCACAAGTTATTAGTTGAGGGTGATACAACTAGAATCTTTGTTTACAGGAAAGTAATATCTGATAAATTTAAATGTTAAGTGAAAATAAACATAACATACTTCAGAAGTAAGAAGCAGTCAAGGATGTGAAACAAGAAAGTGGCAGTTATAGACTGTATGTCACTCTACATTTATTGTGGAACTTGTATCACAAAGTGGATTTGTGCAATATTCATAAATTAGTACATAAAATAATTTCAACTACTAGCTACTATCACCCTGGGAGACAGTGCTTCAGAATATATATAGTGTTTTGGAGTGCCACAGTCCCTAAGAAGTGTTGTAAAAGGAAAGCAATAAACAGCTTATGTGTTTTAAAGTTGACATCTACTGGAAATTAACTGAACAGTACATATTCGATTTCTCTCTCTCTTTTCTTCTCACGCTGAAGACAGTCTTCGGACTTATGAATTCCGAAACTTTATGCGAGAAATTGTCTGACTGCAAGAGGGACAGACTAGCTGGACCTCATGGCGCAGTAAATATTTCATAGGGAAGATTTACAACAAGATGAATGTAATTTCAGCTGCAGATATTGCTAAACAAAGATCCCGTGTAGTGATTGACACAGTCTCACACACACACACACACACACACACACACACACACACACACACACACACACAGATTACCTATCTTGTGTGCAAGTTATAAAAAACACTACAGAGTTAAAGCTACCCATCCTCTTCTACTGTTTTATTTCTCCCCTGTTTCTATGAATTGCTGCCTGAATCTCCCTCTGAAATGCTCAAAATCTTCAGGTTCTTTCAATTTATCCAGGTCCCATCCCCTTATATGCCTTAAATTCTGCAGTTTTCTTCCATTTTAAAACATGGTTCCAGAAAACTGTGTCTTACCATTATAAAATCTGTCTGGTTCCTTCCGGTGTCTCCTGGTCTCTTCCACATATACAACCTTCTTTCATGATTCTTGAACCAAGTGTTTGCTATGATTAAATTGTGTTCTGTACAAAATTCTACTAGGGGGCTTTCTCTTTCAGTCCTTTTTCTCGGTCCATATTCACCTATTATTTTTCTTTCCCTTCCTTTTCTTACTACTGAATTCCCGTCACCCTCTCCCTTAACTGTACGAATAATTTCCTTTACCTCTTCATACATTTCTTCTAGCTCCTCATCATCAGCAGAGCTAGTGGTCATATATACTTGTACTACTATGGTTGGTGTTGGCTTTGTATCTATCTTCACTATGATAAAGCAGTCACTGTGCTGCTCATAGTATTTTACCCTCATTTCTACTTTTTTAAATTAATTATTATTCATTATTAGACCTACTCCTGTAATACCTCTAACTGGTTTTGTATTTATAATCCTGTACTTGCCTGACCAGAAATCCTGCGCTTCTTTTTACCGAACTTCACTAATCCCTACTATATCTAATGCCAACTTATCTATTTCCCTTTTTAAATTTTCTAACCTCCCTACCCGATTAAGAGATCTAACATACCATACTCCAGTCCATACAATGTCAGTGTTGTCTTTCCATATGACGACGTCCTCCTGAATAGTCCCAGCCCAGAGAACTGAATGGGGGACTATTGGCCCACTTTAGGTTACTGTAGTAACCCTAAAAGTGGGCCTTTGCGATCGTCTTTTCACAGCTCGAAATTTAAATGAAAATAACGGGTTAACTATTCATCTGAAAAGGAAATTGAATAACCGAATTTGTAGAGGAGAAAATTCTCTACAACTTTCACTCTTACGGTTTTCCCCCCCTCCATATTTCATAGCGTTTCAAAGATATTTGCAAAAATAACGGTGATTTTGGGATGGTTGTATGTCTGTCTGTCTGTCCGTAACGTGTTCCCTGTTTTTAAGATGAACTGGTCAACCGATCAGCACAAAATTTTACAGACATGATTGTAGACCACCAGAGACCAGAACCTCCCTTTTTCAAATTTTTCGGACAAAAAATATGGTAGTAAAACCAGAAAAAGCTGTTTGTATTATAATTGTAATTGCAAACAAACCGTTCATCTGACACGAAAATTGAATAACTTAATTGATAGAGGAGAAATTCTCTACAACTTAGCTCCCTTATGGTTTTTTCTTCTTTTTTCTTTTTTTCTTTTTTTTTTTTCCATATCTCGTATTGTTTGAGACATAGTTGCAAAAATAACGGAGATTTGACACCCACTATTGAATTAACGAAAATCAGCCATTCAGAGATGTCACGTGACGTACCTCGCGTATTTAATGATTTTCTTATTGTAACTTACATGTTGTCATTCCAAAGCAACGGCACACTGAGGAATTAACACACACACATCGTTCTTCGAACGATAAATGACTTTCTAATGTCTACAAATGCCATATTAACATCAGTTAACAACACCCATCAATAGTATGAGATTAAAGAGCTTGTGTTTTGATTTATAGCTGTAGCATAGTGGGCAAGGTGCTTGAATGTGGCCCGAAAGGTCGGTGTTCGAAACCCACCACTACCTAAATTTTTTTTTCCTAAAAGGGTTTCAGACACTCTTATAATTAATTAATTATTACTTAGATTATTATTTTGGTCCAAAATGTTTGCAAAAACTTATAAAACTACAAATCTAAAGTGGGCCGTACAACATGTCAGTGCGATTTTTTTTATCTCCTGAATATTTTACCCAAGAGGATGCCATCATCATATATTCATACATTAGAGCTGCATGTCCTCGGAAAAAGTAACGGTTGTAGTTTCCCCTTGCTTTCAGACATTCTCAATAACTGTATGGCAAAGCCAATTAGCTGATATTACAAGACAGGACAGTCAATCATTCAGATTGTTGCCCCTGTAACTACTGAAAAGGCTGCTGCTCCTCTTCAGGAACCACTCATTTGTCTGGCCTCTCCACAGATACCCCTCCACTGTGATTGCACCTACATTACAGCTATTTGTAGTGTTGAGGCAGGTAAGCCACCCCACCTCAGCAATGTCTGCGATTCATGGGATACAAAAGGAATTAAGAGGTGGGTTACAAGATTTGTTACTGGCAGGTTTGATCAACATGTTATTGTTACAGAGATGCTTTAGGAACTCAATACAGGATTCTCAGGAGGAACCCTGCTGAGAAGATTTAGAGGACCAGCATTTGAAGCTGAGTGCAGTACTGTACTTCTGCCACCCACTAACATTTTGTGGAGGATCACAAATATGAGAGAAATTAAGGCTGGTATGGAGGCATATAGACAGTCGTTTTTCCCTTACTTGACTTACGAGTGGAGCAGGAAAGGAAATAACTAGTATTTGGTTTGAAATACCCTTCCCAATACATCAAATGGTGGCTTGCCGAATATTGATTTAGATGTAGGAAGTCTCATGCAACATCCTAATTATTTTCTCTGGTGTTTGGAGGCTGAAGGTAAACAAAACAAAAATAAATAAATAAATAAAAACTTAATTACAGTATAACCCAATTTTTATGTTCTTGAATTTTACATTTTCCCCGCCATTTACACAATTTTTTTGTCGTCCCATCAACTTTCCCATGTTCATAATGTTAATTTTCACCTGTTTTTGCATTAACATATTTACATTTTTTCTGCATTTTATACTTTATGTAACCATATTCAGGAGAAAAAATTACATAATTGACATAAATTGATGCTGGCATGGCTCTTGCCTTAAAGTATAGTATTTATAAATGTTATGCAGTCAAGTTTCTTGGCACTTTGAATAAATGCAAACATACATTTTGGGTTTTGTTGTTTGCAGCATGCATCAAATTGACTCATGATGCAGAGACTGATGGGAGCAACCTGTAAGTCACCACGCCAAGTGTCAGAGAAGCTTAGTTTACATGACTGATAGTTTTTCCATGCTTTTCATGACACATTTCAAGAATTTATTCCTATTGTCAAGTGCAAACATTTACGTAAGTATTTTTGTGACATTTAATAAACAATGAGAATGGTGGTTTGCTTTGTGTGTTTTTCTGCAGACTGAAGGTGGCACAATATGTTATAATCTCAAAAAAGACAATTACAGCATGCGTCACCGACCCTGTGCAAATGACGATGATGGGATGATGTAAAATTTTCATCAAGCAGAAACCTTGAAATGGAGTTCTGAACTAAGGTAATTGTTTCTGGAGCAAGAATTCAAAAGGTCAGAACTAATCTTGTCCTCACTAATAAGGCATTTTTGTATTTCTTCTTAGGTATCAGTGGTCCAATACAGAAAATGAAAAAAGATGAAGGATTTGTGTCTCCACATGTTGGATGTTTCAGGCTTACTCTTGGAAAATAATTATTTGGGTTGCCTAAAATGCAAGCTCAGTAACGTAAAAACGCATGCCCTGCAAATAACAAGGTGCATACCATGCTCAGGTAATCAAGTTCATGTGTGTTCAACTTAATTTGGAAAAATATACTTCTGACCTCAAAATACAGTATTTTCTCCAGTCTATAACAGAAATTTGCAACCATCAAATACATTTCTGTTTGAAAATGGGTTTGAAGATCCAATGTCTTTTCAAATGTTCAAATGTTTGTAAATATATCAGACTCAACTACATGGTTATTAGTCCGTAGCTTACAAATTACTTAAACTAAGGTAAACTAACCTAAGGACAACACACACATTCATGCCCAAGGGAGGATTCGAACCTCTGACACAAAAGACCTTGCGATCTGCAACATGGCGCTCCAGACCGATCGGCTACTCCCTTGCAGCCAATGTCTTTTGTCTGGTATTTCTTCATTCGGTACCAGCCAGTGTTCGTATATATGAGATCCATACAAGGTGGGATGCTGAAAACTCAGGTATCTGATTTTCTTTTTATTAAGTACTAAATATTGGTTGAAGTACTACATGTCAGTAGATTTTCCCACTTCAGCATGTAACATCATGAAGCATGTAACATGGTGGTGTGTAATGAAAATATGTCAGTGTGAGAGAAACATTGTGATCATTGTAATGATTTCTGTAATATGTGGTGTTGGGTTAATTAAGGAAACAGTAATGTTAAATTCAACATGTGTGACAGATTATAAATGAGATTGTGGCTCCCCAACAAAGTCAAATATTCTACAGCAGGGGTTGGTAACAATCAGACTAGGGTAAGTACTGGCCAGCCAATCTCTCTTTCGAAGAATAATTTATCATCTCTGTGGAGAATTTCCATAATCGAAAACACTTCTTTTGGAATACAATGAAATAAAATAGTGTAAAATGACTTAAAAGAAAATTAATTTGGCAAATGACTGCAAGTATAAATATTCAACCTCGAAAGGTGGGCCATATGCTGCCCAAGTTTGTGTGAGAAGAAAATAGCAACTCAAAGTGGAATATATGAAGAACAAAACTAACACGAACTTAATTCAAGAAGCTGTGCAGTAAATAGATTACTGTATAAATGCCAGATATCAGAGTAACTATCTCATACTCTTTTGACATAAAGTGACCAAATTACAAGTTGAATATCATGCATAAAAGTTAATAGACAAAAACAACATGTTATAAATCAACAACTATGCAAATAGGTTACTGCTATGAAACCACACACCTTAGCTTCTGTAGCTGAAAACTCAGACTGGAGACGCACATTCTTATCAGTGAGACGCTGAGTGAAGTCGAGCAGCTCTGCCTCACGCTCACGGCATGCTGTGGTGTCTTGCTGCAGCTCCTGGTTTGTCTGCCGCAGCCTCTCCACCTCCTCCTGGCTCGCCAACAGTCGCTCCTGCTCACTGACAATACCAGTACGTGACTCGGCCGTCACAGTTACAAAGTACTAGCATCAAATTTATAGAAGTTCACAGTGTGAAGTTTAGGTGCTTCACGTTTTGAGATTTTTTTGGAGTAAGTGTAAGATAGTCCTAATAATTCACAATCAAGTTACATTAGTATAACTGCCTGCTTGATGTAATCCCTGCTTTGTGCTGCTTATAATAAATGGCAATCTATGTACTGATGCATCTGGTGTTTGAAATAAGGGACAAAAATTACCAGTATACCATATTTACCAAAATCCGAGCCGCACCCAAAATATGAGACTTAAAATTGAATTTGGGAGGGGGGGGGGGACTTGTAGGCCACACTTCAAAATCCAAATAAAGTTGGTTTATTCTAATGAGAGATATATATTAGAACGAATCAAGATACAGCTACAGAGGTTGAGTTTGCGTCTTAAATACAGCAGTTGACCTTAAGTAAGGTTATTTTGGTTAAAATATTTTTTCGATGTTTGTGGTTTCTGCTTAGTGTGTAGATGTTTGTAATAGCAGGATGCATCCTAGGAATCATGTGGCCCAGTCATGTTTCAGGTGCAGGCAGCCAAGTAGAATGACATTGAGACTTCCCGTATGCAAACAAATCTGCATTTTTGTCCTACTTTCAAATGTTATTAAATTAAGTTTTGCCTTATCACAAAAACTAAAATCATGAAAAATTCCTAGAAACACATAAATATATTTCTGACAAACAAGAGTGTAAAAGTGTCAGCTGTTTGTTCTATGCAAGGAACAGCAGAAGACAGATGCCACATTTTGAAGAAAAGTGGGATTAAATATGAGATTGTGATTATGTATGAAGAAAACTATGCCTCAGCACAATGCTCCTCTATGCCATCTCCATTTCAAAGGATTGCTGTTTAAAATTATTAACGCTTTGTAACTAAATAATGAGGGTAAGTAGACCATATGTTGATTATATTGTACTGTCACATGGAATTACAACTACTGCAAACATGCACTGTCAAAAACAGCAAACTAGACAATCGCTTCAATTTTGGAGCTATAAATTCATTCTAGTTTTGGCACCAATATTTGTATTCAATGGTAAAAGTTAGTTGTGGTGACCCCAAGTGCCATTTCATTTAGAACTTCTGTTTGCTTTGATCATGATTTTAAGACACAGGCAGGTTTTTGGATCCAGAAAATGGGGAAAATATGAACTGTCAATTGAAAAATTACAACACTGAGAACAACTGCCACTGAAATTGTGGAGCTTCCCCATCTCATGGAGATCTGAGCTGAACAAAACAAAGTCTCACCTTGATGTTGAAGCCCTTTTGATCTGTGTTTGATTTATTTGTTTATTTGGGTATTAAAGTAAACATCAGTGTTTTGCTCAAAGATGATTCTCATAGAGAAGAAACAGAAAACAAAGTCTATAAATATAAAAATATATGTAAAAAAATAGATGAAGTCTACTTACCAGGCGAAGGAGCACAGGCAGTGATAGTAACAAATAAACACACACACACACACACACACATACGTACATACATACAAACACTAGCTTTCGCAGACTAGCTGCTTCGTCAGGCAGAAGGGAAGGAGAGGGAAAAGGAAATGATGAGGGTTTTAAGGGAGGGGGTAAGGAGCCATTCCAATCCCAGGAGAGGAAAGACTTACCTTGGGGGAAGAAAAGGAAGGTAAACAAATACACACACACCCACACATTTACACAGACACAAACACACCTAGGCAGACATACTGTTCTATTTAAAACCCTGTTGCATTCTTTTTGGTGTGCTGTCCATCATGTGCTCGAGATGTTACTGTTCACTCTTTTTCTTATTTTTCAACACTGATCCTCCTAGTGTCATTAAGTGGGTGGGACATTGTTCTTGCACATGTTGCATGCATTTGGAACTTTTAAGAGGCTCACAACATCAGTAAATGTCAGAATATGATGAAAACAGGCAAAAGAAAATGTTGTAGTGGTCTTCAGTCCACAGATTACTGGATGCAGCTCTCCATGCCACCATGTCATGTGCAAGCCTCTTCATCTCTGAATAAGAACGGCAACCAAAATTCTTTTGAACCTCCTTACTTTATTCATCTCTTAGTCCCCTCTATGATTTTTACCCCACACACATTTTCTTCTAGTGCTAAGTTGATGATTCCTTGATATCTCAGACTATGTCCCACCAACATTACCCTTCTCTTAGTCCGGATATGTCAAAAGCCCCTTTCCTCCCCATTTCTGTTTAGCACCCCCTCATTTGTTAGGTGATCTACCATCTAATCTTTATTATTTGTCTGAAGCACCACTATTCAAAAGCTTCTATCATCTTTTAGTCTGAACTCCTTACCGGCTATGTTCACACCCATAAATGTTACATTTCAGAAATATGTTTCTTTCAGAAAGCTTTTCTTTTCATAGCTGTTCTGCATTTTATATCTTCCATACTTGGCACATCAGAACTTATTTTGCAACCCAAATAATAAACCTCATCTACTACTTTTACAGACACATTGCTTAATCTAATACTTTCAGCACCACCTGATTTTCTTTTGCATTGCATTTCATTATTCTTGTTTGACTATTGTTAATGTTTATCTTGTACCCTCCTTTCAAGACACTGTTCATTCTATTGAAATGCTCTTCCAGATCCTTTGCTGTCTCTGAAAGGATTACTATGTCATCAACAAACTACAAACATTTTATTTTCTCTCCCTGAACTTTAATTCCCTCTCCAAATGTCTCTTTGCATTCCTTCACAGCTTGCTCAATGTACAGACTGAACAAAATTGGATAAATACCACCCTGTCCTACTCCTTTCCCAACAATTGCGACCCTTTCATACCCTTCGACTCTAATAACTGCTACCTGGTTTTTGTACAAGTTGAAGATAACGCTTTGCTCCCTATATTTTATGCCTGCTAGCTTCAGAATTATAAGAGTGTATTCCACTCAACATTGACAAAGACTTTCTCCAACCCTACAAAAGCTAAAAATGTAGATTTGCCTTTCCTTAAACTATCTTCCAAGATAAGTTGTAATGTGATTATTGTCTTTAGTGTTCCTACATTTCCCTAAATTCAAACTGATCATTCCCAATGTCAGATTCCACCAATTTTTCCATTCGTCCGTAAATAATTCATGTTAGTATTTTGCAACCAAGACTTATTAAACTTATAGTTTTGTAATTTTCACATTTGTCTGTACTTGATTTCTTTGGAATTTGAATTACTATATTCTTCTTGAAGTAGGAGGGTATTTCCCCATCTCATACATCTTGCATACCAGGTGGAACAATTTTTTCATGCCTGGCTCCCTCAAGGATACCAGCAAATCAGACAGAATATCACTTTTTCCAAGTACCTTGTTTCAACTCAAATCTTTCAGTGCTGTGTCAAATTCTTCTCATCCTATCTCATCTTCCTCTACTTCGTCTTCTATTTCTAGAATACTATCTTCAAGTTCATTTCCTTTGCACAGACACTCTATATATTCCTTCCACCTTTCAGCTTTGTGCTAGTTTTCTTGATTCATAGAGCTGCTTTTCTTGTCTCCAAATATCTCTTTCATTTTCCTGTAGGCCGTATTTCCCCTAGTTATACATTCTTCTAATGTCTTGTATTTGACCTCTAGTCACTCCTCATCAACAAGTCTGCAATTCCTGTCAACCACATTTTTCAACCATCTGTACTCCCTTTTGCATGCTTCACTTGCTGCATTTTTATACTTTCTCTTTTCATCAATTAAGTTGAGTATCACCTGTGTTATCCTAGGATTTCTATTAGGCCTTGTCCTTCTACCTATATGATCCTCTGTGGTCTTCACTACTCTCTCTCTCAAAGCTACCCATTCTTCTTCTACTGTATTACTTTCACCTGTTTCTGTCAGTCCTTGCATCATGCTCCCTCTGAAACTCCCAACCACCTCAAATTCCTTCTATCCGCCCAGGTTCCATCTACTCACTTTTCTAACTTTTTCCAGTTTATTATGTTTTAATTTGCAGTTCATAATCAATAAGTTATTGTCAGAGTCTATTAAAGATCCAAAACAGGCTCCAAAATGTTGCTTAAAACCCGTCAGTGGGCCTTATGACATCACCAACTCGGCCCGCTGCACTAGTAGGCCTACCAACACAGCTTGCTTGCCTCTGCCAAGCCAGGTAGTATCCGGCAACAGACTCATGAGCCATGTTGTTGGTTACGCAAAAAAGGTGGAGGCCAGGAGGTTGAGTTGGCGGAACAGGGGGTACAGTGGACCAGATCAGCAGACCTGCGAGTACAACGAGCCAGATCGCTGGACCCACGGGTACAGCGAGCCTGGCAAGACTCACAGAATTTTTGTGTATGCATGGTAATTATCTATGTGGCTACCTCTTCTTTATACATACAGTGCCCGTGTATTAGTTACCCCTGCTTGATGAAATGTTCACTTTTCACTTTCAAAACAAGAGGAAGGTCACTCTTAGAAAACATTCGTGTAGTGTATGCCAGAAGGTAATTCAGTTACAAAATTCCTTACAATCTACATTTTTATAATCGTGATGAAATTTTGCACACTCGACATTCAAAACAAGAGAAAGATCACTGACTACATTAAGTTTCATGTGGTACATGTTGGAGGGTACTTCACTTATGAATTCTCTAAAATCTACAGTTTTATTACAATCTTGATTAAATTTTGCACACTTGACATTCAAAACAAAAGGAAGGTCAATGTATACAAAAGATTCATATGGTACATGGCAGAGGGTTCTTCACTCACAGAATTCCACAAAATCTATAGTTTTATTGCGATTTTGATGAAATTTTAGCCCACTTGATGTTCAAAACAAGAGAAAGGTCACTGTCTATATACAATTCGTGTGAAACATGGTGGAGGGTAGTTCACTTATGAATTCTCTACAATCTGAAGTTTTATCAGCTATCCACGAAACTCAAGTTATTACATCACAAAAAAACAGTTTTATTTTAATTCCATACAATTTTATGTAGAAAAATGTATTATGCATTCACTCCAGTTATTCTATAGTAACATTACAGGTTTTTTTCTTGCTTTTTTTTTATTTCATACATTTTCACAAAAATATATTTAAAATGATTGTACCATTTTTTTGCAAATGTGCTGCATGACCATAAAACAATAGCTTTATATTCTTATTATTTATTTTGATTGTTTTTCTGTTCAAGAATGAGTTAACAGAATGTACAGTTGAAACAGCACTTATAAGGTGAACGCAAAATACTTCGACAGTACACACTTTAGTATCCATTGCAAAGGGGTGTGATAGAGATGTTTCGTTCTACGTATGCAGTGCTCAACCAAGCAGCACAACGGGTAACTAAGCTGGACGCAAAATGAGGCGGGCAGCATAGTCTAATGGGGCCGCTCAGACTGTGAGGGGACACGATGCTGATGGGACCTGCACCTGCAACTGAGACACAGTTTCCAGCACCGCACACCACACTATGGACAGCATGGTAATTTTGTCAGAATTGTGGTAGTTACTGTAATCAATGCTGAAGAGCTTTTGAATGTTTATGTAATGTGGACAGAACCTCAAAAATACATTTTAAGCACAAGTCAATATTCCATAGCTTCGGGAGTTGGCAAGTTTATCTTTACTTGGTTGTCAATTTTGGTATCAGTTATTTACTGAAAAGTGGGCTTATGATTCGAAATCTAGGTCATTCTTTATTAATAAATGGATTAAGGCTTTCATTTAGTTAACAAACAGACAATTGTGATCTTTCGTCACCTACTGTACCTAAAAAATACTGCCAGTTCCGGTAAATTTGTAATATTTTCTTGCAAATTACACTCATGTAAGTCAATGGCATGCTATATAATTTCATATTATACTTCTGCCTTTTAGTCATTCTGATGTAAAATCAGCATCACTTATCTTTGCAGTAGTTTGACATCGTTCGGATTTTCCGTTCACTCTAATACATTTACTTGCTGATATAAATGCACTAATGAATAAGGCAACACTTTGCCAACAAAATGAGTATGAAATATGGTGATTGATATGACCGCATGATTCCTAATGTGCAGTGTCTCGAAAACAAACTAACATATCGTTCTGCTTGGTTTTAAATGAAAAGTTGGAATACTTTCTACATTTCAATTACATCAACCTTTGCACAAAAATCGACTGTAGCAAAAACTCTATGCAATGTGTTTTTTACCACACCACACTCTTCACTTTCGTGTAATACTTCACTTAATTTGATGCTATCCAGTAACTGTACACAGTAACAGTAATGACAATAAATTCAGGCCTTTATTACATCAAACTATAATATATGTAAAAATTATTTTCTTCTGTGAATAGTTTTCTTACTATGGAGTGAAAAATGTTTCATGTGATCTGCAAGAACACTTTAGAGAGGTGAAGGAATTATTACATCTAACTGAGTGAACTGAGAGTGCAGCAACAATGTGTGAAAATGATATTCACTACAATTATTTGAAGTTGTTGTCTCAACACATTGCAGAAAGAAACTGATGATTACTTGATCTGAAGATCAAGTGTGCAAAATTTCAACAGGATCATCAGAAAACTGTAGATTTTGTTGAAGACCACAAGTAAAGTAGCCTCAGCCACGCAACAAATGGAATTTTATGTAGGTAGTGATATTACTCTTATTTTGAAGATTAAATGCGCAACATTTCATCAAGATCAGAAGAAAACTGTAAATTTGTATGAATTACAAACATATGGACACTCATGTATCTGCGTACAGAGGCAGTGGCATAGACAAACGTGTTGATTCCCTGGCACACAGAGACAGCAAGTATGGGTATGACGTCAGAGTACCCGCGGAGACCATCTCTGGTGACTACGAGCCAACAAGTGTAATAGGACAGTTGCGCCAATGCTCCTAGGTTCATTGTACTTACAGAATTATAGTGGGGTTCAAGGGAAGCATTTGTAGTGGTTCATGATGGTGAAGAAGAAAATGATAGGATTAATTTCTTGGAATTACAGCTTGACGATAAATTCAACGGGGGTGAGCATAACTCAACTCCTGAATATATTGCTTAGTTTCTTTCAGTAACCTTGTACAGAGTCGTTCTCCAAGAGAACTAATGTGGTCATGTGTCTGGTAGTTCCTATTTTTACCCCTTCTTGAGGTCATAGAGCTATGGGCAGAGCAACATTGTGTGTTTGCTTACAATAGTTTTGTGCATAATACTATCATTGCAGTTCAGTGTGAGTTGTGTAGTCTTTTCAATCTTGGAAGACATGATTGTGTTCCCACTCATAATAGCGTTTTACCTTGGGCTGGATCATTTCATTTACAAGGAACAATGCATGAACAGAAAACTGCCAACGATTACTCGCTCAGTACTCACTCCAGAAAACGTTGAATCAGGTTGACAAGCCATACGCCATAGTCCCAGTAGATCTACTGAGACACATTGTGCTGAATTGCACATCAATAATTGTTCATTGAGGTGTTTCCTGCACAGTGATCTTAGATTTCTTGCCTATAAAGTGGCCATGATGTAAGAATTAAACCAAAGAGATTATGAACAGAGGCTAAATTTGGCCCAAAAATGGATGCCACACTTGAGCAAAATGAGAATATTATTATGTTAATGAGTGATGACACTAATTTTTGTTTGAACAGCATGATAAATCAGCAGAACTGTTATTACTGAGCCAGTGAAAATCCAAAACTAATGCATCAGGCATCATTACACAGTCCCAAGGTGATTATTTGGTGTGGTGTAATTGGATCAGATGTTACTGGTCCATACTTTTTCCAAGATGATAGAAGGATCACTGTGTTTATGAACTTGTAATGTTATAAACACATGATCACTGAATTCTTCAAGTTTGGTTTCAGCAGGAGACGGCCACAGCTCATGCAGCAAGAATGTCAATGGAAGCTATTTGGATTGTTTTTGATGTTGCATCATTTCTTGGCTTGATGATATTAGTTGACCTAGTTGTTTCCCAGACCCGTCCATGTACGACTAATTCTTGTGGGGTACAACAAGTGATTAACACTTGAAGAACTGATGGAAGCAATTTATGTGGAAGTTGCTAAAACAGAGTAATGTTGGAGAGAGTGGAAGTCAACTACGAAGAGGGGGGTTGAGAAGTGCAAAGCTGAAAATGGCCACCATCTGGAAAGTTGTTTTAAAGCATTAATTTTGTAAAATGACAACATTATTTGAGTTTATTCAGCCATAAAACTTTTTTAACACATGTAGGCCCCTAATGTTATTTTTTTCCTTTCTTTTCAAAAAAATCTCTGCCTTTATGCCCCATTCTTAAAAGTCCCCCGAGGTTAAATACTTATTTTCAATACATTAATTCTTTAAAGAAAAATATCTATGTTTCAAAACAACAAGTCACTTCAGGGTTTCAATACCAGGAATAACAATAATTTCCTCAAAATTTAAAGTAGCTCCATTTAATCCAGAGATGCACTAGTGCATCTGCCATTCAAGAACACACATTTTCAATAACTTGCCAACAGCCATCAAAAGATTATTACTATTAATGAAGTTCAGTTTAAGAAGAGCCTAAAGGATTTATTGGTGGCTAATTACCTTTACTTCACAGTCTTAACAGAACCAACTGATGTATATATGTTGTTAATAATATCAAATGATACACAACCTGACTTTTGTACAATTTCAGTGTCATAATGTGATCAATATAAATGTGTTGCATGAGGGATGACCCAAAAGTGATATATGATAATTTTTTCTTTGCTAGTATTGAAGCTGAAATGTTGAAATTTCATGACAATATAGTTTGAAGTTTGCATTGAAGGGGATATTTTGATTTCATGTACTACTCTAGTGAGAGAAGTTTCAGCTACAAAAACAAAAATGGCGTACATTAACTTTTGAAGAACAGTGAAATGCAGTTCAATATTTGTGGGCCAAAGGGCATAATCCAAGCGAAGTTGACAGCGACATGCATGGAATGTATGGTGATAACTGAACTGCAGAATGTAAGAGCCAATGAGAAAGCAATTTTGAATTACCAATGTGCACAATTATCTTTCATAGAAGTTCAACCTTTCTTACAATGTGCTGTAAGATATTGTCACGATATGCTAAAATTTCATTAAATTAGTGCTCCCTTAGGGCTTAACAACCTGAGAAACAACGGCAAGGGCCAGTGAATTATGACAAGCTTACATTGCAGTAGGTCATCAATTTATGAAAGGAACTGTCACTGGTGATGAGTCATAGGTGCACCACTACATCTCCAGAACCAAGCAGGCCTGTATGGAGAAAAATCTCGCTGTTTACCCAGTATGAAAGAAATTCAAAGAGACTATCTGCCAGGAACTTGCTTGTGACAGTGTGCTGAGATATTTATGGTGTGTTATTAGTGGAATCTGCTGAACACAGGACCTTTGTAGTGCTTCAGCTTACAGTAAAAGTTTGGTGAAGCTGTGATTGTGCTTTTTGTGACAAACATAACATCAATGCTGACGGAGTCCAACTTCAATATGACAATGCTTACTAGTCACTCACATACTGCTGATCTTGTTCATTAGAAAATTGCCACATTTGGGTGGGACATGCTACACATCCATCATGTAATATAGAACTTGCACCATTTTACTTTCATCTGTTTGATCCCATGATAAAATCCTGCCTGACCAACACCTCCTGACAGATGTATATATGAAATCAGCAGTCTACAGATGGCTATAATCCAACAAAGTGAACCTTTACAAACAGCGCAGATTAAAACAGATAGCACAATGGAAAAAATTGATGGAAAAGGCTGGTGACTATGTAGAATATTAAGCAAAATATTTAAGTTCATTTGTCATGTTTTTGTTACACATTAACTTTTTATTGTTATTTACACAGGATTAATTGACACAAAGATTAATTAATAAAACATGCTGTTATAATTCTGTGATCTTCTGCCAAGCCTCTTTACCCAGCGCATCTTCCTTGAACATGCCACAATGTTCTGTTCTTTTATTTATGTGTTCCGTCTAAGCAAGTCTAAGTCTGTTGCATTTGTGTCTGCCTGGTGGTTTCTATCCATAGATTTTCTTTGGCCACTGATGATTTGTAGAAAGCAAAGAAGTTGGACAGAGATGACCGTTGAGGCAGAGGCTCTGTTTAGAGAACCGAGGCAAAGATGTTAAAGACCAGTGGCCGGGAATTTGAATTTAGCGGAGGTTGAGACCGGATGGGCAATGGGAGGAGAGAATATGCTGAAGGGCAAGTTCCCATCTCCGGAGTTCTGAAAGATTGGTGTCAGTGGGAAATATACAGATAACCCGGACAGTATAACACTGTGCAAAGATGTGCTGGCCGTGCACCAAGGCATGTTTAGCCACAGGGCGATCCTCATTACCAACAAACACTGTCTGCCTGTGACCGTTCATGTGAATGGACAGTTTGTTGCTGGTCATTCCCATATAGAACACTTCACAGTGCAGGCATGTCAGTTGGTAAATCATGTGGGTGCTACTGCACATGGCTCTGCCATTGATCGTGTACACCTTCCGGGTTATGGGACTGGAGTAAGTGGTGGTGGAAGGGTGCATAGGGCAGGTTTTACAATGGGGGCGGTTACCTGGGTAGGAGCCAGAGGGTAGGGAAGGTGGTTTGGGGATTTCATAGGGATGGACTAGGAGGCAACGAAGGTTAGGTGGGCCGCGGAATAACACTGTTGGTGCAGTAGGATGGATGTAATGAAGGATGGATCTCATTTCGGGGCAGGATTTAAGGAAGTTTTATCCTTGCTGGAGAGCCACATTCAGAGTCTGATCCAATCCCAGAAAGTATCCGGTGGCAAGAGGAGCACTTCTGAGGTTCTTCTGTGGAAGGTTCTGGGTTTGGGGGGATGAGGAAGTGGCTCTGGCTATTTGCCTCTGTACCAGATCAGCAGGATAGCTGCGGGATGTGAAAGCTGTTATTAGGTTATTGGTGTACTGGTTCAGGGATTCGGGACTAGAGCAGACTCGTTTTCCACAAAGACCTAAGCTGTACGGAAGGGAATGTTTGATGTGGAATGGCTGGCAGCTGTCATAATGGAAGTACTGCTGTTTATTGGTTGGTTTGATGTGAACAGGTGTGTGAAGTTGGCTATTGGACAGATGGAGGTCAACATCAAGGAAAGTAGCATGGGATTTGGAATAGGACCAGGTGAATTTGATGGGACCAAACGAGTGGAAGTTGGAGAGGAAATTCTGGAGTTCTTCACTGTGAATCCAGATCATAAAGATGTCATCAATGAATCTATATCAAACTTTGGGTTGACAGGCTTGGATATCCAGGAAGGCTTCCTCCAAGTGTCCCATAAATAAGTTTGCGTATGAGGGGGCCAGCCTGGTTCCCATGGTTGTTCCCTTTAGTTGTTGGTATGTCTGGCCCTCAAAGGTGAAGAAGTTGTGGGTTAGGATAAAGCTGGCTAGGGTAATAAGGAAAGAGGTTTTAGGTAGGGTTGCACGTGGTCGGCGTGAAAGGAAGTACTCCATCACAGCGAGGCCCTGGGCATGCGGGATGTTTGTGTATAAGAACGTAACATCAATAGTTACAAGGATGGTTTCTGAAGGTAACAGGTTGAGTAAGGATTTCAGGCAGTCAAGAGAGCGGTTGGTGTCTTTGATGAAGGATGGGAGACAATCTTCAAACCAGGTAACCACTTATTCCAGTTCTGTAACCCGGAAGGTGTACATGATCAAGGGCAGAGCCACATGCAATAGCACCCATGTGATTTACCAACTGACATGCCTGCACTGTGAAGTGTTCTATGTGGTTATGACCAGCAACAAACTGTCCATTCACATGAACGGTCATAGGTAGACCGTGTTTGTTGGTAATGTTGATCGCCTTGTGGCTAAACATGCATCGGGGCACGGCCAGCACATCTTTGCACAGTGTTATACCATCCAGGTTCTCATTGACACCAATCCTTCAGAACTCCGGAGATGGGAACTTGCCCTTCAGCGTATTCTCTCCTCCCATTGCCCATCTGGTCTCAACTTCCGCTAAATTCAAATTCCCGGCCACCATTCTTTAACATCTTTGCCTCTGTTCTCTGGACAGAGCCTCTGCCTCAACTGCTATCTCAGTCCAACTTCTTTGCTTTCTACATATGTCTACCTTGGTGCTTGGTGTGTTTGTGCGCTCGCGCGCATGTGTGTGTGCGTGTGTGTGTGTGTGTGTGTGTGTGTGTGTGTGTGTGTGTTTGAATGTCACTCTGCACACTGACTCATCAGACAATGCAGCTCTCACCACCTAGCATTTCAAAGATCTGTTACTCCTACTTTCCACACGTCAGCACTAGTCTAGAAAATTTTGGATTTCAACTCGTACATCCAGGAAGATCTCTTCAATATGGATGTACTGAAACAAAAAGTGTATCTATTCTAATCCAATCCTTCAGTGACATGTTTGTTGTATGAGCAGACAATATAATGCAAGCTCCTTTTCTAACTGTGTAAGTCCTCAAATAACCCAAAAATATGACTGACCTATATCGTTGCTAAACCTGTGGGACTTCAATCACCGGGTATCAGAAAAATTAATGCTGACAGTGTCACACTTCAGCAAGACAACATTCGCCCTCATACTGCTGCTCCATTCATGAGAAAACTTGCCAAATTTGGGTATGAGATGATATCATATAATCCAAACTTTGCAGCATTCCCCTTTCATAGGTTTGATCCAATGATGAAACACACACTCAAATGCGATCTATTTCACAATGAAAGAAATTCCACAGAAATGAACCATACAAAATTCAAACGGTCATTAAAGCATATACTTCATTGACTGGATAAAAACAATCAATAATTTTAAAACTAGATTACTTAAAACTGCATTCCAAAGTAACAGCACTTCTATGTCCCTAATCAACAATTATAAAAATGGATACAAGCCTATCACAAGCAATCACACCATACACCCAAATATTATAAACTCTTGTCTACCATTAACTGTATCTATACATATTAGCATGTGAACACACGATGGTCATGCTGGAACTTGTTACTTGGCACAGTTTTCACATTGTAGCTGATTGAACTGTCTCAATACCATACTATAAACTGTACCAATCCATTTTCTATGTTTATCTCATTTGTTCTAAATATTCACTGACTGTAAATCTTCCTAGAAATCTGCAATTTACTGCAAGTCTAAAACATGTTTTTATTAATTGATTCTTTGGAATTCAATATATGCATCTAGTATTTCACTTTCATAATCTGAATCTATGTCTGTTATAGTAATGATGTTAAGAGAGCACTCACTGATTTAGCTGCATCCTCAGACCACCCATCTCAGCTAGTTGTGCACGTAAATCTGCCACATCTTGTTGTTGACTGTCAGCAGCTTGTCGCAGTCGAGAAAGTGTCTGCTCTCGCTCAAATCTCTCCTTTTCCAGGTTTTGAACCTATATAAAAAATAATTGTAATGTGTACTTCATATATGAAAATATATGAGGCACTGAGAGCACAAGCGGACTAACCCACACTTTTTGTGAATTTGAGTTATTGAGATGTTGTGATAACAGTTAACGAGTACTATGCGATGCTTGTTAATCTGTTCGTTTATCTGAAGGTGTTTACAATTGAGCAACATAAACACTGTTGTTGCACTCAACCCCCGATAGATACCGGTGAGAGCAGCAGTGGACTATGCACCATAGCCCACTTGTGCTCTGTGCTTTCCGTCCACTGTCACTACGCGTGGTGCTGGCGAACGAAAGACTTTGTATGTGCAGCGTGGATCAAAGTATTGAACCATTGACCATGTGGATGTGTATGTCGATTATTCAGCATGAAAACTCCTGCGAAAAGCGAGGAGGAGCAACTGCAAGGTTAGTTATTGTTGTATTCCTTTCCTTTGCTTGCTGATAACATTGTCAAACGTATGCTAATGTGTTCATATTCAAAGACGTCCTTAGATAGCTTGAACGGTGAGTTTCTTCACAAATTGCATGTTGTTGTCCATAAGAAGAAACAATTAAATAAGAACAGTACTTTATTTATTGCTATATTGTGTAATTGGGTAAAAATCATGTTTGATGTTATGTGTACAACAATGTTTTACCGTCCGCCGAGTCGTGTTGTGCAATTGCTTAGCCTGTCTATACTAATGCCCACCTTGACCATTACTGCCTTGTAGTTAATATTACGTTGAGGGATGGATATTTTTATTACAGAGATGATTGCATCCAATGGGGAAGCGCCGGGAGAAGCGAGAGTGAGCACGTCTGCAGCAACAAGTTTTGCAGCAGACGTGTCAGAGACAAACGACGATGCCGTGATATGGAGCCGAGGAAAGAAGCGGCTTAGAAATGAAGATAAGTGACTTCATAACATTAGGAAAGAATGGAGAGCTCTAGTTCAAGAGTATGTCAACCATAAGGGTAACCTTGTACCTAGAAAGGAATTGCAGACAATCAGCGAGTGTTCGTGTCAGTATGAGTGTCACAAACATATCAACGAAGAATGGCAGGAACAGATATTCAATGAGTTTTATGGTTTAGGCAGCCATGATCTGCAGTCGGCTTTCCTGTTCACAATGATTAAAGTTGTTGATAAAGCAGTCTTACATAGGTCAGGGACATCCACACAGGGAGACGACAAGATTGTATTACTTGCTCAATTAAAATGGGTCTGAAACTAGGGTCTGCAAAAGATTCTTTCAAAATACTTTAGCTGTATCTGCTGGAAGAATTGATAGGGTGCTCAAGAATAAAGGGGAAAACAGAAGATCTCCTCGTGATGGCAGAAGTAAAGGTGAACCCGGAAATAAAACACCTCCCCACAAAGTTGATGTAGTAAAATGTTTCATAGAAAAATATCCGGCTTATGAAAGCCATTAAGAATATAAAAATGACAGTATAAAGTATTTAGGACCAGATTTAAATTTATCAATCATGTACTCACTGTACTGTGCAGAGGAGCAAATGCCCGTTTCTCATTTCATTTTCTGCACAATTTTTTACAAAAACTTCAATTTGTCATTTCATCCAACAGTGTCTGACTCTTGTCAAACGTGTGATGCTTTGCAGGTAAAAATAACAGCTGCCAATAATGATAAGGAGAGAGTTAATTGCAGAACATGAATTACATCATCAGAAAGCTGAGTATGCACGGACAGGTTTACAGAGTGATACTTTGCTTAGCAAAACTGATGGTAATGTTACAGTGATAACATTTGATTTGATGAAAACTTTGCCTACACCAGTCATCTCAACTGGAGTTTCCTATTACAAACATTAGTTGTGAACAGTTTTGGAATCCACAATATGCACAATGATGATACATACATGTCTCTATGGAATGAATCCATTGCTTCCAGAGGGCACAAGCAATTGGTTCATGTTTGCTGTATTTCATATGCAATTTTGTCAGGACTGAAAAACTGATTATGTACTCTGATCAGTGTGGAGGCCAAACTAGAAACATAAAAGTTGCTGTAGTGTGCCAATATACTGTAAGCAGCTCAGAGTTCTCTGTGAAGGAAATAGACCATAAATTTTTAGTTAGTGGAGACACATTCCTGCCCTGTGATCAGGATTTTGGCTTGGTTCAGAAACGAAAAAAGTATTTTCCTAATATTTACCTTCCTGAACACTGGAATGATGTGGTAGTGAGTCCGAAAAAAAGGAATCTGTTCATGATAATCAATATGAATGCGGAGTGTTTCTTTCCAACAAAACAATTCGAAAGAAACATCACGAATTAAAAAATGTCTTCTGGCAGTTGTAAAGTACGATGGTTGGGCATACAGTGGTTGCGGTTTGAAGCAACCAAGAGATTCAAAATATGGTATAAATACTCAAACCAAAGCCAGGAGCCATTTCAATAAATTGATGTAGCCAGACGAACATCCACATGCATCAGCAATCTCGAACAACTTTATCCTAATGGACATGCAATTACAGAGCCAAAGAGAAGGATCTGCTCAGTTTGCTTCTGTACATACCCCCACTTCATCATGATTTCTACAAAAATTTAAAAAGTCTTCAAATGCTGTAAACACATTGCCTGTGGATGATTTTGAAATGCAAAATAGTGATTAAATTTATAGAAACCAATGTAAAATGTTACATGTAATGTGTACAATATATAATAATAATGGTTACTGTTGTCACATGCATCAGCGTACTAACGTTCTAGTACTGAGAATGTTCAACAACTCGGGGTGAAAATGGACTAAGCCACATAAAATTGCTAATTTTCTACTATGTAATTGACTTTTCTAATGTATCTATGTAAGAATGTTTGTTCAATAAAACCAGTTGTATCGTATGCACATTACAAGGCTGCATTGTATCATGGAAAAAATTCTTTGGAGCTCTTATTATTAGGCCTATTTCCTCCATATTGACTTCTGCGGGGTTAGTCCGCTTGTGCTCTCAGTGCCTCATATAACATCCAGTGTGCTGACAAGGTATTAAGATCCTTCTAAGGAAAAAGGGATGAAATGAGAGGAGTGAGTATTTTATACTGCACTAGAATAACAAATAGAAGTACACCTGAATCTGTGACAAGTGTAAACAATGGAATTCAGAAAGTGGAACTTACATCTCTACCACATTACAGATGCACTACATTGGCATAAAATTCTTCTGTGGTTTTTCTCGCATGACACATTTGCTGCACCTAAATTAGCGAGAGAGAGAGAGAGAGAGAGAGAGAGAGAGAGAGAGAGAGAGAGAGAGAGAGAGAGAGAGAGAGAGAGAGAATCAAATCCCACATTATGCTTGTAAGAGACAATCACAAAACTACTTGACATCCATGAGACCATTTTGTCACTTTTCTTGAAAGATACTTACTACTGTATTTAACCAAATCTAAGATTCACTTTTTCCGTATTTTCAGGATCCAAAAAGTGCCTACAACTTAGAATCGGCTACAAAGCAACAGAAGTTCTGAAATATGACACTAGGAGCTGCCACAATTAAGTTTTGCTGTTGAATGTACACAATGCTACACATGCTATGCAAATGTGATGATAAATATTGGCATGGAAACTTATGCACTAGTGATAATACAAATAAAAAAAGAAAAAGAAGGGAGAAGACTAGTCTCCTTTTATCTGAGGTTTTGAACAGGGGATTTAAAAACATAATCCAATTAAGGAATTCAATACTGCTCATCTTCCACATAGCACACTTTAAACAATCGTAGCTACAGAAATGTCTTTGAGGTGAGTTGTAAACTGTCCTTAACTATATAATTAAGTTTTTAATTGGTAAGTTAACATATATTTCTTAAAAAGTTATTTCCCTTTTTCTAAGCATAATAAGTCCTGCATTACATCTCCTATTAACATCAAATCTGCTGATAAATTCACTGTTGTGAAAACACAACAGCAGTTGCCACAGTGCAATGCTTTGGAATAGAATTTAAAGAAGCACCTTTGCATACCATCACTTTTTAGCATTCCATACCTCAACAAGTAAAAAGTAGAATCTTTCACTTAGTGAATAAATTTGTTCTTCCTAGCCAAGTTAATTATCAATAAAATCCAGAGGTAGAAGCATAAGTAGTTTGTTAGGTATCTATAATCCAAACATTCCTTTTCCCTCTCCTTCCCTTCTGCCTGAAGAAGCAACTGGGTTGCGAAAGCTTGTGTTTGTGTGTGTGTGTGTGTGTGTGTGTGTGTGTGTGTGTGTGTATTCATTTATTTATTTGTGATGCTGTCACACCTGTGCTCTTTCGCCTGGTGAGTAATCTTCGTCTATTCGTCCGGGTTATCTGGATACTTCCCACTGACACCAACCTTTCAGAACTCCGGAGATGGGAACTTGCCCTTCAGCTTATTCTCTCCTCCCGTTGCCCACCTGGTCTCAACCTCCGCTAAATTCAAACTCCCGCCCACCATCCAGCATCTTTGCCTCGGTTGTGTGGACAGAGCCTCTGCCTCAAGTGGTATCTCTGTCCAACTTCTTTGCTTTTTAGAAACGTCTGTCTAGGTGTGTTTGTTTGGATATGTGTGAGTGTGTGTGTATTTGTATACCTTCCTTTTTGTCCCCTAAGGTAAATCCTTCCACTCCTGGGATTGGAATGACTCCTTTTCCACTTCCTTAAAACCCATATCCTTCCCTTTCTCCTCCCCTTTTTTTCTCTTTTTTCTGAAGAAGCTGCCAGTGGTGGCGAAAGCTTGTATGTGTGTTTGAGTGTGATTTTTATTTTTGTGTCTATCAACGAGCCGGTTCTTTTGGGTAAGTCATCCGTTTTCTATTTTTTATATTTGTTTATCCCACCAGGATAGTTTCCTTCTATACTTTTCGTTTTATATATATATATATATATATATATAGGTGTGTTTGCATGTGGATAGGTGTGAGTGTGTGTGTATTTGTTTACCTTCCTTTTTGTCCCCTAAGGTAAGTCCTTCCACTCCTGGGATTGGAATGGCTCCTTTTCCACATCCTTAAAACCCGTATCCTTCCCTTTCTCCTCTCCTTCCTTCCTCTTTTTCCCGAAGAAGCCACCAGTGGTGGCGAAAGCTCGAATGTTTGTGTGTTTTATGTTTCTGTCGACGAACCTGTACTTTAGGTAAGTCAATATATATATATATATATATATATAGAAAAGAGATGACTTCCCAAAAGGACCGGATCGTCGATAGAAACAAATAAAATCATACACAAACACACATACAAGCTTTCGCAGCCTAGCTGCTTCGTCAGGCAGAAGGGAAGGAGAGGGAAAAGGAAATGATGAGGGTTTTAAGGGAGTGGATAAGGAGTCATTCCAATCCTGGGACAGGAATATGTTATTCCAAATCCCATGCAACATTCCTTGATGTCGACCTCCATCTGTCCAATGGCCAACTCCACACATCCGTCCACATCAAACCTACCATACCTGCATTATGACAGCTGCCATCCATTCCATATCAAACTTTACCTTCCTTACAGCTTAGGTCTTCGTGGCAAACGGGTCTGCTCCAATCCTGAAGCTCTGAACCAGTACACCAATAACTTAATAACAGCTTTCACATCCCGCAGCTATCCTCCTAATCTGGTAGAGAAACAAATTGCCAGAGCCACTTCCTCATCCCCCCAAATTCAGAACCTGCAACAGAAAAATCCCAGAAGTGCCCCTCTTGTCACCAGATACTTTCTGGGACTGGAGCGGACTCTGAATGTGGCTCTCCAGCAAGGATACGACTTCCTTAAATCCTGCCCCGAAATGAGATCCGTCCTTCACGATATCCTTCCTACTCCATCGAGAGTGTCTTTCCGCCGCCCACCTAACCTCCGTAACCTCCTAGTCCACCCCTATGAAATCCCCAAACCACCTTCCCTACCTTCTGGCTCCTACCCTTGTAACCGCCCCCGTTGCAAAACCTGCCCTATGCACCCTTCCACCACCACTTACTACAGTCCCGTAACACGGAAGGGTTACACGATCAGAGGCAGAGCCACTTGCGATAGTACCCACGTGATCTACCAACTGACATGCCTACACTGTGAAGCGTTCTATGTGGTTTTTTTTTTTTTTTTTTTTGTGGTCTTAGGGCGCACAACTTCTATGGTCATTAGCGCCCAGCCAAGAACGTAGATTCGCTATGATCTCAAAAAAAAGGTGACTGTCAGAACAGCAACAAGAGGCTAAAAACGAAAGATAAAAGACAAGTAAAAGAGTTAAATATCCTTGGATAAGTTGGCCAAGTTGATAAAACGCAAAACTCGAGCAGCTGCTCGTGTGTCATCAGCTAAAATTTCCTCCAGAGTAGACGGAAAGTGAAGGGCTACACGGAGATGATTAAAATTAACACAAGTCAGTAAAACATGTCGCACTGTCAGCAGTTCACCACAGGAGCATAGCGGTGCAGGTTCGGCGGATAGCAAGTGACGGTGGCTGAAACGGCAATGACCGATCCGCAACCAAGCCAGGATGACCTCCTCCCGCCGAGAGGGGCGTGAGGATGTCCTCCAAGCGGTCGGGATCGGTTTGACAGTTCGCAATTTATTGTTGTACAGTGAAAGCCACACACTGTGCCATTGCGACACGATACTCCGGCGAAGAGCCCGTTGAACATCGTCCGATGGGACGCAAAAGGTAGCCATGCGAGGCAAAAGAGCTGCTGCCTTGGCTGCTGTGTCGGCGGCCTCATTCCCGGGCACACCCACATGGCCAGGGACCCACAGGAAAGAAACGTGACAGCTGTCATCCGCCAGCAACTGGAGGGAGCGTTGGATCCGATACACGAGAGGATGGTTCGAGAAAGGGTCCTTAAGACTCTGCAGGGCACTAAGGGAGTCAGAACATATGGCATAGAAAGGGTGGCGGTGGCGGCAGGTATACAAAACGGCCTGGTGGAGGGCGAAAAGCTCAGCCGTGAAGTTCGAGCACCGGTCAGGGAGCTTGTATTGGAAACGGTTGTCCCCGACGACGAAGGCAGATCCGACACAGGCAGTGCTCTTGGAACCATCAGTGTAAATAAATACGGTATTATCGAACCGCGAACGGAGTTCGACAAGCCTCGAGCGGAATACCAAATCCGGAGTGCTCTCCTTGGGGAGCGAACTAAGTTCGAGGTGTGTGTGAACCTGGGCCTGATGCCACGGTGGCAATGGGCTTTCGCTCAACCGAAGGGTGGAAGGAAGGGTAAAATCGAGCCGCTGTAGCAGGCGGCGAAACCGAACTCCCGGTGGAAGCAAGGCAATCGCAGACAACTGATATTGGCGATCGAGTGAGTCGTCAAAAAATAATCTGTAAGATGGATGGTTGGGCATCGACCGTAGGCGGCATGCATACCGACACAAGAGTATGTCACGTCGATTGGTCAAGGGTAATACAGCAGCCTCGGCATACAGACTTTCAACAGGGCTGGTATAAAATGCACTGGTCGCCAGACGTAATCCACAATGGTGGATAGAGTTGAGACGGCGGAGAATCGACGGCCGTGCTGAAGAGTATACAAGGCTTCCATAGTCGAGTTTCAACTGAACAATGGCCTGGTAAAGGTGAAGCAGGACGGTACGATCCGCTCCCCATGACGTGCCACTGAGGACACGAAGAACGTTAAGGGATCGGGCACAACGGGCAGCCAGGTAGGACACATGTGTGGACCAGCAAAGTTTCCGATCCAACATGAGTCCCAAGAATTTTGTAGTCTCCACGAAAGGGAGAGCAACAGGGCCGAGACGTAGAGAAGGTGGAAGAAATTCCTTGTATCTCCAGAAATTGATACACACAGTTTTCTCAGTGGAGAATCGGAAGCCGTTTGCGATGCTCCAGGAATATAGACGGTCAAGACAGCGTTGGAGAGAACGCTCCAAGAGACACGTCCGCGGGGCGCTACAATAAATTGCGAAATCGTCAACAAAAAGAGATCCGGAGACGTCGGCTGAAAGGCAATCTACGATCGGATTGATTGCAATGGCAAAGAGCGCCACACTCAAGACGGAGCCCTGTGGTACCCCATTCTCCTGGCAAAAGGTATCTGACAAAACAGAGCCCACCCGTACCCGGAACTTGCGATCCGCCAAAAACGCTTGAATGAAAAGAGGAAGGCGGCCCCGAAGGCCCCATGTGTGCAATGTGCGGAGAATGCCCGCTCTCCAACAGGTATCGTATGCCTTCTCCAAGTCGAAGAACACTGCTACTGTTTGACGCTTCTTTAGAAAGTTGTTCATAATGAAGGTCGACAACGTAACAAGGTGGTCAGCAGCAGAGCGGTGTCGACGAAAACCGCATTGGATATTAGTCAGGAGGCGGCGAGATTCGAGGAGCCAGACCAACCGAGCGTTAACCATGCGTTCCATCACCTTACAGACGCAGCTCGTCAGAGAAATGGGGCGATAACTGGAAGGAAGGTGTTTGTCCTTCCCTGGTTTGGGGATGGGGACAACAATGGCTTCACGCCAACTTGTGGGAACATGACCTTCAGTCCATATGCGATTGTAGGTACTAAGAAGAAAGCACTTGCCCGCAGGAGAGAGGTTCTTCAGCATCTCAATATGAATGGAATCGGGCCCGGGAGCAGAAGACCGGGACAGGGCGAGAGCACGATCTAGCTCCTGCATGGTGAAGGCGACGTTATAATTTTCACGATTAAAAGAGCGGAAAGAAGGCGGCCGAGCCTCCTCTACCTGTTTGCGAGGGAGAAAGGCAGGGTGGTAATGGGCAGAGCTCGAAACCTCCGCAAAGAAACGACCCAATGCGTTTGAAACATCAGCTGGGTCCACGAGGACTGCGTTCTCCACGGTCAGGCCAGGAATCGGGGAGTGGACCTTGATGCCGGACAAACGGCGTAGGCCACCCCAGACAACCGTGGAGGGAGTAAAACGGTTAAAAGAACTAGTAAAAGCAGTCCAGCAAGCTTTCTTGCTGTCGTTTATGATACGACGGCACTGCGCTCTCATACGTTTGTAATTGATGCAATTCTCCAAAGTTGGGTGGCGGCGGAAGGTGCGTAAAGCACGGCGCCGGGCTCGAAGCGCGTCGCGGCAGGCTGCAGTCCACCAAGGGACCTGGACACGACGTGGAGAAGAGGATGTACGAGGTATGGAACGTTCAGCAGCAGTGAGAATAACCTCTGTGAGGTATTCGACCTGACTGTCACAGTTGGGAAAATTCTGATTGTGAAAAACAGCCATGGAAGAATAAAGCCCCCAGTCGGCTTTAGAAATGTTCCAACTGGTGGGACGTGGAGATGGGGAATGATGTAGGAAGTGGATGATACAAGGGAAATGGTCACTTGAGTACGTGTCAGAAAGTGCATACCACTCAAACCGACCGGCAAGCTGAGGAGTGCATATTGCGAGGTCTATATGGGAATAAGTGTGTGTTGTGTCAGAAAGGAAGGTCGGTGCACCGGTGTTGAGGCAGACAAGATCGAGGTGGTGGAGAATGTCCACCAAAAGGGAGCCTCTCGGACAAGGTGCCGGAGAGCCCCATAGGGGGTGGTGGGCATTAAAGTTGCCTACCAACACGAAAGGTGAAGGGAGCTGGTCAACAAGGTTTAGCACATCTGCCCTAGTAAGGGCAGATGATGATGGCGAATATATATTACAGAGGGAGAAGGTAAATGTGGATAAGGTGATGCGGACGGCAACTGCCTGTAGGTGAGTGTGCAAGGAAATGGGATGGAAATAGACGTCGTCTCGAAGGAGCATCAGAACCCCTCCATGGGCTGGGACACCTTCCACGGGTGGCAGGTCGAACCGCACAGAGGTGTAGTGTGGAAAGTCTGCACGATCACGTGGACGCAACTTAGTTTCCTGGAGGCAGACTAGAAGCGGGCAGTGCAATCGAAGGAGTAGTTTTAACTCCTCCCGATTAGAACGAATGCCGCGAATGTTCCATTGAAGGAGCGCCATGATAAAAATGAGAGAAGAAATAAAGATAAAAACCAAGTAGCGAGCGGGGTCACCTCGACGGCCGCTGAGGACCGGATTTCGAGGGAGCACTGCTATCGCTGTCTGGGGGCAAAGTGTCATGTTCCATTGGTTCGACCGACGCGCCTGCCACCTCCCTGAGTTGATCAGGAGGGGCAGTTTCCACCGCCGGTAAAGGGCCGGGCGCCCGGCAAACGGAGCGTCCCGGTGAAACAGAAGACGGCCGAGGCCGGCAACTGTTGGACGGCGCGACAGATGGGTCACGCCTCGGCGGGGAAGGAGAGGAACTCTTTTTCTTGTCAGCTCTTCTGGAAGAGTGACGGCGGGAAGAGGCAGTTGACGGTTGGGAAGCCTGAGAACGCAGAAAATCCTCACGGACGGGTTCCTTTTTCAAGGTCCGGGCATCTTGTTTAGGTGCCCGCGGTTTACTAGAGTTTGACGAAGACTGTACCCTAGAAGCAGCAGGAGGGAGCGGGGACGTGGAACGGGCAATCTTCGGGCTGGCGGATCGCACAACTGTGTCAGCGAAAGTGAAGTCACATGTCTGGGTACTGGAATCCTTGGTAGGTCGAGTTGAGGTGAGTACCTTACTGTATGTACCCGCTGGGAGGACAGTGGGCTTTCGACTCGCCAACAACTTACGAGCGGCAGATGTTGATACCTTCTCCGTAACCCGAATTTGCTGGATTACCTTCTCATCCTTGTAGACAGGGCAGTCGCGAGAGGAAGCCGCATGGTCACCGTTGCAGTTTAGGCAGTGAGGGGACGGAGGTGGGCAATCCCCCTCATGGGCGTCCCTACCACAAGTGACACACTTTGCTGCATTTGGGCAATGTTCACGGGTATGGTTGTACCTGTGGCATTGAAAACAGCGCGTTGGGTTAGGCACATAAGGTCGGACGGAGATGACTTCATACCCTGCTTTGACCTTCGACGGGAGGTCAACTCTGTCGAACGTCAAAAACACAGTACGAGTCGGTGTCAATTGGTTATCGACCTTTTTCATCACCCTGTGGACGGCTGTCACACCCTGATCGGACATATACGATTGGATGTCTTCATCAGACAACCCATCAAGGGATCTCGTGAAGACTACCCCCCGTGACGAGTTGAGTGTGCGGTGCGCTTCGACCTTAACTGGAAAAGTGTGCAACAACGTAGTACGTATCAGTTTTTGGGCTTGGAAGGCACTTTCCACTTCCAGCAACAATGTGCCATTGCGCTGACGTGAACAGGTTTTAACAGGGCCAGCAATTGCATCTACACCTTTCTGTATAACGAAAGGATTGACAGAAGTGAAATCCTTTCCGTCGGTGCGAGAGACAACCAGAAATTTAGGTACATTAGGCAGAGTCTTTTTAGGCTGAGGCGAGTCTAACTTACGTTTATGGGTCAACGTCACGAAAGAAGATAAGGAAGTCATCGCGGAAGTGTCCCCCGTGATTACCGGCGTCTCCGATGGCGCGCTCCTTCCTAGTGGGGGCCCTCTCTGAGGGCTTACCCGCCTTAGGTGATTGTTCACACCTCAGGTCACACCTCCCGAGAACTGACGGAGGGACCAATCGGCACGTTCGGAAGGTACCAGCTCGGGTAATCACCCCTCCCTGGGCCTGGCCTTTACCAGGGGGTACGTACGTGCCTTACTTGTCTACCCGGGGTGGGGAATTACGCGTTACCCCGTCACCTGCTACGCACGATAATGCGTGGGTCGGCCTTCAGACACGCACAGGGAGGAAAGAAGAAGAGGATAGGAAAGGAAGAGAAAGAAGGAAAGAAGTGTCTCAAACGCCGAGGCGGAGACTAATGAGGAGAAGAAGGCTAGGAGAGTACAAGAAGAGAAAGACAGAAAACGAAGGGTAAGAAAGGAAGGAACGAAGGAAGAAAAACCACAACAAGAACCACCGTATCTCACGAAATATGCCCGTCTCCGGGCGAAGGCATAAACCGGGAGGGAAAGTGAAGCAGCCTGGGGCAGAAGAAAGGCTGCTCCAGGTTTTATGTGGGAATGACCAGCAACAAACTGTCCATTCGCATGAATGGACACAGGCAGACAGTGTTTGTTGGTAACGAGGATCACACTGTGGCTAAACACGCCTTGGTGCACGTCCAGCACATCTTGGCACAGTGCTACACCGTCCGGGTTATCTGGATACTTCCCACTGACACCAATCCTTCAGAACTCCGGAGATGGGAACTAGCCCTTCAGCATATTCTCTCTTCCCGTTGCCCACCTGGTCTCAACCTCCGATAAATTCGAATTCCCACCCACCATCTCAACATCTTTGCATCGGTGCACGGCCAGCACGTCTTGGCACAGTGTTACACCGTCCGGGTTACCTGGATACTTCCCACCAACACCAATCTTTCAGAACTCCGGAGATCGGAACTTGCCCTTCAACACATTCTCTCTTCCTGTTGCCCACCTGGTCTCAACCTCTGCTAAATTCTAATTCCCGCCCACCATTTTTAACATCTTTGCCTCGCTTCTGTGGACAGAGGCCTCTGCCTGAAGTGGTATCTCTGTCCAACTTCTTTGTTTTCTACAAATGTCTGCCTAGGTGTGTTTGCATGTGGATATGTATGTGTGTGTGTGTGTGTGTGTGTGTGTGTGTGTGTGTGTTTGTTTACCTTCATTTTTGTCCACTAAGGTAAGTCCTTTCACTCCTAGGATTGGAATGGCTCCTTTTCCATTTCCTTAAAACCCGTATCCTTCCCTTTCTCCTCTCCTTCCTTCCTCTTTTTCCTGAAGAAGCTGCCAGTGGTGGTGAAAGCTTGAATGTTTGTGTGTTTTTGTGTGTGTTTTATGTTTCTGTCGACGAGCCTGTACTTTAGGTAAGTCAAAAATCTTTATATATATAGGTATAAAATAAAGATTTTTTACTTACGTAAAGTACAGGCTCGTCGACAGAAACAAAAAACACACACACACACACACACACACACACACACACACACACACACACACAAACATTCGAGCTTTCGCCACCACTGGTGGCTTCTTTGGGAAAAAGAGGAAGGAAGGAAGGAAGGAAGGAAGGAGAGGAGAAAGGGAAGGAGCCATTCCAATCCCAGGAGTGAATTGGAATGGCTCCTTTTCCAATTCCTTAAAACCCGTATCCTTCCCTTTCTCCTCTCCTTCCTTTCTCTTCTTCCCGAAGAAGCCACCAGTGGTGGCGAAAGCTCGAATATTTCTATGGTTTTCTTTTTTTTTTTTTTTTTTTTTTTTTTGTCGACGAGCCTGTATTTTAGCTAAGTCAAAAATCTTTATTTTATACCTATTTTTCCCACCTGGAAAGTTTCCTTTATGTCTGAGTGTGTGTGTATTTGTTTACCTTCCTTTTTTTCCCCTAAGGTAAGTCCTTCCACTCCTGGGATTGGAATGACTCCTTTTCCACTTCCTTAAAACCCATATCCTTCCCTTTTCCTCCCTTTTTTTCCTCTTTTTCCTGAAGAAACTGCCAGTGGTGGCGAAAGCTAGTATGTGTGTTTGTGTGTGATTTTATTTATTTTATTTGTTTCTATCGACGAGCCGGTCCTTTTGGTAAGTCATCTCTTTTCTATTTTTATTTTTATATATATATATATATATATATATATATATATATATATATATATAGAAAATAGATGACTTACCAAAAGGACCGGCTCATCGATAGAAACGAATAAAATCACACACAAACACACATACAAGCTTTCGCCACCACTGGCAGCTTCCTCAGGAAAAAGAGGAAAAAAAGGGGAGGAGAAAGGAAAGGATATGGGTTTTAAGGAAGTGAAAAAGGAGTCATTCCAATCCCAGGAGTGGAAGGCCTTACTGTGGTGTCGCACAAGTACAAAGTGCGCGCCACCTACTTTCGCCGCGCGCCGCCATGCATGCACGGCGCGGCATTCTTACGACGACAGCCACGAGCGCCCTCTGCTGCAACTCCGCTCGTGGCCACCACTGAACGACAGCGTTCACTTGGGACTGAGATAGGAACCAGTAAAGATTTCGGAATCCGATAGGCACCAGTGAAGACTTGGCTATCAGTTAGGCACTAGGCAGGACTCTAGCTCAACTATGTATCAAGTACTATGCAGTACTATGTAAAAGTGAAGTATTGTATAAATTCTGTGCAATATATATCTCGTTCTAATTTACTCTAGTGTTTCTAGTTTCTGGCTGCTCCTCTCCGTACCTGCACAAGCGTGCTATCTTTATTCCCGTGTCGGTCTCATTCCACTCGGCCACCGACACCTACGACGGAAACGAGACACAAAAGCGGCGACGAAGCTGGGACACAAAAGTGGCAACGAGGAGTGATACACGAACCGTGGACCAGCCCGCTAGCAGCAGCCAGACAGCAGCAGTCGGAGCACGCAGAAATTGGTCCCGCCCACCCACCCTTATTATAAGATTTTTGGGGGAACTTTTTCAGTTACGTGTTTTGTGGACTTTTTTGTTGCAGCGCGTCCTCTTTCATATTGCATTTGTGTTTTGTTATAATTTACTTGTATGCACGGCGCCTAATCGGTCAGCATGGCCACTACCCCGAACCCAAACTTAATGGAAATTATTCAGTTACAGACGGCGCAAATAACACAACTCCTGCAGGCTGTGGCCCAGCTCACAGCACAAGCAGCTAACCAACAACAACAGTCGCTGCTTCAGCAGCCCACACCTGCCGCCGCAACGCTTCCTACGTTTCGCCAGTACAACGAACGTGAGGAAGAATGGAGCGACTACTTCGCACAGTATCAAGAACTCGTCGCGGCTCATCAAATTACAGGTCAGAAAGTGAAGCATCTGCTATTATCTGTGGTGGGCACCAACACCTTCGTGTTACTGAAAAAAGACTTTGAACAAATAGTAGAGGCACTAAATGCTCATTATGAGAGAAAAGTTCTCGTAGCTGCGGCACGTTACCGATTTTTCAGACTTAAAAAATTACCGCATCAGTCACACCAAGAGTGGATTACGGAATTGAAGGGCTTAACCCGCAAATGTAAATTTACTTGCTCTTGTGGACTTTCGTATAGTGACGTGATGTTGAGGGATGCGATTACGCAGAATATTCAGGACCCCAGAATTAGAGCAGCAATTCTGAAACAGTCTGACCCCTCATTAGACAGTGTACTGCAGCTTACAGATGCGCATGATACTTTTGACTTAGCAGATGTAGAAATGCAAAGCCACAGTGTTAATTCAGTGCGCCGCAACGGTTGCTTTCCTAGCCGTAGTTCTCAGTGTAGCACTAGTGATTCTTACAATAGTTCAGGCCGTGCTGAACAGACAGTGAACAGTAGCCAGTGTAAAAGTGCGACACAAAGGTCGCCCCGTCGTGTTAGAAACAGTGATTTGAATAACGGGCGCCAACGTTCATTTCAGAAAAATGTACGTAAATCTTGCCCCCAGTGTGTGTCTCGCCACAAGCGTGCTCATTGCCCTAGTCGCAACGCAACCTGTTATCAATGTGGCAAATCGGGACATGTGCAGTCTGTGTGTATGCAAATTAAAAACTCGAAGAACAGTAACGTTAGAAACAGTCCTTCGCAAAGTGCGAGAACAGTTCATTCTGTAAATGTTATACGGGCTGTGGAATTGAACAGTGCTTTCCTTGGATCTCAATTGCAAGAAAGTAGTTCTGCGCCTATGGCAAAACTATATAGTGCACCACGTAGCAAGCGCCGACGAGCGCGTAAAACAGTGCAACGGAAAAGGGTTCGGGACAAGCAAAATGACTATGAACAGTGCATTCCTGTAGTGAAAATAGTGCCTTCTGCAACTGCTCCTTGTAATAGTGCCCAGTACTGTGTAGCTAGTGACAGTAGACATCAAGTAGCTACTCAAAAGTGTAGTGCAGTAGTTAGTACATCTGGAGTAGCTTCGCATGCTTGCGCGGACGCCAATTCCGGCGGTAGTGCCATCTAGTGACAGTGTTGTTCATCCGCTGCGTGCCGAGTCTGCGCCGCTTACTTCACTACGCAGCCCGCGCAAGCGCAGTAAACAAACCGTAGCAGACGTTGCCCACATTCGTGCACCTGTCGAGCGCCGCAAGCAAAAACTGTTTGTGACTCTCTTCATAGAAAAAAAGACGGTGCAATTTCAGCTTGATACTGGTTCCGCTGTCACATTAATAAATAAAGATACTTATGAACTTCTGGGTTCGCCAAAATTGTCACCGTCACAGCAAGTGTTAACAGCTTATACAGGTCAAAATATTCCCGAGCTAGGAACGTGTAGCCTGCCCGCCTCTTTTCAAGGTGTAACAAAAACAGTTGCTTTTGTAGTTCTTCAGGACAAATCGACACAGAACATTTTTGGACTAGATGCTTTTGACTTGTTTGGTTTATCAATTCAAAGAGATGTGCTTCAAATTTCGTCAATAGTGCCTCAGGATAAAATCAATGCATTGTGTGACAAATATAGTGACTTGTTTTCGCCGGAACTAGGTTGTGCAAAAGACTTCGTGGCACATGTAACTTTAAAAGAATCTGCAGTTCCAAAATTTCGTAAAGCTAGACCAGTGCCTATCGCCTTGCGTGATACAGTTGCCGAAGAACTTAAACGTTGGCAAGATAGTGGGGTGATTTCTCCTGTTTCTGCAAGTCAGTGGGCCTCGCCTATAGTAATTATACCCAAGCCGTCAGGAAAACTTCGTCTCTGTGCGGACTTCAAATCAACAGTGAACAGTCAAACAATTGTAGACACTTATCCCCTGCCCAGACCTGATGAACTAATGGACAAATTAGGACAGTCTCGATTCTTTTCTAAGATTGATTTAGCAGAGGCATACTTACAATTCCGCTTGATGACGAGTCAAAAAAATTTTTCGGCATTAATACTCACATGGGCCTTTTTCAATGTCAACGCCTACCCTTTGGCAGTTCTTCCGCCCCCCGCTATTTTTCAGCGTTTTTTGGAACAGCTGACAGTTTCTGTACCATGTTGTTCGAACTATTTAGATGATATTGTGGTATCCGGACGTACAGTTGAAGAACATTTAGCAAACCTGGAGTGCCTTTTCAAAGTTTTGACTGCAGCAGGTCTACGTTGCAATAAAGCAAAGTGTTTGTTTTTTCAACTGAAATAGAGCACCTAGGCCATGTGATTAATGCCCAAGGAATTCATCCCTTGCAGTCACATCTTAGAGCAATCAAAGACTTGCCTCCTAAGAATGTGCACGAATTGCAAGCAGTAATGGGAAAGCTTAACTATTATTTCAGATTTATTCCCAATGCGTCTTAGATTGCAGCTCCACTGCATCGCTTACGTAGGAAAAATGTTCCTTTTGTTTGGTCCAAAGATTCCCAGGTTGCCTTTGACAAATTAAAGTCTGCACTACTCAGTGATGCATGTTTGATTCCCTTTGACCCACAGAAGCCTGTGGTGCTAGCAGTTGATGCCTCGTCGTACGGTCTGCAGTTTTGTCGCATCGTATTGGTTCTCACGATCGTTCTATTGCCTTTGCATCCAAGCTACAACAGAATTACAGTCAGATAGAAAAGGAGGCCTTAGCAATCATTTACGGCGTCACAAAGTTTCATCATTATCTCTATGGCAGAAAATTCTATTTGTTGACAGACCACAAGCCTCTCACGTCGTTGTTCTCACCCACAAAGCCAATTCCGCCACAAATGGCACAAAAGCTTCAGAGATGGTCCTTAATACTGTCTAATTATCAGTATGAGATTTTGTACCGACCTACCACTAAACACGCCAACGCGGACACACTTTCCCGACTTACGGTTGGCCAGGATGTGTCATTTGATTCTTCGGAAATGGCATGTTGTCAGATAGACACCAGAGATACTTCCGCTGTCGCAGATTTCCCTTTGAACTCTCGTCGGGTTGCACAGGAAACAGCTGCGGATGCAGACCTAAGTGTGGTAGCACGTTTTGTTCGCTCAGGGTGGCCTGCCAGAGCAAAAGACATTCAACGGCCTCTGGTTCGATGTTATTTTGCACAACGTCATGCATTATCTTTAAGTCAGGGTGTTCTGTTGTTACATACGGACAACGACCAAACAAGAGTGATTGTTCCTCGTTCCCTGCAACGTGAAGTGTTACGCCTCCTGCATCAAGGACATTGGGGTATTGTTAGGACAAAGCAATTGGCCAGACGTCATTGTACCTGGGTTGGTATGGACGCTCAGATAGAGAACATGATGTCACAGTGTACTGTTTGTGCGGAGCATCAGGCGGCTCTTCCGCAACATTTCTCAGACTGGCCACGCCCCAAGGGACCATGGCAACGTTTACACATTGACTTTGCCGGAACTTTCTGGAATACGCGCTGGTTAATCGTTGTAGACGCTTTCAGCAAGTTTCCTTTTGTGATTGCCATGAACTCCACGACGGCGTCTAGTACAATCAGTGCCTTAACATCAGTGTTTTGCATCGAAGGTTTGCCTGAAACAATTGTCAGTGACAATGGACCTCAGTTTGTTAGTGCGGAATTTCAACAGTTTTGTCGTGTGAATGGCACTCAGCATATCACCACCGCACCTTTTCACCCTCAGTCCAATGGTGAAGCAGAACGTTTCGTTCGCACATTCAAGACTCACATGGAAAAGATGAAAGGTCAGCACTCCAGGCAGCAAGCTCTTCAAATTTTCCTGTCTACTTATCGGTGCACGCCACGTGACGGCCCGTCTCCTGCCGAGCTGCTACACGGCCGCCGTCACCGCACTCTCCTTCACCTGCTGCAGCCTCCCACACACCGAGTCGGTTCATATGGCGCTACGCGTTTTCAGGTTTCTACGCCGGTGCTGTACAGGGTGTTTGCTGGCAACAAGACAAGATGGACAGCGGGCACCATTCAGCGCATGCTCGGTCGCAATATGTATGTTGTACGTTCTTCCACAGGGTCGGAGCTGCGGCGCCACGCAAACCAATTGCGCTTGCACAGGCCACGCGATCCTGTCTCCGGTTTCTTGATTCCAGACCCAGTTCACCGCCAGGGAGCACAGCCACATCGTTCGTCCCCGGGCTACGAGATACCGATGGATGTCGACGCGCCTCCTACGCAGTCAGCCCCTCCGCCTCCGTCGCCGCCTCAGCTGACAGCGTCACCGAGAGGGACTCCAGGACCGTGCGGGCCCCCCCAGCTTGGGCCACGCACCTCAGAAGAAGATGACCTGCTCAATCTGGGCGGAAGCGTGCGCCCTTCCCCTCGTTTTAGCGGGTTTTCCGGGGGATTGCAAGGCGGATGCCGGGGCGCAGACGGCGTCTCAATCCCAGCCTCAGCTACGACGCCCGTCCCACCAGTAACGCCCCCGCCCGGACCCTCCTCCCAGTGCCGTCGCCGTGGCCCTCAGCCCTACGCCACGACGGCGCGGCGGTTTGGGGGGGAGGGGTGTGGTGTCGCACAAGTACAAAGTGCGCGCCACCTACTTTCGCCGCGCGCCGCCATGCACGCACGTCGCGGCGTTCTTGCGACGACAGCCACGAGCGCCCTCTGCTGCAACTCCGCTCGTGGCCACCACTGAACGACATCGTTCACTTGGGACTGAGATAGGAACTAGTAAAGATTTCGGAATCCGATAGGCACCAGTGAAGACTTGGCTATCAGTTAGGCACTAGGCAGGACTCTAGCTCAACTATGTATCAACATTCTGCAGTACTATGTAAAAGTTAAGTATTGTATAAATTCTGTGCAACATATATCTCGTTCTAATTTACTCTAGTGTTTCTAGTTTCTGGCTGCTCCTCTCCGTACCTGCACCAGTGTGCTATCTTTATACCTGTGTCGGTCTCATTCCACTCGGCCACCGACACCTACGACAGAAACGAGACACAAAAGCGGCGACGAGGCTGGGACACAAAACTTACCTTAGGGGGAAAAAAGGAAGGTAAACAAATACACACACACTCAGACATATCGAAACGCAAACAGACCTAGACAGACATTTGTAAAAAGCAAAGTATATATATATATATATATATATATATATATATAAAAAATCTCGAATGATGGTTTGATGTGGATGTGCACTATACAATAATCATTAGTGTACATAGCTGTTGAGAGTTGTGAAATGGAGTAGATGTTTTCAATGCTATAGCTCGGATCACGATTTAAAATCTCTAACTCCAATAAAAAGTGAACATCAAAAATTGAAGTGCTATCAACAACTGCCCTAGGAATGATCAATATTAGAAAAACATTGATGGTAACAAGAATGTTCAATTCAAAGAAATCGGTGTACGATGAGCATCGAAAGTAAAATGTCTGGGAATATCAGTGAATTGGGTGCCGAAAGAAACACTCCTCGGCAGAACCAGAGACACATGTTACTAGACTGTCACTACCGAATACAGTGCTATTGGTTTTCCTGTCACTTTAATCAATGTATCAACAATTATTTGTGTTCGGATAGGTATAACCTGACAAAATTTTGCCACACTTAGAGTTTTAACGTAAAGGCTAAATTTTACTTACAGCAGTGGCGTAGTGTGCAGATGTTGGCAATGAAATGTTCGCTTTATGAGAGATACGTACAAAAACCTGTTAACTAATGATCAGAAACAATTAATTTTTTCTTCGTGGTCAACACGAAAGATTGGGCCCCTAATTCTACGTGACTGGTATCCGAAGCGTCTCATTCACAACACACTACGCCACCACTGCCATAAGTAAAATTCTATCATGTACTAGACAAACTTGATGATATTTGTGTAATACTAATTCACTAATCTGCAACTTTAGTGGATTATGAAATTCACAAACTGATGTGAAATACAAAACTAACTTGTTGATATTTGTAAATTGATCCACCAAAGGTGGCAGTTCTATACATGATGGAAGGATTGAATAATAACAGTTGTAATCGACTTTCCGGACTTCCCAAATACTGTTACATCAAACCAAATGAAACCAATACAAAGAGGTAGGGAATTTTAAGAAAATCCCTGGCTGATGTACAAAAAAATTTACATTACCTACCAAAAGAAATGATATTCCAACAAAAACATAAAATGTACAAAAATGCAAGTCTCACGACGAATTCCATCCACCATAAAAAGTCGTGAGATCTTACGGGAAACCAAGTCGGTTATTTTAGTTACTGTTCATGAAATCACCTATTCAACACTTTGCCATAATGTTTTATCTAATTACTTACCTACCAACATATGTAGTGACTATATCAAAATTATACATCTTTATTTCCGTAACAAATATATATGACTTGGCAATGTAAACTAATATTTAAAATACTTTACCCAAATGTGAGGTATTTCATTCCTATGTAATTAGGTTTGGATACATAGTGGAACATAAATTATTTTTATATGTCGACGTGTAATTGTGCAATCATTAACTTATATATATTCTGATTTCATTATATTATGGTGAGATTGTGAAGTTATTGTATGTATTATAGAACTAAAGATGTATTATACTAATATAGTCACTATACATGTTGGTAGATAACAAATATGTGGTTCTATGAGTACTAACTAAAATAACCGACTTGGTTTCCCATGGCAACATACACTAACACTTAAAAAAACTGTATGCACATGTGAGTGTACTTCATTCTTATGTGATAATGTTCAGTTACATAATGGAATATAAATTATTGTTATGTCATTATGATGATGTGCAATTGCTTAATCATTATATATATTCTTATATCATTATACTATGGTATGATTGCCACATATTATATTTATTATAGAAATAAAGATGTATAATTTTAATATAGTCACTACCGGTGTTGCTAGAAAACTCATTAGATAAAAAATTATGACAAAGTGTTGAATAGCTGGTTTCATGAACACTAACTAAAATAACCAACTTGGTTTCCCGTAAGATTTCACGAATTTTTATGGTGAAATGAATACGTTGTGAGACTTGCATTTTTGTACCTTTTATATTTTTGATGGGATCAACTGTTTACTTGGCATTACGCTGACAGAATGGTGACTACATCCCGTGATATGGAAAACTTAGCTTATGGTTCTCTTTTATGCAGTCAGTTTCATTAGTAAATAGAGTAATTAGTAGCAGGAGATGTCACAGGATATGCAAATGACCAGACACAATAATAAGAGTACCATAAGGAAATGAACTGATGGACATGGGGAGAGATTCGGGAATTACAAAGTGTGTGCTGCATTAAAATCCATGTCTTTGAGTGAAAAATATGCAGTGTTGACAAAGGTCTCAAAGTCTGGGAACTAGAGGTTAGCAAAATTTATTACCTTAATTGAAAGTGTATTGTTTTCAGCAATCATAGTTTCATGTTTTGCTTTCAGAGCCTCCAATTCCTGCTGTAAATGTTTTGATACTTCCTCCTTGTCTTCTCTTTCATACCGTTCCAGAATTAGCTTCGCTTGTTCTTCTTTCAATTGCTGATCTGCAATAGTTTCAATGACACATATCAAAGTGACAATGAAAATATTTTCATTTTATACATAAAAACTGATCTTTTCTGAGTAACTTTCAATTGCCCTCAGGAACTACTGAAAGGATTTCAATAAAATTTTTAATAAAATATTGAATGATTCACAACTTTTTATGTATATCATTTATAAATATTTTATGCAAATTGACAGATGTTTTATGATCTAACATTGTTACTTGAATTTTAAGTATAACTATAAGCAGTGGCCCATAAATAAAGGGCACAGATGTTTTTGTAATTATTAATACTGCAAATGGTACAATAGAGTCATATCAATGCCTTTAGATCTATACAAGACAAATAAACAAGTGTGCTGTAATAAAGATTAAGTGGGAGAAATTTTAATAATCTATTTAGTTTTTGATTTTCCTTGTCCAAGGTATACCTTTGAGATTTATGTGGCAGTGGAGCCTGAGGTGTTGGACCTAACGTCCTGGTGTGCTGTACAGAATTCCAAGGAATGCTGAGGGCATGGAAGAAAAATTACATACCGGTAGCTGATACATGAGGAGTTTTGTAAATAACTTCCAGTTTGAAACACATTGCAAACAGACTGAGAACTGAATGTCTCTAATGTAACAGTTTTGTTAGTTGATGGATGACCAATATAATAAACAGAATATCTTCAATGTCTGACAGTTTTCTCTTTATTAAATTGCTGTAGATGAATTGTGTGCGAAGCATTGAAGAATTGTTAAGTTTTTAAACTGTTTGTCATGCACAGTGCCGAGGAGGATTGCAAACTGAAATCTCCTTCAAAAACATTAGATTACTGGTACAGATCCTTGCAAGAGTTACCAATATGCCATGAGAAGCTGGGATGATTCATTGGTGTTCATTAAAAGGAGCTGTGTCACGAACTAGTTAAATCTCATTAGTGTTTACTATGGTGTTCAGAAACATTCTTACCTAATACAACAGCTCTGTTTTCTTCGGATTGTTGATAAGCTCTTATCATTTCTTGACAATCCTTGCGAACTTGTTCACATTCTTCCTTTGCTTCAGCAAGGCTCCTTGTTAATTTATCAACCTTTGCCTGTGTTTCCTATATTCGATAAAAATAAATCAAAACACATAACAATAATGATGTTTAAAAATCATTCTAACTGCATTATCATAATTCTCACAGAGATGTACACTAAAAAGCAGTTATGATGACAGTTCTTAAACTAAAAATCAACGTTCAAATGGCGTTGTGAGATCCTTAACCTATCTAGTTTTTTTAATGTTAGTTAGAACAGAATGTGAGACTATTAATAGTTTATATTTAATGCTGACATTCAGTTTACATCAATAAAAAGACATGAGATTTTCTGACCATACATATAGCCATTGAATTTTTATTTTCTTTCAAATTAGTAATATTTGTTTTTATAGAAATTCTTTGATAAAGTAAACATTTCCTCATATAATTTACTGAATGTTGCTATGCTGTTGAAAAGCATAGCAATCTGCAATAAGAATTACAGTATTAGCATGTGATTTGAGACATTATTTGCCACACAGTTTTAATCTGTTAAACATGTATCTCTACTGTAGGATCTCTAAGTTATTTTTAAGTAATTTTGGATTCTATTTTACCTTGTGTGTATCAGTCTCTGATCTAAGTTTATTCTGCAACCATTTTATCTTAATGTCTCGAGAGTTCAGGTCGTCTTTAAGTCTCTCAATTTCTTTCTGCATGCTGGTTATTTCATGGCACTGAAATATTACACAAAGAATTATTTCACATACACATACATTCAATTATTAAATATCTTAGTGAAAGTGTGATGATAAATACTTCTGCAACATCTGGGTGGCTTCTGTAATTAAAGCTATAAAATTTGTAGAATAAATATAATACAGACTGTTTATATAAGAAATTTCAGGTTGACAAAGCTATTATTGTACTTAGCAGTAAAGATACCAATCACCGAAATGCAGACATGTAGAATCACTGATAAGAAATATAGAAAGCGTGCGAGCGTGGTATAGGAAGTTTCCAAATATGTCCAGCTCAAACAGTGTGCCACAATACGTGTACTGTGCTAAGTTCAACAGGTCACTAATTGCTCATGAGAGGACCTGGACAACACAGATCCAGCATGCCTCACTACATGCAACAGCTATGACTCTTTACAAGGCTGAACATTTCAATTAATCTTGCTTGTCTAGTTCAGATAGACTCGACAATCTGCTGTGAATCAATGGGAAAGGAATCCAATGCTTGCAAATGTGATTATTCCTTATGTACGCAAGAATGTTTTGATTTGTCGAACAATTCATTAGAGATGATAGGTAATCGAGAAGGTGTATCAGATTGTAGCCAAGAGAAGAATACCTTTAGGAGAAATTTGGTTTACTTATCAATAAGAGATTCTCTCTGATTGTTCAGTTTAGTAACAAAAAATGCTTTACTGAATCTTTTCACACTAGTGAGCATAGTTGGTAATGCACAATGGACTGCAGTTTGGTGCAACGTTCTCAAAACATGTGATGTCAATCTCTCACTCTATGAGATACAAGCAGTTTTTACACTTTGTGATTAAATGTTTTACCTCATAACCGAAGTAAAAACTGGAGGAATGCAATAGCTGCCAAGGTCTGCCCAAAGGTTAAGTTTAAATTCATGTACTGTAAAATCAAGTTGTGTAAAATTTAACTACAATGCATTATTTAGGAAAATTTATTTTCAATATTATCTTGAATTTGAATGCCTTACAAATGTTTCCAGGAAAAGTATTTGCAAACCAGATTTTCCTTTCTGCTACCTTTTCTGCCTTTTATTAAAATAATATTATATAAAAATTAACTAAATGAGATTCTGCATACAGACACAACCCTATGAGCCTTCCATGGCTTTTCTGTACTCTTTTCAGAGTGCCAAACACTGCCTGGATATTACACTGACTTAAGTTTCTCATGACTCACTTGACCTGCACCAAACTTCTAGTGTTTCTTAAAGCCTGGCCATCTGGAGCTCTCACTACTGTCACTTTTATTTCCCATCAGTCCCTGCATGCACCATAAATTTGGGTAAAATCAGTGACAATTAGTGGGTGCAGTCCCTTTGTGAGCCAGACTAGAATGGATGGTTTGATTTTTAAAGGGACTAAACAACTACGGTTATCAGACCCTTGTTTCAACCGTAGAAATTGGAATAACAAGCACTACAATGTAGTACGAAACAATGTGTTAAAACTCACCAAGCAAAGTGTGTAACACATCAAGAAATAAAAGAATCAAAGTAAAAACTGGTAAAAGAAGAGAAAGGTGGAAAGCTGATACCAGAGTGTCCTGGCAAAGGGACCACAGACAAGGTAGTAGGGTATCTGGCCACGTTTGCACATTAAAACCACCTGCTAAAAAGCGATAGGCGAGCGAAGAACAAATATATAATGAACACAGTACTAAAAATCAAATAGATCGGTACAACCCGCTCACGCGAATAAAATTTATAACAGCATCAGCCATAGAGGCATTGTCAGCTAAAACAAGATTTAAATTGTCAGGGAGATTAAAAATTCCTCCTCTGAGTGGCTAAATCCGGGCATTCCAAGAAGATGTGGACGAGCGTCAGACGCGCACTACATCGACACTCGGGAGGATCCTTGCAACGGAGAAGGTGGCCATGCGTAAGCCATGTATGGCTGATTCGCAGCCGGCAGACAACAACAGAGTCTCTGCAAGGGGCCTGCAGAGAGGTCCTTCACACGTTGGTAGTCTCCTTGATACACCTCAATTTGTTGGGAACCTGTAGGGCGCGCCATTCACTACTCCACAAACCAAGAACTTTATGGCGTAGTGTAGAACGGAGATCAGCAGATGGGATGCCTATATTGAGGACAGGCTTGTGGGTGGCCTCTTTGACCAGCCTGTCAGCCAGCTCATTGACGTCTATCCCGACGTGTCACAGAGTCCAAAGGAATGCCACTGACTGCCCACGTTGTTCGATGGTGTACAAAGACTCATGTATGGCAACAACCAAAAGAGTGCATACTGGGAGATGACCTGTAAACTGCTCAGGGAGTAGCTACAAATGTCGAATGACTCCATTGTGCAGGAACAGATATGTTGAAGTGCATGGTGGATGGCTACCAGCTCTGCAGTGAAGACACTGCAGCCATCTGCCAGTGAGCGCAACTCATTGTGTCCTGCAAGCGTGTTAGCAATACCGACATGACCGTCTACCATCGAGCCATCGGTGTACACTACCCTAGAGCCCCAGAAGCCGTCAGTAATTGATAGGAATTGGCGACGAAGTGTCTCAGGGTGGACTGAGGTTTTAGAGTACCGTGACAGGTCCAGCCGAAGGTGAGGCCGTCGTATACACCATGGTGGTATACGTGACTGGTATCTGAATAAAGAGGGGACAGGAACAGACTCCAATTGACTCTGTAGAGACCTGACACGGACACCAACCGTCAACCCTTATCTCGGCCGCCTCTGCAGAATGTGGAGATCAGTTAGAGGAAAGAGTAGACGGTGGTTTGGGTGGTTAGGTACACCACGGATGGTAGCATAATAATTTGCAAGCAGTTATTGTTGCCTGATATGCAGAGGAGGCACACCGGTCTCCACAAGGAGACTAGTCACAGGGCTTGTTTGAAAGGCTCCTGTTGCAAGCCTAACCCCCAAAGTGATTGATTGGGTCCAACATCTGCAGAGCTGACGGTGATGCCGAGCCATAGGCAACGCTGCCGTAGTCCAGTCTGGACAGAACAAGCACTTTATAACACTGCAGCAGCGTACTGCGGTCTGTGCCCCAAGTGGTGTTACCGAGGCAGCAGAGGGCATTAAAGTGCTCCCAGCACTTCTGCTAGAGCTCACGGATATGAGGAAGCCAGGTCAGCCAGTCGTCAAACACTAGCCCCAAGAAACGGTGCATTTCCACTACATTGAGCAGATGGCCATCAATGTAAAGCTCAGGATGTGGATGGGCTGTCCGACGCCGGCAGAAATGCATAACGCAGGTCTTGGCAGCAGAGAACTGAAACCCATGGGCAAGGGTCCACGCCTGCGCCTTGTATATGGCTCCCTGCAGCTGTCATTCAGCAACATGTATACTGCAAGAGCTAAAATATAAACAGAAGTCATCTGCATACAACTAGGTGGAGACTGAGGAACCTACCACTGCCGCTAGACCATTTATCACCACTAAAAACAGAGGAACACTCAGGACAGAGCCCTGGGGTACCCCATTCTCCTGTACATGCAGAAAGCTACAAGAGGCACCGACTTGTACACGAAACATACGCAAAGATAAAAAATTTCGGATAAAAATGGTAAGCGATCCCCGGAGACCCCACCCATGTAATGTGGTAAGGATGTGATGTCTCCAGGTCTTGTCATAAGCCTTAGATAAGTCGAAGAAAACTGCCACCAGATGTTGGCGACGACAGAAGGCTGTCCGTATGGCGGACTCAAGGTAGACAAGATTATCCGGAGCTGAGCGCCCCTTTCGGAAACCACCCTGGCATGGAGTGAGGAGACCCCTGGACTCAAGGAGCCAGCACAATCGTCAACTCACCATACACTCCAACAATCTGCAAAGAACATTGGTGAGGCTGATTGGTCGGTAGCTGTTCAACTCATGTGGATGTTGACCAGGTTTGATCACCGGGACTATCAGACTCTCTTGCCACTGTGACGGGAACATTCCAGATCTCCAGATGTGGTTGAAGATAACCAGAACGTTACACTGAGACTCAGGTGACAGGTGTTTCAGCATCTGGTTATGGATACAATCTGGCTCCTCAAGCGCTGTGTCAGGACAGTGTGTCAGGGCACTGAGAAATTCCCACTCACTGAATGGAGCATTGTACAGTTCAGTACGGCGAGTCAAGAAGGATAAGCACTGTTGTTCCTCCCGCTCTTTCAGGGCACGAAAGGCCCTGGAGTAGGCTGCAGATGTAAAACTCTTGAGTGTAGTGCTCAGCAAACAGTCCAGCAACTGCATTTGGATCTGTGTAAAATGCTCCATTCACAGATATCCTGGTCACACTAAGAGGACACTGGCAGCCATAAACACGTCTGATCTTCGCCCACACCTGGGATGGAGAGGTACGCGATCCAATGGTAAATACATACCTTTCCCAACATTCCTGTTTGCCTCGTCTAATCAACTGTCGCGCACGGGCAAGAAGCCGTTTAAGAGCAATGAGGTTCTCTATAGATGGGTGCTGCTTGTGGCGCTGTACAGTTCACCTGCGCTCTCTAATCGCGTCAGCAATCTTCGGCAACCACCAGGGCACTGTCCACCGCCGGGCAGATCCCGAAGACCGAGGGATTGCACCATCAGCCACAGAAATAATGGCTGAGGTAGCGCTGTTGATTACTGCATCTATGTTGGAGCATGTAGGAGAACCAATGATGGCAGCAGAAGTAAAAGCATCCCAATCAGCCTTTTTCAGCGCCCACCGGGATGAGCGTTCTGAGGCCCGATGTGGGGGCAGTGACAAGAAAATCGGGAAGTGGTCACTACCACACAAATTATTGTGGACACTCAAGTGGATTAAGGGCTACACAATAGAAGATCGATGGCCGAGTAAGTACCGTACACCAAGCTAAAATGTGTGGGGGCACCATTGTTTAAAAGGCAGAGTTCAAGTTGAGATATCAAGGACTTGACATCTCTACCACGGCCAGTAATCATAGTACCACCCCACAATGGGTTATGGGCGTTGAAATCACCCAATAACAGGTAAGGCGGGGTTAGCTGCGCTATCAGTGCAGCCAGGACATGTTGTGGTACTTCATCGTCAGGAGGGAGGTAGACATTGCCGAGGGTAATGTCCACTGCAGCTCTTACCCTGACAGCTACAGCTTCCAAAGGTGTTCGTAGTGGAACAGCTGTGCTGTAGACAGAGGTAAGGACATAGATGCATACGCCACCTGACGCCCTGTCACCATCTGTGCGGTTCCTATAATAACCCCAATAGCCACGAAAGGCAGGGGTGCGCATTACGGGAAACCAAGTTTCTTGCAGGGCAACGCAAAATGCAGGTGAAGTGCTGAGGAGTTGGCATAACTCAGATAAGCAGAGGAAAAAACCACCGCAATTCCACTGGAGGATGGTGTTATTGCCTTTAAAGGCCATGAGTGGGATGATTAAGAAAAGGGTTACTCAATAGGTTCACTTGATGCCACTGATTTTGAACCTATCGGATTCAAGATCATTGACTCTGGGGAATCAATGAAGGCGAGATCCTCAGGTGAGATGAGGATCTCTAACTTATCTTCTGAAGCAGAAGATGAGGGTAGCTATGGCTTTCGAACCACTAAAGTCCTTTTTCTTTATCTTTTTCACTCTTCCTTTTCGATGCCCCTTCGGTTTGAGGGGGCTGGGAGGGCTTCTCGGAAGTGGCGCCAGGTGTGGAAGAAGAGCGAGAAGCCCTTCGACCAGCAGGTTTGGGATCCTTGGGCCTTCGGCCAGGATCCTCTAGACACCCTGAGAAGCCTCGGAAGGGGGTGATCCGAGAGGAGCCGGAGGAGGCTTGACCTTCTTCGGCTGAGAGGTGGGGACCGGTGTCCCCGATGTTTGAGTAGTTGATGCTCCTACGGTGAAAAGAGTGGGAGCCACTGAAGAAGAAGTGCCCCCAGTCGGCAAGGGGGCAGGGACAGTTGGGTGGGCCTGAGAGCCCACTGGCATATGTGGTACAGATGGTAGACCAGGCACTGTAGACGACGACAAACCTGCCATGGCATAGGTGTTAACCAGGCGCACACGTTGGAGCTTTTGATATTTTCGCTTTGCCTCTGAGTAGGTCAGCCGGTCGCGGGTCTTGTATTCCATTATTTTTCTTTCCTGGTGCAGAACCGTGCAGACAGGCGAACAAGGGGAGTGATTTAAGCCACAGTTGACACATACTGGAGGAGGGGTGCAAGGGACGTTTGGATAGACAGTACGTTCGCACTTCCGACATGTAGAGTTGGCATCACATCGGGAGGACATATGCCCAAACCTCCAGCACTTAAAAACAACACATAGGGGGAGGAACGTAGAGCTTGACGTCGCACTGGTAGATCATCACCTTGACCTTCTCGGGCAATGAATCACCCTCAAAAGCCAAGATGAAGGCACCGGTGGCAACCCTGTTGTCTTTCGGACCCCTATGGACTCATCGAATAAAATGAACACCCCGCAATTCTGAGTTTGCACACAGTTCGCCGTCTGACTGCAACAAAAGGTCTCTGTGGAATATTATTCCCTGCACCATATTTAAGGTCTTGTGTGGTGTTATGCTAACAGAAACATCACCCAGCTTCTCACAGGCAAGCAATGCCCGTGATTGGGCTGCGGATGACGTCGCTATTAAAACTGACCCTGACCGCATCTTAGACATCCCTTCTACCTCTTCAAACTTATGCTCCAACTTTTCGACAAAGAATAATGGCTTCATTGTTTTAAAAGATTCTGCATCAGTACGACTACAGACCAGATATTTAGGAGCATAAGCCTCACCCTGATGTCTTGCCCGACGGTCCTCCCATGGTGTAGCCAGGGAAGGGAATGTTTGGGGATCATACTCTGCAGCATTGTAGTCCCTTCTACCTCTCCTTAGAGATGCCAGGTTTGCATGTGGCGACGCTATTATTTGCTCATTTCATTCTCATCCCACGAGCAGCTAGGAAACTAAAGGTCCACCCAGGCAGAGCCCCACTTGCCTGGGTAAGCCTTATACAACTGAGGTGCGGCAGGTTCCTCAGTGGTTGCTCGCTAGTGGATGTTCAACCTCAACAGCCATGCATCTCCTCGGCACATAGCACACCTTGAGATTGAGGTTTTTTTTTTATATATATAGAGGTTTGTACCGTCCTTGCCACCCGGGCGATTAAGCCAAGATCCGCGGGCTCTGAAACGTACAACGTTTCCATCGTCGCGCCGAACGATGAAGCACGCACAGAGCTTACAGTGTAGCGAACTGTTGGCGCGACACAGCCCACGGCTCAGGACCCCGGGTTTGCCAAGCCCGTACTCAGCAAATTAGTGCTGAGCCCCTGAGAGAAGCTAGACTAACATGATGACATTCAGTGTATTTAATAGCACAATTTCACTTCTTCTTACATCCTTGTTGAGTGGGTTATTTGTAGTTAGTGCCAGACACAGTCTCGTGAGATGTTATAATCACTCAAGAGTTTCATTAACCACCACAATTCTTCCATCTGTACTAGCTGGAGGAGGCATTTCACCGCTTGTTTTCGCCAACTTCAAAGATATGTGATAATGTAATGTTGAGAGTCCATTGTGATAATCTGTCTGTGAATCTGATCACTTTGAAATTGGATACAATTAGACACAGGAAAAAAGGTCTTATTTTTATGGCCAAAATCAGTGTTAATTTTTGCTAAATTCAGTGTTATTTTCTGGCAACCTTTTTCCACTTTTGATTCTCTATTTTTGTCATATTTAAACATTTTTCACCCTATAATGACAGTGACCCTAATCCTAAGGTAGGGTGGAACAATAATTACTTTGATGTTAAGTAGACTTATTCTAACAAAAAATATTGGTGCAAAAAATTGTTTAAAAATTCTTTTTATACACCAAGTATTTTCAATACAGTGAAGAAATAATTGCTAATTACAGTGCCCAGAAAATAAATAAATACATAAAAAATAAAATAAAATGTATATATACAGAACTCTCCTATGTCAGGTCTGCAAACTGTATTCAACATTAGAATTTGTCTTGCTGACTTTAATACTTCCGTTACTTGGTTGCAATTTATTACAGCATAACAATAATGAAGCAGAAGAAAATCTTTTAATGTAAAGAAAAGTCTTTGCCTTTTTAACGGTATCGTAAAGTCATGGCTGCAACCATAAGAGCATAATTATGTGAAATTCATGAAGAATGCTTGAAGGCATATATGAAATATTTCTCGGGAACAAAATATTTATAAAAATTTAGAAAAGAAATTTAACTCAGATAAAAATATTGCCGGAAGTCTTCAAATTGCAATCCACTTGCAGTGTTGAATGTGAAACTTTTTGATGGAGGTGTCTGGTACACTGCAAAACATCTGCATCACCGTGGCTCTGATTAGGCAGCATAAGAGCCATCATCTACACGGACAAGAACTGGAATACTACATCCTTCCAAACATCCATGTCATCAAAAGACCCATGGGTACAGAAACAGCAGTAAGAGCCAGCTGCACATCAGACACCCACTGGTGTTCCTAGGAGATGTGGACAGAACCCAAACAAATGGCTGAAAGGGTTCAACTGAGTCACCAAGTATAATAGGTGGGATCACATGACGTGCTTGGCGAGCATATATTTCTACCTCGATGGGACAGCCTAGCACTGGTTTGAAAACAACAAGGGCAAGCTCTACAGCTGTTCCAGATGGAACTTAAGAAAATGTGAGGAGTTCACCAGCTACAAGTCCATTTATCGGAAGAGAAATTGAAGAACAGGGTCCAACGATACAGAGAGTCAACACAGTTGTATATAGACAATGTTTTGACCCTATGCCATGTAGTTAAACCAGATATGACTGAGAGCAATAAAATTTCACACCTTTTGAAGGCATTGCAGAATATATATATCGAGCTCTTCTGTTAAAAGATATTTCAACGACATAAGAGTTTATCAAATGGTGCCAGAAAATTGAAGAGATGCAACAGAGGAAGATTGAACAAAAGAAGTATGACAGACCCCCACAAGTAGTCCATATGGCCATTGTGGAAGACCAGCATGACTTTGCTTCACATAAAACAAATTGTGAGAGAAGAATTACAACAGTTTATGGTAGCCAGGACCGAACGAGCACCAGATTATGGCCATGGATGTCATTCCTGTACATCATGAGGGAACCGACACTGCCGAAGAAGAGGTATTTCAGACATTAGTGCCTGCCTGCCCTACCAGTCACACCCGACGGGAAGAATGGCCTTGTCCTACTATGACTTATGCTGCAGCTGCAAATCAGTAGCCTAGGAACTGACCGATGTGGCCACAACCAATTCCCTTGGCAACTACGACTCCTTGCAAGAGAACAGATATCTGGAGGACAGAAGACAACAAACTATTTTGTTTTCACTGTGGGCTTCCTGGACATGTTGTATGGTATTGTAGGGAGAGAAGACAAGTACTTGACAATTCCTATTCCACAAAACGCCAACCATCAGAGCAGACCTTTCAACGGCAGTCAACTGCAGATGACTACTGAAAATCCTCCATGGACGACGGTCACTAAGAGGTTGGCAAACCTCACTGATGTCATTATCTATGGCCAACCTGTCCAGTCACTAACTGATTCAGGAGCTTTCTTCTCTGCATTGTCAAATGATTACAGGCACAAGCTAAAGAATACAATGTTCTGTTTTACAAAAATACATCCGGATGGCAGCAACATGTTTCAACAACAGAGCACAGCCATTAAATTTATCATTTTAACAGACTGTAGACATCATTTCATTCTTGAATGGGACTTCCTTCAGGCATCCCAGGCTATCATTGACTGTGGAAGATCTGAGCTAGAAATTCAGCAAGCTGTTCCAAGGAATACATATTGCACATAATCCCTGGGAAGTTGTTTGCTGTAAAGAATGTTGAAATCTTGCTGATAACAATGAGAAGAGTTTCAGTCAGCAGCCAAGATGACCAGTTGAACTGTAAAGTACTTGTCGATTGAAAAAAGCTAATTAGTATAAGATAGGAAATCTACATACCAGCTGCTATCATAAGCAGATGATCAAGGAGAGCTTTGGATCACTAATTTTCACAAGGAATCATAACTCATCCTTAACCCTTATAGTGCCAAATATGATGTAATCGGATCGCACGGCATGTGCGAAAAGTGCCAGGTATGATCTAATCGTACTGCCGTTTTCGTACACTTTTCTTTCAAACTAAGGCACAGATCGTGTTATATCAATGTCGTAAGAACAAACAAAGGTCGAACAACAGTAATCAAGTAGTTCATTTCGATTGTCGAAGCCAATAATTGATATTTTCGAGTTCCAAACACATGGTTACTTTTAGTTCATTCCGAAGGTAATATGGCGCCGCCAAGCAAGAAGTCTTGTTTGAGTGCGATGTATACCGAGGAAAGTAGTGAAAGTGAAGACGATTTTGAGGGTTTTTCGGACAGTGGATCAATCTGTGAGTGGTCTAGTGGTGATTACTCATCATGTGATTCATCAATAGCCGATTCTGCAGCCAGCAGCGATGAAGACGATTCTGAAGAAGTGACTGCAACCAGCGACACATTTGCTGAAATTGGAACCAATGTTTTCGACAATCCTGCTCCACACAGCTTCATGTTTTCAAAATTACCAGGCCCCAAACATGTACCAAAAAATGCTATGCCAATTGATTTTTAACCTGTTTTTCTCATTGCAATTATTGAAGATAATGGCAACGGAAACAAACAGATATGCTCGTCAATTTCTCGAAGCAAACGCAAATTTAATGGTAAACTCTCATGTGAGAAAGTGGTATCCTACCTCAGTGCCAGAAATGAGGGCTTTTGTGGCAGTAATTCTAAATATGGGACTTGTAAAGAAACCTAAAATTTTTAGTTACTGGACCACAGAAGAAAATATGGCAACTCCATGGTTTTCAAGAATTTTTTCGTGGAATAGATTTCAGTTGCTTCTGAAATTTTTCCATTTGACAGACAATACGAAATTGCATCCTCCTGGGCATCCAGTGTATGGTCCCACTGCAAAGTTTGACGTTATGGTGAACATTGCCAATAATGTGTTTCGTCACCATTATATGCCTCATCAACAGCTGAGTGTTGACGAAAGTCTTGTGGGCTCTAAAGCCCATTCTCAGCTCATCCAATATCTACCAAATAAACATCACCACAGATGGGGAGTAAAGTTCTGGATGCTATGTAATTTTGTGCTGAACTACTGCCTTGGATTCTATGTATACCGTGGAGCAAGATGTGAAGCTGACAGAGTGGAGGAAAAAGAGCATGATTAGGATATGGAGTCATAACAAAATTACTTGCTCTTAGTAATTATATGAACAAGGGGTACCACATTCACTGTGACAATTTTTTCACGTCAGTTCCAGTAGTGGAAAAACTGTATTCCATGGGAACCTTCCTCACTGGCACAATACGGAGAAACAGAAAATTTCTCCCACCTGATCTTCTTTCAAAGTTTGACATTGGGCAGGTCAAATTCTTTAGGAAGGCCTTTGTGCTTCTCTGTGGCTTCAGGGAAAAGAAGTCACAGAAAAATCCTGTTCTTTTGATCAGTTCCTCCTCTACTGCAGCAGTGTCAGAGAGAACTATTCGCAACCGACAACCTTGAAAGAAACCCGATGTGATGTTTGATGTTTGACATACTGTTATCTGGATGAAAGGAAGACTGTTAAATTGTGGAAGAAAGTGGTTTTTAGCATTATTGGCAGAATGTTTCTTAATGTGTACATTCTTTATAAAGAAAGTCTACCTTCGTCCGAGAAACCACACACACGTCTGAAATTCAACAGTACAATCATTTGCACTTTGTCTCAGGAGTGGTTCAAGATAGAGTACTTACCACCCACTACATCAAGTGCAAATGCAGCACCCCCCACAGTGTATGGTGTAGAACTAAAGCCAGGGAAGAAGGAGCCAGACTGTGTTGTGTGCTCTACAAAGGATACGAGGCGACGATCCAGAACAATCTGTGTCCTTTGTAAGAAGGGATTACATCCCAAATATGTTGCTCAACATTTGTGTATCAATAAATGATCCTAAAACTTAATTAGTAGTATGTTATTTTCTGTTGGAACTAGTGACAAAAATTGTAGATGTTCTGCCCATTTTTGTATCAGTTTTTGCAGGGTTAATTATTTTCTAAAATATGTGACAGAAACACACGAACAAATAGTATATCACTCACAATACTATGTAGATTGATAAAATTTGTGTTCCTATTAAGTTCAGTTATATTACATGTGGCTAAATATGACTTAAAACCAAAGTTTTAATTTTTTCTGCACAAAAACTGTAATACAAATATTGTTTTCTTTAGAAAATAGCCTAATAGTGTACTCTGTTCATTTTCCTGTAGCTGAAGGTACTAGCTATAAAAGAAAAAAAAAATTATGGTCCTACGATAAACGGTTCAGATTTTATGTTAAGTTTAACAAACTTCTGCAATTCACTACAAAATCACCTGGCACTTTTCAGCTGATAACTCGAAAATCGCATGGCACTAAAAGGGTTAAGGGAATGTGAAACTGGGATAGTTGAACCACTCCAGGATGGTAAAAATGTCATTGACGAAGTCACATGTCCTACTGTTACTGCTGACAACACATTAAAGGAAACTACTATGAAATTGCATATAGGGCCCGATCTGGCCCAGGAACAATGTCAGCAGGTGTTAGCCATACTACACCAACTGCCTGGTGCATTCAAGGCCAGGTAACAAAAGACCCAGATGAAACAGCCTATGATAAACACCGTACCAATACTGGGGATCATCCAACAATCAGGCAGCATTTGTATACAATGTTGCCTGCTGAAGGAAGTATAATTTGGGAAGTAGTGGAGAAGATGTTACATGATGACATTATTCAACCTTCAGAGTCCAGTGGTCCACGTGAAGAAGAAGGATGGCACATGGTGTTTCTGTGTTGATTATTGGTGGCTGAAAACGATCACAAAGAAAGATGTCTACCCAATGCTGTGCATTGATGACACCTTAGACTGCTTGAAAGGAGCTACATACTTTTCAACCACACACATGCAGAAAGGTCTCTATGAATTTTAAGTCATGTCATTTGAACTATGTAATGCTCCAACCACATTATATCACATGATGGACAACTTGCTTTGATATCTTAAATGGATGACACGTCTTTGTTACATAGATGACATTGTCCTTTCCTCAAGGACATTTGCGGAACATCTACGCCGCCTGTCAACAGTGTTGACTGCAGGACTCCAGCTTAACCCAAAACGTGTGTCTTTGTTGACAAAGAGATAAAAATCATGGGGCACCTAGTCAATGGAGATGGGGTTCGTCCTGCTCCAGATAAAATAAAGGCAGTCAGAATTTCCAACTCCTCAGCACATTTGTGATGTGAGAAATTTTCTCGGGTTGTGTTCATACTACTGGTGTTTCATAAAAGGTTTCTGTAACAAGACACGTCCACTGAAAGAACTTCTGCAGGGAAATGTCAAGTTTTACTGGGATGAGATGGAAGGAATAGTTTTCTGGGTACTTTAGGAGGCTCTGACTTCCGCACCAGTTCTAGCCTTAAAAGAAGGAATGCGGAAACTGTACTTCAGACAGATGCTAGTGGTTATGTAATTGGTGCAGTGCTCATACAAATTCAGGAAGGTTCTGAAAAGGTGATAGCCTACGCATCGAAAGTACTCTCAAAGTCCGAGATAAAGTACTCTACAACCAAGAAACAATGTCTCGCAAATATCTCGGCTATCAACAAGTTTCATCCATATTTATTCAGCAAACCAGTCACCATCGTGACAGACCACCATTCTTTATGTTGGCTGACTAGCTTGAAAGATCCATCACGTCGACTAGCAAGATCGGCACTAAGACTCCAATGTCATGGTGGTATTAAAAAATGGGCACAAACACGAGGACGGGACCGCCTTCCGAGAAATGGGTAAAATTTGTGCCCTCACTGAATTAGGTGACATTACAGCTGAACAGAGGAAAGATCCAGCATTATTACAAACCATAGAGGCCTTGGAGAAAAGAGAACTGACCAAAGTAGATTTTCAACTTACAAACAGGACATTGTATGTGTGGTAACGTGCGGCGCATGTGTTTGCCACAAATTAAAATCTCACACTCAACATTTTGGGCAGAAGTCCAGACACAGTACAAAATCGTAAAACACGGTTCACACTTGAATTATCATCAGTTAAAATAAATGGAAGGCCTTGTGGGAGACCAAAATCTGTCCTCAGACCGTCATATAAAAACTATCCATTAAAATATGGTGTACCAACAGTTCCATATCTGACACACACACACACACACACACACACACACAAGACAAGTTATGGCTACTGTATGGGCTCATTGAGGGCGGATGGAGGTATTCCACAGATGTAAGGAAGGTGTCACTGGTTGTAGCTTATTACTCACAATTTCCAGCCTCTGAGACTGCCACCAACACATGGTTTTTCCGAATAAAAAATGTTGTAATGGCCAGCAGGGGAACAGAACAGGGTACAGGAGGTGGAAGGGAGCAAGCCTCCTCCGCAGCTGCATCGGCCAGCTTGTTTTCCCAGATCCCTATGTGCCCAGTACACGGTAGAAAATTATTTATTTGTGGTGTCGTTGTAGTGCAAGGAGAGCATCCTGTATTTCCTATACCATCAAATCTGACGGGTACATTTGATCAACAATGAGGAGGACACTATGAGAATCAGAAAATATCAGGAACTCCACACTACGATGCTGTTTTATCAGGTCCAGTGTCCTCAGGGCAGTAAACAGTTTTGATTAATAAACAGAAAACTGTTCTTGGAGGCCTAGCCAAGGAGCTGCCAATATGATCACTTTTCTTGGACCCATCTGTGTAAATGGTTTTAAAATCAGAATGGTGATTTAAAATCCCAAGAAATTTAGTAGGTATTTCTTTATGGTCTGAGGTACCGTTCTTGTTGTAGACAGTCAGATGTAAAAAAAAAAACTGCACCTATTAAATAGCCAGGGAGATCTCCCATTCCACCCCTGAACACAAATATTTTCTTACCTGGCAACAGTTATGGAAGAAAGGATGCTATTGAATTAGAAACAGACTTAAACAGATATGCTTGATGTACCATGAGGAGAAGCTGAATAGAAATAAGAGGCTCACCAGCCTCTGCATGCAGGCTACCAAATGGACTCGTGTGGTTGCATCCTGTTGATAGCCTGATACCTTCATGGCGTACTGCATCCAGCATTTCCAGATAGGAAGGCCAGGCCAATCTATAAACCTGGCATCCACATTGAAGCTAGAGTCGCAGAAATGCCTTGTAAAATTGGAGCATGCTCTGTTGGCTCCCCAGGACCTATGGCAAACACACTTAAAAAAGTTTAAATATTTGATGCATTTTAGTTTCAATTCCTTAAGGTGTGGCAACCAAGTTAGCTTTTCATCAAAAGTGGGGCTGATATATGTCACCTTGTCCTTAAAGGTGAGAATAGTGTCCCCCAGATATAAACAGGTAAATTAAAAAGAGAACACAATTGATTAAAATCAACACAAACAGTTTTCTGCTAGGAAAACATAAAACCTGTGGTGTTAGACCATTCCTCCAATGGCCTATTGTCAAATGCAAATGCCAAGCAGCTGTTTTAACTCAGGAGAATGCACAGAAGATGGAGAAGTCATCCACAAATAAAAAATAAAAAATAATAAAAAAAAAACTGTACATGTCATAGTACGGTAAGGACATAATTCTGTTGACAGCACTGGCAAATGCCACCATGCTTAAAACATTCCCTTACAGGACATCATTCTCTTGCTTAAAATGGCAGACAATACATTCTCAATCTTGCATCTAAAGTTAGGGTTGTGTCCGAGTGGTTCGGCCGAATCCAGATTCGCCGAATCTAGCACACTGGGTTCGGATTCGAGATTCGATGCATAATGGCCGAATACTACCGAATCCCGAATCCAAAGTTTATATGGAAACCTTCAGTTACGAATGTTGTAGTTAACTTTGCATAACAGTGCGCTTTCGTTTGCGTTATTTACATTATTGTTTCATAGATCCGCTGAAAGTCGTGACGTCATAAAAGGGGATTAAATCGAGTACAAAACGAAGTTCTGAATGGCACTAGGAGTCGCCACAAGTTAGTTTTCCGTCTCGTCGAAGCGGTGCTACACACACCCCGTTTACATGGGCTCCCAAAACCGGATTTCGTAAACCGATTTCCCAATTCCGCTTTTGGTTGGTCATGTAAACACTCCAAAAGCAAAAAACGGTTTACGAAAATCGGTTTTCATATTCCGGAAGATGTGTTACATATAAACGTAGTGAGTGACTTGCTTCGTAGGCGCAAATGTAAATACTGGCGCTAAAACTTTTGCACTCGTAAAAATAAAAAAAGGAAGTCGAATCTAATTTCCACTTTATTTTCGACTATTGAATTTTAACATACCATTCAACGAAGGAAATAGAACTTTAGTATTGCTCAACTTCAAATGTAGTAGGTCACGTTGGTAACAGGTAATTTCCTAGGAACCGTATACATCGAATGAAACGGCAATACAATCGATATATATCAGACATTCAACTCTTACTCCGCTAGCATTAGCAAGGAACTTTTTTTTTCGCTTTAAAATAGATGTCGATGTTTTGACATGTTTCCGTTCCCAGCACTTTAGCACATTAAGTTAGCCCAAAACATACATTGTAAAGTTGATTTTGGCAATCAATAACATTTAGCGTTGTTGTTTCTTCAATTACAGTATTATAATATGACTTTCTACCTAACACGTCGCCACTCATAACCTCACTTTCAACATGGAATACTGGAAAAAGCGAACTGTCGTGACGGACAGTGTGAATACAACTTGATGTGACGGATCCGTGACATGACGTGACGTGACGTGACGTTGATGTGACGGACAGTGTGAATCGGCCTCAATTTGTTGTCAATGGACTTTTCAGTCAAAGCTATGGTCGTTAGACTGTAGGTACCAGTATTCGAACAAGCGAATGTTATGATTTTTACGAATATGTCATGATTTTAAAGGATGTGGCTAGGCAGGAACCTAAGTGTACAACTTGTTCACTCACAAGTTACGTTGTACTCTCAGGTTCCTGCCTAAACACATCCTTTGAAATCATGACATATTCGTAAAAATCATAACATTCGCTTCTTCGATACCTATCGCACAGACCTATCGTTTCTATATGAAACACTATCCGATATATATCGATCGCACTGCCGCTTCATTCGGTGTACACGGCTTCTAGGACATCACCTACGATTCTTGCACGAGTTGTCTCATTCTAATTTTGCGTATTGTTTCGTCGAATTTTGTGAAGTGCTGGGGTATGTGAACCTTAGAGAAGCACTAGGATTTCAAGAAGAAAGTTATTTACTACCGTATGTGGTAAAAAAAAGTTCTAATTGTGCGCCATTCAGGCGGGATAACGTCAATTCAACAAACATCTGACATCTGTTTCAATAAATACGGTTAAATTGTATGATGCTTCTCGCCAGTGGTTATGTTGGCACCAGTGGTAACAACGGCAACTCAGATGACCAATAAATGTTTTTTCGTGACAACTTCAATTAAAACAAAAATTATTTCTTTCTGAATGGACAAGGGTACATACAAGAACATGTCAACCATAGAGCAGGTACAGTATTAATTTAACTGCAAGTGAAACGAGCAGCAATAACACTCTGTACCTCGTGAAAAATATTAACGCAATTCTTCACTTCATTCGGTAAAATTTTACGACGCTTCTCGCCGGGCTCCAGTTCTTATGTTGGCAATAGATGAACAATGAAGTGTATGTATGTACCCTTGCCCGTTCAGAAAAAAAAAGTTTTGTTTTAATTTAGTTGCCACGAAACAACATTTATTGGTCATCTGAGTTGCCGTCATTACCATTGGTGCCAAGATAACCACTGCAGTTCAGCGAGAAGCGTCGTACAATTTAACCAACAAAATAAATTAGCTTGGGATGTATAATAAATTTTATAATGGCTTATATAAGTGACTATAAAATCATTAAACATTTACACATCCTATGTTTTTAAGAACCTATATTTAAAACTTCCAAAATATCTATTCACATTTTCAGGTTTTATTTTTGATTCTTCACCTTTGAAAAAGGAAAAAAAGTAATTCTTTCCTTTGTAAGACTTTATTATGCAATTATTTTTTTATTTCATCAAAATGAAATGGTTGGTAATAGAGTGAAGAAAGTTTCTTGTTATCTTTTAGAGCATCTAAACAACATATATCTCAAAATGTTTCATAAAAATTTCTTTTAAGAGGATAAGAGGGTTTTAAAAAATTCTTAAAATTAAAAAAAAAAACCAAATGAAATTTTAATTTCTTAAATTTTACTGTAACATTGTCGTTTGAGATCTATCACAGAAGGCTTTATCTTCATCACTGGCTGTGATAGGGTAGTAATTCTTTTTAAATACATATACTTGAGTTGACAGATTATTTGGGTTCGAGATTCGATTCGGGTTCGGGATTTGGCGCATGTTATATTTAAGATTCGGTATTCGGATTCGATTCGGTAAAATTGGGATTCGACCCATCCCTATCTAAAATACCTGTCCAAAGAGAAAGACAAAAAAAAAAAAAAAAAAAAAAATGGCAGCCACATCAGGGGCAGGTGGTGTTAGATTCCAATAATACTGTGTGTGCATTAAAGTCTCCTAAAAGGAGAAAGGAACGTAATCTATGAGCTGTGTCAAGAGTGCACCATCAACAAGCTCTCCAGGTAGAAAACACAGAACACACTGATATATCAATATGGGCCAACAATCAGAAAGCAACCCCATGTCACTTTGTAATTAAGGGCACAAGTTTGGAATGGAAATGTGTCCTTGACACGCACTGCCACACCACCTTGCACCCCATAACCAGTGAAGTTAGCTTTTCCGTAGAGGTGATAGCCTCTAAGTACAGGTGTGTCACACTGTTTTAAATGTGTGTCTCTTGAAGGGAGAATGACCTCTAGTTAAAAAAAGTTGTAATTCCTCCAAATGAGCCCTAAATACAGCCAGATTCAACTTGAGTATGGTACCTATATCAGTGGTGTGCTTCTACTGCTGCGAGTGTTCTGACAGAACGCGTGGCACAGTGGTTAGCATCGCAGATCGCTGTGCTAGTGGTCCCCAGTTCAAATCCCACCACAGGCATACAAAAATTTATATGTTTGTATTTACTACTTCTAGAATGTTTTACATATTTCTTGTGTTTGATTTATTTGTAAGTTCCAGAAAATTCTTTCTATGTATAAATAGTGGAGCATTCAAAGCAGGAGGCAGTCTGTACTGAGTGTGCACTTGTGTTATCAATAACCATGTTCTAAGTGTAAAGTGTTGTGCTCTATTAATGACCAGCCTTCGAATTTCGGACCACCTGCACATTTCAATATATCTGCATTATCATGGCTCCGATTATGCAGTGTAAGAGCCATCAGTTACATGGACAAGAACTGGAAGTCTGAAAGTCAGTGTCATCAAAAGACCGATGGATGCCATAACAGTGGTAAGCCAGCTGCACATCAGACACCCATTGGTGTTCTCAGTAGATGCTGTCTCTCTAGGTGTGTTTGCGTTTGGATATGTGTGAGTGTGTGTGTGTGTATTTGTTTACCTTTCTTTTTTTCCCCTAAGGTAAGTCCTTCCACTCCTGGGATTGGAATGACTCCTTTTCCACTTCCTTAAAACCCATATCCTTATCTCTCTCCTCTCCTTTCTTCCTCTTTTCCTGAAGAAGCGACCAATGGTTACGAAAGCTTGTATGTGTGTTTGTGTGTGATTTTATTTGTGTCTGTCGACGAGCCTGTCCTTTGGGTAAGTCATCCGTTTTCTATTTTTTATATTTGTTATCCCACCAGGAAAGTTTCCTTCTAATTTTTGTTTCATCAGTTGTATATACAGAGTGGTTTGGCGTTATGTCGCGTAATTAACATGACGGACACCAATAAAGTTTCACACTGGATGAAGGACATTACAGAAGACGTGTATCAAGCTATTCTTTTAAAAGACTTTTCGACAACACAAGACTTTATCCAATGCTGCCAGAAAATTGAAAAGATGCAAAGGAGGGTGGTCTGTGAAAAGAAGTGTGACAGACTCCTGAATGTAGTGTCTATGGCCATTGTGGAAGACCAGCATGACTTTGCTTCTCATACAACAAATAGTGAGAGAAGAATTACAACGGTTTATGGCAGCTGGGACTATTGGACCAAGCAACTGCCAAATTATGGCCATGGATGTCAGTCCTTTCTGTCATGAGGGAGCTGATGCTGCTGAGGAAGATGTATTTCAATTACTAGCACCTGTCAGCCCCTCCAGTCATACCCAACATGAAGAATGGCCTCGCCCTACTATGACTTATGCCACAGCCGCCAAACGGCAGATTTGGAACTGTCTGTCACGGCCACAACCAACCACTCTGGCAACTGTGAAGCCTCGCAGGAGCACATATATCTGGAGGACAGAAGACAACACTATATTGTGTTTTCGCTGTGGCCTTTCCGGGCATGTCAATACGATACTGTACAGAGAGAAGATGAGTAGTTGACAATTATTATGCTGCAAGATGCCAACCATTGGCGCAGTCCTTTGAATGGCAGTCAACTTGCAGATGATTACTGTCGACTTATGGGATGAAGGCCGTCGCCGTATCCCGTACGTGGTCGCTCTCCAACATGCTGCCCCTGTTTACCATCACCTTAAAGATATCCCAGCAGCTCACTCATCCACCGTGTTCAGGAAAACTAGTCAAGGCGACCATCTACGGAGGTGAGGTCGCCACAGTCGATATTGGGAAATCTCACTGACCTCATCACCGATGGCCAACCTGTCCATACACTAGTTGATTCAGGAGCTTTCTTCTCTGACTACCGCCACAAACTAAAGAAGACAATGTCCTGTTATACAAGAGCAACTGAGCTGAAGGTCGCAAATAGAAAATATGGCCGGCCAGCAGGAACATGTGTCACAAGAAAAACTACCAACAACAGGACGCAGCCTTTTGTCATTTTAACAGAATGTAGCCATAATGGCATCCTTGGATGGGACTTACTTCAGGCATCCCAGGCTGTCATTGACTGTGGAAGATCTGAACTACAAACTGAGGAAGTAGATGTTACATGTACTCCCCAGAGAGGCTGTTTGCTGTCATGAATGTTGAGACCCCACTGTTAACAATAAGATGAGTTCCAGTCAGCAGCCGAAATGACCAGATGGAAGGTGAAGTGCTTGTCAATCATAAAAAACTAAAAGCCAATCTACATACCAGTGGCTATCATAAGCATTACAGATCCTCAAGGAGAACTTTGGATCACTAATTTTCACAAGCAATCACAACTCATTCCTAAAGGAATGTTTATTAGAACAGCTGAACCAGCCCAGGGCGGTGAGCTCAATGTCATCGACAAAGTCTCATACTCTGCTGTTACTGCCGACAACGCACTAGAGGAAACTACTACGGCATTGCATATAGGGCCTGGTCTGATGCAGGAACAATGTCACCAGGTGTTACCAATACCACACCAATTTACAGGTGTATTGCAGGACAGGCAGGAGAAAGCTAGGTGAAACGCCCATGATGAAACACCACGTCTATACTGGGGATCATCCACCAATTAGCCAGCGTTTGTACAGAGTGTCACCAGCTGAAAGATGGATAATTCAGGAAGAAGTGGAGAAGATGCTGCACAATGACATTATTCAAACTTCAGGGAGTCCCTGATCATCTCCGGTAGTCCTTGTGCAGAAGAAGGATGGCACATGATGTTTCTTTGTCGACTATCAGACTGGACTGAAAAAAAAAGATGTCTACCCATTGCCAGGCATTGACAACACCTTAGACTGCTTGAAAGGAGCTACATACTTCTCAACAATGGACATGCACAGAGGTTACTGCCAATCAAGGTTGGCGAAGCTGACAGAAAGAAGTCTTGCATTTATTACACCTGACAGCCTCTATGAATTCAAAATTATGACGTTTGGACTGTGTAATGCCCTGGCCACATTCGAATGCATGATGGACAATTTGCTTTGACAGCTTACATGGATGACTTTTTTTTTTGTTATCTAGGTAACATTATTGTTTTTTTTTTTCAAAACATTTGCAGAACATCTATCTATTCTACCTGTCAACTGCGTTGAGTGTGTTCAGACAGAAAACCTCCACCTCTACCCAAAGCAGTGCCTCTTTGTCGCCAAAGAGATAAACATCCTGGGGCACCTAGTGAACTGGAATGGTGTCCGTCTTGATCCAGAGAAAGTATGGGCAGTCACTGAATTTCCAACTCCTCAGCACATCCATGATGTTTCCTCGGGCTGTTCTCATACTATTGTTGTTTCATAGAATGTTTTTGTAAGAAGGCATGTCCATTGCAACAACTTCTGCAGGGAGATGCCAACTTTCACTAGGATGACATGAAAGAAAGAGCTTTCTGGGCACTTAAGGAGTCTCTAACTTATAGCCTTATAAGACGAAAATGCAGAAACCTAATTTCACAGTTAGCAGTTATGATATTGGTGCAGTGCTTGTACAAATTGAGGAAGGTGATGGAAAGGTGACAGCTTATGCATCAAGAGTTTTCTCTCAGTCTGAGAAGAACTAGTCTACAACCAAGAAGGAATGTGTCACTGTTACCTGGGCTATCAACAAGTTCCGGCCGTATTTATTCAGTAAACCATTCACCGTCATGACAGACTACCATTCTTTATATTGGCTGACCAGTTTGAGGGATCCATCAGGTCGACTACCAACATGAGCACCAAGACTCCAAGAGAACGATGTCACAGTAGTATTAAAAAACGGGCGCAAACACAAAGATGCCGACTGCCTTTAGAGAAATCCATTAGCTGAACACAACAGCATGGACAAAATTTCAGCCATCACTGAGTTAGGTGACATTACAGCTGAATAAAGGGAAGATCCAACATTATTACAAACCATCGAGGCTTTGGAGGGGCTACTGGTTGTTCCAGCTATTCTCAAATATTTCCACGATTCTCCAATATCCAGTCATCTGGGATGAAGACCCTAGACAGAATCAGATGCAGGTATTACTGGCAAGTACCGTCAAGCACTATTTGAGTCACTTTAAGGAGTTCCAGAGATGGAAGCATGTGCAGCAGTTACCTCCAGGTCATCTGGTACCAATTCCACCTGCAGTAGCTCCATTCCACCAGATTGGAATCGACCTTTTAGGTAGGTTCCCAAAGTCGACAACCGGTAACCAATGGATAATAGTCTGCACTGACTACCTCACTCGCTACGCTGTCACCAAACCTGTGGCGACTGCAGAAGCTCCAGAGATCGCAAAATTCCTAGTGGAATACATTATTTTGAAGCATGGTGCAACAAATGTGATGATATATGATAAAGGAAAAGTATTCATGTCAAGACAAGTATCAGAGGTAATGTCACGTTGCGATATTGTCCACAGAATCACAACTGCCTACCATCCTCAGACAAATGATCTTACAGAACATATTAACATGACATTAGCAGATACGCTATTGATGTACATTGATGTTGAGCAGAAGAATTAGAATACAATACTGCCAGTCATGACATTTGCTTATAATATAGCAAGGAAGGACTCCACAGGCTTCAAGCCATTTTTCTTGCACCATAGTCTGAAGCTGAGTTGACAATGGATACGCTGTCCCCATTACAACTGGACGACACTCAGGATGGACTATGTGAAACAGCTCATCAGCAGGCTTGAAGAAGCAAGACAGATGGCTCACATACAGACATTGGACGCCCAGGAGAAGGACCATCAGCGGTATAATGAGAAGCACCGACCTGTAGTGTACAGCCCAGGAGATCTGGTATGGATTTTTACCCCTTTACAGAAAGCTGGGCTATCAGAAAAGTTACTGAAGTGATACTTTAGTCCATATAGTGTCATACACTGCCTGTCAGACATCACATACGAAGTTGAGGATTATGATCCGTCTTCAAAACGAAGAGACGTTGTGCACATCCTCTGTACGAGGCCTTATCACAATACCAAAGAACAGATAGAAACGGCCTCTTGTTCAAGGACTGTGCAGATCATTATGATAATGCTGAAGCCACAACAGGAGTGTCTGGTGTGGTCTTCATCACCATAAGGAGGCATGCAGGCAGAATGGAAGGATTCTCCAGAACTGTCATACAGAGGACCCATGACATGATCCAGGACACTGCAGCTGGCTCCAAAGGGAACCAAACAGCAGGTTGCTGTTCTTTCAGGAAGGGGAGCAATGCCATGAGGCTTCCAACGGAACATGTGGGTCAGTGGTTAGCATCACAGATTGCTGTGCTTGCTGTCTCCGTTCAAATCCCTCAACAGGCAGAAAAAAAATGTATTTGTTTGTATTTACTATTTCTAGCATGTTCTACATGTTTCTTATGTTTGATGTACTTGTAAATTCAACAGAATTCTTTCTATGTATGACGAGTGGAGCACTCCAAGCAGGAGGCAGTCTATACCGAGTGTACACTTGTGTTAGCAATAACCGTGTTGTGTAAAGTGTTGTGCTCTATTAACGAGCAGCCTTTGAATTCCGGACCACTTGCACATTTCAATGTGACACTATTTTAGCCCCAGCCTTGTGCCGAGACAGTGAGGTGATTTTGAGCGAAGGGTGGCAGAAGGGCTTCCTGGTTCCGGCGAAGAGGCATCTAGCTCCATGATGATATCCTTGTCATCAGTTAAGGCTACCATAATGATGTCTGATAAAGCCTGGAAGAGGTTTGTGACTAGGGTTGTGTCCGAGTGGTTCGGCCGAATCCAGATTCGCCGAATCTAGCACGCTGGGTTCGGATTCGAGATTCGATGCATAATGGCCGAATACTACCAAATCCCGAATCCAAAGTTTATATGGAAAACTTCAGTTACGAATGTTGTAATTAACTTTGCATAACAGTACGCTTTCGTTTGCATTATTTACATTATTGTTTCATAGATCCGCTGAAAGACATCATAAAACGGGGTTAAATCGAGTACAAAACGAACGAAGTTCTGAAAAATGGCACTACGAGCCGCCACAAGTAAGATTTCCGTCTCGTCTAAGCAGTGCTACACAGTAGTACACACACCCCGTTTACATGGGCTCCCAAAATCGGATTTTGTAAACCGATTTCCCAATTCCGCTTTTGTATGGTCATGTAAACACTCCAAAAGCGAAAAATGGTTTACGAAAATCGGTTTTCGTCTTCTGGAAGATGTGTTACATGTAAACGTTGTGAGTGGCTTGCTTCGTAGGCGCAAATGTAAATACTGGCGCTAAAACTTTTGCACTCGTAAAAATAAAATAAAAAAAGGAAGTCGAGTCTAATTTCCACTTTATTTTTGACTATTGAATTTTAACACACCATTCAACGAAGGAAATAGAACTTTAGTATTGCTCAACTTCAAATGTAGCAGGTCACGTTGGTAACAGGTAATTTCCTAGGAACCGTATAAATCGAATGAAACGGCAATACAATCGATATATATCAGACATTCAACTCTCACTCCGCTAGCAGTAGCAAGAAACTTTATTTTTTTCGCTTTAAACTAGATGTCAATGTTTTGACATGTTTCAGTTCCCAGCACTTTACCACATTAAGTTAGCCCAAAACATACATTGTAAAGTTGATTTTGGCAATCAATAACATTTAGCGTTGTTGTTTCTTCAATTACAGTATTATAATATGACTTTCTACATAACACGTCGCCACTCATAACCTCACTTTCAACAAGGAGTACTGGAAAAAGCAAATTGACGTGACTCTCAGGTTCCTGCCTAAACACATCCTTTAAAATCATGACATATTCGTAAAAATCATAACATTCGCTTCTTCGATACCTATCGCACAGACCTATCGTTTCTATATGAAACACTATCCGATATATATCGATCGCACTGCCGCTTCATTCGGTGTACACGGCTTCTAGGACATCACCTACGATTCTTGCATGAGTTGTCTCATTCTAATTTTGCGTATTGTTTCGTCGAATTTTGTGAAGTGCTGTGGTATGTGAACCTTAGAGAAGCACTAGGATTTCAAGAAGAAAGATATTTACTACCGTATGTGGAGAAAAAAAGTTCTAATCGTGTGCCATTCAGGTGGGATAACGTCAATTCAACAAACATCTGACGTCTGTTTCAATAAATCCGGTTAAATTGTATGACGCTTCTCGCCAGTGGTTATGTTGGCACCAGTGGTAGTGACGGCAACTCAGATGACCAATAAATGTTTTTTCGTGACAACTTCAATTAAAACAAAAATTATTTCTTTCTGAACGGACAATGGTACATACAAGAACATGTCAACCATAGAGCAGGTACAGTATTAATTTAACTGCAAGTGAAACGAGCAGCAATAACACTCTGTACCTCGTGAAAAATATTAACGCAATTCTTCACTTCATTCGGTAATATTTTACGACGCTTCTCGCTGGGCTCCAGTTCCTATGTTGGCAACAGATGAACAATGAAGTGTATGTATGTACCCTTGCCCGTTCAGAAAAAAAAAGTTTTGTTTTAATTGAAGTTGCCACGAAACAACATTTATTGGTCATCTGAGTTGCCGTCATTACCATTGGTGCCAAGATAACCACTGCAGTTCGGCGAGAAGCGTCGTACAATTTAACCAACAAAATAAATTAGCTTGGGATGTATAATAAATTTTATAATGGCTTATATAAGTGACTATAAAATCATTAAACATTTACACATCCTATGTTTTTAAGAACCTATTTTTCAAACTTCCAAAATATCTACTCACATTTTCAGGTTTTATTTTTGATTCTTCACCTTTGAAAAAGGAAAAAAAGTAATTCTTTCCTTTGTAAGACTTTATTATGCAATTATTTTTTTATTTCATCAAAATGAAATAGTTGGTAATAGAGTGAAGAAAGTTTCTTATTATCTTTTAGAGCATCTAAACAACATATATCTCAAAATGTTTCATAAAAATTTCTTTTAAGAGGATAAGGGGGTATTAAAAAATTCTTAAAATTAAAAAAAAAAAAAACAAATGAAATTTTAATTTCTTAAATTTTACTGTAACATTGTCATTTGAGATCCATCACAGAAGGCTTTATCTTCATCACTGGCTGTGATAGGGAAGTAATTCTTTTTAAATACATATATTGGAAAAAGCGAATTGACGTAACGGACAGTGCGAACTTGATGTGACGGATCCGTGACATGACGTGACGTTGACGTGGCGGACAGTGTGAATGGCCCTTAATTCGTTGTCAATGGACTTTTCAGTCAAAGCTAAGGTCGTTAGACTATAGGTACCAGTATTCGAACAAGCGAATGTTATGATTTTTATGAATATGTCGTGATTTTAAAGGATGTGTTTAGTCAGGAACCTAAGAGTACAACGTGTTCACTCACAAGTTACGTTGTACCCTTAGGTTCCTGACTAAACACATCCTTTAAAATCATGACATATTCGTAAAAATCATGACATATTCGTAAAAATCATAACATTCGCTTCTTCGATACCTATCGCACAGACCTATCGTTTCTATATGAAACACTATCCGATATATATCGATCGTTGGTTGGTGTTGGGGGTTTAAAGGGGACTAAACTGCTTGGTCATCAGTCCCCTGTTCCCAGCTATGAGATCACAGGGTTTCATGGATGATTAAAATAAGCACCCTGCAACTAGAACAGAAGACGTACATGAAGACAGTGTTGGTCATATTTGCAACATAAAAAGCGAAAGGGAACCACTGTAGTGGTGGGACTAATAATCAACTAAAAATCACAGCAGATGTTGTTGGCTGGCTGATCACTAGGATAATAATGGATGAGCCAGCCATTCTGCACATACTATACAACTGTCAGTCGGAAAAGGGTCTGACAAGACAAAAGTGACAACAGATTAAAACTATAAGCGGTGTATGCCTGAAGATCATGCATACGAACCCACCGTTAAAGCTTGTGATAAAAGCCCGCTGCGCGAATAAAACCTAAAACACAGTCAGCCATAGAGGCGTCATCAGCTAAAATCAAAGGGAGTGCAGGAGGCAGCTTAAAAGACTGCCGCAATGCGGCTAAAAGTGGACAGTCCAACAAGATGTGGACTACAGTCAATACAGCTCCACAATGACATTCTGGCGGTTCCTCTCGGCGTAAGAGGTGGCCGTGCGTTAGCCACGTATGGCCGATACGCAGGCGACAGAGAACGACTGAGTCCCTTCGAGAAGGCCTTAGGGAAGTCTTCCAAGCTGCTGTCGTGGGCTTGATTCCACGGAGCTTATTGGGCATACTCATTGTTGCCCATTCCGAATTCCAAGCCTCAAAGATTTTTCGGTGGAGACCCAAGCGGATATCGCCTTCTGGGGTACCGATATCCAGGCGCTGGCATGTGATGGCCTGCTTGGCCAGCTGATCAGCGCGTTCGTTCCCTGGAATTCCAATGTGGCCTGGGGTCCATATGAAAGCCACAGAACGGCCTGACTTGCCAAGACTAAACACCGTGACTTGGATGGATCGCACCAAGTGGTGTCTGGGGAAGCAGTGGTCTAGAGCGTGCCAGGCACTCAGAGAGTCACTACAGATAAGATATGACTTCCTGGGGCATGCTCTGAGATGGTCGAGTGCACGGGTTATTGCGATTAGCTCTGCCGTAAAGACAGTACAGCCAGAGGGCAGGGAGCGCTGTTCGGTGTGGTCGCCATGAACATAGGCGTAACCCACTCTGCCGTCTACCTGGGAGCCATCAGTGTATATGACGTCTGCATCACGGAATGTGTTAAGTATGTCCAGGAACTGGTGTCGAAGTAATTGTGGTGAAATCGACGCCTTTGGACCGCCGGACAGTTGCAGGTGAAGCTGGAGGCGTGGGATGGTCCAAGGAGGAATATTAGATAGGCACTAGAATGCAGGACGGAGAGGAAAAGACTCTAGGGAAGAAAGAAGAGAATGTACACGGACCGCAACTGGAAGACCCGATCTGGGTCGACGTTGCGGAGAGGGAAGGTCGGTATTTGCAAACAATAACCTACGATTTGGATGGTGAGGCGTAGCGTGGACATGGGCAATGTAGGAGGCCAGCAACTGTTGCCGGCGGTACCTCAAGGGAGGGATGCCAGCTTCGGCAAGGAGGCTAGGCACAGGGCTGGTGCGGAATGCCCCCGTTGCTAAACGGACACCACTATGTAGAATGGGATCCAAGATCCTCAGTGCTGAAGGTGATGCAGAGTCATATACTTGGCTCCCATAATCCAGGCGTGATTGGATGAGCGCCTGAAAGAGGTGCATGAGGGTTCGACGGTGAGCTCCCCAGGCAGTATGGCTGAGACATCGCAATATATTTAGGTGCCGCCAGCACTTCTGCTTCAGCTGACGAAGGTGTGGCCCCCAAGTCAGTCGGTTGTCAAACAGCAAGCCGAGAAACCGATGGGTTTCTGCAACATGAAGCTGGTCAGCAGCTAGGTACAGTTCTGGGTCAGGGTGAACAGCCCGATGACGACAAAAGTGCATCACCCGGGTTTTAGAAGCTGAAAAAGTAAAGCCATGCGTCGTGGCCCATGACTGTGCCCTTCGGATGGCTCCCTGAAGACGCCTTTCAGCAACACCAATGCTAGGAGAGCTGTAGTATAAGCAGAAGTCATCGGCGAATAAAGAACAACAAACCGATGACCCCACTGCCGCAGCAAGACCGTTTATCGCTATTAAAAAGAGTGGTACGCTGAGAACGGAGCCCTGTGGGACTCCGTTCTCCAGCACTCGGCGTGAGCTGAAGGAGGTACCAACTCTCACCCTAAAAGTGCGTAGCGAGAGGAAATTCTTGATAAAAATTGGGAGTGGACCCCGTAAGCCCCAATCATACAGTGTAGCGAGAATATGGTGGCGCCATGTCGTGTCATACGCCCGCCGGAGGTCAAAAAAGACCGCAACTAAGTGCTCACGTCTAGAGAAGGCTGTACGGATGGCCGACTCCAAAGACACTAAATTGTCGATAGTGGAGCGACCCTGGCGGAAACCCCCCTGTTGTGGGGCCAGTAGACTCCGATCTTCAAGGATCCACATAAGACGGCGACTCACCATACGCTCAAGCAACTTACACAGGACATTAGTCAAGCTGATGGGGCGGTAACTGTCAACTGCCAGCGGATCTGCTCCCGGTTTCATAACAGGGATAATAATACTATCCCGCCAATGGGATGGGAAAACACCCCCTGTCCAGATCCTATTAAATAAGGCGAGCAATTTCTGATGGAAGTCCGCTGACAGGTGACGGATGAACTGGCCATGTATGCGGTCTGGTCCCGGAGAGGTATCGGGACATGCAGCAAGAGCAGTGGTAAACTCCCATTCCGTAAATGGAGCATTGTACAGTTCCCGGCGGCGAGTGTGGAAAGATAGAGGATTTCGCTCCACCCGTTGTTTAAGGGAGCGGAAGGAGGCACTATAATTTGCTGTCGCGGAGCATCTTGCATAATGCTCTGCCATGCACTCAGAAATTACGGCCGGGTCAGTACAGAGTGTTCCATCAACGGTCAGAGATGGGATTCCCGCTGGTGGGCGGTATCCATAGAGGCGCCGTACCTGAGACCAGACGCGAGAATGGGAGGCACGAGAGCCTATAGAGGCGACGTACCGCTCCCAACAGTCCTGTTTACTTTGCCTGATAAGTCGTGGGGCTCGGGCCCTGAGCCTTTTAAAAGCTATCAGATTCTCAAGTGTAGGGCGGCGCCGGTGGCATTGTAGTGCTCGCCGACGGTCCCGTATAGCCTCAGCAATCTCTTGCGTCCACCAGGGCACGACCTTGCGCCGAGGGGAACCAGTGGTGATCGGAACGGTCTCCTCTGCAGCTGAGACTATAATAGCTGTGACCTGTTGGACTGCCGTATCAATATCATTTGGTAATGGAACAGAAGCCACAGCAGCCGAGGTGTAACGCTGCCAGTCTGCTCGATGTAGACACCATCTGGATGGGTAACCTGCAGGTTCAAAGTGCTGGAGTGACAGAAGAATGGGGAAATGGTCACTCCCGCAAAGGTCGTCGTGGACCCTCCAACTCAAATGTGGGAGCAGGCCTGGGCTACATACAGATAGGTCAATAGCAGAATATGTGCCATGTGCTATACTAAAATGTGTGGGTGCACCGGTGTTTAAGAGGCATATGTCCTGCTGTGTCAGTAACGTTTCAACGTCTCTACCACGTCCCGAGGGCTGTATACCGCCCCAGAGAGGATGGTGGGCGTTGAAGTCCCCCAAAAGGATAAATGGTGGGGGTAGCTGCGCGACCAAGGCAGTGAGGTCAGCAAGGGAAACGACCTCATCTGGTGGGAGGTATAGAGAGCAGACAGTTATGTCCTGCATTGTTCTGAGTCTAACAGCCACTGCCTCGAGAGCCGTGTTAAGAGGCACGGCAGCACTAGGAACAGTGGCGAGGACATAAATGCAGACACCTCCAGATACCCTGTTGTAGTCAGCGCGGTTGTTATAGTAGCCCCGATAGCCACGGAGGGCTGGGGTCCGCTGGACAGGAAACCATGTTTCCTGTAGGGCTACACAGAAAGCAGGATAGCGGCACAGTAATTGCTGCAGCTCGGGTAAGTGGCGGAAAAAGCCGCCACAGTTCCATTGCAAGATCATGCTACTTCTTGATTGCTGAGGCATGGCAGTATCGACGGTGCTGTTGGTTCCACAGAATCACCGGTCGTCGCCGTCGGTGGAGGCAGGGCCTCTACATCCATCGCCTCCAAAGTCTTGGTGATAGCCAAGTCCTCTGGTGAGGCGAAGAGTTCCACCACGTCCTCAGATGTGTGAGGTGGTGGTGGTGGTGGTGGTGGTGGTGGTGGTGGCGGCGGCGGCACAGTGTCCACCGTGGAAGGCGTTTGCTTAGCAGCTTTCGACTTTTTCTTCTCTCGCTCCTTTTTAGGTTTCTCTTGCTGGGAGGGCTTTGGGGCCTCGACCTCAGCCTCAGGGACTGAGGAGGACCTTGAAGCCCTACGACCACGAGTCAAAGTAAGTGGCTGTGTCAGCCACTCACTGGTACCCACATTCTCAGTGGGAGAAACCATAGGAGGAAGGGAGCCCAGGGACCCCTTCCTGGCGAGAGGTGCCGGAGAAGGCTGCTGCTTCTCTGGCTGGGTGTTAGGGACCGGAGTCCCCAACGGGTGTGGGGCAGTTGCCCCCACAAGAGGTGGTGGGGGGGCAACAGAGGAAGGGCCCCCAACTGTCAAGGGGGCAGTTTGATGTTTTCGGCCCACAGGGGCCACAGAAGGTGGCGTGACATGGGAGGCTGACGTCCCCATAGCGGTCGGAGACGACGCAATGGCAGCAAAGGATGACGACATCCGAACGGGATGAAGACGCTCATATTTTCGTCTGGCCTCTGAGTACGGTAATCTATCCAGGGTTTTGAATTCCATGATCTTGCGTTCTTTATGTAGCACACTACAGGTCGGCGAGCAAGGTGGGTGTTGCAGCCCACAATTCACACACACAGGAGGAGGTGTACATGGCGCGTCCGGGTGTGATGGACGCCCACAGTCCCTACAGGTGGGGCTGGAAGTGCATCGGGAGGACATATGCCCGAACTTCCAGCACCGAAAGCATCGCATAGGGGGAGGGATGTACGGTTTTACTTCACACCGGTATATCATTATCTTGACCTTCTCAGGCAGTACATCGCCCTCGAAGGCCAAGATAAATGCACCGGTGGCAACCCTGCGATCTTTCGGTCCTCTGTAGATGCGCCGGACGTAGTGAACTCCTCTCCGCTCTAAATCAGCGCGCAATTCGTCGTCAGTCTGTGACAGAAGATCACGGTGGAATATTAAGCCCTGGATCATGTTGAGCGTCTTATGCGGCGTGAAACTTACGGCGACGTCTCCTAGCATGTCACAGGCGAGTAAAGCCTTTGACTGTGCAGGGGATGCCGCTTGTATTAAGACAGACCCGCTTCTCATTTTAGAAAATGATGCGACTTCACCAAATCTATTTTCGATGGTTTCAACAAAAAATTGCGGCTTAGTATTAGTAAAGGATTCCCCATCAGCCCGAGTACAGACTAAGTACTGGGGTGAGTAAGGCTCAGATCTGTTGAGGGCCTGACGTTCTTCCCAAGGTGTGGCCAGGGAAGGGAACGACCTGGGGTCATACTGCGCACCATTAAATTCATTTCTTCCTCTCTTAGAGACGGCGGTTTTGCGCCCGCCCACGCTGTTTATGGCTCGTTTCATTTCTGTCCCACGAGCAGCTAGGGAAATAAGGTCCACCCAGGCAGAGCCCCGCTTGCCTGGGTAAGCCTTGTACAACTGAGGTGCGGCAGGTTCCTCAGAGGTTGCTCGCTAGCGGCTGTTCGACCTCAACAGCCATGCATCTCCTCGGCACGTAGCACACCTTGAGATTGAGGGGTTTTTATAGAGGTTTGTACCGTCCTCGCGACCCGGGCGATTAAGCCAAGATCCCCGGGCTCTGAAACGTACAACGTTCCACCGTCGCGCCGAATGATGGTCATTGAAGCACGCACAGAGCTTACGGTGTAGCGGACTGTTGGCGCGACACAGCCCACGGCTCAGGACCCCGGGTTCGCCAAGCCCGTACCCAGCAAACAAATGCTGAGCCCCTGAGGGATATATCGATCGCACTGCCGCTTCATTTGGTGTACACGGCTCCTAGGACATCACCGACGATTCTTGCATGAATTGTCTCATTCTAATTTCGAGTATTCTTTCATCGAATTTTGTGAAGTGCTGGGGTATGTGAACCTTAGAGAAGCACTAGGATTTAAAGAAGAAAGATATTTACTACCTTATGTGGAAAAAAAGTTCTAATCGTGCGCCATTCAGGCGGGATAACGTCAATTCAACAAACTTCTGATGTCGGTTTCAAAAAATCCAGTTAAATTGTATGACGCTTCTCGCCGGGCTGCAGTGGTTATGTTGGCACCAATGGTAATGACGGCAACTCAGATGACCAATAAATGTTTTTTCGTGACAACTTCAATTAAAACAAAAATTATTTTTTTCGTAACGGACAAGGTTACATACAAGACCCTGTCAACCATAGAGCAGGTACAGTATCAATTTTACTGCGAGTGAAATGAGCAGCAATAACACTTACTCTGTAACTCGTGAAAAATATTAACACAATTCTACACTTCATTCGGTAAAATTTTACGACGCTTCTCGCCCGGCTGCAATTCTTATTTTGGCAACAGATGAACAATGAAGTGTAGAATTGCGTTAATATTTTTCACGAGGTACAGAGTAAGTGTTATTGCTGCTCGTTTCACTCGTAGCTAAATTAATACTGTACCTGCTCTTTGGTTGACAGGTTCTTGTATGTACCCTTACCCGTTCAGAAAAAAAATAATTTTTGTATTAATTGAAGTTGCCACGAAAAAAACATTTATTGGTCATCTGAGTTGCCTTCATTACCATTGGTGCCAACATAACCACTGCAGCCCAGTGAGAAGCGGCGTGCAATTTAACCAACAAAATAAATTAGCTTTGGATGTATAATAAATTTTATAATGGCTTTTATAAGTGACTATACGATCATTAAACATTTACACATCCTATTTTTTTAAGAACCTATTTTTCAAACTTCAAAAATATCTACTCATTTTTCAGTTTTCTTTCACCTTTGAAAAGCGAAAAAAAAGTAATTCTTTCCTTTGTAAGACTTCATTATGCAATTATTTTTTATTTCACCAAACTGAAACAGTTGGTTATAGAGTTAAGAAAGTTTCTAATTACCTTTTAGAGCATCTAAATAACGTATATCTCAATGTTTCATAAAAATTTCTTTCAAGAGGATAAGGGGGTATTAAAAAATTCTTTAAATTTAAAATAAAAACCCAAATGAAATTTTAATTTTTAAATTTTACTGTAATATTGTCATTTGAGATCCATCGCAGAAGGCTTTATCTTCATCACTGGCTGTGATAGGGTAGTAATTCTTTTTAAATACATATATTTGAGTTGACAGATTATTTGGGTTCGAGATTCGATTCGGGTTCGAGATTCGGCGCATGTTACATTTAAGATTCGGTATTCGGATTCGATTCGGTAAAATTGGGATTCGACCCATCCCTATTTGTGACCAAATATTGCTTTCTTCTTTTTGGAAGATCGAGAAAGGGGGAGTTGTGGAGAACTCTGATTTTGGGGAGCCCTCTCCTTTTGTAGTGCCTTCTCAATCAACTCTGTAGCTATCTTGTCATCCTCTCCACTGGATCTGCCTGTATTGTGATGTCTTTGCTAGCTGGAAATTGACGTACAGATGCCAGTACAGGTGCTGCTGGTGGAAATGAGCACGGTCTGCATTTAAGCACCCACTTTGGCTGTGGGTTTCTGGAACAGTGAAGCATGGGATGTCGTAAATATAGGAAAGTTTTTCGATTTAAATTCTTTTTTGGCATTGACATAGGGTTTGCGTTTGTCACCTTTATCTTCTGTATTTCACATTTTTTCACAAAAACAGACAATCACAATTCATACTGGATGGTATCCAAAGAAGTTGATAAAAACTGCTGGAGAAGGACAGTCAACCTCAGATTCCTGGGCTGCCTTGTCACACTTCCCAAAGATTGGTGGATCTCCACAACTCTGTGTTGTATAACCAAAAAGCTGGCATGTAACGCACCTCATAGGGTTTGGTACATAGAGCCTATCTTTTGGGCAGAGGAAACGTGCCATAATATGTTCTGGCAATGAGAATTGAAGGTGGTTGTTTCTTCTATCACTGATTGGTCCCTTGTGTCTTTGCTCAATGACTATCCCCTGTGATGCCCATTCTTGCTACAGTTCTACTGTGTCCATATCCAAGATTTCATGGCATATGACCACACCTTTGCTTGAATTCAGTGAGTTACGTAATTCAACAATTATGTATTACTCATCCAACTTGTCGATTTAGTAAGAAGGTTCACCTTCTTTTCCCTGGTCATCTCAACTAACAAAGAACCAATTTGCAGCCTCTTAATGGATTTTAATGTTCTTACAAGCCATTTGAACCCTTATTAATGTAGAAAGGAGAGACTTTTTTAAAAGTGTTTTTTTTTTCTTTTAATTACCATAAATACCTTATGGTTTATGGCTCCTTGAGACCTGTTACTAATGACAGTTGATGTCTCAGGAACACTAGCCTGCCTCAACCATTAGACGAGTGGGTGCAATTACTCCTGGACGGTACATGGATCCCACCGGGATTGAAAACATGTGAAGGATCAGTCTTGGTTCCATAAGCAGGTAGGGAAATAATGATCTACTCAGGGAGAGCCCCTCTTGCCCAGGTAATCCTTTTACAACTGAGGTTCGACAGTATCCCCAGATGATGCCCGCTAGTGACTGTTCACCTCAACAGCCATACATCCTATCAGTAAGCAGCACACGAGCACAACTTGGGATTGAGGTTCTTTTTGTAGAGGTTTATATTGACCTATTGATATAAGCAATAAAGTCAAGATTTCCATTCCCTGCAACACACAATGTTCACCGTCACACCACTTGGTTATTTCTGAAGTGTGCCCAGAGCTTATGACAATGGACAGGACTAGCGGCACTTACTAGTGCCCTCTTTAGGGAGGCCAGGTTCACCAGCCCTGTACTCAGTAGATTAATGCTGAGCCGCCTCAAGGGGTGAGTGAAAGGGGAACGATGCTGAGTAAGGGAAGAGTAAAGATGTGTGTGGGATTTAAAATTTAAAATGATAGAAATAATAATAAATAATAAAATTAAAAAAGTAATTAATTAATTTGATACTGAAATATTAGAGAAAGATAAATAAAATAAGTCAAATATTTGCGATCAGTTTTGGCTTCACTGTACTAGGTTTAGATGAAATACCAAAGTGCGGCGAATGAAAATTCGTGCCCGGCCGTGGCACAAATTTTCATTCTCCACACTTTGGTATTTCATCTAAACCTACTACAGTGAATCTGAAACTGATCGCAAATTGCAATTTATTTTATTAATTTGAACACTCTAATGTCGCCAAAAATACATATAATTGTAAATAAAATAAGGGTCGACATACAGTTGGAAGGAGAACATGAGTTGGAGGAATACACAATTATAAGTGGGGAAGGGGGGGGGGTGTTAGGTATGGAGTGTAGGGATGATAAATTATCTGAGGTTGAGGGCAGGATGGTGCTGATCAGACAACTTCCATATGTGCAGTTCAGAAGAGCTGGTGCTGGAGGGGAGGATCCAAATGGTACAGGTATTAAAAGTAGCCACTGAAATCAAGTGTGTTGTGTTCAGCCACATGCTTCCCTTTATCATATTCCATGCTGAATCTCACATTCCCACTTATCAGAGCCTTTACAATCCATCATGCAATGCCAAAGCTTCCATCTGTATCCTTACCCGGCATCCTTCCCCTTCCACTCCCCTCCTCACTCTCTGAAAAGACAGTTCTTGTGCTGGAGTGGCCAGAGATGGTGGTCATGTGTGCGTAGTTATGTCTGAGTGATTGTGTGAAGGTATAAGTTTATTTTTCTGATGAAGGCCATGGCTGAAAATTTAACTTTTGTAAATGTGATTGCCTGTTTTTGGCACCTGTTAGCTGCTCAGCGACTGACTTTACAGTGAGTTTTTGTTATCCTCTATTTTGTATTTAAGTTTTCATGAAATTGTAAAATAAATTAAAAGTATGTACTAGTACACAACAATTTCCGTATTGTTAAAAATGCTGAGCAGAAAAAGTCTAGTTGATAATAATAAAAATTCAATAAGAATAAATTAAGATAATATTATTCTATTTTGTCAAATGATTATGATGATGATGGTGTTGAGTGGTGCTTTAGGGCACTCAACAGTGAGGTCATCAGCACCCATGCTCAAACTTAAACATATGGAAGAAAAATGGTGTGAGTTGTATGTACTTATGAAATTAGAAGTACATGTAAAGTTGGAAGGATGCCTTAAAACAACTTATAAAAGGATATAAGGATAAAATAATAATAAAAAATAAAAATATCGACACATGTATGTGGCCCGGTAACTACTTAAAAATAAAGGGTGACCGAAAAACACTGACACACATTAAAATCACACACCCAATATTTTGGGAAGAAGACCAGACCCCATACAAAATCGTAAGACATGATCCACAGACAACTCATCGTCACCTAAAATATATTTCGGGTCCTGTGAGAGACCTAAATTTGCCCTCAGACCAGCATATAAAATGTATTCCGTTAAAATATGTCGGATCAACAGTTGTGTCCTACATCTGTCGCACACTGGCAGTTCCTCGTAGTGTAAACAAAAACAATGTGTCAGCTAGCAGTGTGCGATTCTAAGACAAGTGAGGGAGACTTCATCAACTCGTGGGGGGGGGGGGGGGCGGAAGGGAGTATGCCATAGACACAAATCATTACATTCACACTAAGTATCAATTCTACAACACCAGAAAGTTTGAACCAGACTGACTATTTAGTCTTATGCCTGTAAAAGTATTCAGCTATTTTCAACATGTTGATGATATTACCGCAGACATTTCAATGAATTGCAAAATTTGAGACCAAATTGACAAAAAGACAGAAAAACAAAATACCTCCGCCACACACCACATGTGCAAGGAAGATAATGTTGCATTGTCATCCAATTCTGATATACCGAACGTTTCAAATCTCTAGCTCATTTGGAAGTTAGTTCAGAATCAATTGCAAAATTTGTACCAAGCAGACACTGACTAGAAACAGACCTAAAACCCATGTTAACTTAGAATAAAATGGGAGTATTTTAGATGTAACTAATTAGCAGGTCAAGAATTAAAATAAAAAACTGTGCTTACAGCTGCAAACTACAAAAACTTCCATACCTTAGTATCTAACATCTGGCAAACACGTGTTTTCTCACCAGCAGCTGTACGGAGCTTTGCTGAAAGTACTTCTCGTTCCTTGACTGCCTCCTTCAATCGACGGTCAGCTGCTTCTCTTTCTTTGCGTTGTTCCATGAGCTCCTTTTCACTAACTGCATACCGAACTACAGCTGCCTCCGTTTCACGTTTAGATGCCTCCCACATTTTTGTCATCTAAAAACAGGAGATAAATATAAATAAAATATATGCCGTCAGCTAATCAGTTTGCTTGGCTTGCTGAGTACATGTTTCATTGATTGGTGCAGTAGCGGATGTGATATACATTTAATTTAGTTTCATTGACAGACTGACTATGACGGTAGTGACAATTCCTAAGCATGTTGAGCTGTTATTGAAACTAATAACAATGTTACAACACTTATGGAAACACTGCAAGGTACATGTCTCAAACTCTCAAAATAAGGTGATTTTTGATGAATATACCAAAAGTTATTGAAAAACTGTATGATCCAAGAAAAGTTTTTAAGTTCATACTAACATAATTTGTCTTATCAAGTAATGTTGGAACATAATGAAGGAGATTAAAGAATATGTGCAGGGGCTTCTATGAAAATTAGGTCTTGGAATTTTTAAGGCAGATTTCATGTGATAATGGTGTGTCAGTAAAACATATTTGGTGCTATACTCTCCAATTACAATTACTTTGTGTCTGATCTTTCAGTGAGTCAAGTGCTAGAGCCAGAATCCATCAAATTGTAGTTCTTTCTCCAGTAATGCCTGCTTGATGTGTCGCTGAATATATTCATATCACCTATTGAATATATCATCACAAACAGGTATTAGTCGAGTATTCATCCAACAAATACAGTACATAACTAAAGTTTAAAAAAAATCATTCTTGTGCCAATGGGTGTACAATGCTTTTTCTCTCTCCCAGTTTCGGCAGTTTCTCATCAACAGAAAATTGAACAGATTTGCACACTGTTTATTACAAGACATCATTTCTGCCAAATACAGCATCACAATTGTAATTGTGATCATTCATTGGAAAATGTCCACCATCATACATCTGCTGTCAAAAAGTACTGGCAATTGTGCTACTATTTGCAATATGAAATTCAAAAATGTTCAAATGTTTGTATAGCTTATGGGACTTAACTACGTGGTCATCAGTCCCTAAACTTACAAACTACTTATGAACTAGCTAATACTAAGGACGACACAAATATCCATGCCCGAGGGGGGATTCGAACCCCCAACCGTAGTGGCCTGCAGACCGTGACTGGAGCGCCTCAGTCGCCTCGGCCACCGCGGCCGCAATATGAAATTCATGTAGAGTTAAGAGAGTGAAATGTTCTTCCTGTCTCACGGTTGAAACATGTGTTCAATATCAACCAAGTCATGAATGAATAATACAAATTACCATGAAAACAAATATAAAATCAACAACAATTAACACTGCATTTGTCTTTTCTGTCCTCCTCAACTACTCCTAGATCATGGAGAAACTTCTTCAATTACTTTGCATGTCATCTGAGACTACTTTGCGCCATCTTTCGCCCCCAGAATCTGTAACAGACATTGATTCTGGCGGCAGCTTCTGTCCTGCGCAAGCCTAATATCAACTTAATTAATATTTAGATACCTCAAGTCGATGTAAAAAAGGTAGTAGTGTTCAATGTAACACTACAAGGGCTGGTAAGTGCTCAATTAAATTTCAGTTAGTTATCAAGGTCGTGGCAGCTCCAATGGATGATGTGGCAGAGGCACTAGCAACTTAGCGTCGGCTGTGGCTGGCGGCCGGGAAGCAGCAGCTTTGCTGGGTTAAAAGTTGGAATTTAGAATATGCATCAACTACCAAGAGCCAGTACGAATTGAGGAATGGTCCTGTGTAGTCCACATGGTGATGTTCAGGAAGGGGCCAAAGAGCAAGAGAAACACAGGCAGCTGCCTGCTGGGTTGCACAAATGTCCCATGCCTTCACAAGTTGCACTATTTCACTCTCCCTTTCCAGCCAAAAAACATGGTGCCTAGCCAAAGCTTTCATATCAATAATCGCCCAATGGTCGGCATGAAGCAGATGTAAAACCTCATGGGGGAGGGAGCTTGGGATCACCATGCGAGGAGAAGTGTTTGCTGGTTGTAGCAGCAGCAGCACTCATTCCCACATGGCAAGATAATATTGAAGCGCATAATACTTGCAAAGGGGGCCCAATGCACGATAAGGCCATCTGGCCACCATGCTGTACATAATGAACCACCTGTCATAAAACAGAGTCTGTTGCTACTGCTGTGGCCTCATGAGTGGATGATAGCAGAAAACTCTTGGAAGTCTGTTCTACATCTATCTACATAAATACTTTGCAGGTCACACTGAAGTACATGGGAGAGGGTTCATTGAATTGCTTTTATGATATTTCTGAAGAGTTCCATTCTCCAATAGCTCACGGGATAAAGGAACACTTAAAGCTTTCAGTTTTCAATCTGATTTCTCTTATTTTATGATGATCATCAGGTCTCCCTAAAGAGGTTTGTGCTAACAAAATATGTTTGTGTTCAAAAGAGAAAGTTGGTGAAATAAATTCTCAAACGAATACCACCTTTCTTCCACCCTAACTTGTGCATCATTCCCATGATACTCTCTCCCCCTCTCGTGATAATACAAAACAACTTACCCATCTCTGAACTTTCACTAAATCATCCATCAGTCACACTAGGTCGGAATCACACAATGTGCAGCAATATTCCAAAATAGGATGCACTAGTGTGGTGCAGGCTGTTTCTTTGACAGACACTTCTGAATGTTCTCCCAATGAAACATATGTCTTTGGTTCCCCTTCCCTACAATATTTTCTGTGTGTTCTTTCCAATTTACGTTGTTCGTAATTGTTACTACTAGGTATTTAGTTAAATCTATGGCCTGTAGTTTTGACTGATTTATTGTGTAACTGAAGTTCAACAGATTTCTGTTAGTGGTCATATGGATGACTTCACACATATCATTATTAAGGGTCAATTGCCAATTTTTGTACCATCCAGACACCCTACCTAAATCATTTTGTAGCTGTTTTTGATCTTCTGGTGACTTTACTAACCGATATGTGATAGCATCATCAGTGAACAGTCTAAGAGACCTACTCAGAGTGTCTCCTAAATCATTTATAAATATAAGCAACATTATGGGCCCTGTAACACATCCTTGGGGGACACCAGATATTACTTGTGTTCTACTTGTTGACTTTCTGTCAATTACAACATACTGTGTCCTTTCTGACAGGAAATCATGAATCCAGTCGCATAATTGTGGTAATATTCAATAAGCATGCAATTCTGCAGGTACAGTGTCAAAAGCCTTCCGGTAATCTAGAAACATGGAATCTATTTGACATTCCTTATCAATAGCACTCATCACATCATGTGAATAAAAGCTAGCTGTGTTTCACAAGAATGATACTTTCTGAACCTGTGTTGACTACAGGTCAGTAGGTTGTTCTCTTTGAGGTAGTACATAAATTTTGACGAAAGTACATGTTCTAAAATCCTGCTGCAAAATGACATCAATGATATAGGCCTGTAATTTTGCCGATCATTCCTGTTGCCTTTCTTCAAAATATTGGAGTGACCTGTGCAACTTTCCTGTCTTTGGTATGTATCTTCCCTGAGCGAGCAGTTGCATATAAGAACTAAGTATGGGGCTATGGCATCAGCATACTCTGAATGGTAAAGAATCGGGAACAGGATACTTACTTTTGTTAAATTATTTACATTGCTTTAATATTACACAGGTACCTACTTCTAAATTATGTGTGTTGGCTGCTGTTCTTGATAAGAATTCTGGAGTATTTACTTAATCTTTTGTGGTGAAGAAATTTTGGAAAGCTGGGTTAAGCAATTCTGCTTTAGCAGAACTGTCATCAGTATTGCTATTGCCTAGTGAAGGCATCGATTGTTTTTTGCCGCTAGTATACTTTACATACAAGCAGAATTTCTTGGGACTCTCTACCAAATTACGTGACAGGGTTTCGTTAAAGAAAGTATTATATTCTTATTCTCTACCAAACTATGTGACAGGGTTTCATTGTGGAAACTGTTATATTATGATGTGTCACAATGTCTAGGTGGAAAAACAGCTGTTCATTCTGGTCAAAGTTTGCATCATAACTGACTGGCAGGTGGACAGCAACCTGAGAGTAGTTTTGTCTGGCACAGGAGCAGATGGGTTGAAGAGTGAGACCAATGGTTTGTGATCCATTATGAAATGCAATGTAGCCTGGGGCCAAAACAAGCTTGTCTTTCATATTCACAGAATATATGACATCAATTGCGAATGGGCAAAGCTGAAAATGTGTACCCAGACGGGATTTAAAGCTGAGTCTCCCGTTTTCTAGGCAGTTGTGCTGACCACTACACCACTGGAGACACAGTGATCACAGCACCTGCAAGGACTAGGTAAGCATGCCCCCGATCAGATACAAATTGCCGGTGAAGGACAATGATCCTTTCGTTAGTGGGGAGGGGTGGGCAAGTTTGAGGCCCTTACTCCTACAAAAATTAGTTTCAAAACTACGAGTTTGGGTACTGTGGGCAGGGTAGAGCTGAGAATTTGTATCTTACGAGAAGCATGCTTAGGTAGTCCTTGTAGGTGTGGTGATCACTGTGTCCCCAGTGGTGTAGTGGTCAGTGCAACTGCTTAGAAAGCGGTAGACCCGGGTTCAAATCCCGGCTGGGTACACATTTTCTGCTTTGCCCATTCACAGTTGTGAATATGAAAGAATAACAACTGCAGGATCAGAAGTGACATCTGTTCTTTCGGAACAGACGCCACATGTATATAAGCTTGCCTTTAACCCAAATAGTGCTGACATCCTTCCAGAAGGACAAAATGGTGGCTTAGTTTTTCATATTTGTAGTTACAATTTGGTGCACAGTGTCACATTTCATTTCTTTGAATCTCCTCCTTCCAGTTTAGATAAATTTTCGTTTGTATTGTTGATTGCAAAGTGGTAGGATACAGCTGCAAAGTTGAGGTTCATACAGATGATATTGAAGATTTCCTCGTAGTTAGGTTCGTATTTCTTGAACATTCTTATTTTTGTGACAATTATATGCATATATTTAATTGTAAATAGTGTTTTAATAACAATGTTACATGAGATACTTCTAAAACATTCATTAAGACATCCTTCCAGAAAGATGGGCAATATTCCAAAACTAATGGTGTGTTTGTGAAAAATATAACTTATAACATTTTTGTGAAGTCATATGAAGGTAATTCATACCTTTTGAAATAATGCCACACAAACTGGGTTAATGGAAAGAAATGCGGCTTCACACTGAAATTTAGCACCTTCTCTCAAAAGTTTATATAAAGGGTGCGAAATGGTTAGAGCCCCTGGTATGACTCTGTGATAATAAGCAATATTCCCAAAAAACACCTGTAGCTCGTTTACCAACATAGGGGTGCATGAATTCTGTAATAGCCCGAACATGGTCCTTAAAGCTGTGTTTATAGCGTGCGGTCCGTCCGCTGCAGAAGAATTGCAGCGGTTTAGCTGAGCATGGTTTCTCAGAAGGCACTGTGGGGACCATTCTGCACTGCTGCTGGGGTGTCAAAATAGCTGTGACTATACTTCCAAACCCTCACAGTTGTGCATATCTGCAGCGGTGTTTCTTTACATGGCGGCTTATGGGGCTGTTCGGTGCTTGTGACAGAACTACATACCATTTGACAGTGCAGAGAACTGTGCCATCCTACCAGAGTTGCCACAGTTGTTCCTGAAATGAGAGTGTTGTTCATGCACGAGTGTGTATTGCTACTGCGAGTGCTGTTTAGTTGATAAACTGATTTCTGGGCAAAATGTTCAGTGTTGAACTATTCCTCAACAAAATCAAATTATGACCATGTACTTGGGATTTGGAATCTGATTCATGGATTGAAATGTGCTGTTCTTTCCATTCAGAATCTCATAAGTTAGTTCCAAAACATAAAAATGAAATAAGTGGCTAATTATAATCCAAGTACTTACAATTTGTTATATGCCAGCCCATGTAAGTAAAGTATTTTTAAAACAGCCAAGATCGCAAACAATTTTTATATATTTATTGTGTCCAGTTTTTATCACGAAGATCATCTTCATACTGTTTCCATGGGTGGTGGGTGGAGACAGTTTGAAAATGATCTTACATGATCAAAATCTGTCACAATAAATATACAAAAATTATTTTGCAATATTGACTATTTTATAAATATTTTATGAAACCTTAGAGATCACTGTTCCCCAATACACTTCCCAAAATGATCATATTTTAATGTTCAACAGTGTTCCACACACATTCTTGGCATCAAAGAACAATTTAATATTGTGATACCCTTATTTCTATAATTTTGTCCTTGTTTTGTTGGCATACACAGGTGGGGAATTACAATGAGACAGCTGATTATCTCGAAAATCTAAATTATTTTAGGAACAATATTGCTGTTGAAATTTGGTTGTAGGAAAGAAGACTAATGTCACTCTTCATTTTTTGGTTGGTGTAAACCTTAAATATTTTCTGAATATTACCTAAATTCTTAAAAATGATAACTGCACAACTTTTGTCTGAAATATATTTTTTATTTGACTAATTTACGTTATCTTACACATTGTTTTCATACAAGTGTTAAAATGTATAAAGTCTATATCAATTGTCTATGCAATTACCTATGCTCAGAAATATCATGGACTATGCAATTTACTTTCTTGCCACAAACTGCTCCTTTACCAATGGAAAATTCTTTTCTAAGAGCATAGGTTGGCTTGTTTCCTTAGAAGAATGGCACCTGTTCCTCATTTTCAATTTCATGTAAACTTGTGTGTGTTGAAACTGATAGTCGTCCCTTTCTTGAATGTAATTGTGAAGTGCACAGGTGGCTTTGATGCTATTTGATATCTTCAGATTAATTGTTGTAATTCCAAATGATCATACCACAAATCTTCAAGCTAGACAATAGTTAAAAATGCGATCAAATTTTTCTAATTTCTCTAAAAAAAAAATAGGCTGCACTAGGCTCGCTGAGATTTCGAAAGCACTGTCACAAAAATGTATGCCAAAAGTAAACTCAATCAGGGGTCAGAAACCTTCTCATACCCACCAGGCTCATAGCTGATGGGCTTGACACAAAAACGTATGCCAAAAGTAAACTCAATCAGGGGTCAGAAACCTTCTCATACCCACCAGGCTCATAGCTGATGGGCTTGATTTGATTTGATTTGATTTTCTCAGGGAAGCCAAAACAGTCTTGGTCCAACCTGCCACTTCCCGCACCAAAACTAAGTTTAGTGTGTGGTATCGCTCCCTGTATATCTACTAAATCCAACCAATGCCCTTGAACAGTGCAAGGAGTCCCTTTACCAGTTCTTTATTAGACACAATTTTTTCGGGCTACACAGAAAAAGGTTTAAGAGTTTGCGGGCCTTGCATACAGTATCTGCAAATTAATTTTCAAAGGTGTCTAGATAAACTACATCGAAGCGAGATGTTGTTTAATCATTTTAAAGATATGTTGACAATGCTGTTATAATTACCCTATTAAAAATCACCTTAAACATTTACATCACAGTTCTAAGTTAAACCACAATATTTTAATATTTCATAAACAAACTTAAGAGATTATTCATGTATCTGCAGTCATGCAAAATGAGCAGTGAATGAAAAAGCAATAGTTCAATTTGGATAATGAAATCTTCGATATGCAAGTTTGCATCTCTCATGCCAGCGTAAAAATAAAAGCTTTCTTGTTGAAACTTTCTTGGTGGATTAAAACTGTGAACCGGAACCAGGATTTGAACATGGGACCTATGCCTTTTGTGGGCAAGTGCTCTACCGACTGAGCTAACCCGATATGCTTCATCGTCTGTCCTCATCACTTTACTTCTGCCAGTAACTCGTCTTCTACTTTCCAAACTTCACAGTTACTCTATGAAATTTTCAGGATTAGCACTCCTGGAAGTAAAGATATAGTGGACACATGGCGTAACCACAGCCTAGTGGATGTTCCCAGAATGATATTTTCAGAAGGATAGGATAGGGTTTTACGGGCGCACGACAGCTAAATCTTAAGGGTCCTAGCAAATTTAAAAAGCTAGAAGTGTGAACAAAAAGGGGAGAAAACCAGCAACAAAAATAAGAAAAGAGAAATCCAACAAATACATGTACAGCTGAAGGAAACTAAAACATGGAATGTTGTTGGTGAAAGGGAGAGAATATTCCCCTATGGGAAATGTTGGAATCTTAATAAAAACACCCAAGCAGTTGACCATGGCTGGCTGACCACATGGATAAAAAAGGAGTGAGCCAGCCGCTCTGTGGCATGTTTAAGACCTCAGCCTAAGAGCTTAGGCCAGAGCTGAGACAAATCCCAAAATCTTAACACGTTGCCTTAACTCACCTCATCATCACCTAACATAGAGGGCAGCTCAGAACAAAGATTTGCCTCAACCCTCTGTGTATGATATTAAGTACATTCAATTAAAATGTGGCATACAGTAATCTGCATGTCACAGGCATCACAAATTGGGGGTTCCTCTTGTTGGAGAAAGAAAAGTCGTTTGTAAATGGACAGTGTCCGATAAGGAGTTGGGTAAGGGCTACATCATCCCTCCTGAGAGGCCAGCAGGAGTACCGCCATGGACAAACCATAAAGCCGTAATAAAGAAATGACATACGGCAAGGGAATAAGGCACATTGTACTTTTAGATGCACTGTAGCTTCTTCATTCCCCTGAATTTTCTGCCCCAGCACCCAGCAAAACGACAACACCTTCCCATGACGTTGGAGGAATAACAGTTCATTGTGAATTTGTTGCAGTAAAGTCATAGATGGAAACAGCTGCTGCAATGACTGCAGAGCACTGAGAGAATCAAAGTAAATCAGAAATGATGTTTCCTGTATGAGACGTAGCAGCTGTAGTGCCTTGAAGATTGCATGAAGCACTGCGGAAAAAATATAATGAAGTCTCAAGAAGGTGAACCTTGACAATACGGTTAGGAAACACAATGAAACAACCGACGGAGTTCCCTTGCTCGGAGCCATTGGCATATACCACTGTAAAATCACAATGTTTATCTAAAACATTAAAAAACACAGACTGATAAGTAAAACCACAAGTTTTCTCTTTTCTGAAACTCGTCAGATGTAAAACAAGTCTGGGCCTCTGGAGATAAGGATGAAGGGATAGGATGTTTTGGGCGCACAACAGCAAGGTTTTTAGCGCCCTGACAAAAGAATTAGACAACAGTAACTAAAGTAGGTCTTGGCAATAACACGAACACATATTGCCAATCAGCGATGGAAGTTGGTAGACTGAAGTACCCAACCTTACAAGTCCTTAAACGAAAATGTCCGAGTGTAGAGGGACGCTGATCGCTGATGTTAGAGGCATCAGCGAGCCTTCCTGTAACATACTAAAACCTCTGGCCTAAGAACTTAAGCCAGGGTCGGGAACGTTCACAAAATTGTAAAACGTTCGTCACACTCGCCTCGTTGTCAGCTAAAACAGTGGGTAGGGCATGACCAAGATTAGCCGCTGCACTCTCAGCACAATATAAAATACACTCAATTAAAATGTGGCGTATAGTAATTTGCATGCCACAAGCATCACAAATCAGTGGATTCTCCCAACGGAATAAAAAGCTGTGGGTCAAAGGGCTGTGCCCAATTCGCAAGCGCGTCAGTGTCACTTCGAAACGCCTGAATGGCTGGCAGGAGGTTCGCCATGGTCGGACAGTTGGTTTCACCAACCACAGTTTATTACCCGTCACTGCCAGCCATGTCTCCTCCCACAACTGAAGGGACCTCTGGCACAGCACAGAGTAGACGTCCCGCAAGGGAATGGCACACACTGAGACATTGGGGTTACTGCAGGCCGCCTTGCCAGCCACATCAGCTGCTTCATTTCTCCATATCCCAATATGCTCAGGTACCCAAAGAAAGGACACCTCTTTACCCCGCCGTTGGAGGAGGTACAGTTGGTCATGGATCAATTGTGTTATAGTTTCAGCCGGGTACATGACCTGCAGTGATTGTAGGGCACTAAGGGAATCAGAGCAGAGGACAAGTTTTGTACCTCGAGCACACCGGATGTGTTCCAGTGCCTGGAGAATGGCACATAGCTCTGCCGAGAAAACGGAGTAGGCAGCAGGCAGACGAGTCCCTATGATGTGACCTGGAAACACTGCAGAACACCCCACCGAGCCCCCTGGCTTTGATCCATCAGTGTACACCATTGTACAATCACAATGCTTATTTAAAATGTTGTAAAATTCAGACTGAAACGTTATGTCTGGGGTGCAATCTTTTTTAAAACTGGTTAAATCTAAAAGGAGGCTGGGCCTCTGTAATAACCAAGGGGGATATGGACTCCATCCTCGACACAAAACAGTAAAATCTGAAACACCCATATCTAAAAAAAAGTCCTTAGCACGAATCCCAAAAGGCCTTGTAGCTCAAAGCCGATTACGAAACAGCCGTTCCATAGGCGGCCGAGCAACAGTATTGTAAGCAGGTGTATATGGGGTGGACAACACTGCATACGCCTGACGCACCATGAGGAGCTGTTGCCGTATGGAAAGCGGTGGCTCTGCAGCCTCGGTGCAAAGGCTTGGTATAGGGCTGGTTTGAAATGCCCTGGTACCCAACCGAATCCCTTCATGGTGCACCACAAACAAAATTTTTAGGTATGAAGGTCTTGCAGACCCATACACCGTGCAGCTGTAATCAAGTCGGAATCGTACAAAGGCTCTATAAAACTGGAGCAGATGAGACCTGTCAGCTCCCCATGAAGTGTGACTAAGACACTTTAAAATACTGAGTGCTTTGAGGCACCGTCTCTTCAAGTCTTTAAGATGCGGCAACCAAGTAAGTTTGCAGTCAAATGTGAGACCCAGAAAACGTACAGTGTCTTTAAAATTCAGAACAGTGTCCCTCATTTGTAGTTTGGGTAAGTTAAAAATAGAACGTGAACGGTTAAAAAGAACACACACAGACTTCTCGGTTGAAAATTTAAAACCGGTCTTCCGTGCCCATTCGTCTAGCCGTCTGAGAGTCAGCTGCAACCGACGTGTTGTCGTTGCAAGGCTAGAGGAAGAACAGAAGACAGAGAAGTCATCAACAAACAGGGAACACTGGACAGGACTTTTTACCACAGAAGTAATACCGTTAATAGCTATAGTGAACATTGTCACACTTAAAACAAAACCCTGAGGGACACCGTTTTCCTGCTCAAAGCGGCCAGAGAGCACGCCACCAACGCGATACCTAAAATAACATGGAGAAAGGAAAGACCAAATAAAAATGGGAAGACAAGCACAAAATCCCCAGTCGTGAAGCTGCTGAAGCATAAGATGCCTCCAAGTAGTATCGTAGGCCTTCTCAATATCAAAAAAGACACCCAAAAGGTGCCGGCACAGGAAAGCCTGTTGTATAGCAGCCTCCAGAGAGGCCAGGTTATCGGAGGTGGAACGATACCTCCTGAACCCACACTGGAAGCGACTAAGGAGCTGCCTGGATTCCGACATCCAGACAAGGTGGCGGTTGACCACCCGCTCTAAGGTCTTTCCAATGCAACTAGTGAGGGCAACACTACGATAGCTGCTTGGGCATGTGCGATCTGTCCCGGGTTTTAAAAGGGGGATTGAAATTGCTTCTCTCCACGAATCAGGAAAGTGACCTGACGACCAAATGGCATTAAAAAGATTCAGGAGGATTTCTCTATTTCGCTGTGTTAGGTGCCGCAGCATGCTGTAAGGGATTCTATCATTGCCAGGGGATGTGTCATGCGCCACAGACAAAGCAGAATCCAGATCCCACAGTGTGAAAGGGCAGTTGCAATCTTGATGACAGGTGGACCTGAAGTCCAAATTGCCCTTCTCAGCAACCATTCTGTAGCGCTGGAATATCGGATCCTGATTGGCAGTAGCTGTAACATTGGCAAAATACATAGCCATGGTCTGGGCAATTTCTCGCGGGCTGGTGTGGAGAATGCCATTCCCCATGATAGCAGTCACTGGACACCTTCCCCCTTTCCCAGAAATCCTCCGTATGGTCCCCCATACAGTGGAACTTTTAGTGGAGAGGGTAACGGTACTCAAGAACTGTTGCCAAGATCTCTTTCGGCTCTCTTGTATAATTTGGTGACATTTTTCCCTCGCCATCCGAAAGGCCGCGAGGTTGTTTGCAGTTGCCCGACTCTTAAATCTACGCAGAACTGCACGCCTGGCCCTAATTGCTGAGCGACACTCGGCTATCCACCAAGGGACAGGCTGCTGTTTTGGTCATCCTGAGGACAGCGGCATAGATGCATCAGCAGCATTGTGTATCGTTTGAGTGATGCAGTCCACCCATTCCTGGACATTGCCACAAATTTCCAGTTCAGCGAGTTGGCTGAACAATGTCCAGTCGGCTTTACTGATCACCCATTGAGATGGTCTGCATTCAGGCTCTACTCTGTCTGGCAGGTGAAGCCAGATGGGGAAATGGTCACTACCATGCAGGTCATCGACCACTTCCCAGTGTGTAGAGTGGGCGAGGGCTGGAGAACAAAGCGAGAGATCTATGGCTGAGAACGACCCTGTTGCAGTACAAAAATGTGTGGGCTGTCCCGTGTTTAATAAATGTGCGCTCGATGACAAGAGAAGCCTCTCGGTCACTCGACCCCTGGGGCAGGTTCTGGCAGAGCCCCAAAGCAAGCTGTGTGCATTAAAATCCCCACAGAGGATGAAAGGGTGGGGGAGCTGCGTCAGAAGGTCTTTGAGGGCCGCTACATCAAACGTGTCATGAGGTGGCAGGCAGAGGGAGCACACTGTCAAACGGTGGCACACATAGAAGGAAACTGCAATGGCTTGTAACTGTGTAGTGAGAGAGAGGGGCTCAGAGTGATACACCGTATCAGCAAAAATTGCCATTCCACCTCTCGCTCTCTCTCTACTAAGGTCGTCCTTCTTGTGGAGTACATAGACACAGAGCTCAGGGTTGTCTGTGGATTTAAAGTTAGTCTCTTGGAGGCATATACAAATCAGATATGTCAAGGAAGCACTATACAGCTGACCATATATGAACTTTTTGTTGCTATTAGTACATAATATTTTAAGGACTTTTTTTCAATATTTTTCTCAGTTTATACACACTATATATTAATTGTGCTAGTTTTTATAGCTTCAAATAAAAATTCATGCATTAAAGGGTTAAGGTGTGGCAAACATGTCAGTTTGGAATCACATGTGAGGCTGAGAAACCTTTCTGTGTCTTTAAAAGTGGGCACAGAGCCCCTCACCTGCAGTTCAGGTAAATTAAAAGACAATATATGAACAATTAAAAAGGAAAAACAAAGACTTCTTGGTGGAATAACTTAAAACTAGTCTTTTTTGCCCATTCATCCAGCCTTTGTAGTTGCTACGTTGGAAGAAGAGCAAAAGACAATGAAGTCATCCACAAATAGAGAACACTGGAAAGTAATACTGTTAATTGCTACTGAAAACAAGATCACACTTAAAACACTACCCTGAGGGACTCCATTCTCAAGCTCAAAGTGATCAGAAAGGGAATCACCAACTTGGTATCTAAAATAATGCGGAGAAAGGAAGGACTGAATAAAACGAGGAAGACAGCCATGAAAACCCCATTTGTGGAGCTGCCTTTGGATAAGATGCCACCAAGTAGTATCATAGCTTTTCACTATCAAAAAATACATCCAGAAGGAGATGCGGACACAGGAAAGACTGTTATATAGTCACTTCCAGGAATGCCAGGTTATCAAAGGTGGAACGATATCTCCTGAACCCACACTGAAAGTAGCTGAGAAGATGCCTGGATTTCAGAATACAGACAAGGTGGCTCTTGTCCATCCACTCTAAGGTCTTTCCCACACAGCTAGTCAGAGCAGCACTACAATAACTACTTGGGCAAGTGCTATCTTTTCTAGGTTTTAAAAGAGGGATTAAAATGGCCCCCCTCCATGAGTTGGGGAACTGGCCTGACACCCAGATGAAAAAAAGACTGGGGGAGGATTTCCTTATTCTGCCCATTGAGGTGTTGTATCATACTATAGTGGATACCATTGTGATCTGGGGATGTGTCACAAGCCACAGACAAAGCTGAATCCAGATGCCATATGGAGAAGGGGCAGTTATACTCCCCATCAATGCTGGACCGAAAGTCCAAAATCCCCTCTCAGCAGCCACCCAGTGGCACTGGTAAGCTAGATCATAACTGGCAGTGGCGGTAATTGTAGAAAAATAGACTGCTATAGTCTGCACAATGTTTTGTGAGCTGGTCTGGAGAGTACCATCCCCATCACAGCAGCCACTGGACACCTTCCTCCTCTCCCAGAGATCCTCCTGATGGTCTTCCATAGTTGTGAGCATTTCGTGGAATGGTTAAGGGTATTTATGAACTGTTGGCATGATTGTTTCTTGCTCCCATGTATATTTTTACACCATTTTGCACTTGCCACACGAAACACTGCAAGGTTCTCTGCAATTGGCCGGATTTTGAACCGATGCAGAGCTGCATGCTGCATCCTTATTGCAGAGCGGCATTCATCACTCCACCAAGGTACTTCTGCCTTCGTGGTCATCAAGAAGACTGCAGAATGGAAGCTGCAGCGGTGTGTTGGATAGTATCAGTGATATGATCCAGCCATTCCTGGGCACTAACACATAGATCTAAGACAGCATTTGGCTGTAAAGTGTCCAATCTGCTCAGTGGAACACTAATCATGGTGGTTGCCATACAGGCTCTATGCTATCTGGCTGATTGATCCAAATTGGGAAGGAATCACTGCCATAAAGGTCATGGACCACTTCCCACTGAGTAGTATGGGCTAGGGTTGCAGAGCATAGCATAAGATCGATGCAGAGAATGACTCTGCTGCAGTGCAGTGTGAGTTCTTACTTGTACTTAATAAATGGGCTCATGAAGAGGAGCCTCTCAAGTGCTGTACTCCTAGGTCAGGTCACTACAGAGCCCCAAAGTACAATGTGTGCATTAAAATCAACACAAAGGATGAATGGGTGGCAGATACAGGGGTACATAGACAGTTGGTTATGTGTATGCACTGACACTGCAACAGCTTGTAAGGTCGTGTTGAGAGAGATGCAGAGTGGTAGTTTGTGTTAATGAAAACAGCCACTCTGCCTCTAGCTCTCTCTCCACTAAGGTCATCCTTTCTATGGAGACTGAAACCACATATCTCAAGGTTATCAGAAGGCTCCTCGAGAAATGTATACCTAGATTGTCCCATAGATAATAAACATAGTTTCTCCAAATGTGTCCTATATCCCTACAAATTCAATTGCAGAGTAAGGGCCATCTATCAAGGAGTCTGGACTTTCACCTTCTCTTTTGGACAGGGCTGGGAACCCGCAATAGGTGGAGGGTCCCCATTGTGGGGAGATGTTTTCCCCAGTTGGAGGCCAGTCTTGGGGCAAGGTGGATGCCCACACTGATATAACTAATAGTGATGATGCAGGTTCTGTCTGTTTCACTTCTGGTTTTGCCTGTGATACCCATTTAGCTGTAGACTTCTTTGACTTTGGTGGTTTCATAGTGGCTAGAGTAGTGTAGGAGGGTCTGAAATGGATGGTTGGACAGGCTCTGCAATGTGCGAGATGAGGAGCTCAGCAAAGTTGGTAGACATGGCTTTTTCAGATGTTGGTGGGGAGACAACCGGTGATAAGGCCATTGCTACATGAGAGGTGCACTGACATGTACATGTATTCATGGCAACACTGACAATGTCTGCTTGCATAGAGGTATCAACTGTGGTGACTGGTTTTAGGAGAGTGGATGCAAAAGAGGTTACAAACACAGGAGGGGATATGCTGAGATGTTTTAATTTGCTGTATCTTCCTTTCCTGATGGTAAGCTGTACAGTCCTTAGACTGGATGATCTGCACATGTTACACACTTCATATATGGAGTGCATTCAGACCCTTTGAGTGCAGCTTTCCCACACTTGCCACCCAATGATGTGTGCTCAAAATGCTGACACTTAAAGCAACTCATAGGATTAGGAAAATAGGGCCAAATTTTCAAGCGTAGAAAAACTGCCTTCACATGCTCCGATAGTTGAGGACTATTAAAAGTTAGGGTGAAGGTCTCAGACTGGGCAAGTTCCCCATCCACTCTTCTCTTAATATTTTGCACATCCACTATGTTTTCTGCAGCCTACTCTTCCTTCAGTTCTTCTACAGGAATGCCAACAAGAGTACTCCCCCACCCATTAATCCTTTGTGTTGATTTTAATGGACTATAATTCAGGATACTTTGTAGCTCTGTTTCTATTAGAGATTCTCCAAGACTCTTAGCTGTTTGTATTTTTACACCAATTGGGAATTTGATGTTTCCACTAACAAGGTACCACTCTGTAAATGCTTTACTGATTTTAAACTACCTGCAATCCTCTCTAAACATTTATTTGTATAATAGGATGACACTTTTTTGAAAGAAGCTTACTTCTTTTGTCAATGATAAACACATTTTGATTGACAGGCTGTGTTCTGTTACACCGCACATAACAGTTTTTGGAGAAACATAAGTCCGGGGGACTGAATACCCTAGCCCTGTTTCTTGATTGAGTGTAAGTACACCCCCCCCCCCTAGTGATACACCCATTCCACTAGAAGGTGGAAAATTTCTCGATAGATCCATCTTGATCCATGAGCAGCTCCTCATACCTAGGTAAGCCTTATACAACTGAGGTGCGGCAGTATCCTCGGAGGTTGCTCCCTAGTGACTGTTCCACCTCAACAGCAATGCATCCCATCAATACATAGCACACCTTGGGATTGAGCAGTTTCCCCTCCTCGCGACCCGGGCAGTCTAGCCAATAACACCATTCCCCGAGACACACAAAGTTCCACCGTACCGCCACACGGTGGTTGCTGAGGTGTGCCCAAAGGTTACGATGTCAGAAGACTGGCAACACATATTGGTCCCCAGCTCAGGGACCCTGCATTTGCCTAGCCTGTGCTCAGCAAATTAAAGCTGAGCCCCCGAGGGGTAATATTTTCACTCTGCAATGGAGTGTGTGCTGATATGAAACATTCCTGGTGGACTAAAACTGTGTGCCAGAAACGGACCTAGTAAATGAGCTGCATAAAAATAATGTTTATTTGTAGGTTTATTTCATACACCACAGAGTATTTCAGCTTAGAAAATAAATGAATAAAGAAATTTGTCAATACAAAAATCTCTTCTTACAATTATGTTTTTGTTCTGTAAATATTAGGCTCAGCCCAAAGATATTACTGTATTTAAAGTTTTGGGCATTTTTTTCTACCAGTGCTTAGAATAATAATGTTACTTATTTTAATAAAACCTCCAATCTCTTCAAATATTTTGACAAATGTGTTAACAATTGAAAGTAATCACAGAGAAGAGTTATGAATGTTACTAAACTATGATAAACATAATCATAGCTGCCAACTTTTGGAAAGGGCTTTCAGTAAAATCACTGGCGACAATCAGTAAAATTACGGTGACAATCAGTAAAATTCACGCATGACAAAAATATTTAACGATACTTCTGGGCTACAAAATAAAATAATTTATGAATGAAATAGTGTACTTCAATAAAATCACATTTACTTACAGAATAGGGCAATGATCTGTAGTTGAACATAACAGCCAAGAAGAAATCCATATTAAACAGCTCCAGGTGTGATAAACGTTGTTTTGGAGCATACCATATAGCAAGACTAACTTGATAAATTACACTGATTATGAAAGTCGACAAAAGCTTTACAAAATAAAAATTGGTTAATGTAACACAGTCAAGAAATCATATAGGTCCAATACACACTGCTCTATGCAAATCACACGTTAATTTGATTTTAATGTCATAGTTGTGGCCTTCTTAGCTTCCTGCAAAAAGTCTTGGGAAAATGTTTTTTCATAACAGGGACCAGAACTCCTGGTCTTCAAAATAGAAATTGATTCCAGAGATTCATTAGACATTGACGATCTGAACTGTGTTCTATTTTTCTTCACGAGGCTAAAAACACGTTCACATTCTGCATTACTATGGGGTATGGTGAGAATGGAGAGCATTACTCTAGAAATTCTGTTATACTTAAGCCGACCATCGGCTCCTCGAATTCTTGATAGTTGTGCCCAACTGGTATCACTTGCAGCATCTTTATTTGTAATCAAATTGTCTTCCACCTGAAGAGCTGTGAACTGTGCCTGAAGCTCATTCACCACCTCATCTGTAGTTTCATGTTCTTCCTTAAATAACATAATCGGAAACTTTTCCAAGAAAAAACGAACAGAAGAAAACTGTGCATCGTCAATTTTGTCCAATCTAGCAACTTGAGCATGCTTTAACACATCATCCTTGAGAGGAAACTTGTTGATGATGTAGTCACAGGTAGTACAAAAGTAGTTTCTCACCGATGAATAGAAAAGGATTTTATCCATTTCCTGAAGATCATTCACTAGGTTGGAAGTCTGAACACCAATAACCAACTCATCATCACTTCTTTGATTCTCAATCAAGTTGTACTCAACTTCAAGTAATGAGGTGGTTTTGACAATTTTGGGCTTCACAAACTTGGCGAACAACTGCTTTAGCATATCCATTAGAAGTTCTAATAAAATATGAACTTGTGGGGAAGAAGACTGAAGAGCAACATTTAATTTGTCAAACACAGGAATAGTCACATGCAGAAAAGTACAAAAGGCTTTATTCAAGTTTGAGGACAGGAACATAAACAATTTTTCCTCGCGTGTTGTACCAGAAGTTTTGCTTTTCAGGATGGGTCTGTCACACTTGGAAGAACATGCTATTCGTTTAGGGGCATGTGTAGTAGCAGAATCAAGAAGTCTCTTCTTCTGATACTCTTTGGATCCACTTTGTTCAACTCTGGGTATTTTAAATGATGTCAAGTTTGTGGAAATGGCTTGGGTACAGGATATTACTTCCTCCTTGAAAAATGAAAGAAGCGGATCCCACTGATCCAGTAGTCTATCCAAACATCTACCTAGAGATAACCACCTAGTACAAACATGCTTAAGAATTTTCTTTGTCTCTTTATTGTGCAAGCTCTGAAATTTCTGAAGACGTTCTTTTCTTTTGGCACTCTTCTCTAAAAAATAAAATATATCGACAAGGATCTCATCGACTTTAAGAGGTAATCTTCCCGCACCTTTTTCAGCTGCTAGATTAATCAGGTGGCAAATGCAACCTACGATGGCAATACCTGGTCGAACTTCCTTCAGAACTGCTGCAACACCATTTTTTTGTCCAACCATAACAGGAGCATTGTCGGAGCAGAAAGCGACACAGTTTTCAATTGGAATGTTAAAAGTTTTCAGCTGTGACAACATCAGGTTACCTATGTTTCGCCCTGTTGAGTCCCCATCTAATGCTGGTACGGATAGCACAGTGCTCACTACTTTTTCCTGAGTAAAATCAAAAAACGTCACAACAATAGGATACAACTTTGTGTCCGTATCATTGCTTCCATCTGTTGCCAATGAAAATGGTCCATTCTGAAGGAACTTAACAATTTCAGATGATGCATTTTTTGCCATTGTTTTGACAATGGATGTTTTCGTGCGACCACAGCTATATTTTTTCGCCACTTCTGATGTGGGAAACATCTTCTTAAATAATGCACCAGCGTGATCAGCGGCACTTAAGGGCACATTGTGTTCCACCAAAAAAGAAGTAAAAAGACACTCGGCCCTAATAACATCATTGTCGAAGTTTCCACATTTGGCAAAAAAGGCGTTGATTTTGGTATTGTCTTCCTTGGATTTGACGCAGCTTAAGTGTTTAGCGCACTTCACGTGATTACTCAAGTCATTTCTTCCCCCATGTGCAATATTAATGTCGCAGCCACATACCGTGCAAAAGGCAAATTTTTCACCTTTCTTTGATTTTAGTATGCACGGAAAATCGACAGAATATGAATTTTTAAATGTCTGAAAGTATTGTTTCTTGTTCGATTTATTCATGACGAACAATAGCAACAGCGAATAAAAATGTCCAACAACACGTGTCTCGCTATGGAGTGGAACAGCGAAAGGAACCTGGATCACTCACTGAACGTCACTTAAAACACTATGAAGTTATAATACAAGAATACGAACTGGTAGTGCAAACACTTTAACACTTCTTTAAAATATGTCACACGCTTTGAAAGGACGATATATTCAAGGAACGCTAACTTTGTAAACAAAGGAGTAAACGGGTTCCACTTCAACAAAAGAACGGATCGGAACAAACAACTTAAGAAGCATAGCCTATCGACACCTAGATTCACACGGAAGAACTGGTTACCGGTAGCGGCTTTAAATTTGAGTCCAATGACGACACAAACATCACACGGGTAAACGAACCAATCATATCAATGCATAAGTTATCGACTATCTTAGACCTGCCTTCGACCCCGCGAACAATCGAATGTTCGGAAGATCGAGTATCGTAGACCTACCTTCGACCAACGCAAACAATCGATTGTACGGAAGAAAATGGATGCGATTATCGAATTTAGATGTTTCAAATGTTTTACCGCAAAATCGTAAAATAGCACTGTCCATCCGTAAAACCGTAAAATCCTGCAATTTCCGTAAATTTTACGGACAAACCGTAAAAGTTGGCAGGTATGCATAATGTATCTCACAAATTAAATATGTGACTACACATAAAAGATTTAAAATACAGAACTGTACAAAATTGTTGGTGTTTGGAATTACTACATTATGAAGCCACCTTATATTGCTGCAATGGGAGCCTTTACAAGGGTTGGCATAGAATCACAAAGGACTTAGATTATGTTCATTGGTATTTCATGAGGCTACAATAATGGGAGCTGGAGAACTAAAAGTAACATGTTGTCAACCAGCCAACTCAAGAACACATGCCATGGTCAATGAGTCAGGTGAATGAGTAATTCAGAGAAATAGTTGTATCAGTTATATTTTGACGATGGCTTGCACACTATATGTCCATCAAATGCAATGGAACACTCATGCCATGAGCAGATGCCAATAAGAAAGGCAGCATCTCAAGCTCTTCAATTTTTTTAGTGTAATTGATTGAGCTCGGAGCCTTGATACCAGAATTGTATACTACATTTAATGAAGACCTAAACCTTTAAACTTGTGTGTTTACATGTTTTATTTGTTGCCTAAGCAACCTGCAACTTTTAAATCATGCAGACCCTTCAATGTATGACCATATAAGGTGAGGATTGCCTGAGAAATCCACATTTTTCAACTCGGTATATTATGAATAGTTTTTGTATGCCCAACATAGGTGGAGATATTCGTAATTTCCGGGCCAAAGATGTAAGTGCAATGATGATTTTATCACCAGTCCATCTAACAGCTGACAAACAACTAGTGATATATTTAAAATAAGAGCATAACGGGTTAGTCACCTTTGCTGGTGTAATAATGCATTGTTCAACACTTTGTCAATGTATAGACCTCTACTGTCTACTGCTTCTACAAGAGCATCATTATTGTAGCACAACATCACTTGGAAGCCAAAATGTTACCAAATGACAATCCATTGTCCAGATGCAAAACTCTTACTCTCTTTGTGGCCATTGGTGTTAGTGAGGCACACTGGTTACACTTTTATAACATTTGACAGAATGAGCTTTGCAATCCTCTGAAGTTTTTAGGTATGCAAGTGAAAGCACTGTTGTGTCTACATTTATGCAATTTATCTAAAGTTTTTCACATATTGCTGGTACACTTTTATGCACATCATCCAAATTTGACTACATCAGGACTTTTCTTTCCAGACTCTGAAAGTTTTTCCTTATATTAACGTATATGTATGTTTCTTCTCTGCATTTCATCAGAGCTTACTTTGTGGATGATTTCCACAGAAGGAAGACTAAGGAAACAAAACTGTACTTACTTTGTCCAGTTTTTCTTGGAGATCACGTATAATAGAAGTTTGTTGTTTTGCTGCGGCTTCTGCCTGTGCTGCCTGCTGTTTTGATGTTTGCTCCGCCCGTTGTAGGTCAGTTTTGTACTGCAATATAGACTTTTCGAGTGCTTCCAGCTGAACAACATATATCTCATGGGACTTGTCTGCTTGTAATCGCTGATTCTCGCTCTCTAATCTAATAAGAGATTTAGAAATAAGCCAAATTATAACATTTATATCATCAAAGAACAGCAGCATCTTTTTAAGAACCACACACTGAAGTAATTGCCCTTATTGTAACCACAGTAATGAGTGACGACGTGACAAAGGTAAATTCACAGAAAATTATAGAACTATTTGTTTCATAAATCAAGATAGCTAATTACTAACACAAATTACTTACCGAAGTATGGAAAAAAAAAAAAAAAAAAAAAAAAAAAAAAAAAAAAAAAAACCTTGTAGAGTTCGGCCTTGGGGAAGATCAGTTTGGATTCAGGAGAAAGGTATGAATACTTGAAATAATACTCACCTTACAACTCATCCTTGAAGATAGCTTTTATAGATTTGGAGAGCGCTTTTAACAAATGTTGACTGGAGTACACTCTTTGAAACACTTATTGTTGCAGGGATATAATATAGGGAAGAAAAAATTATACCTAATTTGTACAGAAAGCAGCACTAGCCACACCGCTGCCCTACCCCCACCACAACCACCATACGTATATCATACATCAATAAAAATAGAGAGAAGAAGAAGAAGTAACATGAACAAAAACTTAAAAACTGTTTCTAATCTATATATTGAACATGAATTGTACAAACCTAGGTATCAATATTTACAGAACCAAAGAAGATGCTTTCTAAATAAAAAGCATATCACATCCAGTGAGATATAATTGTCGTAACTACAGTCAGCATAAGATGGAAAACCTCTTATAGTCAAGTGTAATAGAATATAGTCAAATAAGTCAGGTGATGCTGAGATAATTAGATTAGGAAATAATACAATGAAGTTAGTACTGAGTTTTGTTATTTGGGCAGTGAAATAGTTTGTGATGGTCAGAACAGAGGAAAAATGAAGTGAAGAATGGTATCAGGAAAAAAATTTCTGAAGAAGAGAAATTTATTTGCACTGAACAGTAATTGGAGTATTAGGAAGTGTTTTTGAAGGCATTTGTCTGGAGTGTAGTCTTGTATGAGAGTGAATTGTGGATGATAAATAGTTCAGACAGAAGAGCATACAAGTTTTTGAGATTTTGTGCTCCTTAATACTTATGAAAATTATATGGGTGGATTGCATAAATAATGAGGAGGTATATCTTGATTAGAAAACAGGATTAATTGATAGGTCACAGTCTGAGCATCAGAAAAAGTCAATTTAGTACTGAAGGATAGTGGGGGAGTGGGTGTGTGTGTAAAATTATGGTCAGAGATTAAGATATGACTACAGTAAGCAGAGCCAAATGGTTGTGGGTTGTCATTCTTATTCAGAAATGAAAAGACTTGCAAAGGATAAAGTAGTGTGGAAAGCTGCATCAAACCAGTCTTTGAATTCAAGGACACAACTACTCTTAAGTTCCGTGAAAGTATTTACATGTTGTAGGCCCTATTAGTACTATATTTGACATTTTTATTTTCAATAGACCTAAGGAAGGTAGCCCAACATATAAATGTACTAGAACTAAATATAATTTAACACTAAGATTGAAAGAAATATAAAACAACTATTACATAAGACTGCCACAGGGATTTTGATACTAGAAATAAAGAAAATCCAGCAGCAACAAAAGAGCATTCTACATGAAGGATCCACAACAGCTAATATACTGCACAGCTCAGTTATGACTCTTCCCACAACAAAGGATAAGTTTCATCACAGGAAATTCCTATTACAAAAAAATTTTCTTTACACATTAAACACCTGCAATCCTCATCACTCCACTTATTTGTAATCCTATTATTTTGATAATCAACAATTGTTCCAAAAAATCTATTATTGTGTTATTTGTGAAGAGTTGTAACTGATTTGATACATATGCAATGAATCATTCAATGCTGGATACAGCTTCAACTATTGATCTTTATACTACCTGGATGCTGAACTACAGATTTCTGAGCGAACTATCCAAAGATGTTAATATTCTGCTTCTTGACTAATTACAATATAGCTGCTATTAAGTATTATAAGAAAACAAAAAGATAATATGTTTCAATTCCATGTTCATACAAGTCTCTTTAGTTCACATACTGGTATAAATTTCAAATACAGAGTTAATCAAGCAATTATTTGTCACATACTGACAGAAAATTGTTTGACTAATTACAACATGGCAGACAATGCAAAATTGTGTGCAAAACTTATATACAATTCTATGCTCCGTCACCAGAGCTATACATCCAGGTTCCATAGAGATCAATGGCTTCAATGAATGAAACCATACCAAGTCCAAGATGCAACACATAAATGTACAAGATTTCAAGCCGGCAAACAGAAACCATGTAAGTTTCCATGCTGGAAAATGTCTTAACCATCAAGCAGCAAAAAGTACAATTTTTTTTTTTTTTAATAAAAAAATTTGAAGGTGAAAGGATTAGTCCTATCATATGAAAGTGAGGTTTTTGTGCAAGAGCAAACTGAAACCTAAAACAAATGCAAAATCACATGAATAAGCCTAGTACAAATTTTATAACAATTTTACCAATATAGACCCTTTTTACATGACATAATTCAACACATCAAAATTTATGTGCTGTGTAGGGGTCTGAAGATTGTAATATTGCATTACCAAAATCAGCCTAGTCATTAAATGGTTTCATAACAATAATGGTTGAAGGTGTTTGTTTACAAAATTGACAGTATAGCTTTAGTCCCAAATCATCGGCAGTAAAGATGAACACACAGTGAACAGGCCTAGTAAAATGTTGGATATGCCTATCCCTATTTCCGGCATATACAATATTGCTACCATAATGTCACTAAATACAACCATAAATAAATATTTAAATGGCATGGAATGTTTCACTTCTTCATTGAAATTAAACTAATGAGACTTGTGACCAAAGTTAGTAGTGGGTTTAGGGCAACGACATCCTAATTCAGTTTTATGGAGAGTTTTATTAGACTGCATTTATTGTGAATCTTTTGTCCAGTGCTAAGTCCCAAGCAACCTGAAAAAAGTGCAGGAGACTCAGAGTACAAAAAGTGTAAAAGAATGGACCCAAAAAAATTACAGGCAAACATCATTAAGAATAGTTAGTTCAAGAATTGTTGAATACATTCTCCGTTTGAAAAATTATAAATTTCCTGGAGATAGTGAAGCTTCTATCCATGCTTTAGCATAGCATCAGAAAGCATCACTCGAGTGAAACACAGCTTGAGCCTTCTCACATGATCTACATCTACATAGATACTCTGCAAATCACATTCAAGTGCCTGGCAGAGTGTCCGTTAACCACTTTCATAACCTTTCTCTACCGTTCCATTCTCTTATGGTGCACGGGAAGAAAGAAAACCTAAATCGTTCCATTTTCAATGTGATTTCTCTTCTTTTATTGGGATGATCATGTCTTCCTATGTAGGTGGGTGATAGCAAAATATTACCACATTCAGAAGCAAAAGTCGGTGATTGAAATTTTGCAAATGAATAATGTCCTTTTAATGATTTCCACCTCAAATCGTGCAACATTTCTGTGACACTTTCCCCCCTGTAATGTGATAAAAAAAATGAGCTGCCATTCTCTGAACCTTCTCAATGTCTTCCACCAGTCCCACCTGGTTAGGATCCCACACTGGGCAATACTACTCCAGGAGAGGACACACAAGTCTGACATAGGCAGTCTCTTTGGTGGAGCTGTTGCATCTTCGAAGCATTCTGCCAATGAAACGTAACCTTTGGATCTCCTTCTCCACAATATTTTCTACGTGTTCTCTCCAATCTAAGTTGTTCGTAACTGTACTAGGTATTTGGTAGAATTTGCGACCTTAAGGTTTGACTGATTGATCATGTAATTGAAGTTCAGCGGATTTCTTTTAGTGGTCATGTGTGTTATTTCACACTTTTCATTATTTAGTGTTAATTGCCAATTTTCGCACCATGTAGACATTTTGTCTAAATCACTTTGCAGTTGCTTTTGATCCTCTGTTGACTTCACTAACTGATAAACGACAGCATCTTCTGTGAACAATCTAAGAAAGCTATTCAGATTGTGTCCTAAATTGTTTAGAAACACAAGGAAGAATAGGGGACATATAACACTTCCCTGGGGAACGCCGAATATCACTTTTGTTTTCCTCGATGACTTACTGTCAATTACTATGAACTGTGTCCTATCTGATAGAAAATCGTGAAACCTATCACACAATTGAGAAGATATTCCATAAGCACACAATTTCATTAAAGCTACTTGTGAAGGACAGTGTCAAAAGCCTTCCGGAAATCCAGAAATATGGAATCGAATTGAGATGCCTTGTTGATGACACTTCTCACTTCATGTGAATAAAGGGTAAGCTGTGTTTCACAAGAGTGATACTTTCTGAATCTGTGTTGGCTATTGGTTAATAGGTAGTTCATAATGTTCGAACAAAGTATATGTTCCAAAATCCAAAATGAACGTCAATGAGATGGGCCTGTAATTTTGTGGATCACGTTTATTGCCTTTCTTGAATATTGGAGTGACCTGGGCAACTTTCCAGTCTTTGGGTACGGATCTTTCGGTGAGTTATCATAGCTAAGTACGGAGCTATTGCATCAGCATACTCAGAGGAATCTAGTTGGTATAAAATCTGGCCCAGAGGATTTGTTATTTTTTAGTGATTTAAGTTGTTTTACTACTCCAGGAACATCTACTTCTAAATTTCGCATGCTGGCAGTTGTTCTTGGTTCGAATTCTGGAGTATTCACTTCATCATCTTTGGTGAAAAAATTTCAGAAAGTTGTGTTCAGCAATTCTGCTTTAGTAGTACTGTCATCAGTAGTATTATAGATCGTGCACTATTTCGTGGCCCCTGAGTGATCGGCAGAAGTTGGCTGAGCTCGTGCAGCTTCAGAATGTTTACACTCTCTGCCAACCTTGCCAACGTAGGTAACAGAGTTGTGAGCTGTAATCATTGTAGTGACTGGTAGTTCCGTAAGTTTTTACTTATACCATTTCATTTCTTATAGTTCCATAAGTAACAGTTATTTTGTAGCAACTTTACATTAATAAGTTTCCATCTTCAAACAGTGAAAATTCTCAGCACTGATAGCCATGGATGATTGTAATGGAAACAGCTCATAATTTCGGTAAGTTACATTGTACAGAATTTGTACAAGTAAGTTTATTTGTGACTACTCAAATGTTGAAGTATACTAGACATTAAAGCTATGCTTAATTTTGTGCCCCTTTTGCTAAACATTAAACCATTTCTTTTAAAAGTTGGAAGCTATATGGTAAAAGCTGGCTGCACTGTGAGAATGGGGCAGAGCTTGTCGTAACAGCCAATGCGCTACAGCCCGAATACAAACTTTCGCTCCCAGTGTCCGCTCAGGAGCCAAGAAAAAGTGCGAGTACTGTACCATTGCTGTAGCTTAGTGAAGGTATTGTTTGTGTTTTCCCACTAGTGTACTTTACATATGACCAGAATTTCCTTGGATTATCTGCCACATTACGAGACAGGATTTAGTTGTGGAAACTATTATAAACTTCTCACATTGAAGTCCACACTAGATTGTGAGTTTCTGTAAAAGATTGCAGGTCTTGAGGATTCTGTGACTGTTTAAATTTTGCTTGCATTTTTATTTGCTTCTGCAACGACGATCAGACCTGCTATGTGTACCACCTGCTACGCGAGATGTGTGTACTTGCCGGCGGTCACTGTGCAACTGAAGTGTAGGATTACCAACTGCAAGAACGATCAAAATAAAACAATGGCAGTGAGAGGCGGAATTACACAGTGGACGATACCTTGTGAGCTATGATTGAAAAACAGCAGACTGCAATACTTGATTTCCAATAGGTGTTTGACATGGTGATGGATTGTAGACTGCTAACAAAGTTACGAGCATATGGAATACACTCCTAGACAGGCCTATGTGAATAGCTTGAAGACTTTTTAAGTAACAGAATCCAGTATATTGTTCTCAATAGGGAGCATTCACTGTAAACAAAGATATTGTCAAGAGTGCCCCAGGAATGTGTAATAGGATGCTATTATTTTCTATCTACAGAAATGATATTAAGGACAGGTTGAGTAACAATATGTAGCTGTTCACATGAAGGTGTATGGAAAGGTGTTGTCGTCTTTCGACTGTAGCTGGATACGAGATAGCAGACAAAATTTCTAGATGGTGTGAGGAATTGCAGACAAATGTAAGAAGAAGCAAATAAGTAGGAAAAAAATCACACCCAGAACATTTGAATACAGTTACAGAAGTGAGCTACTTGACACAGGAACATCAATCAAAATCTAGGAGTAACATTGCAGAACAAAATTAAATGGAATGAGCACATACGGACAACTACAGAGAGGCAGATGGTCAATATCAGTTTAATGGGAGAAATTTAGGAAGAAGTGAATCAGCAGTAAAGGAGACTGCATGTACAGAGCATCAGTGCAATCCATTCTACAGTACTGTTTAAGTGCTTGGGATCCCCAGCAGATCAGTTTAAAGCAGGAGTGTCCAACCTTTCAGCTTACCTGGGCCACAATGGAAGAAAAAATGCCACCTGGGACAGTCAGAAGCATAGAGTTAATACATTTTGTTCTCTTGAAGTGAAGAGCTTTAGGAGTTAAGGGCTGAGAAAAAGGTGAGGAGATGCAGTGCCCATAACTTTGCAGGCCATACCAATCACTTGTTTAGTTAGAAATGATGCACAGAAGTAACAATGATTTATAAAAGCTCATTGCAGAGATATGAATGTTCAAATGTGGTTCTTATTTGTAGCAATGGATACGATACAGACATCTGTTATAAAATAATTTCTGTTCTGTTGCATAACAAACATTGGCATAAACTGCAATATACATGAAGATTTCTATCATCTACCAACTTGTACTAATCAGAAGTATGGTGCAATTGGTCCTTTATCAGAACTGTAGATAAGTAGCATAGACTTTCCTTGTATTTCCATGACAAATTTTTATTATACTTCCCTACACCTATAGTTTTGCATATGCAACTCAAGTAGTGATAAGATATACCAGAGTGACTGACAAAAAGTTTCAAACAGAAAATATTCAGTTTATCACATTATTTTTTTTTTCCTCATCATGTAGGAGATAATTACTGGGCCACACTGATAACTGCTCTGAGCCACAACAGGACACGGATTGGATACCCCTAGTTTAAAGGAAGACTTAGTAGAAATTCTGATGTGGAACGGTATATTTGTTACTGTCTAATAATGGAAAGTCAATAATAATGACAATTTACTGTCATAGTTCATCATCATGCCTTATGGATATTAGTTATTGGTGTTAAAGAGATGGTTCAAGAATTAAAATGGATATTCCTGAAGGAAAGACAATGATCTTTCCAATGGAAATGATTAACCTAACTGCAGACCGATCCTATCGCCACCAAGTTATGTTAAGAATCTATAATAGCCAGCTACGCACTTGTGCATTTTTGCACAGTATAATGTTGTCAGCAGTTGCTGTGAGGCATAATGGAAAAGAAGCAGCATGGGTCAGTTTTTTGTTTCTGATCACTGAATAAGACAATGAATCACTGATTCTGTGTTTAAATGAAAAATAGGATGAAATATGAAATTTTAACTATGGAAATAATAATAATAATAATAATAATAATAAATAAAATAAATCTCACAACAAAGTGCTCTGGCAAGCAACTTCAATAGAAATGATCAATATTTCACATGACAACCGTTTTTAATCAAATCAAAGAGGACTGATAGGTGTATGGGTGAATGTGTATTGGTCAGTTTCTATTACAAAAAGTAATGGCAGATTTATAAAAAAAGAAAAAATCTACATTGCAAATGATCAACATTTTAAATGACGCATTTTTAATTAAATGATGGAGAACATTAGATGGATGAGTGATAGTAAAATAATCGTATTAAATTTGCACATTCATAACAAAACAAAAATATGTATAAAAAATAAAAATCCTAGTCCATCCCTAAGAAATCCCCATACCACTTTCCCTACCCTCTGGCTCCTACCCATGTAACCACCCCTGTTGTAAAACCTGCTCTATGCACCCTTCCACTACCACTTACTCCAGTCCCGTAACCCGGAAGGTGTACACGATCAAGGGCAGAGCCACTTGCGATAGCACCCATGTGATTTACCAGCTGACATGCCTGCACTGTGAAGCGTTCTATGTGGGAATGACCAGCAACAATCTGTCCATTCGCATGAACGGTCACAGGCAGACAGTGTTTGTTGGTAATGAGGATCACCCTGTGGCTAAACACACCTTGGTGCACGGCCAGCACATCTTGGTACAGTGTTACACCATCTGAGTTACCTGAATACTTCCCACCAACACCAATCTTTCAGAACTCTGCAGATGGGAACTTGCCCTTCAGCATATTCTCTCTTCCGGTTGCCCACCTGGTCTCAACCTCTGCTAAATTCAAATTCCCGCCCACCATCTTTGCTTTGGTTCTCTGGACAGAGCCTCTGCCTCAACTGTTATCTCTGTCCAATCTCTTTGCTTTCTACAAATGTCTACCTTGTTGTATTTGCGTGTGTATGTGTGTGGGGTGTGTGTGCACTTGTTTACCTTTCCTTTTTCTCTCTTGAGGTAAGTCATCCCATTCCTGTGATTGAAATGACTCTTTTCCACTTCCTTAAAACCTGTATGTGTGTATGTGTGTGTTTTTATTTGTATCTGTCGACGAGCCTGTGCTTTGGATAAGTTATCCAATTTCTATTTTTATACATATTTATCCCACCAGGAAAGTTTCCTTCTATAATATATACATAATATTTAGAGAAAATAGTGATATACATGGGATAAAGTGTGACACATAATTGCAATCATCATCTCGTAAAAATTAATCCTTTCTCACTCGTTATTGGTTATGTGACACTGAGAGCTATTGGCTAAGTGAACTGTGATGCATTGTGAATCTACAAGCAACATGAGAACACCATCAATTCTCAGGGCCGGCGCAAGCCCAAGGGCCGCCCCTTGCGAGCTGCTAAAATGCCATCCCCCTCTCCCCTGTTTTAACACAAAAAGTTTGTGGAATTTTATTTAAACAAATCTGCAGGAAGTGACAGCAATCAATCACAATTTTTGTTTCTACTTTTCAATCTACCTAGTTCTCGGCCACTGAGTGGCCAATCTCAAAGCTTTTAATATGTGCTTACATCTAAACCGTCATGTTGACAGTAACGTTCAGCATGACGGTATAGATGTAAGCATAACTCAAAGTATTGAGAATAGCCACACTGTGTCCGAAATCTATGTAGATCCGTAAAATAAAAACAAAAATTGCAACTGATTTGTGACGTTCACTACAGGTTTGTACAAAACAGTCGCTGGGCACCAACTCAAAAATGGAGTCAAACCTTATAGAAGAAATCTAGCTAATTTTAATAAGCCTTGGGAATTTACAAAAATGGTTTTAGGGCGCACAACTGCTAAGGTCATTAGCGCCCAGAGAAGAAGAGAGATTCGCTAGATCTCGTAAAAAAATTGGTAACTACCAGATAGAGTATCAAAAGAAGGCTAAAAACTAAAGATAAAAACAATTAAAAGGGTTAAATATCTTTTGATAGATTGGCCATGTTAATAAAACGTAAAACTCGAGCAGCTTCTCGTGTGTCATCAGGTAAAAGTTCCTCCGGAGTAGACGGAAAGTGAAGGGCTACACGAAGATGATTAAAATTGGGACAAGACAGTAAAACATGTCGCACCATCAGCAATTCACTGCAGGAGCACAGCGGTGCAGGGTCGGCGGTTAGCAAATGACGGTGGCTGAAACGGCAGTGACCGATCCGCAACCGGGCCAGGATGACCTCCTCTCGCCAAGAGGGGCGTGAGGAGGTCCTCCAAGCGGTCGGGATTGGTTTTACAGTTCTCAATTTATTGGCGTGGAGTGAGAACCAGGCACTGTGCCAGGACGACACAATACTCCAGCGAAGAGCCCGTTGAACATCGTCCGATGGGACGCAAAAAGTAGCCATGCGAGGCAAAAGAGCTGCCGCCTTGGCTGCTATGTCGGCGGTCTCATTCCCGGGCACACCCACGTGGCCAGGGACCCACAGAAAAGAAACGTTACAGCTGTCATCTGCTACTAACTGGAGGGAGCGTTGGATCCGATACACGAGAGGATGGTTCGAGAAAGGGTCCTTAAGACTCTGTAGGGCACTAAGGGAGTCCGAACAGATGGCATAAAAAGTATGGCGGCGGCGGCAGGTATATAAAACAGCCTGGTGGAGGGCAAAAAGCTCAGCCGTGAAATTCGAGCACCGGTCAGGGAGCTTGTATTGGAAACGGTTGTCCCCGACGATGAAGGCAGATCCGACACCGTCAGTGCTCTTGGAACCATCAGTGTAGATAAATATGGCATTATCGAACCGCGAACAGAGTTCAACAAGCCTCGAGCGGTATACCAAATCCGGGATGCTCTCCTTGGGCAGCGAACTAAGTTCAATGTGAGTGTGAACCTGGGGCTGATGCCATGGTGGCAATGGGATCTTGCTCAACCTAAAGGTTGAAGGAAGGGTAAAATCGAGCCGCTGAAGCAGGCGGCGAAACCAAACTCCAGGTGGAAGCAAGGCTATCGCAGACAACGGATATTGGCGATCAAAAAATAATCTGTAAGATGGATGGTTGGGCATCGACCGCAAGCGGCATGCGTACCGACACAAGAGTATGTCACGGCGAGTGGTCAAGGGTAATACAGCAGCTTCGGCATACAGACTTTCAACAGGGCTGGTATAAAATGCACCCGTCGCCAGGCGTAATCCCCGATGGCGAATAGAGTTGAGACGGCGGAGAATAGACGGCCGTGCAGAAGAGTAAACAAGGCTTCCGTAGTCTAGCTTGGACTGAACAATGGCCTGGTAAAGGTGAAGCAGGACGGTACGATCCGCTCCCCATGATGTGCCACTGAGGACATGGAGAACATTAAGGTTGTTGTTGGATTTTGAGGGGACTAAACAGCTAGGTCATCAGTCCCCGGAGAACATTAAGGGATCAGGCACAACGGGCAGCCAGGTAAGACACATGTGGGGACCAGCAAAGTTTACGATCCAGCATGAGTACCAAGAATTTCGTTGTCTCCACGAAAGGAGAGCTACAGGGCTGAGACGTAGAGATGGTGGAAGAAATTCCTTGTATCTCCAGAAGTTTATACACACCGTTTTCTTAGTGGAGAAGTGGAAGCCGTTCACAATGCTCCAGGAATATAGGCGGTCAAGACAGCGTTGAAAACAACGCTCCAAGAGAGTTGTCCGCTGGGAACTGCAATAAATTTGCAAAATCATCTACAAAACGGGATCCAGAAACGTCGGCTGAAAGGCAGTCTACGATCGGATTGATTGCAATGGCAAAAAGAGCCACGCTCAAGACAGAGCCCTGTGGCATCTCATTCTCTTGGCGAAAGGTATCTGACAAAACAGAGCCCACCTGTATCCGGAACTGACGATCCGCCAAAAACGCTTGAATAAAGAGAGGGAGGCGGCCAAGAAGGCCACATGTGTGCAATGTGCGGTGAATGCCCGCCCTCCAACAGGTATCATAAGCCTTCTCTAAGTCGAAGAACACTGCTACCGTTAGACGCTTCCTTAAAAAGTTATTCATAATAAAGGTCGACAAGGTGACGAGGTGATCAGCAGCAGAGCGGTGTCTACGAAAACCACATTGGATATTAGTCAGGAGGCGTCGAGATTCGAGGAGCCAGACCAACTGAGCATTAACCATGCATTCCATCACCTTACAGATGCAGCTAGTAAGAGAAATGCGGCAATAACTTGATGGAAGATGTTTGTCCTTCCCTGGTTTGGGGATGGGGACTACAATGGCTTCACACCAACTTGTGGGAACTTTACCTTCATTCCATATGCAATTATAGGTGCTAAGTAGGAAACGCTTGCCCGCAGGAGAAAGGTTTTTCAGCATCTCAATATTGATGTAATCGGGCCCGGGTGCAGAAGATCGGGAGAGGGCGAGAGCACGGTCTAGCTCCTGCATAGTGAAGGAGACATTATAACTTTCACGTGTTAAAAGAGTGGAAAGAAGGTGGCCATGCCTCCTTTACCTGTTTGCGAGGAAGGAAGGCAGGGTGGTAATGGGCAGAGCTCGAAGCCCCCGCAAAGAAACGGCCCAATGCGTTGGAAACATCAGCGGGGTCCACAAGGACTGCGTTCTCGACGGTCAGGCCAGAAATCGGGGAGTGGACCTTTATGGCAGATAAACGGCGTAGGCCACCCCACACAGCCGAGGAGGGAGTAAAGCGGTTATAAGAACTGGTAAAAGCAAGCCAGCAAGCTTTTTTTGCTGTCATTTATAACACGACGACATTGCGCTCGCAGTCATTCTCCAATGCTGGGTGACGGCGGAAGGTGCGTAAAGCACGGCGCCAGGCTCTGAGTGTCACAGCAGGCTGCAGTCCACCAGGAGACCGGGACGCGACGTTGAGAACAGGATGTACGAGGTATGAAATGTTCGGCAGCTGTGAGAATAACCTCTGTGAGGTATTCGACCTGACTGTGACAGCTGGAAAAGTCCTGATTGTGAAAAACTGCCATGGAAGAATAAAGCCCCCAGTCGGCTTTAGAAATGTTCCAACTGGTGGGACGAGGACATGGGGAATGATGCAGGAAGTGGATGACACACGGAAAATGGTCACTCGAGTACGTGTCAGAAAGTGCATATCACTCAAACCGATCAGCAAGCTGAGGAGTGCATATTGTGAGTTCTATATGGAAATAAGTATGCGTTGTGTCTGAAAGGAAGGTCGGTGCACCAGTGTTGAGGCAGACAAGATTGAGGTGTTGGAGAAGGTCCACCAAAAGGGAACCTCTCGGACAAGGTGCCGGAGAGCCCCATAGGAAGGGGGGGGGGGCATTAAAGTCGCCTACCAACATGAAAGGTGAAGGGAGCTGGTCAACGAGGTGTAGCACATCTGCCCTAGTAAGGGCGGATGACAATGGCAAATAGATATTACAGAGGGAAAAGGAAAAGGTGGATAGAGTGATGCGGACGGCAACTGCCTGTATGTGAGTATGCAATGAAATGGGATGGTGATAGACCACATCCCGAATGAGCATCAGAACCCCTCCATGGGCTGGGGTACCTTCCACAGGTGGCAGGTCGAAACGCATAGAGGTGTAGTGGGGGAAGTCTGCACGATCACTTGGACATAACTTAGTTTCTTGGAAACAAACTAGAAGTGGACAGTGCAATCAAAGGAGTAGTTTTAATTCCTCCCGATTGGAACTAAAGCCGCGAATATTCCATTGAAGGAGTGCCATGATAAAAAATAAGAGAAGAAAGGAAGATAAAAAGGAACAAGCAGGTGGGGTCACCTCAACGGCCGCTGAGGACCGGACTTTGATGGAGCACTACTGTCGCCATCTAGAAGCAGAGAGTCATGTTCCATAGGTTCAACTGACACATCTGCCACCTTCCCGAGTTTATCAGGAGGGGCAGCTTCCGCCGCCGGTAAAATGCCGGTTGCCCGGCAAACAGTAGTGCGTTCCGGCGAGACAGAAGATGATCGGGGCTGACTACTGTAGGACGGCATGACGGATGGGTCACGTCTCGGTGGGGAAGGAGAGGAACTATTCTTTTTGTTTGCTCTTCTGGAAGAGTGACGGTGAGAAGTGGCAGTTGACGGTTGGGAAGACTGAGTTCGCAGAAAATCTTCACGGACAGGTTCCTTTTTTAAAAAGTCCGGGCATCTTGTTTAGGTGCCTGCGGTTTATTAGAGGTTGATGAAGACTGAACTTTAGAAGCAGCAGGAGGAAGCGGGGACATGGAACGGGCAATCTTCGGGCTGGCTGATCGCACAACTGTGTCAGCAAAAGTGAAATCACAGATCTGCGTACCTGCATCCTTAGTAGGTCGAGTGGAGGTGAGGACCTTAGTGTATGTGCCCGCTGGGAGGACAGTGGGCTTTCGACTCGCCAACAACTTTCGAGCGGCAGATGTTGATACTTTTTCCGTAAGCCGAATCTGTTGAATGACCTGTTCATCCTTATATACAGGGCAGTCCCAAGAGGAAGCCGAATGGTCACCGTTGCAATTAAGGCAGTGAGGGGATGGAGGTGGGCAATCCCCCTCATGGGTGTCCCTACCACAAGTGACACATTTTGCTGCATTGGGGCAAGATTGACGGGTATGGTTGGATTGGAAACAGCACATTGGGTTTGGTATAAAAGGGCGGACGGAGATAACTTCGTACCCTGCTTTGACCTTCGACGGGAGTCCAACTCTATCGAACGTCAAAAACACAGTACGAGTTGGTGTCAGCTGGTTATCTACCTTTTTCTACACCCTATGCACGGCTGTTACACCCTGATCGGACATGTAGGTTTGTATGTCTTCGTCAGACAACCCGTCAAGGGATTTCGTGAAAACTAACCCTCGTGACGAGTTGAGTGTGCACTGCGCTTCTACCTTGACAGGAAACGTGTGTAACAACGTAGTCCGTATTAGTTTTTGGGCCTGGAAGGCACTGTCCACTTCCAGCAACAATGTTCCATCGCGCTGATGCGAACAGGTTTTAACAGGGCCAGCAATTGCATCAACACCTTTCTGAATGACGAAAGGATTTACGGAAGTGAAATCTTTACTGTCGGTTGGAGAGACAATAAGGAATTTCGGAAGATTAGGCAAAGTTTTCTTTTGCTGAGGCAAATCTATCTTTCGTTTCTGGGTCAAAGTGACAGAAGAAGAGAAGGAAGTCATTGCGGAAGTGTTCCCCATGATTACCGGCGTCTGCGATGGTGTGCTTCTTCCTAATGGGGGCCCTCTCTGAGGGCTTATCCGCCTTAGGTGATTGTTCACACCTCAGGTCACACCTCCCGAGAACTGACGGAGCGACCAATCGGCATGTTCAGAAGGTACCAGCTCGGGTAATTACCCCTCCCTGGGCTTGGCCTTTACCAGGGGGTACGTACGTGCCCTACTTGTCTACCCGGGGCGGGGAATTACGCGTTACCCCATCACCTGCTATGCATGATAATGCGTGGGTCGGCCTTCAGACACGCACAGGGAGGAAAGAAGAAGAATAGAGGAAGTGAAGAGAAAAAAGTGTCTCAAACGCTGAAGTGGAGATTAATGAGGAGGAGAGAAAGGCTAGGAAAGTACATCAAGGAGAGAGAGACAGAAGTAAAGGTTAGGAAAGGAAGAAACCAAGGAAAAAGAAAGACTAGGACAGGAAACCACCTTGACTCACAAAAGACACCCATCTCCGGGCGAAGGCATGAACCGAGAGGGAAAGTGAAGCAGCCTGGGTCGGAAAAAAGGCTGCCTCAGCTCGGGGCCCCGTGTGTACCACACACGTACCCACAAAAGAGCTGTGGGCCTCCTGGGGGGGGGGGGGGCGGCATTGTAGATGTTGGATATGATTGACTGTAGTAATGTTCAATCATTTATTACCATAATGCAGGAAGAATAAAACATTCAGAAACTGCCATTGAAAGGCTTAGCAAAATTGCTTCAGGCTTAACATGTTAACATGTAACAGCAGTACCTAACATTGCATTCGAATTTCCAAATTACATTCAGACTTCTGCAAAATTAGTTGTGAGTAAACGCACGGTGCGCAACAGGCTGGCAGCGCTCCGCTCACAAAAATACTGGCGTGGATGCCAGACTGCTTCCCCCTCTCTGTTCCTCTGGCGTAAACACTACGGTACTACCACAGTGGCAAGCAAGAAGTCAGTCCTCCTCCCTCCCTTGTTCAAGAGGGGTGGCCGGCAGGTAGTCGAGGTGCCATGCCACAGTTCCCGGAGCCGCTCCCTCCAAGTTTTGGTTTTGAATCCCTTCTTGGGCATGAATGTGGAGTTTGCCAAGGAAAAAAAAAAAAAAAAGAAAGGGAGGGCGGAAGATTTGCCGCCCCTCGGAAAATGCCACCCCGTGTGACCGCACATTTCACAAGTGCCTTGCGCCGGCCCTGCCTATTCTAGACTTTACCTTTGCCTAGGAGTAAAGAGATAATTTAAGAGATACTGGGCTCTTAAAGAGGCATGTAAGCAGATGCACACACACCCTTCCTCCAGTGGGTTTTTCTTCAACTATATGCAAAATTACCTCCTGCGCTCTAATGCTGCAGCATCACGCTATAGCCTCTGACCACTGATCAAGTGTGAAGAGATTCTTTGTCTTACAGTTCTTGATGCATCACAGCTGAAGTGTGACATATCAAATGGTGAATATATATTCCACTTTTCTGGTCTCCATTAGCCAAGGAAAGTATGTTTGTGAAGTTTTACTAATTGCAAGTAGGATGCATTCAACATTCAAGAGAATTTTTGTGGTTTGTACAGCTCAGAAGATTCAGTTCTGAGATACTGGCCACGAGGAATGCTAATAGGCACTTCTACCTGCCATATGGAATGGTTTGCTCTGTGATGTCAACATTAGTTTTGAGTTGTCTGTGTTTACAAGTGATGTGTTTAGGTAAGTGATGGCATGCTCTTGGGGCAAAAGTTAAATGGTCTTTTTCGGTTTTAATGACTATACAGAGTGTGACATTCTTCATATTCATGGTGTATAGTTGCTTATCTTAAAGTTGTTTTCTGTCGCGTATACCTTTACTAAGCTTTTTAGTAGTGTGACGATCCTGATTTAGTTCACCTTCCTGTAAATTTGTATGTTATATTGTTCTGTTTCTGTTAGGATGGGTATGACATATAAGATTCTTTCTTGCTGTGTGGTGCACCAGGATGAGACTATGTTGGCCACCATAAAATTTCTTCAGCTGCTTGGTGTTTAGTGTACAAGATGTTGGCAACCAATGAAGATAACGAAAGTCTAGTGAGGGAGGTGGGGGAGGAGTTATGTGCATATGTCTACGTGGTTTATTTTTTTGCCTTATTGTTTTGTACGTTGGGATATTTTTAAGGCCTTATTTTAACTTGTTAACTTTTATACAGTAGTTGTTATTGGTGTTGGCAGTACTTCAGAATGTTTGCGTAAAATTCAGATCACTGTAAATGAGATTTTCAGCAGCATTTCCATAGTGTGTCTGCATTGGTATCATACCATATTGCACATTAGTTTTACTGTCAATATATAACTTGTCAATTGCTTTATAAATGGTAGCACAATGTCTTCTGTATCTTCTTGTGCGAGTCATCTTCCTTAGCAGTGACACACAGGCCAATCGCAGCAGCAGTAGCTGCTGCTGCTAACAGTAGGGCCTTATGTACATGTCGCGCCTACACAAGAGTTGAACTGAGAAAAATTTTCATCAGCAGCAAAGTGGATATCCTGGACATGCTGTTAAGTTGTTGTAGCACAGCACGTCTCCATTGGTTTGTTTATATAGCCATCACTCAACAATAAGCAGCAGCTGTGCAAACGTGATAAGGCAAGGCCATCACAAGGCTACCTAAGCGGGCTGCCTGTTCATCAGACGCAACAGCTGATGATCAAATACCTATCACTTAACTTCTTATTGCACCCCCTTACATTAAATAGACTGTTGCATCCTTGGAGCAAATGGTTCTCGATGTATGGGACACCGGTTCTCAGCTGACACAACATGCAGGTGCCCCTGCCAGCTTCTGTCGCTGTCACATTGCCCAGAACGCTAAGTATCATAATTTAATTTGTGTAAAATATTGTTGCCAATCAATTTCTTAATTTTCATTAGTGCTTCTTTTTTTTTTAAGATGTTTATTATCACCTGCTTGGCAGATTTAATTTGTGCTGCTTCTAATTTCGGTCTAATAGCTGATGTAGTTAAATGTTCTGAATGTAAACAATCTATGACGATAGGGTTTTTCTTTCCCCTCCCCCTTTCCTTTTAAGGGGTTAGTGTAGTTACTTCATTTTAAATAGTTTTTCGTTGTTTCGTATCCTGAATTTCATCTGAGGTGTAATATGGGTCAACTGAAGTGTCCAAAACCAGTTTTTGTCATTTTGGGCTTTGTTCGGTACCGCGAGTTTCATTTGAGGTGTAACATAGGTTAATTTAAGTGTCCGATAACAGTTTATCTCCCTTTTTTTAAGTTTTTAAAGAAACAAGTTGTTTTTCACTTAGACTGACCCCACCCAAAACTCCCAATTTGTCCTGTTAGTGTAATTTAATTGGTTTTATGTTAATTTTTGCTTGTTTGTATGTGTGTTGTTTTGGTGTTTCTTGTGATTCTTTTGGTCATCTTATTGGCTATGAGTGTAAACGTCATTGCCGCCATGTTGATGACTTATGGGTGAAGACAGACAAGTGGTATCCTAGTCTTCAATTATTCCCTATGGTGTAACTGATCAAAGCCAATGGGTTGTATTCAACAATTCCAACCAAAATCAGCAGACACTCAAATTTAGCAATAGTAAAAAAATCGTAACAACCCTTGGAATAAGCCTAGTGAACATATAAATCTCAAACCACGATCAGCAACAGGCAGAGCACCACATACTGTCATCCTGACAATGCCGTGTTGGCCTACATTTGTGACAAACCCTCGATGCAGCGCTTTTGGTCACTCACACACATTCTCCCATAAATTTTATGCTTTACATAAGTTACTCGGAAATTGCACCAAATAACTGTTGAAATTTAATTGTGCTCATGATATTGACCATCACTACAAGATACACAAACCTACTTATAAATTTCAATGTCACTCCATTACCTAATATAAACTAAAACATGTAATTCTATGTGCACAAACAACATAGGATACACAAGAATTGCTATGTTTCATGTAACAGCCTACAATAACATACCAACAGGTGTTCTTTCAACATTATCATCACAACCAGCACTCAAGGTTTCTAATATCACTGAAAATGTACGTAACACAATTTTAAAATACTTCATCCCGCAGTTGTATATGCCAATGCATACTTCATCACAGGCTCTACAATACAATGTATTACACACAACAATGGAAAGTCCAGGTTGGAATTCAACAATATAGGCATAATATGGACAGTTTTCACCTCAATGCAGACATATGTTGAGTTGTAAGAGGCACATAAAAATATGACACAAAGGCTAATATGTAATTTCAGCTTTCCACAATTAGCATTAGTCAGAAACATTACACACCACCATTCATACAGTCACACTTCAGAGACACAGCCGTCAGCTGCGACTAATGGTGGAAACCTGAAGTTCCGCATGTTTGAGTGTGTTTTTTTATGTAGCTGTCACGGCTAGACATATGTTTCTGTGGGAAGTTGCAACTATCATCATTAGGCCCTGTATTACGACATTACAGATCAAACAATATAACACAGTTTCAAAAAATGTTCAAATGTTTGTAGAACTTATGGGACTTAACTACGGGGTCATCAGTCCCTAAGCTTACAAACTACTTATGAACTAGCTAAGACTAAGGACGGCACAAATATCCATGCCCAAGGGGGGATTCGAACCCCCGACCGTAGTGGCCGTGCAGACTGTGACTGGAGCGCCTCAGTCCCCTCGGCCACCGCGGACGCACACAGTTTCATATTGAAGCAAGGTAGGCACGTGGTGTTAAACACCCAACTGATCTGATACCACTACAAAATCTATATGTTTACTACCTCTGTAGGCCTAAATGAAAAAGAAATAACAAAGTATTATAAGATATTTAATGAAAATATCCAGGTCACTGAAAGGATCAAACAAGCGACAATGCAAGGCCTAGTAGCAAAGATATTATGCTAATTAAATAAGTGACAAAATTATAAATTGCTCGAGGGATGTTTAGTAGCAAGTTAGCTGTACAACACTAACACTTCTAAATGTTCCAGGATATGCTATCCTTCTTGTCACATCGGACAAGAGAGTACAAGTTTACTCTCATCTTGAGGTGGAAAGAAAACATCAATAATCAATTTTTTTTTTTTAATTATATCATGGGAATAGGTACCATAGGTAGATGGGTGAATTTAAGTGTAATGATATCACAGTTAATTCAGCCCTTAAATTTGTAATTTATGTCCAACATGGGCATTGCAAGAATGGACCATGGATTGTAGCCCGTATCTCACTATTCCGGAGAACAAATAAAATTCTTGTAATTATTGAGTGTACAATAGCTAACAGTATTTTTTCTGACAGTGTGAGAAGTACAAGAAATGAAATCATGTCTTATAATTTACATATAGATATGTCACTACGCATACTTACCTAGATATTTCCGCTTTTAAATTCTTTATAGTTTCCCTTAGACATGTTGCACTAAAATGATCCGTAACAACACCTCCTGGAAGTTCTTTCTCTCCTCCACAGCTGTCACAATTCACTCCATGAGGACCCACTAAAGAACTTTCGTCATTAATGTTCATAATTGTTCCTTCTTTTGAGAGTTGTTCGCAATCTTGTTTAACACACACATTGTCGTTGTCATAAGCAATATCTGTACTATCACCATTAACTTCAATATTGACGCAGTGTTTGCTATCTGCTGAAGAACTTATTGTCTCCAGATTTTCTGGCCTGGTGTCACTACCATTACATTGTTCATTCAAATTCTGTGGTCTAAGGTCAATGGAGGGATTAATAGACAGATCAACTTTTAGTTCTTCATTCTTCCGATCGTCAAACGACGTCACTGTTATGATTTGTGGTGAAGAATTAGAAGTACTGTTGGCGTTGTCTGTTTCACTTCGATCATGATGCGAATTATTATTCCAACTGAATGCCACCATTTCGGGAGAAGAATTACCTGAAATGTCTGATTGTTGACAACTATCTTTAGAAATTTCTGAATTAGCATGTAATGTCATGATTTCAGTGTATTCTTTATTTTCTTCACGACAGAGAGACATGGCTTATTTTAGGTAAACACAAAAACTGTAGGCAGTGCACATACTGTAATGTTGTAGGATATCATTACAAGTACTGTTTTAAATTCAGCAAACACCTGTGTACACGCAAATTACTTGTCTTTCTGCTACGCTGTTGCCATGTCAATATGCTACCATTGCGTATTATATAACAACCATTGCCCAACAGGGAGCATAAGATTTTGACACATTAAGCCACAATATGTTCCTTTCAGGAAAGAAAACACTTTCATTTTTTCGACCTAAACACTAACATAAACATAACCTACATAACAAGTTTTGACAACCAAAGATGCAATTGATTGACTACCACGTGATGACGTTTACGGTGCTTAATCGACATCTATCGATAGTCTACAACAGACACTTGTTATGTCTGTTGATCTCTGATTAAGGCCAATCCACACATCACGTCACGGTATCGTATCCACACTGTCCGTCCCGTCATTTCGCTTATCCCAAAACCCGATGTTGAAAGTGAGGTTATGAGTAGCGATCTGTTATGTAGGAAGTCATAGTTTAATAATGGAATTGGAAAAAAAAAATGCTTTAGCCCAATTCACACTGCCCGTCACGTCACGTCACTGTCAGTCAGAACATTCCAAAATGTATTTCTAATGGCGTGGATCTCTGGTAGACAAAGACGTAAATAAGAGTGCAATTGTTGTTGTTGTTATGGTCTTCAGTCCGGAGACTGGTTTGATGCAGCTCTCCACCCTACTCTATCCTGAGCAAGCCTTTTCATCAAAAGAACGGCAACCCACATCCACTTGGATCTCTCACCACACTGTCCATTCCATTCAACTGCTCTTCCAGGTACTTTGCTGTCTCTGACAGAATTACAATGTCATCAGCAAAACGCAATGTTTTTATTTCCTCCCCCTGAACTTTAATCACTATTCCAAATTATTCCTTGCTTTCCTTCACCGCCTGCTCAATGTACAAATTGAATAACATCGGAGAAAGGCTACAACCCTGTCTTACTCCCTTCCCAACTGATGCTTCCCTTTCATGCCCTTCGAGTCTAATAACTGCGGTCTGGCTTTTGTTCAAGTTATAAATAACTCTCCTTTCCCTGTATTTTACCCCTGCTGACTTCAGAATTTGAAAGAGTGTATTCCAGTCAACATTGTCAAAGCTTTCTCCAAATCTACAAAAGCTAAAAATGTAGGTTTGCCTTTCCTTAATCTATCTTCTAAGATAAGACGTAAGGTAAGTATTGCCTCCTGGGTTCCTACGTTCCTCCTGAATCCATACTGATCTTCCCTGAGGTCAGCTTCTACCAGCTTTTCCATTCTGCTGTAGATAATTCGTGTTATCAAACTGATGGTTTTGTAATTTTCACACCTGTCTGCGTCTGATTTCTTTAGAATGGGGATTATTTCATTTTTCTTAAAGTCTGTGGGTATTTCGCTTGTCTCATACATCCTACACACCAGTTCAAATAGTTTTGTCATGGCTGGCTCTCCCAGAGACTTTAGTAGCTCTGAGGTTATGTCATCTACTCCTGGGGCCTAGGTCTTTCAGGGCTCTGTCAAATTCATCACTCGGTATAGTATCTCCTATTTCATCTTGATCTACTTCCTCTTCCCTTCCTACAACATTGTCTCTAAGTTCATTTCCTTTGTAGAGCTGCTCTATGTACTCTTTTCACCTTTCAGCTTTCCCTTCTTTACTGAGAACTGGTTTCCCATCTGAGTTGTAGATATTTGTAGAATTGCTTTTCTTGTCCCCAAATGTCTCTTTGATTTTCCTGTAGGCGGTATCTACTTTTCCCCTTCTTATACATTCTGCTAAAAATTTGCATTTGGCTTCTAGCCACTCCTGCTTAGCCATTTTGTACTTCCTGTCAATCTCATTTCTTAGTTGTCTGTACTCCATTTTGCCTGTTTCATTTACTGCATTTTTATATTTTCTCCTTTTATCAATTAAATTTAGTATTTCCTGTGATATCCAAGGATTTTTTGTAGGTCTCGCCTTTCTACCTATTTTGTCCTCTGTTGCCTTCATTATTTCATCTCTCAATGCTACCCATTCCTCTTCTACTCTTTTATTTCCCCCTGTTTCTGTCAATTGTTGCCTAAATCTCCCTCTGAAATTCTCCAGAACTTTACGTTCCTTCAATTTGCACATTTTTATTAGGATTAAAAAAGGAAAAATCTGACAGTAAGACTTTTTCGCGTGTGTTTAGTAAATTTAAAGTTTCTGTATCATTTTTCATATATTTAGGTAGTGATTCATGTAAAATGCCCAGAGGCCAATTTGGGGAGGGAGGGTGTCTTCCTCCAGACGAGGAGTTACACCCTCGTGAATTACAGGGGGCAGTAGATCTCTTAAATAATTCGAGACAGGCATACCACTCCTCGGTGTTGACTGTGACATAGTCGTTTTGTGTAGGAGGCTTAGTTTTGTGTTGTATGACGTCATTGCTGTGCGCATGTTTTGAATATAAGTAAATACATCTTTGGAAATTTGATATTAATTTACTTTCTTCATATGTTTCTTTTTTGTATAATATACATTGCGTTTGAAGTTGTAGGTGCGATTTTTTCTGGATCTGTTGATATTATCGAGAGTTTTGCTTGGCTTTCACATTTATTTGAAAGTGAGTCTGTGAAAATTCAAATGTTTTGACATGATTTTTTCCCTTAACGAGGGCAGCTAATTTTATTAAATGGATAAGATACAGTGAGAATATGTCAAGTGTAGAGCAGGAACAGTATTAGTTATTTATTCTAAATATACCGTGAAGTCCGAATTTTCGTCGACATGTGTTATTTAAGTTTCGTAAAATAAGCTGAAATAAGCTGTTCCTCCATGTTACGTTCCTGGCAGGCGTACCAAACTGGAAACTCAAGGTAAATGCAAATGGTGCCTATTGTGCACTTTCGCCGATTTTTCTTTATCAGTATCGAGCTGTATAGCTGCACATAATTTTACTGTTTGCGTAATTTTTCAGGTCCTTTCGTATCTTCATTCGACTGTCTGATACCATTGTACTTTGGTTCTTGGCATTTTTCAAGAATTTTCCCAATCGAAATAGCCCTGCATCGTTCATTATTTATCGAAAATATATGATCCTACTCTCTCTTGAGTTTTTCTAAATAAAAAAAAATTATCATGCTATACTTAATTTAGTATTATAATTAATTCGTTTGGACTGGTTGATGCCTGTGTTATACACATCAATCACTTTATCTTCATGTATCTACCTTCTATCTCGTAATTTTTTCTAAAATAAAAATCCGATCAAACTTGTTCGTTGAATGTTCGGAAATAAATTCTTGAATAATCTCCAGCCAAAGTGAGTGGATGGTAATAAGGGCACAATTAGTAGCGGTTGTGACTAAACCGAGTAATCTTTCAAGTAAAACCAGCTTTTATCTGTTTACAATTGATCTAAGATGCTTGTCTTTATTTTTACTAGGCTTGTATTTATTTTGGATATTCAGTTATTGCGGGTAGGTACACCAGACGGCATTAGCAATGGTTTCTGCCTCAGTACCATCTTTTAATTTCAGTAGTACAAAACTAATTATAACAATGTACTTTTACTGATGACTTTTAAGGATTGCGTATTGTACAGATATGACCCTATCTTTCTGTGTTATTTACAGAAACTAGTAATGTTATATATCTGAAATGTAGAATACTTTTCAGTAAGAATAATAACAAAAGATGTCGAAATTTTAAAGTAAGGTTGCCAGCTTAAGTGAAGCATCAGCAATTTTTATATTTACGACACATGACGTTCAGAACTAAAATACAAATTTCCTAAAGCAGTTGAAACTAGTATCAAAAATTCTCGAGAGAAAGGACTATGAAGTTTCGCAAGTACGTATAATACCGTACTTAAATGAAACACTGATAATTTGACGAGAAGTATACCTCTATGGAACCCCCATTTTGGCTGAAAACAGGTCATCTCGTCCCAATAGTATAAAAATATTGAGTATTGAAAACCCTGTCATCGTGGGCACTAAAGTGCCATACTGGAGTGGCCGATCGTTTTAAGGCGTCTTGCGGTTGCTCGCCGTCGGAAAATCGAGTTCTTCTTCAGGCATGGGTGTTTGTGTTATCCTTAGCCAAAGTTAATATAAGTTGCTTTAAATAGCTTATAAGGCCAGGGGTTGATGACCAACGTAGTTAAGTCCCTTACATTTAAAAACATTTGAATTTTGAAATCACAGTAAATAACTAAATGCGCTATTAGGCGATTGTAACAAAATCATTGTTACCTCAGAAGTCATGAATACTAAACCACAGTAAATAACTGATGGTAAGAAAATCTGTCTTACGCACACAGAACGGCTGCTAAAATTTTACCAAAAATGCCTTGTTTTTCATAAATCTTCAGTGCGACAAAAACAACCGTGAAGCTTGTATGTTGCCTTCAAGGAAGTTTTGCACATGTGCATTGCGGATAAAATGATCTGCTAGAAGAATGAAATGAAGAATCATAATTCAACGACACTTTGTGTGTGTGTGTGTGTGTGTGTGTGTGTGTGTGTGTGTGTGTGTGTTTGTTATGCCACTGTCTGCAGACACGAGTTCACTACCAGGACATCTACAAATACTACGGTGTGAAATGCAATGCGATATACAATTAAAAGAGAAATCTCCTCAGGTTGGTTTGGGAACATTCTACAAAACATATTTAGACCAGAAATATCCAGTGTATACAAGCATGCTATAAAATGATTTCGTTAGTGGGAAACACGTACATGTGTGTGAACAGATTTTTAGTTGAATGAATTACATAAAATCAAATATGACAATACGGATTACATCTGGAAAACTCTTTGCATGTAGCAACAGCATAAGTCGACGTCAACATTGACTCATTTATTTCAGTGAAACAAACCCAAGACATCCCATTAACACTTTATTTCATTAAAATGCATAATAAATTGTATACTAAAAATTTTATAATAATTTCTACAATAAATTTTATTTAATCACATTTGTATTTTTTTAATAAATTAATATTTCTTGCTTTTTTACTCCACAATAGAAAAGTCAGCAATGCAGCCCATGGGGTAATCCACGCTAAATGATTTGGCCTGCTGGCTGTAAAGGTTGGCCACCCCTGGTATATAAGGTATGTAATATTACCATATAAAATTACGTTATTTGCAAAGCGGTATGTAAAAATAGATCTTTGTTTTTTTCTATTCTCAGTTGTTCCGAACACCATAAATGAACCTCCTTAGTATACATGTGATTATCACTCATGTACTCCCTTTGGATAATGATGTCAGTGTCCAAAGCTGACAGGTGGTATCCCGGTTCCGAATTATGCCATATGTAGAAAGTCATATTTTAATACTGGAATTGAGGAAACAATAACACTAAGGGCCAATTCACACTGTCTATCACATCACATCACCATCAGTCATAATATTCCACAATGTGTTTCTAATGGCGAGGATCTCTGGTTGACAATGACGTAAATAAGAGTGCAATTGTAGATATCGCATTTTTTTATTAAAAAAGAAAAAAACTGTTATTAAGACTTTTTTGTGTGTCTTTAGTACATTTAAATCATCTGTATCATTTTTCATAATTTATTTAGGTTATGATTCATGAAATATGGCCATTTGCCAATTGACAGAGGGAGGGTGTCTCCCCTTGGACAAGGGGTTCACTCTTGTGAATTACAGGGGGCAGAAGCTCTCTTGAATGTATGGACTTGGATCAGTCAACGAGCTCTGCTCTAAAGAGCGCAATGGATTGTGCTTCAAATCAAAAGGAGGAACAACGAGCAACTGTTGCTTGACAACACCAACCTAATGCTACAAATGAGGTAACAAATACGACACCTCTTCTCTCAGGTACGTCTAATAACTTTTCTATACAAGAAGTGTCAAATTATTTCCCTCTCAATGGAAATTTAAAACCATCATGGGGAGGTAATCTTCCTATTAAACAACACCAGCAAGAAACTCAAAGCAACCTAAACGAAAAGTGTTCTCAAGAACATGCTACTTCTAACTATGAGCTGAATAAAACAAACAGATATCAGAATAATGCAGGTGGTCCTTTTTACATATTTCTAGAAGGTCTTAATGGTAATGCAGGGAAATTTCGTTCCATGGCTGTGGGTAAATTGATTTTCATTTCACAATCTGACTTAAAGAATAAAATTACAAATGTGAAGGTGGTGGGTAAAAACAGGATTCAGATCGATCTTGCTACAGGGGATGCAGGGATCATAGAAAAGAACCCCTTAAAGGTCAAACAGATGGTGGCATATATTCCTAAATACAGGACGCATCGACAGGGTGTAATAAAAAATGTAAACATAGGCCTTACGCACCGCTTGTAAGACAGTGTTTTCGGTGTCTCCGCTATGGGCATCTGAGTTCACATTGTGAATCAGAAGCTGGGTGCATGTTGCAATTGAGGAATTGTTGAGGAAATCATGAGGACGCACAGTGCACGACCCATATACCATGCTGTGTCCACTACAAAGGAAATCACTCTTCTAGAAGTAAAACATCTCCAATGTATCTTACTCAACAAGATATAAAAAAATCAAAATTTAAAAAAATCTGCTATACTAAACATATCCTTCAAAGAAGCAGAAGAATATGTCAACTGTCGACCCTATGCGGCAGTGGCAAGAAGCTCTGGAAGTAGCAAATTGGAGTGGGTAAAACAATTTCCTGTTGCACAATCACCTCAACATAGATTTTTGTCAATTGTTCGCCATGACAGACCCAAGAAATTAAAATCTCTGCCGATTAAAAAAAAAACCTATTTACAAATGTTAATCTTCCATTGCCTACTATTAAAGAGAACCCTTATGCACCTTCATCACAAAATCCTGAACTTCTTCAGGCATTCTCAACTGGTACGGAGGACAAAAATAAGGATCTGATTGAACAACTTGTTTCTGGAATAATCCAACTAACTACACAGCTCAAATCTTCACAAAAGACGCTTCGGATCATGCACATATATACAGTATGGTGTCTTCAATTTAATCTAACCAATAATATTATGGGGGAAATCTACATTTTACAGATACAACTCATATCAGGCGTTATCCTTCCTTTCTACTGTAACTATGAAGCCTATAAAAGTACTTCAGTGGAATGCAAGATTTGTTAATTCCAACAGAGAAAGCTCACTAGGAGAACTATTGATCAGTCAGCCTGATATTGTCCTCTTAAGTGAAACATGGTTCCAGCCTCAACAGAAAGTATACTTTATGAATTATAATATATTAAGGAACGACTGTTTTCATGGGAAAGGTGGCGTGGCCATTTTGGTTAAGAATACATTGGCACATATTTTATACCCACTTAACTCTTTGAGTGCTGCACCTGCACGTCCGACTGGCCAAGTCAGGCCTGCTGTTGCGGCCGCCCAATCCGTCTACCTGTGCTGGCAGCTACTTCCGCAGACTATTGGGTATACCCATAGACTTACTAAATAAAAACTAGACCTCTCGCTGGCGCTAGTGTCGCGTCCCCACATTGAACGTAACAGAAGACGCCATTTGCAGGAAACAGTGCGTAAACATTGCTCATTTGTGTGCTGCTTTTAATTGTAATAGTAAGAATGGTAGCAAAGCCGATGTCGGAAACAGCGTTACATTTCACAGATCAGTCATTATTTGTATACCGTTTAGTATTTTCGTGGAGAAGTAATAAATCATGAGTGTTTGTTTAGGTTTCCTCTTACAAATGATTCTCCAAAACTGAGAAACGTACTTTGGTACATGTCAAGTACTTATATTTTATTTGCATATAAATTACTAAAAATACTAATTTGTGCTGAATGAATAACTGGACGTAAGAGGCATTTATCACATATAAATATGATACAGAAGTAGGTCGAATAATTGTTTTTAGACACTTAACAGTTGGTGATTGTACTTCGTAAATGGCCAAATATTTGGTCGAATGTTGCATACTCTACCACTTTGAGAGGTACTATCTCTGTTAAAAAGTAATGTGCGAATGAAATGCATATTTAAAAATTTATGAGTTATTACAATTATTCATATCCAAAATCGAGGAAGTTGAAAGAAAAATTCTATGTAATATGGAAAGGAATGTAGACAAAAATGTGATGTACAAAAATAAGCTTGCAAAACGGACAGAGTAGTCGGCGGAAAGTTAACAGGACCTGACAGACAATTACGTGAATTAAAAAATAATCGCACTCTCTGCTACTTTACAAGTTTCATGGCATCATCTTACACCAATATATCGCTGAAAACTCACTCCACCTTATCAGAAAAGAGCCTTACATTCTTAAATTTCGTGTCTCTATGCAGACTTTATTTCGAAAATTAGGAAACTTCATTCATTTAAGAATACTTTTTAAACAGACAGCAATAATCAGTATTTTTTAAACAAACATGCGTTTATTTTGTGCTTTATTTTGCTCTTGTTACGTCTCATACATTTCAAATCACCACCCCAGTGCTACGATTCTTTCCTGCAAATGGCGGCGATCAGCCGCTTCAATTCGGAGACAGTTGCGTCGTTTTTCCACTACGGCGTGGTAGGGGCTCGTGTATACCGGACCCGTCTGCTCCGCCGTCTTCGCCCTGGCCGTAATTCTGAAACAAGGCCGGCCGCGACAGTTTCGTAGTCAGTGTGCTCGCTGACGTTACAAATAAGCGCAGTATTCCTGGGTACTTATTCCATAGCTTTGAATCTGGAAATGATTGCTCGGCAGACATAATGTACAATGAAACTGCTTACCCTGCTACATGTAACTCCTGTGTGATTCCCCGTCAAATCGACTAATTTCGGGATATTTTCCACGTCGAACATTATGGGAAATTTTATTTGAACATTCATTTTATTCGAAAATGTCCCCCTTTGGTAAACTTTCAGATTTGTTGAAACACAACTGGCGGAGATATAGTCACCTCTTTGACGCCATGCACGATTTTGCAAAGGCGACCGTGAATTGCAAACAATATTGAGCTGTTACAACTCGGGTAATATTTCGTTGAAAAATATGAACCTTGAGTATCATGTAAAACTGTAGGCCTATACGTTTTCATAGGAATAATAAGGAAAAGGATTTTACGTGCTATACATAGCCAGGAAAGTTCAAGCAAAGTTGCTAAAAAAAATCGGAGCCCCCCCCCAGAAAAAAACGTTTGGCGTGAAACTTGGCATGTGGTAACCTAATAATACAAGGTTCTGAAACGTGAAGTTTCGTTTATGTGCCACTTTCCAATACTGAATAAATTAAGTGCAAAGTTGAAGATTTTAGGAAACGATAAAATGCGGTATTTTCAACCTTATTTTACAAAACGCCAGGTTCTATAAAACTTTCCAAACTGGGCTGATTAGAAAGACCATTATTTTAGCTGCAAAAAGTGTATTTGGTCATCCAACGCAGGACAGAAATGCTAAATAATTCAAATCAAAGTTGAACGCGTTAATCATGGCATGAAAAAAGTGTAAACTTTAGATTCTCATATCTTCTAATGTAAATGCCTGCCGAACATGAAACTCAATACTTAATAGGTTGGCAACACAGGGATGTGGAAGAAAAAATTTCAGGCACCTACTATTTTCCAGTGGTCTAATAAATTATCGTAAACATGGAAATTTTTATGAGAAAGTGGAAATAGTGTAGACTATATTTCACACATCTTTTAAAAATAGCGGTTTCTAGTAAATTATAGACTTCCACTTCTGTTGTACCTGTGTCTACAATGAAATCCAAGACGTATCCAGATTTACAGTCGCACGACACGGATGTCTTGATTACAAATCTACTTCGTTTTGAAGGAATGAACTGTTTAAAAGATAAGCGAGCTTTGAACAATAACAGGCTTTCATCGAGACAGAGTTTTTTGTATGGATTAAATGCACTATGGAACACCAGACGAGCGACATCAATTATTTTCCTAATTGTAAACAAACTGTCATGTCCACGATTGGACGAGTTGTCACTAAAATGTAACATTCGCAAAAGTAACATAAAAAGTCATGGTTCATAACTTCGCCAAAAGCTGGCGTACTCGGAAGTACATCTCTGGACCAATATTTTTTCATTCTCAACTTCTTAACACGAGCAATGAGAAGCCAAGTAGCAATGAAGCTATACAGTTCCTGAAAACCTGTATCTTTCCAGGAGGCTAGTCGAGAACGAACTGATTCTGACGCATTTGCCATGATGAAATTTTAAAATCGGTTCGCTTGAAGTGCTATTATTTTCAATGGATCTTCTGATAGAAATAACATGAAAAAGGATATAACGCTTTAATCAGGTGCTAGTTGGCAATTATGTCCAGAAGATGAGTCATCAAAGGCATTAAGTGATGAACTGAAATAACATTTTTGCCAATCAAATTTCTCTTTAATCACTGTGGCGTGTCCTTTTACGGATCGATTCGTCTTCACTTTCAGAATCTGCAAAACTGTCCAGGCGAGCTGTACTAGGTGAAGTACGTGAAGGTGTATTACAACAAAATTTTTCTGATGAATCATCATCGTCACTACATGTCAGTCACTCCTCGTCAGTATCTCCAGCATCTCTTCGTTAGTGCAATGACGCCGATGCACCATTTGTGTGTGCAACTAAAAAGGATACCACTCTAAAAATCTTCACGAATTTCAGAAATCTAAACGAAACTACAGAAGCAGAATGCAGATAATCACATGAACCATTTAGCACGAATGTCGAACAGAAACTGTGAAATCTGTACCAGAGTGATTCCTAGACAGCTGTGGCAGTGGCGCAGAACAATAAATACCGTACATCCATCCCAGGAAGTGCACAGAACAAAAAAACGTGAGACAGGTCGGCATGCAGCCCTGAGTAAAGCTCAATATAGGGTATATATGAGCATACTTTTTCGCCTTCTGCAACCCGGAATTAACTGACATCAAGACATGATTTTTCCCGCCATCTTGGTTGTATATGTTGCTTGCCTGTCATAATAAATGTTGTGAATATTTGTATGTTTGGGTTTGAATGATGCCCCAGAGTTGCACTTTAGGGTGTTTTTTATGAGCCAAGAAGGAAGGTAAATATTATAGTACTTCCATCTGAATTCTCAAATACAGAAAGAAGAGTCTGGCTAGTGCAAATTGTCAGAGAAAACTAAGCACTCAGAAGCGACCCTTGCTTCTGCGCTGTTATAATTTTAATTCATAATAACAATTAGTGGATTAAAATTCACTGATGATTGGATCACACAGCAGAAATCTACACATTTTTTAACTTAAATAAATTTTGTGAAGAAAATTCCCGCATAATATCGTGAGGTTAAATTATTCACATTGTTGGTTTTACTTGCTGGTAAAATTTTCACTTACAACTGAGTGAACTAAATAGACCTTTGTTCAGATATGAAGTTAATAAACAGTTCCTGAAGGCTCATTTCATTCGTGCAAATGTGTTTAGTGTATTATTACAGGAAACAAAGATTTGAAGCAAGAAAAATATTAGACACACAAATGTAATTGTTATTGTATAGCCACTTCTCTGTTTTTGGTAAAAGGTATGTAGTGCGTATCTCCTTGCATTTTCCGTAGTTCATATTAGGTTTAAGTACGTAATTTGCAAGAAAATACTCATCAAAGAATTGTCCATTATCTCAATTGTTTTCTTAATTTTTACATGTTTTGATGAGAAAATGTTCTCGGTCTGTTTGAATTCTGGGCAACACTGCATGACAATCCGAATTTAGAGTGAACTCTTACAATCTGGAGCTACAAACGAAACTGTTTTCTTAAATTCGGATGACAAGTATTTCATAGAGCCCCCAAATGTGGATGGACAGAAATGCGCACACTAACCCACACCTGTCCGTCGGACATAACACCCTATATCTCGAGAATGAAATGAGTTATCGTTTTACTCTCAACATTAAATAAAATTTTGATATCTTACCTACTTTCCATCCCTAGCTTTGTATGTGCTAAAATCAATGATATGCAAAGTTTATGCAATGCGATTTTTTGTCTGCAAACTCTTCAAAATTTTGTGCAGTAATTTACTTAATTTGATGTAGCACAATAACTATAAGGAATACCAAAAAGAAATTGAGATCATTGGACTAGAAGATGTAAACAACTGAAAATGTTTCATTGAATAATTTTCTCAGAATCGATTGATAAATATTCTAAGTGCTCGGAACACTGTGGCAGTCAGCATGTAAGCAGCAGCCCTGAGCGGCTATTGACCTCCGCAGGTCCACAGGTAGTGGAACCAGCTGCGACATATACTGTCGTTAGGGCTCAGGCACCGGTCAGGCCGCGCTGGAAATGCCGTCTGCAGGGTCCACGGGATATACCACTGCAGCAGCAAATAACATACGCAGGCACCATGGCAAAGTGGAGTGCCGAGACGTATCATGTCTGCAACACTCAAAGGGTTAATGTAAGAGGCAACAATATCGAAGTGATTGCTGTGAAAATTCGGTCTTCTATAAAAAGTTTTATAACTGTTTCGGTATATAAACCTCCGAAAATAAATATGGTGGAGAAAGACTTGAGATACATTTTACGCTATCTGATTCTCTCTTTTATAATAGGTGGAGATCTGAATGCCAATCATGTGGTGTGTGGAGGAGACATTACAGACTAAAACGGCAAAGAGTTAATGAACACTCCTGATTACTTTAACCTTGTGTTACTTAATGATGGAACACATACCAAACTTTAATCAGTGCTATGGAACATACTGCAGAAATTTGCATTCTAACAAAAACAAAACAAAAAAAAAAACAAAAAACAAAAAAGTCTTCTGTTAGACAGCGTTCTCCTCCTTGGTGGAATACTGAATGTTCTAAAGCAGACTTCTTTGAGAAACTATCGTATGAATCCTAACTTGGATAATTACTTAGAAATGAGGAAAGTAACTGCACAGTTGGCTTAAATTCTGTTCCTCATTAAATAATTCATGCAGCATGAGAGATATTTGGTATAAAACAAAAGCTTTTAGAAATAGCCATATTCCGTGTCTTCTACCTATTTATACTGCATGGATAGACGAATTTATCAATATGATTGGACCGCCTACTTTCCCATGCCAGTTTCTCCCTCCTCCCACTGCAGAAGACTATCATTATAAGTTGCTTCATCCTTTCTCTAAAGAAGAACTCAGTGATGCTCTGAAATCATGAAGTGACAGCAGCCCTGGAATTGATTTAATTACTTATCCTATGCATGCTAATCTCCCTATGGAAGCAAAAGAATTATTTCTCTTCATTTTAATCAATAATGGATGCAACAAGATCTCATTGCTACATGGACAACATAAGTTATAATTTCAATCTTAAAAAGTGCAAAAGATCCAAATATGGCCCCCAGTTATCGTCCAATAGCATTGTCTTCATATGTTGTAAAAACTCTAGAATGAATGATTAAAAGGCAACTGGAATGGTGGCTTGAATAATAATCTGATGCCTCGCAGTCAATATGAATTTAGAAAAGGTAAAGGGACTATGGACAATCTGTTTACTCTTGCTATGGATATTTCATCAGATTTTCCATTGAAAAACACTGTCGTCGCCACCTTTCTTGATCATGTTCAGATACCAATTCTCTTGAACAAGTTAGCAGAACTTGGTATTCCGTTGAAGATGATTTATGATATCAGTACCTTGATTTCTCAAAGAAGATTATATATTCGATACAAAGGAAAAATGCTGGGACCTTTTCTTGTACCTCAAGGATTGGCACAGGGAGCAATTTTGAACCCACTGTTATATACTTTGTATACTCACGATCTTAAAAATGCAATTAATCTTCCCACAAAAATACTACAATATCCAGACGATATATGTATTTATTCATCAGCAGAGACATACATCAAGGCCAAAACTGAATTGCTCACTAACACAGAACATGTAGATGAATGGTTGTCTGCCAATGGATTGGATATCTCGAATGAGAAATCATGATAGTCCCTCTTTTTAAATCAAATGCTACAGACACAGAAGAACATGCCACATGTGGAAAATATACATTCCAAATTAAATCTCATGCTCGTTTTCTAGGTATGACCTTTGACTCATGGTTAACCTGGGCTTTTCACATACAGTCTATTGTTACTAAGTGCGAAAAAGGTATAAATTTACTTTGCTCTCTTACCCGGGTGTGGTAGGGTGCTCACCATTTTACTTACCATGTACCAAAGGATTATACGATGACGACTGGATTATGGCTGTATTATATACAACAAATGCATCTGAAATTCCCATCACCAAATTAGACACTCTACAACACAGAGCCCTGTCTTGGAGTGATGAGATCAACACGCACAAATACCCTTTTAGTGGAAGTGGAGGAGATGACCCAAAGTATTAGATGACAAATGTTGGCAGATAAATTTTATATTCAAGGCATGGCCTGCGTGGACAGTTCGATATATCGAAGTAGAGATTGTATCTATAGACTATAGGACGCCACATACAGCCACCTATCAGCTATAATACATGGATTTCTTTCATACGATCTATAAGTTGTTCATCAAAATTACCTCCTTTTGAACATGATCTTGATACAATCAACAATGAAATACCAGTATATTATTTTAACACGACCTACATGAAAAGTTGTAATGCTAATGATGGTTACAACATTATAATTGAAAATCAGTGGAATGACTTTTTTATTTATTTATACTGATGGTTCTAACATTCCCCAAGAAGAATTTATTGGGTGTGCCTTTCATTGCTGCCAGATACAGTTTTGTAAATCTTGCAGACTACCCAAATTGACATCTATATTTACAGCGGAGGGAGTAGCAATTTTGAAGTGCTAAAATTTATATCTTCCACAAAATGTCCTAAGATTTAAATCCTTTCTGACTCTCAAAGCATCTTGTATACAATACCGGAGATGTAGCAGAACAACAAATCAATGTGTACTGATTGTATTTGCTGAATGTAACCGTAATATTCAGAGGGGTCGCATAATTAAAATGTTGTGAGTGCCTTCTCATGCTTGAATTCGTGTCAGTGAAGAAGTACACTCAATAACAAGACAAGCAGAAAATATGGGTACTGTCCTGGATCTGCTATTTCCCAGTATGGACTTTCTTCGAGAAGTTAAGAGTCATGCAATAGATCAATGACAAGATTTGTGGAATATATCACAGCAAACGATACTACTCTATCCCTCAAACCAAAATTCCCTCAAACCCATGGTACACAAAAACTCAACTTAATCAGCGAGTAATCTCCACAATCATAAGAATAAGATTCAATGTTGCTTCTTTTCCTCTGCATCTACATAGAATAAAAATATATGATTCTCCAATTTGTGGGTGTGACCAAGCTGATGGAAATCACATCTTGTTCAAATGCCCTAAATATGACTGTGAGAGCATGGTATTTATGAAGAAATTGACGTCTATGGTATATCACTTTCCTCCATCAGCTCCTTATCTTTTATTCACCAAAGTGATTTGTAATTTCCTGAAAAATATCGGACTCAACTGTAATCCAGTGGTGAGAATATTATTATTCTTTCTGTTACTCCTATTTTTTGAGAACTTAGCTCTGTAATTTCGAGTTATCGATGGCTAAATCGAGTTAACTATCGGCATGCCAAAAGAAAAAAGCAAAAATTGTAATAGCGACATTAACACTTTCCATCACTGGACCATTACGTCACGTCAAGCTTTCTCGAGAAGAATGTTTTGACAGAATGGTCGTCTGCTAACATTGAGAGTTAACCCAGTTTCGTCATGTGTTTTTCATACTGTACTAGATTACATAGTTTACACGTAAATGTGTCTTATTAATTTTTATTTTATTATTATACTTTATTTTAGCAGTAAATTCGAAATGTATCATGACGTCTTAAATATTGTTCTCAAGTGAGTGTAATACTAAAAGCGAGGTCTGATATGTGAAACCGAAAAATGGTTTACGTTTTGCAATATTGTAATAGAAAAGTTAGAAACAAATTGTTTATTTGAATAACATTGTAATTTGAAGACACAATTTTCATTATATAACATTTTAAATTAAAACTTCCGTGCTAATCAAGGACAAAAATTCAGTTGTATACTACGGAATTAACAATGTCAGTGGACAAATCGTAATGGATAAAGTAAAAAGACCCTATTTATGAACTTATAAATATTGTTTTAAATGTTCATATTTTAATTTTTTCGCTTGAAAATAAATGTCAGTGTTTTGAAATGTTGTTCCACTTTCCAGTACCTTACAATACCAAGTTGACCAAAAACATACATTGTTAAATTTTCTTTGTCGGTCAGTAACATTTAGCGGTGTTGTTTCCTCAATTGCAGGATGAAACTACGACTTTCTACATAACAAATCGTCACTCATAAAGTCACTTTCAGCATTGGGTATTTGGATAAGGGAATTGACATGATGGACAGTGTGAATACAACATGACATGACAGTGCCATGATGTGACACTAATGTGACGGACAGTGTGAATTGGCTTACATGTTACTGATGGGCAAAGAAACCTTTACAATGAATGTTTTTTCCAACTTAGTGTGGTAAAGTGCTGGGAAGTGAAACAAAATTTCAAAACATCGACATCTATTTTCAAGCGAAAAAATAAACATACGATCACATCAAACAATATTTATAAGAGCATACATAAAGCCTGTTTATTTTATTCATTACGATTCAACCACTGAAATTGTTGATACCATCATACACAACTGCATTTTTGTCCTTCATTAGCAATGACTTCTTCATTTAAAATGTTATTTAATGAAAATTTTGTCATCAAATTACAATCTTATCAAATAAGCTATTTGGTTCAGTCTTTTCTTTTATAGTATTACCAAACATAAACTATTTTTCGGTTTCAGATGTCCAAACTCACTTGGTGTGTCTGGATTCAATTCCTGGCTGGAATCAGATAACTGTTTTCATGAAGAACTAGGTTCCTTGTAATGTCCAGTCTCGTGTCTGTGTGATTACCACAGTGTTGCTTTGTACTGAGTAACCAGCTTACTCCCAAAATTTTAGGATTATTATTGTAGAGTCACACGACATAATCACCATAGCGCAATATAGTAAACTGATAAAATTTGCCATATTTGGCTATTTTTACTGATGAAAAGATGGCTATATTTTGACATTTTGTTGGTAAAAAAGATGACGATATTTTGTTTAAAATTTGGCGAGACAGTAATGGAAAAACCTGACAACCTTGGTGGTAGTTCTGACTGTGGTGCAGCAGGATTCGGCAGAAGCAGCTAAAATGATAAGCGTATATGAATGAGAAAAACGTTGTAGTCCGTTAATTAGTTTCATCAAGAATTTGGTACTACAGCCACACAAATGAGCAGCAATAAAATAAGAACTCTTGAAGATTATTTCACAGTTACATCAAAGAAGGAAGCAGATGTGAGTGCGAATGCAGAAGCTCTATAAGGGAATAACATTCAAGTACAATTTCGTTGACTATGTTCACGACGATTATAAACCAGAAATCGGCGTTGGGGGATTCTGAAACTGTAAGTCATATGGATATTGCACTATTTAAGAATAAGTAAGTGACAGTGAAAAATTGGAAGCCCTGTTAAATTCATGGGTTCCAGATACTAACTTTCGTTTTCCTGTAGTTAAATGTGGAAGTCAGAACAGGAAATTTTGTTATACTTGGCTTTCTAAATATAAGTGGCTTGCATATTCAAAAATGGAGGACGGTGTTTTCTGTAAAGTTTGCCTATTATTTGCTGCAAAAGAAGTGGGAATCCCCGCCTCTCTACTAACAGGCGAACTTGTGACTGTAGCATTTAAAAATTGGAAGAATGCTATAGAGCGTTTTGACAGCCACGAATCGTTGCAGTACAGTAAAGAATCCGTGTTTCGCTCAAATGGTTTTTGCAAGGTTATGTCAGGGATAGCTGTAACTGTTGACAAGCTTATTGACCAAGCAAAAGCTAACCAAGCTACATAGAATCGTGATAAAATACCTGCTATCGTACCAGTGGTTCAGTCAGGATTTGGTTCTGGAAGGGGGGGGGCTCATTCTTTAAAAATAAAGCCCCCTGAATTTATTAATGGTAAAGGGTTCTTATCATTCACTATCAGAAATAAGAAGCACGTTAAAACGCTCTGTAGAATGTGAAGGGCCCTCCTCCCTCAGTGATTCACTGACTGCAGTGCACTTGGTGGAAAATCGAGGCAAACTTCGACTAGAGATCATATTTCCACAAATTTCCAAGTGGCAGCACGCAATTAGAAATAAACGGACTTCAGGAATTGCATGTCAGCATAACAACAATAGTTTTTCTTAACATACCTCCACATTACACAGTCGCAGAATCCACTTGGACAAACAGGACAGGCACGAAGAAAATACCTTGTTCTAAGTGCTGTATCTTCAATGTTCGAAGATTTTTCTAGTAATAAACAAGTACCAAAACAATACGAAAGTCGCCTAGATTCGTAGTAATGCAAGGACAGGACTACTAGCAAATCCACCCCCCCCGCAAATGAAAAGAATGAGATTAATCAGCAGCAACATGGAAATGGACAGTAAGTTTCGTTAAATGCAACATTTAGAAACCAACAAACAGCTAGCTAAATACGTCGACTTTGGGACATAATATTCAGTACGTGAAAGCAAAATTCAACAGTAACTCAGGATTTCGGTATGAGGTTGGTGAAGTAAAATATAATGCCTGCTGAAAATTCCAAAAATAATTATTTAATTTTCTTTTTACAGGGATGATATATACCAAATCAGAAGTTCACATTAAGCCTGGTTGCTGATGATCACAAATACAGGTTTAGATGTTGAGGACCTATGAGTTACAATTCGCTGATAACGATTGGTGTTATTCCTCTGTGGATATTGAGATTATCCAAACCATACAGTCTTTTTTCACTTATTGTATTTCTTAGTTATGCCTTAATCCGACAAAGAGTTGAAAATGGGCGTTCAGTAGTGCTTGTAGATACAGGCAGTGTGCAAAATATTATCAACAGCCTAAAGACATGAGGGAAGGCATGCTGTTCAAGCAATTTAGCGCTTCTATAGTATTCCTTGGGATTTGCTTTCCTTTGAAATGCCTGTGTGAAAGTTGAAACTCATCTTTAACAACTGCCATGTTGCAATGTCCAGATCATCCAGACAAAATGTAGCCAACTCAATGAATTGCTCTGCTTTCCTTTCCTCAGCAATTTCTGTGGGTAAAATGAAATGAAATTTTTCAGTATGGTTTAGTGCTAAATCTCTGATATATTATTAACGAAAGCATCCACGCACAGTACAAATATTGCACGCCTATAATACTCTTCTACGTTATTTGATGGTATCTTACAGCGATGAGTTTGCCTTGTCGATATCCTTGGTATACTGAGACTAAAGCCTAAATTTTCACTTTTGTTATGACTTCTTGAAATAGTTTTCCAAATTCAGTGTCTACATTATTTCTAATTGTACCAATATGTGCTATAACATTTTCAGCTTGATCGATAGCAAATGCAAGCGTTGGAAAATTTTGCTAAGGTAAACCGTGCAGCCAAGTAGTTTCTCAGCAGTCAACAAAGCTATTATGAAACCACTTTGTTTAATGGAACTGAGTAGAACGTAAGCGCCAGAAGTTGCTTCCTTCTCTTTCCAGGACTTCATGTTCTCATCCAGAGCACTGGTTACTGGTTCTAACAAATCAACCATGATTAATATAGCATCGTGCCTTCCTACCCACTTGGCGTGCTAGAGCTGTTTGAGGGTTCTCTTTTTTTTATTTTTTTTTTTTATCTATTGACTGGCTGCAACACCTGTTATACCTTCAGTTTGCTTTTCTAAGTCAAGTTGTCTCTTAGGATAGTCAACATATGTCTAAGTTTTTTCAACTTCTGCTAATTGGAAATGCCTAAGTTCAGGCGGTGGGATGCACAGTGACCATACAGAGCGGTTGGATATTTTTCTTTGATACAACTCTGCTTTCCTTTTAAGTTTCTGTTCATAGGATAAAGTGTCAGTCAAAATCAACAATGTATGAAATGGGCAAAGATCGAGTAAATCAGGATCACTAAATTATGTTGTGCCACGAGTTGGATCTATAGTTGTCCATATATGCATACATAAAAGCAAATTTGTCGACTAACGTGATGCATTGACCATAGATGTAATGTTATAGGGTGAAACTCGAACTATATAAATCCATCTTACGTTCCATGGTTTTACTTGGAATTTTGTCTACATGTATTCTATTGACTATCTTAATGATGAAGGCGTTCTGCCTAGGTATGGCTTTCTGTTTTCTATGCTGAAGAATACTTATATTCTAGGCTTCACTATGTTGAGAAAACAAAACATAATACAAATTTTTATTTCGGTAGATGTTATAGTGATTTGTGGTCTAAGTCATTTGTATTCATGATGATTAGGTCACATTCTTCGTTATATGAGGACCCATGAAGTGTCACTGAGTGTTACACACCCAATGCTGGAGTAGTATTGTAAAGGTTTTCACATTTATCTAACTTCAAAAGAATAACGTCAATTAGACACTGACGTATACCATATCAATGTTTATTAAAATGACCACTCACTAATTTAATACCAATATACTGCCCTAAATAATTCATTTTATAATTACTTTCATGTACCGATTATACCAGTGATAATCCCCTACACCCCCTTATATCATTTACCCTCTGGATCATAATGGTACTTTTGATTTATAATGAATTGTTTTAGAAAGTGGATCAAAAGAAGCACAGCAAACAAATACAACTTTTGCGATCCACACATTGATAACTGTAAATACAGGGGGCAGACAAAATAATATGTACACATAACATAGATAATGCTTATTTATTAGTAAGGAGTTGGCCCACCATTGACATCCGGATAACAGATCCTACAAGTGAACGAGGCGAAGTCCTGATACAAATATAATTATGTTTAATAGTTTGTTAACAATAATGACATAATAACAATATGGTGTGTCATTTTTACTTGACTTCCCCCATATGTAGGCTGGTCGTTCAGACACATCGTTAATACCATTGTGTCTTGATTCATATTGGCTCCAGGATAAGAAATAGTGCCTGTATTTCTGAACATGTCTTAAAGGACACACGCCACATGTATGTAAGCAAGACGAAGGCCGCCAGTGACCCCTTCAGTGCAGTCACACTGTATGTTCTACGAATATGCAAGAAGGCGCAAGAACTGAGAATAATGGGCATGTGCACTACATCAATATTGTTTGGATAAGCTGAAAGTTTGTGACAGGAGACATGCTAGGGTAGTCCATGCAGTTATAGAGACCACTGGGTTGAGACAGCAGTGTAGTACATATTACTACAGTGTAAGCAGAAGATCTGTGTCGAAATCATTGCACAAATGTTCAACTTTTTTCATTGATATCATACATTGCCCATTGGCAGCTAATAATTTAATAAATTCCTCTGTGTCTTTTATTAGCGTCTCAAGCTTCCCATCCATACTTTCAATACTACACGTATTGAATAAAAGGAGAGGCATTGAAAAATTGCCTTGGAAATTTGATAAGTATTTCACAGGGAACATTGGGGCAGATTTAAAGTATGTGTTGACAGACCGTGTAGCCGCATTATCTGTAAGGCTGTGTTAGCTAAGCGAATCAAAACGTCTGCCTAGTAAGTAGGAGGTCCCCGATTCGAATCCCAGCCACAGCACACATTTTAATTCAATGCCTCTTCTTATATGCAATACATTTGGTAGAAAGGGACAATGTATGTCTGAAGGAATTTAATTAATATAAGCATTTTCAGTACTAACCCTAAAATGGACAGGAGACCCAAGTGGATTTTGCTTTATATATATCTGTAGGAGTACACTACTTACGAGAGAGCCAGTTATGGTAGCTTTCAGTTAACGTTGCTAGAGTCCACTCTTGTACTATTGTTCCTCTATGTTCGCCAGTTGATTATTGGTGCGGGAAAAAAACGTGTTGTGGGTCTGACAGACCCAGCTCGTCCGCTTACGATAGCTTTTATTTGCTTCCATAAATTTATTGTTATATTGAGCATGAACAATAGAAGGCTGAAAATGGCTTGGCAGAGTCCACTAAGGCAGGAAGAAACTGAAAAACTGTTATTGGTAAGTGAAAATGACGATTCGAATATAGATCCTGATTTTCTTCTTGATAGTGATCACGACACAGAGAGTGCAATGAGTGATGAGCATCTGGACACAATTTTATTTCATCATAGTATGAACTAAATGTGTAATATGGTGTAATAATGTCTGTGATAATCCTAAATTCATAACGTATAATAATATGAACTTTGAAAAAAAAATCGATCTATGTGTTCAGGAAGATACGTAAAGAAAGAATAATAAGATTGCTAACTATTATTTTTGAAGAAATTTTGGTGCATTAAAATACTAATAAACAATAAAAGAAGTATTTTTGGTTGTTTTGTTGAAAGATAATTTTTTACTCATTTTAGAACGTAAATAAAGCGTTGCTATTTTTTTGTTTTTGCCCGTCCTTTTTAAGGCTAAGTTAGTGCCCCTGCCCATTCCCACAACTAACAACATTTTCCGTAACAGTCAGTGCATGGTGTGCGTCCACGTTGAATGCCTCACCGGCCATTTGCACCTTGATTATGTACATGTGGGGTGTGTTCTTTCAAACGTGTGCAGACGGACAGGGACCATTTCTTATCCTACAGCTATTATGAGTCACATACAGAGGAATTAAAGACCTGTCTCAAAGACCACACCACATACAGGGGGAGTCAGATTAAAAGACATACCGTTTTGCGTTTAGAATATTACTGGGTAATAAACCCTTACATTAAATTAAATTGTATCAGTACAGTACTTTGCCTCATTCATTTTTAGGGTCTGCTGTCATGACACCATAATTTTTAAATTAATGGAAGCCGCACATTTTTGCGTCATTTAGTATGTCATTTGAGACATATGCAAGGGTAAAATTCCAAAGAAGTAAGGAAAGATAAAAAAATTGAGATAAAAGTAAGATATTTGGTATAATTAATGGATTAGTGGATGAGGAAGAATAGACAACGATTAATGGAGCGATTCTTCAAAAATATTAATCAGTTTTCTTGTTAAAACTTACAAAATGTTAAGATTTAAAATAAAATTAATTATAGTAATCCACTGCAGAAAAATCTAAGATCAATTGTGAAAAAAAGTAATTCTCAGCAATCGTACCTATTGAAAGATATCACAAAAAAGTTTCTCATTCTGTAGCTTACTTCAACATATTCACCATGTGGTCATGTTACACTATCGACAGTATTTTTTACGTTTTGAATGTAAGTATAGTTCTTTGCAGTACATGCAGTAACACTGTTTGGAAGCTTCAAGGTTGTCAAACAATCTTTTATACAGTATCTTTGGTTCCCAGAGCTAAAGTTACTCCTTGCTTATCTTCTTATCACTGTGTTATTCTTTCTCATGTTTCTTTTGAAGTTATTTATAGGGGCTGCTACTGTTATTAATTATAAACAAACACATAAAATAAATTGATCAATTAGTATAAAAAATCACATAGAATAGAGCTAGAATGGAATCTATATAACAGTTATAATTTTACAGGGGATGAACAATAATTTAAAAGACGATAAATAATCTACAACTCTCATGAATGTTATTATACATCTCTTGACTAGTTGGATATTCCTCTTCTACGTTAATCGATACAGGTTCCAGATTATCTTTAAATACTTGCTTACTCTCATCACAAAACTATATTATAGCTTTACAGATTCTGACTGAAATTCCCTCCATAACTTGTTGTATCGCCCAATGGTGCCTAGCAAATCGATACTGCGAAGGCAGATCAAAAAGTAAGTTGTACTTCCATGTTATGGCCATTTATTCCTACACAAAGCAACATACAATGTAAGTTCACTTTTCCACATAGTCTCCAGGGACCGTAAACATTTCTTGGATTCTTTTCTATTCCAGATGCATAGAAATCTCCTCCAGCGTTTTTTTTTAATTTATTTTTTAACCATATAGATACAGTCACTTTTACCTCCTCATGGCTTCTAAATCGTCGTCCACTAAGATCCGTTTTGAGCTTACCTAAGAGATGAGAGTCTCATGGCGCTAATTCGGGTCTGTCTGGAGGATGTTGCATCATCTACCACTTGAATCGCTGCAGCAGTTCGCACGATTGGCGGACCTAGTGAGGTGTTGCGTTACCAAGCAACAAAATGACACTGGCTCTCAATTTACCCCGTCGCTTCTCTTTAATTGATTTGCGTAAACGGTTCAACATTTGGCCTCTAGAAATCGTATTGTTGCTCACACCTCCAATTTGGAGTAAAAATCCAGTTGAGACATCATTGATTTTAGCCTGATAGTCACACAAAACACAACTAACAACCACAGCAACCGTTCTACTAGACGTCTATGCAATTAATGTTCACTTTGCCCAAGACTGCGACACAGCCGGCCGCGGTGGCCGAGGGGACTGAGGCGCTCCAGTCACGGTCTGCATGGCCACTACGGTCAGGGGTTCGAATCCCCCCTCAGGCATGAATATTTGTGCCGTCCTAGTTTGTAAGTAGTTCATAAGTAGTTTGTAAGATTAGGCACTAATGATGCCATAGTTAAGTCCCATAAACTATACAAACATTTGAACATTTTGAACTGCGACACATAGTGGGCTCCTGCGGGTTGCTTGCTGTTGGAGATTCGAGTCCACCCTAGGGCATGTGTGTGTGTGTGTGTGTGTGTGTGTGTGTGTTTGTCCTTAGCATAAGTTAGTTTAAGTAGTATGTAAGCCTAGAAACTGATAACCGCAGCAGGTAAGTCCCTCATATTTACAAACATTTGAACATTTGGATCACGAACATATAAAGTTGACACATAGGTGTCAATACATGTTATTTTTCGGGGCGGTACTATAGAATATCCGTTCCTTGTGAAAAGTTTGAATGTGGGATATTTGTTAGGGGTGGAGTTACTAAGACGTGAGAACGCTGTAGTTGAGGGCGGGTGCCCACTGTGGACTATACAAACCGTTCAAATCCACTCACAAGACACAAAAAACATGATACCATATGCATAACAGTTCAGCAAAGCGCTATAAGACTTATTTAATAAGAAAACTGATGCTCGTAGGCGCGAATTTCTTTTTCAATGTTGCTGAGTGGAAAACGTGGTGTTGGCAACAATAGTAGGAACCCACGGCCTTCGTGGGGGCATTATAATGTTATGGGGAATCAACAATAATTCAGAAGACAGTAAATAAATGCAATACAAAATATTAATATAATAAACTACAACCTAGAACTGCAAGGAAACTTTTTATTTAATTAATTTCATAATTTCAGTAGCAAAGACTTCTTTTAATTAATAAAAAGGAAGAGAGAGACATAAGTACTGTGATAAAAAAAATGAATGTGACAGCCTTCAATTGTTTGAGCTGGCACCAACAGTGCAGACAGAAAGATTGGCTCTCTCTCGTTCAGGGCACGATAGGATGTATTTGCTTTCTTGTTATGACTATGTTATATTTTTATGTAGGGCACATTGTAGAATATGTTAAGCAATTTGTCTGTTTGGATGGATGTTTGAAAAATAATCCTGATTCATTTATCTAACCTCTTGATATACTTTTCGCATTTCTGCATTTTTGAAATGTATAATTTCATCCATTTTATTACCTCTAAACAGCGATCTCCATCTTGGCCTGGAACGATTATAATTATTGGAGATGCAATTTGTGCTAATACCGGTTCCATTTAGGGAATATAGAAATTTCTTTCACATTATTTCACACATCCCTGAGATCTGCTGATAAATTCTGTAGGGATTTGTGATTTTGATCTAGCCATGGCTAATGATCAATACATGGGTACTTTTCACTCCAACAGTTGGTTTCTTTCGCCATCGCCTCTTTTGAATTGTGATGCACTGCTTCATCATTAATTTACTTGTTCCAAAAGTTAAATGTTATTGCACTGGAACTTACTTTTAAATATTTTAAATGCAGCAACACCACATAGGAAATGTAATACATTAAGCATTAATTTATTTTGTGTACCGTTATGGTGAAATTTAGTTTCAATTTTAGCTTTTCAAAATTTAAATTATTTGTTTCATGGTACTAGTTAGCATTCACATATTCAGCATTTGGTTCTGATTTGACCATAGCTTTCCTCTGCATACAGAAGGTAGATATAACATTACATTACATTTACAGAAAGTTTCAACTCACTCTATTCCTAAATTACTTTCGTTATTTCATTTTTCCCCATCCCTTTGAATGTGACACATTTCAGAGAAAAGTGACATGCTATGTTACTCTACCCTGACACAGGGTATATCATTTTGGTCTGTAACACCTTCTTGATTCATTTGAGAAATGCTAACTATTGCATGTTTTAACTGTATCAAAAGATATCTTTTTCTTTTCCTAAGCTTGTAATTACCTTCAGTGCTATTGAATAAATGTAGATGAATTAAAGTAAAAAGTTGGAGGCTTACCTGCACGTTTTTCATTCACAGCTTTTCACCACCTTGTATATATGGAACAGATTGTCCATCAGCCTTTCTATGCAGCTTAGTGCCAGTGACGCCACTCCAGAACTTCTGTCCATAGCCTTATTGTATAATTTTACTCAAGTATGTGATTATGAGCCATGATGGAGTGGTCGAGCGTTCTAAGGCGCCTTGCTGTGGAACGTGCAGTTATTCGACGTCGGAGGTTCGAGTTCTGCCTCGGGCATGGCTGTTTATGTTGTCCTTAGTACAATTTACTTTAAGTTGGTATCAGTGGTTTTTAAGCCTAAGGTGTCATCACCAACGTAGTTAAGTCCCTTCGATTTACAAACATTTGAACTATTTTTTTGTCATTACAACCCAACTTCGCCTATATAGTTAAGGCAAAGAAAATCAAGTGATCCCTTCGGCGCAAATTCACACCGTGCTCAAACTCTTACAGCAAATGTTGAAATTAATGGGGATAATGGACAGGGGAATTACGTTAGTAGTGCATGGATAACTTGAAAGGAGTCATGCTAGAGCAACCCATACAGTTTGTGCTGAGAACTGCACCCGTATGGCATAGCGGATGGCGCAACTGCCTAGAAGGAATCTATACATGGGCCAATCCGGTAGGTGCAAGTTTTCGAGACATTGTGTGGGAACCCACAGGATGTTGCAGGCTCTCCAGTACACGTTAGCAGATGGTGAGTACTGAGGTCATGTTAACAATATTGCTTAGTGCACCATATTGCAGCCATTCCTAGAGGTGCTGTTTTTTGGTCGATCTAAACCTCCTCATGTACTCACTGATTCTAACATAGCGCCACTGTGACGTCTGAATGACCCAAAATGCATGACGGTTGGTCGACACGATCATCGGGCTTTATGCAATCTAATGTTGGGCCTCACTCAAACATATTTCTTTGGATATAGGCTGTGTAACTGTGAGGTGTCACGGGTGTCTCATACTGTACAGAATCGTCCTGCTTTACTGTCTGACTGACGGTGGGTGAGTGGTAGCAACAAACCAAAAACAGGGCAGTGATATCACGAATTGACTCCGATGAGCGCTCTACACATTACAGAGCGGTTTACATCATTTCATTTACTCACACATCGACGATTTTCACGTTTACCAAAATGGGACAGTGTTGGATCAGTTCTACTGGAACACGTTATCAGGTTGAAATTCACTCTTGTACAGAAGTCTGCATTGCAGTCATGTATTTGTTACAACTAGCATGTTTTGACTCTAATGAGTCATCATCACAACTGACAAACTAAAATTATGTTACAGTTTCATTTCTTTTATGTGTATAAACATTTATATCAAACATTCCCACACACCTTCTATGAATACTAATGTTTGATTCTTGAAGTAATTTAAAATCACCTCAATGTTCATATATGTCAAACATTTACTATTGTCCATCTTTGCATATTTATTTTGTGTTAAAGAGTCTTGGTGACATTTGTTATCTCTAATGCTACTAAGTGTCCAAGCAACCAGCACATAACCTTAGTGCACTGAATTCAGGACAGTAGTCGTCGATATTCCAGAGACTGTATCAAAATGTATTGAGACTTATATTGGCGTAATGGCCTCTTGACATTGCAACATTACTTTTCAACATTATATTGTAACAGTTAATGATGGAAATTATCTACACTTGTGATTTGTGTACCAAACAACAACTAAGAATTGTATTACCTGTTGACAATGTAATTCCTAAAAGGCGTATTTCTGCAACAAGATTATGGAATGTATTACAAAAAGAAAGAAATACTTTAAAGGAGATTTTTGTAAAATTAATGTGCAAGCTTTTTCTCCCCTTGTAAAGTATTTGAAACTACCAAATAAAAAAAATGTACTTGTTTTCACACTTCACATTATTGCTGCCAGTAACATAGAATTATTAGCAACATAAAACTGCAGAAAATCAAGCCAAAACATGTCACATTATTAAGAAAAGCCTGAAATGCCACAAGAGTCAAGAAAAAATTCACTGTCAGGGGTTACCAAAAAATTAATATCTCAAGTCTTTTAGATGCACATTGTTAAATGGCAATATGTAGCAGCATTGTGGATTATTCCAAGCGTTTTGAAATGGACCAACTCCAAAACTAATCATACAAGACTACTAATTTTTGCAACTGCAATGACAAGAATAAATTACAATAGAAGCTGATTTATCTGTAATAAATATGTCTTTATACAATCGAGAAAGTTGTGAATAAGATAGTGACTAATGTTCGTGCAGTACATTATTATAGTTTTTTTGTAGAGAATAAATATAAGGGAAGTGGGTAGTCAAAGTTGCTATTTCGTACTGCAGCAGTATAACCAACAATGCTGACATCTATTCATTATTTACATTAGCATTTCTTTTAATGTAAATCAATTGATATATCACTGTCAACAGTGTCACATCCTTGCCCCTACCTAGTAGTTATGTGCAGCAAATTTCGTCTCACTATATGCAACAATGAAATTACAGTGGAGGGAGTAAATGACAGTTATAATAAGTGCCTATTCAACCTAATAATAGAGTAGGACAGTTTACAACTCACCGCAAAGACGTGGCGACGAGCTGCGACTGGCATATACAAAAGACACACACATACAACACTTTCAGCTATTGGCCTTGGCCTTCTTCAGAAAAGAGAACACTCACCCAATCACACTGGCACAACACAGTCATACAACCGTGACCTCTGGCTGCCGCACTTCGAATCACGCTCTGTGACGAATCGAAGATGGGAGGGGAGGGGAGGGGAGAGGGGATAGGAAGGTTGCATCAGGGGGGTGGGGATGGGTTAGATGGGAATAACGAGATGCAGCTTAGGAATGGAGTGGGGGAGGCGGGTGAGGGGAAAAAATAAAATAAAGTAAAATAAATAAATATACAAAATGCATGCACACTGCAAGTATACAAGACTGCATGCACACACACGAGTGCGTGCAAGCACACACACACACACACACACACATATATGCGCGTGTGCGCGTGCACATGCTCTCTCTCTCTCTCTCACACACACACGATCGCACATTCACACACCACTAAAAATAGGTGAGGTTTGGGATAGAGAGGTAGGAACTGTAAGGTAAAAAAAAAAAAAACAATAGGGAAGTTATCGTAGGTTGAGACCTGGTTGATTTCGGGATCGGAGAATGTATTGTAGGGATAAATCCCATCTGTATAGTTCAGAAAAGCTGGTGGTCGATGGGAGGATCCAGATGGCCCGGGTTGTGAAGCAGCCATTGAAATCAAGCATGAACTTCAGTGCATGCTGTGCCACAGGGTGGTCCACCTTTGTTTTTGGCCACAGTTTGGCGGGGGCTATTCATCTTAATGGATAGCTGGTTCGTGGTCATGCCAATATAGAAAGCTGTACAGTGTTTGCAGCATAGTTGGTAAATTATGTGGCTGCTGTCACAGGTGGCCCGGCCTCTGATAGGGTAGGATAAGCCTGTGACAGGACTGGAATAGGAAGTGCTTGGTGGGTGGATTGGACAGGTCTTGGAGCGGGGTCTTCCACAAGGAAACGATCCCTGTGGCAGTGAGCTGGGTTTCGGGGTGGTATAGGATGTACTAGGATGATGTGGAGGTTGGGAGGGCAACGGAACACCACTTTATGACGGGTGGGAAGGATCTTGGGCAGGATGTCTCTCAGTTTTGGGCACGAGGATAGAAAATCAAAACCTTGGCGAAGGATGGAATTTAGTTTTTCAAGACCAGGGTAGTACTGGGTGACAAGGGGAGCGCTCATTTGTGGATGGTTACTGGTGTTAGGAGAAGGATTTGGGGTGTGTGAAGATATGGCATGGGAGATCTGTTTGCGGACTAGGTCTGTGGGGTAGTTTCTGTCTGTGAAGGCCTTTGTGAGACCTTCAGCATATTCAGAAAGGGAGTTTTTGTCACTGCAGATATGCCGTCCACGGGTGGCCAGGCTGTAAGGGAGGGATTTTTTGATGTGGAAGGGATGGCAACTGTCAAAGTGTAGGTACTGTTGGTGGTTGGTAGGTTTAATATGGACGGAAGTGTGGATGGAGGCATCAGTGAGGAGGAGGTTGACATCCAGGAATGTGGCATGGTAGGTTGAGGAAGACCAGGTGAAGTGGATGGGAGAGAAGGAATTGAGGTTCTGAAGAAAGGAGGATAGGGTGTCCTGGCCCTGAGTCCAGATCATGAAAATATCATCAATGAACCTGAACCAGGCCAGAGGTTTGAGGTTTTGGGATGCTAGGAAGGATTCCTCCAGACGGCCCATGAACAGGTTGGCATAGGAGGGTGCCATGTGGGTGCCCATGGCTGTGCCTTGGATTTGATGGTAAACTTTCCCCTCAAAGGAAAAGTGTTGTTAAGTAGGATGAAATGGGTGAGGGTTATGAGGAATGAGGTATCAGGCTTGAGTTCAGAGGGACGTTGGGAGAGGTAGTGTTCCAGAGTGGCAAGGCCATGGGCATGTGAGATGTTGGTGTATAGGGAGGTGGCATCCACTGTGACAAGTAAGGCTCCAGGAGGCAAAGGAGTGAGATTGGTGGAGAGTCGGCGAAGGAAGTGGTTGGTATCCTTGATGTGGGAAGATAGATTTTGGACAATTGGTTGGAGGTGTTGGTCAACTAGGGCTGAAATTCGTTCAGTAGCAGCACAGTAACCAGCCACATTAGGGCGTCCAGGATTATTAGGTTTATGGATTTTGGGGAGCATGTAGAAGGTGGGTGTGCGGGCTGCTGCTGGGGTGAGGAGGGAGATGGATTCAGGGGAGAGTTTCTAGGAGGGGCCATAGGATTTTAGTAGGGATTGGAGATCTTGCTGGACTTAGGGGATGGGGTCAATCCTGCACAACTTGTAGGTGGATGAGTCAGAGAGTTGGTGGAGCCCTTCTGCCAGGTAGTCACTGTGATCCATAACTACAGTGGTGGAACCTTTAGCTGCAGGGAGGATGATTATGTCAGGATTAGTTTTAAGGTTTTGGATGGCTCTTCTTTCTTCTGCTGAAAGGTTTGAGTTCTTGGGAAGGGACTTGGGAAAGGATGGTGAGGACAAGTTGGAGGTGAGAAACTCTTGGGGGGTAACCAGAGGGTGGTTAGGTGGGAGTGCAGGGGGATCTTTATTCGATGGTGGTATGAAGTGGGACAGGCAGGGTTCAATATTGGGATTAGGTAGGTTGCGGTCAGAGGGATTGGTGGCAATGTGGTGTTTCCATCGTAGGGTTTGGGAAAAGGAGAGTAGGTCCTTGACAAGACTAACATGATTAAACTGGGGTGTAGGACTAAAGGTAAGACCTTTGGATAAAACGGAAACTTCAGTGGGGTTTAGGTTTCTTGTGGATAGGTTGACCACAGTGTTCTGGGGTTGTTTGGTATTGGATGTTGTGGGGTGGTGGTAGGGAGTTTGGAGGGATGAGGTAGGTTCAAGAAGTCAGCTAAGCATGGTCTGGGAGCTATGAGGGGTTCATGAGGAGGAACACTGTGGGCCGGATAAGGATTGGATATGGATGCTCCAAGGCGGCAATATGATCTCAGCAGGCTTGACAGTTTGTGGAGGTGGTGTTCGGAATGCTCCTCCAGTTGCTGGAGAGCAAAGGATTCGATCTGGGAGATGGGACGTAAGTAGTTTTGGTTACACAATAGTAATATCTTATGGAGGGAGAGAAGGTAGCTAAGGGATATATAAGCCACGGAGAGGTGATTTTGTAAGACTAGGTTCGTGAGGTATAAGGATTGGTGGAATCTGAATAGGTGCAGGTCATTGTGGAAGGAGGGGTGGGATCCAGACGATGGAATTTTTAAGGTTAGACCGTTGGGAGGGATACCATGACTTAGGCAGCATTTTAGGAATAGGATGTGGGATGGGTTTTGGCCAGGGAAAGGGATACTTTCCTGAACTGGTACAGATAGAAGGAGCAGGGGTCCATTGGGACAGGGATGGTGCAGGGAAAGTGGAAAATGAGGAATGATGGGAGAGACAGTGGATTATTATGAGCCTAAGGCCTGGGAAGAGTTTCCTCAGCACGCAAAATAGGCGTAAGGCCTCAACCTATGATAACTTTCCTATTTTTTTTTGTACCCTACAGGTCCTACCCCTCTATCCCAAACCTCACCTATTTTTAGTGGTGTGTGAATGTGCGATTGTGTGTGTGTGTGTATGTGTGTGTGTGTGTGTGTGTGTGTGTGTGTGTGTGAGAGAGAGAGAGAGAGAGAGAGAGAGAGAGAGAGAGAGAGAGAGAGAGTGTGTGTGTGTGTGCATGTGTGCGCGCGTTTGCGTGCATGCAGTCTTGTGTACTTGCAGTGTGCACACATTTTGTATATCTATTTATTTTACTTTATTTTGTTTATTTTATTTTATTTTCTCCCCTCACCCGCCTCCCCCACTCCATTCCTAAGCTGCATCTCGTTATTTCCATCTAACCCATCCCCACCACCATGATGTAACCTTCCTATCCACTCTCCCCTCCCCTCCCTTCTCATCCCTGATTCGCCGCAGAGTGTGATTCGAAGTGCGGCAGCCGGAGGTGATGGTTGTATGACTGTGTTGTGTGCCTGTGTGATTGTGTGAGTGTTCTCTTTTCTGAAGAAGGCCATGGCCGATAGCTGAAAGTGTTGTATGTGTGTGTCTTTTGTATGTGCCTGTCGCAGCTCGTCGCCACGTCTTTGCGGTGAGTTGTAAACTGTCCTACTATATTATTAATTCCAACCTGGACTATCCTATTCAACTTAATATCTATAGCCATTGGTGTATTAAACACGAACACTTATTGTAACCTACTTTGCAAGTCTGTGTCCATCCTTGAATGGAAAACTGATCAGCATACAATACTCAAAATTCGCATAGTTTAAAAAAGTAATAAACTGTAAATAAAAGGTCCCAAACATTTCTCAATGAAAATTCAGTACAATATTGTATTACCTGTTATTTTAAGTAATACTTGTAATATCTTTCTTTCCCAGTGTTAATCAGTACAGTCTAATGAAGAAGAATATTATGAAAGTTTATCTCCAGTATATTTATTGACAGCATGTGCTTAAAATACAGATTTGGACAGTGGTTTCAACTTAAGTTTAGGTAAAACAAAATGCATGATTTGACATGAAGGATTTAAAAATATGTGTTATTCATATTATGTATCACAAAATTGCTTTGGAAATATAAGTCTTTTAATCTCTTCTTTCTTCTTAACAGCAGGAATATAATAAGATGTTCTGTGGGTGCATATAAATATAATACATCTCTTTGCAAAACCCAATGCATGTTTGAAAGCCGTAGAGAAAGACTTGACTTGTAACATGAATCAATGGAAAAGTGTTAAAGGAACAATGCTTGCATTTCTTGTAAAATACAAAATTTACACTGGATTCTTGAAAAAAAAATTAAAAATATAAAAATTGATGAAACTTTGTTTAAAAGCAGAATATATACATATCTGGGAATGTTTGAAAATACAATCAGAATACTGAAAAACACAGCATTGACAATAATAGTTTTGTTCATTTTCAGAATTTCAACACACAGAATCCATTTATATTTAACTACATGCTTATGACATATAACATTCATTTATAATAACAAATGAATATAACAATGCACAAATAATACTCATCTAATTTGAGATGCACAGTTAACTACATAAATTTATAGTAGTACAAGCCGCAATAAGTTCTATCAAATGAAGACAATAAACATCACTTGTCACTAAATCAGTCTTCATCTGCTTATCATGTTAGAGGTTACATAAATATATTACACATTCAGACAACAATTCTGTACCACATTGGTATGATGTGGTGTGCTGTAGACATACATAAATGTGACTTTTGAATACGACTATAAATCGAAACAGTGTAACACTGGTAACATCCACATGTTTAAAATGAATATATGAGATATTATGTTCAACACACAGTCTCAGAGTTTAGCTGGAAGGTTTTCTGGGAGAAGTGCATTGCACATTGGTGTCTCTGCTAAACATTGGCACCTGTTGCAAAATGGTAGCAAATATCTACATTAGAATATGACCTCACTTTCCTGAAAACTTTTGCAAATTGCTTGCCATAAAGCTTTGTTCAAGAGAAATACTTCAGCGTATTAGTATGTATCAATACTTTAAACTGATTCCTACTATAATACGTGAAGCTGGACTTTTTTCCATTAATATGATGCTTTGTCTTTCCCTGTGTATTTATTTCCTTCATAAATAGTTATGTAGTCACTAGAGACAGAAAACTGACAATTGTCAGTATGGCTAGTTGCTCTACTATGTAGAATTTTCCTGGATTTCACTATAGATTGGTTTAGAAAATGATAAACTTAAACGGGAAATCTCATAATAACAAACCAGTTTCATTCAAGAATAATCAAATGACGACGTGCAGAGTTTGTAATTGGCACTTTAAAATTCCTGAACCATTTTTAATGAATGTATACATTTAAGACTACTGTAAGTCTCATATTCAGTGGTAGTTGTTGATCATATTAACATCTTTTGGAGAAAACATTCACATTCTTGGTGCCCTTGTGAATGAAATCTATATGACAGTATCATGTATATGTCGTAACATGATATTAGTAGAAGATATATTTAATATAGGCAGTATAGGCAGTATTTGTGATACAGAAAACATAAAATTGTTTGCAGAACAGTATAGACAAGATGAATATTTGAATTAAGAAGAGATCTAAATTTCAATTAAATTGATTATGATTAATTTTCAGCTAAGTAAGTTGTAAAGTACAATGGAGTTTTGATTTTCATTAAATATCTTGAAGTAGGTGTTTGGCCTATATGACTACAAGCAATTCGAATTATCTTTAAGCTGAAAACATAAAAGAGAGTGATACTTTGATGTTTTGAAAAATTCAGAATATAGTTAGTTGTAAGAATACTCATAGATCGTAACTTTATAAGAACTGATTCTATGTAGAAATATTTCAATTGATTAACCTAATAATCTTAGTTAAGACACTAATAAAGGATTTGAAAAAAATAACTATATTAAGATAAACCTAAGAAGAACAGAGATTTTTGAAAGTTGCATTGGTGATTCTCAAACAAGCTGTTGGAATAAACATAGTATTATGTCTTTTATCGTGTGATGAAAACAGGTGAATAACAATAGAATATGCACAACACATTGGTCTCCAGAGTGAAGAATTTTTACTCTTTATCAGATGCTGATAAATATCACAATATATCAACAATCATCAAATTACTATTTTGCTCTTGATAACTGCTACTTTCAACAGCTACTAAATGGCAGTTTGTAAGGAATGTGAAGTGTTCTTGAGATGTGAATTGTGGTTATAAAATAATAATATATATTAGTTATATTTTCCTGGTTTGTGTTTCTCTGTGAGATTTTATAGATGCTAGGCAGCAAACAGAATTATGACGCAAATATAATAAATATGTTATTGTACATTTTCCAGTTTTCAGATTTAGGGAATTACTGTCAATGTCAACAATAAAGTAGGTAATGACTTTGAAAGAAATTGGTTTTTATTACTTAAAATACTAGAAAATAATTTGATAGTTTGATAGAGGAATACTTTTAATATGACAGAAAGTAAAAATTGCTGCACTGACTGTACACTGTTGTTGTAGGTAATGAAAAAATGAAGACACTTATTAGCCATAATGCTTTTTCAGTAGGAATATTGGCCCAAGTTGATAATTTTTAGAACTGTAATCTTTATAATTGCTTTTTATATTGTGAATTTCTGATTAACTGTAAATATTTTATTTTCACAATATCACTCTCTGAGCCATCCCAACAACAAGAGATCTGAGCAAATAACTATCAAATACATCAAAAAATCTGGCAGAAGAGAGTATGTCATTGACATTTGATAAGGTGAATGCAAATGTGTGTGACATCTACAATTTATGTCAAAATGGGTGGAACAATGAGGAGATCTACATGTAACATGCACATTCAACATAGCTTTCATTTAATGTGCAACAAACGAAATTATTTCTTTGAAAAAATTATAAATATTATAGTAAGTTAAAGTTGTGTATAGAATCAGAAGAAATAGTAATTTGCACATCCCTTAGGCTGTGGCTAAGCCATGTCTCTACTATATCCTTTCTTCCAGGAGTGCTAGTCCTGTTAGGTTTGCAGGAGAACTTCTGTGAGGTTTGGAAAGTAGGAGGTGAGGTACTGGCAGAATTTGAGTTGCGAGGATGGGTTGTGAGTCATGTCGTGATAGCTCTGTCAGTAGAGATATTGTCCGTGAAAGGCAAGAGTCCCAGGTTCGAATCCCGGTTCTGACATGCAATTTTAATCTGCCAGGAAGTTTCACATCAGCAGACACTCCGCTACAGAGTGAAAGTTTCATTAAAGTTATTATATGATTATCTGAACGTGATCTGTTCCTTGGTTTTAAAAATCTGCATTATATTCCTTTCAGAAATGTATACTGTATAAACAAAGAATGTAACATGTGGTCATAGGTTTGCAATACAGACAATGAAACACTTTCAATGTGTAAATATAAGTGGGAATTTAAATTAAAATCAATTGAGAGTAGAAAATATTAATTGTTGTCTACAGCAGGTTCTATACTTTGCTTTATGGCAAGATACAGACATGAATAAAACTACAAGTTTCATATTTTGGCCATTAGATTAGATTAGATTAGTTTTTCGTTCCATAGATCCAAGTTGAGGAGATCCTCATGGATGTAGAAAATGTTAAAAGATGATAATCCTCTGGGGCAATTTAGCTTTGAGAAAATTTTTGTATTAGAAGGGTCATATAATATGAAAGTAATCTATGATCGCTTTGCCACAATTCATTAAATATATAATTTCATATTATCACATTGTCTGCCATGTGATCACCAGCATTCACAACATAACTGCACGCATGACAATATATAGCCACTTGTGTTCACAGTAGAATCTTAAGGTGATACCATATGCCTGATGTAAAAGTAAAATATTTGTCTCTAAGCCTGCAGCAGTCAAGGTTTTAAATTCCTACTGTAATCATATTCGAAGCAAACTGTCCAGGGACAAACAATTTAGATAAGATAATATATTTGCTGGGAAAGATCTTTATTACTTTTCATTAACATTACCTTTTGTTGAAAAAGATAGCAGTGATGCAGTGCTATATTTATTAAAATTACTTTCCCAACTGTTTCAAATATTCGCCCCGCTCAACACAAATGTAATCATTTGAATTAATCAATTTTTTCTTTCAGTTTTTTTTCTATTTCATGAATGAATTTATTTTCGCTACTACAATAAATTTAAATGTATGACATATTTAATACTGTAATAAAGACATTTGTAAACAGCTAGAAAGTAACTTTTAACGAAAATTATTAATGTTAAACCCCCAGTGACCTTACTTCTTGCACTTAGTTATGAGATGTTACCTTAAACAGTATAACAAATACATAACAAGATAGTGAGCCATCAAAACTAAGTACTCTCATGTTTGTGTTTTATGATTCTTTGAACTATGATTGAGTAGGTATGGAAATAATGAATTTTTTAAGAAAATACAGTTTTTCTTAATCTGATACACCATATTCCACGATGCAAGAGCTGTCAGTTCCATTTGTGCAAGGCTCTGTCTTTCAGTAAAAGAGGTTATTCCCTGACTCACGTCTCTCATACCTGATGATGTATCCAGAATTATGTAAAACTACCAATGAGGTGCAGACCAATACAAATTTTTATTTAAATAAGATGGAGACATATTTTACAGATTTTCTGCACAAGATATTTTTCTCAATTAGGCACATTATCAAAATGTCATCCTCAGTTTGTGTAAAACTTTTCATGTTTTGTGTTGCATCATTCATCACATATAAGTTTAATTCCATAGCAAGAACATATTTTCAGTGGTTAAAAGTTCATAATTGGTATTTTAAATTTCATAAAAGCTGAAGGCGCCTCATTTTTATTCAAAGTGATGAGAAAATTTGAGTTCCTATAGAGGACGGTATCTAAGTCAATTTACCACAAGCACAATGTCTCGGTCAGGACAAACTCATTCTTTATGTGGTTAGTATCCATCACTAACCTCTTGGTGAAACAAAGCTGCTATTACAGATCAAACTTGTATAGAAGATACCTGATGGTCTATTCTACTTTGTTCTTCAGTTTGAAATCCAAGTTACCTTGTTATCCTCAGTAGGTTGGAGAGAACCATATCAAGTTCACAAATGAGAGATTACTGTTGGCAGATTCTAATGAAAATGAAGCCTTCTACATCAGATAGTCATCATTGTTCACTTGTATTTAACCTACATGACTGGGCAGTTCCTGTGTAATACTTGCGATGGAGTCTGAACTCGTCACTGAAATAAAACTAAACATTTCATTTTGATACTCACACAGTCATAATCGTCTGACATCCATGTAAAGTTGTAGTCACTGGGCCCAGTACCTTATCGATCAGTAAGATTTCATACCAGTTCTAATAGGTTTAGCACTCATGTCCGTAATGAAGTCCACAGCAGAAACGGTTTGGGTGTGGTAATTCATTTCTGTGTAAACTATAACATGAATTGACGTTGTTGCTATCCTTGAGTAATGATCAGAAGATATCAAATGGTATGCACATATCATTGCTTTCATGCTTCTCGGGTCTTTCATGATTAAAGATAATGACCCTGGAAATTCCCAAATTTTGTTCACATTACTACAGGGCACTGTGTTCGCCTCCAGAACGACACTATACCAAACCCAAATGTAAAGCAAAAGTAAGAGCTAGAAGCATTATCTCAAACATTTTCATTTTATTACATTTGTTTGTGGAGCAATCTTTAATTTCAGTTTTAACATAGCTGATCTGCTGCAAGACTCAGTGTTCATTTTTGAGAAATCTCATGGTTTATAGTCTAAAACTGCAGAAAAACAAGTAGGGGGATCCATAGGTTGAACTGAACCAAACTGGGCTTAACATTTGATGGTTGCAATTATAAGACTATTCAGGAGCTGCTTTGAAAAGTGAACTGGTGTATCTGATTTAATACCGATTTTCTCTTAAGGTGAAGCAGATAAAACTCCATAGGGATTGTTACTGGCTGGTATGCCTCTGAAAATTCTATAGCATATTTCCGCCTTTTGGTTGTGGATTATTCGACAAAATAACTCTTGCTGGGGTCTTGAAACCAAGTCACGGTGGTGTTATGCAGGGATGCACATGTCACCATTCCGATTTCTGAACGCAACAAAAATCCCCACTTCTTTCATCAGAATAGGTAACAACCGAAGAGATTTTCATGTCTTGTGTCTCATTGATACATGGCTCTCTCGTTTCCTACAGAATGACACTATTCAAATCACTAGCGAAGTATCCTTTCTTTGTCTTTAAGTAAAGTTACATATACTTCTGCTTTGAGTCAATGTGTCATAGAATTTTGAGTAATCATAGTGGAAGAAATACCACACACTGGATGTTGATCCATCAGTCACTGACCGTGTTGTGCCTTTTAGTGTAGAGACTACAGCAGAACCCGTCTTACCACTGGATTTCTCTGAAGGCTCAGTAACTCCATTTGGAGTACTTGTGAACATTGTAGTGATTTACATCCACGTAAGGAATGTCCAGTGTGTCTGCCTTCACTTGCAGCTTACTTTGGACCAGAGTGGAGGCGCAAGCCACGTGGGGCCTGCAGATCCTACTGGAGGCCCTCGAAGGCGGAGTCGTCGAGCGTGTGCAGCCAGTTGAAGATCATCATGTTGCGCTCGTACTTGGAGAGTGGCTTGCCGCGCTCGCGCTCCACGTCACGGATGGTGAGCGGCAGGTTGGTGGTGGCGCGCTGCTTGACGACGCGCAGCACGGCGGCGTTGGTGCTGGCGCCGGGCACGGTGAGGTGCTGCTGGACCGCCGGCTGCGACCCCGTGGCGGCCGCCGGCTGGTGCGACGCCAGGGCCTCCTGTGCCGCAGTGGCGCCCTCAGCAGACGCCTGCGCCTGGGCCTGTGCCTGCGCCGCTGCCGCCGTCGCCGGCGTCACCTCGAGCCGGTCCAGGTTGAACTCACTCTGCGACAGCCGCTCCAGCGCCTTGTACGTCGTCAGCAACCGCCGCCGGATGTAGTTCTGTCGCACCTGTACAGAGAGGGTGGTTTCAAAGTATTAACTCGGAAGGTCAGTACATACGAGAGGTGTACAATTGAAAAGGTACAAAACGACACAGTAAGTATAACTGACATCTTTATTCAATGTAATCACTAGAGACTTGAGAAAAATTATCCAACTGTTTAACAAGCTGAAGAATTCCCTGTTCCCAAAGTTCTTTTGGTTGTGACAGGAATATGTACTCTACTGTGTCCTTCAGTTTGTGGTCCTACTTGACACGCTTCTCTCTGAGATGTTTTTTATCGGACTGTTTTTTATCTGGACTGTAGGGCGGATGCTCAACCTGCTCCCAGCTGAACTTGGCCAGTACCACAGAGTAACATATACAGAGAAGAAACCCCACCCCAACACCACTGTCCTACACTGTCCTAGTAATACCCTAAGATGCTAGCAGGTGTCAGACGGTCCCCTGGCTTAGTACAGGTAGACGACACTGGATGCGCTTCTGAGGCTGCCTCTCTCACATAGAGGGGAGGCTGAGGGGAGAGCTCGTGCCACCTGCCATGAGGCCACAGATGTGTCCGGCATTTGAGGGGAAGTGGTGGTGGGTACAGCTGCTACCTGCCGCCGGTCTGGCCAGTTTTAAAGGGCTGCTTTTGACCTCGGTGCCATCATGAGACATCTTACACAACTGATGGATATCTTGCCTCCCTGCACTCCTGCGTGTGTGACCGGGCCCTTACAGAGGTTTCCTGTCTGTATATTTTTATCTACTTTGTGTGACCTTGGAGATGTGTGGACGCACGTTATCGTGGAGCAGATTCACTCCCACCATGAGCAGCAGCCCAGGCCGTTAGCTCTTGAAGGACTTTCATAGACTAAGAGTGCCTCACAACACACGTCACTGTTAATGGTTTTTCCGTGCTCGAGGAATTCGGACGTCAAAAAGATGGTGAGGGTCACCTTGCCTGCTGAAGGACCAGCCTTGAATTTTTTAAGTTGAGGTGGCGGCGTATGCTTCTCGTCCCTAGATGTCACACTTCATAATCCCAAAGTGGAATATTCATATTTAAATCGGGTTAGATGGTAAGACCCTTCATACCTATTCATTTCAACGTCACTCATACGAGGGTCACTCCAAAAGAAATATACACTATTTTTAAATACAGTTTTTATCCTACATGTTTGAAAATTCTACAGTGTGTAGATACATCCTTTAGGAACAATATTTTCATTTCTCCACATAATTCTTATCCCTCTCAACTGCCTTACGCCTTCTTGGAACCAGCACCCGTATACCCGCACGGTAAAATTTTGGAGCAACACGTTGGAGCCACTGTTTGGCAGCGTGCACAAGGGAGTCATCATCTTCATACCTTGTTCCACGAAGTGAGTCTTCCAGTTACCCAAAGAGATGATAGTCACATGGAGCCAGGTCAGGATTGTAAGGCGGATTTTTCAGTGTAGACCATCCGAGTTTTGTGATCACTTCCATGTGTTTTTTTTTTTTTTTTTTTTTTTTTTTTTTTTTTTTTTTTTTTTTTTTTACTGACATGAGCCTGTGCATTGTCGTGCAACATCAAAACATCCTGCTTTTGTTGATGTGGTCGGACACGACTGAGTCGAGATTGTTCTTCAGTGTCGTCACATATGCATAATAATTTATGGTGGTTCCGCGTGGCATGATGTCCACAAGCAACAGTCCTTCGGAATCGAAAAACAGCGCAGCCATAACTTTTCCAGCAGAAGGAGTGGTTTTGAATTTTTTCCCTTGGGTGAATTACGATGATGCCACTCGATTGATTACCTCTTCGTCTCTGGTGAAAAATGATGGAGCCATGTTTCATCACCTATCACAATTCTTGCAAGAAATTCATCTCCATCATTCACATACGGTTCCAAAAGTTCGCTGCATACCGTTTTTCGTGTTTCTTTGTGAATCACTGTCAACATCCTGGGAACCCACCTGGCTCAAATCTTTTTAACGCCAACACTTTCAGCAGTTAGATGTTCGATAGTGTGTGCCTAAACGTATTATTCGTTTGTATAATAACACAAAAAGTAATGGAAAAATACAATATGGAAACTATTGTTGCTGTATAAAATGTATAAGTGATTTAAGATGTAGACTAGCCACTCCGTGTTTTCCCTATATTTTAGCTGCATATCTGTAGCTAAGCTTTGAGAAGATAATGTGATGGAGATATCCTCTCTTAACGTTGTTGCTGCAAGTAGGTGCGAATATAAAACATCGGCAGAAACATTTCGAGTTTCACGTCAATGTAGTGCGTGACGAATCGCACCTGGGCAAAAGAGTTAATGACAATAAATCACATTTTTAAGAAGTTTCGTTAGCTTTTTTTAGATAAATATCTTTAAAAACAGCAGCAGCCTTTGCGTGGGACAGGATAGCGGCTGTGTTTGGCGCGAACCACATACATGGTAATAAGATGTGTATGCCAGACCCGTGCGCATGTTCGGTGACCTGCGGGCAGACGAGCTGTCTCCTGGCGAACGACGTGCCGTCCATCAGCTGCAGGCGACACGGACACGTGACACGTGATCACTGTCCTTGCCACGTGCGAGAACACCTACCACAGCAAAGGCGGACACAGTCACGTTACCCGAGATAACATCTGCAGCAGTCGAGTAGCCGGCTGCAAAGTTGTAGCTGTCTCCGTCTTCTGCTTTGGAGTCCGTGACGAAAAACGGGCGTATATTAATGAGGCGTCTCTCACGTTGCGTTTGGGTGGCAACGAAAATATATCTTCGCGCGTAGCAGTGTAAGAGCAACCTAGCAATATGTCAAAGCAGTCAAAACCCCGGCGTTGTCCGGTTATTTATCCTCTGTTAGTCCACCTTCTCCTCCCTCCTCTCTCTCTGTCCATCACTAACTTTTCTCTGCCCACCTTCCCACCCTCTCCGTCCATTCTCTCATTCCCTGCCTCTTCCTTCAAGTCGACCTCCCTCTATGGATCTATCCGTCAACTCAGCTCAGTTCTACCCCCCCCCCCCTCTCACTCGGCGGTCACCACCCGTCACTCTCCCTGTCCAATCACTGTCCCTGTTCATCTCCTCCCAGCTCCCGACCCTCTATCTCTTCCCTTCTCCTGTCCATCACCTCCACCGCCCTCCCTCTGGCAAATTCCTCCTTCACCCTCGCTATCTCTATGTTCGTCTCCTCTCCCCCTTCATGCCATCTTCTCTGTTGAACTACCTCTTCAACTTTCTCTGAGCTCTGTCCTCCTTCATTACTCTCTGTCCACCTGATCCTCCCCAATTTACGAAAAAATATATACATCTTCCAACTCTCATGGCTATTTGTCAAATGGTGTCGAAGTCTACTGCAAGGTTTCCTACACCTTTCACCAAACACTGACTTGTGGAAAAAAAGAAAACATTCTCCATGTAAGAATATAAACAACCTCTGACAATAAATGTCGCTGAATAATCCTGTAATCTATATCTATAAATGTGAATGTCTGTTCGGTGTACGTTTATCACGTCTGAACCACAAGACACAAAGAGCTAGAAATTTGTACAGTTGCTAATGTCTACCCGGGGAAGGCTTTAGGCACGGTTTTATGGCGATCGGGTAACTATTTATCTATACTGTACATATATTAATGCGAATGTCTGTACGGTGTACCCTTATCGCGTCCGAACGACAAGACGCAGAGACTTAAATGTTTGTACAGTTACTAATTTATACCTGAGGAAGGCTTTAGGCACGGTTTTATAGCGTTCTGATAGATATTTATTAATTTGAAGAATATAACGCGAAATGCGGAACAATAATTACTCTTTGAAAATTGTATTTACTCTTTGAAAATGGTTTTGTTGGTTGCATTGTTGTTTGATAATGATAAAATGGTGGAGTATATTGGGTTGGAAAGTTATCGGTGTATATAAAATTCTACGTGTGTATGTGTTAATATTTCGCTCTGCAGCGAAAACTACAGAACGCAAGCGAATGGTCTGTGTGTAATTGATGTCCGAAGTCTCGCGTTGTACACCATAGCACTTCCATGCCGATAAGCTATAAGGGGGTGGAAGATATGGTGGTTGAAAGTCGTCAAATTATAAAAAAATTCGGACTGAAGGCCAGCGATGACGTTTGCGACTCTATAGCAAGGAGGTTACATACAGCGAAACGTGATGCCACAGACCATATCTTTGGTCTATGCGTGCTACAATATCTTCAGCTCTTTCTCTGTAAGGATAAGCATACGAATAAGGAAATATAATAATAATTAAATAGCACACTAGTGAAAGATAGCTTATCTATCATAATCAACCAAAACGCGAGCGGAGCCGCGGGTTTAAGCTAGTATTAACGTTAATGAACGTCCTCGGAAATAGTCACCTCCCATAACTATTCACCACTGAGCACGGCGATGGATGTCCTGTAAACATTGCACGAAGTCTTCCTTAGAGATGGTGTTCAAAAGCTTTGTCACGTATCATTGCAGGTCAGGAATATGGTAAAATACCTTTCCTTTAAACACGAATTTGTGTCGAAGGAATAGGAAGCAGTCTGGAGGACTAAGATTTGACGAGTATGATCGATGTTAAAGTTAGAGCACAACCTTTTTATTTATTTAATTATTTTTATTTTTGCAAGGGGGCGTTTGACGATATTGGTGTTTGTGTGTGTTGGCGAGCTTTGTGATGACGAAATCACCAGGAACCTTGTTCCTGCCAAAACATGGAGTGGTGCAATTTGAACACCCACCATGATCTCAATGGTTCAGACTTCTTCCTACTTCCTCGACTCAAACTCGCTTTGAAACGAAAGAGATTTTACGATGTTGATGACATCCAGCGAAGCGTGACGAGGCTTTGGAACGCCATCCCAAAAGAGGACGCAGAGCGAAGTTTCCAGAACATATATTGCAGAGCTCAGCGGTACATGGTTATGTGATGCGACTAATTCGAAAGGCAGTGAGGAAACTGTAGTTCATGGTTAATCTACATTAATGTTACAGGATTATTCACCGAACTTTATTGTCAGAGGTTGTAGATATCCCAACTTTCATAGTGATTTGTCAAACGTTACCTCCGTCATGTGTGCTTACGAAAGGTAGCCTATGTGATAATGCAAGATATAAGCTTACGTCATTCCATATTTTAACCAAATTCGTCCTACATCAGTGTAAGTAGTATACACTAACTGAAAACCGATGTCATGCTGGTATTTAATCATTTCAATATTATATTACGCCATCTCCTCTTCCATCTCCTCCTCACTGATTCTCTCCTCCGCCATACTCTATGTGTCTATTTGCCCCCCCTCCCCCCCTTCTCTCTGTCCATCTCCCCCTTTATGGTACGACTTTCCAGCAGCCGCGATGGTGTGGCCGTAACTTGAGACGTAAATCGCATGTCAAACTTGTTTCCTTTTTTTGTTTCTAGTAGTGGGAATGCACACTCAGGGTGAAACGCGACTACTTTCTGATACGACGATGATTGTTAGGGGCTTACTATTGTCTTTTTCCCTCCTCGATAAAGAATTTTCCACGCCTTATCTTTATCGCGTTTCCCGAAATTCCGTTGTGTATCATTTTTAAACTTTTAAATTACGGGGAAGTGTAGTTGCCACACAGTTCACCAATTCCGCGAGGGAGCTTTCAACGGCATTTCCACTATTTTGATAACTTTATGCTAGCTGTTAGTGATAAACCGAAGTGTTTCTGTTCTACTAAGTACCTGAAAGGGACATTGTGCGAGCGCAGCAGAAAGAACAGAATAGCTGCCTCACACAAACTGCCGAACAAGGAAAAAAAAACTAATGAATTTGTAGCAGAACAGTCTGGCGTATGGCAAATGTTGAAATCGATGGAAACAAAAACGAGTAAAATCGAAAGGCATCGAGAGTATGCATGAAGACAGAATAAGTTACTCTCGTAAGCAGGAAGGACGCTCATGTAGAGCACGTGCCTGACCCCACAACGGCCGGACAGGGGGGGGGGGGGGAGAGACAGCGTAAATGTAGGCCAGGAAGCAGGACTTTCTAAAGTGGGCAATAAGACGACCGGAAACCGATACGACGAAAGTTCTAAACTTTTACACCATCTCGAAAGTTCGGGTCAATTCTCAGCTGTTTCCAATGCCAAAAAGAATAGAAAAAAGAAATCATATCATCTTATCAATCGTTTACCTTGAAAGGGGACATTTTAATTATTGAAGCAGAAGAAGAGGAATAGATCTAAACGACATAATATGAAAGAAATGCACTGATTTTCAGTAGGACGTGGAAGTTAAAGGAGTATCCCAGGAACAGCAAAATGAACAAAATTTCACAATTACGTACACCGCCAAGTAGCTATGGAAAAGGAATATTAAAACAGCATTGACTATAACACAAACTACATAAAAACCTTTCTTGAAACGCATAATTACACCAACATCAAAATAATTTTTCAAGAGAAAACAGCGCAAAAAATTATAATCATCTAATAATAGCCCTAAAAACCAAACAAAATTTTAGATGGGTAAAGACTTTAGAACAACGAACAGTTTGCATTCTTCCACCCATATGGTGATGGTGTTTGCTATTAGATAGTCAATGCGATAATCTTAAAAAAAGGAAAAGCTGAATAAAATATGTCTAACGACAAATAATCATTGCCGAACTAGTAACGTCATATATACTCAAAAGTACAAGTTTGTAGGCAAAAAAAAAAAAAAGTAAATTTAAAAAAATATAAAAAAAAAACTTAACAGCCCCCCCCCCCCCCCCCCCAGCGACATCAAAGAGGAAGACGAAAAATTAAGGGAATCGTTAGACATAAAACTGAAATTAAGACACATTTCTAGACATTACTTTTTCTGAAGAATAAGTCAGAGTGACTGTTTCACGTAAGTATGTATTTGATCCATATCCCAGTTTCAAAAATATTTATTTTAATGTACCACCTAACTTTCGCTTTACTGTATTAACATAATTTAAATACCACTGTTTTTCAACCTTATCGAATACGCGACCCCTTTACAAATACAAATATTATCGACCCCATCCCACTTCTCAGGATCCGTAACAAAACTATGTTATCTCAAAGGAAACAAATTTAATCTTCTTTCTTTAGCTTCAGCTTTCTTTGAAATTGCTGGTGTATTTTCGGAATGGAACACAATTTCCTATATTTATACGATTTCCGACAGAAAAATGTGTTAACGAGTGTCTCTCATTTTTGGCGAGACTTAGAAGCGAATTATACTCATTAAGAAAAGGTATCACTACATGGAAAATTATTAAAAAGTAGATTTTTTTTTCGAATTTTCCAGAATTACGGATTGTATTATGTTCTTTTACCTATCTGTAGGTTCCTGAAAACAGTTTTCAGACTTCGTGTTTATTCATCATTAACACACTGTATTGTAAAACAACCTATGAAACTCTGTGATTGTAACAATAAATTAATTTCACTTAGACATACGTTTTTGTATTACTGATCCTCTGGTTATTTTCTGGTGCAAGTACTCCCTCCTGTGACGGCGACTTCCCAAGCAAGACTTTGCAAACCCCCTGGGGGCCGCGACCCACAGATTGAAAAACACTGTTGTATACAAATATGTTGTCACCCAATTGCAACAAAAAGAGAATATTTTCAGAAACTAAGAACAATTTTAATTTACTGATTTTAATGGGCATTGTTACCAATTAAATCAAATTAGAGAATTCATTGTTTCCCTCCCTTATTCGGTATTAAGTTAATGAGATGAGCAAGCTGCAGCAATGTACGAATTCCAGTCTTTACAGACTGAGAACTGTAGATGAACACACTCATGGAAGTAAGTGAATGTTCAGGAATAGTTATAATGGAAGACAGAAAGTATTTACAAATGTCTGCGACTATGGTGAATTTAATTTGTTTTAAACTGTCTGTATACCTCACACTTCAATTTGCGAAATGGATAACAAGTTCCGGCAGACGGACATTATCAGATCAAAAATTAAAAATAAAATCAATCCAGCTAAATAATACATGATCATAACGACTATGCGCGTATAGTCGGTAACAGCTTCGTTCTAATTTATTGTTGAGTATTTGTAAAAACTTGGCCGTGATCTAAAAGCTCGGGTGAATGTATTAAAGAGTCAGAATGAATATCCTCGACAGAAAATTATTAATAGTACAGCATAAAATCCACATGTAAAACGCCATTACAATGAATAACATAATAATTAAGGGCCAAACTACTCTCACACTGATGCATGCCTGTATTCGCCGTGGCTTACTGTGCACTGGATCATCAATGGAATGTTTGTCAGATTGTCCAAGCGTAGATCTCTCAGACTGGTTGGTGGATCTTCTCGTCGAAAAGAAACCATTTTCAATGTATCCCATACATTGAGTAGAAGGAGAGGCTTTGAATGAAAATTTCTGCCACGACCGGTAATCGAACCTGGAACCTACTACTTACTAGGCAGAACTTTACCCTCTCAGCTGTCATAACTGCGCAGACCGTCCTGAAGCAGTCGCGTTACCTATAAGGTCACGATAGCTGATGGGGTAAAGAGCATTCCTAGTAAGCACAGGTGTCCCGTGTTCGAATCGCAGCTGTAGTAGAAATTTTAATTAAACGCCTTTCCTTCTATTCCATATCTTTGATGTCATGACGGAATATGTGTATTAGGAAATTGATTTATTGTTTGATATTTATATCCCAGACATGTTTGATAGTGATTATGTCATGACGCAATATTTGTATTAGGAAATTGATTTATTGTTTGATATTTATATCCCAGACGTGTTCGGTAGTGATTATGTCTGGAGAACATGCTGGCCATTCTAATCATGCGTCGTCATTATCATGAAGGAATACATTCACAAGATGTGCAAGATGAGCGCGAGGATTATCGTCCATTAAGACGAATTCCTTATCGTAATACTGCCGATATGATTGCATTATACCTGTACAGTATAGCCATTTGATTGTCTTCTGCAACAACCAGTGGCGTATGGAGGCAGCACATAATGCCATCCAAAAACATTAGAAAACCAGCGTTCTGGTGTCTGGTTCCTTCTGGTGGACGATAATGCTCGTCACCACAGAGCACTGGTGAACAACAAGCTCGAAGTTGAGGAAACTGAATGAATGGAGTGATCTGCTTGTTCACTGGGCTTAAACCCAAATTGAGCAAGTCTGGGATGCACTTGACGGACTCTCTGCAGCCAGACCAGCACCTCCCAGAACGGCTGCACAGCTGGATACTGAACTAATGGAAAAATGGCCAAATATCCCTCACGAGCTAGGTGATAACCTCAAACTGTCCTTGCCACGCAGGTGTGTAGTTATATTGTAAGTAAACGACATGGGAATCTCAAGTAAAGAGACAGAAAAATATCGTAGTATACCACACAAAAATTACAACTGTAAACGATATCTGAATAAAATATGTTACCTTATGTCCATTGTGTATATCTCACCTGACTCCCTAAGTGGTTTGAGTAGTGTACAATCAACATCAGCTGAAGAGTTACTTCCTGGTGATATAACGAGAACTATTCGGCCATCTTATGCACTATGTCGCAATGTCACTGCTCATGTGCGGTTGTTTAGTTATGTGTGTGGGTTGAGTGTCATCCATGGTAACATCAGTAAGAGATGACCGTTATCTCTGTTTAACAGCCTGCCGCGACAGAAGGCTAAATGCAACTCAGCTGCGACGCACCCTGCAGGTAGTAAAAGGATGCGGAATATCAACAGTCCGAAATCGCCTTCGGTAATGTCGCCTGTAAGCACGGAGGCCTGTGGTGTGTGTGCATTCAAATCACGACACCGCTTAGCCCGCAGAAACTGGCCGGAGAAACATCGGGATTGGAGTCGTAATGAATAGTGCCGTGCTCTGTTCACAGATGAGTCAAGATTTTTTCAACCGGACAATCGTTGTTCCTCATTTCGAGAGAACGTAGAACAATCCTGATTATGTTGAGGAAGCGTCACCATATCATGATGTGGTCAGAAGTGACTATTAGTGGACATGCGGACCTCTATGTCGTTCAGAATGGCGCGTTGAGAGCTCAGGGGTATGGAGACCTTTCGACCTTTTGTTGTGCCCTACGCTGGTGCAATAGGAAATGGGAATTGAATGAAATGAGTGGCCAGCTTGTTGATAGTAATTTAGCATGCACTTGGGTGGCGCATTGCAACCAGAGCAGCAAATTCTTCGATGGTTGCAGAGCAGGATATTGCACTCTTGGAAGAATGGCCAAATAACCCTCAAGAGCTGATTGATAACCTCATGTTCATACCACGTAGGTGTGCAACTGTACTGGCCGTCGAGGTGATCACACACCATATTAGAGGGTAACGAGAATGACTTTTTCACTATTGTGGTAACCACATGGTGCCTCGCGTTAAGTGAATGCCATGTAAACCTCAATTAAAAAGTTGAGATACAAAATATAGTACTATAACACACATAGATTACAACGGCAACCTATATCTGAATCAAATACGGTATCATGTGTATATTATGTATGATACCTCACCTGATTCCCTGTTTTGAGCAGTGTACAATCAACACCAGTTCCTTATGGAATAACGGGAACTTTTTGGCCGTCTTATGCTCTACGTCGCAATGCCACTGCTCATGCGCAGCTGTTTACTTATGTCAGTGGGATGTGTGACAAAAAATGTTCAAATGTTTGTATAGCTTATGGGACTTAACTACGGGGTTATCAGTCCCTAAACTTACAAACTACTTAAAAACTAGCTAATCCTAAGGACGGCACAAATATCGATGCCCGAGGGGGGATTCGAACCCCGACCGTAGAGGCCGTGCAGACCGTGACTGGAGCGCCTCAGTCCCCTCGGCCACCGCGGCCGGCGATGTGTGACATCTATGGACAATGTAGGGAAGTGTACTGTTGATGCAATATATAATTCAGCGTCAGCACGAACTGCTATATTGCAACAACACATAGAGAGCCTCTTTGACATTGCCGAGGCGTGTAACAGCGGTTATAGCCAGCTATGGCGGCCAGACTTTTTACTGATTTCATCATCTTTCTCGCTTCACATGGTGCTCTCTTTTAAAACATGCAATCTTTGCACAGCAAACAAATAAATTTGGCTGTGTTATAATCTTGTTCAGATGACTGGAAGTTCATCTCTTTGGTGCTGGATCATTATAGTGGCGCCACGCCCACCTTCCCGCTCCCCCCCCCCCTCCCCTACTCGGGGCGTTGATGTTTGCACCCCCCCCCCCCAATCTGTTAGATATATTTTCGTTAAAAGGTTGCAGAATGTCTTACCTCGGCTTGTTTGCGCTTGCTTCAACTCGAGCTCAGGTGTCGGTCTACCAAGTTTCTTTATTTCACACTTTTGTTTCAAGCTTAAAGCTTAATAATTTGTTTCTAAGAAGATAACGATGTTCAATTTCTTTGCATACCCAAAGGCTGCTCTCGCCCACATCCTTTCAAACAGTGAAGTATTTGTTACAACGAAGGGTATACCTGTCATTTACCCTCAAAATCGCGACACATTTGCAAAAACGTCCAAAGATATGTGGCAAGTACAAAAGTCATTGTTATTCCCGTATCTGTTAAACAGAATATTGGGATTAAAAATTGCTGGCTGTTGGTCTTGAACCCACTACCATCGACGGCGCAGCGCAATGCCGCTAACCACATAGCTAATCGTGTTAGGTGGAGGGTAGTGACTTCCTTATTATTCATGATCGGAACTTCTGTAGGCATTTACAGTTGATCCGTCTTTAATTTATAGTTATATTTTACCAAATATGACGTGTTTTTGATGGATCGTCAATGCGCCTAAAACAAATATGAAGGGCGGATGTTGCCTTCATGGAAGATTTGCGCATGCGCAAGGCTAGGTGCGCAGTAGGGATGGGCTAAACTGCGATTTTTCGATATCAGTGATTTCTGTGACTGCTCCTTTTATATATCTGTGATTCCTAGTTGCGATTTGTCACTGTTTACAGTCGCACTGTACAAATCCTCGACATGTATCCCTCCGCACTCAAACTGCGATTTCGGTGACTCTGAATGCTACTTTTGCGATTTCTGCTACTGATATTGCTACATTGCTACTTCTGCGATTTCTGCTACTGATATTGCTACTTCTGCTATTTCTGCTACTTCCATGATATCTGCTACTTCCGTGACTTATGCGATGTGTGTGGCAAATGCAATATATATATATATATATATATATATATATATATATATATATATATATATATATATATATATATATATATATATCATCCATAAAAGATCCTCTTCCTACATGTAAATATATACAGAAAAAAGAATATTGATGTTCAATTTACGTGTAATGTTGGGATTATTTACACATCGACAAATGTCAATTAGTCTTATAAAAGCTATTTCAGTGTTTGGTGTGTAATGTATAGTTAAAAGTGAGGTAATTCGTAAGTAATGTGTAACCGAAATCGGCAAGTAGGCTTATAGTCTACCTTAACAGAAACATTTGGTAGATTAGGCACACAGCAACTATAACAGTGCAACGAAAGTGCTATGTTCTTGCCTGTAGAATGAATGAATAGATTTTTTAAACATTGTGTGATATAAGTCACTTACCAATTTGAAAGAGATAAGTAAATGTGAAATACAACGTGAGTGACTTCTGAAAATTCCATTTTCTCTTTAAAACCTTTCGGTATCACTACATATTCTGCCAAATAACTATAGATAAGAGCTTGCGTTATACTTTACTAATCGACGTGCTGACCTAGTGTGCTCATGTTGGCAACTAAAGCTTCATTTTATAAGAATTTTTAACTTACTGACTGTACAGGGTTACACACAAGAAATCTTACAACCACAGATTAAGAATAACATTAATTATTTATTTTATGATAAACAAAATATTATTTCAATCATTCTGTATGATTTAGATTTCTAGGATCATTCATCGGTCGTTGCCAACATAAGCACACTATGCCACCACTGCAGTAAACAAAAGTTTTAATAATACTAAAGGATCCGATACCACCCATCTGTTTCACTCATGTCATCACAGGACGGAATGTACGAAAAGGAAAGAGACGGTAAACAACATTCCTAAACCTAAAACAAATGTGATAAAATAAAACTTTTCATTACGCGAAAAACTTGTTTATTTTCAAGTGTAATATTTTTATAGAGTCCTCGAAGATACAAGTTTACTCCTATATAGCAGTACTTAACACAGTCCACAATGAAAATGGAGTTGGCCTACTGTTAAACATTTCGTAAAATTACCTGTACTTAGTTGACCACTTGATATCACACCCTTGGAATTTTTATTTTATGTACGATGTATAACGCAAACAAAAATATTCGTCGAAACCAGATTTGCAATGTAACATACGTATTCTGAATTCCCATAATAGTTGTAGGTTCTATGACGAAAAATTATTTTAAACAGGGATCAAGTCCGTAAGACAATATTTATTTGGCATTCACATTTGTTGTCTTTACCAACTATAATTTAAAAACATATATGCCAGGCTTTGCTTCACAACATGTAACTGCTGCCGCCAGGTAAAATAGTTCCACTAAGTGTAAACATTTTCACAAAGAAAATTATCTTCTTGCTCATTAATTCGACAACATCCCTAAACAACACACGAGTGAAAGTACGACAGTTGGTCAACAAGTAGCATAAGGCGGAATATTAAATGATATTCTCAGTTGCTACTTGCGACTCTTAATCGCGACCAACGAGCTTGAATTTAATAGAGTGGCGATAGGTCCGCCATGTTTGAGGCAAATTGAACTGCCGTCCGCCATGTTATTTAGGGTACCGGCTGACAGCTGCTATACCATACCCACTAGACAATTTTACTTATTTACCCGGCTTTATGTTTTAAATGAAGATTGACTATTGAGTACAGATGTGCATGAAGTTCCGTTGGTGTGTCCAGACTTTATCAAAGCTGCGAATTGATGAGCCAGATAGGGAATTTTCTTAAAATGCGGTAATGAAATATCACGAATCTGTCAGTAATACACTTCCAGTTCGAAGTATAACAGTTCAAATGTTCAAATGTCTGTAAATCTATCGGACCAAACTGCGTGGTCATCAGTCCGTAGCTTACAAACTACTTAAACCCAGGTAAGCTAACCTACGGACAAACACACACACCCATGACCCAGGGAGGACTCCAACCTCCACGGCGAGCAACCGCGCGCTCCGCAGCGAGGTGCTTTAGACTAAAGCTATACACAGCTTTAGCGTTAGACAGCTCGGCTACTCCACCGCGGCAGAGGCAAAACAAATGGTGTTCTTTCTCGAAATATTTGTCGTTTTAACATCTCGATTTGTGTATTTAAATGCTGAACACACTTTAGACATATTGCGGAAGCAAATATTGTACAGAAAATGTACACTAAATACAATATACACTGAATACAGCACTTCACTTTCAACAACAACATACGATGGATAAACTGTCAAGTGTACTGACCACCGCCAATATGGCGGCCGAGTTTCCGCAGGTTGCCGCAAAGAGCGCTGTAACTCGTGTGTCAGCCACTCTATGAAATTCTAGCTCGTTGATCGCGACTTTTCACTGAAATCGCAGTTTGGACCAGTGAGGACGTTCGAGCTCACTGGTTTGAGCCGATGGCGTTCGACCAACACATACACAAAAAGCCACACATACACGAGGCAGACAGCGGGAAGCTAGAAGTACCAATTTCGGCCAACAGATGGCAGCCGGCAAAGTCTAAACTGCGCCTCTTAGTAGCTACCTGCGACTCTTAAACGCGATTTGTCACTGAAATCGCAGGTAGACTCTATAGCCTGCCCAATGCAAAGATATTAGTACAAACTTCGACCAACAGATGGCAGAGTGCAAAATGCTTCTTGCTACTCTTAGTTGCGACTTGCTACTTTTAGTGCTGCTGCGCTTCTAAACTGCGACTGAAATCGCAGTCAGAATCCGTAAAGTTGCGACTGTGAATACTGCTACTTTCAAATCACTGTGACTCTTAACAGATACGCGATTTTCGACCCATCCCTAGTGCGCAGTATCTCCATTGCCTTTGCTTCGGGACTGTTCGCGCATAACCGCCAAAGCACGAGTAGCCAGGAGCTGGCATCTCTACCAGCTCCAACGCCAATGTTAAAAGCGGCGTTTCCCCTCGCCCCTCCCTGCCGCGAGAGCGCCATTATGCTGCCTCCAGGGTAGAGCTCCTAAATACCCAGGCTAAATCGTCTGCCGTGATATCTCCAACATGGTTGGAATCGCGCTGCACTAACAATGTAGAGGCGCATGCCCTGCCATCTTTCTCAAACGATTTCACAAAAACTAATTGCTAGAAATATTTAATTTTTCCGCTACTTAAATCCTTATATGTCATCATTGTGACGAAATGCTCATCATTTTGTTAACAGTCATAGTTAATAAGACATTGGCTTCGAAATAAGAGACTGAGCTACGTTAGGAAAAGTTTGCAGTAAAAAATAGAGGCTGCTATGATATTCCGTTTGGTGCATGTTGCACCATATGTTGCTGCGGATGAAACTTTCCTAATTGGATTGAATTTTATTTTCAACTTTGGAGGAGATCTTTACCTTTCACTCATACCGCTAAACTTCATTTTATTGGGCGCACTCATTTCCGATGGCGATAAGGCCAGAATGAATATTTGCGTATCTCATACACGGTTAGAGTTATCAAAGTGATATTTTGACGAATGATAACGTGCAAAGAGGGGGAGTATTTTGCCACATGGTTACTACGCAAAACTTCATAAACTGTCTCGTTATTCAACGAAATATATAGTTGTAGAATGAAAAAGATTAAAGTTAGTGATTTGTTATTCGATTTGCAGATATTCCTTCGTCAATCACAAATGTTTATTTCTTTGCTTTTTGTCCAATGTGTTTCAGAGCCACTATTCCGTTTCCAAAATCTTATAGGAGTTACATTTCCTTTAGTTTCACGCCTAGCAGTAACAGAACGGAAGTTACTAGATCTAATGAGGATTTTATGTGACAATACTTGAAAATGACATATAGCAAGGATCTCTTCACTAGCTAACGAACTGACTAGTTCTCATTTCCTCACATAATAAAGCAAGCTGTATTGAGATATTTAGAATATCTTTTTCATATAACTGAAAAATTTAAATTGAATATTGGGACACAGCAGTTTTGTAGTTTGCAACTATTAAATTTAATGGGTTAAAAGAAGTCAGTACCAGTATCTTCAAGTATTGACGTTATACAGTAACAACCTGTGCCTAATTATTAGGGGCTCTAATACGGAAGACGTGTTACTACTAGATGGGCTGCGCATGCGCATTGTTACGCTGTAGCCACTGACGCCTATATTAAACGGCCGCGCTACGACTCGTATACAGGAATTAGCGAACATCGAGTTGTAGTGGCGAGACTGAATGTCGAAATGCCCAAATGCACCAAACATAAATGAAAAATATATCTATTCAATAAAGCAGATAAAAATTCGCTTCACGCTTTCCTTAGTGATAGTCTCCAGTCTTTCAAAACTAAAAATGCGAGTGTAGATCAGTTGTCCACTCCCATGAACCACAGACATTGCCGAGGTGGGGTGGCTTGCGTGCCTCAACGATACAGATAGCCGTACCGTAGGTACAACCACAGCGGAGGGGTATCTGTGGAGAGGCCAGACAAACGTGTGGTTCCTGAAGAGGGGCAGCAGCCTTTTCAGTAGTTACAGGGGCAACAGTCTGGATGATTGACTGAGCTGGCCTTGTAACATCAGCTAATGTGGCTTTGCCACACAGCTACTGCGAACGGCTGAAAGCAAGGGGAAACTACAGCCGTTACCTTTCCCGAGGACATGCAGCTCTACTGTATGAACATATGATGATGGCATCCTCTCGGGTAAAATATTCCGGAGGTAAAATAGTCCCCCATTCGGATCTCCGGGCGGGGACTACCCAGGAGGATGTGATCATCAGGAAAGACAATACTGGCATTCTACGGGTCGGAGCGTGGAATGTTAGATCCCTTAATCGAGTAGGAAAATTAGAAAATTTAAAAAGGGAAATGGATAGGTTGAAGTTAGATATAGTGGGGATTAGTGAAGTTCGGTGGCAGGATGAACAGGATTTCTGGTCAGGTGAGTACAGGATTATAAATACAAAATCAATTGGGGGTATCACAGGAGTAGGATTGATAATGAATAAGAAAATAGGAATGCGGGTAAACTACTATGACCAGCACAGTGATCGCATTATCATTGTCAAGATAGATACGAAGCCAACACCGACAACAGTAGTACAGGTTTATATGCCAACTAGCTCTGCCGATGATGAGGAAATCGAAGAAATATATGAGGAGCTAAAGGAAATTATTCAGACAATTAAGGGAGAGGAAAACTTAATTGTTATGGGAGACTGGAATTCGGTAGTGGGACAAGGAAGGGAAGGGAAGATAGTAGGTGAATATGGTCTGGGCAAAAGGAATGAAAGAGGAAGCCGCCTGGTAGAATTTTGCACGGAACATAATTTAGTTATAACAAACACCTGGTTCAAGAATCACAAAAGAAGGTTGTATACGTGGAAGAGACCAGGAGACACCGGGAGATACCAGATAGATTTTATAATGGTAAGACATAGATTTCGGAACCAGGTTTTACAGTGTAAGACATACCCAGGGGCAGATATAGACTCTGACCATAACTTGTTGGTTATGAACTGTAGGCTGAAACTAAAGAAACTACAAAAAGGTAGGAAAATAAGGAGATGGGACCTGGATAAATTGAAGGAACCTGAGGTTCTTAAGAATTTCAGAGGGAGCTTTAGGCAACAATTGACAGAAACAAGGGAAAATAAAACAGTAGAGGAGGAATGGGTAAAATTGAGAGATGAAATAGTGACAGTAGCAGAGGACAAAATAGGTAGGAAGGCAAGACCTACAAAAAATCCTTGGATATCACAGGAGATACTAAATTTAATCGATGAAAGGAGAAAATATAAAAATGCAGTTAATGAAACAGGCAAAATGGAGTACAGACGACTAAGAAATGAGATTGACAGGAAGTGCAAAATGGCTAAGCAGGAGTGGCTAGAAGGCAAATGCAAGGATGTAGAGGAATGTATAAATAGGGGAAAAATAGATGCAGCCTACAGGAAAATAAAAGAAACATTTGGAGATAAGAAAAACAGCTCTATGAATATCAAGGACATGGATGGAAAACCAGTTCTCAGCAAAGAAGGGAAAGCTGAAAGGTGGAAAGAGTATATAGAGGGGCTCTACAAAGGAAATGAACTTCGAGACAATATTGTAGGAAGGGAAGAGGATGTAGATGAAGATGAAATAGGAGATACTGTACTGAGAGAAGAATTTGACAGAGCCCTGAAAGACCTAAGTCGAAACAAGGCCCCTGGAGTAGATGATATTCCCTCAGAGCTACTGAAGTCTCTGGGAGAACCAGCCATGACAAACCTGTTTCACCTGGTGTGTAAGATGTATGAGACAGGCGAAGTACCCTCAGACTTTAAGAAAAATGTTATAATCCCCATTCCAAAGAAAGCAGGTGCAGACAGGTGTGAAAACTACAGAACCATCAGTTTAATAAGTCATGGTTGCAAAATATTAACACGAATTATATACAGAAGGATGGAAAAACTGGTAGAAGCCGACCTCGGGGAAGATCAGTTTGGGTTCAGGAGAAATGTAGGAACTCGGGAGGCAATACTCACTTTACGGCTTATCCTAGAAGATAGATTAAGAAAAGGCAAACCTACATTTCTAGCTTTTGTAGATTTGGAGAAGGCTTTTGACAATGTTGATTGGAATAAACTCTTTCAAGTTCTGAAGCAAGCAGGAGTAAAATATAGGGAGCGCAAGGTTATTTACAACTTGTACAAAAACCAGACAGCGGTTGTCAGAGTTGAAGGGCATGAAAGGGATGCAGTGGTTGGAAAGGGAGTAAGACAGGGTTGTAGCCTTTCTCCAATGTTATTCAATTTGTACATTGAGCAAGCTATAAAGGAAAGCAAGGAGAAATTTGGTGAAGGAATAAAAGTTCAGGGGGAACAATTAAAAACATTGCGTTTTGCTGACGACATAGTAGTCCTGTCAGATACAGCAAAGGACCTGGAAGAGCAATTGAACGGAATGGACAGTGTGCTGAAAGGTGCATATAAGATGAAGATTAACAAGAGCAAAACTAGGGTAATGGAGTGCAGTGTAAGAAAATCAGGTGATGCTGAAGGAATTAGATTAGGTAACGAAGCAATAAAGGAGGTAGATGAGTTTTGTTACTTGGGCAGTAAAATAACAAATGATGGTCGCAGTACAGAGGATATAAAATGCAGAATGGCAATGGGTAGAAAAGCGTTCTTGAAAAAGAGAAATTTGTTAACATCGAATATTGATTTAAGCCTAAGGAAGTCCTTTCTGAGGGCATTTGTATGGAGTGTTGCCTTGTATGGGAGTGAGACATGGACGATGAACAGTGCGGACAGGAAGAGGATTGAGGCTTTTGAAATATGGTGCTACAGAAGAATGCTGAAGATTAGGTGGGTGGATCGCGTAACTAATGAGGAGGTACTGAACAGAATTGGGGAGAAAAGAAATTTCTGGCATACCTTGACTAAAAGAAGGGATAGATTGGTGGGACACATTCTTAGACATCAAGGAATTGTGAATTTAGCATTAGAGGGAAGTGTGTGGGGTAAAAACCGCAGAGGAAGACCAAGAGATGGATACAGTAAGCAGATTCAGACAGATGTAGGTTGCCGTTCTTATGTGGAGATGAAGAGGCTTGCTCAGGATAGGGTATTGTGGAGAGCTGCATCAAACCAGTCTCCGGACTGAAGACCACAACAACAACAACAGATCAGTTGTGGCTTACTTTCAAAGACATAATATCAGTAGCAATCGAGAGATTTATACCAAATAAATTAATAAAAGAGGGGGCTGACCCCCCGTGGTACACAAAACAGGTCAGATCACTGTTGCAGAAACAAAGAAAAACGCATACTAAATTTAAGAAGACACAGAATCCACAAGACTGGCAATCTTTTACTGAAACTCGCAACCTAGCGCGGACTTTAATGCGAGAAGCCTATAGTAGTTACCACAACGAAATCCGGTCTCGTAATCTTGCAGAAAATTCAAAGAAATTCTGGTCATATGTGAAGTACACTAGCGGCAAAACACAAATAATACCTTCACTACGCGATAGCGATGGTAATACTACCGATGACAGTACTGCTAAGGCAGAATTACTAAGCACAGCTTCCCGAAATTCTTTCACCGAAGAAGACGAATTGAACACTCCAGTATTCAATCCAAGAACAGCTGCCAGCATGCGGAACTTAGATGTTCCTGCAGTAGTAAAACAACTTAAGTCACTAAACAAAAATAAATCTTCCGGGCCAGATTGTATACCAACTAGATTCCTCTCAGAGTATGCTGATGCAATAGCTCCGTACTTAGCTATAATTTACACCCGATCACTCAGCGAAAGATCCGTACCAAAAGACTGGAAAGTTGCCCAAGTTACTCCAATATTCAAGAAAGGCAATAGGAGTGATCCCAAAATTACAGGCCTATATCATTGACGTCGATTTGCAGTAGGATTTTTGCACATATATTTTGTTCGAATATTATGAACTAACTCGAAGAGAACGACCTATTAACCAGTAGTCAACACGGATTCAGAAAGTATCACTCTTGCGAAACACAGCTTGCCCTTTATTCACATGAAGTGTTAAGTGCCATCGACAAGGGATCTCAAATTGATCCCATATTTCTGGATTTCAGGAAGGCTTTTGACACTGTACCCCACAAGCGCCTTCTTATGAAATTGCGTGCTTATGGAATATCTCCCCAATTGTGCGATTGGATTCAAGATTTCCTATCAGAAAGAAGACAGTTCGTTGTAATTGACGGTAAGTCATCGAGTAAAACAGAAGTGATATCTGGCGTTCCACAGGGGAAGCGTTATAGGTCCCCTACTCTTCCTCGTGTTTATAAACGATTTAGGAGACAATCTGAATAGCTCCCTTAGACTGTTCGCGGATGATGCTGTCGTTTATCGGTTAGCAAAGTCAACTGAGGTTCAAAAGCAACTGCAAACCGATGTAGACAAAATTTCTGCATGGTGTGAAAATTGGCAATTGACACTAAATAAAGAAAAGTGTGAAGTAATACACATGACCACTAAAAGAAATCCGCTGAACTTTAATTACGCGATAAATCAGTCAAACCTTAAGGTCGTAGATTCTACCAAATACCTAGGAGTTACAATTACGAACAAATTTGACTGGAGAGAACACATAGAAAATATTGTGGGGAAGGCGAACCACAGGTTACGTTTCATCAGCAGAACGCTTCGAAGATGCACCAGCTCCACAAAAGAGACTGCGTACATCACACTTGTGCGTCCTCTCCTGGAGTACTGCTGCCCCTTGTGGGACCCTCACCAAGTGGGACTGACGGAGGACATTGAGAAGGTTCAGAGAAGGGCAGCTCGTTTTGTTTTATCACGTTACGGGGGGGAAAGCGTCACGGAAATGTTGCAAGAATTGGAGTGGAAATCATAAAAAAAAAAAAAAAAAAAAAAAAAAAAAAAAAAGACGTTACACATTGCGGCGTGATCTGTTTGCGAAGTTTCAATCACCGACTTTTAGTTCTGAATGTGAAAATATTTTGCTAGCACCCACCTACTTAGGGAGATATGACCATCCCAATAAAATAAGAGAAATCAGATCGAAAACGGATCGATTTAGGTGTTCTTTCTTCCCGCGCGCTATTAGAGAATGTAACGGTAGAGAAAAGGTATGAAATTGGTTAATAAACCCTCTGCCAGGCACTTGGACGTGATTTGCAGAGTATCTATGTAGATGTAGATGTATACGTGCTGTCTCCGCGACGTAAAACGTTTCTCGTGCGATAAAAATATTTTGAATGTGCATATAAAATGATCTAAAAGACGAACGAAACGATGAATGCTAGTTTAAAAACACTTTTTATTTTATTTATTTACCTTTTTTCACGATGAGCTTTTTTCCGGGGTTCAGTGAACCAGTGAACACGAAGCCGCCACTGCTATAGGAATGAAATAAATCGCAATTTGCGATGTAATCGCTTCACTGTGTCAGGTTTAGATGGAGTACCAAACTGTGGCCCATGAAGATTTGTGCCCGGCCGTGATTCGAACCCGGGATCTCCTGCTTACTAGGCAGACACGTTGACCACTCCGCCATCGAGGACACAGTGACCAGCCCGACTGCAGAGGACTCTTCCCTGCACGTCTCCCGCCACACACAAATCTCTTACTATACGCGTCTCTTGGTCTCCCTCTGCGATTTTTACCCCACACACTTCCCTCCAATGCTAAATTTACGATTCCTTGATGTCTAAGAATGTGTCCTACCAAGCGATCCCTTCTTTTTGTCAGGGTGTGCCAAAAATTCCTTTTCTCACCAATTCTGTTCAGTACCTCTTCATTAGTTACGCGATCTACCCACTTAATCTTCAGCATTCTTCTGTAGCACCACATTTCAAAAGCCTCTATTCTCTTCCTGTCCGCAGTGCTTATCGTCCATGTTTCACTCCCGTACAAATCAACACTCCACAAAAATGCCTTCAGAAAAGACTTCCATACCCTTCAATTAATATTCGATGTTAGCAAATTTCTCTTTTTCAAAAATGCTTTTCTTCCCATTACCATTCTGCATTTTATATCCTCTGTACTGCGACCATCGCATGTTTTTTTACTACCCAAGTAACAAAACTCATCTACCACCTTCATTGTTTCCTTACCTAATCTAATTCCTTCAGCATCGCCTGACTTTCTAAGACCGCATTCCATTATTTTTGTTTTGCTCTTGTTAATGTTCATTTTATACGCTCTCTTCAACACACTATCCATTCCATTCAACTGCTCTTCCAGGTCCTTTGCTGTCTCTGACAGAATTACAATGTCATCAGCAAAACGCAATGTTTTTATTTCTTCCCCCTGAACTTTAATCCCTATTCCAAATTTTTCCTTGCTTGCCTTCACCGCCTGCTCGATGTACAAATTAAATAGCACCGGAGAAAGGCTACAACCCTGTCTTACTCCTTTCCCAACTGATGCTTCCCTTTCATGCCCTTCGAGTCTAATAACTGCGGTCTGGCTTTTGTACAAGTTGTAAATAACTCTCCTTTCCCTGTATTTTACCCCTGCTGACTTCAGAATTTGAATTAGTGTATTCCAGTCAACATTGTCAAATGCTTTCTCCAAATCTACAAAAGCTAAAAATGTGGGTTTGCCTTTCCTTAATCTATCTTCTAAGATAAGACGTAAAGTGAGTATTGCCTCCCGGGTTCCTATGTTCCTCCTGAATCCAAACTGATCTTCTCCGAGGTCAGCTTCTACCAGCTTTTCCATTTTCCTGTAGATTATTCGAACCCTGAATTAAAATCCGAAATTTTGTAGTTCCAGCTTCAAAATTGTCTAAATAGCTACGTATTTAAAGAAAAATAAAATCCATCCCCTATTTCACCCCATTACTGACGGTATATCGAAAAATCGCTTCTTAAATGATGCCTACAGAGTAAGATCAATACCCTCCACAATTTTCAAGTTTCTATCTTCATTGGTTTGGGCTGGGCGATGATGAGTCAGTCAGTCAGTCAATCGGGACACTTCCTTTTATATATAGAGAAGAGAAGATAATTGCACTGCTATAGGATAGGGATGGCGGTTATTGCTGAAACAACCGGTTTTAGATTATACCGGTTCTTTTCATCTCCAGTTTAACCGCACTGTAAAAATTGCTCAAGATAACCGGTTTTTTAAATAACCGGTTTTCGGTTTTTTATTGCTATTATTTCCAGTAGAGTTCGACCGAAACATATTTTTCGGCCGAAAAAGAAACCGTAATCGAATTTTCGGTTCTTCTAGTTTCAGCCGAAACCGAAACTTACGAGATTTAGTTAAAATTTACGTAAATTTACGTTATACGACAAATCACTAGTCTTCCCACATTTTGCAAGATCCCTTCCCAATACTACGCCTTCTTGAGTGTGTGTAAGCCTAGCCAGAAGTCCGTAGAAGACGATATACGAAGCAGGGCTAGTATTTCCATCCGGCAGTTGTGAATATTGAAGCAACCACTCCGTAAGTTGGACTTGTGAGCCAGCGCATACGAATATCTCGTTATATACAATATATAAGTTACAGTCAGTAAATGAACTTCAATCAGTGCTGCAGAAGTATTTCGAAAAATAAAGTCACAGTTCCGACTAACAATATGATTGTTGTCAGTGTAAATTTATGCAAATTGTACTAGGAAACCTGTGTACCACATGTTCAAAGAATGTTCAAATGGGTGTAAGGTCTTATGAGACCTAACTGCTTAGGTCATCGGACCCTAGACTTAAAAACTACTTAATCTTACTTAAACTAACTTACGCTAAGGACAACATACACACCCATGACCGAAGGAGGAGGGAGGACTCGAACCTCCGACTGGAGCAGTCGCGCAGTCCGTAACATAGAGCCTCAGACCGCACGGCTGCCTCGCGAGGCACCACATGATCAGTGTTACCTAAACCCATATTGGTTATTAAAAAAGCCCCTCGCTTTCAAGGAATCACATTAATAAAATTTGTTACCTTATCAATATGATAATACATTAAATGTTATTATTCCAAGCTTGCATAATAGGTATATGAATCGAATTTACCTTCCAAACATTTTGGATGCTTTCTCCTTAAATGACTCAGCATGTTTGTAGTACCTCCACCAGTTTTTAGCTTTTTAAAGCAAATGGAGCATTGTACCTCACTGCTACCGTACTTCGTGAAGTACTTCCAGCCGAGCTGTCTAAAGCGTCTCGCTGCGGATCGCTCGGTTGCTCACCGTGGAGGTTCGAGTCCTCCCTGGGGTGTGTGTTTGTCAAAAAAATAAAATGTTTGTAAATCTATCGGACCAAACTGTGTGGTCATCAGTCCGTAGCTTACAAACTACTTAAACCTAGGTAAACTAACGTAAGGACAACACACACAACCATGCCCCAGGGAGGACTCGAACCTCCACGGCGAGCAACCGCGCGCTCCGCAGCGAGACGCTTTAGACCGCTCGGCTACACCACCGCGAGGTGTTTGTCCTTAGATTAGTTTACCTAGGTTTAAGTAGTTTGTAAGCTACGGACTGATGACCACGCAGTTTGGTCCGATAGATTTACAAACATTTGAACGCTTTTTGAAGTACTTCCACACTCGAATTGGTGCCATTTAAGACACAACCGATGTCTGGCGACGACAGCAAGGAACTGCCGCATGACCAGACGGAGGCAAGTCTTGTACACTGCCGGTGCACGCGCGTCGTCTAATAGGCCACGCCACACGGCAACAGGTGCATCGATGCCTCAATAGCTGCATCAGTTCTTAAGGTCTTATGTTACGCGTTTGTTGCGCGTTTCTGACTGCCGGGATTGTTCTTAAATTATCACTGATCGCTTTTCTTAGCTACTGTGATGACCTAATATTTCACAGCAGTGGAAATTTTAGGATTAGCCCTAAATATTAGGGTGTACTAGTTTTATTTTTTTAAAATTACAAAAAAACATTTTGAACTACTACAGGAAGTACTCGTACCGGTTTTTTTACCCGGTTCTTGGCAATAACTAAAAAAAAAAAAAGGCTACAACCGACACCAAATAAATACCGAAAAAACCGGTTATTCAAAACTAAAATACCGGTATCGGTTTTAACCGGTCGGTTTTTCCCATCCCTACTATAGGAGTTTTGAGGTGAAGAGCAGACCGTCCCAGCGCCTTTCGCACAGGCGTGCACCGGCCGTGCCTGCCAGGTTAAAAGCGTATCGGGGCGGAGGCTGGCCATTGCAGTGAGTGAGTGAAGAAGCGGGCCCTCGGGTCTGGGGCGTTCCATTGAGCGCATTAGCACGCTGCTGCCGCTGCCGCTGCCGCCATCCGACGCGCGCCTAACTTCATTATTTCGGCAAATTGATTCCGCCTCTGCACTCCAGCCACTTTTTCCAATGCGCCGCGCCCCGCTCCAGCACAGGAGGCAAGTGAAGCGAGTTAAATAACCCACTCCGCAACTCGCTGACTTAGCGACTTTCGTCGCTTCACAATTAATCAGAGAATAATTGAAATCGTAACTTAGGAAAAAGCCTGTCTCCCTGGTTCCGTGCGTCAGACAGTTTAATTTCTGGCGTTTCATTAACAGGCTGTGGTAGTATCGGTATTGAGAAAAGGTAAGCATGTCAGATGAACTACTTTCGCAATAAGGGATGTTATTCTCTCTCAGAATGTGGCAATTTGTATCGATTTGTGCTACTGTTGCGGAGGATCTGATACTGACGTGGCAAGTAACAATACACAAGTCATTGTTGTTTCCATATCTCATAAGCAGAATATTGGGATTAAAAAATTGCTGGCTGTTTCAACCCACTACCATCGACGGCGCAGCGTGATGCCGCTAACCACACGGCCAATCTTGCTAGGTGGAGAGTATTAACTTCATTATTATTCACGACCGGATCTTCTGAAGGCTTTTGCAGTTGATCCGTCTTTAATTTATAGTTATATTTTACCATATAAGACGTGTTTTAGATGGATCGTCAATGCGCCTAAAACAAATATGAAGGGCGGATGTTGCCTTCATGGAAGATTTGCGTAGGGGCTGATGACCCCTTAGTTAGGTCCCATAAACTATACAAACATTTGAACATTTAAAGATTTGCGCATGCGCAAGACGAGGTGCGCAGTAGCTCCATTGCCTTTGCTTCGGGGCCGTTCGCGCATAACCACCAAAGCACGAGTAGCCAGGAGCTGGCGTTTCTACCAGCTCCAGCGCCAATGTTAAAAGCGGCGTTTCCCCTCGCCCCTCCCTGCCGCAGGAGCGCTATTATGCTGCCTCCAGGGGGTTCAGAAGAGAATTTGAACCTCACCTGCCCATTAACGCGCCGCTGCCGCCATCCGACGTGCGCCTAACTTCATTATTTCGGCAAATTGATTCCGCCTCTACACTCCAGCCAGTTTTTCCAATGCGCCGCGCCCCGCTACAGCAGAGGAGGCAAGTGAAGCGAGTTAAATAACCCACTCCGCAACTCGCTGACTGAGCGACTTTCGTCGCTTCACAATTAATCAAAGAATAATTGAAATCGTAACTTAGGAAAAAGCGTGTCTCCCTGGTTCCGTGCGTCAGACAGTTTAATTTCTGGCGTATCATTAACAGGCTGTGGTAGTTTCGGTATTGAGAAAAGGTAAGCGTGTCAGATGAACTACTATTGCAATAAGGGAAGTTATTCTCTCTCAGAATGTGGCAATTTGTATCGAACTGTGCTACTATTGTTGCCGGCCGCGGTGGCCGGGGGGACTGAGGCGCTCCAGTCACGGTCTGCACGGCCACATCGGTGGGGGTTTCGAATCCCCCCTCGGGCATGGATATTTGTGCCGTCCTGAGTATAAGGTAGTTGATAAGTATTTTGTAAGTTTAGGGTCTGATGACCCCGTAGTTAAGTCCCATAAGTACTACAAACATTTGAACATTTTTTAAGCTTCTGATGGTAATTACTGTACTTGCAGAAGTCATAGCATTTACGTATAACGCATATATTAAAAGACTGCAACTGACAGACATTTTAAACTACGGGACGTGGCACAGAATCCATGTTTGTTTCAAAAGAGGAACTGTTTTTTGCAAGCAGGAAATTCACATAACTCGCAGTCTACTGAGCAAAAGCTTTTTGCAGACAATAGGAGTTTTACAAATATTCGTGGCTCTTGTGTGATATCAGAGATATGAAACTGAATGAGAGTCATTGAATTATTTGATATTTGTGTGACATGTTGAATCAACATCGCTGATGACCCCGTAGTTAAGTCCCATAAGCTTAACAAACATTTGAACATTTTTTGTGCTACTGTTGCTATCGTACACAGCGGAGGATCTGATACTGACGTGGCAAGTAACAATACAAAAAGTCATTGTTGTTTTCGTATCTGTTAAGCAGAATATTGGGATTAAAAAATTGCTGGCTGTTTGAACCCACTACCATCGACGGCGCAGCGTGATGCCGCTAACCACACGGCCAATCTTGCTAGGTGGAGAGTATTAACTTCATTATTATTCACGACCGGATCTTCTGAAGGCTTTTGCAGTTGATCCGTCTTTAATTTGTAGTTATACTAGCTTGAACCCCGCTGCTTCGCATGCGTAGACTGGTTGGTCTGCACCAGTTGTTTCTTTTTAATCCTGATGAAGAATCCATATCTTAAGTTATCTTAGTTATAGCTCGAAATTTGAGGTAACAGCAACATATTTTTGAAAATCAATTTTTGCATCCCGTATTTCACCCCCTTATTAGTCTAATTTCCAAAAATACCGAAACACCTGTCTTTTAAATTCGAACCCCGAATCCAAATCCGAAAATTTGTAATTTTAACTTCAAAATTGCCTAAATAGCAACAATTTAATCCCCTTGATGGTTGAATTTCCAAAAACACCGAAACACGTATTTTTAAAATAATAACGAACAATACAAATACCAATTTTTGTAGCTATAGCTTCAAAATTGTCTTGACAACAATGTGTTTTCGAAAAGAATTATTGATCCCCTCTTTTACCCCCTTAGTTGTTGAATTTCCAAAAATACCGAAACACGTGTCTTTTTAAACATGATCAAGAGTCCATATCCTAAGTTTCGTAGTTATAGCTCGAAATTTGAGTTAACAGCAACAGTTTTTGAAAATAAATTTTTTGCGTCCTCTATTTTGCCCCCTTATTGGTTGAATTTCAAAAAAAAAAATGCCGAAACACGTATTTTTTTAAATTCGAACCCCGAATCCAAATCCGAAAATATGTTGTTCTAGCTTCAAAATTGCCTAAATAGCAAGATATTTTCGAAAAACACCCCCTTTCCAATTTAACCCCGTTGATGGTTGAATTTCCAAAAATACCGGAACACGTATTTCTTAACGTCTAACCAACTATACAAATATCAATTTCTGCAGCTCTAGCTTCAAAATTGTATCAACAACAACGTGTTTTCAAAAAGAATTTTTGATCCTCTATTTAATCCTCTTACTTGTTGAATTTCCAAAAATACTAAAAATCATGGATTTTTAATCGTGACCAAGATTCATTATCCGAAGTTTCGTAGTTGTAGCTTAAAATTTGAGTTAACAGCAACATATTTTTGAAAATCAATTTTTTGCGTCACCTATTTTACCCCCTTATTTGTCGAATTTCAAAAAATGCCGAAACAAATGTATTTTAAATTCGAACCCCGAATCCAAATCCGAAATTTTGTAGTTCTAGCTTCAAAATTGCCTAAATAGCTACGTATTTTCAAAAAAACGTTTCATCCCCTATTTCACCCCCTTACGGACGGAATATCGAAAAATCGCTTCTTAAATGACGCCTACAGAGTAAGATCAACACCCTCCACAAATTTCAAGTTTCTATCTTCAGTGGTTTGGGCTGGGCGTTGATGAGTCAGTCAGTCAGTCAATCAGTCAGTCAGTCAATCGGGACACTTCCTTTTATATATAGAGATTTTACCATATAAGACGTGTTTTAGATGGATCGTCAATGCGCCTAAAACAAATATGAAGGGCGGATGTTGCCTTCATGGAAGATTTGCGTAGGGGCTGATGACCCCTTAGTTAGGTCCCATAAACTATACAAACATTTGAACATTTAAAGATTTGCGCATGCGCAAGGTAAGGTGCGCAGTATCTCCATTGCCTTTGCTTCGGGGCCATTCGGGCATAATCGCCAAAGCACGAGTAGCCAGGCGCTGGCGTCTCTACGCGCTCCAGCGCCAATGTTAAAAGCGGAGTTTCCCCTTGCCCCTCCCTGTCGCAGGAGCGCTATTATGCTGCCTCCAGGGGGTTCAGAAGAGAATTTGAACCTCACCTGCGCATTAACGCGCCGTTGCCGCCATCCGACGCGTGCCTAACTTCATTATTTCGGCAAACTGATTCCGCCTCTGCACTCCAGCCACTTTTTCCAATGCGCCGCGCCCCGCTACAGCAGAGAAGGCAAGTGAAGCGAGTTAAATAACCCACTCCGCAACTCGCTGACTTGCGACTTTCGTCGCTTCACAATTAATCACAGGTTAATTCCGTGCGTCCGACACAGTATTGCAAGATGGCAGAGAGAGGAAAAACCTAAACTCTCACAAAAATGTACGTACGTTTTCCCTACTTTCTCCCTACTGCCTGTTTAATGCCCCTACATCAGGGTCGTAGCCAGGGTTTGGGTCTGGGAGGGGCTGAATCCAGGAGTCCAGCCAGGAGAGCTTAACGAATTCATTAATGTGACGTGTTAAAATTTTGAAAAATTTAAAATAAATATTTGGCATCATGCTTCTCTTGCTAGATACGTTCTCCCATTGACTGATCGTTACTGATCGATGGAGTCAAGTGTAGATTATGTCGCGAATTCCAAGTGCTCTGTTACAAGAGGATTACTGATTTATCGATCGGACAAGGGTACATCAAGAACCGGAGGAACAGCATTAATTAGTTTCCCCAAATATGCCGCTTATTCCGAGTGCACTGTTACACGAGGATTTATTGAGCCGACCGCGGTGGCCGAGGTGACTGAGGCGCTCCAGTCACGGTCAGCACGGTCACTACGGTCGGGGGTTCGAATCCCCCCTCGGGCATGGATATTTGTGCCGTCCTAGTTCGTAAGTAGTTCATAAGTAGTTTGTAAGTTTAGGGACTGATGACCCCGTAGTTAAGTCCCATAAGCTTAACAAACATTTGAACGTTTTTTGGATTTATTGACCGCTTAAGGATACATCGAGACACTATCAACCAAAGAGTAGGAACAGCAGTAATTATTTAGTTGACAGTCAGCACAAAAAAGGAAGTCCGTCACTCTACATGATTTGATTTTCTAAGAGTAACGCTATGTTGACAACCAATATCTGGCGCTTTGTTCATTAGAAGGTTGGCTGTCGCAAATGTTTTAGCGTTTTCTTGTCAGCAGCTTCTCATTTACAAGTACTACCTAGTATATCGTCCTGACGTAAATAAATAACAGTCTAGTCAAGGTAATAAAAGTCTTTCATTCATGGAAACAATGAATTTTCCTTGTGCTGCATTTTCTAATACGATTTCCAAACCGACTCTCCATTCCACTGACATACATTGAGATCATCATATTTCGCATCGATTTTAATGTGTCCGAAACTAAATTTTCAAATTAATATTGTTTCCTAGGAACAGAAAACAACTATGCCGTCTAAAATATCATTGTCTACTTCAAACTTTGCCACAATTGGTCGGCTTCATTCACGCGTGCTGACAACTGTTCTGTTGCCAACATTACCCGCTAGGTATTGTCGGCGATTGTAAAATTTTACCAAAGTACCTACGCGTTGGGGACTTTTGGATGAAAATTCCCTACATGATTTTAATGCTTAAATGTACCTACGTGTAGAGAAAATTCCCTACGTCTGGCAACACTGGTCAGACAGTTTAATTTCTGGCGTGTCATTAACAGGCTGTGGTAGTTTCGGTATTGAGAAAAGGTAAGCATGTCAGATGAACTACTATTGCAATAAGGGAAGTTATTCTCTCTCAGAATGTGGCAATTTGTATCGAATTGTGCTACTGTTGCTATCGTACACAGGGGAGGATCTGACACTGACGACAATCATTTCGTTACATATAAATTTAATAGGTAAAAAAAAAAATTCACAACCAAATTGACATATTTTACCTAGTTTTCTACATCGTCACCAATGTTTTCAACATACTTCTATCACCGTGGTACCAGTTTAAATGGGCCCAATTCGTAAAATAACCGGAAGTCAGATTTTTAGCGAATACAGCGCCATTTACCCCAAGTGGAAAATGATGTATCGAGCAAACCCGAGGCATTTAGTGGCGAGGAATCAGAATCTGCAATAAAATGGGGGCTACTATTCAAAATTTCAAAGTTGCCCCACTCAGTGAGCGAGGATTGCAGTTCGATTTTACGTCAGTTTAATAAGTCATGGTTGCAAAATACTAAAACGAACTATTTATAGACGACTGGAAAAACTGGTGGAATCTGACCTTGCAGAAGATCAGTCTGGATTTATAAGAAATGTAGGAACACGGAAGGCAATACTTCTATTAGTCCATTTCGATGTAGTGTAGTCAATTGCAAACTGCTTATTTCCGTTTCTCATCTGTCGTAAAGCGTTGGACGCCGAAGATTTTCTTCATGGGACCGAAGTGATGAAAGTTCGTTGATTCAAAGTCCGGATAATGTGGTAGAAGATGGAGTATGCCCTACCCAAATTTTGCCGATTTTCTCATGGGCAAGATCAGAAACTTTGTCAGGAATAAGTCTGACACCGTCAGCATTAATGTTACGGCATTTGTCACGAAGCCTTCTGCAGATTATTGATTTCTCTTTCGCATCTGTCATCTCCTGAACCACTTGATGTAACAAGATTTGGTTTCACATGTAGATTCTGTGATAAATTTGGATACTATATGTAAACTTTTCTGGAGTCTTTGCTAAGAGAAAATAAATGAAAAGGCATGTCAGTGCTGAAATCTTACCGCCCGAACAGCGAAACTCTAATAAGCAGTGTTATATTTTCCTTTCGTGATTTTGTGGAGCATGTCTAAGACAATAAAGTTTCTTAAAGGTTTGAAATTATATGCACAGTTTGTTGTAAGCCGCTAAGAGTTCTCATTATCAAACGCTGTATCAAAAAATGGCTCGAATTTACGCGCCTATAATTTCGCTCAAGGAAAACACACAGTAGTTACATCTACAGACATCCAAATGTTCAAATGTTTGTAAAGCGTATTGGACTTAACTACGGGGTCATCAGTCCCTAAACTTACAAACTACTTATGAACTACTTACGAACTAGGACGGCACAAGTATCCATGCCCGGGGGGGATTCGAACCCCCGACCGTAGTGGCCGTGCAGACCGTGACTGAAGCGCCTCAGTCTCCTCGGCCACCGCGGCCGGCTACAGACATCCGATCCGGGGTAGAACGAGGAAAAACGAGTGCCTTTATTCCTCTGTTTGAGCCAAAATTCCTCTTATCTCTGTGGTCTTTGCGCGAAATATAAGTTAACGGTAATAGAATCTTTCTGCGGTCACCTTCAAATTCTGGCACTCTAAATATCGGCAACTGTGTTTTTCGGAAAGAATGTCGCTTTCCCGCCATAGATTCCCATTTGCGCATTGATCGAATCTACCAGTAACAAAGCTAGTCACCTGCCACTGAATTGCCTCTAGATCTTCCTTCCAATCAATCTTGTGGGGCTCCAAAACACTTGAGTAACACTCAAGACAGGATCGCACAAGCGTTTTATATGCGATATCTTTAACAGACGAATCATATCTTCCTTAGATGCTCTCTGTAAACCGAAGTCGACCGTCCGCCTTCTCCATGACTGTCATTATATGCTCATTCCATTTCATATGGCTGCGCAGCGTTACGCTTAGGTATTTAATTGAGGCGACTCTGTCAAGAAGCACACTACTAATGAAGTATTCGAATATGACATTCGAACATTTCTCCTAATCATCGGCATCACCATTCTCTTCTCTACATTTAGAAATAGCCGCCTCCTCACACTAATTAGAAATTGTTTCTACGTGATCTTGCGTCCTACTACGGTCATTCATTTACGACAACACACCATAGCATCATCAGCAACAGCCGCATGTTGCGACTCACTCTGCTGGTGAGGTTATTTGAATACATAGATAATAATAAGGGTTCTGTGACACTTCGAAGTGCACTTCTGACGATAACTTTGTCTGTGATGAACACTCGCCGTCGAGGTAACTGGTTTCTATTAATTATGAAATCTTCGAGCCACTACATATTCTTTCGTTATCAGTCTGTAGCGCGGCACTGCGTCAAACGCCTTTCAGAAATAAAAGAGATATGCAATCACTCTGTTGCCCTTCATCCATGGCTAACAAGATATATATGAGACACAAAGGCAAGCTCAGTTTCACACGAGCGATGGTTTCTAAAGCCGTGTTGATTCATGGCCAGAGGCTTTCTCTTCTCAAGGAAATTTACTACATTGAAATGAAAATTCGTTCAGGAATTCTACAGTAAGCTGCTTGTAATGATATTGGACTGTAATAATGCGTGGCCGTTTTATTAAATCTTTCTCATAAACGAGAGTCACCAGAACTCTCTTCCAGTCACGTGGGTCTTTGCGCTGGATCAAGCCAAGTCAAGGCAAGTAAGGGGCCTAGGTCGCAGAGCAGTATTTGTAAGACCGGATTGCGATTGCGTCCAGACTGGATGACTTGTTTGTTTTCGGTTCTCTCTTTCTGTACCGGGGATTTATATTACTACGTCCTCCATTCATGAGTAGGTCTGTGGGTTAAGCAACTGTATGGTCGTATAATCCAAGTGCGTGTACGAATTATTAAACGTGTAATTTAAAATTTCGGCTTTTTTTAACTGTAACACCTGTCTTATTTTTTAAAACTTTTAGCGCACGATAATGCCTCTTAATGAATGGAACAGGAGAACATTTTTTGTTCTTAAAATTGATGAATAACTATTCGGAATATTGAAAATCAAATTTTGGACGTCCTGAAAGCCATGAGGCATGGTTCAGTTTTCGCGTTTCCGGAAAAGCTTTATGGTACTATAGATTCGCCTCGGCTTGTGGAATACCTGAATTAAAATAATTTGCCTAGGGCGCCGAATTCGTTCGGGACGGCCCTGATCTTATAGCAAAAATAATTTGACTGTGGTTTACATAAATAACATTAAGAACATTCTGAAACACGGTGTGCAAACTGAACGTATTCCCAATCTCAACACTGCGCTCTAGAAGACAAATAGTTTGCTTGTGTTATGAATACTCTTGGTAGGCAGCGAACAGGCCTTGTATCTAGGTGGCGCTGGATCTCCGCAGCCGTCTCCGATCATGTCGTGCATGTTTCTACCCACAGGGGTCGCAAGGGTAAACGCGAGTGGGCGTGTTGCGAGCCTGCTTGTACCGCATAAACCAGGGAATGGAGCAGGCGCCGTTCGTTATGTACTCGTGCCTGATAACGGATGTCGCTGTTGCTCGCTGCCTCACATGTGCCAAGTTGGGCAACACGGTTCTTTTACAGGAATAGATTCTTGCGATTCAATCCCACACTGTGAATCGATTCATACAATTCGTTGGCAATTATTTTACGATTCTTTATAGTCTGCAATGGAACGATTCTTACGTTCTAAATCCTGCTCATAGATGGCATTGGAATCTAACCTTGTGTAGAGCCCTCTATTGGGAGAGTACCGCCAACCGGGCGAGCGCCGCCATTGCAGGCTTATCTCGCAATAGCAGCGCTATGGGCAGATCTGTTAAATTATCACGTGGTTATGTTGTCAACAACAACAACACGATAGAAAATCATTGCCAAGATGTTTATATTCTTAGAAATCCGAATAGAATGACTTGATTTGTGTTTAGTACAGTTCGTGACGTAAATAATGCCGTTCCTGCTCTGTGGTTGACAGGTTCTTGTAAGCACCCTTGTTCGCTCAACGAAAGTACTTGTCCCCGTACAACGAATATTTCATGACAAAACATTTGCATTGTAACCCGATTGGCTAATGCCAGCGACGCATGATTGCCAACATTATCACACGAGGCCGCCAGGACCATAATTAAAATTTAAACCCTGTACCAAATGCACTGTTTTCGCAATAAGTGACGATCCAGCTTTGAATTAGCTAAGGACTGACGTTTTTATCTGTAATATATTAGTTTTCATCGAAGTAGATGTAATTAATACATGCTGCTTTCCATTAATCTAGTGCCTAATGTTGATAGGTGGTGTGTGTTAACCTACATGTGATGTTATCACATAACATTAACTAAGCTATCATTTTGCGAAGGTTTCAGTTTTTACACATTGTTATCGCACTGCTGGGTACTTCAGTAAAATAAACATTATCTTAAAATTCGAGTTTTGGAGATCTATTTAATGGGCGGTTTCATTTACCGTCAAAACTTTCGTAATTATCAGGCTAAGTATAAATACGAAATTCGTCAAATACGGCACATTATTTTAGATTTTCATGCATTTATATCTTTTAAAAATATCTTTTCTCTTACATGTTTGTCCATCCAACATTACTCGCAAGAAACTTGTATGAACAGATAACCCTAGAAGTTTACTCGACATTACAGTACAAATTTACTTACTTCGCAAAATTTTGCATTCTCGTATGGAAATGCATTTTTCCTTCCAATGCGGTGTACCCACGATTCGCGTCTTTTCGCATCTCTTTCGCCCTGTGGAATGCGTAAAACTTGCTACCTCGGGCTGTCTTAGTATAACAATTCACCGCCAACACTGCGGCATTTTTGACCATATAAAAATGGAATATGCTATGTTAAGCTCTTAATTTAATACATAATGAGTCTACACATTTCCAACACCTCTAAATGCTAAAATAACAGCTAATTAAGTGAAATATGCCATTTACGCTGATAGATTGCTTAGGCCTAAAATGGCGGACGTGCTCCACCCGCGCTCAACTGACCAATAGCAGCCGGCGGTTGTCGGCAAGCCACACATAAAAGGTTGGCGCTACTCTCCCAATACAGAGCTCTAACATTGCAAATCTTTTCCTACGATTCGTTCACGATTCATTCTGGTCTGCGACGGCGCAATTCTTATAGAATGCCAAAAAAGAAGACAATATGGATATCGGATTTTCTTATATTTATGGCGCGCAAAGTTCATGGCCGAGTGCACCAACCTCGGTCAAAAAGCACGATAATCAAGGGTTCCGAGAACACGGTCAAAAGTTAACCGCAGTCAAAACGTCTCTGCGGTGCACCAACGTTAATTACCGGTCAGCAAATCGTCGTCAGCCAATCGTACATTTGATCGTGATCAAGTCCATGTAGCGCAATGGAAGGCACCCAAGTGATCCATAGAGCAGGTACAGTATTAATTTTGCTGCGAGTGAAACGAGCAGCAATATAATTTACTCAGTAGCTTGTGAAAAATATTAACGCAATTCTACACTTCATTGTTCATCTGTTGCCAACATAAGCACTGGAGCCCAGCGAGAAGCGTCGTAAAATTTTATCGAATCCAGTCATATTGCAAAGAGAAATGATTATTAAAAAAACACCCTAAGACAGATTTATATAATTACATAAATTATGATTTATTGTTCCGAACAAATCAACACAAATGCCATTGTTGTTCACAGCGCATTTTCCCATGCACCGCATGTTTACCTGGTAACAGAAATATACAGATAACATGTTTTAATAACACGAAAGCTTTACGATTATAGTTACGGAGCATCTCGTAATTTTTGATTCTAAACTTTTTCTGAATTTGATAGTTATTTACTGGAAATATTCATTAATTATGGCGCGGCGAACTGCTCTTCCTGGCAAAGTGTCGTCGCGATGTATGTTACTGTTGTCACCAATAAGTTTGTTAAATGCACCAGTTGCATATGCTCTTAACGTAATCAACAGTCTGTTCATAGGCGAAATAGGGTTATTTCTATCGGTAGGAAATTCTAACCTGTCATTGTTTTGGTTTAACAACCACCACACTTTCTTTGGACAAACAAAATCTTTCTTCGAACTTTTTGTCACTGTAATCTTCAAAAGAGTCCCCCTTCCCACAATCACTACGTTCCGGTTTTGATCCCGATTTAAATGATATAGGTAAAATTAATCTTTGTCAATTCCGTCTAAAACATCAAAACGCGCCGCCATCTTGATACTGCACACTCATATAACCCTGGTCATCTCGACAAAACCGGGCGTCAGACGCGATCAAATTTAACCGCGATCAACTCCCTCGTTTAACTTTGATCGGTGTCGGCGCACCAGAAACTTGAGTTGGCCACGGTTAAATGCCAACTTGACCGCGATTAACTTTTGACCGAGGTTGGTGCACTCGGCCATCAGACTTAAAATAATAACCACCCAAAACCTTTCGATCCAACTCTCATGTCAAAATAGTGAATCTAGATAACGTAGTTCGAGTCTTGCTGTAACCTTATTTTTTTTCGTTCTGTTCGAATACTTTAGACATTTAAAAATAAATTTCATCAAATGTATTTTAATTAACACATATCTAGTCGTTATAAAATACTTATTATGTAAAATTACTTAATTTCAGGAAACATGTCTATATAAATAAAACTTTAAAAATCAAAGTCCGCCTCTAAATACTAAATTTTATTTGAGATACAAGAAATTAGCATTTTTATAGAAAATATTTCTTTGTGTAAAATCAGTTTCTTTCGGGAAAGATAAACTTAAAAACGTAAATAGTAAAAACGTTTTCCGAGATGGTCGTTAAAAAAACATTTAAAACTGCGTTTTTATATAAAAATAATATTTTTGTGAAATTGAGTTTTTACAAAAACTACAACTATGTAGATGAACTGAAAAAGCAAAAACTTCTCTAAATACAAAATATCCAAATCGTTAGATCCGTTTCGGTGATACGCGAAACATAAATATGCAAGAATTGCTTGTTTCAATATATTACATGTAAACTGTATAAACGACGTGTATGTGTTGCATTGCATAAGAAGTACGTAATTTTTCATCATACTTTCATTTCATGGTGTTAATCGTGTGTATGGGCAGCTGTGTATTTCACTGCGTTTCGTTTCTGTCATCTGTAATTCGTGAATAATAATTCACGTCTCACGATCTTCGTTCTGCACTTCCTTTGTTCATACGAGTACTCCTCCTTGCCTGCTTTCTGGCTTTCGTAATCATTCGGCACGATTCGGCAGTTGCCCGCTTGGCTGCTCTCTGGCATTCGTAATTATTCGGCACGATTCGGCATGATTCGGCTGTCACCTTCGAATCATGAATCGTTGGTACTTGGAATCGTCACGAGACAGACCATTCTTTTGAACGACGATTCGTCAGAGTCACGATTCGATTCTTACGAGTTTTTATTAGTATTCGTTCAAATAAACCACTCAGTCACGAATCATCACAACTCTACTGCACAGTGTGCGGCGTTTGGTCGGCCTTGTTATACGTAATTACTGCTGCTGTCATTATGAAGGGTGAAACGCAAGAAGGTTGTACATAAATATGGGAAACCTGCAAAGCATCTACGATGGTTGCTGGGACAGGCTGTTGTCCCTGGATGCAAATGAATGTAACGTATCATTCAAAAATATGCGAATATATCCGCTCTTATCTAATAATGGTAATTAATTGTAAACAGTGATTGTCGTAAAATACCTAGTAGAAGCCATCCGAAGCGGCCCACAGATAAATAAAAATAACAGAAAGAAAAGCAGATGCTACGCTATGACTTGAGTGCTTATTAGAACTTCCTATATAGGTTTGCAAACATTTGAATACAATTGTGCGTAATATTTTTGGAGTTCAAATATTTGTTAACTTTATGGGACGTAACTACATGGGCACCAGTCCCTAAACTTACAAACTGCTTATAAACTACTTATACTAAAGACAACACAAACATCCATGCCCGAGGAAGGATTCGAACTCCCGACGGGGAACGGCCTCGCGCATCGGACCATAGTGCCTCAGTGCGCTCGGCCACTCCGCCGCGGCTACTCTGGAGTGCCGCGGCGGAGCGGCCGAGCGCATTGAGGCGTTATGCTACGATGCGCGAGGCCGTTCCCCGTCAGGGGTTCGAATCACCCCACGGGCATGGATGTTTGTGCCGTCTTTAGTATAAGTTAGTTCATAAGTAGTTTGTAAGTTTAGAAACTAATGACCACGCAGTTACGTCCCTTAAGCTCTATAAACATTTGAACATTTTTACGATGGAGTATTGCTACGCATTGTGCGCTCCTCATCAAACAGGACTGACGGATGATACAGAAAAATCTCAGAGTAGGGTAGCGTTTTTTGTATTATCGCGATACGAGGGAGCGTGTATCACGGAAATGATGCACAAGTTGGGGTGTAAGTCATTAAAATGAAGGCGTTATTAGTTTCGTCGAGATTTATTTGCGCAATTTCCTTCACCAACTTTTTTCTGAGAATACGAATATATTTCGTTAGCACCCTTCTACAAAGGAAGACATAATCATAAGGAAAATCAGATCGAAAATAGAAAGGTTTAGGTGTTCCCATTAGAGAATGGAATGGTAGAGAAATATTATGATTTGCATAGTATTTATGTAGATGTACAGGGTGTCCAGAAAAAGGACTCCCTGATTAAAAAATTAAATATCTGTAAAACAAAGATCGATAGAGGAATGCAGTAAACGGTATGTTTATTGTGAAAGCTTTAAGAAGTTTATACAGCAGTTTGAAATAATAGTTACAAAAGCTGCTAACAGATGGCGCTGTAATCGCCATACGTAATGCCTAGTATAAATAGTGATCCGAAGCCCAGAGCGATCAGTTCCACTATTGAAACGTGAAAGGAGGTTAACGTACCGAAGGAAGAGATTAAAACCATGTACTCCACTGAATAACACGTTTTTCTGGTGCTAGAGTACCACAGGTTAGAAGAGAGTCCTACGGCAACAAGGCGAAGTACACTCTTCGCAAAATTTCAACGAACAGGCAGCGTAACTGATCATCTAGTGGTGCGTGTTGGCCGCAAGCAAATCGCAGTTTCGCCTGAAAATATCGCCACAGTTTCTGGAATTATTCAGCGAAATCCAATATCATCCGTCCGTAGAATTGCATCTGAGACTGGTTTGAAGCGTTCCAGCACGCAGAAAATACTGAGAAAGAGCCTACACACGTTTCCATTCAAAATTCAAACGCACCACACCACACTCGTACGAGCTGTGCAAAAAAGGGTTACCTTTGCTAATCAGATGCTCACAATGATTGATAGTGAAGGATTTGTTGTTGGCTGCATCTGGTTTACAGATGAAGCACACTTCCACCTGAATGGATTTTGGGGTTACGAAAAGCAATATTGGTGTGAAGCGAAACCCCTGTATTCCCCTAGAGTTACTGTGTGGGCTGCAGTATGCATCAGAGGCATTATTGGCCCTTTTTTCATTCGAGAAACGGTCACTGGTGCATGTTACGTTGCAATTTTTGAACTATTTGTCGCCACACAGCAAGCGTTAGGGGATCGACCAGGTACTGAATGGTTTATGCAAGATGGAGCCCGACCACATCGGACCGAACAAGTGTTTCGCTTTCTTGAGGAATACTTTGGGAATCGAGTCATTGCTTTAGAATATCCCAAATTTACCGGTGCAGGCATGGATTGACCTCCATATTCGCCGGATTAACTCCCTGTGACCTTTTTTTTGTGGGGCACAGTGAAGGACATGGTCTACGCGAAGCATCCCGCCACGCTGGACGTGCTTGAATCCCCCTGCGATCTCTGTGGCATGTGAATCCAGTTCGGTTGAGACACTACGGAATATGATGGCGAATTTCATTCTTCGTTTGCGCCACCTCTGTAGTGCTAATGGTGAACATTTTTTGAAAAACATTGTGATGTGATTGTTTGCAAAGAGTGTTTTCATACGATTATTTCACTTATGTATGCTGATATGAACTGTACAGCGTACAGCACCATCTATTAGCAGCTTTTGTAACTATTATTTCAAACTGCTGTATAAAGTTCTTACAGCTTTCACAATAAACATACCGTTTACTGCATTCCTCTGTCGATCTTTGTTTTCGAAATATTTAATTTTGAAATCAGGGAGCCATTTTCTGGACACCCTGTAGATGCAGAGTATTACCGAGTGCCGGATTATCGCTGTCTTACTGTTAAATGCTTAATTGCGGATAGCACGGCGGGGCGTCTTACAATGCGAGGTTGTTGGAAGTAATTTATTTGTGGTCGCCAGCGACACCGCGTCGGGGAAACGAGTGGCTGCCTCAGCAAGAGTTGTAGTCGCGTCTGCAGGAGGGATAAGGGGCTCTGCGGCGAGGCGCTGTCTGAGCGAGGCCGCGGCCGCAGCCGCGGTCGATGACTGCGCGCTTATCCGCACCTGCAAGTTGTGGCGTGGCGCAAGCGTGCGCTCAGCAGTCAGCACTGATAGCCGCCGGCTCCGCTTGCACGCAGACGCAGCCGCGCGCCTCCGACACTCTGGACGCCCGCCGCAGCGGTCGGGGTAAACGCAAACACACTCAGGGCAGTGCTGCCAGCCCGTGCGATTTGTCCCATATCGGGGGACGTTTTCAAATGTTCAAATGTCTGTATAGCTTATGGGACTTCACTACGGGGTCATCAGTCCCTAAGCTTAGAAACTACTTATGAACTAGCTACTACTAAGGACGGCACAAATATCCATGCCCGAGGGGGGATTCGATTTTTTTTTTTTTTTTTTTTTTTTTTTTTTTTTTTTTTTTTTTTTTTTTTTTTTTTTTTGCAAAAAGTGAGAGAAATATGGGACAGTTCTTCGGTGCCTCTTTTTTTTCTCGTCTGTTGTGGTTTGCTTCCACAACACGTCGGTGTGATTGGCACATGCCGCGATAATAAGGTGAAACAAACGACTAGGGTTACCAGACGTCCTCTTTTACCCGGACATGTCCTCTTTTTTCGACCCTAAAAATGGTCCGGGCGGATTTTTAGCAAAATTGGATAATATCCTCTTTTCTTAAGTCATACAATTGCTTCGCCGGCCGCGGTGGCCGAGGAGACTAAGGCGCTCCAGTCACGGTCTGCACGGCCACTACGGTCGGGGGTTCGAATCCCCCCTCGGGCATGGATATTTGTGCCGTCCTAGTTCGTAAGTAGTTCATAACTAGTTTGTAAGTTTAGGGACTGATGACCCCTTAGTTAAGTCCCATAGATTACACAAACAAACATACATTTGCTTCAATTTAAAAGTTCAAAAATACACTTTTTCGAACTCTCATTCATGCAAACTTTATAGAATTTTGCTTGTTTTCCAACTCTGTAATATTGTTTTCTAGATTTTCATGCTCTGAAATCGCCCGTGCGTGGAGCTCAACTTACGATTTCAGAGAATTGGAAATAATTAGGGTTCAATACAAGTTGCAAGGTGGCCAGATAAAGGAATTACATATGCAAAAATACAAGATAACTCAGTTTCTAATAATTTCAAATTATAATCTTATGCACTCTAGAAATGTCCTCTTTCTTTATAGCGCTGACTTCTGGTAACCCTATAAACGACACAGCAGTCCGCAATCCCATTGTACAGTAACAGTAGCTATATTTGTTCACGAATGCACCATTATTTATGAAAGATAGACATGTGTGAAATATTGTCGAATCCCCGGATAAACAATACATCACTGAATGTCAGTTATACCCAGTCTAAAATTACTTTGTGAGAGACGTTTCAGTGTGCCGAGTGGTAGGGGAATTTTTCAGATCAATAAGATCCGCAATTTACAACCTCCGTCCCTCATTGGCTGGCTACCTGCAGTCGCTAAGCAACGAAACGACGCTACTGAGCTGCCAATACCAAGGATTCAAAGTAACAGTGTCCCCCCCCCCCCCTCCCACTTCGCTTCCCACTGTGAGGCGCCAGCAAAGAGCAACAATAGACGTTAAGCAAACGACTACTTTTTTCCTTTTTTCTTTTTAAGCACGCAACTGTCAGTGACATGGACAGTTGGCAATGAAGTTGTAACGTAGCTCATTGTTGTTCTATTCCAGTAGGAAGTTGTGTCAAAATTACAAAACATTATTCGGTGAAGAACTTTAGGAGATTGCGGCTTCTCTCAATGCTTCGCAAATGACGCACGGAATTGATACGAGTTTCGCACGGCCTTATTTCGTTGATATAAGATTTTGAACATAACACTGAACATGGCTGTATGACGGAGTTGTAAGAGGCGGTAGAGGAGTGTGAGGAAATAAGGGAAAGAGCCTTTTTTTTTCCTTGCTCATCGGTCGTTTTTGTTGTTTGCCGTGGAACACTTTACGCTAAAAAGGGACATTTTGAATTCCTCGATGGGACTTTTGAGCTTCAGAGGCTGGCAACACTGACTCAGGGAGGCGCTTGTAGATGCAGCGGTGCCTCTCCAGTTGGGCTCGTCCGAACTGGGCAAGTAGGCCTAATGTTTGTTACTTACGGAAATTTTGTCTTCTTTTTGCTTCACATCATGGAATGCCGGTCTGTTTGATGCAATACCACCGGTTCTTCATGCTGTGCCTTTTTTTCCACTACGTCCACTGTCACTTTTGCACTGCCCATAGTTAACAAACATTAGGCCTATTTTTCATGGTATGTTAACGAACTGTTTTCGATCTAAAAACAAAACGAACTGTAGATTTCTATTATTACAGGCCACTGAAGATGTTTTACAGTCATTAAAACGAAACGCGTCTGGTGAGAAAAAAATCGCATTTTTATTGTAGTTCCAAAGACGAATAAACACTGCTATTCATAATTATGAAAGCAACTACGGACATTATGGCCACACAAACGAAGAAGTATTAGTTTGTTCATGCTTCAGACTTTTCACAGACTGAACGATGTTTGGGTAAGGAGATTCACATGAAGCATTGAATCGGGAATGAAAACTTTCGCAAGCGTTACTCGTCCTCCACAAACAAGCGCAATCTGCTACCCAAACGTGTGGAGGAAAGACTGCATCTTCTTCATCAATGTAGTTTTCAGTTATGTAATACCCAAATTTTGTGATGTTGTTGTCTTGTGATTGTATGCTGGCCAGATCAGCAAAAACCACAGAAATATCTCGAGGATTTAAATAGATAAGCCCAAAGATGTAATGCAGCCACTGGCCTCTTTCATTATTCTTATCTTTGTAGATCTAAGCCAAACGAAGAGACTGTGTTTTTCGTACGTGGTCATGAGTGCCTTCCTAAACGCGAAAATACGTGTTCGCTGCCTACTGTAACCGCGAACGTTTTACGCAGCATCGCTATCCATGTTTTTCCGTTGCTACAACTCTTCTGTAAGGTTTGAATTTATAACCGTCACAGGTCAAATGCGTATTACCACGATCACTAATAACAGGTTGCAAATAGTGACTTTCTGTCCTATTATTCGCTTCTGTGACAAAACTGAAGTACAAAACGAAAGACTATGTGATTCTACACAGATGTCAGCGACCTGGTGTCTTTCAGAGAACTGACGAGTTCAGTTAGTCTATGGTTAGGGCCAGGAACGCCTTGGGTCGGAACGTCCTACTACCTGCGAGCGGAAGTTGCATAGTTCGAGTGTGGGATTAACTGTCCTTTCCAGAGTACCCTTCTAATGCCCAGTCCGGGTCTGCCCCTCTAGTTAACGGCACGAAATACGTCAGCACTTGGTTATGGCAATTAATAAAATATCTCCGTTCCGAAAAAGGAAGCATCTTTGTTCAAATGTTTGTAAAGTCTATGGGACTTAACTACGGGGTCATCAGTCCCTAAACTTACAAACTACTTATAACTAGGACGGCACAAATATCCATGCCCGAGGGGGGATTCGAACCCCCGAACGTAGTGGTCGTGCAGACCGTGACTGGAGCGCCTTAGTCTCCTCGGCCACCGCGGCCGGCAAGCATCTTTGTAAAATTCTAACAATCGTCACTTGACTGCTGCTTGTAATTCCAGTGAAGGAAGTCGAGCTACTTACCACTCGTATGCGCGGGAGTTGCCGAGCGGTCTGTAGCGCCACGTTACGGATCGCGCGGCCTCCCGCGTCGGAGGTTCGAATCCTCCCTCAGGAATGAATGTGTTGTCTTTATAACACAAAATGGTATAGTGAATATCACGACTATACATATATTGCATCCAGACTGGAAATTCTTTCCTAACGCGAAAGACAACAGTTACGCCTCGCTCATTGGATATTATGTGTACTACAGCGTCAATTATAAAAAGAAATCCTTACCTGACTTTTTAAAATGTTCAAATGTTTGTATAGTCTATGGGACTTAACTACGGGGTCATCAGTCCCTAAACTTACAAACTACTTATGAACTACTTACGAACTAGGACGGCACAAATATCCATGCCCGAGTGGAGATTCGAACCCCCGACCGTAGTGGGCGTGCAGACCGTGACTGGAGCGCCTCAGTCTCCTCGGCCACCGCGGCCGGCTGACTTTTTGCAATTACTATTATCGAAACATCATAAGTTACTAAGACGACAAAGATTTATTTCAAAGATTCCTCATTGTACTGTTATCGACTTGAAATGACAAACTAAATTATGCGACGAAATGCGAAAATAAAAGTTTAAACTTATTATTTTCCATCATTATTTATTATGTTTCTATTACACTTCATTTTGGAACTTATAACTGGTCTCAAATGAAGCAGTGACGTTAAGGAGAGTGTCACAAGTTTCACAAAAACAAGAAGAATAACAAAATAATTACTTTCTGTTTACCTTAATTTAAAGTCATTTACGCCAATGAAGGCGCATTTCGAAAACAAAACAGGAGAAACGTTATTAAACAAAAGCATCACAGAGCAAGACGGCAAACGAAACGTACTACAGAAGGAAACTTTGAAAATAAAAAAATAAAAAAAAGCGGTCTGGAGCGGCACGTTGCGAATCGCGCGGCCTCCGCGTCGGAGGTTCGAATCCTCCATCTGGCATGTGTGTTTATATTGTCTTTAGTATAAGTTAGTTCGTAAGTAGTTTGTAAGTTTAGAGACTGATGATCCCACACTTATGTCCCATAAGCTTTACAAACATTTGAACTTTTTTTTTGAACATGTTCGTGAAGTACTAACAATCGTCACCTGACTGCTGCAACTGCTATTCCAGTGAAGGAAATCGAGCTACTTATGATACTCGCTAGACTACGCTGGTTGCTTAATCGTTACGATACCTTTCATTGCATTGCGTTGATCGATTTAATCAGATTTTGCATGGAATTAAATATTAGGCCATTTACTAGATACTACCAATGTATTGCAGAAATGGTGGTCAAAGTTGATGAAGCACAGTTGTATTTTCAATACTATACATCGAAAACTGGTCTAAAAGACCGTATGACAACAAACATTTTTTAATAATAACCTATGGGGTCCAAAGTTAATAATGAGCGCATTATTAGAGTTTTTGTATTGCTGTAATTTGGTTATCCCGATTTCTAAACGTCTGGCAGAGGGGAGTCGGTGGTCGAGCGTTCGATACAGCAGATTAGAATGTCAAACCGCTCGTCCGTGTTTGATTTATGGTCGTGCTATTTTTTCATTCGAAATTCTTTTCGGTATATCTTGTAATATTCTGACGATCCGAGTACTTCTGTTTCCCTTTTCCTGAAGTGAAACATCGGCAGTCGAGATTAGTAATGAAATAACCATGTATAATGTATTTAAAATTGTTTTCATCGTGAAAAACAGAACTAAAATACACTTGATCACCACTGTGTTTATCGACGTGCATCATATGACATTCAGGAACAGTATTCCAAACGGTTCAAAGGTTTGTAAACCTATTGGAATAAAATTCTATCTTCATATGCCTAGATTCTCAAACGACTTAAACAAACTTACAGCCCTGACAAGCTATATTTCCATGTTCGAAGGAGGACTCAAACCTCCGGCGGCAACGGCCGCCTAGTCCATAGCATGAAGCTTTAGACCACGCGGCCATTTCCGGAAAACATGTCAGCGCGGCACAAGTTTCAGTCATTTTTTTTCTAAATGGCACGAGCAATATTAGTTTTGCTTGTTTCAATGTAACTTTCAACACTTTGATTGCTAGCTTGCACGGGAATAGACGATTAGTCGGAATTATGTTACAATTTACTGAAGGCGTATCTATTGCTATGTATCACGATGAAAGTAACTGTAAATAAATTTTGTATACTGTACTTACGAGGCGCGTCCAGAAAGTAAGTTCCGTTTGGTAATAAAATGAAATTGTAGGCTACACAGATACAGAAGAAATTTTTATTGCACAAAATTCTGCAACTCTTAAACTACTTTTCCACATAACTGCCGAATTTTTGTAGGCACTTTCATAGCGTGCCAAAAGTTTTTGCATGCATCCTTCACAGAAGGTTGCCGCCTGTGTATTCAACCATGTGGTAACAGCTCTTTATCATCGTTGAAGTGTTGACCACCAAGGACAGATTTTAGGTGTAAGAAGAGATGAAAGTCGCTAGGAGAGAGGTCCGAGCTGTATGGAGGATGATCAAACAGGTCCCATTGAAATTTCCGTAAGAACTGTTTGGTCACATTCGGTGTGTGAGGTCAGGCATTATCGTGAAAAAAAAATCTTTTGACAGTAATCCTCTACTTACACCTAAAATCTGTCCTTGGTGGACAACACTTCAACGATGATGACGAGCTGAAAGAACACGTTACTACATGGTTGAATACACAGGCGGCAACATTCTATGAAAAAGGCACACAACACCTTGTGCCATACTATGACAATTGCCTACAAAATTTCGGAAGCTATGTAGAAAAGTAGTTTAACAGTTGTAGATTTTTGTACAATCAATATTTTTTCTGTATCTGTATCTGTTTTATATAACCAAACGGAACTTATTTTCTCGACGCGCCTCGTAGTTGATTATTAATCACATCTGCTGACGCTTTACTCCAAAAATAAATAAAAATAAAAAAGTAAGGAAAATTGTCAGATGCACAGAAAAATATCGAACGAAAAAGACAAACGACGGTAGTGAAACGTGTCGACTGCTTGACCGTCGCCCTCGCTCTGCTAGATAGTGTGTATTGTCCGTTCATTTACAACTGCCGTTTCAGCTGAGAGCGCTGTGAACTGCTGTGTTCTGCTGTTGACTGTTTCTAACGATACGTGCGCGGTATAACTACGCTAAATTAAATTGTAACCCTATTCATGAACTGAACTTGGTGTACGTGCAGTCGATAAAAGAAATGTACATTCTGTTAACTCAATCTGCTATAGCAAAACAGTCGAAATGAACAATAAGAACATAAAGCTTTAGATTTGCCTGTAGTTTTATGATTTTTGCAAACATATCGGACAAAATTAATAAAAACATAAATAATAAAAAATTATTACGACTCTACTATTGTGATGATATCTCTGCAACCAACACGTAATATTCTCTCACTCACCGTATTTTAACAAACAGCCAGAATTATTACATACTTGACTTTAGCTTTTACAAACATACTCTTTTTCGAAATTTTACCTTTTTAAACTATTATCTTAATATCTCTGCCACATTTTCATTGTCTTTCTCCCTTAAAATATTATCACCCGTCTTGCCGTGGTAATTTGTTCTCTTGCCTGTACTGGTTACGAATGACTATAGCCCCGAGGGAACGTAGCGTACATTTGGCTTTCGGAAATACGTCACGTGGCACCCTTCGCCCGAAACCTTGCCCGAAGCTCTCGCTTCCATACGCCATCTTGCTTTATGTATTTGATGTTTTTCTTATTATAACTCAAGAGTTATAATAAGTACCGTGATTTGCACGCCACAGGCATTACAAAACGAGGGCTCCTCTAGACAGAGTAAAAAGCCGTGCGTCTTGCTTCCTAAAAAGTTTTCGCACACACTTGTTAATTGAACACAAATATATTCTGCAATATTCCAAGTTGTTCAAAGGTAACAAGGCTTTCTGTAACAAGTATATTTCTTCTATTTTGTGAACATGCCATGAATACATATCACCGAATTACAATCATAGACTTCTTTATCATTTGTACATAAAGTGGGACACAGTTGCCACAGAAATCTACGACTTCGTTTATATATGAAACTACCAGTATCATCAAATTGTTTAGAATATTTATTATTACAATATCTCCCCAGTTTATGTGCATATGCTTCAGAAGACACTTGTTCAATTCGTTGGTACGTATTTCACATGTTCACGCAAGAGAACAAACGCAAATTTAGAGGAAGCACTCTTACATATGCACAACTCTAAATATTGCAGAAAATAACTCTATTTAATTAATAAGAGTGTTCGAAACCTTTTAGGGGGAAAGGCGAAAAAACGTCGTGGCGTGTATCCAACTACCGACCATGTGCGTCTTAAACTACCACGTTGCCCATACACTACGACGAACTAAAACGATCTTATTCCGCAATTCTCGTACCATTAATGGCAGGTGTTAACTGCTAATATGGAATTCTAGACACTAGATTATAACTTATAGTACTAAGAAAGACGTGTTTTTGTTAATTCTTCAGTGTGCCATTGCTTTGAAATGACAACGCGTGATTTATTATGAGAAAATCATAAAATACAGAAGGCAAGATGACCTATGCCAGAGAGTTTGGGTCAAGGAATGTCACGTTAGTGATTTCCGAACGCCTCATTTACGTAAAATCAAGTGGATTGGATTGTTTGTAAAGCTTATGGGACTTAACTACGGGGTCATCAGTCCCTAAACTTACAAACTACTTATGAACTACTTACGAACTAGGACGGCACAAATATCCATGCCCGTGGGGGGATTCGAACCCCCGACCGTAGTGGCCGTGCAGACCGTGACTGAAGCGCCTCAGTCTCCTCGGCCACCGCGGCCGGCTAAAATCAAGTGACAATATCAAATCACAGTTATTTTTGCAAATATCTCCGAATCGGTGCGAGTTCTGGAAATAAAATAAGAGAGGAGAGCTGTTGAGAATTTTCTTCTCTACTAATAAGTCTATTCAGTATTTGTCTCAGATGAACAATGAAGGTGTTATTTGCAATTAAATTTCATGCTGTCAAAAGGCCATCAGAAACTTAGCCTTTTTTTAGTGTATTTTTGTGCGAAATATTTGAAAACGTTTGGTTCTGTTCGCTGGCGACCAACAATTATGTCTGTAAAATTTAGTGCCGATCGGTTGAACAGCGTGACCCAAAAAGTGGAAACACGTTACAGACAGACAGACATTGTCAAATCGCCGTCATTTTTGCAAATTTCTCTGAAACGTTGCGAGATATGAAAAGACATAAGAAACAAAGTCGTAGAGAATTTTCTCCTCTACAATTTCTTTATTCAATTTTGGTGTCAGACGCACAGTTAAGCCGTTATTTCCATTTAAATTTCGAGCTATAAAAGACGTCTGCAAAGGTCCCCTTTTAGTATTACTACCGTAACCTAAGGTGGGCCAAAAACAGTAGTGTTACTATCGATTAACTGAAGCGATCGCGTAATATATTTGCTATTAATACATTCTTCTAAAGAAAATCGTAAGAAATTAAAATGAAACTGTTGTTTTGCGATTTAATAACTTGAGTTTGGCTTGCGTTGTATAGATGAAATGATCAGTGGTCTTCCCTTGTCCTTACTGACAGAGAGACAACTGAAGAGATGACAATGCGGACGAGGTAATAGAGGAAGCAAGGGACAGCGAACGCTGTCAGCTGTCGTAAAACATTGAGAGGAATTGTATTATGAGCTCTGGTACAGGGGGGAGAGAAGCACTGAGTGAAGAGGAAATAGGTCGCACGAGAAAATACAGCTGTACCGTGGAATTTTCCTGGGATCGCCTTTGCCGGCTGCATCGGAAATTGTGGTGTCATGTGTTTCCGTGATGCACACGCACCCTATGGCGAGCTGAGTCAGGGACGGAAGCCCCACAGTCTGGAAGCCTTGTTGGTGGGCACCCATCTCCCGGCGCGTCCTGACTCATATCGCCGACAGCTTGGAATGGGAGGAGGGGGGGGGGGGCGCATAGTTCTCCCACTCTTATCGGTCGTCGACCTAATATGGAAGAAAAACGCACCTATCTCAGCGTTCGTGACGTATCGCACAGTTCAGAAGAAGGTGTGGAATTTTAACTAGACCTCAAAGATAGGTAAAGGAGAGGCATCTCATAGACTAAACTTCAAGACTTTCTGTCACGCCATATGCTCTCTGAGCTCTATTTTTACAACGTTTCGCAAACAGTGTGCTTCATAAATAATCGACAGATATGATGAACATGTAACATAACAAAAGTAAAAATGTGTCACTAAACAACCGTGACTGACTTAGGCATGAAATATTACTCTAGATTTTGAAATGTAAACGTACAGCTTAAATCCTCAACTAGTTGTACCAAAATTTTTTCAATTTTAGTGACTGGAATATAAAGTATTCGTGATGGGACACTGGCTCAATTGGCTGCTAATGGAAGACAACATACGCGGCAACTATTTATTCATAACTGAAACAAAAGCGTTACATGTTTGCACCTGTCACTGTTCTTCAAAGTAGTCACCAGCGATGTGTAGAACCCGTTGCCAGTGATGTGGAAGACGTTGTATATCGGCAGAAGAGGCTGTTCTGTTGATGGTGCGAATGGAGCGGTCAACTGCATGTCGAACCACTGGTACAGTAGTCGTCCAAAATGATGGTTGGGTTGCCGCTTATTTCGCAAAGATGGTCGCAGGCGATGCTCCAAAAACGAACAGTAATACTGTGCATTGACGGTCTGCCGTGATGGAAAGTAACGCGTTAGGATAACACTATCACAGACGTACACGAGAATCACCGTAGCGTTCACCATACTGCGGCTCTGACGCACTTTCGACGGCTTTGCGAAAGAAGCGGCAACACTTTCTGCGCAACCCACCCATCATTTTGCACGACAATGCGCTGTGGCTTCTCTCTTCCGTCGAAGGGACAGAGAAGTACTGTACCATCCACCATACTCCCCGGACTTAAGTCCTAGCGACTTTGATCTGATTCCGAAGATGAAGGAACCACTTCGAGGCATGCGCTTCAGTACTGTTCCAGAGAGCTAACAAGCAGTAACCATCAACATAACAGACTCTGCTAACGGTATACTACGCCTTCCACATCACTGGCAACGAGTTCTACCTAAAGATGGAGACTGCTTTGAAGGACAGTAACAGGTGCAAACATGTAACTTTTATATCGATTGTGAATAACTAGTTGCCACTATTTAAGTTAAAAATGTTCAAATGTTTCTAGAACTTATGGGACTTAACTACGGAGTTATCAGTCCCTAAGCTTACAAACTACTTATGAACTAGCTAATACTAAGGACGGCACAAATATCCATGCCCGAGGGGGGGATTCGAACCCCCGACCGTAGTGGCCGTGCAGACCGCAGACCGATTGGCAACCGCGGCCGGCTATTTAAGTTCCAAAATGTCAAAAATGTCTGTAGATTGTGATATTCCTGGCCTGTGGCCACTTCATATTTCTGGCCGCTGGCCGTTTCTTTGCTAACATTGTACGTGTCTTAAATGCGGAAGAAAGACAGATGTGCAGCATATGTTGAAATGTGGGGTGAGGAGCAGTAGCATATGGCACAGTAGGTGCTGCTGCGTTTCACGTCACGTGATTTCTTAAGATATTAGTTTTGTTTAGTATATACTAAATATTAATTATTCAGAGCTGAGAATTTATTATAAATATCTCTCAAGGACAGGTTATATTTGGACAGTTTAAAAAGTTTAAGTTACCTTCTCTTATTGTAACAAGAGAAGAGCGATTTTGCAGAAGGCGCGCGACGGCCCTGTTTTGGAGTGAAATAGAGCGTCAGGTGCCCTCTCGCAACGCGCCACAGTTTCATTCTCGAGCTGACCACTATACGCGCCGGACCGCTCCGGTCATGAGTTAAGATTTTTGTAATAGTGATAACAGTCGAGGTCTCAACATGAACTATGGGCAGCATAGGCCGTATCATATTAACAATATTTGCTCAGTTTTTTAATTATTTATTTAATAAATGGCATCCCTGACAATTAAAAATCTCACGAGTCGCTTATTATGTTTCCATCATAAAGAACTTTAGCCTCGCTTGTATGCTGTAGAAGAACCAACGACCTGTGTGCTGTCTTCTGCGCTGGGGACAGAACTATAGAAGACAACAGGTTAGTCAGAACTCTATGCTTTCCATAAAGTCATGGACAGCAACTACGGCACCTCGTGCGTACTGTAGGGCGGTACAAACGCACACTGCTACGCAACAGCATCCGCAAGGATGTGGAGGTTTTAGGGGACTTGTGGGAGGAAGCAGTACTAACTTCTCCGACCGCAATTAAAAACCCCAGGAAGCTTGTAAGATCTATTGGACCAAACTGCGTGGTCATCAGTCCGTAGCTTACAAACTACTTAAACCAAGGTAAACTAACCTATGGACAAACACACAAACCCATACCCGAGGGAGGACTCGAACCTCCACGGCGAGCAACCGCGCGCTCCGCAGCGAGGTGCTTTAGACCGCTCGGCTACTACACCGCGGCTATTTAAGTTCCAAACCTCGTATAACACCTAGTTTTCTCAGAATGAGCTGCAGTAGCGAGCCGCGGCGGAACGGCCGAGCGCATTGAGGCGCTATGCTACGATGCGCGGGCCATTCCTCGTCGGGGGTTCGAATCCCCACTCGGGCATGGATGTTTGTGTCGTTTGTAGTATAAGGTAGATCATAAGTAAGTTTAGGGATTGATGACCCCAGCAGTTAAGTCCCTTAAGCTTGACAAACATTAGAACATTTTGCAGGAGCGTTCTTAAGTCACTTGAGACGATATATACTCAGCTGCAAAGATCACAAATGGATGTTTTATTTCCACGAACGGTTTTGGTAGTGTGAGTTACCATCACCTGCTGTCATAAGCCTAACACATTTGTTCATCCATAGTACTAGAAGTACTCGATATCTCTCTATGTCAGGTCATGACAACAAATAACATGTCACATTTAAAATAATTTAAATTATATGCAACAAAAGGCACTGTAATTGTACGACTCATGTTCCAAGTGAGTTCAGCTGCGCTTGTATGTCGATGTGGGTCGTTATTGTGAATTTTATTCTGTATGATTAAAGTTATTTTAATGTGACTTGAAATTTTCTTTGCGTAGGAGACCTGATATAGTATGACATCGAGCATATTTATTAGTCTGACCAGATGATACTAAGAGTATCGGAACTGGTCAGCGAAGTACAAATACATTTGCGATTTCGGAAAAAGATTAACATACTTTCTCAGAAGACAAACGATTAATATATTTTCTCAAGAGATCTAAAACTTCAATGTAGTCCAAGCCACATAGGACGACCAGGGCTTGTAATTTGGGTTTTTCGTCTGTTATAATCTCAAAAGTTTGTGTAACTAAGGGAGGAAACTGCTCAGGTCGTCGGTCCATAGACTTACACACTTCTTAAACTAACTTATGCTAAGGAGAATACACACAACCCTACCCAGAGGAGGACTTGAAACTCCGACGGGAGAAGCCGCGCAATCCGTGACCAGGTGTTTCAGACACTGCGGCCATCCCCGCACAGTAATCTCAAAAGTGAAGTGTCTTCTATATCCTTCTATATAGCTGAAGAAATGGAGAAGTGAAATGAACGGTAGTGTCAAGATTTGCGAAATGAGCCGGACAAGTTTCTAGGAATTTGCAAGACGTTACAGAGACGACTGCAACATTGTATTCAAATTCAAGTACCACATGCGTACATAACCGTTAACAGGTATCAATGTAAAAGAAATTGTAACATGTAACGTGCTGATGTAGTATTGTATTTGTTGATGAGGTAGAGTTTAAGTGCCTCAGCTAGATGTAAATTTAAAAGAGAAGTTAATATTTGTGCCGTTAATTGTTGTATTTGTGTAGGACAATATCTGTTACGTTTCACTTCTTACACCACCGGCTCTGTTGTCGATGTGAAAAATGTGGTTCGGAATCCACTTTGAACTGTAGGTCCTCTGGTAACTGACTGGGCAAGACAGTTCAGAGGTCGGAGGAAGGCAACGGCATAGCACCACGAAACAGAAACATGCTATTAAAGCACTGTGGTGTTCAAACCAATCTTCGAATTGTTGACTACATTAAAATGTAGTGGCCATCAGTCCCTAGACGTACAAAGTACTAAAACTAATTTATGCTAAGGATAACACACACACACACACACACACACACACACACACACAGAAACATGCCCGAGGGAGGACTAGAACCTCCGACGGGGAACAGCCGCACACTCCCTAGTGGCGATTGTTGGCTGTGTCACCAATTTTTGGGACAATTTTTGACACTGAAAACAGTGGAGCCTATGAATACTCTTTAAAGCGCACGTTTTCGGAGTTCTGCTGATGGTAATGATTTTAGTTACGCTATCACACACTTTGACAAGTATCGATTTTCCTGTTAACGATCATACACCCTGTATAAGTTGTGGCACCTGACGTCAAATATATCATGTCCACACGGTTCCTCAAACCAATCATGTTTGATTATTAATTCAAGTAACAAGGCAGTCTAGATTACAATTTCTTTTATTTCACTGGTAACCGGTTTCGGTCACATACATGACCATCATCAGACCGTAACTGTAATGACATTTATTATTCGGGAGATAAATTACTTCTAAACTGAGTACTTAAAATAAGAATAAAATATACCCGGAATGTTGGGCATCGGTTGTTTCCAGCTGGAGATGCCTAAAGCTTTAATGTTGACTGCTGTCGAAATAGCTGCAGTCATCCTTTAAATACTGCAAGCTCCGCCTTCTAGTTTAAATATTGGCCAATCGGATACAAGTGCTAACGGAAGTTATACAACAATTAATTTCAATATGTAACAAACCAGATTTTTATATAGCGTGGTTAGTCAGGCCGAAAAATGTAAAAATATTTAAAAGTACATTATATATGGTCATATATAAAAAAAGAAAACCATTTTATGGTTTTGTTATGATTTGAAAAACGTAAATTGGAGGTACTATTTTGCCACTGTTAGATTAAAATATTATGGTCATAATTTCAGAACTACAATAAACACCCATTTGGCTGCTATATGAATGTATTATAACTGTAATAAAATCCTTGATCATGGAGATGTCTGAGGAGGAATTAACTATTTACCTAGACAACTAACGTATTCATGTGGGAGAAGGGAATAAAAAACGAATTTTTATACATATTATTTCTTACCCATTAGTAATAAGCAACAAAATTGCACTCCCTAGATAGTTTTAAAATCATAAGAAGTTGTATACAGAACAAGAGAAACCAAAAAGAGTTGTCAGCTGATCAATGACGTAACATTCGGCACATTTTTGAATCGCTCAATTTTTTTCTGACCCCATAGAGCATAGCTCTCCATGTCAAAAATAATTTGCGTTTTCTTGTCAAAAGCGCCAGGTCTTGACAAGAGATTTTGCGAGATGTTCGACTTCTGTCTTGAGGATTCAAGCAGTGTAATGTAGAGTATTTGAGTAGAGTTATCACATGATTCATATAATCCATACACGATCCGCAGAGTTGTTGCTCCTATCTTAGACCATAGATTATGCAGACCACGCATGACGTCACTATATTCAAATCTAGGACGATCTGGAGATGACCTAACACTGAAAAATTGAAGCCAGTAAACTAGGCATAGAGTGTATGTAGGAGATCTAGTCGTTGAAATGTACGTCAATACGTAAGTAAATACTCCAATGTGAATGTCAATTTAGTTGCTTTTCGTAAAGAAGGCAATATTCACACGGGGTTTTAACCGAGAATCTTTGTTTTGGGCACAAAATCATGGCCCCTCTGACTTCAACCAATGCCTATTCTCAGCGTAGGTAACGCCACCTCCCTTTATTCTAACCTTGATTCAAACCAACATATCGATCAGTTGACTGGCAGCATCTGTTGACAAACGGCGATGCAGTTCAATTTATTTGATCTTAATTTTACCATTTTAATGAAAGTTTGCTTTACACAACAGTGAAATCTTGCGCAGCGTACTGTGGTTACAGAGGAAATGAGAAAAATAGTAATATTTCGGTAATTATCAAGAACCTTTGTGTTTCGAAGTTGGAGCAATACATACAGTTCTCACTGCAAGCGATATATATCGAACGAGTGTATATCTCGGCGGCGAATGTGGATTTGTTTTGCTCGATAACAAAGCAATGTGGTACTGTTTTAAATACCGTTTTCTCTAGAGAACAAGGGAATGTTATTTTGTTGCTATTATTTATGAGTGCATGTACAAGTAAAGGTCATTAAGGCTACAAAAATATGTATTACAACAAAGGAGTGTTTGTATTGGAATGTCGACGCACATTCTTCCGTGACGTACGCGGTATCGTCAACAAAGGCGACGTCACTGACAGGAAAGGTAAGGAGATAAGGGTTTACTTACTGCAGCGGTGTCGTAATGTTCTGATACTGGCAACGACCGCTGAATGTTCTTTAAAAAGCCTGTCATGCAGAATGAGGGGAAATATCTTTTGTGTTAAGGATGAAATAAATAATTAATGTTGTTCCTGCTATATGGTCGACAGCTTCGTGTATGTACCCCTGTCCGGTTAGTAAATTAATTATACTCGTAAAACGAACATTTCGTTGCTAACATCAGCACACTACGCCGCCGCAGCCTTAAGCAAAATTTAACCGGTAAGCGACAGTAAAACACCAGCTTTGGCATTGGATGTTGCCTTGAAATACGATTGTTCAGTTCGTCTTTTGTCGAATACGTTCTACATGCCGTCGATAGTCAATCGTTTGATGTATATATCGCTCGTGCTTCGATTCCTAAGGGTTCTTGGAGATTACAAGTATATATTTTATCAGTTGTTTTAAGCATTCAAGTTAAAAAAAGTCGACGAATGAGGAATATTTTTAGACGATAGGATATTAGTATCTAATTCATGACAGGAGTTTTCTCTTTAAGTAACTTTTTAAAGTATATTTTGCTTCCTATCTTCATACTGCTTTGCTGTCTGCACTGGATAAAGCAAAAGTTATCAAATGTTATCGCTTGTTTTGTGTAACAGCATGATATTATGGATGAAAATGAATGTAATTTCTTATAAAGGCAGAATAACACATGCTCACGTATTTTTAAGAAATCGTGAAATAAATAAGGGACTGATAACAAAAGCAGTTAATTCCCACAGATTTACGAACATTTATGCATTTGATAATACACAGGCAATTGTACACCTTTTGTACAACATCCTGTCGCACCATTGAGCACGCAACTACTACTACGACGTAATGAATCTTACATGAAAAAGAACCTTGTTGTTCTGCATTGTTTATTATGTTTCGATGTCTGAAGTAATCAGTCACGTTTATATTTAATGTTGTTAATCTCTTACTAGTTTCAATCAACTTTGGGTTTTCTTCGAAAAGTATTATCATTGTAAAAGTTTTCCTATGCACAGGCATTCTATCTGACATTGAAAACAATATTTATTCATTTATGTGTTCTTGCAAAGTATGCTTTAATAATATGTACAGGTTTGTTTTCTCATTACATGCTTCTACAATATATGTTTTAAATTTCAAGAATTTAGCTCAACTGTGGAACTTGTGTAAATCATCTCGTAAAGCTAGTAATGTCACTGGTTTTAGAAAACTATTGTGGCACCACACCCAAATTCCCTGACCTTTTTGTATTAAATAGCGTCCTCATGTTTCAGCAAGAGATTCGCCTTTGCGGGTATGTTGTTTCAAACCTTAACATTTCAGAGATATAGTCTTAAGCGGTCTATATGTATCACTGGTATAAATTTATATACGAGCTATATTCTTTGTTACCAAAAGATGATTTGAAGCGCTGTAAGCCTTAATTAACTAAAGTGTACCGTGGTAGATTTTAGGATTGAATTAGGGGCGCACAAACGATACTGGGGATCGAACGGACTCGAGATTTCCCAATACGCCGCATCGTTCGATATACAGTATCGAGCTTGTTCGATCAATCATGTAATATTTCACTCGCGTGAGTGCAAGGTAGGATACTCAAGAAACTGGAAACTAGTCACAAAAATAAACTATGTTTCTGATTAAAATTGGACAGTTTCGTGAAACATTAGGAGACACTAGCATTCAATCTTACCAGCATCCAAATTCCTATTGTGTTTGATCAACTCCGCAATAAATTTCTCTTACAGTACCGTTATGTAGGGATATATATAAACACTTTCGCTTTTTTATGGTGGTATTTAACAGGCAAAGGCGAAAGTGTTATAGCATGGAAAATATTATTTGACTGAACCCAGTACAATATGTTTCCAATAGGGTTTCAAACGAGCACCTCAATTAATTAATTAGGAAACAAGAATATGACATTCAGAAGAAACAAGGAACAAAGTTAATTAATAATTAAATTCCTAATAAACAAAGGAAATAATTATAAAGTGATTTTAACTTTAATTACGAGAATCAACTATAGGACGAGTGGAAGCTCAAGAAGTGGACAGAATCATGACTGCAGTCTCTTATTTGTTTATTATTTGCCGTTGTTAGACACGATATGTGCCCTAGAAAAAAAAATCAGTCCACCATTCACAGATATTTTTTGAACTAAATAGTGCATTAAAAACTATAAGACATCGTTGTGACAGTGCCAAACGAAAATTGTCTCATTAATTTCTATTAGGTGTGCTGTTCTTGAAAAGAAAATATTTTTACGCGAATAAAAACTAGGTCTTTGCTGCATTCAGTCATGTTTAACATTTTAAAATAGTGAAAATGGGGCGAAGTTAAAATACCTACGACCTCTGACAATGACCTCGGCTACATGGGGTTTCAGGCCATGTGGTTATCGGCCAGGGTACCGCACGTAGCTCAGCTGTTTGGAATCACCTCTTCCGGAACGTGGAATTTCCGAACAGAGCATCCCCACTGCCTTCCTGTCTCAGTTGGCCACCATCAGCTCACGTATTGTCACCGTTTCTTAGTGTCGTAAACGATAGCTTTCGTTCCGTGCATTCTGTTCTCTGCATTGTACACAAGGAAGAGACAACAACGAAAGGAAAGCCGTGTTTTGTTAAGGATGGTCATCGCAACCGTTTCCACAGAAAAAAAAGAGTAGTATACAAACTGGGTGTGCATCTATAAAAGTTTACCAGTTAGCGCACAGCATTAACAATGTCCTCTCGCCTCTCGTATATTGGTGAAATCGTTGCTCAACAGCAACAATCTTGTCCAGCAGATAAAAAGGATGTGGAGGTAAAGAAAAGAATGCATAATTGCAGAAAAAGAGTTCACGAAAAATCAATAGTGCAGATTACCCAATTTTTTAAGTAGAAATTTCAAGATCTTAAAGATAAAGATTTAGAATTCGTTGCAAATTTTGACAGCTCTGTGACACAGTTGTATAAGGAGCTATTGCAACGACCCAGAACGTTGAACTAGCGCGGAAATTCAACTCATCGAAGACCTTTTGAAATTAACGGAAGGTAATTGTTTTTGAAGATTGATGATGGTTCTGTTCCAGACGAGAGAATTATAGTGTTTGCTTGCGAAGAAACAAAGAAAATCCCTTGCGAAAATGGAACTGTTATGGATGGGACATTTGACAGGTGTTCAAAACAATTCAACATTTGTAGACAATCCATGTCGACATCGGAAGTACAGAAGAGGCAACAAAGGTATTTCCTGTTATATTTTCTTTGTTACCAGACAAAAGCCAAAATTCACACGAAAAACTTTATTGTGAATTGAACAGTGAGGTGCTGGGGTGGTCAACAAACCCTGCAGAGCTCTAATTTTAAAAGTCTGTAAAGTAGTCAGTACAGTGTTCGCTGAAACATCTAGTTTCAATTGTAATGTCCACATCAACCAGTGTATGGCAGAAGTAAAAGAACTGGAATTAATGGAAGACTACAGAGGTAGGGAAGAAGTCCGACTGTTTTGTCGCATGTGTGCTGCATTGACATACCACAAAAGACTGTCGATGATGATTGATGAGGATTGGCGTTGCAGGGCGCTAAACGTCTAGGTCATCAGAGCCACAACACTGTTGATGAAGCGTGGACTTTAATAACGTAACAAATGCCCAATGGAGATATCAGAGCTTTTGCAGACTATATAGTAGATCAGTTGATGGAAAATCGTATTGTACCTATTGAAAGGTGGAATGGTTTCAACCAACGGCACAGATCGAGAACGCTGTCGAACATTGTCATATAAAACACTTCAGTAAATCAGAAACATCCAAATGTGTATTTTCTGATTAGAAAGAGGAGGCACTAAATGTTATTCAAAGAGATTCCATTCGCTTACCTATTCAAAAAAAGAAATATAACGTACATAGGTCTCGGTAAAATATTAAAAGGCGTTATTAAAAATAAATGAAACCTCTGGTGACTTGAAAAGGTGTTTAAAATCTCTAAAGTTTTTGGGAAAAATCAAATAAGAAATCATAATTGAAAAAATAAGCAAAAAAAATTAACAATTTCCTACTGTGATGCCGAACAATGATAACAACAAAAAATAAAAGGACAAAAAATTCAAACCTACCTAGATATTTGTACTTGTCGTGTCTCATTCACGTAAAACACGGTGTTTATGAAGTTCTAATAAGAAATCTGCTATTTACTGAATTTTTGACTCAAAAAAACTGAAATTTCACTTGTTAAGATTTGTGACATAATGTAGTTTTTCGTCCAGTAAGTGATAATGCCAGAGGGACAAGTAGAGGTGACGTAATCTGGAATTTCCGGATGGCTGAAAATTGCAGAAGATTTTATAAGTCTGAACAGAGCCGTCTCAAAAGACGCAGAGAATCAAGTGTACAGGATAACTGTTCCTGACGCCAGCTAGACTTCATTCACTTAATATTGCTCTAGAAATGATTTAGTTACACCCAGGTCTTCCCGCGGGTTACTTAAAGTCACGATATTGACAACAAAGCTGGTTTCAAGACACTGTTCATTAATATCAGACAATTATGATCCTTAATATGTATATAATGAGAAGTTCGTAGAGTATATATAACAGTTTCAAAGCATTTGATTTTGAACTCCAACCGTCGGAAACCAACCACGACACCATGGCGTCATGGGATGCGCTATGGAGGGCATGTGTTCAGCACACGGCTCCCGCGGCCTTGGAGTTGCTGCTGCTGGGTCAAGTAACTCCTCACTAAGCTGAGTGCACCCTTCCCCACTCCTCCCAGCATCGAAGAAAAGCTGGCATTAGCGGGAATCGATCCGTGGTCCTCCACAGTGGAGTCAAGCGCGCTTATTACTCAGCTACGGAGGCGCACGGTCTAAAGTATCTGAACAAAGCGTACTTCGTTTCGTCACATGGTTAAAAGCGACTGAAAACTTTTTCGTGTGCTCTTTCGAGTGGGCTTATGGAAAAAAATGTCCAGCCAATATTTTTATTTTATTATTATTATTGTTTTGATTTTTTTTCTGGGTGGTGGCTGAGTAGGTGCGAGGTCTGATAGACGCCAATGTCTGTGTTTTCATACTGATGAGCTTTCTGATTAGTATCTTTCCCGTATATTATAACACACACACAAAAAGATATTTTAATCAGGTATTTTCATCAGCAAAATGAACTAAAACGGTTCGACGTCTTTCTTTCGGTTCTACGGAGTGGAGATAACATCGCTGAATTATTGCGGGAATCCAGGTATCAGATTGACTTTATAATGGCAACGAATAGATTTAGAAACCAGGTTTTAAAGTGTAAGACATTACCATCGAAAGAAGAGGAAGACCACTGTCTTCATAAAATCTGTGCGTCGCGATACCTTGCAAATTACTTCGACGCTATTTGGCTGATCAACATCACAGTTGCTGTCAGGTATTTGTATTTTTTTCATAGGAGTTGGAGGACGTGGGTTGAGAGAGGTGGCTGAGGGAATGGACGGAGAGAGAGGAGAAGGAGAGGGAAAGATTAGGAGCAGGAATGAGAAAAGGAAGATGAGAACTTTACGTCTCGACAACAACGCAGTCACTACGACAAGATCGGATTATGTTAGTTCAAGATAGGGGAAAGAAATGACCTATGTTCTTTCAAATGGAACGATCCCAGCATTTGCCTGGAATGATTTATGGAAATCAAGGACAACCGAAATCTGGATGGCCTGTGTTGGGTGTGAACCGCCATTCACCCTGTAGCGTTACCTGGAGAAGTGACATAAATATTTAGTGACGCCGTCTTGAATTCTACTCAAAACATTAGTGATTTCAAAGATTAAGTTTAAGCGAGGACGTGCATGAAAAATGTTCACAACAAAGAAATTTTAATCTCGTCATAAATGTTATCTCAGCTCTCTCTGTTCGAGCACTGTACAATCTGTTAGCATTCTTGTTTTGTTCTCGTTCTTGTAGTGTCATGTCTTGAAAGGGCGATACCATCATAATTTTGCGAGAGTCGCTGTTAGATAGTTTTTTTCTCAATAATACCATTCAAAGTGTGTTATGTACAATGTCAGATATGATCTGAAATAGCGTTGATAAAGAGGATTTCATGTTCATGACATTTTAAGCATTTTCGGGATTTTATCTCCAGCTGCAGCATCTCCAGCACTGTCATTCCACTGTAGTCAAATGTTCAAATGTTTGTTACACTTAAGGGACTGACTCTAGTCGCCAGCCAACATTTCGTGGCTAATTGAAATAACGAATTATTATTGATTCAGGGACGGAAGTTTATATAAAATATGACTCTTAAAAATCTTTTCAGCCAGTCGGGCATGGTGGTCTCGGGTTAAAGCGCTCGACTGCGAACCGAAGGTTCACGGGTTCAAAGCCCGATTGGATATTGGATTGGAAGTCGTTGAGTGGGCCTCACATGGTCATCCCTGTTCTAATTTTGGCAAAGTATAATTTTTGCTTGTTGCAAGACTTTGGCTACGCTTATAGTCACAGTAAGTTCTCTTTGTTTCCGTAACAATTCCCTAAAACGGTTATTGAACCACGGGTGTTTCCCATCTCTCATACTTTTACTCCGAACATAGTGATGTAACGCGTATTGTGCAATGCACTTGAACTTCGTCCGCAGTTGCTCAACACTGTCAATGTTAGAGACGAAACTTTCATGTAGAGCAGGCAATTATTCGGAATATTTTATTTAGAACACTTTTTTCGCTTTGTGATAGATGACGCTGTAATAGTCACAAACGTATAAGTACGTGGTATCGCATAACATTTCGCCATTGCGGACTGTATTTGCTTCGTGATACATTACTCGTGTTAAAATGGACCGTTTACCAATTGCAGAAAAGGCCGATATGGTATTTATGTATGGCTGTTGCGATCAAAATGCCCAACGCACCTGTGCTATGTATGTTGATCGTTATCCTGCAAGACATCATCCAAGTGTCCGGACCTTTTGTCAGATAATTACGTTATTTGAAGAGACAGGAAGTGTTCAGCCTCAAGTGAAATGTCAACCACAACCTGCAACAAATGATGATGCCAAAGTAAGTGTTTTATCTGCAGTTGTGGCTAATTCGAACATCAGTAGCAGACAAATTGAGTGAGAATCGGGAATCTCAAAAACGTCGGTGTTGAAAGTTATACATGAACATAAATTTCACCCGTACCATATTTCTATGCACCAGGATTTGCATGGCGTAGACGTGTACAGTTTTGCCACTGGGCACAACATAAATTACGGGACGATAACAGATTTTTTTAACGCGTTCTTTTTAGTGACGAAGCGTCATTCACAAACAGAGTCAACGGAAACCGGCATAATATGCACTATTGGGCAAGGGAAAATCCACGATGGCTGTGACAAGTGGAACATCAGTGAGCTTGGCGGGTTAATGTATGGTTCGGCATTATGGGAGGAAGGATAATTGTCTCCTATTTTGTCGATGGCAATCTAAATGGTGCAATGTATGCCGATTTCTTACGTAATGTACTACCGATTTAACTACAAGGTGTTTCACTGCGAGACAGAAAGGCGATGTACTTTCAACATGATGAATGTCCGGCACATGGCTGGAGTGCAGTTGAAGCGGTGTTAAATTGAATATTTAATGACAGGTGGAATGGTCGTAGAAGCACCATACCATGGCCCGCACTTCACTGGATATTACATTCTGTGGGGAAAATTGAAGGATATTTGTTATCGTGATTCACCGACAACGTCTGAAAACATGCGTCAGCGCATTGTCAATACGTGAGAGACATTACTAAAGGCGAATTACTCGGTGTTGAGAGGAATTTAGTTACGCGTATTGCCAAATGCATTGAAGTTCAAGGACATCATTTTTAGCATTTATTGAAGTCATTAGGTAATTACAGGTACTCACGCATAACAACATGCGTTCTCATAATGTATGATAATTTCACAAAAGTACATGTATCACATTGAAACAATCGAGATAAATTTCAAATGTACCTACGTTCAGTGTTTTCATTTTAAAAAAACCTACCTATTACCCACTGTTCGTCAAAAAATGTGAGCAATAGGTTTGTGAATACTACAGCGCCTTCTATCAAAAAGCGACAAAAGTGTTCCAAATAAAACATTCATATTTATTTACGTACTAGACGAATCAATATACATAAATAAAAATGGAACGCGGGACCTGTGTCCGTATATTTCACTTGGTAGCCACAAATTATTCACTGCACACTGATGGCTGTTATGCATGAGAGTAGCCTTTAGATTCGCGATGTGCACAATGGTGTTTTGGTCGTGTGTGGCGTTGGGTGACTGTGGCGAACAAAAATTCGTAAAATGTGGAGCAATACGACGATCAACAGATGCTCAAAGATAAAAAGACTTAAAGATAAAACACTGGGAAACAGAGACATACATTAGCTGAGCATTAACGACACTGGAAATGGACCAATGATCTCAATATAAACACTGGAAAGACAACTGTAGTGCTTAGGATCAAAATAACTGACAAGTGGATTAACAGTTCCGTGTCGATAGCTATAAGAAGATGGATGATATAGTAGTTGAAAGTCGTCAGCTTAAATAAAATTCGCACTGAAGACCAGAGATGACTTTTGACACTAGAATAGCAAAGAGGTTATATACAGCGAAATTTGATGCACATTATTCAGTAGTTTTATGCAGCAAGCGTACGAATAAAGAAAAATAAGTGCATATTGCAGTTTGAAAAGTAAAACTACCTAGAAAGTTGCCAAAGCGTAAAAAAGAAATTACGTGTTCTCGATCCGCTTCTAAAAGACAGAAAACGGCGCTGCAAAGTTAATCTGCAAACGATAGAAACTTGAAATTTGTAGACGTTGTTTATCTTACACTGTAGGCATCAACGATTTATCGATTTTCCCATCCCTAATGGGGTGAAATAGGAGATGAACGGTATTTTGAAAATACGATGCTATTCGGGCAATTTTGAAGAATAAATACAAAACTTCCGATTTAGATTTCTGATTGGAATTTTAAAAATACGTGTTTCGATATTTTTGGAAATTCAACCATTAAGCGGGTGAAATAAGGGAAAATCTTTTAAGTGTGCTACTAAGACTATTTTGATGCTAGAAATGTGAAAATTTGGGTTTGGAAGCATAGTTATAATTTAAAAAATGCGTTTCGGGATGTTTTGAATTCTGCCGACAATGGTGCAATAGGGAGTGGCAAGTTGTATCAAAATGTTCAAATGTTTGTTAAGCTCATGGGACTTAACTACGGGGTCATCAGTCCCTAAACTTACAAACTACTTATGAACTACTTACTAACTTGGACGGCACAAATATCCATGCCCGAGGGGGATTCGAACCCCCGACCGTAGTGGCCGTGCTGACCGTGACTGGAGCGCCTCAGTCACCTCGGCCACTGCGGCCGGCAAGTTGTATCAAAATACTTGATTAGGAAAGCATATTTAAAGCTAAATCTATGAAAATTTATATTTAGAAGTAGAAACAACCAATGCAAACCGTCCAGTCTACGCGTGCGAAGCAGCGGGAATTTAGCTAATAACTAAATAATAATCTATATCTATAAATGTGAATGTCTGTTCGGTGTACATTCATCACGTCTGAACGACAAGACATAAAGAGCTAAAAATTTGTACAGTTACTAATGTCTACCCGGGGAATGTTTTAAGCACGGTTTTATGGCGATCAGATAGCTATTTATTTATCTATATATATATATATTAATGTGAATTTCTGTTCGGTGTACACTCATCACGTCCTAACGACAATATTTCTACAGTTACTAATTTATACCTGAGGAAGGTTTTAGGCACGGTTTTATAGAGATCTGATAGATATTTAGTAATTTGAAGAGCACAGCGCGAATTGCGGAACAATAATTACTCCTTGAAAATTATATTTACTCTTGGAAAATTGTTTTATTGGTCGCATTGTTGCTTGAGGGTTGATAATGATAAAAGGGTGGAGTATATTGGGATGGAAAGTTATCGGTGTGTATAAAATTCTATGTGTGTGTGTTTGTGTTAATATTTCGCTCTGCAGCGAAAACTACAGAACGCAAACGAATGGTCTGTGTGTAATTGTTGTCCGAATTCTCCCATTGTACACCATAGCAGATCCATGCCGATAGCTATACAAAAAGGGGTGGAAGATATGGTGGTTGAAAGTCGTCAAATTATAAAAAAATCGGACTGAAGGCCAGCGATGACGTTTGTGGCTCTATAGCAAAGACGTTACATACAGTGAAACGTGATGCCACATACCATATCTTTGGTCTCTGTGTGCTACAATGTCTTCAGCTCTTTCTCTGCAAGGATAAGCATACGAATAAGGAAATATAAAAATAAATAAAGCAGTAAAGACCATCAAGAGAACAGACTCTGCTAACGATATACTACGCCTTCCACATTACTTCAATGTGTCCTGCTCAAATATATAGTTTTATATTGATGAAATTTTGCACACTCCTCAAAAACAAGAGGAATGTCACTGTCTGTGTAAAATTTCGTTTGGTGCATGGTACTTACGGAATTTTACAAAATTCATAGTTTTGCTCCAATCTTTATGAATTTTTGCACACATAACCTTTGAACCAAGAGGAAGATCACTGGATACCTAAATGTTCGTATGAGACATGACGGAGAGTACCTTGCAGAAAACTTTGCCGAGAGATGGAAAGGTGGAAAAGAAAAGGGATGGGAGAGAAAGAGGTCAATGCAGAGAGAGGGCGGAAGGGGATGTGGACTACGAAAGTGTAGGATACAGCTAGTATGTAATAAAATGCAGTGGATATCTGTTTGACCTACGGCAGCGCCATCTATCGGGCCAACCATAGCGTCATCTGTATTCTCCCTTCAAGCAAGAAAAGTTTTGTTCTTTGTAGTTTTTTCGTTTGACGCTTATTTCATGAGATATTTGGCCCGGTCACTGTCAATCACAGACATGTATTACTAGACCGGCAATGCCACATACAGTATCATTGATATCAGTGAAGTTTCGCCGCCATATTTCTATACTATAACGTGAAAGCAGTCGTTTGCGTTATTACAGAAAATAGTCGTAAAACTTCCGAAGAACTGACGTAACTATGCCGTCTTTAGCCTTTTGACATATGAGATATTGATGTGATGTATAAGGCTGTAATTTTTTCAGCTGCATTAAGCTTTGAGACATATAGTAATGAGTTGCACTGATTTCCGGTTATTATTAATCTGTTCCAATTTAATTCAACTTCGGATTTTGTAACGGTAATATGGTCGTCATAGAAGTGTAGTTCATCGTTGGATAATACGTATTCTCCTTCTTTGTAGAGTTCTTACGAAATGTACAGCCTGCTGTGACACATACACTAATGAGTAGTGTTTCCTGTTCTTGTTAATCTGTTACCAGTTTTAGTCAACCTCGGCTTTCTTTTAATAGTATGACCGTTATAAATGTGCTACTTGTAGATAACACTTCTTTATGAGTGTGTTTCTCAGATAACTACAGTGTACTTTAACTGTACGTAATGGTAAAATTTTAGTTACATCCCGGTGGCCTCACATGATTATGTTGGCAACATCAACAAAACGATAGAAAGCCCTCGCCAAGATAATATATTCTTAGAAATCCACACAAAGTGACCTGATTAGTGTTTCGTACAGACGATGAAGTAAATAAATAATACTGTAGCTGCTCTATGGTTGACAGGTTCTTGTATGTACCTTCATCCACACGGTAAAAGTAATTGCCCTCGTAAACGAAGACTTCATGACAAAATATTTACGCTGTTACGCGATCGGCTAATTTCAACGTCACATGATTAACAACACACTGACGCAAAGCGGTCAAGACGCTAACTAAAGTTTAACCGTACGTAACAAGTTCTGCTCATAGCACGATTCGGAAATATAAGCCTATGTGTTAAATTTAATGCGGAAGTATTAGTTAAAATGAAAATCATTTTCAATTCAACTGGTAAAGTTTTGTAAACTTCGTATCAGATCATGGAAGTACCGCACGGAAAATTTTTGACGTGAGGTGAGGCAAGATGGAAGTACCGCACGGAAAATTTTTGACGTGAGGTGAGGCAAGATGTCGGCGACAGGCTTCAATCACAGAGGGGCGTTTGCCAGTCTAGTAATGTATGTCTGTGCTGTCAATGAACCACCCTGTACACTAGAGACCTCTACCGATCCAGTACAGATCCTTCTTGGAGCCGTAAACACTGGTAGCAACCAACGTGTCCGTGGTTATAAATGGATGCAGGATCAGGTCAGTGCTGGAAAGTGCGGAAAGAGAAGATCAAACGGAACGTTTCCAACAGAGTGCGATCGTCAATGCGGTCGGGCGGAAACAGAGGGTCGTAAGCCGTGACGAACGACGAGTGAAGCGCAGCGCAGGTAAAACGCGCTGTCGATATGCGAGACTCGTCACAGGCGGCGAACAACACACGAGCCGCGCACAATGGCAGCGATTGTGCTGCCACTTCCTGAGGCCTGCAGGTGTCACGACTAAAAATTACCTCCCACTTCTTCTTCCACACAATGCTGCGTGAAATTCCATCCAGAAACTGACGTAACTGCTTCATACTTGCAGCTCTTTTTTTGGTTCTTAACTACACTACTGGCCATTAAAATTGCTATACCAAGAAGAAATGCAGATGGTAAACGGATATTAAATGGACAAATATATTATACTAGCTGAAAACCCGGCTTTGCCCGTGTATTTATTTATTTATTACTGCTTTGAGTTAGTACTTCTCCTATCCTTTCTCTCTCTGTCCATCTCCTTTTTTCTAAAACCATGCTATACTTATCGGACAATAAATAAAAAATACGGCTGTCTCGCATAATGTACAAAATTATAAGTATCCAAAGAAAGAAAGATAGTAATCAAAACAAAAATGACATATAAAATGAGTACGATCTCATATTTATTGAGTTATATGTTGTACAATTGTATAATTTTGCAGGTATGAATTCATTTGTAGAAGTGCTGTATGTCTGTATTACAAGAAATTTCTTTTTTACTGCTTTATTTATTTATTCTTATATTTCCCTATTCGTATGCTTATCCTTACGGAGAAAGAGCTGAAGACATTGCAGCACGCATAGACCAAATATATGGTCTCTGGCATCACGTTTCGCTGTATGTAACCTCCTTGCTATAGAGTCGCAAACGTCATCGCTGGCCTTCAGTCCGATTTTTTTTATATTTTGGCGACTTTCAACCACCATATCTTCCACACCCTTATAGCTATCGGCATGGAACTGCTATGGTGTACAACGGGAGATTTCGGACAGCAATTACACACAGAACAATCGTTTGCGTTCTGTAGTTTTCGCTGCAGAGCGAAATATTAACACACACACACACACAAATACACACACACACACGTAGAACATTATATACACCGATAAGTTTCCATCCCAATATACTCAACCCTTTTATCATTGCCGGCCGCGGTGGCCGAGGGGACTGAGGCGCTCCAGTCACGGTCTGCACGGCTACTACGAAAAAAATGTTCAAATGTTTGTATAGTCTATGGGACTTAACTACGGGGTCATCAGTCCCTAAACTTACAAACTACTTATGAACTACTTACGAACTAGGACGGCACAAATATCCATGCCCGAAGGGGATTCGAACCCCCGACAGTAGTGGCCGTGCAGACCGTGACTGGAGCGCATTAGTCCCCGCGGCCACCGCGGTCGGCGGCTACTACGGTCGGGGGTTCGAATCCCCCCACGGGCATGGATATTTGTGCCGTCCTTAGTATTAGTTAGTTCATAAGTACTTTGTAAGTTTAGGGACTGATGACACCGTAGTTAAGTCCGATAAGCAATACAAACATTTGAACATTTTTTATAGTTTTCGCTGCAGAGCGAAATATTAACACACGCAAACACATGCAGGATTTTATATACACCGATAACTTTCCATCCCAATATATTCCACCCTTTTATCATTAGGAACCCTTAAGCAACAATGCAACCAATAAATCCATTTTCAAAGAGTAAATATAATTTTCAAACAGTAATTATTGTTCCGCATTTCGCTTTATATTCTTCAAATTACTAAATATCTATCAGATCGCTATAAAACCGTGCCTAAAACCTTCCTCAGGTATAAATTAGTAACTGTAAAAATGTTTTAAGTCCCTGCGTCTTGTCGTTGGGAAGTGATAATCGTACACCTAACAGACATTCACATTAATACATATATATAAATAGTTATCCGATCGCCATAAAACCGTGCCTAAAGCCTTCCACGGGTAGACATTAGTAACTGTACAAATTTTTAGCTCTTTATGTCTTGTGGTTCAACGTGATAAACGTACACCGAACAGACATTCACATTTATAGATATATACTAGAACTGACATGTGATTACATTTTCACGCAATTCGGGTGCATAGATCCTGAGAAATCAGTACCCAGAACAACCACCTCTCGCCGTAATATCGGCTTTGATACGCATGGGCATTGAGTCAAACAGAGATTCGATGACGTGTACAGGTACAGATTCCCATGCAATCAAGAGTAGTGACTGCCGTATTGTGACGAACCAGTTGCACGGCCACCATTTGACCAGACTTTTTCAATTGGTGGGAGATCTGGAGAACGTGCTGGCCAAGGCAAAGGTCGAAAATTTTCCGTATCCAGAAAGACCCGTACAGGACCTGCAACATACGGTCGTGCACTATTCTGTTGAAATGTAGGATTTCGCAGGGATCGAATAGATGGTAGAGCCACGGGTCGTAACACATCTGAAATGTAAATGAAGTTTTGCCATTCGTGCACCCAGGTTTGTCGTTGCGTACACCATCGCAGGCGCTCCTGTCTGTGATGCAGCGTCAAGGGTAACCGTAGCCATGGTCTCCGAGCTAATAGTACATGCTGCTGCAAACGTCGTCGTACTGTTCGTGCAGATGGTTATTGTCTTGCAAACGTCCCCATCTGTTGACTCAGGGATCAAGACGTGGCTGCACGATCCGTTACAGCTATGCGGGTAAGATGCCTATCATCTCGACTGCTAGTGATACAAGGCCGTTGGGATCCAGCATGGCGTTCCGTATCGCCCTCTTGAACCCACCGATTCCATATGCTGCTAACAGTCATTGGATCGCAACCAACGCAAGCAGCAATGTCGCGATATGTAAACCGCAATCGCTATAGGCTACAAACCGACCTTTATCAAAGTCGGAAACGTGATGGTACGCATTTCTCCTCCTTACACGAGACATCACAACAACGTTTCACCAGGCAACGCTGGTAAACTGCTGTTTGTGTGTGAGAAATCGGTTGAAAACTTTCCTCATGTCAGCACATTGTAGGTGTCGCCACCGGCGCCAACCTTGTGTGAATGCTCTGAAAAGCTAATCATTTGCATGACACAGCATCTTCTTCCTGTCGGTTAAATTTCGCATCTGTAGCACGTCATCTTCGTGGTGTATCAATTTTAATAACTAGGAGTGTACATTTACGTTTTATCACAAGGATAAGAAGACTTCCGTCTTTTACAAACGGAATTTTTTTTATACTACACATATTTCGTCTATTTATATTACGCATCAACATTGGCCTATCGCATGATTTATGTTGTTGGTTTGCGAAAAAAGTACTTGTGACGCAGTAATGATGTTGTCACCCTTAGCTGCCATACGCTGGCGTGACAAAATTAATGGGATAACTATATGCACAGATAAATATGGCAGTGGTATCGCGTACAGAAGGTATCGAAGGGCGGTGCACTGGTGTAATGTCCCAACGTGGAATATGGGATTATGAGACAGTCTACAAGCCCCGAGCGGAAGGGAGTGACCTACGAGAGATCGAATTTTGAGACTTTGCGAACTCACAGTTAATTTGAAATATATTTATTGCATCCCATCTACTACTACTACTAGTACACGGAGGCTAATCATTAAGAAACGCAAGAGAATACTTCTGTGGCCACAACAGAAGTCGGTGTCTAGGTACCCTGGGAAAGAGCGTAATACAGCTACCCTTACCTGCGAAAAAGAGACTGTCGTGGAACTTCCTGGCAGATTAAAATTGTGTGCTGGAACCGGCATTCGAACCTGAGACCTTTGCCTTTCGTAGAGAAGCACTCTACCGACTGAGCTATTCCGGTACGCTTCATGGTCCGTCCTCCGTATGGAGTTCCTGTTTATTCTCCTAAAGGAACCCTCTACCCTGGGACGGTGGCTCTCACCGTCTGCAAATAAAATGTTTGTATAGTCTATGGGACTTAATTACGGGGTCATCAGTCCCTAAACTTACAAACTACTTATGAACTAACTAAGACTAAGGACGGCACAAATATCCATGCCCGAGGGAGGATTCGAACCCCCGACCGTAGTGGCCGTGCAGTCCGAGACTGGAGCGCCTCAGTCCCCTCGGCCACCACGGCCGGCCACCGTCTGCAGTTCGCAAGGCTATTTCTTTACTGCTTACTTCCTGTAACCTATATGTACCCATTTTAACGATTTCTTCATGCTGTTCAGTGTAAATATCACAATCTTTAGACTTCCTATTTTTAACATGAAATCGCTTTATTTGGCATAAATATCGGCTTTTCTGCATAAGGTTCTATACTTTCATGGCTTTTGGGTTAAAGTTCTAAATTTAACCTTTAAGAAATTTTTCATGCAGGAGGACCGCTCAAATGTACCATCATTTGCTCAACGCACTAACTCCCAAATGGAGGACATAGTAATAGTTATTTCCGGTGTAGAAGCAGCTGAGATAGCTAAATACGATAAAAGCCTGCTGGTTCGGATGGAATACCAGTTCGGTTTTACAAAGAGTATTCTTCGGCATTGGCCACTTACTTAGCTGGCGAATCTTTAATTCAGCACAAAGTTCCTAGTGATTGGAAAAAATCGCAGGTGACTCCCGTTCATAAGAAAGGAAAGAGAACTGACCCACATAATTACAGGCCAATATTGTTGACATCAGTTTCTTGTAGAATTTTGGTGCATATTCTCAGTTCGAATATAGTAAACTTCCTTGAGACGGAAAAGCGTCTTTCTACGAACCAGCACGGGTTCAGGAAACATCGTTCATGTGAAACTCAGCTTGCCCTTTTCTCACATGACATCTTGCGAGCCATAGATGAAGGACAACAGGCGGATTGTGTTTTTCTGGACTTCAAAAAGGTGTTTGACGCAATGCCACACTGCAGACTGCTAACGAAGATACGGGCATATGGAATAGGTTCACAGATTTGTGACTGTCTGGAAGACTTCCTAAGTAATAAAACGCAGTACCTCGTTTTCGACGGCGAGTGTTCATCAGAGACGAGTGTATCAACAGGCGTGCCCCAGGATAGTGTGATAGGCCCGCTTTTATTTTCTATCTATATAAATGATCCGATGGACACAGTAACTTGTAATTTGCGGCTGTTTGCTGATGATGCTGTGCTGTATGGGAGGGTGTTGTCTTTAACTGACTGTAATAGCATACAGGATGACTTAGACAATATTTTTAGTTGGTGCGAAGAATGGCAGCTAGCTCTCAATGGATAAGAATGTAAGGTGATGCGCATGAGTAGTTTTGTGTCTCGTTGCCGCCGGCTGTAGGTGTCGGTGGCCGAGTAGAAAGAGACCGGCACAGGAATAAAGGATGCACGCTTGTGCGGTACGGAGGTGACCAGCCAGTGAGACAGCAGAAACTAGAAACACTAGGCTGAATTAGTTCAATAGATATATTTCGAAGAAAGATTACAATACTTATCTTTCGTAAGTTTCATGACTGCAGAATGCTGATACATTGGCTAGGTAGAGGCCTGCCTACTGATGATTCCTAGTGCCTATCCGATACCCAAGTCCTAACTGGTACCTATCTGATTCCCAAGTGTTAACTGGTTCCTATCTCAGTCCCAAGTGAACGATGCTGTTCAGTGGTGGCCACGAGCGGAGTTGTCGCAGGGGGCGCTCGTGGCAGACGTCGTAAGAACGCCGCGCCGTGCGTGCATGGCGGCGCGCGGCGTAAGTACGTGGCGCGCACTTCATTCTTGTGCGACACCACAAGTAGGAAAAACAATCCCATAATAGTCAAATACAGCATTAGTAGTGAGCTTCTTGATGCAGTCACGTCGTTCAAATATCTAGGCGTAACATTGCAGAGTGACATGAAGTGGAACGAACATGTAAAGAGAGTTGTGAGTAATGCGGACAGCTGACTTCAATTATTGAGAGAATTTTGGGAAGATGTATTTCATCTGTAAAGGAGACCGCGTATAAAACCCTTGTACGACACGTCTTGAGTATTTCTCAAGTGTTTGGGACCCGCAGCAGATCAGTTTAAAGGAAGACATAGAGGCAGTTCAGAGGCGAGCAGCTATGTTTGTTACTGGTAGGATGAACCAATGTGCGAGTGTCACGGAAATGCTCCGGGAACTCAAATGGGGATCGCTGAAGGAAAGATGACAATGTTTTCGTGAATTTCTTTTGAGGAAATTTAGAGGACCAGAATTTGAAGCTGAGTGTAGTACGATCTTGCTGCCACCTACTTACATTTCACGTAGCAATCACAATGACAACATAAGCGAATTAGGGCTCGTACGTAGGCATATAGGCATTCTTTTTTTCCTCGTTCTGTCTGGGAGTGCGGTGGCCGAGGAGACTGAGGCGCTTCAGTCACAGTCTGCACGGCCACTACGGTCGGGGGTTCGAATCCCCCCTTGGGCATGGATATTTGTGCCGTCCGTAGTTGTAGCTAGTTCATAAGTAGTTTGTAAGTTTAGGGACTGATGACCACGTAGTTAAGTCCCATAAGCTTAACAAACGTTTGAACGTTTTTGTTGTCTGGGAGTGGAAGAGGAAAGGAAATGCCTAGTAGTGTGTAGACCGTGTAGACTACGCCACGCACCTTACGGTGGATTGCGAAGTATGTATGTAGATGTAGGTGTACTCGGTCTTTTTTTTTTGTGCTCTTGCGGGTTGGCTGTCAATAGCGTAACATACTGCTCTTAAGCCGAGCGTACAATAAATTTGCCAATTAGTACATAATTAAAACGGAGAAAATAAATGAAGAAATCTTAAAATACATGGATATAAACGTGGTGAAGGAAGTACTTAAAAGTGGTGATTTAAAAACACACAGAGTTAAAATTTGCCACAGTGGGTAAAACACACAGACGTTATACAGAAAAAATGGCGACGAGGATGAAGACACTGGTTAAAAGACACGGCAAGGCACGAGGCTCTTGACACTGCACTACACTGGACGGCGCACAATTAAACCTGAGCACTGCAACCCGCAGGGGATGGGGGAGGGAGGGGAGGCATGGAGGGGTGGGAAAGGGAGGGGTGGTGGAGAGGGGAGGGGCGGTGGGGCAGGAAGGCGGAAGGACTCTGGGCAAGGAAGAGGAGGGGAGAGCCAAGTGGACGAGGGAATACTCTGTCCTAAACCATGCAGGAAAATATTATGTATCGATTTTGTTGCGGTACTAAGATAATACTAAGTGTGAGATTTTGGTCAGTATGCCAGTGACAGTGAGTTGGCGATGTTATTGGAAATGCTGTAGTCACATTTAACTACCATCACAGATGTGGAAAATAACTGAGTAAAGCACATGGAAAAAATACTATTATTTTTCTTAGGCAATCTATTGAAGTTGAGATTAAGCTTCAGTTCTTCATAATAAGCCAGTGCTGCTAACTGCATGATTGAGCTGGGGCAGGGCATGATTTTCATGACTACAATTTGTTTTTTTTTTTTTTTTTTTTTTTTTTTTTTTTTTTTTTGCTTAATTTGCTGCATTTCAGCTGTTATTAAGCAAGGAAATATCATTAGAAAACATATTTTAGAACGTTTATAGGCTAAACACTGTGTCAACATATTCATTTGTTATATTACCTCAATTCTGGGGCCAACCAGCATATCCAGAATAACCTCCGGGTAGGATTCAAGGTCGCCCTGAATCTGCCCTGCTCTCCTACTTCCGACATCTGTAATTAGGGGTGGCTGCCTAACCTCTCAACGTTTATTTCGTCACTTTAAGACACTCAGCACAGCACTTCTCAAACACTCTACAAGTAAGGCATTTTAGAAATGCCTGTGCTGAGCCTGTAGAAAACCATAAGTCTGTCTTCAGTCAAATTCAAGTACATCGCATGCACCTCCCAGATTCTACACAAGGAACGCACACTTACTAATACAACACGCACCATATACGTGTCTAATTTCACGTCAGTTGACAGTGGCACAGACTACTACACAGGGAGTCCGGGTCCGATTCCTGGCATGGGTCTAAGTGTTGTCTCTGTCCTCATCATCATTTCATCATCATTGAGATGCAAGTCGTCAAAGTGGCATGAACCAAAGGACTTGCAACAAGACTGCCAAACCCCAGTAGAGGATTCTTTGCCAATAAATTCCATACAATCATCATATTATCATTACTTGTAACGTGCCAGCACTATCGCCTGAATGGGTTGATATCTATAATCGAAAGGTGTACATAATGTTCTGGCTGCTCAGTATATCGTGGCAGGGTATTAAATAGCCAATTACGTTTAGTGAAATGTATAATGGTTAATGAACATGTACATCCCAGAGCCTGTATCATTTCCGTGACGCTGTCTCCCCTGTATCAATACAACACGCGCTGCCCTTCTTTGGGGTCTTTCGATGTCCTCCGACAAAACCCAACTGATAAGGATCTCACAATGGGCAGCAATACTCCAAAAAAGGACGGACAAGCATAGTGTGTGTAGTCTCTTTGGTAGTTCTGTTGCATCTTTTAAGGGTTCTACCAGTAAAACGCAGTCTCTGATTCGCCTTTCCCACGACATTATCTACGTGTTCTTTCCAATTTAAGTCTGAAGTAATAGTAATTCCTAGATATTTTGTGGAGTTTACGGCCTTCACTTTTGATTGATTTATCTTGTAAACGAAGTTTAACGGATTTCTTTTCGTACTCATGTGGGCGACTTCACACTTCTCATTATTTAGAGTCAACTGCCAATTTTTACACCACACTGATATCTTATTCAGATCGTTCTGCAGTTGGTTTTGATCTTCAGATGATTTTACTAGACGGTAAATGACGGTGTCATCTGCAAACAACCTAAGAGAGGTACTTAGATTTTCCCCTAAATCGTTTATATAAATAAGGTACAGCAGAGGACCAATAACACTACCCTGTGGAACGCCCGAAATCACCTCTGTTTTAGTCGATGCCTTACCATCGATTACTACGAACCGTGTCCTCTCTGAGAGGAAATCCCCTATCCAGTCGCTAATTTGGGGCGATATACCATAACCACACAATTGGATTAAAAGCCCTTTGTGAGGTACGGTGTGAAAAGCTGTCTGGAAATCAAGAAATACGGAATCAATTTGGAAACTCTTGTCGATAGCACACATCACTTCGTGTGAGTAAAGAGCTAGTTGTGTTTCGCTTGAACGATATTTTCTAAATCCGTGTTTACCTTGGGATAATATATCATTCTGTTCTAGATAATTCATAATATTTGAATACAGGATATATTCCAAAACCCTGCTGCGGATTGACGTCAATGAAATAGGCCTGTAGCTTAGTGGGGTACTCCTACTGCCGTTCTTGAATATAGGTGTGACCTGTGCAACTTTCCTATCTTTTGGTACAGATCCTTCTTTGAGAGAGCGGTTGTATATCGCTGTTAAGGAAGGAGCTATCGCTTCAGTATAATCGGATAGAAATCTAATGGGTATACAGTCCGGACCAGAAGACTTGTTAAGATTTAAGTTGCTTCACTACTCCGATGATATCTACTTCAACGTTACTCATTCTGGCCTCTGTTTGTAATTCGAAATCTGGAATATTGGTTTCGTCTTCTTTGGTGAATGAGTTTCTAAAAGCCATGTTTAGTAACTCTGCTTTAGTAGCGCTATCATCGTCAGGATCGCCTTTACTATCACGTAGTGAGGGTATTGTTTGTACTTTGCCCCTAATATATTTAACGTATGATCAAAATCTCTTTGAGTTGTCAGTCAAATTTCGAGAAAGAGTTTCATTCTGAAAAGTATCGTAGGCATCTCGTATTGAGTCCTCGCTAAATTTCGAGTTTCTATGTATGATCGCCAATCCTGGGGATTTGGAGTTCGTTAAAATTTAGCATGCCTTTTTCGTTGCTTTTGCAACAGTGTCCCGGTCTGTTTTGTGTACCAAGGGGGATAACCACCTTCTTTTATTAATTTATGAAACAAGAGAGAATATTTGAGAATAATTTTCAAAATTCTGATTTTATTTTAACAAAGCGCTACATCTGATGCAGTGAGAAGTACTTTTTGCAGAGATTAAAACATACAAGTCGTAAATCGACTTCTTGTATTTCAAAGTTTATTTACGCGCTGAATTCTAATCTGCTGATTTCAGAGTTTAACGTGTCCATTAACAACCGGAGCAGACGACACAAATGTATGTACGGTGCGAGGAGGGTAACCTACATTCTAAATGGTCCGAAGGTGCACGGTGAAACATACACACGCAGCTGTGTTTACGTATTCCAAAGTTGGCAGACCCTGCTCTCGTTGGTCGCTTTCGGAGTTTACGGCCGCGCGGAAGTGCGCTATAAAACGTTTTCATAGCGGCCGGCTAGCGCAACAGGATATTACTATCTCGGAGAACACAGCCTTACGACGGCGTGCATTCAAGCCTTTGTTACGGGACGGACGAGCAAGGACGCGGTTCGGCGACAAAGCCGCTTCCGCCAGTCAAGGACAGTCGACTGACAGCCGCCGACCGTGACGCTATCAATTTTGCAGACCGCTGCAAAAGGCCCGGCGAAATTTACGAGGAGCTGGTGCCGGACCTATAAGGTTCCGTTGGTGACTCCAACGCTTTTCAACCTTCGTCGCGTCGAGTTCGTGGAGGTGCTTTGAATAGTGGAGGTCGCAGCTCGACTTCCGCCTGTGACGTGGGTTCTGAAATGTGACAGTGCGAGACGTCCACAGCTGAATGGATCGGTGCCAGAATGTTTGTAATAGACCCATGCCACGCTGTGATACAGATAACAGTGTAGATACTGTTAACTTCCTAACGGTTGTAATTTTGATGCAATACCACTTCACAAATGATAAGAAACCTACCATCTGACTAGTGCGACCAACTTTCCCGTATTATACGGGTTCTCCCATATTTCAGCAATTATTTTCTAATTCTCCCGTCTCCCTTATACCCCGCCTATTTCTCCCTTATTTCGTCAGTGATCGCTGTTATAGCCGTGAGGATCTATCGATAATTTCTCATCGAGAAATCTCGTAAACGTTGTTTACAATAATTGACTCTATTCTCTATTACTGTTTGTGCTTATACAGCCTTTGTGATGTATGGTGCTGTGAGGGAAATGTTTGTTTCTTGGTCAATACTTCCAGTTCAACGATGTATTCGCGTCTTACTGAGAAGTACTTAACGTTTTTATACCATTGCAGTATAGTCCCTATAGAAGTAATGATTCGAAAGCGGATTAGGGAGACGTCGGTGTTTAAACAGAAGCGTTTCAATAGTTATTTAAGAACAGACTGACACAACAGAACACTTTAGTATAAAACAAACTCGGCAATTATATGTAAGAAAGACAAAAAAATTGAAACCATTCATATTTACAGAATTAATACGAAGCCAGAAAGAAACACAAATTGGTACTTTTAATACATTGATCGTACGTTAAATTACTTAATGACTTGATTGTTATAATCAAGTAAAAATAGAAATCCAACGGGCACTTATACCTAAAGATATAGTTCCTATTCAACGAGTCATTATGGAGTAGATGGAGTTAGGCAAAATAAATAAATAAATAAATAAAATTAAATAAAACAAAGTAACATAAAAGTAAAATAAATAAATAAAAAAAATATTAAAAATCCCTCAAATTTTTAAACGGTTCTTTGTCTGAAACTTAAGTTCTTAATGCCTACTGGAAACTTAGCTTAAATATGACTTTCTGAATAACTGACCCCCTTTTTTACTTACGTAAGTGAAGTCTTCTGGAGATTATTCCTAGTATTGATGTGTGTATGAGGTTTTAGCTGGCAAAGAGGACCTAGTTAAGGAATAAATATACTATGGAGCAGCAGTTAGTATACATTTTAGCATGCAGTTCTTGAATTTACTCCACAAACAAGTCTTATTAATGCCATTGTACTCTTAAAAACGTTCTCCCTAGTTGTAGAGTTACCTCAAAATATGATATACGAGTAAAAATAACCAATGTATGTCTGATTCATTGTCATTGATGCCAAGGAAACACGTATAATTGGGGATCTGAAATTTACTGTAACTAAATCTCCCTTATTCTCCCTTATAATCAAGGTTAGATTCTAGTCATCTCCCTTAAACCTGTGATCAAAAGTTGGTCACCCTACATCTGATTAAGTTTGATTTCATTTTGGAATTGTATTGCTCAGCGGGTGTTTTAAATATGTAGAAGATGAACATCAATCAGTCACAAATATTTCCTTTATTTGGCAGAGAGCGCTCTACCAAATAAAGGAAATATTTGCGACTTACTGCTGTTTTCTTCCAAGTTGAAGATTCAGAACTTTTATATGTTTTAATCTACATTTTAAGCATTGATAATGATCACTCAGTGACCAAAATTTAGAGCTGCAAAATAAAGGAAATATTTGCGACCGATTGCTATTCATCTTCTACATACTGTCTGATGTCATAATAGTACAGTTTTTATAAAATAACGGCCAATGAAAGTTTTAGAAGCCAAAATGTTTTCCTACTAACTTTAGAAATATTAGGCTATTTCTACCAGAATTCTTAGTAGTAACTTGATAAGCATTTTTCAGAGTCTCAGTGAGAATGTTTGTGCTTTAGCATCACAGCCTCACGCTTCCTTTGCGTATGTGAGCAGCCTTTAGTAACACTATTTTGTAACAAATTATGACTGTTTATTTTATCATGTGACATGCAATTTAAGGAATTTTCTGATGAAGGCACTCACAGTATTCGTCAAAACCTAGATAAAATACACTTTATCTTTGTGACTGACGGCTGTCTTACTACCAATTACTATAGTAATCTATTGTCTTCGGTTCTGTGCGACTTCCTTCGTTGCAGATTTATGCCAAATTTAAACAGACACAAAATCCCTAAAACTGGCAGTATTTCATAAACTCGTAATGTAGCGCGAACTTCAATGTAAGAAGATTATAAGTTTCCACGACGAAGTCCTGTTTAGTAATTTGGTAGAAAATCATAAGAATTTGTGGTCATATGTAAAGTATACCAGCGTCAAAACACAATGAATGCCTGCACTACGCGATAGCATTGGTCATGCTACTGATCAGTGCTAGTAAGGCAGAGTTGCTAAACACAGCTTTCCAAAATTCCTTAACCAAAGAAGACGAACTGAGTACTTCAAAATTGAGTCAGAATAATTTAGAAGCAAATGACCTAGAAATAATAAAACAACTTAAATTACGTAAAAAAAGTAAGTCTTCCGGTCCTTTCATAGTATACTAATGCAGTAGCTTCATACTTACAATTAGCTGTCATATACAACCGCTTGCCCAGCGAAAGATTCGTACCTAAATACTGGAAAGTTACGAATATTTCTCCTATATTCAAGAAAGGAAGTGGGAGTGATTCGCAAAATATCAGGCCCATATAATTGACGTCAATTTTCAGCAGGATTTTGGAACATATACTTCGTTCAAATACTATCGACTCTCTCAAAGAGAACGACCTATTGACAAACAGTTAAGAGGGACTCAGGAAGTATCAGTCGTGTGAAACATGAAGTGATGAGTACTGTCGACAAGGGATCTCAAATCGATTCCATATTTCTAGATTTGCGGAAGGTTTTTGACACTGTACTTCACAAGTCACTTCTCAGCAAATTGCGCGCTTATGAAATTATCGCAACAGCAGTATGATTGCATTCGAGATTTCCTGTCAGAAGGGACACAGAATGTTGTTAACTGACGGAGAGTTATCGATAAAAGCAGATGTGATATTTGGCGTTCCCCAGGAAAGTTATGTAGGGCCCGTACTATACCTTATCTTTATAAGCGATTTAAGAGACAGTCTGAGCAACTTTTTTAGAATATTCGCGTCTGATGCTGTTATATATCGGTTATCAGAGTCACCAGAAGATAAAAACAACTGTAAAATGATTTATTAAGGTACATGCCTTATTAGAAATTTGGAAATTGACGCAAAATGTTGAAATGTGTGATGTTATCCATATAAGCACTAAAAGAAATAAGTTGAGCATCATTTAGACGATAAGTAAGTCAAATTTACAGGCTGTAAATTCGACCAAATATTTAGGAATTATAATTACGAACAACGGAAAAAATCGTACGGAAGGTGAACCAGAGGCTACGTTTCATTGACAGCATACTTAGAAGACGCTACAGTTCTTACACAGAAATTGCCTACAGTACAGATATCCTTTCTATTTTGAAGTATATCTGCGCGTGGTGAGATACCCACCAAGTCGGATTGACGGAGTATATAGAGAATGTTCAGAGAAGACCAGCTGGTTTTGTATTATCGCGATACTGGAGATAGTGTCAAGGAAATGATGCACGAGTTCTGGCAGAAATATTGAGACGTTATTCGTTGCAGTGAGATCTATTTGCGAAATGTTTGTCCCGTAAACGTACGATGGTAGTCAGGTCGATCGATCTGGCCGGCCAAGTCTTTCGATGAAAGTGTCCAGAATGTTCTTCAAGCCCATCGTGAACAACTGTGGCTCGATGACATGGCGGATTGAGACCCGTAAATTCCATTTGTGTATTGTAACATGAAGTCAGTGTCTTACTGCAAATCAAGTAGCTCGAAATAACCATTTCCAGTTCGTTTCAGCTGTACAAGAGGACCTCGTCGATCCCACGTATAAACAGCCCACACCTTTATGGTGCCTCCTCCAGATTGCAAAGTGGCTTGTCTAAAAACTGGTCTATGGCTTTGTGAGGTCTGCGACATACTCGAACCATGCCATCAGGTCTTACCTAATGAAATCGTGACTCATCTGACGAAGTCAATGAATGTCGTCCAGGGTTCAACCGGTATGTTCAATAGCCTAAGAGGTGCGCGGAAGGTGATTTGCTGTTGGCAAAGGTACTCTACACGATCGTTTGTTGCCATAGTCCATTAAAGCCACATGCTTTTCAAAAGGTATGACTCCGGCTTTCTATATCCCAACGAATAATGGGCAAAGGTATAGACACAGAGAGACAGCTGAAAGGGATATTTTTATGTCATCAGGGGTATATAGCACATCATGTGGAGATCGTGAAGCTAAATACACAGGCCAGACTGAAATAAACTTTAAAACTCGTTTTTAAGAGCACATTAATAATAACAGCTCTAAATCAGCGCTGCGGCGGATTAGCCTCGCGTACTGGAGCGCCGTGCTCCGGTGCGCGGGGGCGTCCGCCGTCGGGGGTTCGAATCCCCCCTCGGGCATGGATGTTTGCGCCGTCTTTAGTATAGGCTAGTTCATTAGTAGTTTGTACGTTTAGGGACTGATGACCCCGCAGTTAAGTCCCTTAAGCTATACAAACATTTTAACATTTGAACATTCTAAATCAGCGGTAAAGGTGTATCTTCCTGAAACGGGACACCAAGTATCAGATATTCGAAATAACACGCAGATTCTGCATGTCATGAACAAGGGCAAAACCCACAGTGTTTTAGAAGAGGTGGAAGTATATCGTGCGCTGAAGGAATCCCCTGTTTTTTCCCTAAATGCACAGATAGATCTACGACTCAAGAGCCTGTTGTCAAATTTTGACTGTTTAAACAGTTAGTTTGCTCTTATATAACAACTTTTCCAGTTTACTTTTAGCATGTCGTTCCATAATTATTTTATATTTTTCTTGCTCTGCTGCTTGATCTCTAGGGGACGAGGTTATTATAACGCACAGAGTCCATTGCAATTACCTGACTTAAGTCTTTATATCAGTTTTACCTAGGGTTACCAGACGTCCTCTTTTACCCGGACATGTTCCCCCCCCCCTCCCTTTTTTTAACCTTAAAAATAGTCCGGCCGGGTTTTTTGCAAAAGGGGGATTTTTTTAAAGTTATACAACTGCTTCAATTTGAAAGTGCAAACCTACGATGTTTTGAACTCTCATAAATGAAAACTCTATAGAATTTAACTTATAGTCCAACACTATAATTTTCTTAAAATATTCTTTTGTTGTCGCTCGTGCGTCGAGCTCAACTAACGATTTCAGAGAATTTGAAATAATTAGGGTTGCAATTACCGTGTAATAAAAGTTGCGAGGCGGCTAGATAAAGGAATTATATATGCAAATGTACAAGATAACTCAGCTTCTAATAATTTCAAATTATAATCCTTATGCTCATTTGTATAACTGGAAGAGTCCTCTTCTTTGAGCGTTGACATCTGGTAACCCTAGTTTTACCAGTGTTATGTAAGTTGTTGGGATTGGGTTTTACACCATTTTTGATCTTTTAGAGTATCTGGTCTTATTGAAACATTTATTTTCGTCACTATAGTCTGGGCTGTAATGTAACGAAATCATAAAAAAAAGGATTTTGGCACATGAACAGCCATCCCCACCCTTTACGCATTGTTGTAGAGATGTTATCTTTTCGAGCGACGCTAACGCCACCCCGGTAACAGCGATCGCACCATTGCCGCGTGACCAACGCTTACACATGGCACGGTAAGGAACCTTATCTTTTCCCTTCAAGTATAATCGGTTTTCACGTCGTGCACCTATTATGGTGTAAATCCCAGATACAGTTTTTGAATATTGATTTTTTCTAATAGGTTTTGCCCGCCTTACCACCAGTATATTTTCAATATGTCTACCGCAACAGCGCTTAATGTTTTATCATTTTTTTTTTCGAGAACGTGAACGTTAGGTAGTGTTCAACTTTTAAACATCCGACATGAACGCTGGGGAGAGGCTAAACAGCAGACATGATTAAAAAAAAATTGTATCAGTAGTTCCCCATGTGTAGAAATTGTCAACAATCAGTCGTAAATATTTTGTTTATTCACCAGATTTCGACCATTTTGTTATCATTGTTAATGCTAAGACAAAAGAACCAGTTAGAATTAGATTAATATACCTGCTAAGACCAGTTGTACAAGATTTCAATTACAGTCAACGATAAAATGCTTACCTTAAAAGAAACAGTTACAACATAAAAACTGTTCGATCTACATGTTTGAGGTTACGTTCCTACTGATGCAACTGTTATAATATTTACGTAGCTGACGTCAGCGACTGTGGCGCTCTCTTTAAAGGTTCTTCCATAAAAATAGTATTTGTGGTATATTTATTATATTACAGTAATGGTTATATTTTATTTTAATAGACAATTTTTACTTTAAAAATGTATACTACAACTACAATTTGTAAAAATGACACTATTTTGGCCGCGGCGGAGTGCATTGAGGCGCTATGCTACGATGCGCCAGGCAGTTCCCCGTCGGGGGTTCGAATCCCCCCTCGGGCATGGATGTTGGTTTCGTCTTTAGTATAACCTAGTTCATAAGCAGTTTGTAAGTTTAGGGACTGATGACCCCGCAGTTAAGTCCCTTGAGCTTCACAAACATTTGAACATTTGAACACTATTTGGTATTATGATGTAGGGGAACGACATTGTCGGGCGGTCTAAAGCACCTTGCTGCGGAGCGCGCGGTTGCTCGCCGTGGAGGTTCGAGTCCTCCCTGGGGCATGGGTGTGTGTGTTTGTCCGTAGGTTAGTTTACCTAGGTTGAAGTAGTTTGTAAGCTACAGACTGATGAGCACGCAGTTTGGTCCGATAGATTTACAGACATTTAAACATTATTTTTTGGAACAAGATTATTAACAATTTATCTAATTAAAATCTTTTCAAACTGCTACTGTCACATACAATATTAGCAACAACACTTTAAGGCACCAGCTAGTATACATTATTACCACCAATCCTGTATAACTGGTAAATGATAATTAATACACGACATTTTTAAAGTAAAAATTGCCTATTAAAATAGAATATAACCATTACTATAAGGTAATAAATATACCAAAAATACAATTTTTGATGTACGAACCTTTAAAGAGGATACCATAGCCGGCCGCAGAGGCCGAGGGGACTGAGGCGCTCCAGTCACGGTCTGCACGGCCACTACGGTCGGGGGTTCGAATCCCCCCTCGGGCATGGATACTTGTGCCGTCCTAGTTCGTAAGTAGTTCATAAGTAGTTTGTAAGTTTAGGGACTGATGACCTCGTAGTTAAGTCCCATAAGCTTAACAAGCATTTGAACATTTTTTAAGATGCCATAGTCGCCAATGAGGAACGCTGCCGTCAGCTGTGTAAACATTGTAGCAGTTGCATCAGTATGAAAGTAACATCCAACATGGAGGTCGAAAAGTTTTATATGATGTAACTCAGCGGCGTATCCAGGGTGGGGGGGGGGGGAGTTGCAGCAAACACCACGTAGAAGACAAGTCCTCACAACAGGCCGTGCTACGTCATACTGACCAGGCCGCGGCCGCCAGCTGAATGGCTGTCCGCTGGGGCACGCCCCCTGCATCGTACCTGGCAGCCACTAAGCTGGCGGCCGCGGCCTGGTCAGTATGACGTAGCACGGCCTGTTGTGAGGACTTGTCTTCTACGTGGTGTTGGCTGCAACTCTCCCCCCCCCCCCCCCCCCCCCACCCACCCACACCATGCTGCAGCCTCCCCGAGAGAGAGAGAGAGAGAGAGAGAGAGAGAGAGAGAGAGAGAGAGAGAGAGAGGGAGAAGAGAGAGAGAGAGAGGATCAATCCTCTTCCCACTATGAGTAAAGAGACAGCCCCTTAGCTTTATTATTGTTATTTAGAAATCACGTTAGCCTGGTGATTGACCCCAGCCCCACCTCCACCCCCCCCCCCCCCTTCCCGAACACGATCCTCGATACGCCATTGTTATAACTGTTTCATTTAAGGTATGTATTTTATCATTGACTGTAACTGAAACTTTGTACAACTGGTTTATAACTTTACATGTATATTATCTAATTGGTTCATTTTTGTCTTGAATTGATAATGAATATACAGTGATCGAAATCTAGATATGGCAAATAAACAAAATACTCATATTTACGACTGATTGCTGACAATTTTCTACAGATTTAAAAAAGTCGTGAAGCCCTTAGCCATAGTAGAATCAAGCCTGACTTTTCCCACGGTTTATATCAATCTATTTTACATTTAACAACTTATTGTACACTTATTTTTAATGTTGTAAAGATGCACTTTATTTATTGTACCTTACAGATCACATGATGATGTGTCTATAAGACGCCAAACCGGTCGTGCTTTTTAAATAAAAGCTCGTTGCAGTCAGAGTGGACTTAATGTCACAATAAAGCTACATTGCCCTGACGGATAAGTTCGTTTATGCTCGACATTGCCTTCTGCTGGTGGAGCACTGCATAGTCCATGGTCACCCGGAAGTTATGTTGAAAAATAGTTCAATGTAACTGTTACACTCACACACTCTTAGCCGGCCGCGGTGGCCGAGGGGACTGGGGCGCTTCAGTCACGGTCTGCACGACCACTACGGTCGGGGGTTCGAATCCCCCCTCGGGCATGGATATTTGTGCCGTCCTTAGTGTAAGTAGTTCGTAAGTTTAGGGACTGATGGACTGATGACCCCGTAGTTAAGTAGTCCCTAAACTTACAAACTACTTATCAACTACCTTATACTAAGGACGGCACAAATATCCATGCCCGAGGGGGTATTCGAACCCCCGACGGTAGTGGCCGTGCAGACCGTGACTGGAGCGCCTCAGACCCCTCGGCCATGTAACTGTTAAGTGACTTACATTCGATCTGCGGTGTTGCTGCTTCTTGTGTGGCGTATTATTATGTTTTATGATGTTTAGTCCGCTTTTCTCGTTGGGAAGTGGCACTGTTTGTATCTCCATTTGTCGTGTGTGGTGACTGTATCGTATTCATTTATTTATGTGACGTGTGTGTGATGTGGCGCGCGATTTTTGAATGGTTTTGATATTGGCGATGTTTTGTTTGTTTGTTTGATTGTGTGTGTGTGTGTGTGTGTGTGTGTGTGTGTGTGTGTCTGTGTGTGTGAAAGAGAGAGAGAGAGAGAAAGAGAGAGAGAGAGAGAGAGAGAGCTATTGTGTGTCTTGGGGGGCTGTCAGATGCAATGTGGTGAAATCACCCTCAGAGTGGGCAACATATTAAAGAAACAAGGGATGAACATTTGTTACAGAACCAAACACAATACAGAATAGACTAGGGAAATATCCCACAAACACTGATAAGTACAACCAATCAGGAATATATCAGCTTACTTGCAAAGCCGGCCGCGGTGGAAAGGGACCGCGGCGCGCCAGTCAGGGTCTACACTGCCACTACGGTCGGGGGTTCGAATCCCCCCCCCCCCCAGGCATGGATATCTGTGCCTTCCTTAGTATAAGGTAGTTGATAAGTAGTTTGTAAGTTTAGGGACTGATGACCCCGTAGTTAAGTCCCATAAGCTTAACAAACATTCACTTGCAAAAACTGCCAATCTGTATATGTGGGCCAGACATGCGGAAATTTCAAAACAAGATACACTGAACACCTCAGAGAACTAAAAAGTAGCAGCTGTAGCTCAACATTAGCTGAACATTTAATGAAACAGAATCATAACTCATCAAACATAGAAACTGACCTACAAATTCTCAAAACCAGCAACAGCTTATTCCAAAGACTAACATTAAAGGTAAACTATCACATCCAGAGAGCAATATCCCAAGGTAAGAAAGTAATTAACGAATATATGCCACTATACAACAAAACGCTTTTTGAGGCCGTAAACGAATTATATAAATAAATCACCACATTACATGTGACAGCCAAAATGTTCAAATGTTTGTATAGCTTATGGGACTTAACTAGGGGGTCATCAGTCCCTAAACTTACAAACTAGCTAATACTAAGGACACGAAATAGATATCTCTCTACACACACAACAAAAACACTCACACACCACACACACACACACACACACACACACACAGAGAGAGAGAGAGAGAGAGAGAGAGAGACATCGCCAGTATCAAAACCATTCAAAAATCGCGCGCCATACTTCGAGCATGGATACTGGTAGACTGGGCATGGCATCGATTTCATGTTACCAAATTCTTTGCAGCTAAACCATTGTTTTGCCAACAGACACGTGGTAGTGTACAGCTTTGCCTAGGATTATACAGAGCTTTTTGTTGAGGGAAGAAACATTAATTTTCAATTGAAACTATTATTAGTTTAAAATTATGGCATTTCTTGAAAACTGTGGAGTTGTTTATTATATCCGGCTAATGTTTGCCAACAGTCACGTGGTCCTGTCATGTGTATAGCCACTCTTCTGTTTGATCGGTCTGCTAGTATCTATGGTCGAGGCGCCATATCACAGACATGTCACATAAACACAACAAGACAAATGGTGATTTAAACAGTGCAAGTTCCCAACAAAAATGCGCACTAAACTCATGAAAAATAATAGCACGCCACACAAGAAGCAGCAACACCACAGCTCGAATTTAAACAAGCCACTGAACAGCCACATAGAACTATTTTTCAACATAACTTCCAGGTTAATGTATAATAAATCAATTAGTTTTCTAAATAAAAACGGTTTCTTGTTTGCAGATGACAAGCTGTGAAAACTTGTCATTCCGCTATTAAAGCAGATGCAAATCCTGTGAATGACGTAAAGCACTGTAAAGAAAATAAGACTTAATACATTGCTGCGGTGAAGTAGCCGAGCGCTCTAAGGCGCCTCGCTGCAAAAATGTTCAAATGTTTGTATAGTCTATGGGATTTAACTACGGGGTCATCAGTCCCTAAACTTACAAACTACTTATGAACTACTTACGAACTAGGACGGCACAAATATCCATGCCCGAGGGGGGATTCGAACCCCCGACCGTAGTGGCCGTGCAGACCGTGACTGGAGCGCCTTAGTCCCCTCGGCCACCGAGGCCTGCGCGCCTCGCTGCGGAGCGCGCGGTTGCTCGCCGTCAGAGGTTCGAGTCCTCCTAGGGCATAAGTGTGTGTGTGTGTGTGTGTGTGTGTTGTCCTTACTTTAGTTTACCTTAGTTTAAGTAGTTTGTAAGCTACGGACTGATGACCACGCAGTTTGGTCCGATAGATTTACAAACAAACAAACTTAATATATCTAACAAAATTTCAAATCAAACAACTCGTCGAAATTATTGTATAATCAAAAACCTGTAACATATTTTTCTGCAAAATAAAAGGCAAAAATCCACAGAAGATAGCACAGTTAGTGCCGAAACATGTCTGGGTAATAAAAATAAAACAAGGTGTCTTGCATAGGGTGGATTTCTTCACAGATCAGAACAGTACTGCTGGAAGTTAACTTTCATAGAAGGGCTGCAGCTACTGAACCTGTAATAGTGGAACCCAATGCAAAGCTACGAAACAAGTGGTGTCACGATCATAAAATTGGACACTTGATGACTGGCAGTATGTAGTTTGGTCTGATGAGTCATCGTTTACATTGATTCCTACAGACGCCCGTGTTCATTGACAAAATTTTCTAGGGTTTCTAGCTGGCTAAATTCAGCCGTAAAGTCGTGTATTTTAAACCACTTCTCACCGCTAAAAACCCGCAAATTTTATCATTACATATGAACGAGAAACCATGGACTCGTATATAACCGTGTTTATGTCTCGAAAATACCAAGAGAAGCTTACGATACGCTAAGCCTGCTTGCTGCATAGAAACATGGCACAGGTTATGTTATGATTTGTGGTGTTAAACTGTTTCTGTCATTGCCGACACCAGTCGGGTACCAGTAAATGGATATCTCAACATTCTCGACAATAATCGGCTTACCATGAACTAACATATTGTCTGAAAACGCTGCCACATATCCAAATTATGATACATCCATATACACCGGTAAAGTTTCAGGCGTGTTGTGTACAATCTCAGAAAATTATCAGAAATCTCCTCTGGACAGCACATGTCTCAACATTAATTGAACCGTTATGGGGAACTTCAGGACAGAGAGTTCCAACATCGTTGTAGTAATTGGCCTCTGTTTCGGTACAATAATGGATAATGTTGGGACCTAAAAAGACATAATGAATCCGTCCCCCGAAAACTTGGAGCTGTTGTCAAAGTCATTTGTGGGCCAACTCCTTATTAATAAATAAACCGTGTGTCTGCGACAGGTGTTCATATTATTTTGTCCTCCGCCGGTATCTATGGTCTAAGTGCTCTAGTGTGTCCCGCTAATGACGTCATCACAGTCACGTGACCCGCCAGACTATTCCATTTGCAGTGATGACATGGGATTTCTGTCCAGCTATACAGTCATTTCTAATTCAAACGCCTGTGACTGGTGTTACGGAAGCCTTCAGGCACCAAAGCCATCCCGGAGATAACTTCTGAATCGCAGAGCTGGAAGCAATTTCCGGACGTTTTTCACAAAGAGTCGTTTATCCCAGATCGCGTTGTTGAGCCCCCCTAATAATGCAATCATTTATTCCACACGCTATTCTGCCGTTATACGGTTCTGCGGCGGAGGTCGGTAAAGCGCAGTAACTGCCCCTGTAGGGTACGGCAAGTCACATTTCCTGACTACATCATGCAGCATTACTCTCTTGCGCCTATTTCGAAATTCCCCACAATGTTTTACGGTATAAGAGCTTTAGGGGTTGTTTATGATGATCTTTCCACTGGATGGGGACGGTCTATGACGATAAGGAGTAGATTTTTCGTGCCCCAGGGCCGCAGCATAATCTTAAGAAGAAATTCTGTCTTAAAAAACCGAAATCCCTGATTTTTCCAACTGAAGTGTGTACAGAATTTCATGTGACGTCTGTGATAAGCTATATATCGGACAAAGAAGAGGAAATTTTGTCATTAGATTCAATGAACACACGAAAAGTGGTTGCTCTCCTGGATTTATTCATTACTAGCAAACCGCCCCGACTTGGCGTAGCAGATAGCAGAATAGGGCCTATATATGCCTACAATTCTTTCCTCTTCCGTTGCGATTTTTATTTTTGAGTCTGTGTAGTTGATGTGTAAAAAGTGATTGAGGAAAATGGGCTATGAGATTAAAAAATGATGTAGTTGATGTCAATATTAAACGGCATCATGTTCTGATTGTTTTTAAACACTGGATGACGAAACAGCACAAGCATTTTATTATTAAATAATAAATGAATTTTCACATGTACGTTCAAAGTTCATGTCACAGACTATATAGTTTTTTCTAAGAGTATTTAATGCACTGTTTCGCGGATTAAGCTCACCAAACTCACCCTCTCCTTAATGAATTATACACTTAAACCTTACTCATGAATCACACCTTTCTTGGTGAAAACCTTATGAAAATCTGTTGAGTAGTTTTCGAGTTTATCGAGGACAGACAGACAGACGCGGTGGGTCTCCTTTGTTTTATAATATGTTACAGATAAACCGAGGAGCTGGTTAAATGAGTGCATATAATTTTATTCTGTCCGTTACATTCATTCACTGTCATTTATAACGACGCTATACCAGTACACTTCACAGTTATGTACGAGTAGTAGACGTTAAGTTTTAAATATGGACTCGACATAATAAATATTTGTAGGACGATTATCTTTTTGTTTGTCGGTGGTTGCATGCCTGCGCTATTGGTGCATACTGAAGTCCACACGCTGAAGTATCGCAAGTTCAGAAAGACGAGATAAAATGACAGCTCTCATTAAATTTCAGTGTGAATACATTACTGCAGAAATGAACCAGGAAAAGCACATAGCTCGAGTTATTTTAACTCAGCATGTCTACGCCCCTTCCCCTCCTCGATATAACAAGTTAATTTTTATTTTTGGTACCATACTGATCTATTCGAGGAGTTTTATTAGTATTCATTAGATTAATGTTGAAGATTCTGCAGGAAAGGAGGTGTGATGCTGAAGTACTGAAGAAAAATGAGACGCGTTTGATATTCGATAAGAATGTGGGCACTGCGAGTTGACAATTCAAAAAAGAGTACATATTTCTGAAAAGCGCAGTCACGGAAGGTGGACAGTCGGACATAGAAACATGGAATACAACTGCAAAGAAATCTGTGGCAAGAGGATAAGTACTCTAAAAGATCGACGAAAGAAGGAAGTACAAAAATATTTGGGGAGTGACAGGAATAAATTGCAATTACTTAGGAAGTAAATAAATAGGAAGAGCGGGAAAGTCATGACGAAATTTCTGCACGAAAAATGTGAAGAAACGGAAAGGAAACGTATTTATAAATAAAAATAGTCACAAATCGCAAAAAATATCATTTATACAAATGATGACCGGTTTCGGCCAGTTTACAGGGCCATCTTCAGATATATGTGGCGTAGGCTTGACGTCCACGGAGCAGGCGCTTGTCCCATGCGGTAACTGAGCAGACTGCAGACTGCATGCAACAGGAGCGCACCGTGTCCCGTGATAGCGTTTTAGTATCATCGTTTTAGTGACACATTACCATATCGTGTCCTACGGATGCTTCATATTTTTTGTGAGGTTGTGATAGGGATGGAACAAGAGTATTCGGTTATTTGAGTCCCCAGCTTAACATAACCATTGAAACCGCAGAAAGTAACCGATTTTTGAAAGAACAGATTTTCCGTATTTCATTTTTATTCCGGTTATAAACCCAGGCTTTTAACAAAGGTCGAAAAATTAGGCTTGGCGATGCCATTCTGTAATACAATGAATGTTCTAGGATGACAGCAACGAACTACCGTTTGGATTAGGTGGGTGCAAGTATTTCACACTGCACACTGATATGTAGAAGCCGTGCATCTGGCATTGTCTCACCTATTCTGTGCCAGTTCTTCTTACCTTTTTTGCTAGATCCAACTCTCTGTACTGTTATTAAATGAGACTAATTCCATATCCCATGCTCTATAAGAACCCAATATTTCAAACTAAAGAAAATTTTAAAATAAGTTTTAATATTCTTTAAAATCTTATTTGAAATCAATTTGCTATGTTAAACTAATATGGCGTCGTTTTCAATTGGTTATTATTAAAAATGAGAAATGAATGTTATAAGAGAGACCAAAAAATATCGAAAACGGTAATATGGTGAGACGAGCGATATTGTGAGCCCTACACGATATCAGGCACGTGTACCAGTTTCTTGGCTCTTCAGTGTATAAAAAGTGTCTTACCTCTTCTTTTATACAACGAAAATTCTTCAGCGAGATACGGAAATATTATTCGAAAGAGATAGAGTGGCTGACTAGTACCGCCGATATCACTAAAAAAGAAGACGGAAATAAACTTAGATACAAGCTTTCGGAAACGTTTTCCTTCATCAGGTAGGAGAGAAGAGGGAGGAAAAAAGGGGATAGAAGGGTTACAACGTAGGCCGTGAGGCAAGGATGCTATGAAGGGGGGAAGTCCACAGTCGTATCTTCCAGACATCTTCCATCACGGCATCCCTACCTCATGGGATAGGTTTTGAGTAGCGCTTCCCTTCTATTCCCTTTCTCCTTCCTATTCTCCCCTACCTGATGAAGGAAAACATTTCCGAAAGCTTGTATCTAAGTTTACTTTCGTAATTATTTGCGTATTTTTAAGTGACTGTCGGCAGTACTGAGGTAGGTACTGGCCAGGCGCTCCACCTCTTTTGAACATTTTGATACCTCTTGTTTCGTAGGTCAAGAGTGTTAAATTTCATCGAGATTTGAATAAATGTAGATTTCTATGCGATAAAAATACAGAACCAAGTACATGGACATTCTACTTTATACGAGATGAGTTGGAAAATAAGTTTCCCCTGTTGACTGTGGGCAGAGTTGTGAATGAAACGAAAAAAGAAAAAAAAATAGAATGAAACATCTCTATACTTTTAAGACGCATTTGTAGTCTGTCTGTCTGTTCTCTTATAACTCAAGATCCAGACAACGAAATAATATATTTGACACACGTACACAAAATTACATGGGGAAGGTCCTTAAACAGTTTTCGTTCCATTTTTGGAAAACCAACCGGAAAATTTGACAAAAAGTGAAAGTGCGTTTTCAATGTGTCCGTGAAATCTATATCTTCGCACTGATCTTGATGAAATTTTGCACAATTGACCTTCAAAACAAGAAGAAGGGCACTGTCTACTTAAAATTTCGTTCAGTGCATGGTAGTGAGTACTTATGGATTTCGCCAAAATCCACAGTTTTGCTCCGATCTTGATGAAATTTTGAACACTCGACCTTGAAAACAAGATGAAGGTTACTAAGGTTACTGTCTACATAAAATTTCGTTCAGTGCATGGGGGAGAGTACTTTACTTGCAGACTTCGATTGTCATCTCTGTACATATGATGCATTTTTGTACGCTTCTACAGAAAACCTTATTTTAAACCCGGGCAAAGCCGGGTACTTGCAGCTAGTTAAAGATAAGACATATCTTTATTTTTCTACATAATTTCCAAGTACACTGAAACATCTGTCAAACTGCGGAATAAGCTTCAAAAAGTTGTCCAGGAAAACGAAAGAAGCGTTGAACGGCTATGGAGGAAAGACGACACAGCAGGTGAATGCGCACGTGCAAGACACCGATACACCGTTGGGTGGAGGTCGACTTGGAATATGGCAATGACTTTCTGTTTCGGATTGTGACGGGGGAAGAACTGTGGGCCCACCATTACACGCCTGAATCTAAGACCGCATCCATGGAGTGGAAACATCTATGATCACTTGTCCGAAAGATATTCAAAAGCATTCCGTCTGGAGGTAAAGTGCTACTCACCGTTTTCTGGGACGTCCAAGGAATTTTGTTGATGGACTTTTTGGAGGATGCAACCATCACCGTTGGACGGTACTGTGCCACTGTGTCGAAATTGAAAGAGGTAATTCGGAAAAAGCCGCCTGGCCTTCTCAGATCTGGCGTTAAGCTGTTGGATGACAATGCGAGACCACCATCGGCGACGGCAATGCAAAACTATATTGCAACTCTTGGTTGGGAGTGTCTACACCATCCGCCATACAGTCCTGATCTCGCACCAAGTGACTTCCACCTGTTTCCAGCTTTGAAGAAGACTCTCGACGGAAGGCGCTTTGCAAGCATGCTGACTTCAAGAAAGCCTTCAACACTTCTACCGTATGCAACTCCCTGAGTTTTGTCTGGACGGCTATTTGAAACTTATAAAGCGGCTTGACAAATGTCTCAGGGTACTTGGAAATTATGTAGAAAAATAAAGATACATCTTTAATGTCTCATTCTATTTTTTCCTTTCATACGCAACTCTGGCCACAGTCGACAAGAGAAACTTATTTTCCAACTTCAGTACGCAACGCCCTGAGTTTTGTCTAGACGGCTATTTGAAACTTATAAAGCGGTTTGACAAATGTCTCAGCGTACTTGGAAATTTTGTAGAAAAATAAAGATACATCTTTAATGTCTCATTCTATTTTTTCCTTTCATACGCAACTCTGGCCACAGTCGACAAGAGAAACTTATTTTCCAACTCCCGTACGTAAAAAGAGGATATTACCAATAAAGCTTTAGGTTCGGGTGCAGGGAATTCGCTCTTATGCTGAATGTTGTTGTAGTCTTCAGTCCGGAGACTGGTTTGATGCAGCTCTCCACAATACCCTATCCTGAGCAAGCCTCTTCATCTCCACATAAGAACGGCAACCTACATCTGTCTGAATCTGCTTACTGTATCCATCTCTTGGTCTTCCCCTGCGATTTTTTCCCCATACACTTCCCTCCAACGCTAAATTCACAATTCCTTGACGTCTAAGAATGTGTCCTACCAATCTATCCCTTCTTTTAGTCAACGCTTTCCCTCCAACGCTAAATTCACAAATCCTTGATGTCTAAGAATGTGTCCTACCAATCTATCCCTTCTTTTAGTCAAGGTATGCCAGAAATTTATTTTCTCTCCAATTCTGTTCAGTACCTCCTCATTAGTTACGCGATCCACCCACCTAATCTTCAGCATTCTTCTGTAGCACCATATTTCAAAAGCCTCAATCCTCTTCCTGTCCGCATTGTTTATCGTCCATGTCTCACTCCCATACAAGGCAACACTCCATACAAATGCCTTTAGAAAGGACTTCCTTAGGTTTAAATCAATATTCGATGTTAACAAATTTCTCTATTTCAAGAACGCTTTTCTACCCATTGCCATGCTGCATTTTATATCCTCTGTACTGCGACCTTCATTTGTTATTTTACTGCCCAAGTAACAAAACTCATCTACCTCCTTTATTGCTTCGTTTCCCAATCTAATTTCTGCAGCATCACCTGATTTTCTTACACTGCACTCCATTACCCTAGTTTTGCTCTTGTTAATGTTCATCTTATATGCACCTTTCAGCACACTGTTCATTCCGTTCATTTGCTCTTCCAGGTCCTTTGCTGTATCTGACAGAATTACTATTTCGTCGGCAAAATGCAATGTTTTTAATTCTACACCCTGAACTTTAATTCCTTCTCCAAATTTCTCCTTGCTTTCCTTTATAGCTTGCTCAATGTACAAATTGAACAACACTGGAGAAAGACTACAACCCTGTCTTACTCTCTTTCCAACCACTGCATCCCGTTCATGCCCTTCATAATAAATCTAATAATTAGCCCTTTCCGATACGGCCTCTTACGAGAGTGTCAGTAACAGAGACTCCGCTGCAGTAGCTAGACGCACTTATAAAGTCATTGACGCTTTCACTTTCTGCGTGCAGATTTCACAGTCGTTTGAGGAGACCCCAGAAACATAAAACGTGCGGCGGTGGTTGGGGGCGTTAAACGGGCCGCGATTACAAATTAGAGCTCGTCTGGTGGGCGATATTGCGCGCGTAATTCTGTCACCGGTCATTACGGGCCAGTGGCGGCTCGCTGCCATAAAAAACGCCGCCCCCCTGCCCTCTAGCCGGGCCCAATATTGCGTTCATAACGAGGGCGGGCCGGCAGCCAAGCGCGTTAGTTTCACACCTGTCTGCTCAATAAGGACGGCGATTAGCTGGCCAGCCGCAAGCTAACACACACACTCACACAAGTACGTTAGTGGACAGGATGTACACGAGGGCGAGACCGGTTGACATACACAGCCTGGAAATGGTAAAACCCGACTGGTTATTACCAATAACAGTTTTTAAATACGAACAATCAGTGGTGTTTGTTGTGGGGCTGTTATCCGGTAGGCATTTGGTGGCCAGCGCAGGTGTTTAAACCCAGAACAGTGTTCCTGAAGATACTCTATAGCGATTCTGGGCTTTTGGGGTGTCGCACCGTCTTGTTTGAGTTGCCCAAGTCCGTTGGAATGCACAATGGACATGAATGGATGCAGCCATGATGCATACGTACGTGTCACCTGTCAGGGTCATGTCTAGACGTATCAGGGGTCCCATATCACTCCAACTTGTGGCGTTACCCCACATTTTTACTATACTTTATTACAGATTTTCTTAACTTACCGACCGACCTAGTTCCGACGCATTAGGCAGCGGTTACAAGCTCGGGCTGGATAGTTGCGACAGCGACAGATGGTCAGCCAACCATGGGAATGCAGCCGTTAGCCGAGCACTGCTAGGAGACTGGTGCTCCGCCGTAGTTCTATACTAGTACGGTGCAATTAGACCTAAACCCATACATCCAAAGTAAAAGTTTCTCTCCAGCACCAAACTGTTCAATAGATCCCACATATTGTTTGGTAAAATGTTACACCCTTTTGAGCGTCGGTTTTGAGGGGGAGGGGAAGAGAAGTTAGAAAATTAGTAGTTTTTTCAGTTTTTGTTAAATATTTAGAAAACTATGCGGCTTAGCGCGAAAAGTGCCAAATCGAAAAATAATCTACATTAAATTTCGAACAAAAATGGTCTCGTGCATAATCTTGCTAAAGTGAACGATTCCAGAGTTACGGAGGTAGTGAAAGTAGCAATTTTCCGCTTTTTACTACATTTTTTTTTTTTTGGAAAATCGGTAAGGAAACATTTTTTTTACAGGATTTCGTTTTGTAAAAGAAGATTGCGATTTTAGTGGCCGGTGGTTAGTTAGTGATAAGCCCTTGAAGTGATTTTGTGTTCGTCCTAATTCTTTTGAACGTTGAAGTTGGTGTTCCAAAATTTCTACAAAGCTCTTCACTGCAGCTGACTGTGTAATTCTTCAGAAGATCCATTACCTCGATTGAAAGTGGAATACACAAAATTAAGCTCATATTTATCCACACTATTGAGAGCTTCACTAGTTTTCAAAAATACAGTAATGAGTGCCTCTTCGACATGGAAGAGAGCACGAATGACCCTGGAGTAAACTTTCCCGTTCATCATTTGCTGAATGCTGTTTTTGGCATAGACAGTACTGTACAACTCCTCCAAGCCACTTCCTGCCATGATGAATACAATCGCTGTCAAAAAGGACATTAACAAATGAAAACCTCCTAATCGAATGAAAAGTGACTTCAATGGGCTGTCCTGAGGAGCTGCTGCTACTATTTCACGAGCCTTAGCGTGCAAAGGCTGATCAAAAGTCACCGTTGTTGTGCTTTGTCCATTGCTGGTCCCTTTAGTGGCAGCTTGACGAAGAGCTGTATAAATTGTTGACAGATTTGAAGGAGTCAAATTAATAAATGGAAGAGGGACTACAGCCGAAGTTTGGAATTGTCTCGTGCCATACAACATTTCCATGCAGGCACTCCAGCCAGGTTTACATTCTTCTGGGACTTCCAACTAGGTACCACTCAACCAAAACAAATTAAGTGTTCGGGAATGTTCATATCACAATGGTTTTATTTTCAGGGATCCATGTTTGTAGCAACTATTGTGGAATAGCCAGATTTACTTGGGGCTCTGTAAGTTTGCAAATCAAACAGGCCTCGGTTTTCAACAGCGTGAGCAGTAACATACTTTCGAAGTACCTTGTCCTCTACCTGAAGAGGAGTTTTAGGTGTTATGCAGGCAATTACACCCATGACATGAAACGTGTTATGGCCATCCACAGTGTCAACATTGTAGTCTGCATTATCGTAAATAAATTGCACATATCCGTTCTCAATTTTTGTGCTTTCTTGGGAAGTGACTGATCTCTCATATTTTAAAACTTCCTTGTAAGGTACACAAACACCCAAATTGCACAGGATATCGATCAAGACCTTTGAGCAAGACCTCTGTGCAATGAAACACCAGTTCCACGTTGGATAGGGGACAAAAATTATCTTGGACGTGCAGCGCTTATTATACTGTGACATATTGAAGTTTTTTCCTTTCAGTAATCTGTTTCGTTCTTTGAAATTTTTCGGGTGCCTGTCTTTTAGAAGTAGGACTTTAGGTACCAGTTCAGCTCCTCCTTTACAAATTTCTCCAGTTGTTGGAAACTGAGAATAGTCGTAGCTTTTCGACTTTATCTCACGTCGAATAATAGCTGCTGCAGTTTTGACCACTCTCAGTTCCTCCTGAGCGTCATCAGAGTTCCGATTTCTATACCAATTATATGTTAAAATTTTCGTAAATGTTCCAGAAAAACAAATCACATTTCTTTTCCTTGATAATTCTGTAAAATTCAAGCTATTACCGTAGCGCTGGATAAGTTTTCTTTTCAAATGTTTGTCAGTATATGGCTCAAGTTCGGGACAAAGTTGAAGGAACTTAGTTTGTAATTCTTCAAATGCTTACTGACATTCATCATTTTCTTCCAAATAATCACACAGCTTTTCAAAAGCATCTTCCCTTTTGGCATCACAGCTTGATCCACCTTTGGTTGTTGCCGCTCCTGTTTTGGGCCGTGATGAACCTGGCTTTCGAAATGTCTGGTAACAGTGCCAGTGGTATCTCCCATCAGAACTGACGAGGTCTGTGACCTGAGAAAGCCTCACAGTTACCTCATCTCCCCACTTGTCACGCCTGTTATTTGCTTCCGTTCGGATGCTTTCAATCATTTCATGTTTCTGTACTAAGCTCCATTTTTCTTGAGCTGGGTTTCTGCATTTAAATACATCTACACACTTGCGATCACAAAGAAAACATAAGGTTTTAAAATCAAATGTTTCACGGGGAATCTTTGATGGAGGTTCTTTTTCATGTTGAGGTGGCTTTGGGCGTAATATATAACTTTCTCGACACTTACTATATACGCTTCATTCTCCAGGAACTTGTCTTTAACACCATCTTCACGAATTTCACTGCACTGTATTATTTTGTCCACCGCCTTCCTAGTCAGAGTAATTAGTTCACCACCCTTGTCCTTACAAGGCTTCAATACACACTCCGCCATAATTCACACCCTTTTAAGTGATTATCACATAGTTCGCACAGTATTCTAAAGACGAAATATTTAAAAAATGACAGCAGAACTTGACTAGAAATAACACTCACAAACGCACTCAACTGGTCTCCCACTACGACTGAAGGGAAGACAGTGGATGACAGACAGGTCCCGGCTGCAGGTAGTCGGCCGGTCCCTTACCTGTTCAAATGTTCAAATGTTTGTAGAACTTATGGGACTTAACTACGGGGTCATCAGTCCCTAGGCTTACAAACTACTTATGAAACTAGCTAAGACTAAGGACGGCACAAATATCCATGCCCGAGGGGGGATTCGAACCCCCGACCGTAGTGGCCGTGCAGACCGTGACTGAAGCGCCTCAGTCCCCTCGGCCACCGCGGCCGGCTCCCTTACCTGTACCGCCCCTACAACACGCCGCGCAGAACTAAGCCGGCTCTCGTTCCCAGTATTTATACGCTTATGACCCTCTGTGGTGCCTCTTAGCCTCTTTCGGACTACAGTCCGCTTGAAGAATATTACTTTTTAATAAAACTGTTTAGTTATTTCTGTATAATTTCATTTTTCCAAAAAAAATCGAAAAAAATATCCAAAATTTCTACTCTTTAATCCTCCGTAACTCTGTAACCGTTCACTTTAGCAAGATTATGTACTGAACAATTTTTGGTCACAATTTAATGTAGATTATTTTTGTATTTGGCACATTTCGCGCTAAACCGCATAGGTTAGTAAATATTTAAGAAAAACTGAAAAAACTGCTAATTTTCTAACTTCTCCCTCTCCTCCCCCCCCCCCAAACCCGACGGACAAAATGGTTTAACTTCTTACCAAATAATGTGTGGGCTGTATAGAACAGTTTGGTGCTGGAGGGAAACTTTTACTTTGGATGTCTGGGTTAGGCCGTTTTTTGAGCTAATTGCACCGTACTATATGGCGGAAACTGCCTAGACTTGGGCATAATAGTTCGCGATCAGGAGCGCTCACTTTAGTTCGCGGCGGTTCGTCCGCTCCCAGTGACGGCTGATCGGCGTGGTCTGCGCCTGCAGATGGAGGGGGAAGTTCCCCCACTTATCTGCTTCATGCGCTTGCTGCTTGAGCCGCTAACGATATCACGCAAACCAAAAGAAACAGTTTGTGGATAATTTATTAGTCAGATATTGCAGAGTGCAGAACACATCAAAACAGAAATTTTGTAGCACTGAACTATGTAATCTAGCAGGCAGACGTTCACCTCGAAATGACTCGTCAGCAGAAGGCAAACACGTGATTTTTAATTCTGCTACGCGTCCTCTCGCTATTGCCCGCCGGATTCGGAAATGAATCCAACGAACTATGAAGCGAGATACGTTTGGCATAATCGTCCGCTGCTCCTAGTTCGTCCGCTGCTCCTAGTTCGTTCACTCCTTCTAGTTCGTCCTCTCTTTTTGGCTTTGGCTTCCGCTACTAAAAGAGCTTTTTTTATGACAGCTTTTGTATATAATGAATCAGTGTTGCCAAAGCGTGTGCTATTACCCGTATTTTTGGGCAATTAGACATCAAATACTTAGGCAAAAAAAAAAAAAAAAAAAAAAAAAAGTTATTTACACGAACGGGTGATACAATGGTATTCAACTAGTTTGAATACAGAGTACTTTATTTTTAACATAGATTTTTTGTGGCAGTGAACTACGAAACTGCAGCTGAGCTGCATCTCAGCTCGAAATGGAGGTAACTGTCAGAAGCGAATCTGCGCGCTCTAGCGTCCTCCCGCTGTTCCCCGTCAGTCTTCGGAAAAGGAGCGACGAACTAAGAGGCGAGGGATCTGCGAACTAGTTCGCGTAGTTCGCCTGTGGAAGCGCTCTTCCGAACTAGTTCGTTCGCGAACTACACAAGACTAGAACTGCCACACTTTCTATTGTTAATGTTTTAGTATTTAAAAAGTCTTTCCAATAACTTCAGAATTATCAGCGATTACACTCATGTTTGCAGTTGTCATAATTAATTACATAATTATTAAAAAGTCTATGTCAAACAAAATTAGGTTGTGTATTTAAAAGTGATTTTTATTAGACACTGATATCCACCAGTAGTGTACTAGTTTGTTAAATTGAAGCTCAAATTAATATTCAGTGAAAGAACGAATCGTGCCGACTAATGTTGAGCCAACGACGCTCTGTGATATATACAGGTGTTTTTGTCTATATTTCACTCTGCAGCCAAAACTACACATCGCAAACGAATAGTGTTGTAGTAGGTATCAATCTCCTATTGTGCACTATGATGGTAAAGGGTTGATAACGATAGGGGGGTGGAAGATATGAGAGTTGAAAGTTACCGACTTATATAAAATTCCACGTGTGGGTGTCAATATTTTGCTCTTCAGCAAAAACTACACAGACGAACGATCTCTCTGTCTTATTGTCATAGCTATAAGGGGGTGGAAGGTATAGTGGTTGAAAGTCGTCAGCTTATATAATATTCGGACTGAAGACCAGCCATGAAATGGCAAAGAGGTTATATGCAGCGAAACGAGATGCACAGTCTTCAGTTATTTTTCTGCAGCAAGCGTACGAATAAAGAAAAATAAGTGCATATTGGAATTTGAAAAGTAAAACTACTAAGAAAGATGCCAAAATGTAAGAAAAAAATATCGCGTTCTCGATTCGTTTCTAAAAGACAGAAAACGGCTCTGACAAGTGAGTCTACAGACGATACAAACTTGAAATTTGTAAATGTTGTTTTATCTTACACTGTAGGCATAAGTGATTTTTCGATATTCCTATTCCTAAGGGGGTGAAGTAGCAGATGAACGGTTTTTTGAAAATACGTTGCTATTCAGTCAATTTTGAAGCAAGAAATACAAAACTTCGGATTCAGATTATTGATTGAAATTTTAAAAACACGTTTTTCGATATTTTTGGAAATTCAACCACTGAGCGGGTGGAATAAGCTAAAATCCTTTAAGGGTGCTACTAAGTGTATTTTGATTCTAGAAGTGCAAAACTTTGGATTTGGTAACATGGTTAGAATTTTTTAAAATGTCTGTTTCGGGGTGTTTCGAATTCTGCCAACAATGATGCAATACGGGGTGTAAAGGTACATGAATGAAAATTTATATTTAGCAGTAGAAGCAACCAATGCAAACCATCCAGTCCACGCGTGTGAAGCAGCGGGAAAGCATAAGATCGCGACTGCAAGATTTGAGAGTAAAGGCTGAATTACTATTTTTATTTCATACTTACAAACGTCTCAGCAAAGCTAATAATTCATAACCGGGTGATTAATATGACACATGTAAATCTGGCTTCACACTAATCTGCTATTCTGAAAAAATAAGCCGCGGTGGAGTAGCCAAGCAGTCTAAGGCGCCTCGCTGCGAAGCGCGCGGTTGCTCGCCGTCGGAGGTTCGAGTCCTCCCTGGGGCATGTGTGTGTGTGTGTTTTGTCCTTAGGTTAGCAATATTGAATTGTGTACTGAGACGCTGAGAGGGAATGGGCACGGTGCACTGAGAGGTGGAAAGAACTACTGTATGAAATTGTCTTTTGGTGTCTGTGTCTCTGTGTGTATATATGTGTGTCCGTAATGCAAAGAATTCCGGCGTGTATTTAGGTCCTATACAGTGCAAGTATAGGTGGTATCCCTTAACGAACTGATACTTATAGTTAACAATGCGGTTCCCTATTTTTATGAGAATACACATGTTTCCTACTATAAAAAGTATGTTAAAATCAATATAAACGATACTATTTACACTCATCCAATATCGTATTCAGAAACGTAGCTTGCCAGCTGCTAGGAGCGCTGCTGTCGCAGCGTAGAACAAAATTCAGTGGGAGTGTCGTGAGTGTATGTTAGACTGTGGTGTATCGTTGTGATTCGCCTGTGATGCCCGATAGGCTGTTCTCACTTCATTGACGGAAGTTTATTGTCAGAGGTTGTATTCTGTACAGTGCACATTACATCGTGCAGATTTTCTCCTCCATAGAAAAAAAAATGCAGCAATTGTCCAGCAGAATATATGGAAAGGCCTTATACACTACTGGCCTTAAAATTGCTACACCAAGAAGAAATTCAGATAATAAACGAGTATTCATTGGACAAATATATTATAGTGGAACTGACATGTGATTACATTTTCACGCAATTTAGGTGCATAGATCCTGAGAAATCAATACTCAGAACAACCACCTCTGGCTGTAACAACGGCCTTGATACGCCTGGGCATTGAGTCAAACAGAGCTTTGATGGTGTACAGGTACAGATGCCTATGCAGCTTCAACACGATACGAATAATGACTGGCGTATTGTGACAAGCCAGTTGCTCGGCCACCATTGTCCAGACGTTTTCAATTGGTGAGAGATCTGTAGAATGTGTTGGCCAGGGCAGCAGTCAAACATTTTCCGTATTCAGAAAGGCCCGTACAGAACCTGCAACATGCGGTCGTACATTGTCCTGCTGAAATGTAGGGTTTCGCAAGGATCGAATGAAGGGCAGAGCCACGGGTCGTAAAACATCTGAAATTTAACGGCCACTGTTCAAAAGTACCGTCGATGTGAACAAGAGGTAACCGAAACGTGTAAACAATGACATCCCATACCATCAGGCCGGGTGATACGCCAGTAGGGCGATGACGAATACACGCTTCCAATGTGTGTTCACTGCGATGTCGCCAAACACGGATGCGACCGTCATGATGCTGTAAACAGAACCTGGATTCATCCGAAAAAATGAAGGTTTGCCATTCGTGCACCCAGGTTCGGCGTTGCGTACACCATCGCAGGTGCTGCTGTCTATGATGCAGCACAAGGGTAACCGAGCTGATAGCCCATGCTGCTGCAAACGTTGTCGAACCGTTCGTGCAGATGGTTGTTGTCTTGCAAACGTCCCCATCTGTTGACTCGGGGATCGAGACGTGGCTGCGCGATACGTTACAGCCACACGCATAAGATGCCTGTCATCAGGACTGCTAGTGATACGAGGCCGTTGGGATCTAGCATGGCGTCCTCTATTGCCCTTCTGAACCCACCGATTCCATATTCTGCTAACAGTCTTTGGATCGCGACCAACGCGAGCAGCAATGTCACGATACGATAAACCGCAATCGCGACAGGCTACAAACCGACCTTTATCAAATTCGGAAACGCGATTGTACGCATTTCTCCTCCTTACACGAGGCATCACAACAATGTTTCACCAGTCATTGCCAGTCAACTGCTTTCTATGTATGAGAAGTCGGTTGGAAACTTTCCTCGTGTCAGCACGTTGTAGGTACCACTATCTGAGATAAGTGATTATTCAACACGAGAAGTAGTCTATTACGCTTACTTTCACTCACTTATGACGTACGGCATTGTTTTTTGAGGTAACTCGCCTGATGCAAAAAGGATATTTCTGGCTCAAAAACGGGCGGTTCGAGCAATATCTGGTGTAATTTCGCGAACGTCATGTCGACCCCTTTTCAGTAATCTGGGAATTCTGACTCTGGCGCCAGAATACGTTTCTTCTTTAATGTCGTTTGTTGTTAATAACATCAGCTTATTCCTACGAGTTAGTAGCTTTCACTCGGTGAATACTAGAAAGAAATCTAAACTACTTTTGCATCACACCAACTTAACACTTGTGCAGAAAGGGGTACAGTATTCTGCGGTATCCCTTTTGAATAAGCTGCCACAAGAACTAAAGAATCTTAGCACTAATCCACGCGCTTTCAAATCTAAATTGAAGAGTTACCTCATGGCTCACTCCTTTTATCTGTCGAGGAACTCCTAGAAAAGTTAAACAATTAAGCTAATTTATTTTTTCTTTATTGCTTCTTTTCACTTTGTCTTAAGATTGTCGTGTGCAAAGGACTACTTAAAATTTTTCTATTCCATTCTTGTGTAACAATTAAAGTATTGACTTGTTCCATGACCATGGAGTCTCACTCCTCATTTGGGTCCTATGGAACAGAAAAAAAACCAATAAGAAAAAAATAAAATAAATCGGCGCCAGCCTTGTGTGAATGCTCTGAAAAGCTAATCATTTTCATATCACGGAATCTTTTTTCTGTCGGTTAAATTTCGCGTCTTTAGCACGTCATCTTCGTGGTGTAGCAATTTTAATGGCCAGGAGTGTATTTAAGATTAGTAAAGGATTTAGGTGGGACCCAGGTGGTGTTGTGGGCGGCTATTAGAGGCATTAGAGGCGTGCGGCCGCCGTTGGTTGGGCCAGTGACCCGGTGCTGGGCAGACACGCGCCCAGCCGCTGCGTGGCGCATCGAGCGGCGTGCGTGCGGCCGCGTGTGCCTCCGTATCGACCGCCGCCCCCGCCGCCCCCGCCGCCCCCGCCGCCCCCGCCGCCACTTGCCAGACGCCCCACGGCGCTCGGCGTTCCGACACGCCCGCGCCCGACGCTCCTCTGCCCCCCCCCCCCCCCCCACACCGAGCACTCTCGGCCTGTGCTAGATTCGCGGGACGAGTCAGGCCAGCACCCCCTATAGAAGGATTCAGAAAGTATCACTGTTGCGAAACACACCTTGCCCTTTATTCACATGAAGTGTTAAGTGCCATCGACAAGGGATCTCAAATCGATTCCATATTTCTGGATTTCAGGAAGGCTCTTGACACTGTTCCCCACAAGCGGCTTCTTATGAAATTGCGTGCTTATGGAATATCTCCGCAATTGTGCGATTGGATTAACGATTTCCTATCAGAAAGGACACAGTTCGTTGTAATTGACGGTAAGTCATCGAGTAAAACAGAAGTGATATCTGGCGTTCCACAGGGAAGCGTTATAGGTCCCCTACTCTTCCTCGTGTTTATAAACGATTTAGGAGACAATCTGAATAGCTCCCTTAGATTGTTCGCGGATGATGCTGTCGTTTATCGGTTAGTGAAGTCAACAGAGGATCAAAAGCAACTGCAAAGCGATTTAGACAAAATTTCTGCATGGGGCGAAAATTGGCAATTGACACTAAATAAAGAAAAGTGTGAAGTAATACACATGACCACTAAAAGAAATCCGCTGAACTTCAATTACGCGATAAATCAGTCAAACCTTAAGGTTGTTGATTCTACAAAATACCTAGGAGTTACAATTACGAACAACTTTGACTGGAGAGAACACGTAGAAAATATTGTGGGGAAGGCGAACCAAAGGTTACGTTTCATCGGCAGAACGCTTCGAAGATGCACCAGCTCCACCAAAGAGACTGGCTACATCACACTTGTGCGTCCTCTCCTGGAGTACTGTTGCCCCTTGTGGGACCCTCACCAGGTGGGACTGACGGAAGACATTGAGAAGGTTCAGAGAAGGGCAGCTTGTTTTGTTTTATCACGTTACGGGGGGGAAAGCGTCACGTAAATGTTGCACGAATTGGGGTGGAAATCATTAAAAGAAAGACGTTATTCATTGCGGCATGATCTGTTTGCGAAGTTGCAATCACCGACTTTTACTTCTGAATGTGAAAACATTTTGCTAGCACCCACCTACTTAGGGAGACATGACCATCCCAATAAAATAAGAGAAATCAGATCGAAAACGGAACGATTTAGGTGTTCTTTCTTCCCGCGCGCTATTAGAGAATGGAACGGTAGATAAAAGTTATGAAAGTGGTTTATAAACCCTCTGCCAGGCACTTGAATGTGATTTGCAGAGTATCTATGTAGATGTAGATGTAGATGTAGAAGAAAGCCTCCACACGACGTCACAACATGGCGGCGGTGAGAGGCTTAGAGTCCTCTGGAAGATTGTAAACTTTAGCAGTGCACGCTGTTTGTAGTGCATTATTTCGTTCAGGAGTGTATTCATTACGTAAATTGGTGTTGTGTACGGTGTGATCGCTACGCTGGACGATATGTGTGTGTGAGAACATCGTGTGATCTGTTTTACTGACAAAAAGGCCATTTCGATGTTCTGTGCCGACATGTAAATTACGACAGTGGCCCAAAAGTCACCGTTTTTAAACGTCCGGAGAAGAAGAAATAGTTATCAAGAATTCCCAAGATAACTTGGCTCCTTCTTCAAGATAATGAGCAGTTTTAGTTTTTGTTTAACCTTATAAAAGAGTTTTAAGTCATGGCTGTTTATCGTTGGATATTGCGATTCATTTTTTTTTACGTAACCACTCCCATTAGCTTATTCTTCTCCGGACGTTTAAAGACGGTAACCTTTGGGCCACAGTCGTAATTTCCTCTACATTTCGGCACAGAACAGCGAAACGGCATTTTGTCAGTAAAAAAGAGATCACGCTTTGTTCTCACACAGACAAATCGTCCAGCGTAGCGATCACACCGTACACAACACAAATGTACGTAATAAATACACTCCAGAACGAAAGAATGCACTACAAACAGCGTGCACTGCTAATGTTTACAATCTTTCAGAGGACTCTAAGCCTCTCACCGCCGCCATGTTGTGACGCGTGCGCAGGCTTTCTTCTATAGGGGCTGCTGGTCAGGCCCCTCTGTTTAGCTGCTCGGCTACAATTACAAGGAGACCAAGTGGGTATAGGATTTTAGAATTTTTTCATATTTGTGGTACGTGAAATTCACAACTCAAGTAACGATCAGCCAAAGCCATTCGACTCAACCCTAAAAAATTCTCCGAAAATCGACTTCGAAGTTTTGCAAGTACACGTAACTACAAATAATTTAAACAGCAACTGTCGGTGTAGCTCAGGTGGTCGCCGGGCGCCGTGGCTCAGCACACCCGGACAGAGGGCTGAACGCCCTCTGTAATAAAAAAGCAGAGCCAAGAACACATCAAACAACAACGAACAAAAAAGTGGTAGCGATCTGGCCTGACAACCATAGAGTCGGTGGTTCGAATACCGCTTTGAACTTTTTTTTCTTTTTTTATCCTTACGTCTTCGGATTCAGTTACATGAAACATTTTGGACCTCTTAATTCCACGTGTTGGGCCAGTTTCTGTTTATGTGTATGGTTGTCAACTAAAACGATTATGCAGTAAGTTAGCTGCTTTGAAAGCAATTAGTAGCTACGGAGATGACTTTCCAAAAACAGCGTCGTTCGTCTTCACAAACTGAAAAATCAAAGAATACAGTCGTCAACTAACAGTAAAGTCAATAATGACTGGATGTAACTTATGTTTCTTTTAATGAAACCATTATCATTAACATTTTATAAAATATAGAAAATTATAAATAAACAAAAATATTAAGATCGAAGGTCGGACCGGGTCAGGAGCGACTTGTCAACGACCGACCGACTGAGGGCTTTGGCAGAACTGCGACCGACGTCGGACCAGACTACTGTTGGGCGACTAGAGAGCGACCTACCGACCGAGGGAGTCAGCAGAGCGTCGCCGCTAATAGTCAACACTAAACGAGACAACCAGAGGCGACAAACAACGACGACAACTAAATGGAAGTGACTGACCAATCGAGACCGTGACATAGCCGAGTAAGATGTCAGACAACAATGTAGCACCACGAAAGGATACAGAGCGCAGTAGAGACACCACTGACTGAGCGGACCAGATGAACTTCTGAGGGCTTCTGATTTGCCCGGAATTGGTGCAGTATTAACCAGAAGGTTCCGCCTGTTAGTAGTTATGTTGACATTCCAGTTAATTCTCTTGCTTTTGGGTGTCATGTGCCTCGAAGGCGCGGCCACAGACCCTTGTCGGGAGGCGGTGACCTCTGCCCCGTGTTCTAAAGTCGTGGGGGTGGGGGCAGGGGGCCGCCTCGGCGGCGGAGGACTTCACTTCCACCGTGATGGTTTCTTCCTTGGCGACATCCTGTCCTTTTGGGCCGGGTTGATCTTTGACGGCGTCCACCTGGTGTACATTGTCTTGCCAGGCCGAGGGGGCTCTAATATCTTCGCAGAGTCCGCTACCTCGGAGCCAGCAATACCCAGGAGGTCCCGGAGAATGATGTCCCATTGGTCGTGGGTGAAGACAGGACACCGACTTAGGAGGTCAAGGTCGACTGGAAAGTTGTTGAGGTATAAACAGGAGTGGATTCTGCTGTAAAATTCGGAGCGAATGCCGACGCGCAGGAAAGGTGAGGGTGGCATAACATCTCTGGGTGTGAAAGGGAATGGCGTGTTCCAATGAGGGTAGGTGCCATCGTCGATAGAACGTGAGATCATGGCGAGTGCCTGAGGAACGCTGTGTCCTCTGGGGAGCGGCAGGTAATAGTCACCCGCCTCCTCGTCATCGTCTTCATCGACATCGGTCGAAGCACCCGAAGCTGCCAATAACCCCTCCAGGGAGGGGGCGGTGACATCCGGGAGTTCCTCTTCTGGTAAACTCACGTCCATAGCAGCTTGCACCGTCGCAGGCTGGGCGTTGACGTGTGTTACCATTTAGACGTCGTGCAGCGCCGACGTGGTAGGCGCCGCTGTGGCTTCCGTTTGTGTCGCGGCGTCTGTTCCCGCCAGCGCCCCCCTGGTGGGGGGAGCTGAGAGAGACGCTTCCTTTAGAGATCGTAGCTCAGTTCGCAGGTTTTGCAGCTGGCGATGAACAGCAGCAAGCTAAGATTTGTATGCCTCCCTTTCGGCTGCGAAGGCAGATTGGAGGGCGGCAATAGCGTTATCTGAGGTCGTAATTGCTTCTCCACAGCGGCCAAGAGCGCCTCGATCCACGGAGGGAAGAGACGATGCGGTCGCTGGTGAGGTGGGTTTCGACGCTGGCTGCGGCTCCTTGCCCTAAATAGCGCGACTGCCTGCACAGTGGGCGCGTCTCTATGTGCAGTGGCGATGACAGCGCTCGCGTGTTGAGATCCGCTTAACGGCCGCTGTCGCAGCCCATGTGGTCTGACGGGCTCTCAAACTCATCGAGCCAAGATAACAGATCTCTGCCCCCCCTCAAGTGGTCGCGTAGGGACAGAAGCACCCAGGACGGTGATGGACTGACAGCAAGAGTGGTGTTCCAGCTGCAGAGCCCACCAAGTCAGGGAACGGGTGTGGGGCCTCCAGATAGGTGCCAGGATGCGTCGGTGTGGGAGGCGATGGCCGAGAGGGTGAATGCGGAGGCGAGGTCTCCACCACCACGCCCGTGTCCCCTGGTGTCGCTGATGCTACTCTGAAGCGCATATGGAGCCCCTGTCGTTGAGGTGTGTCCAAGGGTGATCTGTTCTGTGAGCGTAGTTGCGGATGGGAGTGTGCCACCGTACCTGCATCGACTGGAGCTGTTGACAACGACCTAGAACGCAGATTGTACCCGTGGGGATGGGGAATTGGCAATGGTGGCGGCTCCAAGTTTGGCGGGCTACTGGTTGGGGTGACGCAGATAAACGGGGATGGCGTTGGTTGGTATGTCGGTGCATGGCTGTCGTCCATGGAGGAGGTCTGCCAGGCTACGATCCTAGATAGGGGTAATTCTATAGGTATTTAGGAATAATGTGAGGGCTGCTGTGGTGGTGGATGTGCCCACGGATTTCAACGATTGTTGTTCGAATATTCGCACCAGCAGCCCAGCAGCGCCATTAGAGGCTGGGTGGAATGGGGGACTAAACAGGTGTTTGATGCCATTGGCATCAGAAAACTGCTCAAAGGCCGTCGCTGTAAACTGGTGCTCATTATCAGGTACGATGTTACAGGGTAGATCCTCAATAGCAAGAATTTGTGTGGTGCTTAGCTATGTAAAGGAATGCTACAGACATCTGACCACCGGAACGCCCACCTCTTCTGCAGACGGTTGATTGGGTGCGTAATGTGGCCTGCTTGTGGGGGGAACTTTGCATAATAACTCACCTGCAACTCCTGTAGGTTTTGGGACGTGGTAGAGCATCGCCCGCCGAAACATTGCGATCCGTGGGCTGGATTCCGTCTTTGGAGAGCAAGTAGCCAAGGTATTCTACCTATTCCTGAAAAAAACTGGCATTTATGGAGGCGGCACTGGGAAAAAGGTTCAAATGTTTGTTAAGCTTAAGGGACTTAACTGCGGGGTCATCAGTCCCTAAACATACAAACTACTTATGCACTAACTTATACTAAATACAACACAAACATCGATGCCCGAAGGGGAATTCGAACCCACGACCGTAGCGGCCGTGCAGACTGTGACTGGCGCGCCGCAGACCGCTCGGCCGCTGCGGCCGGCGATGCGACACTTGAGCCCGGCATCCCACAACGTAGTAAAGAGAGTGCGGAGGTTATGCAAGTGATCCTGGCCTGTTGTCCCAATAACGATGACACCATCAAGATAGTTGGCACAGTCTGGTATAGGCATGGTTAACTGTTCCAGATACCTCTGGAAGATGGCTGGCGCCGAAGAAACCCCAAAGGGAATGTTTGTATTTATAAAGGCTAAAAGGTGTATTGATGACCATGATTCGTTGAGATTCCTCATCGAGCGGGATTTGGAAATATACCTCAGCCAGGTATATCTTAGGAAAAGTATTCGCAACAAACTTTGTGAGGAGGTTCTCTTGACGTGGAATGGGGTGTGCCTGAGCATTGTAGTGGATTTAAAATCGCCACAGAGGTGGAGGGCGCCGTTGGGATTGATTACCATTACCAGTGGTGTGGCCCAGACACTTATTTTGACAGGTTCAATGACCCCCGCTGCGTGCAGACGGTCTAGTTCCAGCTTCACAGCCATCCGTAGGGAGACTGGAAGAGGGCGTGCACGGCAGAGGCGGGGCACTGACTCTGGACGTAAAGTAATATGCGCCTCAAAATTGGTGGCACACCCCGGGCTAGATTCAAACAGAGACGCAAAAGAGGCACAAAGGTCGTCGACTTCCTGGAAAGGAACTGTGTCTGAGATGACCTGCACCTCGTCTGTGATGGAGAACTCAAACAGTGAGAATGCATCTAGGCCGAAAATGTTTCCAGCTGAGTGGCTACTGACTACAAATAGAGTTACAGGTCGTGTGACCGTTTTGTAAGCCGCCAAGGTGGTAAATTGACCTTTCAGAGGTATCGAGCTGTCACCATATGCTACCAACCTGCTTCGGGGAGGGTCCAATGCTGAGTAGCCGAGACGGGCATATGTTGGGAAGTTCACCAGGGAGACTGTCGCCCCTGTGTCCACTTTGAAGGGGACGTCTCGGTTTGCTATTACGCGATCAATAAACAATTTGCTAGCGAGAGTTCAGTTCATGAACTGTCCCTTTAACCCAGCGAGGAATCGGGTTTTACTGTCCTGCCGTTTGACGACAAACAGAACGGAGCTGTCCATTTTTTCCGCAACGACAACAGTGAGCCCAGCGGTCTGGACAGTGTGCCCGATGGTGCGCTGTAAAACAGGACAGGACGGTAAACCACATTGATTACGCCGACGGGGAGTGACTGGCGGTTCAGAGGCCATGGACACGTCGGAGATGGATGGATCATGATGCTGCCAGGGGGGCAAGACCTTATGAACATTACGTCCCCTTTGCGGGGGTTGTACAGTTGCTACCTGAGGACGAGGCATGACGCGTTCATTCGCCGCCTGTGCTGTCGCGAAAGAATGTGCAATTTTCAGGATGTCCTCCAGAGAGGGGTCGTCCAGCTTGAAGGCAGCTGAACGCACTTCTGGATCTGGAGCCAGCTGAACGTCAACATCACGGATCAGAGAGTCTGCATATGAGGTTTTACAAGACAGATTGGAGCAAGTGAAATCGCAACGCCGACTCAGTCCTTGCAAATCCGTCACCCATGACCGATATGATTGACCTGTTTGTTTGTAGTACTGATGGAAATAGAGGCGTGATGTGACAACATGAAATCGTCGCGAATAATAATTTGACCGCAATGCGCACATTTCCGCGAACGTCTGTGCCACCGGATAGGAGAGGGGAGCCCACTTTTTCAGTAAGAAAAACTTCTTGGTGAAAGCCCAAGAAAGAAAGAGCGATGTTATAGGGCGTCATAAGAGACCAGAACTGCGACAAAGTGCTGTTTCAGCTGCTGTTAGTAAATGTCCCAATCCTCTTTGGTGTCGCTAAATGGCGGAAACGCCGGGGGGCAGACATCCGCCGACGACGTGTCCACTGCTTGGACGGTTTGCGAACCCTGAACCTGCAAGCGTTCCGCCAACAGTTGAATTTCCTGTCATAACAAATTCAAATTTCAAATTGAAATCAGATAAGATTTGGCGGCCAACTTTGAACCAAAGATATGACAATCGATTACCTGTAATCGAGAGAGATGACGTTGGTCAAAGATAACTTCATATTCGGCAGCACGTGAAAAGTGGTGGCGCTATCTATGCCCTCTATATAAGCAGGACCTCCAGCGCCTAGTAGGCACCAACGGACAGCTGGAGCGCTGGGACACCCGATTCAGCGCCATGCCAATCCCATCTTCTCCTCAATTAGGACCAAGAAGAAGCTGCACATCTGAACATCTGAAGCCTCCCTCCTTCAGTTCAGCGAGGGCCTAGTAGGCAGTCGTCGACACACCCTTGAAGATGTTGCCCGCAGTAGGCAACGAAGCGTCGGGAGTAAGAAGTTTTATTGATGGACCACGACAACTTAGCCCGGAAGTTTTAATTAATGACGAGGTATCAGTTCGCGCTCAAAATTCTGAATTCACAATGTTTTCGCGGGTATGGACGTTTATAGAGGAAGATGGCGTAATCCTACAGGGACCTTCCAACGACTTGATGAGTGCCTGCCACATCGACGTGCTCAAGAACATTTAACGCTAGGAATAACTACGTTTTCTGTGTAAGTACAAATGTAGATGTTCATTTGTTAAAAAACTCAAATCTTCGAAAGATCTTCACAGAACCTGCAAAATTTAAAAAAAAAGTTGAATTTGATAGTGCATATGTTTCTGGCATTTGCTGGAAAATTATCTGGTATGCATAAAAATTTTTTTGATAAAAGAGAACGTAATAAAAACGTAAATGTTCGTTTGTCTAAAACTGTTAATCTACAAAATTTCTTGACCGACTGCTTTGAAAGTTTGATACGAAATAATATACTTGTACACGAAAGTTTTTCTGTACCTATTTGTTTATTGTAGTCTGTACCAACTTTATAAGTATGGTAAGGCATATGAAACTATTTTCTTCGGACTATTTGGAAAAGTACTAATCGGTTTTTCACCTCCAAGAGGTGAAAAAAGGTAACTTTTCTGTTATACGGGAAAATTGTTGAAAAATAGCAATATCTCAAACAAATACATATTTGAAAAATTACAGTTTTTTATATTTTTGTTAATGCTATTTCATTACACCTCCCACAAACGAGTTAAGCACAAACTGTGGTCATGCCCTCCGTCTATGGCCAGACTGTTCATCGTACTTCAATGACTCGAAATGCACAAATCTCTACGCAATAATTGTTCTACGAAGTTAACGGTTGCAAAGAGAGTATACATAATTTCATCGTACTTTGAGGCTCATAGAAAAGTTGAAATAGCTCGTCAAAGGTATGCTAATGTGTTCCCTCATAGGAATGATTCTTACTCAACGGATTTTTATGTATGGCACTCATTGTTCTTTGGGGCGATCTAAATCAATTTATACAAGTTTCCAGCCAAGATAGAGTTTATTATTTATGGATGACCGGTTTCGACGTTCACAGACGTCATCTTCTAATCTCCTATATTTTACAGTGTCATATCTGATATGGTTTCATCTATATCCTTTCATTCCATTTGTCATGGAGTAGTTGTATACATTTATAGTGAAGTTCACCATAAATGTTTGTATACAACTACTCCATGACAAATGTAATGAAATGATATAGGTAAACCCATATGAGATATCACATTGTAAAATATAGGAGATGGGATGATGACGTCTGTGAACGTCGAAATCGGTCATCCATAAATAAAAAACGCGATCTTGGCTGGAAACTTGTACAACCGATTTTTGTTCAAATGTTTGTAAACCTATTGGACCAAACTGCTATAGTCATTAGTCCCTAGATTTACAAACTACTTAAATTGACTTTCACAAATAACAACACACACACACACACACACACACACACACACGCACACACACACACACACACACTCACTCACTCACACACACACACACACACACACACACACACACACACACAAATTCCCGAGGGAGGACGCGAACCTCCGACGGCAGCAACCGCCCGCTTCACAGAAAGGTGCCTGGGAGCGATCGGCAAATCCATCGCGGCAAGTTTTATTCAATATTGTCCAGTTATTTCCTGAAACTGGAACCTAGGAAATGAGACCGATGTCTATTGGAGATATTACAGTTTTCTTTTTAACAATTTTGTACTTTTTTATATTTTTTCCGATTACAGTGCCACCTAACATGAAACGGAAAAATGTTTCATACAGAAGTTACATATTTCTCTACGGACAATCCAAATGTGCAATAAAAATAAGGTTTCCTGTTTAATATTTCAAAGTTCGCCCTTCCCAGATCCCGGGGATGTGTAGGTGGCTCGAGCTTGATGTTAACCTATGGCCTTCTTCGAGGTGAACAACGGTTATTAAACCTACAACTTTCTTTTAATCCGATTTGTATTGTTCCAAATATTCCAAAGGACAGTTTTAAATGCCTCAATACAATTTCTTTAGATTTCTTATAACTCGTTTCCCAAATATAATTCATATGACTTCATTCATGACATAAATCTATTAAAATTTCGTATATAAATAAGCGCGTATCGGAATACAACATACTATTCGGTGAAGAACTTTCGTAGGTAAGACAGAGGTGCGAAACGAGATAGATGAGGGGAAAGAAATTGACTTAAGGACGGGAGTGGGGGAGGTGATGGATTGCAAGAACATGGCAAGAAGGGAAAGGAGTAGCGGATGGACAAAGGAGGGGGGGGGGGCAGAGGAGTTGGACAGGAAGAGGGAGGAGATGCATAGAAGGATGGAGGAGGAGAATATGGTGAAAGAGTGGAGGGAGGAAATGGTTGGGGGTGGAGGAGATCGAGGGGAAGAGGGGTGAGAGATGTCCAAGGAGAGGGAGGGGGCGGGAGCCAGGGAGAAAGAAGGCAGAGACCGGCAGGAAGAGGGGGGAGATATTGGAGAGGCCGAAGAAGGACAGATGAACAAAGTGAGGGGATGTGGGCAGAGATAGGAATAAAGAAAGAATGGGAGCAAGAGAGTAGAATCTATATAGCCGTTTCACAAAGCATTATGAAATTACACATATTAGAAACGTGTATTTCATCTTTTCTTTATTTTCTATTTGATCTGAAACAATCCACAGTAACGTATGGCCATGCACAGCTAGTTTGAAAATATATATTGTGGCCAGTGTAGAGGGTGTTACAGTTATACGAGTAATGGGTACTCGTGAAGTTAATAATCCAAGTAAAGAGGGGACATGTCTAGATCAAGACATTCCGTGTACTCAGTTGGGAAGTAACTGTAATTCGCAGACAGGAAGACATGCAACAGCTCTGCCAATGAATGACAAGCCGAATAACAGCTTACATAAAGTCCAGGGGTGGATGAACGCAATAGTAACTCTTTACTTCCACTGCCAAAGCAGCTTTGATATTGTGTAGTCATTATTATCATTGCGCTAGGACGTGAGACTATAGCGAACATCTTTCTGAAATCAAGAAGCCAAGCATCAATAAGTGCCCCTTCTTCTCGTGAACAAACAGAGCGAGCTGGGTTTCACCACAGACAAAGATGTCCAGTCGGGAAACCTCCGTAAAACCCCATTGATGTGAACAGCTGTTCTGTCAGTTGACACATAACGGTGCTGGAGCGAGAAACTTGGCCACATAGCCGGCGGGAGGTAGTGAACATCCCCAACACTGCTCCCCTCGAACTCTCAACATCGGACAACATTCCTTCCCCCATCCCCCTGCAGCCCCATCATGCTAACATCAGGCGCTTGCATTAGCACTTCGAGTGTGGTCTGCTGGCACTAATCAGGCGAGCTGCCTGATATCTGCTGTCACCTGAAGGAACTACAAGCAAAACCCAGGGCACAGAAGAATACAGACAGGAAAGCTCTGTAATAGCCCTTAGACTAGAGCTGGGGTGCACATTGGGGGCTTTACAACGGTTTCATCTGATGGCACATGACGGCCATAGTTTGTGAGGAACTTCGCCAGGTAACAGGCACCAGGGATTGGGTAGTCCCCATCACCACTTCCCCTCAAACGGTGGCTTAGAACATGGGACACTGGACAACACCTCCAATGGGACTCAAGGTTCCTCTGTGAGTACGTGCATGGCGAGCTTGGGCGCCAAGCTAATGCAGTCTTTCTTCCTCCTTGGACTGCATTTCCTTTCCCTTCCAATCCTTTCCTATCCTCACTCGCTCCCCTCCCCAACGTGGGAGTGATGACCTTAGCAGTTTGGTCAACTTCAAAATTCAAATGTTTGTAAATCTATCGGACTCAGCTGTATGGTCATTAGTCGGTAGCTTACAAACAACCTAAACGAAGGTAAACTGACCCAAGGACAACACAAACAGCCACGCCCTAGGGGGTACTCGAACCCCCGATGCGCGCACCGCGGCACGGCGCCCCAGTACGCGAGACTAATCTGCCGTGGCGCAGTTTGGTTCCCTCGTCTCAAACAAACAACAACACTGGACATCACTCCTTCCGCTGCATCCCCACCACGCTACCTCCAATTTATATACCGCCCCATACGAGTTGCTATATTGCGGCCCCCCCCCCCTCTTCTCCGTTTTTCTTTCCTTTTACAAAATGTTTGTTGAATTTTATGTAAACAGATCTGTAGGAAATGTCATGTTTTTACTTTTCAGATCTACCTAGGTTTCGGCCACTGAGTGGCCAGTCGCAAAGCATTTAATATGTGCTTAATCTAAACAGTCAAATTGACTGTTACGGTCAGCATGATGGAATGGATGTGAACATAACTCGAAGCATTGAGAATAGCTACACTGTGCCCGAAATCTATATAGATGTGGAAAATAAAAACAAAAATTGCGACTTATTGGTGACATTTGTAGAAAACAGTCACTGGGCACCAGCTCAAAAGTGGAGTCAAACCTGATTGAAGAAATCTAGCTACTTTTAATAAGCCTTGTGAATTTACAAACATGTTCAAATGTGTGTGAAATCTTATGGGACTGCTAAGGTCACCAGTCCCTAAGTTTACACACTACTGAACCTAAATTATCCTAAGCACAAACACACACACACACACCCCTGCCCGAGGGAGGACTCGAACCTCCGCCGGGACCAGCCGCACAGTCCATGACTACAACGTCTTAGACCGCTCGGCTAATCCCGCGGGGCATGAACTAACAGTTAACCGAAATAAATATTTTTCAGTGGTTGTGAACAGATAATATATTCAACGGAAAACGGTATATAGTAAATAAATGTTGGCAAAGTGAAAGTGTGCGAGTAGTATTGTCAAACAAAAGTACCAATCAGAGTTTAATTGTTTTTCATGCAGGTGGAGACAGGTGTTTAATGGCTCAAAATCAAAACGTCCGACTATCAGAAACTGATAGTAAAATTTTTAAAAATACATGGAAACCCAACTTATGCCAGGCTTACTACCAATGTCATTATCCCTTGTAATTAGTCGCAACGTATTTACCCATTCGGAATACTTCTAGCCATTGTACGTGTTGGAGATGTTTTACTGTAGTAACGATCAACGATTTTTTTCCGTAATGCGGGAAGAATAAAACACTCGGAAGCTGCCATTGAAGGGCTTAGCAAAATTGCATCAGACTTAAAACATAATTGCAATATCGAACATTGCATTCGAATTTCCATATAAGATTTCGTCTTGTGCAAAATTAGTTGTGAGTAAACGCACGGCGCGTAACAGGCTGGCAGCGCTCCATTCATAAGAATACTGGCAGTGGCGTGTACGCCACACTGCTTCCCCTTCTCTGTTCCACCGGCATAAACACGACGGTACAGTCAAAGTGGCGAGGGAGATTATTAGTCCTCCTCCCTCCCCTTGTTCAACGGGGGCAGCCGGTAGGTAGTCGGGGCGCCATACCACAGTTCCCGAAGTTGCTCCCTCCAAGGTTTAGTTTCGAATCCCCTCTTGGGCATGAATGTTGAGTTTGCCATATATATATATATATATATATATATATATATATATATATATATATATAAAGTAAAGGGGCGGCAGATTTGCAGCCCCTCGGAAAGTGCCGCCCTGTGCGGCCGCACGTTTCGCCCGTGTCTTACGCCGGCTCTGCTCTACCGAAACTAAGTAGGCGAACTGCCGGACATCTGCTGTTACCTGATGAAAACATGAGCAAAATCCTCGCACAGTGGTTTGGAGGGGAGGGGGGCTGCTTAGTCTCTGTATATGTGCTTTAGGACAGTGGTTTATACTTGGGGATGGGGGTTCCTCACAGCCCGGTTAAAAAAAAATAATAAAAAAAGGTTTTAAATGCATGAGCACTCCTGAAGGACTTTTTCGGCCTAAAGGTAGGTAAATAATACGCGAGCAGTCGTGGAAAGTACTGAGTGTATTGCCGTATTGTGTACTGGCGGTGTCCGGATAAGACGCCTGACGGCCGTGGTCCACGTGACTGTGTGTTGTTTGGCGGGGCCGGGGCGGCAGGCGGCAGGCGACTCGCCATTGATCCGTCGCCGGTGACCGGGACTCGCCGCTGTAAACACGCCCACAGACTGTTTGTTTGCACTGCGCTCACAGACCAGCGGCCGCTGACTGAGATTCCCAGCCGCTCAGTGACTCGACTACACTGCCGAAAAACAAAGTACACCTTCAAAAAACAACGTCGAATTTGATCCTGCGATGGCAGATACCACTAGGGTGATAGTAGATGTAATGACAATGGTTCAACGTCCGACAACAACAGATAACGTAGTGACATAGCTTGCCGCCTGTGTGTACCCTGTAAGAGGGAATGTTTCCAGCCATAAGGTTCAGTATGAAGCGAACAGGCCCCATTTCTCGCAGACACACTACACTCGTGCTTCCTACTAGTCTTGTGTAGTTCGCGATCGAACTAGTTCGGAAGAGCGCTCCCACAGGCCAACAACGCGAACTAGTTCGCACATCCCTCGCATCCTAGTTCGTCCGCTCCTTTTGCGAAGACTGACAGCGAACAGCGAGAGGACGCGAGAGCGCGCAGAATCGCGTGATTCCTTTTTTGCTAGTTACCGTCAGTTCGAGCTGAGATACAGATCAGTTGTAGTTTCATAGTTCACTGCCACAAACTTTCTTTTCTAAGGTATTCAGCAGTGTCTAAATAATATTTACTACGATAATCTGTATGCAAAGTAGTTGAATACCATTGTATCACCCATTCGTTAAATAACTGGTTTATTTGTCTAAGTATTTGATGTCTAATTGCCAAAAATACGGGTAATAGCACACGCTTGGGCAACACTGAGCATTATATTTAAAAAATCTGTCATAAAAAAAAGCTCTTTTAGAGCGGACGAACTAAAAAGAGCGATCTACTTCGCGGCCGAGCTGCGAACTAAACTATGCGTTACCGGTCGGGAACTATTATGCCAAACGTATCTCGCTTCTTAGTTCGTTGAATTCTTTTCCGAAGACTGACGGGCAGTAGCAGGAGGGCGCGCAGCAGAATTAAAAATCACGTGCTTGCCTTCTGCTGATGAGAGGCATTTCTAGGTGAGCGTCTGCCTGCTGGATTACATAGTTCAGTGCTACAAAATTTCTGTTTTGAAGTATTTTGCACTCTGCAATATCTGACTAATAAATTCTATAATGCCAAAATAAAGAGATAACTCTAAACTTAAACGCGAGAAATTATTCATAAACTGTTTCTTTTGGTTTGCGTGATATCGTTAGCGGCTCAAGCAGCAAGCGCATGAAGCAACTAGGTGGGGGCGCAGACCACGCCGCTCAGTCGTCACTGGAAGCGGACGAACTAAAAGAACGAAGAAAAGTGATCGCCCCCCATGGCGAAGTTAAGTCCCATAGACTATACAAAGAAACAACAACCCATGACGAACTAGTATGCGCAAGTCTACTTTCTGCAGCCAACTGTGCGAGGTTGCAAGGGGTCAGATTGTGGCCTTCCAGTGGTAGGATGGCTTTTTCGCACGTGCTGCGTCAGGTATGCAACGATGCTGGTTGAAATGGCCACGAGAACATTCTCACACCTGTAGACGAGGTTCTGGACGTCCATGCAGCAGAGACGTCCGTCAATGTCTTTTTAAGGGCAGCATTGACATATCGTACAGCTACCACTACACAGATGAGAGGGTTTGTGGTAGAGCCCTGCATCCGCGTGGCGGAAGCGCGTGTCACTCGCAGCTCACCATGCGGTTTTCACGCGCACGCGGAAGTTGGCGAGCGCGTGGCCGCCTCACGCGGTTACCGCACTCGCTGTAGCGAGCCTCTGGCCGTCATACGGTTGACAGCCACTGCGGGTTCGGCAGCAGCCGCCCCCCCATTACACTGCCTGCTGCAGCTAGTGGCCACGCCGGAGAGGTTAGCGCATGTGCAGCTGCAAATTCGCAACCAATGTGTAACGAGTTTAAGCGCGTGGCGTCAGTGTACCATCTGCGTGACCTTTGCACATGTGCACGCGCTTGTCGTATTAAGGCAGCCATACACGTAACAGTATGCTTGACACGCACACTTGCGCAAGCGCGCTTGCACAAGCAAGCTTGAGCGTGTGTGTGATGAATTTCATCAATCATCAGGCTTCTACAAGCAGCTTGATGCTGAATCGAATTTCGATTATGCATGCTTGTGCAAGCGTTCAAGCACATGCGTGCTTGACCTTGTGTGAACTATAAACATGCTTGTGCAAGCATTTGACAGTCTGAGTGAGGCTGCATCCTTTGCTTTCGATAAGTTTCATTGATGCTGTAATAGCAATGTCTGAATTAAGAAAAATAAACCACGACCTCTTAGAGGAATTTATTAGACTGTGTGAAACGCATCCCTACTTGTGGAATATTAAATGTAAGGACTATCATGATAAAAATAAGAGAGACGTTGCATATGGCATACTACTCGCGAAATATCTCACCAAGTGCCTTTGCAAAATAACAGTAGTATATTTGAGGTCTTCATAACTTCTTACTGTCGCGCAATGCTGCTGTTAGTCTTTCATGTGGTGTTATAGCCTTCCTCATTATTGTATTCTGCTTCTTGATCAAAGGCATAATGAGAGACAGAAGATTCAAATACGTATCTTCATTCATCCTGAGATAGTTATGCCAATCATGAGGATATATCTTCAGTTCACTGAGTAAGTTTGTATGTGAATACGATTTTCGTTTTCTTAACCATTCTTTACACCCAGTTTTACCTTTTTCTCTTCTCAGTTTTTCAACACGAGCATAAAAGCTTCCATAGCCAACACATTGTCGTCTGAGCTCGAAATTTTCAGATTTATTATAAACCGTTGCTTGTACAAGCATGATTGAGCCGTGTGGGTGCGTGAGCAATATGTGCTTGGTTGTGCAAGCATGCTTGCGCAAGCGTGCTTGTCAAGCATGCTGTTACGTGTGTGGCTGCCTTTACGCGGGAAAGCATCGGTCATCTTCGGCATCATTTGCCAGTACTCCCGAAGTACTCACTTGCATACCACCGGCGCACGCGGCGCGAGCGAGCCACGCGGATGCAGGGCTCTACTTTGTGACACCAAAAAAGTCAACATGAACTGTTGCCAACTGGTTACTAGCAGCGGGACTATGGGCAAGCACACCCGTAACCCTTTCTCCACCACCACCACCACCACAGCATCGACGTGTAGTGTTCGACGGGTGCCGTCAGAGGATCAAATGTTCAAATGTTTGTAGAGCTTATGGGACTTAACTACAGGGTCATCAGCCCCTAAACCTACAAACTACTTATGAACTAGCTAAGACTAAAGACGGCACAAATATCCATGCCAGAAGGGGGATTCGAATCCCCGACCGTAGTGGCCGTACAGAACGTGACTGGCGCGCCGCAGACCACTCGGCCACTGCGGCCGGCGTCAGAGAATCACGTGGAATGGCGAGCAATGAAAGCAGATTCTTCCTGCACGGAAGAGATGGTCGTTTGCGTGTGCGACGTAGACCTGGGGAGCACTGTCTCGTAGACTGACCTCAAACAAAGACTTATGGTCTGGGGTGCTACATACTACAAATGTCGGTCACCTTTGGTGTTTGTGGAGGGAACCCTGACCACCGCTTTGTGCGTGCAGAATGTTATAAGAGCAGTTCTTTTGCCATTCTTGCAAGAGGAAGGACAGTGGTTGCACGCACTATGCACCTGAAACTCAACGTCCTCTGCATTAGATGTGGAATAGCCCAAGACAGCAATCCAATGGATGCCGGAATGAGCGTCTGGATTGCCACCCGTCGAGGCTACTGCACGTACTAATTACGGTAGTTTAAGCGTGGATCTACACTTCGCATCTCACTTGATATGTAGATGTAAGCTTTTCAACTAGTCCATACATAAGTGCTGATATAATAATGACCATCACCTGATGATAGTCGAACAGTTGTCCACCGAAATATGGTGGACTTTCGACGCATCGATCCGACAGTTCATCTAAGACTAACGGCTTAAAGTTTCGAAATGAAACACATCTATATTTACATATTTGCAAATCACATTTCAGTGCTTGGCAGAGGTTTCATCGAACTGCCTTAGTGATATTTCTCTACTGTTCTCTTCTGTAATAGCTCGCGGATAAAAGGACAATTTAATCTTTCAGTTTTCGGTACGATGTTTCTTATTTTAGTTCAAATGTTTGTTAAGCTTAAGGGACTTAACTGCGTGGTCATCAGTCCCTAAACTTACAAACTTCTCATGAACTACCTTATACTAACGACGACACAAACATCCATGCCCAAGGGGGGATTCCAACCCCCGACGGGGAGCGGTCTCGCGCATCGGAGCATAGCGCCTCAATCCGCTCGGCCACTCCGCCGCGGCGAAAGGTGGTGAAACAAATTTCGCAATCAGATCTCGCTGCAAAGAATAAAGCAGACTATCTTTTGATGATTTCGACCCCAACTCGTGAATCATTTTCGAGTCACTCTCACCCTTGTATCACGGTAATACGAGACAGCTGTTTTTCTCTGAACTTTTTCCGTTTACTAAGTTAATCGCACTTGGTGGGGATTCCATACTTGTCAAATAAAGTCTTAAAGAGAACAGAAAATATAGTGTAGTCAGTTTCTTCAGTTGAACTTTGGCATCTTCTAAGACTTTTGCCAATGAAAGCAAGCCTTCGCTTGGCCTTCCCTGCAATATTGTCTGCATTCCTTCCAATTAAAGTTGTTCTTAATTGTAATTCACAGGTTTTTGTTGTTGTTGTTGTTGTTGTTGTATTCAGTGTGCAGACTGGTTAGATGCTGCTCTCCATGCTACCCTTTCCTTGCAAGCCTCTTCATCTGAGAATACGAACGGCAACCTACATCCTTCTTAATCTGCTTACTGTATTCGTTCCACGGCCTTCCTCTATGATTTTTATTTCAGACTATTCCTTCTAATGCTAAGTAAACGATTCCTTTATGTCTCAAAACGTGTCCCACCTACCTAACCCTTTTCTTAGGATATGCCAGAAACTTCTTTTCTCCCCAATTCTGTTGAGCACATGCTCATTAGTTACGTTATCTACCCATCTAAACTTCACTATTCACCACATTTCAAAAGCATCTATCATTTTTTATCTGAACTCCTTATCGTCCACGTTTCACTCCCATACAATGCTACACTCCAGACAAATGCTTTCAGAAAGATCTTCCTAACATTTACACTAATATTGGATGTCAACAAATTTCCCTTCTTTTATTCTCATAGTCATTCTGCATTTTATATATTTTTTTACTTCGGCCATCAGAAGTTATCTTGCTACCCAAATAACAAAACTTATCTACTACTTTTTATCGTCTCATTACCTAATGTAATTCCTTCAGCAGCGCCTGATTTTCTGACGCTACATTCCATTACCCTCGTTTTACTCTTGTCAATGTTCATCTTGTATCTTCCTTTCAAGACACCGTCCATTCCATTTAATTGCTCTGGCAGGTCTTTTTTTTCGTAGGTAATTAGTTGAATTTACGGCCTTAAGATTTAACTGATTTATCGTGTAAATGAAGTTTTAACAAGTTCCTTTCAGGACTTATGTGAGTGACTTCAGACTTTTCATTATTTAGATTCAAAAATATTGTCTGGGGGACAGTTCTGGGTCATCGATCAAGGTTGGCTTATAGTTTTCGGAAGAAACATGTTATAATGGCTGTGCAAATGGTCACTGATTCGCGTTAAAGCAAAAGCTCTTGTTAAAAATTTAAATAAAAATTATTAATTTTTTTAAAGGCCTACACCGCAGAATAACTATGAATCTTACAAAGTGGTGATTAGTCTCGGTTTACAGACATTTTCAAATCACAGACAATGGATGGATAAACAATCAGTGTTCCAGTTGCATCATTTAGAAGCCTTAGGTCAGTGAATTCATAAAAATTAAATTTTTTGGCGAAATGTGGACTTCATCATGGCGATGAAAAATGTTGAATAAATTCGGCACCGCAATTGGTAACTCGTATTGTGCATTATCGATGTTATATGAATTATGTTCATAAGTGTTTGAACCAGTACACATGTCAACAATTTCTCCAGGTGTATCGATGAAAAAGGTAATGCATACTCAAGACAATGGTGTAACTGACACTCTCTCCGGTTTGAAAATGACTTTAGGTCGAAACTAGTCACCACTTTGCAAGATTTCATCTTCGGTCTTGGCCTTTTAAATTTTTTTTAGCGTTGTAGGCAAAATATTCTCAGGTATTGTTGAAAGGAGAGTGCGAGTATTAATTGAGGACAAAAGACGAAAATCAGTGTGGTTTTAGGCCTCTTAGAGGCTGTCAGGACCAGATCTTTAGCTTACGGCAGATAATGGAAAAGTGCTATAAGTGGAACAGGGAATTGTATCTATGTGTCATAGATCTAGAAAAGGCTTATGACCGTGTCCCTAGGAGGAAGCTACTGTCAGTTCTACAAGATTATGGTGTAGGAGGCAAACTTCTGCAGGCAGCAGTTAGAGTAGATGGCAAATTAAGCTCATGGTTCAGGGTAGTTTCAGGGGTAAGACAAGGCTGTAACCTGTCACCACTGTTGTTCATACTATTCATGGATCATATGTTGAAAACAGTAGAATGGCAGGGCGAGATTAAAATAGTTGAAAACAAAATAAGCAGTCTGGCATATGCGGATGAGTTAGTTGTAATGGCCGATTCAATTGAAAGGTTGCATACTAATATTTCAGAGCTCGATCAGAGGTGCAAGGATTATGATATGAAGATCAGCATCGCCAAAACGAAAGTAATGCCTGTGGGAAAGAGATTTAAGAAGATTGAGTGCCAAATAGGAGGAACAAAGTTAGAACAGGTAAACAGTTTCAAGTACCTGGTATGTATTTTCTCACAGGATGGCAACATAGTGAAAGAACTGGAATCGAGGTGCAGCAAAGCTAATGCAGTGAGTGCTCAGCTAAGATGTACTCTCTTCTGCAAGAAGGAAGTAAGTATCAAGACTAAGTTAGCGGTGGAACCTAGGAAATGAGACCGATGTCTATTTGAGATATTACAGTTTTTTTAACAATTTTGTACTTTTTTATATTTTTTCCGATTACAGTGCCACCTAACATGAAACGGAAAAATGTTTCATACACAAGTTACATATTTCTCTACGGACAATCCAAATGTGCAATAAAAATAAGGTTTCCTGTTTAATATTTCAAAGTTCGCCCTTCCCAGATCCCGGGGATGTGTAGGTGGCTCGAGCTTGATGTTAACCTATGGCCTTCTTCGAGGTGAACAACGGTTATTAAACCTACAACTTTCTTTTAATCCGATTTGTATTGTTCCAAATATTCCAAAGGACAGTTTTAAATTCCTCAATACAATTTCTTTAGATTTCTTATAACTCGTTTCCCAAATATAATTTATATGACTTCATTCATGACATAAATCTATTAAAATTTCGTATATAAATAAGCGCGTATCGGAATACAACATACTATTCGGTGAAGAACTTTCGTAGGTAAGACAGAGGTGCGAAACGAGATAGATGAAGGGAAGGAAATTGACTTAAGGACGGGAGTGGGGGAGGTGATGGATTGCAAGAACATGGCAAGAAGGGAAAGGAGTAGCGGTGGACAAAGGAGGGGGGGGGGGCAGAGGAGTTGGAGAGGAAGAGGGAGATGGAGATGCATAGAAGGATTGAGGAGGAGAATATGGTGAAAGAGTGGAGGGAGGAAATGGTTGGGGGTGGAGGAGATCGAGGGGAAGAGGGGTGAGAGATGTCCAAGGAGAGGGAGGGGGCGGGAGCCAGGGAGAAAGAAGGCAGAGACCGGCAGGAAGAGGGGGGAGATATTGGAGAGGCCGAAGAAGGGCAGATGAACAAAGTGAGGGGATGTGGGCAGAGATAGGGATAAAGAAAGAATGGGAGCAAGAGAGTAGAATCTATATAGCCGTTTCACAAAGCATTATGAAATTACACATATTAGAAACGTGTATTTCATCTTTTCTTTATTTTCTATTTGATCTGAAACAATCCACAGAAACGTATGGCCATGCACAGCTAGTTTGAAAATATATATTGTGGCCAGTGTAGAGGGTGTAACAGTTATACGAGTAATGGGTACTCGTGAAGTTAATAATCCAAGTAAAGAGGGGACATGTCTAGATCAAGACATTCCGTGTACTCAGTTGGGAACTTTCGACCAACCTTGTTGTATGGGAGTGAAAGTTGGGTGGATACAGGTTACCTTATCCATAAGGTAGAGGTTACAGATTTGAAAGTAGCAAGAATGATTGCAGGCACTAATAGATGGGAACGATGGCAGGAGGGTGTCCATAATGAGGAAATCAAAGAAAAACTGGGAATGAACACCATAGCTATAGCGGTTAGAACGAACAGACTGAGATAGTGGGGTCATGTTACACGCATGGGAGAAGCAAGGTTACATAAGAGACTCATGAGCTCGTCAGTGGAGGACAAGAGAAGTCGAGGTAGACCGAGAAGAAAGTACTTAGATTCGGTGCTGAATGATTTTGAAGTAAAAGGCATAACATCAGACGAGGCATCAATGTTAGCATTGAATAGGGAGGAATTTTATTAGAGGTACCATGCTCCAGACTGAACGCTGAAAGGCATAATCAGCCTCTAATGATGATGATGATAAACTTTTTATAAAAAATTTAACAAGACTGCCTCTCCAGCTCTGATAATGTCAGAAGTTTTAAGCAACAGCTCTTACCGTATTATCGTAGCTCAAACAGAAATAAAGTTTGAGACCACGCTCCAACACTCCCACTACGGAGTCTTTTAAAATATATTTATTCCACCGCTATAGCGCCGTAGTACCTCCTTTTTTTTTTTTTTTTTTTTTTTTTTTTTTTTTTTTTTTTTTTTTTTTTTCTAACACAGTCTTATTCGTTACTATTTATATTACAATTGATCTAACGGGAAAAATACGTGTAATCAGATGGACCTTTATTAAATTTACAATGTTTTTTGGCAGTCTACAAAGTTTTATATCAGAATTAATATAATAATCAGAACTGCCGGCTAGTGAACGATCATACGTATAAAGTAATACTGACGTGGAAATGTTTGCTTGTCCGTGATTTGAGAAATCCGTTATTCCTGAAGGAGCCCGAAACTACTTGTTGCCTGCAAGTTTCGACCGACGCAGACGGCTTTCGAAAGATGTACAAATACTAATCATCGCTTTCGACATTACGAGAACAAGGGTGGTATTTTTTGTAAAAACATCGAAAACATAAGGTTAAACGGCACCAACTGCATTGAATAAATGCTACGTTTCCGCATACGCAAGGTCTTTTGACGTTTTACGTGGAAAACAAACCTCGCAAACAGTTTTAAAAACCTCTCTTTCATCCGATAATTTGGAAAGAAACCATGCATAACGCAGCATTTGCTTAAATATCGGCGCTGAAAACTGGTCGTTTACTAGTCGGTAGTTACGGGTACTATATTTATTCTCATATAAAACTTTGTAGACTGCCAAATAACATTGTAAATTTAATAAAAGTCCATTTGCTAACACGTGTTTTTTCCGTTATATGAATTAATTGTAATATAAATAGTAACTAGTATGACTGACTATTTTGTTAAAGAAAAAAAAAAAAAAAAAAAAAAAAAAAGCTGTAATGAGTACGGGGCTCGGACGCTATCGACTTTTATTATATAATTTTTTTTTTTTTTTTCTTTTCATCAGGTAGATTTATGGTTCGCGGTCGTTCGTTCAATTCGTTCGTGGCTGTTCGTTGAATGGTTGGCTCGGCTGCCGCTGTTCGTGACAATAATGGCCACGCAATGTACATCATAGGGTACATATTTGACGACCGACCGAAATTATCTTGCGATTTTCTCAATAACGCTTGAGAAGTACGCGCTACTGCTTACACATTTTGTTGTCCTCGTGGAGTACTACAAGGTGTACGAAGTTTGCAGTAAATCCGCGCAGTCGTGGCCTCCCTTTGTGAGTACTTCATCTCGACAGCATCATTGAGAACTGAAGTAGAAGAACGGGAACCTCCACGCGCAGTCTGTCGCGAGAGGCGGAGTGGGTGGAGTGTGTGCGTACCTTCTTGTTGACGGAGCGGATGAGGTCTGCGGCGGTGAAGGCGGGGACGGGCGGCGGCGGGGGCGGCGGCGCCGGCTGCTGGGGGGCGGCGGCAGCGGTGGCGGGGGCGGCGGCGGGGGCGGTGGCGTGTCCGCCGTGCGGCGAGGGCAGCTGCGACGTGGAGGCGACGTCGCCCACGGCCACCCACGTGGAGCAGGAGCGCGACGCGGGCTCGAGGCGCGCGTGCGTCGCGTCGCCCCACAGCGCCAGCTCCGAGACCGCGCAGCGCGCCGCCGCCGTGCCCTGCGGCGACGGCAGCTGGCTGATGTCGCTCGTGCTGAAGCTGCGGCACAACGCACAGTGGTCAGCTGAGCGTTCATCTCGACTGCAGCGTGAGCAAAAAGTCAGCATACATTCCAAAACTTAATAACTCACGGAATAATGTAGATAGACAGGTAAAAATTGACACACATTCTTGGACTGACACGGAGTTTTATTAGAACGCAAAAAAAAAAAAAAAAAAAAAAAAAAAAAAAAAAAAAAAAAAAATTGAAAAGTGTCTAACAGATGGCGCTTCATCTGATCAGAAAAGCAATGATTAGCATAACGAATTAAAAGCAAAGACGATGTTTTTTACAGGTAATGCTTTTTGTGTTTACCATCATTCGTCAACAATAACTGTAGTCAAGGTATAATGGCCGGCCGCGGTGGCCGAGGAGACTGAGGCGCTCCAGTCACGTTCTGCACGGCCACTACGGTCGGGGGTTCGAATCCCCCATCGGGCATGGATATTTGTGCCGTCCTAGTTCGTAAGTAGTTCATAGGTACCCCGTAGTTAAGTCCCATAAACATTTGAAACATTTTTTTTTTTTTTTTTTTTCGGGAATAATGTTGTGAACAACACTGTAACATTTGCGGAGTCGGATGTTGTCTTTCAGCATCCCTAGAGATGTCGGTCGATCACGATACACTTGCGACTTCAGGAAACCCCAAAGCCAATAATCGAACGGAGGTCTGGGGATCTGGGAGATCAAGCATGACGAAAGTGGTGGCTGAGCACACGATCATCACCAAACGACGCGGGCAAGAGATCTTTCACGTGTCTAGCAATATTTTTTTCTTTCGTTCTAATAAAACCCCATGTCATTCCAAACATGTGTGTCAATTTTTACCTCTCTATCTAAATTATTTTGTGATTTATTAAATTTTCAAATTTATACTGACTTTATGATCACGCGGTACGTTAAAGTCATCCTCCTACCCAAACTTCACATCTTACAAGGGGGACTGGGCTGCTAGCCCAGTAGGAGGTTCGAATCCTCCCATGGGTATAGGTGTGTTTGTTGTTCTTAGCATAATTTAAGTAGCTTCTAAATCTAGCGAGAGATGACCTCAGCAGTTTGGTCCCTTAGGATTATTAAAACTTGAGTGTTACTGAAATATTCAAGTAGTTTGGAAGAGGGTTCATTAACCACTTTCATAACTTCACCGAAGAAAGAACACCTAAATCGTTCCGTTTTCGATCTGATTTCTCCTATTTTATTTGGATGGTCACGTCTCCCTATGTAGGTGGGTGCTAGCAAAATATTTTCACATTCAGAAGTAAAAATCGATGATTGAATCTTCGCAGATCACGCCGCAGTGAATAACGTCTTTCTTTTAATGATTTCCACCCCAATTCGTGCAACATTTCCGAGACGCTTCCCCCCCCCCCTCCCCCGTAACGTGATAGAACCAAATGAGCTGCCCTTCTCTGAACCTTCTCAATGTCTTCCGTCAATCCCACCTGGTGAGGGTCCCACAAGGGGCAACAGTACTCCAGGGGAGGACGCACAAGTGTGATGTAGGCAGTCTCTTTGGTGGAGCTGGTGCATCTTCGAAGCGTTCTGCCAATGAACCAAAGGTTTTTGGTTCGCCTTCCCCACAATATTTTCTATGTGTTCTCTCCAGTCAAATTTGTTCGTAATTGTAACTCCTAGGTATTTGGTAGAATCTACGACCTTAAGGTTTGACTGATTTATCGCGTAATTGAAGTTCAGCGGATTTCTTTTAGTGGTCATGTGTATTACTTCACACTTTTCTTTATTTAGTGTCAATTGCCAATTTTCGCACCATGCAGAAATTTTGTCTAAATCGCTTTGCAGTTGCTTTTGATCCTCTGTTGACTTCACTAACCGATAAACGACAGCATCATCCGCGAACACTCTAAGGGAGGTATTCAGATTGTCTCCTAAATCGTGTTATAAACACGAGGAAGAGTAGGGGATCTATAATGCATCCCTGTGGAACGCCAGATATCATAGATAGGCAGGTAAAAATTGACACACCTTTTTAGAATGACACGGTGTTTCATTAGAACGCCAAAAAACTTTCCGACAGATGGCGCTTCATCTGATCAGAATAGCAATAATTAGAATAACAAATTAAGACAAAGGCGATGTTCTTTACAGGAAATGCTCTATGTGTTCACTATCATTCCTCAACAATAGCTGTAGTCGAGGAATAATGTTGTCAAATGTTCAAATTCTATCGGACCAAACTGCGTGGTCATCAGTCCGTAGCTTACAAACTACTTAAACCTAGGTAAACTAACCTAAGGACAAACACACACATGCCACAGGGAGGACTCGAACCACCACGGCGAGCAACCGCGCGCTCCGCAGCGAGACGCTTTAGACCGCTCGGCTACTCCACCGCGGCAATATTGTTGTCAACAGCACTGTGAAGCATGTCCGGAGTTATGGGGAGGCATTGGCGTCGGATGTTGTCTTTCAGCATCCGTAGACATGTCGGTCGATCACGATACACTGGCGACTTCAGGTAACCCCAAAGCCAATAATCGCACGGACCGAGGTCTGGGGACCTGGGAGGCCAAGCATGACGAAAGTGGAGGCTGAGCACACGATCATCATCAAACGACGCGCGCAAGAGATCTTTCACGCGTGTAGCAATCCTTTGTTTTTGGTTCTAATAAAACCCCATGTCATTCCAAGTATGTGTGTCAATTTTTACCTCCCTATCTACATTATTCCGTGATTTATTAAGTTTTCAAATTTATACTAACTTTTTGATCACCCAGTACATTAAAGTCATCCTCCTACCCCAGCTCCAAGTCTTACAAGGGGAATTGGGCTGCTAGCCCAGTAGCAGGTTCGAATCCTCCTTTGGCTATAGGTGTGTTTGTAGTTCTTAGCATAATTTGAGTAGCTGCGAGTCTAGCGAGAGGTGACCTCAGCAGTTTGGTAATTTATGATTATTAAAATTTGAGTATTACTGAAATATTCAAGTAGTTAAATATCTTAACCACTGAAAAAAATTAAATTATATTTAAAGAGCAAAGATTTACAATCTTTATATTTAGGGAGAATCTAAATTCGCCCACTCGGGCTTCGCAGCGCGATTCCTCACATGCTAGCAATAAAAAAATGTCTCTCACAAAATTTCGTCCTGCGCATATTTCCGGCAGTAAATGGACGTCGAAGATTGAGACGCGTATGTGTCCCAGTGTGTCTCAGAATTACACTACACCGACAAACTTCTAGGGAATGTGGAAGGTGTCTTGAGCAGTTTTGCCAGATGGCAGAGAGAGAAAATACCTACAGTCTCACAAAAATGTACCTACGTTTTCCCTACTTTCTCCCTACCACCTCATTAATGCCCCTATATCAAGGTCGTAGCCAGGATTTGGGTAAGGGAGGGCTTGAATCCAGGAGTTCGGCCAGCAGAGGTTAACCAATTGATTAATGTGGCATGTTAGAATGTTGAAAAACTTTAAAATACATATTTGGCATAGTGCTTCAGTTGCTAGATTTGTTTCTCCAGTGACTGATCGTTACTGATTCATGGAGTCAAGTGTAGATTATGCCAGTGCTCTGTTACAAGAGGATTACTGGTTTAGCGATTGGACAACGGTACATCAAGAACCTGTGAACCATAGAGAGGGACAGCATTAATTAGTTTCCCCAAATAGGCCGCTGTTACACGAGGATAACTCATTTATTGACCAGACAAGGATACATCGAGACACTATCAACCACAGAGTAGGAACAGCAGTAATTATTTAGTTCACGGTCAGCACAAAAAAGGAAGTCCGTCACTCTACCTGATTCTATTTGCAGAATAATGCTATGTAGACAACGGATATCTAGCGCTTTGTTCATTATAACGTTGGCTGTCGCAAATGTTTTAGCGTTTTCTTGTCAGCATCTTCTCATTTACAAGTACTAACTAGTATATCGTCCTGACGTAAGTAAATAAGTCTAGTCAAGGTAATAAAACGTCTTTGGTTCATTGAAACAATTAATTTTTCTTGTACTGACATTTTCTAACACTATTTCCAAACCGACTCTCCATTGCACTGATATACACTGAAAGCATATTTCGCATCAATTTTAAAGTGTTTGAATCAAAGTTTTCAAATTAATATTGTTTACTATGAACAGAAAACTATGCCGTCTAAAATACCATTGGCTACTTCAAATTCTGCCACAATTGGTCGCCTTCATTCCCGCGTGCTGACAACTGTTCTGTTGCCAACATTACCCGCTAGGCCTGTGTCGGGGATTGTAAAATTTTACCAAAGTACCTACGCGTTGGGGACTTTTGGATGAAAATTCCCTACACGATTTTAATGCTTAAAAGTACCTACGTGTAGGGAAAATTACCTACATCTGGCAACACTGGTCTTGAGGAACAAAGTGAGCATGGAAATCCCTGTCCGGCAACGACATTAAACGACGCTACGTAGAGTCCAAGTTACAGGCACCAGCTCCTGCCGCTAGACATCCCTTCCAGCAACTTCGAAGCTCTGTAGCGTCATTGGATGACGTTTCCGGGCATGGGTTTCTATGCTCACTTTGTTCCTCAAGACACCTCCCACATCCCCTATAAGTTTGTTGGTGTAGTAGTGTAATTCTGAAAAACACTGACTTATGGGACACACACCCATCTCAATCTTCGACGTCCATTTACTATCGGAAATATGCGCAGGACGAAATTTTGTGACAGACATTTTTTTATTTCTAGCATGTGAGAAATCGTGCTGCGAAGCTCGAGTGCGCGAATTTAGAATGACTCTGTATAAAGCAGAGTGTGCATATGGTAGTGTCTTTGTGTGTTTATTTGTGTTTACGTGTTGTATACAAATCTGTTTTCTTCCAATGTTTATAAAATTTTGCACACGTAAGCTTCAATCCATGAGGACGGTCGCCGTAAGTGTTAGGATCAGGTACAACAATTGTTCACGAGATATGACGTCAGAAATAATGGGATGCGCGAAAAACTGCTGCATCAAATGATAGTGTTGCACATTTCCTCATAAACCACTCGATCGATTTCAACCAAATTTGGTGCATATATTTCTTACCGTGAGGTAACAATGCTGTCGAGGTAAGAACCACATACGACACATATAGTTGCAATAAACTGCCACAAATCGACAAGACTTTATTCACATACTTTATGAGAATGACAGTACTTAGAGACTTGTATCGCACTTTAAACATAATTTCAAATCTTTATAGAACGTTTTCTCGCTGAAAACCATAGCAAAATTATGAAAGGAAAAAAGTTTCTCACTTACTACTTTTCCACTGTTAATGGACTAAAACTACGGCATTCGGTATGACGTTACAATTTAAAATTTCTACACTACAAATTGTAGGCGCAGAAAATTTTTACAGACATTATACTTACATATATGTGAATGTACCTTCGAAATTGTATCACAGTACGACATGCGATAAGAGAACATAAACAGTAACGTTTATGGAAAATCATCCCACCATGCACCAAGATTTAATCTGTTACTTCTTTACTACGAATTGTATTCCCAACAGATTTTACAGACTCACAGCACTTATACAACTGAATATATACCAGAAAAATATACAATTGTACAACATATATGAGATCTTGCAAATTTTATATGCCATTTGAATTTTGATTGTTATCTTTCTTTGTTTGGATTCTGCACTTATAATTTTGTACATTATGCAAGACAGCCTTATTTCTTTTGTGTTCTCCGAGAAACATAACATGTTTATAGAAAAAAGGTGACGGACAGAGAGAGAAGGAATAGTAGAAGTACTAATTCAAGACAGAAATAAATAAATACACCCGAGGAATGCCGGGTTTTTAGCTAGTCTTAAAAATATGGCAGAAAAACCGTTCAAAAAAAAAAAAAAAATACTAATGTGCCTAACCTCTCTGCTTTTACCGATCACGTCATCAACATGTCGGAAAATCCTTATTTCAGAAGTAGCCAATTGCAACAATGTTTCAATTGACTAGTGTTTTCAATTGAGTCACGTGGCACGTTAAAATTTTACTGGTAATTTGGAAGAATCGTTGCATATCGCAGCTGGTGGGTACTATCGGTACACGCAAACACTGCAGTGCCCTCTTTGTTCGTTCACTCGCAACAATTCAAGCTGCACTGTTAGGTTCATGTCTAATAATATCCTTTAAAATTATGATTTTTCCGTAAAAATATTAGAGTACTTTGGTCAGTCAGAATAGATTTCCCTGGTGAAAAGTACTTTGCCTGCACAACACTTCGATGCCACAGGTCAAAGCCAACGGGTGGAATCGAGTTCTATAAATGACCTGGTAACATAAACACGAGGACTAAACAATTATTACGACAGTAACTAAGTATTTAATTTAATTTGTATAAAATAGAAGTTGACTGGAGAAAAAAATATTTTCTATAAATGTTCCCTTCACTAGTTTCAAAAGCCTTGTTCAGCAACACATTTTCGTGTAATAATAACTGTGGTGTCATATCACACACAATTTTTATATTATAGATAACCATGTAGTATATACCGCCGAGAAAATTATTCCAGAAAAATTGTGGGTCCATTACAATAAAGATTGGGAATTACTGAAGTAGAGCAGTTTTCATCATCATATATTTGATACGCAAACGAATACTTTTCCTGAAATGGACAAAAGAAACTTTTAGAACTGCCGCTTATCTACCGACATGGTAAACGCTTTTCGCGAGAGCGCCTATAGCACAGTGGATGAGGTAACTGGCTGGAAAGCGGAAAACCCGATCTGGTATGCCTGTTACGAATAAACATTATACTCGAATATATATAGTACATATAACTGTTTCACCCCAGATATCTCTGAAACTACACGAGATATTGAAAAACCACTTTCACGGTCATGAATGTACGGCAGGGGCTTATGAAAGTAGGTACCATGAGACACTCTAAGGCGTGAAGAAATGTTATTTTCAACACAAACTTATGGTTTTTTTAATGGATACTCTGTATTATTTCTTAAGCAATCGATAGGATGAAAAATCACAAAAAGAATGGCATCGGTTGCATCGCGATGCGGCAATTACACCTATCGATTGCTTAAGAAATAACATGGGGTATCGATTTAAAAAGAAAAAAAAAGTTTGTGTTGAAAATAATATTTCTTCACGCTTTAGAGTGTCTCATAGACCTACTTTCATAAGCCCCGCCGTACGTTCATGACCGTAAAAGTCGTTTATCAATATCTCTTGTAGTTTCAGAGATATCTGGGGGTGAAAAAGTTGAGTGGGACACCCTATATATTACATGAAAAGTAAGTTTATTTTCCGCTGACGCTTCCGAAAGATTTCATTCATTAGATGTTCTTGGTGCCGCGTGTATATTTGTTTCGAATGTTTATTTCAGAAGTACTACCTATCTAGGTATTGGAAGAAAAGTTGCGACAATTAATAGTGGCTGGAAGAAGCATTATAAAGTGACCAGCAATAACATTTTAGTTGTTTACTATCCCGAGTAGTTTAAGAAATTTATTTGCCTACCTTACCTTATTAGCACTCTCATCCCTATGAAATCTGATACTAAAAACTACAATTTAAAGAAATGAAAATCTTACAGTATCCTCGATATTCGTACTCGGATTTTCCGCTTTCCAATTAGTTACCTCGGGCATTGCGCTCGCGAAAGGCGTTTACCCTGTGGGTACATAAACGGAAGTTGTAAAAGTTTCTTTCTTACATTGCTGGAAAAGTATATGTTTGCGAACCCAATAAATGATGATGAAAAATGTACTGTTTAAACAATCTATCGATCCCGTCATTTTCAGTAGACTGATCATCGTAACGTTTACGGCTGGTTTCCTAAGGGTCTTATTACACTAGGCCGCTAGGCGGCGCAGTCAGCCGCGCCGCCAATGGTGGCACCCGTCATCAGGCATTGACTGTAAAACGTGTCCATAGAAAATGTATACTGCTGAATTTGTAAGAAAATGTCTAATACCAAGCCTCCTGTTTTGTGTCGAGTAACTTGCTTGCAAGAAAATGTATAATATTGCTTCTACTGTGTGTATCCATATGTGTACATAAATCTGTGAAGTTTCATCTTTGGCAAAGATTATGTATCGCATAGTATTGTAGCTCGTGCAGAGAGACAGAGAGTGAGACTCGTGGTTCAGCTCGCTTAGAGAGCAGTTGAGTTGTGTGTATGGCTCCGATGTAGAGCAGAGGCTCCTGCGGCAGCAAATTGATTTGACTGTGAAACTTCCTGGCAGATTAAAAATGTGTGCCGGAACCGGGACTCGAACCTGGGACCTCTGCCTTTCGCGGGCAAGCGCACTACCGACTGTGCTATCCCGACACGACTCACGATGCCGCCTCACAACTTTACCTCCGCCAGTACCTCGCCTCCTACTTTTCAAACTTCACAGAAATTTTAATCTGACAGGAAGTTTTATATCAGGGCACACTCCGCTGCAGAGTGAAAGATTCATTCTGATTTGATTGTATTTGGAATATATTGTATTTCTTATTACTGCCAAAACGTTGTACCACCGCTGGAAAGAAGGTAATTGCATTTCATGTCATTATGAAAAGGTTGTATTATTTAGATAATGTAATGGTGATTATTAATAATAAGCAACAAAGTTGACCTTCCTTTCCTGTTTCATTTACATAGTTAGAAGATTAACCTACTTCCTTTATTTGATAATTAGTTATCTGGGGATTTAAAGGGCAGTCTTGATTTTGGTAATCTTGTTAAACAGATTTCGTTATTGGTACCGTAGTAAATCATTGTTATGCAACACTGCAGTTAATTGATTATGATACTGAATTTTGATAATCAGGTACTGATCTGGATAAAATTCTCGCAGTCAAACGTTAAGAAACTGGTTTTTGTTTTTAATATATTTCTCGCAGTCAAATTTTTTGAGTATAGTCAGTGTGTGTTTCATGCAGGTTACATGTCCCAGTTGTTTTGTTAAAGGATCCGTGCGTGCATAATCAGTTTAATGCACTGTTTCTTATTTAACAGTATTTACATCAATATCAGGGCCATAATTAAACGAAATTATTGTGTTGATGAAAAATGTACGAGTTCAGTTAAATTTTGATGACGTACTCTGATGACTTTGTGATCTTGACTGTTAAACATCAATATATGACAACTATTTGGACAGCAACTAATACCAGATTAGGTTTTGAATGAGTAATTTTAAAATAAACTACTTTGTTGTCTGATTAAACGGTGGGTTGAACTTCAAACATCACACACATACAACTTTTAACTGTTACGGAGCCCGTGTTATTACACTAGGGCAGCCGGTGGCGCCGCCACAATCTGGCTGCCGTGCGCCGCGACCAAGGCGGCAGCCACTGGCGGCCGGAGAGCAGTGGCACAGTGGGGCAATGAGTCATGAGCAGTGTTGCCAGACGTAGGGAATTTTCCCTACACGTAGGTACTTTTAAGCATTAAAATCATGTAGGGAATTTTCATCCAAAAGTCCCCAACGCGTAGGTACTTTAGTAAACTTTTACAATCGCCGACAATGCCTTGCGGATAATGTTGACAACAGAACAGTTGTCAGCGGGAATGAAGCCGACCAATTGTGGCAAAGTTTGAAGTAGCCAATGGTATTTTAGACTGCATAGTTGATTTCTGTTCATGGTAAACAATATCAACTTGAAATCTTTGTTTCAGACATTTCAAAATTGTTTCGAAAAATGATTTCAATGTATATCAGTGGAATGAAGAGTCGGTTTGGAAATAGTGTTAGAAAATGTCAGCACAAGGAAAATTCATTGTTTCAATGAACGAAAGACGTTTAATTACCTTGACTACACTTATTTACTTACATTAGGATGATATACTGGTTAGTACTTGTAAATGAGAAGATGCTGACAAGAAAACGCTAAAACATTTGCGACAGCCAACGTTATAATGAACAAAGCGCTAGATATACGTTGACTACATAGCATTACTCTTTGAAAATCGAATCATGTAGAGTGACAGATTTTCTTTTTTCTGCTGACCGTGAACTAAATAATTACTACTGTTCCTACTGTGTGGTTGATAGTGTCTCGATGTATCCTTGTCTGATCAATAAATCAGTTATCCTCGTGTAACAGCAGCCTATTTGGGGAAACTAATTAATGCTGTCCCTCTCTATGGTTGACAGGTTCTTGATGTACCTTTGTCCAATCGATAAATCAGTAATCCTCTTGTAACAGAGCACTTGGAATTCGCGGCATAGTCTACACTTGACTCCATGAATCAGTAACGATCTATCTAGCAAGTGAAGCATGACGCCATATATTTATTTTAAAGTTTTTGAAAATTGTAGCTTGTCACATTAATCAACTGGTTAACCTCTGCTGGCCGGACTCGTGGATTCAGCCCCTCCCAGACCCAAATCCTGGCTACGAGCCTGATGTAGGGGCATTAATGAGATGGTAGGCAGAAAGTAGAGAAAACGTAGGTACATTTTTGTGAGACTGAGGTACTTTCTCTCTCTGCCATCTGGAAAAACTGGTAATAAGGATCCTATCACACTGGGCCGCCAGGCGGCGCTGCCAGTACCTCCACCACCACGCGATTTTGCCGCTGCGTGGTCAGTCTACCGTGCAGTGTTCACTACATATGGGGGAACATGCCGAACAACGAGTATTACTATGTACTCCTCTCCTGAACTTTTAATGTAAATGAGAAGGCGGAGCAAGGAAAAGGTGCAGTGTTTTTCACCCTTTCTGAGTTCGCGACCCTCCTTCCAATTAAAGAAACTCGCGCTGCACTAACAGCGTAGGGGCGCATGCCCTGCCATCTTTCACAAACGATTTCGCAAAAACTAATTGCTAGAAATATTTAATTTTTCCGCTACTTAAATCTTTATGTGTCAGCATTGTGACGAAATGCTCGTCAATAGCCCTAGTTAATAAGACAGTGGCTTCGAATTAAGAGATTGCGCTACATTAGGAAAAGTTTTCAGTAAAAAATAGAGGCTGCTATGATATTCCGTTTGGTGCTTGTTACACCATATATTGCTGCAGATGAAACTTTCCTATTGGATTGAATTTTATTTTCGACTTAGGAGGAGATCTTTACCTTTCTCTCATACCGCTAAACTTTATTCTATTTAACGCACTCATTTCCGATGGCGATAAGGCCAAAATGAATGATTGCGTATCTCATACACGGTTAGAGGCATCAAAATGATATTTTGACAAATGATAACATGCAAAGAGGGGAGTATTTTGCCACATGGTTATTACGCGAAACTTCATTAACTGTCGTGTTATTCAAGGAAATATATAGTTGTAGAATGAAAAAGAGTAAGGTTAGTGATTTATTATTTGATTTTCAGATATTCCTTCGTCACTCACAAATGTTTATTTCTTTGCGTCTTGTCCATTGTGTTTCAGAGTTTCCAAAACCTAATAGGAGTTACATTTCCTTCAGTTTATAGCCTAGCAGTAACAGAACGGAAGTTACTAGATCTAATGAGGATTTTATGTGAGAATACTTGAAAATGACAGATATCGAGGATCTCTTCACTATCTAACGAACTGACTTATTCTCATTTCCTCACATAATAAAGCACTCTGTATTGAGATAGGATATCCTCTTCATATAATTGAAAAATTGAAATTGCATATTACATAGAAACATAGCACTTTTGTAGTGTGTAACTATTAAATTTAATGGGTTAAAAGAAGTCAGTACCAGTATCTTCTAGTATGAATGTTATGCAGTAGCAATATGTGCCTAATTATTAGGAGCTACGAGTATAATACGAAAGACATGTTACTAATAGACGGGCGGGCGGATTCCAGTGCTTTATATTTAACTGACATTATCTCAAGTTACACATTTCTCACAGTTTCTGTTTGGAGAGTATGAAAATCTGATGTATTTTGAACCCAACTTCAACAGAAAAAAAGTTCCTCGCATGTCGAAAATTCCGTAACGTCGTCAGAAAGTGCATGGTCGTAAACTATCAGTATATGCTGTTTATAATTTATTGCCATAAATAAAACTAAAAAGAAAATGTAGTTTAGTTCTTAACGAAGACATTGATGAAAATTCCACGTTCATGCAGTGAGTAGTTTGCGAGTGTGAGCGAGTTGAATGAAACGCGAGGTAACGCGTGAGCTCGTCCGGAACGTGGCAACTTCTACAGCTTGGGGAAAAAATGGCGAATAGTTCAGCTCGGGTTTATAGGAGCCGTAGGCCTAGTGTAATAAGGGTCTAAAAAACGGAGGCGTTCAAGTCAAATGTTTATAAAAGTATGGGACCAATCTACAGTGGTCATCAGTCCTTACAAACTACGTAAACTAACTTATGTTAAGAATAACACACAGACAAACACGACTCGAACCTCCGACAGGGACCTGCCGCGCACTCTGCAGAAGGCCGCCTTAGAGCGCACGGCCATTCCCGCGTGTTAATGGAGGAGTGGTGAGCCAAAATACGTGGCGCCTCCAGAAAGTAAGTTCCGTTTCAATTTATCTCCGCTGCAGCGCTGCAAATGCAGTTCCGCTCATGCGCTGTAGACGACGTGTATCAAGGAGAAGAACGTGCGTCATTTGGAGACCGCTGTCAGTTACGTACGCTTTTTGTGCTTGTTTGAAATATCGGCGTTGACTGAAAATCCCGCCGCCTGTGAAATCAGGTCGGTGATTCGGTTTCTGAATGCGAGGAAAGTGAAACCAAATGAAATTTATCGGCAAATTTGCGATGTTTACGGACCAAATGCGATGAGTGATTCCATGGTGAGAAGATGGGTCCGACAGTTCAATGGCGGGCGTAGTGATGTGCACGATGAAGAACGAAGTGGGCGTCCACCTTTGATTACAGAAGAACTGGTTCACGCGATTGATGACAAGATCCAGGAATACCGTAGGTTTACAATTAGTGCTCTCGCTATAGACTTCCCCCAAATTTCACTGTTTCCAACTGGTTGAAGACACAGGCGGCAGATTTCTATGAAGAAGATATACAAAACCTGGTACACGCTATGACAAATGCATGAAAAATTTCGGCAGTTATGTGGAAAAGTAGTTTAAGAGTTGTAGAATTTTGTGCAGTAAAAATATCTTCTGTATCTGTGTAAAATTTCATTTTATTACCAAACGGAACTTACTTTCTGGACGCGCCTCGTATCTTAGGGTGCTTCGTTTTAGATTGTACACAGGCGACTTTGCAAAATGAGCCGAATCGATTGCTGTGTTTGAGGCCTTCCCCTTGTTAGTGGGGCAGGTTCTCCCCTCTGTTTACCCAGCTCCTCTTCTTACCCCCGTCTATGTCTATGACCTACTGCCCCCTCTCCCTGCCCATCACATCCATCGCGTACCTCCCATTCTTCACTATCTGTTACAAATAGGCCAAAGTGGCAATTAATGAGACACTGCACATACTGTCTGGCAGCTTGAAACTAATGCCATTTCAAAAAATATTCCAGCTATCGGCGCAATTTCATTCGCCGTAAGAAATAGCAGATGAGGTAGAAAGAGGAAACAGTGTAGCAGACTGCATATTTCTCGATTTCTGAAAGGCGTTTGTTGCGGCGCAATACTGCAGACTGGTAACGAAGGTACGAGCTTAAGGATCAAGTTTGCAGATATGGGAGTCGTTCCAAGACTTCTCAAAATAATAATGATACTAAAACAGTACGTTCTCCTCGACATAAAAGTGTGATAAGAACGTTATTATGTTGTATCTACAAAAATTATATAACTTACATAGAGTGTAGTAATTTGCGGTTGTTTGCTGATGATGCTGTGGTGTACAGGAAGGTGTCGTCATTGAATGAGTGTAGTAAGATTCAAATTTCTAGTTCAACTAGCTCTTAATGTATGATAATGTAATGTGAAGCAAAAGAATAGGAAAAACAATACCATTGCGCTCCAATACAGCATTAGTACTGAGCTCGTTGCAAGATGGCGAATGTTCAAATGTTTGTTAAGCTTATGGGACTTAACTACGGGGTCATCAGTCCCTAAACTTACAAACTACTTATGAACTACTTACGAACTAGGACGGCACAAATATCCATGCCCGAGGGGGGATTCGAACCCCCGACCGTAGTGGCCGTGCTGACCGTGACTGGAGCGCCTCAGTCACCTCGGCCACCGCGGCCGGCGCAAGATCGCGGTTTAACTGGGAACTTGTTACCTTCGTTCAAAGAGATGAACATTATTGCGATACTACCGCTCATCTTTTTAAAAGTATGCAACAATCTACACAACAGGATTTAAATTCTGCTATAGTCTGCGTCACGTAGGAAGGCGGCCCAGATTTCAGCCGTAGTGCGCATTTACCTGGCAGCCTGTAGTATTCATTCCCTAGGCGCATGGCTGGCCGCGAATTACGCAATGTTTCTCCCTCAGGCTCAACTGTTAGCACTCGGCCGTAGTTCCTTCCCTCCACGCTTTCCCTGTCGCTCCGCCTCTATGTTCGGAAGCTCCTTCTTACATGACGCCAACTATAGTAGTGCTACTTCCTATGTTGGGCGGTGCACATTATGATGTCAAATGAGGAGGAGCAAAAACGTCTTAGCAGGCTGCTGCTGACATATTACGATGGATTGTGATGAAGATGGAGATGGAACAGGCAACTGTTTTATCACTATTATTACAGCAGATCCGCCTGAAGCTCTGGCAAAATTTTATGCGAATTGCGTCAGAACACGATTAATCAGATGCTAATAAAGTCTAGAGAACAACTTGCTTCTGGGAATTATCTAGTGTTTCTGACGTGGAGACGCTTAGTCTCTCAGGAACGGGCGACACACGGTGTAACACAAACCTGAGAAAATGGGAATATAAAGAGAGCTACTCACGTGAGTGCTTCGCATTGCGCAATCATCAGTATTTTATTATATTTCCAAAAATAGGCAAAATGTGACAGTAACATCCCTTATCATGGTAACAATGCAATTTTTGGGGCTGATTACTAGAAACATACAATATAGGTGATCATCCGGGTATGTGTTGAACTGTGCCGGCGCCGTATAGCGGAGCGAAATCCTATCGATCTTATTTTTCATTTCTCTCGCCGGAAGCGCGCCCAATTGCGCTTCGCGGTTGTCTTCCTGCGGCTATTTCGCTGCCCGCAAGAGGGTCTTACAAAGAGGTATATAAACAACATAGAGAGGCTACAGGCAAGTTACAGCGCTCTGGTTGGCAGCACTGAGCAACACTGGGCGCCATATTTGAGAACGTCAGTCTGAAGCAGCAGCGTGAGCAGACGCTTATGTTTGTAATCTAACGCTTAAGCGCTGTTATTAAAGGTAAATAATGCCCAGTGTATGTTCGGCGAACAATTGCAGCAACCGCAGTGATAAAACTGTTGAAATATCATACATAAAGAAAGAGATATGTAATTATATATGTCGTTGTGTGTCAGTGTGTATTTGTCTGTAAACTTTCATTATACTTAACTTTCGCATTTACCAAGTTTCAAAATTACGTTTACTTTACGACCACCAAATAGCTAGGCAGAGGACGGATGTATTTCGCGTGTTTTAATGTAATGACACTTGTTTATATAGTGTACAAAAGCGTATTAACCATTGGGTAAGTAGCCTAGGTATATGAACTGTAATTAAACTATTCTTTATACAGATTTCCTTTGAAAAACAAGGAGTTGCTAACCCAATGTGTAACCAGTATGAGGCATGATAAGTGACAGCCTACAAAGTATAGTTACATATGCCCTTGTCATTTTGAAGAAAAGTTGTGGATGCTACCACCGATCGAAAGCGGCTACTTGCAAATGCCATACCAAGACTATTCTCGTTTCGTGAGCACCTACAGAAACCAAAAGCTGTAAGGAGAGAACCAAGGAAACGTCAAATTGTGGAGAGCTTGATAAATACGTAAAGTACTTCAAAGCATGAAACGCCGGCCGCGGTGGCCGCGGGGACTGAGGCCCTCCAGTCACGGTCTGCACGGCCACTACGGTCGGGGGTTCGAATCCCCCCTCGGGCATGGATATTTGTGCCGTCCTTAGTATAAGGTAGTTCGTAAGTAGTTTGTAAGTTTAGGGACTGATGACCCCGTACTTAAGCCCCATAAAAGCATGACACATCATTTGAACCACATGCAGAATAAAGGTAATTAAAGACTTTAAAAAAATTAGCCTGTATTTATAGGGAAGATATGTCGGCAAAGACAAACGATTGTTGACATTATAGTAACATCAAATAATGCAGCAGTTCGACGATTGTAAACATTGCACTTAGGATGCAGTAGTAAATGAGAAATGCTATTTGTAGTGGGAATTACTTTCCGAAATGCGTCGTCCAGAAATTAAGGAAAAATCGAGACTGGCAATGGTTAATATTAAACCGTTAGCAGACGCCCAGTATCACCTGGCGTGCCACTGACGTTCTCAAATATGGCGGCAACCTTTCCAATTGGCTTCAACTATGGGGGCGCTGTGACCAGTCTATGTTGTTTATATAGGTCTTTGCGGTCTTATGAGCGAGGAAGTGGGAGCAGAGGAACAGTGAGTCTGCAGCTGCAAAGTTTTGTGTGTTCGGCGGCGGTACTCCGAACGGGCATGGACCGGGCGTGCTGACTGAATGCTTACCGAGTGGTGTGCCACTTGCAGGGCGATCGGCGTCGCTAGTGTGTACCGGCGGCCTGATTTACACTTGAGCCTCCAGATATGTACCTGCTTCTCCAGAGTCTTCAACTTGGATTAAAACAGACTCACTTCCATCTCCGAGTAGTCTATCCACGCGTCCTGGCACGTCGTGTACAACTGTTATCGGACTTCGGAGCTAAGTAATTGCTTCACTTGGCCATGTCTAATTATGTGCGTTAGTTGGCGTCTTTCCCTCCTGGCTCGTCATGTACTTGCCTGTCTTTGTGTCCACGTCTTAGTTTAGGGTAGTCAGCTGAAACTTAGCGGTTATCCACGCCCATGTCCTTGTGAATACATGTACTTCGATGATCGATAGTGGTTGTCGTGCTTGAGAGCAACTAGGTCTTCTATGCGACTTCAGGTTCTCTCGGCGTATACCGGCGATGAAATGTTCTCGGGTTATGAGCCGAGTGGTGGCGTCGTCTTGGCGCAACGTTTCCATGAGTTTCGTACGAAACACATTGAAACTTTGCGCCAAGGCGACGCCACCACACGGCTGATAACCCAAGAACATTTCATAACTAGGTCTTCTGTTTGAGCGGCTATTCGCCCATGAAATGTGTTCTTATGTGGTTTCTTAACTGCTATTAGCTGGATGGAACATACTTTTTTTTTCTCGTAAAATTTACGCGACAGTTACCTCGTGGCCCGTCCGGGGGACAGCCGTAATCATATGGGGAGTGTTTTCCTGTTACGGGTAAATTGTGCCAACCCGTAGTCGTATTTTTGAGCAATGTTGTGGGACTTTAGAGCTTCCTTTCGGGTTAAGGCTGTAGCTGCTTAATTCGTTCGGACACTCCTTAAACCGCCCTCCCCCCTTTATTTTTCCTGTAGCCAGTCGCCGTTTTGTTGCTGGCAAAGACATTGCTGCTTCGAGTTTGCTGCAAACAGAATTGATTAGTGTTTATCATTGATGTTACTTCTCTTATGCTGTAATTGAATTGTAAATTTTAATTTGTGCCCTTCAGGCAAGTTGAAGTCTTTTCTTAAATTTTACGTCTTGTGTTTATCAGATATTGGCCACTGAAAAGGGTTGTTGGGGTTTAAAATTTTATCTTATAGTTACTGGAAAAAGTCTACCAGCATCCTTAAGCGCCTGTAAACTTACTATTGTAAGCAATTGTTATTGCTATTCTAATTTTTGTCCTACAGGCAAGATGAAGCCTTTTCTTAAATTTTTAATGATCCTGGCTATTTTAAATGGTTTAAAGGTTACGCCTTTTGGTAAGATTGTGATTATCTAACAGATGCCGTTTAAAAAGAAAAGTGGGGTAATTTGTGTTTCCTGTTGCGTCTCCTGTGCTCGAAATACTGAATATAAGGTAACCCAACCCAGACCTTCCTAATTTCCCATTGGTCTATCCTTATGCACGTACTGTTGAATACTGTTAGCCTGGTTACTTTCTATATGTAAGAGTACACCTGTCGCTGTATCTTACAGTTTGATTTAACGTAATGTATATATTGTCTTAAATTTGTTTATTTCATGTATTTTTCATTTCTTGTATGCTGGATATTTTTCTTATGTAACGTCATTTTCTATATTGAATCATTTAGTGTAAACATATACAGTATGTGTAAACCCGCATGAATGCACGGACATTCTTATGCTGTAAGTTAGCAATGCGCCAGAGAAAATGTTGAACCTGTTGTAAAGACTGTCTTTGGTACAGAAGTAGTAGCTGTGAGTGTAGCGCTGCTGAAGCAGTCGCGGAGAGGACTCGCTATAGTAAACACATAAATGTTTTGTTGATGGTGCAGAGGCACGGTATGCGCAGTGTGGCGCGAGTTTAATGCAATTGCAATAAGCTTGAGAGGCGTACTGCTTAATGTATTGAAGGAAGTGTGAAATAAGTTTATTTATACTCGAAAGTGATCAGAGTAATGTTTTTTCATGTGTGCGAGAAAAGTAATTGTTTGGTTATCAAGTCTATTGTCACCGAGAGTGATCGTTGCTATAATTAATGAGATTTGAACGTGTATCGAGGTGATATCAATACATGGAGATTTCAGCCAGATGAGCTGAACAAAGACTTGTCGATAAAAATATTTTGACCCAGCAGTAAGAGTACCTATTGTAATCATATCTGTCTTGTATGGACTTCACGACGAAGACGACGAAAGCAGATGAGTACTTTTGTAACATTTTATTTTGTATGCATGTAAATGTAGTGTCAACCCAATCAGAATTTTGGTTCAATTATACATGACTTATTTTGAAACCAGTCTTAATTTTGTAAGTAGTTATAGTCATCCCATTATCACCATTATTAGATTATGTTGATTATGCAAGCCTGTACATTGACTAACAAGTTCAATCATTTTTCAAAGTAATTACGGTCATTTTTAAAGAAATTACTAGACGAGTTAAATAATTGATAAACGTGTTACAACCACATAGACTAGTAATTAAAGTGCAGTGCTGTTCTAAGTTTAGCAATCAATTTTTAAGACAAAGATTTTAACTTGTAAGAGAGTTTGCACGTAAAGTTGGTTTCATTTATAGAGAAAGTAACCAGGCTAACAGTAGTCAAAGTATTATAGTTGATTAACCAGACTTGACGAAAGTAATTTTTATGAAATACGTTAAATGCTAAACTCTGCTCAGCCAGTTACACGCGTACGCTACCCAGGCCCTGGAACCAATTTAAAAAAAAAAAAAAAAAAAAAAAAAAAAAAAAAAAAAAAAAAAAAAAAAAAAATAGTTCACGTAAAGTTTTATAAGGAACTTGAATGCTTTAAACAATAATATCAAAATTATTGAGAACTTTGACTGTAGTATTTGTGAAGCTCATTGCACCATGGAGTTTCACTGTACTGAGCTATTATCATTGCAATCAGAGTCTATCTGCTATTACAATTTTGATTATAACACGAACACGCCATCACCACTACATGAATTCTGACACAATTATTAGTGAAGTTGCGCTGTTCGTGAATCGTAAGAGGTGCTAGTTGGAGGCTGTAGTCAATGCTAAGTCAGATAGGGCCAAGCTTAATTAATTACCACAGTGACTGTTTCAAGTTAATTAATATCTTTTTTTATTCAAAATTTTAACATTCACTGCGAAAGTGTTGTTGCGTCCCATTAGTTGTGATTTGCTGCAACATTCAATAACGAAATTATTATTACTAGAGTATATTATTACGCATTCTAAATTTTGAGATTATTTGACGACCTCCAACAGGCAATTTTCTTACACTATCACGTACAGTAACTAACTTTTCCCTCCATAGGCGGATCCAAGAGGGGGGAGGGTCTTTCGTCCCCCCCAAACATCTCTTTTTTTTTTTAAGAATGCGAAGCTAGTATGTTATCACTGCACTGAGTCTTCAAAACTGTAGACTTTTGTGTTTGATTTGGACAGACACACTCTGATCACACACCATACGAAGGAAAGTAATAACTTACACACACACAGAAGAAGGATAATTGCTTACGTCCTGTCTACAGCCTCGTCATTAGAAACGCAGCACAATCTCGGATTGTTTAGATATGGATGGAGAAGGAAATCCACCGTGGCATTTCAAAGGGATTCTCATGGAGTGATCTACGGAATTCACGGAAAACCTAAATCTGGATAGGTGGATTTGAACCCGTGTACTCCGGAATACAGGAAACATAATCTTCTTTTAGTGACATACACACACACACACACACACACACACACACACACACACAGAGAGAGAGAGAGAGAGAGAGAGAGAGAGAGAGAGAGAGAGAGAGAGAGAGAGAGAGCCACGCGGGAGTGGCCGTGAGCTCACAGGCTCCTTGTTGAGGAGTGCGCCTCTGCTCCTCGTCGTAGGTTCGAGTCCCCCCTCAGGAATGGGTGTATATGATGTTCTTAGCATGATTTGGTTTAAGTAGTTTGTAAATGTAGGGACAGATGACCACTGCAGTTTGCTCCCATATATTTTCAAACATTTGAACATAGGTTACCACGTAAACAAGCAAAAGAATCGAATCAGCAAAAAATGAATAGGAAGCATCCTAGGTGACTCAAGATAAAAAAAAAAAAAAGGTCGATATATTCACACCATAACATATACAAATTTAGAAACAAACACACATCGATTGAATAATACTTACACACACAGGGCTACAAAACACTCCATTTACTACCAAAGCAAATAAAAGAAAATGCATCGTGAAATATCAAAATGGTGAAGTGGTGGTCGTTAACACTGGCGAAAACTGTCCGTTTTCACTGCTGAATAACATGACATTGAGTGACCGAAATAGATTAGATAAAGAGATAATAAATCTAGTAGATGGGTTTTGTTATTTGGATAGCAAAATAAGTTCTGATGGCCGAAGTAAATGAGATATAAAATGTAGAATGTCTTCGGGAAGAACCTACATTTGTTGGCATCTAATATTAAATTTCTGAAAGCATTTAGTTTGAGAGTAGCCTTGTACGGGAGTGAAACGTGGGCGATTAGGAATTCAGGTGGGGGGGGGGGGACAAAGGAAGCTTAGAATTTAACGTCCCGTTGACAGCGTGGTCAGGATAAACAGAGCATACACTCGGATTTACGGGGAAGGACGTGGAAGGAAATCGGCCGTGACCTTTGGAAGGAAACATCCCGGCATTTGCCTGAATCTGGATGGCCGGAGGTGGATTTCAACAACCGTCCTCATGAATAAGAGTCCAGTGTCTTCAGAAAAAAGGTGATAGAAGCACTTAAAATGTGGTGCTACAGACTAATGCTGAATATCAGGTGGATAATAGCGTTACTGATGAAGACGCGCCGCGGCGGATTAGCCGTGCGCCATGGAGCACCGTGCTGCAGTGCGCGCGGTCGTTCGCCGTCGGGGGTTCGAGTCTCCCCCCTAGGGCATGGGTGCTTGTGTTGTCCGTAGGTTAGTTTACCTTATTTTGTTTGTAAGTTGCGGACTAATAACCATGCAGGTGAGTCCGATAGATTTACAAACATTTGAACATATGTTTCAGTTTACCATTGGAGGGATGCGTGTGGGTGAGAGAGACAGAGACGAATAAACAAGTTCAAAACGACGTAGGCTGCCGTCCTTATTCAGAGATGAACAGGCTGCACAGGTTAGCGTGGTGAGCTGCATCAAACAAATCTCAGGAAATGTTCAAAGTTCAAATGTTTGTAAAACTATCGGACCAAACTGCGTGGTCATCAGTCCTTAGCTTACAGACTACTTAAACTAAGGTAAGCTAACTTAAGGACAACACACACACACACACACACACACACACACACACACATTCCCTAGGCAGGTCTCGAACCTCCTACGGCGAGCAGCCGCGCGCTCCGCAGCGAGGCGCGTTAGACCGCTCGGCTACTCCACCGCGGCCAATCTCAGGACTGACAGACCACAAAAGTAACTGAGTGATAGTGTAAATGCAATGTATAAAAATGTGCCACACAAGTTAGAAGACTGAAACTAACGACAGCTCCATCTTTTTGTTTTCTTTTGTCCCGCATTCTCAGGGTCGATATGTTTATTTCGGATTTCACACGTTAGTTAGGGGTAGCCGGAAGCCGTTCCCGGCGCCGTTCCGTAATACTTCGGAAGAAAGCTCGTGCACCGCAACTGTCTGCATGTAGTGTTACATATGTGAAAGTGAAAGATTTTAAAGATTACCTGACATCGTCTGGTCTGGAGGCGATCAATTCGTTTTATCCAAGTTATTTTATAATTGGGGCATCCGCAGCTGAGTAAATACATTTTCTTTTATGAATTTATCGATTGTTTTAAAAAATTGATTTTATGACTTTATATAATAAAAGAAACTATTTTGGAAATTGAAATAGAAATGTCCTCTTATGAAACAATCAATAAATTCTGGAGCCGCTTCAGCTGTTTTTATTGAGATCCTTTTATGTACAGGTCCACAACCGGTTTCGCGTCAGTAGAGACGCATCTTCAGGTGTTAAACTTTTTATTCTCTCGTCATAATTCGCTACTGAGTCCCAACATTCTAGTTGGTTTCATCCATCAATTGGTTAAAAATTCAATAGGGCCAAATACATGGGTCCAAGTCCAAAATCAAATGGTTGTCTTTCAGGATAAAAAACATGGACGTTAAAATGTGGGACATGTAGTCGCGTGATTTTGACCACCGTATTTTCGATAAAACCCGTAGATTGGCAATGGAGTGAAGGTGGCCATTGTAAAAATAAACTGAAGGTCTGTAATTAGAAACATCAAATTGTAGCAGTCCTATGGAGGCGTAGAGGAGTGCACTGCGAAGTGGCGAAGTAAACTGGCTTTTAAACGGGTTTTATCGAAAATACGGTGGTCAAAATCACGCGACTACATGTCCCACATTTTAACGTCCATGTTTTTTATCCTGAAAGACAACCAATTGATTTTGGACTTGGACCCATGTATTTGGCCCTATCGAATTTTTAACCAATTGACGGATGAAACCAACTAGAATGTTGGGACTCAGTAGCGAATTATGACGAGAGAATAAAAAGTTTAACACCTGAAGATGCGTCTCTACTGACGCGAAACCGGTTGTGGACCTGTACATAAAAGGATCTCAATAAAAACAGCTTAAGCGGCTCCAGAATTTATTGATTGTTTCATAAGAGGACATTTCTATTTCAATTTCCAAAATAGTTTCTTTTATTATATAAAGTCATAAAATCAATTTTTTAAAACAATTGATAAATTCATAAAAGAAAAAAAAATTAGTTTTATAGTTTCCAAATGACAATTTGACTAACAATTTATTAAGTGACGACCGGTTTCGGTGCACTGTGTCACCATCATCTGGTCATATATATGTTATATCGCGGGATGTGGAAAACCGCGTATAAAGCGCCTTAAGGCTCGACGTCACAAGATGACCAGATTATAACATATATATGACCAGATGATGGTGACACAGTGCACCGAAACCGGTCGTCACTTAATAAATTGTTAGTTTGCGATCTTGGCTTGTTATTTGGAAACTATAAAAGATTTATAAGTCGTGTAACTGAGGCTGGACTTGTGTGCCAGCGCGGAATTCATCTTGCGGAATGTGGAAAACCGCCTAAAAAGCACATTAAGGCTCGACGCCACACCGACCCACGTCGTTAACCCACCGGGCTCATCTGAACCATGGCCGGGGTACATCATGGACCCAGACAGCGCCGACCGTGGCTGGTAATGAAAAGACGGACAAAATAAACAAAAACGTGAGCAATCATAACAGCTATTTTTGTTGATGCTACTAACAAGCTAAACGATGAAAACTGTTCACGATCTAAACCAAAAATCAAACAAAAGGGCAAGAAAAATCGTACTTTACAATGTTTTGTAACCTAGATCGCGATTCATTTACATTTGATGACCGTTTGCGATGCTACTTACGTATCATCTTCTGATCTTCATCATTCTCCCTGACAGAAATTATTGACAGTATATCTCACATAAAACAGCATTACATTTGTCTTATCATAATAACAAATAAGTACACATGTATCAGTCCACATAGGTGTGTAGTACAAAATAATACAATTGCAGTATTCCACGTGCCAACTGCAGAGACGCAGGGACACACCAGTTCCCGTTAGATCACCGAAGTCAAGCATTTTTGGGCTTGGCTAGCACTTGGTTGGTTAACCATCCGGGACTTCAAAGTACTATTAATAAGCGGGGTGCACTCAGCTCTTGTGAAGCCAATTGAGGACTACTTGATTGAGAAGTGGCGGCTCCATTTACGAAAACTAACATAAGGGTAGGGAGTGCGGGACGCTGACCACGCTCCCCTCCATACCGCATCCGCTGAAAACCTCGGGTGGAGGATGACACGGCGGCCGGTCAGTACCCAGTGGGCCCACTGAGGCCTATCGGGCGGAGTTTAGTATTCCTCATAGGCGTGCTGGATGACCACTATGAAGCATGCTGCAATTGTATTTTGTACTCTACACCTATGTGGACAGATGCATTTGCTTGTTTGTTATTATGATAAGAGAAATGTAATGCTGTAGTACGTGAGGTATACTGCAAACAAATGGTGTTAGGAAGAATGATGGAAATCAGAAGATGTAGTATTGAAGAAGTAGTATCGAAATCGGTCATGAAATTGAATAAGTAACGATCTGGGCTGGAAACCATTGTAAATTGAGGTCATCACAACCCATGTCCTCTATCCAAAACTCTTACTGTTACAGTGACCAATGAACATGCTTTTCATTACAACCTCAAAGGACGGTAGTTACCCTACATAAACCCTTATGCAACGTTACTTGTTCTTATAACGTCGATAATAATATTAAGATGTGTATCGCAATATAAACCAAATGTAATACGTTGTAGGACCGCATATTCTACGTCAAATATTCGGAATGCCTTTGGAAATCGCCACATACAATTCCTGCACCACGTTCAGAGTAACCTACAACGATTTTGCCGGAGGGCAGTGAATTCTTTAATGGTTTTCCAATACGGCCGCCGATGTTCGATTATATTCAAATGTGGTGATTCTGCCGTTCAGGAATGACATATTACTCCATCCTTACGCCCCTCAAAAGCAGTCTTGAGTATACATAGCCATAACAGTGGAAGATGAAGTCGTACTGCACCTTCAATATCGAAGTTATTACTGACAGAGCGCTAAAATATTTGTGTAAATTTGGTGAGATTAAGGACATATGATGGCACAAGAGCTAATACGATTAGGGGTACGGTAAGCATGTCGCTTAATATTATTTGTAAATGTGAATATTAACTTTATTCATACAGTGACACTGAATAATGTCCTCATATGACTGAATACAGCCGCGGTGGAGTAGCCGAGCGGTCTAAAGCGTCTTGCTGCGGATGTTCGAGTCCTCCCTGGGGCATGGGTATGTGTGTGTTTGTCCTTAGGTTAGTTTACCTAGGTTTAAGTAGTTTGTAAGCTACGGACTGATGACCACGCAGTTTGGTCCGATAGATTTACAAACATTTGAACTAAATTCAGGTTATTGAAATAAAGTTAGCAAATATCCACGAAAATAATTGTATTAGTAATTAAAATGTTCAAATGTTTGTTAAGCTTATGGGACTTAACTGCGGGGTCATCATCCATTAAACTTGCAAACTACTTACAAACTAACTTATACTAAAGACAGCGCAAACATCCATGTCCGAGAGAGGATTCGAGCGCCCGGTGGGGAACGGCCACGCGCATCGGAGCATAGCGTCTAAGTGCGCTCAGCCACTCCGTCGCGGCTATTAATAATCCTATATTATTCACGTCAAAACGAATTTTATATGAAGGGCAACCACAGCTAAAATATTTATACATAATTAAGGAACTTTCACACAGTTAAAATGTAGGTGTTAAAATTGAAGTTGTCTGAGTGGAAGGCCGTTGGTCTGCTTGAGCTGTTTTATATTAGATTTGTGGAGACCCGCACCACCGGTTTCAAACTTTATAGTTGCATCTCCAAGTGCAATTAAATGTTTCGCCTATATTTCCTAGGGTGGATAACGGGGATTAATGGTCAGTTTGGTAAATGACAAGCCAAATAATTTTTGCCAAACTGATCGCCGAATTTCAATATTTTACTTAAACTGAGACGAACCGGATGGTAACTGATTTTTTTTTTCTTTAAGAATTGAGGGAAGTTGATAGCGGTCGGCCTGACCATTAATCTCCGTTGCCCACCATAGGAATTCTATGCAAAACATTTAATTGCACCTGAAGACGAAACTATAAAGTTGTGAAACCGGTTGTGCGGGTCTCCACGACTCTAATAAAAAACAGCTGAAGTTGAGCAACAGCCTTTCACTCTGACAACTTCAGTTTTATTTTACCACCTACATTTTAACTCTGTGAAATTTCCTTTACTATGTATTTCACGTCAAGTTGATAACATAATTTAAATTAAAATGCGAAAAAATCACAACAGTTTAATAATAAGTGGTATCATTAAAAATAAGAAGCTTAAAATGGAGAAATTGGTCAATATTAGAATATTTCTCATACGTGTGGCATCCGTACGAGACAGGGACGATACAAGAAATGCAGAACATCAACTGGAAAACAGCACGCTTCGTTACAGCTGCGTTCAGCATGTTGGAAAGCGTCACGTAGGTGATCGGAAAGCTCCAGAGACAAACGTACCAAGAGAGACGTTATGTATCACGGTATCGGCTTCTCTCAAAGTTCACAGCCCGTGCATTTCTTGGAGTCAACCAATATATTAGTTTCTACTACATACACCACGAAGATAAAATTGGAGACTAATAGCCATCGCGGAGTCTACCCGCAATCATTCTTTTTCCGCAACCATTCGCGACTGGAAGAGAAATGGACGAAGTGATGCCGCGGCGGATTAGCCATGCGCACTGACAAGGAAAATACTTGGGCTCGAACAAACATATACACACCAAAATCGTATGAGAGATAATGTAAAGATCCCTTATTTCACTAGTGATATTCCCGCATCTGAAAAACTCCGCAGTCGTCCGTTAGAAGCCTCTGCGTGTGCCATGCCGCATTGCACTTTGACCTGTCGGTTCGCCAGTAGGGACGGTGCAGTGTTCCTCCGAAGTTGCGTTTTGTGATGTTATTTGTGTGGTGAAGCGTCAGATGGGGCGGCGATTGCTAATCAATCCTGTTAATGTATTGCGATTAGTTGAGATGAAGTTACGAAGAACCCTTCTTCGTGAAGATGGTATTAGTGTAGAAGATGAATAATTTGCATGCTTTCTTGTATCTGTTATGGTACAGAAATATTAGCGTAACTTAGTTACTGTTGTTACAAACTCATAATAATGATAATAGGGATGATAATGACGAACAACTCATTGCAAGCGGTAGTGCTACGGTAAGTGCGGGAAGAGGCGATGGAAGCAGTGGCAGTGAATACCAACAGTCTTTCGAGAAGAAGGTTAAAGTTGCAACTATCATCACGGCTTTTGATGACAATTCGCTAGAGAACATGTACGATGATTATTACATAAGTTATAGTTAAGATATCTGCATTATGTATGACGTCTACAATTACATCTACAGTGCTATCTAGAGCATGGTTGCAGAGCTTTGCAGAAAAACGACACCCACCAGCACAATGAGGTCTACGCAAAGATCCTGTAACCAAACGTTCATACAGATATTTTGTTCGAGCTCATGTACTTTTTTCCTTGTTAGACACCGTGCTGCGGTGCGCGTGGCTGCTCGCCGTTGGGGATTAGAGTCCTCCCTCGGGCATGGGTGTATGTGTTGTACTTAGTTTACCTTAGTTTAAGTAGTTAGTAAGCTAGGGACTAATAACCAAGCAGTTGAGTACCATAGATTTACAAACATTTGAACACTTTTGAGGAAGTGATTCCCATTGTACAAGTACTCTACGCCATGTACAGTGAGGTGGCTTACGGATTATGGATGCAGGTACAGATATAGAACTTTAATAGGTTTACTCACTGTCTTCAAAACGTTATATTTGATCATCTCAACAGATTTATTGCATTTTTTTAAGTATTTTATTTTTCATTTTAGACTTGTTTATTGACTTTTGAAAAATTCTATTTTTAAATGTTATTTGTACACTGTAGTTGGCGTCATGTAGGACGGTTCTTCCGTGCATAGAGGCGGAGAGATAGAGGAGGCATGAAGGGGGAGAGTTATGACCGTGCACCAACATTGAATCCTACGGGAGAAACATTGCGTAACTTGCGGCCAGCCACGCACCTAGAGAATGAATATTATTATCTGACAGTGCGGTGATAGAGGGGGGATGCGCAGAACGGGTGAAAACTGGACCGCCTTCCTACGTGACACGGACGACAGGTAAATATAGGAAACCTCCGCAAACAATGCACATATTAAACTTCCTGGCAGATTAAAATTGTGTGCCGGAACCGGGACTCGAATCTGGAACCTTTGTCTTTCGCGGCCAAGCGCTCTACCGACTGAGCTATCCCGACACGACTCACGATGCCGCCTCACAACTTTACTTCCGCCAGTACCTCGCCTCCTACTTTTCAAACTTCACAGTAGCTCTCCTGCGAAACTTGCAAGACTAACACTCCTGGAAGAAAGGATATAGTGGAGACATGGCTTAGCCGCAGCCTAAGGGATGTTTTCAGAATGAAACTTTTCACTCTGCAGCGGACACTTCCTGGCAGATTAAAATTGTGTGCCGGAACCGGGACTCGAACCTGGAACCTTTGCCTTTCGCGGGCAAGCGCTCTACCGACTGAGCTGCAGAGTGAAAGTTTCAATCTGGAAACATCCCTTAGGCTGTGGCTAAGCCATGTCTCCACCATATCCTTTCTTCCAGGAGTGCTAGTCTTGCTTGTTCGCAGGAGAGCTTCTGTGAAGTTTGGAAAGTAGGAGGCGAGGTACTGGCGGAAGTAAAGTTGTGAGACGGCATCGTGAGTCGTGTCGGGATAGCTCAGTCGGTAGAGCGCTTGCCCGCGAAAGGCAAAGGTCCGAGGATCGAGTCCCGGTTCCGGCACACAATTTTAATCTGCCAGGAAGTTTCATATCAGCGCACACTCCGCTGCAGAGTGAAAGTTTCATTCTGAATGTACATATTGGTTAGTACAATCGGCTTTTAGCAAACGAGGATAAACCAAGCAAGTCCTCACTAGTTTTAAAATTTATTTTCCAGTCTCAATTACCGCAGTGGTAGCTTGGAATCTCATGCATCTAATTTTCTGACTAAGAAATATAAAATGTAGCAAGTAAGGAAAGCAAAAAATGTTATGTCGGAGAACGACAGAGAAAGGACGCATTTGGTATCGGAAGCAAGACTGCAAAAGAATCAAGACAGATTTAGAGTACGAAATTCGGTGTCTCCAAGCACATAATTCGCAAACAGAATGAACGTGGCGAACGCTTGCATCACAATAAACTGATCAGCAACGCGAGCTGAGCACACTCTGCCAACTACCAGGAAACGTAGGGAAGCCAGATTAAAAATCACGACACACAAACACGACCTACACAGCCCGAACACTTACAAGGAGGTCACAAGGGTATCGGATTTTAGAACTTTTTGACATTTATGGTAAGTGAAATACAGAACTCAAATAACAATCAACCGAAGCCATTCGACGCAACTCTCAAATATTATCGAGAAAATCGACTTTGCATTTATGCAAGTAAGCGTAAGTACCAATCATAAAATGTTTTGCAGCTGTGGCTCAGCGCGCACGCTCAGTGGACTCAACGACGCCGTCTGTAATAATAATAATAAAAAAGCTGAACCAAAAACACAGCGAACAAACACGATCAAAAGAAAAAAAGAACCCATAGGGCGAAAAAATAAAAACCTAGTGTCGGTGATTCGATTCCTGTTTGAAATTTTTTTATCCTTTTATTTTTTGTTGTTGTATTTGAATACTTAGACAATTTCAATATCTAACGGTATTTTTTACGAAAAATGCACGTATTGTTTTATTCGTAATTTACTATATTGTAGAGAAGTTGTTAATAATGTTTCCAATCCAAAAAATATAAGTTACATTTTTTTTCAGTATTGGCTTAAGTATTAGTTGACGACGGTATTCTTTGATTCTTCAGTTTGTGAACAGCTACGACACTGTTTCTGGAAAGTCACCTGCTTTCCAAGCAGCTAACGTACTCAACCATCGTTTTACCTGACGATAAGGTTTTCACCTCGTCTGCATACACATAAACAAAAACTGACACAACACGTGGAATTGGAGATCCCAAAATATTTTATAGAACTGGATTCAAAAAGAAAAAAATATGTCACAGTAGGATTAGAACCACGACTCTATGGTTGTGAGACAAGAACGCTACCACCTGAGCTACACAGACATATGCTGCAACTGTTTTAATTAGTGGTACTTACATGTACTTTGCTAAACTTCAAAGTCGTTTTTTTTAGAATTTTTGAGAGTTGAGTCGAATAGCTTTGGCTGATTGTTAGTTAAGTTCTGAACTTCACGTACTATAAATATAAATAAACTCTAAAATCCGATACCCATGTGGTCCCTTTGACCAATTCCTATGACAGGTTGGCCATGTTACAGGCACGCACACGTAGCCGCAGCAGTCTCAGAACACATCATACGTGTTTACCTGCAGCGGTACCTCCCTTCCAACCGGGCTGACTCTTTATAACGAACCTAGTTATAGCACAGCTACGAAGAGATACCCGCTACTTACAATACCTCACACTTGCATGATCTGTCGCAGATAGCAATCAAACCGCTACTGCCCTTACTGCCCGCTGCTGACTGTTGAAGAGCTTTTTTTTTTTTTCTGCCCGTATACTTTTCGGACCAATTCTATCTCCAGATGCGACCGTATTAATGGGTGATCACGACCATACCTAAATACGACATCGCAGTTCCCATATCACATGATCCACATAATCAAAAAGAGGCAAAACTCTTCAGTTGGTCACAACGTCGGTGTGAGCGTGTAGGGACTCCATCCTATTTGTCAGATTCGTCTAAAGGCAGTAGTCAGTCAAAATATTGCGGACTGCTGACGATTTTATCCGGCAGTACGCCCGAGATTCATGGAACCTGTTTAAAGGCATTTTCATGATTTTTGAAAATTTCTCAACAAAAAAGAATGCAAAATTTGCTGAATAACTGGAAAAGGATTAAAAGGATAGGAAACCTTAGTAGTTGGAGAGAAATTAAAAGTTCTACATAAGTCAATTTATGTTTGTAAATGACTTTCACATTCAGCAAAGGGAGTTGGAACACTCTGAGGACGTTACTAATGTTCAAAAATGAAATGTTTGTAATCCTAAGGAACCAAACGTCTGGGATATCGGTCCCTAGACTTAGAAAATACATAAACTAACTTGTACTAAGGACAATACACACACCCAAGCCCAAAGGAAGCGTCTCACTAAAATTTGAGGAAACATATTGTATTCAATTCTGCAAAACAAATAGTGCCTACCGACAACTGATGTCGCAGATGAACAGTAGCCAGTAAATAGGGAGAGCTTCAGAGTTTTGCGTTTGTATACTGATGAAAACTTTAATGGCAAGAAGTATATTACTGAGTTTGTGAAACACGTTCAACTGCTTTTGCTCTTCATATGATAGAGTGAACGTGCTAAGATACTTTGCGTATTTACCTTTAGTAATGTTTTCAGGAATATTTCAGTAGGCTAACTCATTATTTACACTACTGGAAAATGAAAAAAGAACACCATGAATTCGTCGACCCAGCGGAGGGAAATTTTATTGACACATTTTTGAGGTTGTGTACAACACACCATCACACAGGCAGAGCCGTAGGCACGTGAGTACAGTCACCAGAGCGCCCGCAATGTTGGCGTTAGTTCCGTGTATAGCCTCCTTTTGCGGCAATTCAAGCTGTATTTCTTTAATAGAAACGATCTTAGAGGTTCCGAATGCAGTTATGTAGAATGTCCTGTCATGCTATTTCCACCTGGTGCCTCAGCGGAGCCAGATTTCGTGCAGCTCATGCAGACCACCAACATGACGTTTCATGCGGTCCCAAACATGCTCAATGGGGGAGAGATCTGAGGATCGTGCTAGCCGGGGTAATTGACGTACACCTAGAAGAGCACGTTGGGTGATACGGGATACATGTGGATCTGCACTGTCCTGTTGCAAAAGCATATCACCTTGTTGGTGCATGAGTGGGAGCAAGACGGGTTAAATGATTGTTTCAGTGTACCGTGCACTGTTCAATGGTCTCTAGACGATTACTAGAGGAGAATGGCGAGTGAAGATTATCGCTCCCCTCACAATGATGCACGATGCCGTTAGTGTGTCCTCCGCTCACGCCCCAACATCGTCCAGCCCGCCTCCAATGGTGTCATGGTAGGCGCTCATGAAGAGACGAATGGAGACGTGTCGTATTGAGTGATGAGAGTCGTCGCTGCTCGGTGCCAAAGCTGGTCGTACGCGTGTGTGATGTGCAGGGAAGTGCGCAAATCTAGAGTGTACGCGACAGAGGCAAACGTGGCCGACACTTGGCATCATGGTGTGGGGAGCCATATCCTACACAGGCCGTTCTCCTCTAATGTTCGTTGTGGGAAAATTGAACAGTACACGGTACATTGAAACCATCATTCACCGTTGCCACCGTTCATGCACCAAGAAGGCGATTGTGCTTTTCGAACAGCACAATGCACGTCCGCGCTTATCGCGTGCAATCCAAAGTGCTCTTCTAGGTGTACGTCAACTACCCTGCTCAACATTATTCGCAGATCTGTCCTCCGTTGAGCATGTCTGGGACCGGATGAAAAGTCATCTTGGCGCGGTCTACACGACCGGCATGAGATCTGGTCCAACTGAGGCATGAGATGGAAATTACATGGCAGGCCACACCGTAAGCCACTCGGAACCTCTACAGTCGTCGTCATGAGAAAGTTGCACCCGGCACTGCTGCAAAAGGATACAAGCATCGATATTGTGTACGCTCTAGTTACTGTACTGACGTGAATATGTTTCTGACGTCGTGATAGTGTGTTGTATACATCCTCAAAAATGTGTCAATAAAATTTCGCTCTGCTGAGTTGACGAATTCATGGTGTTCTCTTTTCATTTTCCAGGAATGTAGAAAGACTACTGATGAAAAGCGAACAGTAATAGAAGTACGTGATGCTCACCAACAAACCACATAAATAATCCATCTCAATTTAAGAACAGTCATATCAATGCCTTCAACTCTAGAGAGAAAAATGACCTTTAATAACCATTATTATTAAAGCTGTTACTGGCTAAGGAAATAGTTCGATTTTTACCAACAAAAATTCCTAATAATTTGTCCAACAACAGAAAATGGGTAACAGGTAGAAACGGAAGTTTTCATTCCAATCAAAGTTAATTTTTCTTGGATACTCCTTCTGCAAGGTTGATTTTCTCTTTAAAAACAAAGTTCAGAAACAGCAAAATAAAAAAAAAAATTGGGAATTTCTGTTTAAGATTTCAAAGTTGTCGCCATCCCCATCCCGCATCCAAATACAGCTCACTGTTTAAATTGGATTCCATTATCTGGATAGGTGTGCTCAACGGCCACAAAATCACTTTTATCAATAATCAAAGGAGCAGCATTAGCCGTAAAATCTTTTGCTTTATTCAGGCAAATCGATTTCGGTTTTCAAAGAAACCATCTTCAGTGCTGTCAGCAAGTTTATAACAGCATTTATGTGAAATGTACAAAGTCATTTATGTCTAACATATCCGTTGACAACATAGCTACATACAGGTGATATTATCTGTTCTCATTCGAAGTCAAACTCATTTTGACATTTCACTGTCATTGTACAATTAACAAAAATGCTGTTTTGAACTTCCTGACAGCACTGAAGATGGTTTCTTGGAAAACCGAAATCGATTTGCCTGAATAAAGCAAAAGATTTTACGGCTAATGCTGCTCCTTTCATTATTGATATAAAATCTCACTGTGTTTAGGATGCTAGCATCTAAACCCTACACTAGAAGCCACTCACCTCTTCTGCAGGCCAAGGGCTGAGCTGAGGGCGCCACAGCTGCGGATCAGCTCCGTCTCCTCCTCGAACCACAGGATCTCCGGGATGTCAGCCGGTCTGCAACACAAAACCACAGACTCTCATATCACCTTGATCCGCGTTTAAGACTTTATCAAAACAAGCGCACAAAATTAAAGAGGAACGAGCAAAATTTAGGACAATTTAGAATTATCGTCAATGTAGTGTTAGTAACATTTAATTTTCCAAAACCTACGCGGTCGATGTCACTGCCAATACCATTCTTTACTGTGGGAGCCTCTACCGTCTACTTTTAAAACTGTCAGACGTTTCGGCCATTGTTGCAACTAGTCTTCCTCTGAGTATTTGGCTCCTGAATGAGAGAAGGCATAGTTTTATATAGTAGCTCTCCCTCAAATCATTATTTCATGCTATTATATAAGAACCCAGATTTCGGTCATCCAGCAATCAGATAAATTCCCGGCGAAGGGTCACTTGGAACAGCGTCCGAAACGTCGGACAGTTTTATAGGTTGATAATGTGGTCCTACTTCCTGAAGACTTTTACTGACACTGATGACTAGTTGACAAGTGCTTAAGTTTTAGATTTTAGTGTTGTAGAATTGCCTTAAAGTTTATTTACATTAAGTACGAAGGTCGTTCAGAAATTAGTGGCCATTTGTGAATAAAAATAAAAACTAGTAAATATAAGCAAAAATTTCAGTTTTAATGGAAAGAATATACATTAAACCACTAGTTGCTGTTTGTTTGTTATTGGTGTTTGCCTACCATAACGCCACTATCTATCCTAGCCACTGTGACGTGACGTCAAAGTTATACTGATATCGTGGTATATAATTTCTTTTCTTAGTGTATATCGTATTGTTAGCCACGTAAGAGTCAATTTACGTCACAAAAGAAGTCAGGCCGAGGTGAAAATAAAACACCAGTCGATCTTCTCGAACGTGTTAATAAAGACAAATAACATAAAACGATGACGTGGAGCTGGGAAGGTGCTTAGGAGTCTCCCAGTGCGTCACTGCTGGCTGGAGCAAGATTTACTGCTCTTACATAGCTAAGGTTTCGACTCTTTGCCAGCATTTTATTTCATTACTCCTTATTAACTTAGGTTAATGTTGGAACTAATGTATGTTGCTTGAATGTCGTCTGAATGTATCTATGATACATTTCACAGTTACAATCTTGAAGATGGTCTAAAAAAGGACCAAACTAGTTCATAAAAATAAAAATCTTTGCACTCCAGACTGTTTTATATATATAAATTTAAATAAAAGAGTGCTGTTATCACAAAAGTGAAAAAATTTTTTTTTCCAAAAATGTAGAATGGCTGTTCTAGTAAGGCACCTGCATCAGCATCGTTATATGCATGCCGGCTTCTGTTACACCCCACAATAGTCGACACAGTACGAAACGGCAAGGGTATACAACACAGAGAGTGAGGAGCAAATTTACAGCTCCGTCAGCGTTGAAGTAATTAGCGGACGTACAATAATGGAAAAATTCTGTTGTAAACTATAAGGAAACTTAACGAAACTGTTCCTTGAAAATATTCGAACTGTTCTCAAAGCAGATAGTGGGCAAACTGCATTTATTAAATACTAGCTTAAACCCGCGACTCCGCTCGCGTGTTGGTTGATTATAATAGATATTGCGCGAAACGTCAAATCTATTTTCTTAAAGAGATGTATTAAAAGAAATTTCTTTTTTACTGCTTTATTTGTTTATTCTTATATTTCCTTATTCGTATGCTTATCTGTACACAGAAAGAGCTGAAGACATTGTAGCGCGCATAGACCAAAGATATGGTCTGTGGCATCATCGCTGGGCTTCAGTCCGAAATTTTTTATTATTTGACGACTTTCAACCACAATATCTTCCACCCCCTTATAGCTATCATCATGGAACTGCTATGGTGTACAACGGGAGACTTCGGGCAACAATTACACACAGACCATTCGTTTGCGTTCTGTAATTTTCGCTGCAAAGCGAAATATTAACACACACGCACACACACACGTAGAATTTTATATACACCGATAACTTTCCATCCCAATACACTCCACCCGTTTATCACTATCAACCCTCAACCAACAACGCAACCAATAAAACTATTTCCAAAGAGTAAATATAATTTTCATCGAATAATTATTGTTCCGCATTTCGCGTTATATTCTTCAAATTACTAAATATCTATCAGATCGCTATAAAACCGTGCCTAAAACGTTCCTCACGTATAAATTAGTAACTGTACAAGTATATAAGTCTCTGCGTCTTGTCATTCAGACGTGATAAGCGTACACCGAACAGACATTCACACACACACACACACACACACACACACACACACACACATATATATATATATATATATATATATATATATATATATATATATATATATATAGTGATCTGACCGCCATAAAATCGTGCCTAAAGCCTTCCCCGGGTAGACATTAATAACTGTACAAATTTTTAGCTCTTTATGTCTCGTGGTTCGGACGTGATTAACGTACACCTAACAGACATTCACATTTATAGATATAGATTGTGTCTGTGTTAGTTGTTTATATTATTTCTTCTACCCCCAGCATTATGGCTGCTAAAAAGCATTTATAAATGTCCCGCTGCTCTCCGCCAGCTGGGTTTCATAAATTCTCAAACAGCCATGGCAGGCAGCCAGTTTCGACAGGCATAGTGTGACGCGAAATCCGTGAAGTTCGATAATATCGCAGAGTGTCGGAACTTGGGAGAAGGAACGAGGTGCCAAAGCCATATAGTGCAAACTGCACGGGAAGTGAGAGTTGGGGGGGTCGCAGGTCGATCGGGCTTGAGGTTCGTGCGTCACGCTAGGCGGGCAGCACGACATTGCTGGTTGTTTGTGACACAGCGGTGAGCCACAGGTTAGCACACAACACACAAAGGGGCACGCGAGACCCCGCGGCGTGCGTGACCCGTCACCAGCTAGCGCATAGCTGGAGTGTCGCGGCTGCGACAGTTGCCGTGGGAGACCGTTTTGACGCATTAAGCCTGCTTTACACGACACCAGGCTGCGAAACTCTAAATGTGGCCGTGTACTCTGCATCAGTGGCGGGAACCTGAGCTTCGCCTTTTTGTGATTGCTGGTATTATACAATTTTTGAACATGGCTGATTAACAGCAACCGTAATCCAATTTTTTAACAATTTTGTATACCAGCCAACTGGTCGCGTAATTTTTAAGTTCTTGACCTAGGTTTCGGTGCCACTACATCAGAAGAATAAAAATAGTTACATAAAACACTTGACGTTAAAAATATATTTGCCGGCCGCGGTGGCCGAGGGGACTGCGGCGCGCCAGTCACGGTCTGCACGGCCACTAAGGTCGGGGGTTCGAATCCTCCCTCGGGCATGCATATTTGTGCCGTCCTTAGTGTTAGCTAGTTCGTAAATAGTTTGTAAGTTTAGGGACTGATCCCGTAGTTAAGTCCCATAAGCTATACGAACATCTGAAAAATATATTTTTTTAAAGCTTATGCGACTGAACTGCGGGGTCAAAAGTCCCTACTTACATACTACTTATGAACTATCTTATACTAAAGACGACACAAACATCCATGCCCGAGGGAGGATTCGAATCTCCGACGCGGGATGCCGCTTGATCCGCAACGTGGCGCCCCAGACCGCTCGGCTACTCCCGCGGGGTACGAGCAGGATTGCTCAGGTCATTAAATTAAAAAAAGAGCATTGTGACCATAAAAATAAAATACAAATTACACCAGTTTGGTGTGAAGGGCATGAAGAGTTCCTTCATTTGTATTTTATTTTTATGGCCAGAATGCTAATTTTTATTGTAATTGACATGAGCAATCCTGCTCGTAATATTTTTCAAATGCTCAAAGGTTTGTTAAGCTTAAGGGACTGAAGTGCGTGGTCATCAGTCCCTAAACTTACAAAGTACTTATGGACTACCTTATTCTAAAGACGACACAAACATTCACGCCCGAGGGGGGGGGATTCGAACCCCCGACGGGGAACGGTCTCGCGCATCGTAGAATAGCGCCTCAATTCGCTCGGCCGCTCCGACGCGGCGTAGTATTTTTGACGTCATGTGTTTTATGAAACTATTTTTATTCTTCTGATGACGTTGTCCTTAGTGGCAACGATATCTAGGTCAAGAACCTAAAAATTTCGCAACCGGTTGGCTGGTATACAAAATTGTTAAAAAAAATCTGGTATTATATTTGAAATGAAGCAGTTCCTCTATTAGTGGCGGAGCTATTGTTTATCGGTATTGAATTCGACGCACACCACAAGGTAAGAAAACAATAAAGAAGTCTTTTGGATTCGTAATTTGGAAAGGAAAAATATCTAATTAAAATAATAAATTAAAATGAATTTTATCCATGATGGATGTAACTGAACTCCGTGACTGTTCCTGTTGCAGGGTTGAGAATAATATCCGCTACGAGTCACAATTAAAGATTGTATTTATTTAAAACACGACCGTTTCGGGCTTGTGCCCATCATCAGGTGATTACACATTCAGATGAGTGTGTAGTTTTACGTTGGAGTTCAATGTTTGGAAACAAATTATGTGGCACTAATTACAGTGGAAATAACTGCAGGTGGCGAGATGACATGTACAAAATCTTCTTAGATATCAGCTCTTTGATCAGAAACTATGTATTCAAATGTATTCTATGATGTGCCTATGGTAAAACATTCATAAAAACATGGGAAGCAGAACTGTTCGGACATCATCAAAGTGGAAAATAACGAGTGTAAAAACAAAAAATGTGTGTGAAAAATTGTGCACAAAGTGTGACATTTGTACAATGATGTTTTGCATGCTAAATTTACATGTAAGTAAAACAGTGGTTTTGCACATGTCATCTCGCCATCTGCAATTGTTTTCACTGTAATTAATGCCACATTATTTTCAAACAGTGAACTCCAACGTAAAACTGCACACTGATCTGCGAAAAGAACGTCTCTCTTGTTCACCATCCTTGGTAAAATACGATATCATAGGGGACTCCATTACACTGAGGTGGTAAAATGCGGGCAGATTGCGGGAGTGTCGCATACACAAGGTATAAATGTTAGGATCAAGATCAGGTCTCGTAGAGAAACATCTGCACCCGGCTTGTAGGGCATTACCAATGAACACCTGAAGCATCTGCCTCGGAAGCCGTTAGTTTCACTGGCGCTCCAGCTCCAGTACTTCCCCGATCAATAGAAGAGATAATCCCAATTCCCAAAGGCGACTAAGCTTAACAACTTACCTGACAGTTATAGCCCAATATGTCTCCTTCCAACAATGAGCAAAATTTTGGAAAGGTTCATCCTGAAAACGATCCAAACTCCTCTACCACCATACTATCCGGACAGATCTGTTTGGATATAAAACCAAGTTCTCCACAGAGTGCTAGTCCTCCGCTTAGTCGAACACCTGACAGCCGATCGCAACCAGGCCAAGCATACCGCGGGGGTATTTTTAGACTGGGAAAAGATTTACGACAAGGTGTAGAGGGAAAAACCACTGGAAAAGCTCTCTACACAAACCCCGATTGTTACGTCAAACTCATCGCCGACTTTCTACGCGACAGAACACTAACGGTGGCAGATCAACAGGCTACCTCAGTACCAAACACATAGCAACTGGCATTCCACAGGGTTCGGTACACGCACCGGTCATCTTTGACATCTTCATTAATATCCCGGTCGACGACAATGTCAACATGGCCCAATATGCGAACGATACGGCATTCTACACCAGTGCACCCCAACATGGGACCAATGTTGGGAGGTTCCAGCGCCAGCTCTCTGCAACAGCACAGTGGTGTCTGACGAACAGAGTAACTCTCAATCCGGAGAAAACGGCGGCGGTGTACTTCTCGCTCAAAAATTCACGCCCTATGAGACTCCGATGGACGTCGACTGTTCCCCCACAACAAATTATTGGAGATCTTCTTCCATTACCACATCTCGGAGAAGCATCGAAAGTGTTTCCAATTGGTGAAGACAGTAGCCCCCGAAGTGTCTCATACAGAGTTGTGCACGGTTACGAAGGTGCGGCTGTACAATGTGACAGTCCAGGCCGCCATGTTTTACGGTTGTACAGGGTGGGGCGACGAAAATGCAACTACAACCTCTCCAGGTAGTACATAACAAGGTGCTAAAATTGATTCTACACCCTCCCCCGTGGAAAAGCACACGACGTCTCCATAAAGGAATTAATGTGGTGGACTCCACTAAGGAAGAGACAACTATCCCAGAAGACAGCACTGCTCCGGGACTCTATCTTACGGGAATTATATACCAGACACAGATTACCGGCAAGTCCCTGGTGCGTCTTAAGGATGATATGTGCCATCACCAGGCAAAGGCAGTACAACGGCCTGCCCCCTTAATTCTGGCAATCTAACTAGGGACAAAACCACAAGTGACTCCTACTCAGGCATCACTCACAGGTTGGTAACGAGCCAGGAAGACCCACGACACCCTGTAAAGTGTGAAAGATGACCGTCTGTCGTCTTCCATATTTTTTGTATATTTCTGTAAAGTTATAATTTATTTAATGTCTCTATCATTTTGTTAAAACTTGAACCACACTCTTTTCAGGCTTGAGGAATAACATTTTTATTTAATGTGTTAAAATATTAGTTAATATTGCTAGGTTTTTCTTATTTTGTACGGCTTCTCTGCTACGCCACTGTCCCTGTGAGAATGTGCGAGAATCTATGGCTGTTTGAATGTGGGGAGTGATAGCTGCATTTCCTTCGCTTCTTCATGTAATTCTAAGCAATTCTATGGGTTGCAGGCCGCAGTTCTTATTCTTATTTTTCCGACTTTGTAATTGTTTCATTTTTGTGGTTTTTCTGAGACAGGACCTCATCCGTCTCTGTAATCGCCCCCTATCGCGTGTAGCTGTATTTCATTCGCTTCCTTCTAAGCATTTCTATGGGTTACATGCAGTAGTTAATTTTCTTTATTTTTCGGAAACTGAATTTATTCAATTTTACCGGTTTTTGGAACCACGTGGGTCCGAGTTCCGACTTTCGGAGTTCGCAGCCTAGTCGCCTGAATTCACGCCACTTCTCATATAAAACCAGTACCTAGATCGGTTTCTAACAGACAGCAACTTAAGAATGCACCGTGATTTTGTATAATGAATCCGACTTTCAACCACTTCACTTTCAGTGGAATGCGTTCATGTAACGTAGCCGTGTGTCGCCGTTAGCGTGTTTGGTCGCGATCCAATTCAGATGTAATTTAACTTGCTATACATACGCACCATCTCAAAACAGGCAGGACAGACCAGAGCCAGCTTCAAAGTGTTTTTGTGTATTGTGCTTTGTGCTACCTCCGACTTGCTGAATTTCGCTTACGATAGCGGCGCCTGCTCCCGCCTCGTCTCAGCACGCTGATTTTGGTGAGTTTCGCTGTGGAATTGCGTATGTGAGCGAATGAGTGTTGTTTGTGAATCCTTCTCCCCAGTAACGTTAAATCATGTATAATTCAGGCTGGGCACCGTCCGCATTATTCCATGTAAGAGATGCATTTTTATTGTCTTAACAAAATTGGTTCCCCATTTTGCTTGTTTTCTGTATGAATAAACAAGTTTAAGTTCAGCATAATCTGTAAGTTGCCTATAAATTGTAGTTTTAGAGCACCTTCCCTCTTTTATTTAATATTTTTCTTCACAAGTGCTGAGAACTAGGTCAGATGCAATATTTATGTCTAAATTCTGTTGTGCCATAAATGTTTTCTTAACCACCTTTCTAAGATTAATTGTGGTGGCTTGCGTGTAATGACGTGTGAGCTGCTATGCATATTGACCACTGTAGTATTAACTTCCTGTTATTGAAGTAATTTGAAGCTAGTCAGTTCTCAGTTTGGGCCAGGGAACAAGGCTTTATAGCAGGGAGTAACCGGTAGTTCACACGGACCTCATTTGCTAATTTTAGTGATAAATCAAAGCTCTTGTTTCGTACAGTGGTCGACTTTTAAGTGAAGAATCTTTATCAACAAAGTGTTTTCTCAAAACCTTACCTAAAGCTAGTCCTGGCGGAGCGCATTACGCGTTGACCACAACCCACAACATATGAGACAAAAGAGAAAAAAAGCAGAGTTTTCATTTGTAATCTGGTAATACGACTAAATATTCTTATCGAAATTGTATCATCACGAAAGTCTGTTTGTTGTACGTGTTCTCCAACATCACGAAGCAGGGCAAAAATGGTAATTGTCAGTTAATTAAAATTTGCGATCTCGGTTTAAATACTAAAAAAGATTTAAATATTATAAAGATGTTTTCGCCGAATATCATTATTTATTGTAAAGTCATCTTTCTTGTTCGCCAGTATTCAGCATCAACATAAAGAGATTGTGCCGCATTATTACCCATGAGAGAGACAATCATTTTCTACATTTTGTTCATTTCCTTCCTTCCCCCTCAGTCTCTATCCATCTCCTTCCCCTTTCTCTGTCCGACCGCCATCCTTCTCCTTCGTCTCTAAGTAACATGTGTACCACGTTTGTAGAAATCGATCCTGAGGCTTAAGGTGGGATGTTGATCATACATGTACACCCATATAATGCATACACTTATCTCTGATTCTTTGCTGCTTTACACCGTACGTATCCAGAGAGAAAGTAGAATATATGTTGTGTTCAGCTGTGTTGACAGAAAGCGAATTTTAACGTACGGGTTCGTTTTCATGCAACATCTCATGAGATATAAGTCGTACAATGATACAGCAGACGCATTATGTGGTGAATGTATACTTTCCGTGTAATGTCTTGGCAATAGAACGAGTATAAAGAAGTAAGAAATTAGACCGTCATCTGTGATGCGCCAGTTCTTCACGTTATCCCAGTGTATGTTACGTCGTATCTCCTGAAGTCAGCAATTCACCATGACAGACTGATACGGCCCTATAAATATGAAACTAATCAGATTGTACGAATTAGCATAACAGTAAATGTTGTGATTAATCAGGGTGTCAATGACAACGACATGTATGGCGCTGTTAATATGTAGTTAGACGGAATGACTGTATGACTAAATGATAATCCGTCTGAATGAATGACATGTACCGAAAATAGACTTTATAAGTTGACAATCATAAAATAAATTAATTAAACAGAGTAAAAATCAATTTTTAACACTAGTGTGAGAGCAAATTTGAATGTGTGCTTGGGTGGCGTGACAGATAATTGTTGTGCAACGGGAAACACCGTGAGATAGAGATTTAATTTCACTAACAAGTTACTATGTTGAAAAAAATTGTTGGGATCATTTGTAGTATTGTGAGCGCATTCCACAATTGCTAAGAAATACTGGTAGCTATCTGACGAAATAGTCGGTTACGATTTTTGCTACAGAGTGTAAGAGCAGAATAAACTGGGGAATAAAATATGTGGAAAAAGATCAACAAACAAACAAAAAAATCTGTCTTAATACTCGGATTGAAATCATGAATAAAAATTAAATCTCACTAATATTTACCAGAGACTTACAGTAATAAGTGGAATAAGAAATGTGTGGTTCATAAAATAGGCGAACTTAGTCTATGTTGCATAAGCAAGGATAAGTAGAAATATTGAACTACTTGTCACGTCTAATTACAGATATTTGATCTGGTTCATGTTCCAGTTTGAACGCAACCTAAAAAAGTGGGAACAAGTTAGAGACACACAGACAGACAATGTTGTCGTTATTTTTGGAAATATCTCTGGAACGGTAAGAGATATTAAAAAAAAATAATAATAGTAATAATAATAATAATAATAATGAAAAGGAAAAAAAAAAGTAAAGAGAGAGAGAGAGCAAAGTTGTAGAGATTTTCCTCCTATTCAAATTCGTTTATTCAGTTTTCGTCTCAGATGAATGGTTAAGCCGCTAATTAGATTTAAATTTCGAAGTGTCAAAAGGCGATAGTAGAGACACTCTTTTAGTGTTACTGCCGTAACCTAAAGTTGGCCAAAAAGGTTTCAGTGGTTGTACCAATGAACTGTGTTCCATGACAATGGCAGATGGACTGGTGTCAGGAATGATACAGACCGGTGAGTAAGTGAGGTATTTTGTAGGTGTTGTAGGACGGGTCGCTGGCAGTCACCGTAAGTAAACAAACAGACGCGCAGGTTGCGCGGCTGCCGGTGGAGCCAACGGCGGAGGTTTATCTTGTCGTTCCCTGCGTTTCCGGGACTTGGTCTGACGTACAGCTAAATCCGGCAGCTTCCTAAACAGTGAGCAGCCGACGGGGCGTTCAGGCTAGTTTACACGACGACACTACGTTTCATGAAACTGCGCTACTGGCCAGTGCGCATGCGCGGTAGTCGTTCGCGCAAGTATTTGGCGAAACTAAACAGTTCCGGCTCCTTCCAACTTTGACGAAACTGATTGCGTGTGTTTTTAGGTTAGGTTATGACCAATACAGAACAAAATGCAACAAAAGGGAAGGAACGGAAGAAATAATTCGGTGTTTGAACATATATGCATAGGTGTATGTGCAATTTTAACGGTGAAAATTTCAGGAATAAGCAGCGGCGTGTTAGTGCTCTTGAAGCAATTATTCGTGAATTAAATATTGATGTGTTGACGATTAGTGAATTGCAAACTAAAATACATTCAATTAGAAATACCTATACAAACAATTGCAGTTGTGGATTTCGGAACACGGTACAGGTACTGTAGAGACGAATATCTACTTGACAAGAAACGTAATGCAATTTGTAATTTCAGGTCTGGTAACAATGCTTCACGCGTAACAATATCTTGTTTCTTTATTGCATTAATATCGCTGTTTAAAAGGAAACTGAACTGCTCTGGTGACATTCTAACTTGATTGAAATAACTTCTAGGGTCTTCAATCACAATTTCTTCAGCCAGGTCGCTGAGCAGGCGAGCAGGCGAGCAGGCGAGCAGGCGAGCAGGCGTTCTTTTTTAATCAACTCACGAACCCAAACACGTTTCTTATTCTTTTTATCTTTAGTCTTATGCAGCGACTTCACACAGAGAAGCAATAGCTTTGCCAAAACTTTCATTCTACGGCGACTAGGGCAATCACAAAAAAAAAAAAAAAAAAAAAAAAAAAAAAAAAAAAAAAAAAAAAAAAAAAAAAAACTGAAGCTTATAGTATTGGCACCGTGTCTACAGTCGCGCGCAATTAATTTCATGTAACGAGTGTCGCAACCTAGTGACGTCGTGTAGAATAGCCTTTAAAAGAGTGTCTGCCGCGGCCGAGCGGCCAAGCGCATTAAGGCGCTATGCTACATTGCGCGAGGCCGTTCCTCGTCGGGGGTTGGGCATGCATGTTTGTGTCGTCTTTAGTATAAGGTAGTTCATAAGTAGTTTGTCGGTTTAGGGACTGATGACCCCACAGTTAAGTCTTTTAAGCTTTGCAAACATTTGAACATTTTAAAAAGTGACCGCGCGTAGTTCGGTCAACCATTCAGTTCTCATTACACTGCCGCACATTCTGAGAACTGTGTCATAAAATGTTCAAATGTCTGTAAATCTGTCGGACCAAACTGCGTGGTCGTCAGTCCGTAGCTTACAAACTACTTAAACTAAGGTAAACTAACCTAAGGACAACACACACACCCGTGCCCTAGGGAGGACTCGAACCTCCGACGTCGAGTAAACGCGCGTACCCCAGCGAGGCTAAACTGTGCTATACAAATAACCGCTATGTGCCTATAAAAATAGTGATCACTGAATTAAAGTTATTTGGACTGCCAATATAACGTGTGGGTTTCTTTTCGAAGTTACCTCGCGTAAACAACAGGCTTGTAACACACCGCACCAAGTTTTATGGAAGTTGTTGCACGACACAGTCTTGATACCGCTTTTATTAGTTGACTCTCACCTACAGCATTGTTTTCCCTGAAGATACTGAACAACTAGCTGACTCGCTTATTCAGTCAACTTAACTTGAAGGTCTAGCTGCATTCACACATACCAAGCGAGGTGGCGTAGTGCTAACAAAATGTTCAAATGTTTGTAAAGTCTATGGGACTTAACTAAGGGGTCATCAGTCCCTAAACTTACAAACTACTTATGAACTACTTACGAACTAGGACGGAACAAATATCCATGCCCGAGGGGGGATTCGCACCCCCGACCGTAGTGGCCGTGCAGACCGTGACTGGAACGCCTCAGTCTCCTCGGCCACCGCGGCCGGCTAGTAGTGCTAACACACTGGACTCGCATCTTTACCCAAACACTCCGAGCGTAATCTCCGTCTCTAACGCCCACGCTGTCGACGGGACGTTAAACTCTAAGTTTCCTTCCTTCCTTCCGTTCCCACGTAATGCTCCTCCCAAACCTTAAGAGAAACACCATCTCGCTGCTTTCGCTGTACGGTGTTTGTACGACGTTCAAGCTGACCTGGCTGTCTCCAAAAATGGTTCCATCGATTGTCTGGATGAAGGCGGATGGTCTGTGATTGTGCAGGGGATGCTGTTTCTATGACTGCGCCGCTTCTCATTTTCGACATTCCTGCAACTTCGCCATACTTATCTCCTAAGTTTTCCACAAAGAAACATGGCTTGATAGTCATAAACGATGTCCCATCAGTCCTAGCACAACATATCAAACACCGACCTGGCGCCGGGTTTAACACGCTGGAATTGCATTCGGGAGGACGGTGGTTCAAATCCATCTCCCATCATCCAGATTTAGATTTTCCGTGATTTCCCCGAATCACTCCAGGCATGGGCTGGGATGGTAACATTGAAAGAGCGCGGCTGATTTCCTTTCCGAAACTTAACCAAACAATCTGAGCGTGAGCTTCATCTGTTGTCGACGGGACCTTAACTCTCAAGACCCACAACAATTAAAATTTGTTGTAGAAAGCTATTAACTGATATTTAGTTACCTATAGTTTGAAAGGTAATTAATCACTTGTGACCATTCCATCATTTTAGGACCTTTTAGGAGATTTTCTATAATGTGTTACACATATGTAACATGGGATTCAGGGTAATAGTATGGGCAACGTTAAGGTAATATCAACTTTCTTTGTTCTGAATAGGTTTATTACGGAAGCACAATAAAAATTTTAACTCGGGAGTTATTTATAAAAATATCAGTTAATAATGAAATCTTCTGAAGCAGTTTCTGTCTTTGTTGAAGCAAAGAAAAACTTGACATTTTTGGAACTTGACAAAAGAATTGTGTTTCTTGCAAATTTTTCATCTTCCTCTTGTCTCGTTCCATTGAGGAAAGTGGTCACATTTATCTTCCTGGCAGTCTAATACTGGAGGTTTGTTGAACTTCTTGGACATATCTTCAGCATCTGGCCGTCCCCTCTTGAATTTTCCTTGTCCAGGTGATACCAATGCACTAGCGAGTGTAGACTGGAAAATTCTGAGAGGTGCATTTTTTTTGTAGAGAGTGCCTTGCCGTGTTCTCTGTATCTCAGCCAATTCAAGTTGTACATCTGAACGATGGGTGGTCTAGGGACAAGAACATGCTTTTTCTTAGTACTGTCCCATCCTTTTGTCATGCCCTTTGGCTCTACTCCTGTTAGCGTAGATAACAATGAAACACATTTGTTATCATACCATCTCACAATGACGAAGTTGCCTGTTGTGTCAACCTGTGAAGCTGTAGTTCCACGTTCTTGCTTTTTCATTTGCTTTTCGTCAGGGAGAGTACAGTGCTTGTATCTACCAACTCTTATTGTGCTTGTATAATAAATGCCCCTCTTCAGTAGGCTCTCAGCAACAGGATATGACGTGAAGGGACTGTCTGCATATACTCTAAAATAGCAATTATCTTCTAGTGCTTGAGTTAGCTTCATTACAACATTGTAACCAAGACCTTTTCCTGGCTATTTCTTTGTTGGCTTAGAAGCTTCACTTTGGTGTACTTCAAAGTCATACAAATATCCAGAGGAACCAGCTCTTGCCCACATTTTGAATCCCCATTATTATTTTTGATATACTGACGAAGACTACTGTGTCCAGATCATTATTTCATCAACACACTGATTTTACTCAGGCAATTTCTTGAGGCAGTCGTGTGAGAACATACTAAGGCAAGGTCTAATTTTCCATAGCTTATCTTCTTTCTTTGCCCTTTCTCTAAGATTATCCTGGAAATGCAGCAAAGATACTAATTTCTGAAAGCGATTTAGAGCATTATATCCGAAACCAGACTATATGAAGATCAGTTTCTCAATAACATCGCAAATTTGGCATCTGAGATAAGCCCATTCGCAAATACATACCTAGAAATTGCTCTAGCTCTGCTACGGTTGTGCAAATAGATTTTCCTAATTTCTGAGCACTAAAAATATTTGTTTGTTGAACAGACAGTTCCAGAATATCACGTGTCACAAGAGATTTGAAGTAATCCAAAGGGGTGAGCAATTGTTCAAGACAGTCTACAGGAAGATGCACAATGAATATCTGGAGTAAAGTCGCCGTCAGTCCATGATAAAGCCGTATCTTCTAGATGATCCTCATTTTCTGAATGAAACACAGCTGGTTCTTGGAACACCTCACGAGTTTTTGGATCATCACGAAAAGTGCTATTATTTGTAATAATTTCGTCACCATCATCATCGTCATCGAGCAGAGATATCAATTTCACTGCCATTATTTATAATCTCAACAATATAGTCAATCGATAACTGAAAGCAAAAGAAAGTATCTAAATGGCACAATGGTGAACATTCATTCACATAACCGTGAATGCCTACTGTTACACATGTGTAACATGATTTAATTTTCATATTATATGTATATTTAAACACAGAGAATCGTGAGATTTAAATAACGCATTCGTTGTTTCATATTTAAAAAGGATGTATTTAATATGTAGCAATTTAAAACATATTAGCCACAAAAACAGTGTATGTCGTATACCTTGTGTGACATGATTGCTGCATGTCTTCTGTACTGACGCTCCATAGAAGTTCTAAACGTTACCAAAGATAATATTTCTGCAGTCCTACCAACTGTTCCTCAAAGAATGTGCTGCAGGGCTTGTACAAATGTATGACACACTACGTTTACATGCAACACATCTACCGGAAGACGACAACCGATTTTCGTAAACCGTTTTTCGCTGTCGTGTTTACATGACAGAGGCTGAATCGGATTTCCTAGCCCACTTGACATGGCGGCTGAAAAACAGCTGATTCAGTGCCTGATTTAGTCAGTACAATCGCTATTTTTCTTTATTTAAATACCCAGATTTATGTTCACTCTAAAGTTTATACTTTTATTTCACATTGGAAAATAGCACTCTTTCCATATGTGCTGAAGATTCCTAAGAACAAAACACAATCTGACAAGCCAAGAACGCTTCAAAAACGGTTGGGTTTACATGGGCACGAAAATCGATTATAGAACTGGAAAACCGCTTTAGAAAAGCGAATTTCCAGAATCGATTTTGGAGTGTTTACATGACCAACCAAAAGCGAAATTGGAAAATCGGTTTACGAAATCCGGTTTTGGGAGCCCATGTAAAAGGGGAGACAGTGGGCATTGGCGAACCAGCACAAGCTGAAGACCAGTTAAATACGAAAAGCACTTGGCGTTGCATTTATGTAACCTGGGGTACTAGAGGGTTAAATTCTGTTCCCTCCGTCAACATACCGAAGAGCAAAGCGTTAAATGTAACTGTGTGCTGACTGCACGAGGGAGACAGAAAGATAGGGGCAGAGAATCAATGGACTACGGTATTACGTTCGTAATCGCGGTGCGATGATGAGTGACATTTATCAAAGTGGCGGTCTCCCTCGCTGCTGCGTTAATTCAAAAACTTTGGGGCCGGACACGGGCGACTTCCCGTGCACGGAAGTGGGCGGAGATGGGCTTCTGGGGCGGCCGTTCCGCCTGCGCTGACCGCGCCGGGCAAATCAGCATTCCGCGAGCAGCTGCCGGCGTCGCCACCGAGGGCGGCAGTTTCCTGCCGGGTAGGCGGCCGTGACGTCACGTCCAGCAGGCGGCCACTGCTGGCCGGCCCAGCTGCACCAGGCGAGCCAGATAACAAGTGACAAGGCGCGCTAATGGCACGTCCGTCAAATACGCTGCCGGAAAAAAGTTGTTGTACTGATAATGGTCGCAGCGTTACCCGCCAGTGACGTAGCGTAGTGATATAGCTACCACGGCACCATGTATGGGCACACTTTCGATAGGTGCCGTTTGATACCTCGCAAAATTCTGCTGGGCAAAGATGTTAGTATTCACAGAATATATGACATCAACTGCGATTGGGCAGAGCTGAAAATGTGTATCCAGCAGGGATTCGAACCCGGGTCTCCTGCTTTCTAGGCAGTTGCGCGGACCACTACACCACTGAGGACACAGTGATCACCGCTGCCGGAAAAAACGGAAAAAAAGTTGTTGTACTGATAATGGTCGCAGCGTCGCCCGCCAGTGACATAGCGTAGTGATACAGCTACCAGGACGCCATGTATGTGCACACTTTCGACAGGTGCCGTTTGATACCTCGCAAAATTCTGTTGGGCAAAGATGTTAGTATTCACAGAATATATGACATCAACTGCGATTGGGCAAAGTTGAAAATGTGTACCCCGCAGGGATTCGAACCCCGGTCTCCTGCTTTCTAGGCAGTTGCGCTGACCACTACACCACTGGGGACACGGTGATCACCGCACCTGCAAGGACTTCCGAAGCACGCCTCCCGCCAGATACAAATTCCCATCTCTGCCCTGCCCACGGTACTCAAACCTGTAGTTCTGAAACAAATTCCCTAAGAGTAAGGACCCTAATATGAAAGAATAACAACTTCAGGATCAGAAGTGACGTCTGTTCTTTCGGAACAGACGCCACATGTATATTTATAACATGCCAGTGACAGGCAAAGCTCCTCTCGTTAGTGAGGCCCGTACTCTTATGGGAATTAGTTTCATAACTACGAATGCTCAAATGTTTGTAAATCTATCGGACCAAACTGCGTGGTCATCAGTCTGTAGCTTACAAACTACTTAAACCTAGGTGAACTAACCTAAGGACAAACACACACACCCATGTCCCAGGGAGGACTCGAACCTCCACGGCGAGCAACCACGCGCTCCGCAGCGAGACGCTTTAGACCGCTCGGCTACTCCACCGCGGCTCAGAACTACGAGTTTGATTCTTGGTGATATTTCGTTGACCTACAGAAACTTTACAGTTCCACCGAGCAGGTATTCGCGATTAAAGTGAAGTAATTGCATTTGATTGCGAGTTTAATAAATATGCAACGGTCGATAGGGCGATAGGAGCGATGATTACTAAGATACTTTTCCTTTTGTTTTTGTGCCGCCTCTGTTTCGGGCTCAGTCTACTGTTCTCACGACCACCGGAAATTTTCATGGAACTCAATACGCTCACTTTCTCTCTCGTTAAATGCTGGTCGAACTATTTAAATGTGCTTTATTTTCCATGTTTGCTATCTATTGTATGTCTTGTCCTGCAGGAAGAATCAGTAACCGTTTAATATGATGTAACAAGTTACCTCGTAATTCTGTATGATGCTTTCAGAATACGAAGATTATTTCTTGAACTGTCAGACTTCTTGTCTGTAGCCTTACTCTGTTGCTATCAATTTTATTCATTTACAAAATAATAGAAACTCCTGCTAGAAGAGAGGCTGACAACGGTCACAGCAACAGATTAACAGGTAAGTCACCTGTTAATTGGGAAGCGGAAGTCAGGCAGATTGATTTCAGTCATAATCTCGTTTCTTTCTTCCCACAACCAACCATAGGAAGAGACAGGCGCTACACAGTTATCAGCGTGAGAATGCACGCATGTCGCACATTACAGAACGAACCGACGAGGAAGCGATGAAATTATGAGAATATAAGAGGATAGCTTGATTACTAGTGAACACAAACAGTTGTAGTACTTGAAAAAAAGAACACATTTGGGAAGTTGGGGCATAAAGTGCATCATATTGTATTTATCGGACAAGATGAATGAATGAATTTTTGTTAAGATTATGGGACTTAACTACGTGGTCATAAGTCCCTAAAATTACGAACTACTTACAAACTACCTTATACTAAAGACAACACAAATATCCATGCCCGAAGGAGGATTCGAACCCCCGATGGGGAACGGCCTCACGCATCGGATTAGAGCGCCTCAGTGAGCTTGGCCACTCCGCCGCGGCATCGGAGAATATATAAGAAATAACGCTATGTTGCATAATGTACAGAATTATGAGTTAATATCCAAACAAAGAAAGATAGTAGTCAAAATTGACATATAAAATTCGTACGCTCTCATATTTATTGAAATATATATTGTATAATCTTACAGGTCTATATTCATTTGTATGTGCTGTATGTCTGTAAAAAGCTCTTGGGAAAACAATTAGTAGTAAAAAAATGATAGATTAAAACTTGGGGCATGATGCGGAAATTTTCCATGAACGTTAATGTTTATTTGCTCATATCTCATGAACTACGAGTCTTACTGTGATACAATTTAGAAGGTACATTCAACTGTATGTTTGTATCCTGTCTGTAAAATTTCCTGCGGCTATTATTTGTAGTGTACAAATTATAAATTGTAATGTCATACCGAATGCCGTAGTTTTAGTCCATGCACAGCGGAAAAGTAGTAAGCGAGAAACTTTTTTCCTTTCAAAAGTGTTCAAATATTTGTATAGCTTATGGGACTTAACTACGGGGTCATCAGTCCCTAAACTTACAAACTACTTATGAACTAACTAATACTAAGGACAGCACAAATATCCATGCCCGAGGGGGAATTCGAACCCCCGACCGTAGTGGCCGAGTAGACCGTGACTGGAGCGCCTCAGTCCCCTCGGCCACCGCGGCCGGCTTTTCCTTTCAGTTTTTTTTATGTAGTTGTCAGCAAGAACAAGTTTAATAAAGGTTTGAAATTATGTTCAAAGTTCGTTGCAAGTTGCTAAGTTCTCTCATTCTCATATAGCGTATTTATAATGTCTCACCGCATGCTGTACCAGTTTTTTTTGCGATTCCTATTATATATGACGTCATATCTTCTGAACCATGTGTCGTATGTGATTCTTAACCTTGCAGCAATTATTACCTCACGGCAAGGAATGTATGTACCAAAACTGGTTGATATCAGCCCAGTGGTTTAGGAGAACCTGTCAGCATTGTCGCTAAATGCAGCAGTTTTTCCCGCATCTCATTGTTTATGACGTCATATTTTGTGAATTATCTATCGTACGTGATTCTTACACTTACGGGAACCGTCCACATGGATTGGTGCTCTCTTGTACAAAATTTCATAAAGATTGGAACAAAACTGTAGATTTGTATGCAACACGTACAAACATACGGACACTCTGCTTTATGTATAACATAGAAACTAGCTGAAAACCTGGCGTTGCCCGGGTATTTATTCATCTATTCCTGCCATTCTTCAGGTATATATTCATTTGTATAAGGGCTGTATGTCTATAAAATCTATTGGGAAAACAATTAGTAGTAAAGAAGTAATAGATTAAAACTTGGTGAGTGATTGGGCGGTTTTCCATGAACGTTACTGTTTATGTGTTTGCATGTCATGAACAACGCGACGTATTGTGATACAATATAGAAGGTACACTCAACTATATGCGGCTACAATTTGTAGTGTACAAATTTTAAATTGTAACGTCGTACCGAATGCCGTAGTTTACTCCATAAACAGCGGAAAAGTAGTAAGGGAGAAACTTTTTCCCTTTCATCATTTTGCTATGGGTGTCAGCGAGAAAAAGTTTAATAAAGGTTTGAAATTATGTTTAAAGTTTGTTGCAAGTCGTTAAGTACTCTTATTCTTATATAGCGTATATAGCGTATTTATAAAGTCTCGCCGCATTATGTGGCAGTTTTCTGCGATTACTATTGTAATTACTGAACCATGCGTCGTATGTGGTTCGTACTCAAACAGCAATTGTTATCTCATGTACGGAATATGTGTACCAAATTTGGCTAGAATCGGTCCAGTGGTTTAGGAGAAATTGAGCAGCATTGTCGCCAAATGCAGAAGTTTTAGACACATTTCATTGTTTATAACGTCATATCTCGTGAACTATATATCGTATGTGATTCTTACACTTACGGCGACCGTCCTCATGGATTGAAGCTTACGTGTACAAAATTTCATAAGGATTGGAACAAAACTGCAGATTTGTATGCAACACGTACAAATATACGGACACTCTGCTTTATATATTAGATTAATGTTAACTTAGTACAGCATGTTAATCACCGGATAAATGCGGCTGTGACATTTCCTCCCCCTTGGCGCTGCATTCTGGGTGGCCGTCAGTGTACACGCCGCCGTGTTTTTCCGCTCGAGTTTCCCGGATGGGAAAGTGACCGAAAGGAAAACGGATGGCTGGCGGCAAGGCCACGGTCGACGAGACGCCAGTTAGGTCGCCCGGAGGCGTCGGAGGAAACAGCGAGTTTGAGACTCGCTGTGCACCTGTAATACGCCGCGGCCGTGGAAATGGCCGGTGTCTGCCTCAGAGGGGACCGCGGACCGAGACCGCTAATGGCTTCCGCTGCGCCGGCAAATTGGATGACCGCGGGATGCGACGCGGTGAGGGCGTGGTGGGGGCGTGGTGGGGGCGGTAAGAGGCGGGGGAGGGGGAGGGGGCGTCTCGTTACTGCGGCGCCTCTCCTGCCGCCACCGCCGCCGCCTCCCGCTCAACCACGAACACGGGGGCACTAACCGCGTTAAACTGCGTGCCGCGGCTGACAACCAAACCATATTTTTCCATCTCCGCAACAAGCAGGAAAACCGCAAGCTGCGTGTCTACTGGAAGGACACACCACTCGAACCCTGTGCCAACCCCAAATACTTAGGTGTAACCTTGGACAGGGCTCTGACGTATAAACAGCACTGCATTAACCACTTACATCTACATCTACATACGTACTCCGCAATTCACCGTAAGGTGCGTGGCGGAGGGTACACTGTACCACTACTAGTCATTTCCTTTCCTATTCCACTCCCAAACTGAACGACGAAAAAAAGAATGCCTATATGCCTCCGTACGAGCCCTAATATCTCTTATCTTGTCTTTGTGATCATTACGCGAAATGTAAGTAGGCGGCAGCAAGATCGTACTACACTCAGCTTCAAATTTCGGCCCTCTAAATTTACTTAACAGAAATTCACGAAAAGAACGTCGTCTTTCTTCCAGCGATCCCCAATTGAGTTGCCGGAGCATTTCCGTGACACTCGCGCATTGGTCGAACCTACCGGTAACAAATCTAGCTGCTCGCCTCTGAACCGCTTCTATGTCCTCCTTGAAACCTATCTGCTGCGGGTCCCAAGCGTTTTATACGCGGTCTCCTTTACAGGTGAAGTACATCTTCCCAAAATTCTCCCAATAAACCGAAGTCGGCTGTCTGCCTTACTCACAACTGTCCTTACATGCTCGTTCCATTTCATATCGCTCTGCAATGTTACGCCTAGATATTTGAACGACGCGACAGCATCAAGAAGCTCACTACTAATGCTGTATTCGAACATTATAGGATTGTTTTTTCTACTCATGCGCATCACCTTACATTTTTCTACATTGAGAGCTAGCTGCCATTCTTCGCACTTAATGCCTGAATTATTTTCTACTGCAGGGAAAAAATAAAAAATCATATATTGTGCTCAATATTGGGATCTTAGACCATTTATAATATCAAATATAAGAAATGTTATATATAGTTGGTATAATTAAGTATGTGTCAAATTTGCGACAACAGGCATTTGAGAAATAAAACGCTTACAACTCTTGATTGAGAGAAATTTTTGTATTGTTCTCATAAGATTTAATGAAAAAATGAACATGCGTTTGAATTCAAATGTTCAAATGTTTGGGGACCTAATTACGGGGTCATCAGTCCCTAAACTTACAAACTACTTATGAACTACTTACGAACTAGGACGGCACAAATATCCATGCCCGAGGGGGGATCCGAACCCCCGACCGTAGTGGCCTTGCAGACCGTGACTGGAGCGCCTCAGTCTCCTCGGCCACCGCGGCCGGCGCGTTTGAATTACAATTATGGTTACTTATAAATCTAATACAGAGGATCAACATTTCTTTACTCATGAAATAGCCTAAAACAATTGGAATTTTTGTTTAGGCAAAGGTTAAGTTTGCATTTCGCACACATAATGACTGTCTGCCCTTTACAGCTGGGTCTTTTGCATCTTTGCCTTCCCGTTACACAATGACCTACTCCATCGGTACGGGTAGATTTACCAGGGACTGGTTTCATTGGACCCCGACGCTTCTTACGTTCAATTTCCGTTTCCATACGTAGTGAGGCGTCAAAAAAGCTGCGAAGATAATCTATGGGAGCTTTTACACCATCTGCTTCTGGCAAGGAATTATTCCAAATAGGTGTAACTCTTTCGCTACAAGTAGCTGGTACTGTCTTCCAGAGGAGACGTCTCTTCGCAGTACTGTTGGCACTTTCAGTTCTGGGACCAGCTCTCGGATCTTTAAAAATGTTACCAGTCTCATTTTCAGCGAAATATAGGGCATACTTACGTAAAAAGCATTTTCAACGTTTACAGCTTTACAATTTACCAGAAACGTCGGAATTCTCATCTGTGGATGACGTCTTCTACGCAGGTTGGATTATATTCGTCGGCACTTTCTTCAGTCACTAAGGCAAATATCATCACTTTCGGATGCAGGTGCCACACGTGTTTTCAAACGTGTGTTTACTTTCTTTGTGGCATAAAAGGACTTCTGATCCATTGCTAAAAAAAGCTGTAGAGCGACAATAATTCATTAGAACTTCCTCAGCACGCCAGTGGTGAAGTGTAAACGAAGTAAATTGCATTGAAAGATTTATTTTGCCTCATAAATCCATTGATAGTTGTTATAAATAAAGGCGCAAAAACGCAAGGAAATCTGTCAGTGAAGGTAGTTAGCGCTAAATACGAATGGAAATTATCGTCCTTTCTTCATTTTATTTTATCGCTTGCATTTGCCCATAGAGGTGCCCAGGTGCTTGATGATGCATATTTTACACAAACCGTATTTACGTGTTCACTGAAAGTTTTATCTGCTTTATCACATCTAAATATGATACAAATACTTAAAAGGTATTAGAAAAACAAAATTTATTTTTCAAAATAAAACTTACCTCTGTATTTAGCTGTATTTAACGGAACAATGAACACAAACTCAGGTCTTGTTTAGCAACACGCACACATTACACAAATATTGTCATAGAAAGACAGTCAGTGCTCGGTAGATGGTAGCACGTGTCACACGCACTGCGCCGGTCCCTGTAGAATCTCATACAACCGGCGCTGGGCTCTGAAAACTCTTATTCTTCCAAATATATGGGTCACAAGGGTATGAGGCGAATTTTCGACAACCGGCATTAAGTGGTTAACACCAAAATGAAAGTAAGCGGCAGAAACAACATTCTGACATTGGTCGTCATTTTGTAAAGTCAAACAGTTGTTATATAAAATAATTTTGAGTGCATAGGCGCACTATGTCATTGTAATAAAAGTGTACTTATCACTGTGAGAGACAGTAGGAAGATGACTCATGCGACCGATCCTTGAAAGTCGTGAGTACACTCGTGCTCTCCCGATAATCCATTTATAGTCTGGGGCAACGTCCCAGAGATAAATTAAATTGGTCCTAATCCTCCGGTTCCGACCAAGGTTTTCGGGCGTTTGTAAGGCTTTTGTAAGGCGTATGCCGGAACTGGTAAGCCCCTCCCACTTATTACCAATTGGGATTCTCCCTTTGCCCCACCATCAGCTTGTCTGATAATTGGCTGAATAGAACCGCGACTCTTTATGGGCCGGATCTCAAACAGCCCGCTCCACTACTCGGAGTGGAGAATGAAAAGAATTGGAAAGAGAGTGGCTCTTGCGAAAACGGTCTGGAGAGACTTGTGACATGCTGAAAAGTGAGTCGGCTAGCTGTGCTCGTAGTGCGAGGACGTAGGTGGGCAGTTGCTGGCAAAGCGTCCAGTGACTTAGCTCACAATTAGTTGGCAGTGCAGTTTGCATTGCTTGCAGTGTAGTTTGCATTGCTTGAAGTATTCGTAATTGTTTCTCTGTGAGCAGAGGAACAAATGATCACTTCACTGCTTTGTATTTGCATTCCGAAGCACTCATATGCAAGCTTACACCTGAGCTTCTCTTCTGCTTCTAGCCAGTGAGGCAAGCAGTTTGCGAGAACCTATTGTTCGACTTTCATACTTGAGTGGCTTTAACTTAGGAGTTTTTTTGAACGAAGTAGTTTGTTCACTGTATAGCCATGTCACACAGCTTCACGTGGAACCGACCCATCCACGGTGGATAGCCGCCGTTCGTCTTATCAGAGTAGTATTGGGAATTGGTTATATACGTACATTGCATTTGCTATAGCGCAGTGAAAGATAAATGTACCTTGCACTACTTGGCTGTGTTCTTGAGCTTCTGGTTGTATTCTCTAACGAGTTGCATAGCGATTTTTAATTTCCTTTAAAGCAATTAACAGGTCCTCAGTATCAACCATTTTTCTTAATAGGTAGAGGTTGTGCCATTATTTTTGTATAATAATTAATACCTGAATTTCTGCACCGCCTTTTTTATAATTAAATTACTATTTTGAACATTGAATCCTCCGCTTTCTTATTTATTAGGATTTTTAATGTCAATATGCGCGGTGGGATTCTTTGTCCAGTTCTATTTACTACAATTGTTCCATCTTTACATTAAAATACGAGCACTCATGGCCAGTAGGCAATGTGTGGCATGTGGAATATCGGTAGCGTGCAGGTTAAGGCTAACCCTCGTGAAAAGCGGGAAATCTGAGTTCTATCCTAGTGCGGCACAAGTTTTTAGGTATCACCATTACATTGTACAGCTGATGATGACTGATATTCCCAAGTATTTATGTATGTCTTAAATGCTTAATTTAAATGTAGAAAAACAGAAAGTGATACAGATGATAAACTTCGATCACAGTCAAGGTGTATTAAATATCTAGCTTGCAGACCGATGTCAGATGGAATGTGTATGTAACGACAGTCGTGGGAAAGACGGATATTGGACTTCGTGTTATTGGGAGAACTTCATGAAGATGTGCTTCATAGATAAAGTATAATGAGCATATAATGCTTGTGCGACACCTTGTTCAGTACTGGGATCCTTTCCAGATCGGTTTAAGGAAAGGCATAGAAGAAATTCAGAGGCGTGCTGCTACAAAGAGGATGTATCAACACGCGACTTTTACAGATATGCCTCGCTAACTCAAACGGGGATCGCTGTAGGAAAGACTACGCTCTTTCCGAGAAACCCTGTTGAGAAAATTTAGGAGCCGGAATTTGAAGCTGATTCTAGAACGGTTTTACTGTTGCCACCTTAAATAAGTAATGTTAGATGTTTTAGATTTCGTACAAAGGCATAGAAGCGTACGTTTTCCCTGGCTCTATATGGCAGCGAGAAAGAAAAGGTATTAACTAAGGGATTAGTGCAGTCCTTGGCGGCGCGCGGGAATAGCCACGTGGTCTAAGGCATCATGCTACGGACTGGGCGGCCACTCCAGCCGGAGGTTAAAGTTGTCCCTGTGGCATTGTGTACAGGTCACGCACTTTTTTCTTTGCCACTCTGTGATAGGCGAAGTCGACTGAGTTTGTGTGTCTACCAAATATTTATGCTCTCTACCGACCTTACCTCGTAACGGCATTTTACACCGTAGACATCGTCAATGTATTGTTGATTCTTGCTTGTCATTGATTATTGTCTTTCACTCTGTTATTTGATAAAATAAGTCCACACATCCCGGGGACTTCTTTAAAAAAAAAGAAGGCTGGCCTTGAAACTGGTTGGAGGAATGTTGATTCCGATTGTTATTCAGTTGTACGACAATAAAAAGAGGCAGAAATCGTTGATACACCCGCTTAATAAGTCCCTTAAAATATTCATATTTCGTAGATATACATTCCAGTTTTCTATTACTCAAACATGAAAATGATTCTTATTTCGTGTTCCAACTGTGACGCTTTAATCCCTTACTATGTTGTTTCTTTTAAAACCTGTAAGGTATAGGCCGTAAGCTGGCGGCACTGGCAGAAAGAGGCGGGGACAATGCGCTACGAGCTGAATACAAGCTTCTGCTCCCGACATTCTCTGCACAGGGGCCACGTAGAAGTGAGTCATCTGCATGAGTCTCTCTCTCTCTCTCTGTGTGTGTTTTGTCTGTGTAGTAGGTTTAAGTAGTTGTAAGTGCAGGGACTGATGACCTTAGCAGTTTGCTGCAATAGGTTTACAAACATTAGCACTTCTTGACGCGCCACGATCCATAGCTCCCAGGAGGCTCACGGTTCTTTCTTGAGTACGTGCGTGCCGAGCACAGGGCCCCGAGCTAATGCAGTCTTCCTTCCTTCTTCACTTCCCGGACTGCATTTCCTTTCCCCTCCCCTCCTTTCCTATCCTCACTCCTTCCCCTCCCCACCGGGGGATGGATAACCGCGGTAGTTTAGTCCCCCTATCCCAAACAAACAACCCAACCCAAACCCACGATCCACATTCGGTGCATTTGCATGGGGTAGGGCCTCGGTAGAGTGCCCAAGCGCTCAAAAGCGCTTTGCTGCGGGACTGTGTGTTGGTCTTAGCTTAGTCTAACTCAGTTTTAGTAGTTTGTAAAGCGAAGGACTAATAACGAAAGAAGTTAAATCCCATAGAATTACCAACATTTGAACATCGGATCGGCGAGCGACGTACACAGCCTGCAGTTGTAGTACCGGGGTAGGCACCCCTAAACGTATCAAGCCAACAGAGATATTCACGCGATGTCACGTGATGACACTTCACGCCAAGCGCTCTAAGGCGTCTTCTCCGGAGCGCGCGGTTGCTCCCTGTCGGGGGTTCGATTCCTCCGTCGGGCATGGGTACGTGTGTTTAGGTTGCTTTAAGTTAGTTCAAGCAGTTTGCAAGCCTAAGGACTGATAACCACAGTAGTTAAGTCTCACAGTTTACAAACATTTAAACTTTTTATATTTATTATTATTTATTTTATTTATTTATTTAATTTATTTATTTTTAATGGAGACTGCATCATTCCGGTCGCTGAGAGGCATTTCACCCTCGAGAAGTGTCCGAAACCTCGTCCATGGGTGCGAGAATGTTGACGTGACTCTTGGAACTAGCACGGCTGCAGGACTGAGGTACATCTACATCTACATCTACATACATACTCCGCAATTCACCGTAAGGTGCGTGGCGGAGGGTACACTGTACCACTACTAGGCATTTCCTTTCCTATTCCACTCCCAAATTGAACGAGGAAAAAAAGGATGCCTATATGCCTCCGTACGAGCCCTAATTTCTCTTATCTTGTCTTTGTGATCTTTACGCGAAATGTAAGTAGGCGGCAGCAAGATCGTACTACACTCAGCTTCAAATTCCGGCCCTCTAAATTTACTTAACAGAAATTCACGAAAAGAACGTCGTCTTTCTTCCAGCGATCCCCAATTGAGTTGCCGGAGCATTTTCGTGACACTCGCGCATTGGTCGAACCTACCGGTAACAAATCTAGCTGCTCGCCTCTGAACCGCCTCTATGTCTTCCTTCAAACCGATCTGCTGCGGGTCCCAAATACTTGAGCAATACTCAAGACGTGGTCGTACAAGCGTTTTATACGCGGTCTCCTTTACAGGTGAAGTACATCTTCCCAAAATTCTCCCAATAAACCGAAGTCTGCTGTCCGCCTTACTCACAACTGTCCTTACATGCTCGTTCCATTTCATATCGCTCTGCAATGTTACGCCTAGATATTTGAACGACGCGACCGCATCAAGAAGCTCACTACTGATGCTGTATTCGAACATTATAGGATTGTTTTTTCTACTCATGCGCATCACCTTACATTTTTCTACATTGAGAGCTAGCTGCCATTCTTCGCACCAACTAGAAATTTTGTCTAAGTCAACCTGTATGCTATTACAGTCAGTTACAGACGACACCCTCCCATACACCACAGCATCATCAGCAAACAGCCGCAAATTACAACTTACTCTGTCCATCAGATCATTTATATAGATAGAAAATAGCACGGCTAACTTGGATTGTCAGTTCTCTGGAAGGAGCATCGCGCAAACTGGATGCCTACAATTTGCTCGAACTGGCTCAGTTGGCTGTACGAACCAAGAGTGTGTCTCGAAGGAATGGGGTCTGTTTGCTTCACACGTTGATATCACATCGAACCTTATGGATGTAAACACTCCATATTTAAGGATTGACACAGGTGGTGCTCTAGAAGCTACGTTAGTACGCAGAGGATGTTTTAACCATTATCAATACATGTACTATCTCTCAGGTGACGTCGGACGAAAATTGTGTCTTTGTACTTTATTAGTCTGTATCGTATTACTAATTTCAGCATGGAAATTTGTTTTCAGCAGAAAGTTTTCCATTACAAACCGACGAGTGCAGCGCAGATTGCAGTCTGTAAAGTTTATATATTTTTTGGAGCAGACGGTAATTAATGACGTCGGTTTGCAGCAGGATTTTAGAACATATACTTTCCTCAAATATTATGAACTACCTTGAAGAGAACGACCTACTATCCCATAGTCTACACGGATTCACGACGTATCGTTCCTGTGAAAGCTAGCTCTCTACTCACCTGAAGTGACGAGTGCTATCGACAAGGGATGATTTCCAGAAGAATTTTTACACTGTAAGTCACAAGCGTCTACTAATCAAACTGCGTGCTTATAAAATATCGTCACAGTTGTGCGATTTGATTCGTGTTTTCCAGTCAGAAAACACGTTGTAATTGACGGTAAGTCATCAACTAGAACAGAAGTGATATATGGCGTTCCCCATGGAAGTGTTATACGTTCCACCCCCCCCCCCCCAATGTACCTTATTTTTATAAACGATTTTGGAGAGATTATGAGTAACTCTATTAGACTGTTCGCGGATGATGCTGTCACTTATCGGTTTGTAAAGACGCCACAAGATCAGAAGCAACTACAAAATTATTTGGATATTGTTATGGTGCAATAAATGGCAATTGGCCCTTACTAATGAGAAGTGTGACGTCATCCATTTGACCACAAAAATAAACCCGTTAATCTTCATTTACACTATAAATCAGTCCGTAAATTCAATTAAATTGCAAAAAAACACATAGAAAATATTGTAGGGAAAGCTAACCAAAAGGTATGTTTCGTTGACAGAAGATGCTACAGACTAAAGAAACTGCCTAAACCACAGTTGTGCGTCCTATTTTGGAGTATTGTTGCGCATTGTTGAATCCCCACCAAGTGGGACTGACAGACGATTTAGGAAAATAACATAGAAGGGCAGCCCGTTTGCTATTATCGCGGTATACGGGAGAGTGTGTCGCGGAAATGATGCACGGATTGGGGTGGAAATCATTAAAAGAAAGGCGCTATTCGATGCGACGAGATAAATTTGCGAAATTTCCTTCATGAACTATCCCTTCTAAATGCTCTTCTAGGTGAACGTCAACTACCCTGCCTATCATTATCCCCAGATCTGTCCCCCATTGAGCATGTGTGGGGAAGGATGAAACGTCATCTTGGCGCAGTCTACACGACCGGCACGAGATCTGGTCCAGCTGAGACATCAGACGGAAATTGCTTGGCAGGCCATACAGTTTCATTCGACACCTCTACAATCGTCTTCATGAGAAAGTTGCACCCTGCATTGTTGCAAAAGGAGGGTATACGCGATACTAGCGTCGATATTGTGCACGCTTTGGTGAGTGTACTGACGTGGGTATGGTTCTGACAGCTTGATCGTGTGTTGTAAACAATCTCAAATGTATCAATAAGATTTCCCTCTGCTGGGTCGACGAATTCATAGTGTCCTTTTTTTCATTTTCCAAGAGTGTATATAGTTAGCACCCACCTACATAGGGAGACATGATCATCAAAATAAAAGAAATGAGATCGAAAACGGAAAGGTTTAGGTGTTTCTTTTTTCCACGAGACATTAGAGAATTGAACAGTAGGAAACGTCATAAAAATGGTTCCATGAACCTCTGCCAAACACTTCAATGTGACTTGCAGAGTATTTATGTATATATAGGGTAATTCAGAATGATATGGTGAATCGGGTGAAATGGTGAATTGCTTTAGTTCTTTACTGGTTAAACAGATGTCTGACATCTGTCTCTGATCATCTGTGCAGTGTGCACGTGTTGAAAACCAGCTCCGTTTTAAAACCGTAAGTAATTTGTACAGAATGGTTTTCGATGCTTGATAATTTTATATGCTTCATGAATTTGTGGATGTTACTTCAGGTAGCGTAGTACGCAGAGTATTTTTTGATATTTCTGCCTTCTTATACTGTTTATGTACTACGTAACCTAGAAATCGTTGTGTCTTGTGTTTTGAACTTCTTGCCGTCCTTTTCACCGTTTCACCCATAGCAAATGGGAGAAATGGTGAATTCGAACAGGGGTTATACGGTGAAGGACTTTTCTTATGTGTAAAGTGTGAAGCTGTTACTTAGGTACATCCCAATCAGGGCTTTTGACAAGTCATTAAATTTTAGCGTTTCCTATCCCATGAGAAAATTATATTCTGTTTTATCCGACGTCTCAATAAAATCATTTAACTTAAAAATTAGTTTTTATATAATTTTTTGCGAGTACAGTTTGGTTTGTCAGTGATTAAAAAAGTACATGTTCTAACTACCGCAATTGTTCCACTCAAAGATGCGTACATTTTATAAAAGGCAAAAAGGATCCAGCCGTGCTGATTGGACAGAGGAGCAACGATGCCGTAAAAAACAGTGCAGAATGGAATGAGCTTGAATAAAGGCTCAAAGGAGTTTCACGTTCCATGGTCTACACTGAAGAGAAGAATAGCAAAATGGTGCTTTACGAAAAGAAAACCTTTTGGTGGGCCGCCTGTACTAACACGAGAATTTGAGAAAAAGTTGATAAAACATATCATAGAATTATAGAAATTCGGATTTGCACCGACAAGGACAGAAGTACGTATCATGGCATATAAACTAGCTGAGAAATAAAACCAACATCACAAATTTAACCGAGAAAAGGAAATTGCAGGAACGGACTGGCTACATTTATTCTTAAAAAGAAATCCTGAACTCTCAATCCACAAATCGGAAGGAGTTTCACAATCTTTGGCTGAGGTTTTGGCTTCTCCAGAAAATATCGACAACCTGCGAAACAGAAAACGACAAAAATGAGTCAACGTAGAGTAAAGCAAATGCTAAAAAGAAGACCAAAGGAGAAACCGTAACCAAAGGAAAAACCGTAAACAAAGAAAAAACCGTAACCAAAGAGACTATCAAAACGAATTATCAAACAAGAAGCAGCCTAAGAAAGGAAAAGCGTCTACCACTGACATCGAATTCGACTCGTCGCTGGATATCCAACTGCAAGACGATGATAACGACGCGGATGCTGAAGAGTGTTGTTGTGTAGGGTTCAGTGAACTGAACAATTGGACTAAAAGGATGTGTATTGGATCAAATGTATTAGCTGCCAACGTTGGCTGCATGAAGACTGTTCAAAATATGAATCGATGTGTGACGTATGTGGCAAGAAGTAGGGGGGAGTAAGTTCACCATTTCACCCAAAGGGCATGTACATGGGTGAAATGGCGAAATTGATAAAAATAAGTATTTTTCCTTCTTTGGTAGTGCCTTAAAGAGGATGTAGTTCTGTTTAATTGTTACTTATGTATTTGGTGAAAGGAGAGTGTTTATATTTTGTTTCAATAAACAATTTTGTGCCGTGCGTGGGACAGGGGATGAATTTCGATTTTCAGAGATTGCGTTTGTACCGCTGGGGAAATGGAATTACTATCGCCGGGTAGGTCTCGCCCTCTGGCGGCCGACCGGGAGGTCATGTGAGAGACGAGAGAGGCCGTGGTCGGCGAAAGACGGCGGACGTGAACTTGGTCCGCGCAGGGGCGGTGGTGCTCTGGGAATTGCGACAGTTTGACGCACGGTGTTGTGGGTGTCGTGTTGAGTTTCCGCAAAACTTGACTCACGTGCGCACGACTCCGAATTTTGACCTTAAGTGCGTGAGTTACATCCTAGATTGTGGACTGTACCTTCTTGATGATATGTTTATTCGACCGTTCCCATCGGCACGGGACGTTGCGCTTCCTTCCAGCTTGATCATGGTCAGTTATTGTGTTAACCTTTGTACATCAGACCGTATGGATATACCACGCTTGCTTCTTGAAGTATGAGAAATTATTTATTGCGTTGTACTGCCTGGTGCTAATCACAGTGTGTTTCAGGTTCCGTATAAAGTCCTAAAATTGCAAAGTGTGTGTAAAACATGCTGATGTACGAATTGTTTGTAGTACTCGGACGAGCGTTGCAGAGCTCATGAGTTGTTATTAAGAAGTTGTGTTGCTCACAAGCCCGCCCGAGGAAATTAAAAGATACTAAACCTCACATAAATTGTAAGAAGTGAGCAGAATCTGAAGTTGTGGGTTTACCAGTTGCACTGAGGCCCGTTCGTGCAACGTGTTTTAAGTTAAGTAAATTTTCCATTTCTTGTGCAACCTGGCCTTGGCCTGTACAATGAACTTGGACCAAATTGTTTCAGTGTAATATCTGATTGTTTTATCATCGCCATTCTGTTGAATAGCGCATGTTCTTCACAGGCGTTCTGCTTGTATTTCAGCTTTAAGGACATTAATTTACTCTGTATTGTTTAGCGGCCGCATTTAATTTGTTTGCCTGCTTTGTTTTTTAAAAGGTTTTTACTGTGGCGTGTATTGTAGTTGATATAAGGCAATTGTTCCTTGGGTGAAAATTAATTGTCTTCAGGATTTGTATTTACTGTATTAACTGTCTATGTTCAAGTGTTCATTCTTAGATTTTGAGTACCTGGAATCATTGTTTATTAAAGGTGTCAGTAAGGAATTTGATTATCTATACAAATTGCCTATGTTTTAAATGTAAAAAGATATAAAATAGCCAAGATCGCTTATCATCAATTTTTATTAACGATGATCGGTTTCACTGAACTATGTCAGCATCATCAGGTCAAATAAAATGACATAGTGCACCTATGCACTGTAAATTGTTATATAACAACTGTTTGACATTACAAGATTATGGCCTTGTAAAATATTTTATTTGACCTGATGATGCTGACATAGTTCAGTGAAACCGGTCATCGTTAATAAAAATTGATGATAAGCGATCTCGGCTATTTTTATATCTTTTTACAATATTATAAGTGGATCGCCTCCTATAACGTAAACCAACTGAATATGTTTTAAATGTTCAGTTTCGTAAATATTCTTTGGCAACTGATGTGTTTTACTCAAGGTGAAATAAATTTTGGTTTAACACTGTACCTTGGGCTTAGCACCTTACCATTTATTCTCAAATTCCTGCCACCTTATGAAATTTCTTCTACGACGCTCAAATTTTTTGTCACCATATCCCCCTGATTTACCCTATATGCAGAAAACGTGTTTTGAGCAGAATCTTTTCGATTACAAACCAAAGGGTGAAGCGAAGTTTGTAAAGCTTATGTTTTGTAGTGGACCAGGCGGTGATTAAGCAGTGGGGCTGACACTCGCCCCTTCCCCTGACCTCCTTGGCCCCCGGTGGCCCAGTTAGCCGGTGTTTGCGCTGTGTTTGCCGCCAGCCTCCCCTGCTCCATTCAGCTTAGCGGCCAGCTCAGCTCAGCTGCAGTCCCGCCATCGACCCTCGCGGCGGTGATTAATTGAGAAGCGCTGGCAGGGGAGGGGGCTGAATAATTAACGAGCTGCCGCCCCCGCCGCCCCCGCCGCCCACGCTGGACGCGGCACGTTTCTGCACTCGGCCGGAACGTGCGCCGGAATTTTCAGCGCCGGTCGACGGCTCGCTTCCGGTCTCCCTCCTGCGCTCAAGCCGGCTGTTACGGCCGGTTGTTTCACCCAGGAAGGGCTCCTGACGAGCGTTTACAACTCGGGACTATTAATTACTTGATCTTGATACGGATTTAATCTCAACATTATTGATGACGGTCCATACAGGCTGAAACATGGATTTTTTTCCTATCTTTTTTCCAAACAGCATGGACTTGCAGAGTTGTATTCTCATTGGCCGGTTTGTTAACTTAACACGTTCGTGACGACTCACGTGGGGCTCACGCCGCCTTGCCTCCCGGACGCGCGAACACCTGAGTCACCCCGTTTACATGGGCTCCCAAAACCGGATTTCGTAAACCGATTTCCCAAATCCTCTTTTGGTTAGTCATGTAAATACTCCAAAATCGATTCTGGAAATCTACTTCTATAAAGCGGTTTTCCAGTTCCACAATCGAGTTTCGTGGCCATGTAAACGCAACCGTTTTTGAAGCGTTCTTGGCTTGTCACATTGTGTTTTCTTGTTAAGAATTTTCAGCACATAAGGACAGAGTGACATTTTCTAGTGTGAAATAAAAGTATAAATATTAGAGTGAGAATGAATCTGTGTATTTGAGTAAAAAAAAAAAAAAAAAAAAAAAAAAAAAAAGACACTGTGGAGACTAAATCAGGAGCTGATATCTGTCTGTAAATGTTTGTAAATCTATCGGACCAAACTGCGTGATCATCAGTCCGAACCTTACAAACTACTTAAACTAAGGTAAACTAACCTAAGGACAACACACACACCCGTGCCCCAGGGAGGACTCGAACCTCCACGGCAAGCAATCGCGCGCTCCGCAGCGAGGCGCTTTAGACCGCTCGGCTACATCTACATACATACTCCGCAATTCACCGTAAGGTGCGTGGTGGAGGGTACACTGCACCACTACTAGGCATTTCCTTTCCTATTCCACTCCCAAACTGAACGACGAAAAAAAGAATGCCTATATGCCTCCGTACGAGACCTAATTTCTCTTATTTTGTCTTTGTGATCTTTACGCGAAATGTAAGTAGGCGGCAGCAAGATCGTACTACACTCAGCTTCAAATTCCGGCCCTCTAAATTTACTTAACAGAAATTCACGAAAAGAACGTCGTCTTTCTTCCAGCGATCCCCAATTGAGTTGCCGGAGCATTTTCGTGACACTCGCGCATTGGTCGAACCTACCGGTAACAAATCTAGCTACTCGTCTCTGAACCGTCTCTATGTCTTCCTTTAAACTGATCTACTGCGGGTCCCAAACACTTGAGCCATACTCAAGACGTGGTCGTACAAGCGTTTTATACGCGGTCTCCTTTACAGATGAAGTACATCTTCCCAATATTCTCCCAATAAACCGAAGTCGGCTTTCCGCCTTACTCACAACTGTCCTTACATGATCGTTCCATTTCATATCGCTCTGCAATGTTATGCCTAGATATTTGAACAACGCGACTGATCAAGAAGCTCACTACTAATGCTGTATTCGAACATTATGGGATTGATTTTTCTACTCATGTGCATCAACTTACATTTTTCTACATTGAGAGCTAGCTGCCAATCTTCGCACCAACTAGAAATTTTGTCTAAGTCATCCTGTATGCTATTACAGTCAGTTACAGACGACGCCCTCCCATACACCACTGCATCATCAGCAAACAGCCGCAAATTACAACTTACTCTGTCCATCAGATCATTTATATAGATAGAAAATAATAGCGGTCCCATCACACTCCCCTGGGGCACGCCTGACGATACACTCGTCTCTGATGAACACTCGCTGTCGAGAACAACGTACTGCGTTCTATTACTTAGGAAGTCTTCCAGCCAGTCACAAATCTGTGAACCTATTCCATAAGCTCGTATCTTCGTTAGCAGTCTGCAGTGTGGCACCGCGTCGAACGCCTTTTTGAAGTCGAGAAAAACACAATCCGCCTGTTGCCCTTCGTCCATGGCTCACAAGATATCATGTGAGAAAAGGGCAAGCTGAGTTTCACATGAACGATGTTTCCTAAACCCGTGCTGATTCATGGAAAGAAGCTTTTCTGTTTCAAGGAAATTTACTATATTCTAACTGAGAATATGTTCTCAAATTCTACATGAAACTGATGTCAACGATATTGGCCTGTAATTGTATGGGTCAGTTCTCTTTCCTTTCTTATACACGGGAGTCACCTGCGTTTTTTTCCAATCACTAGGAACTTTGCACTGAATTAAAGATTCGCGATAAATGCAAGCTAAGTAGGGTGCCAATGCCGCAGAATAGTCTTTGTAAAACCGAACTGGTATTCCATCCGGACCAGCAGACTTTTTCGTATTTAGCTCTCTCAGCTGCTTCTCTACACCGGAAATACCTATTGCTATGTCTCCCATTTCGAAATTAGTACGTTGATCAAATTATGGTACATTTGTGCGGTCCTCCTGCGTGAAAGATTTCTTACAGGTTAAATTTAGAACTTCAGCTTTCCGTTTGCTTTCTTCTATTACTGCCCCGGAATGATAACGAGTGACTGGACAATGAGCTTTGACCCGCTTATCGATTTTACATAGGACCAAAATTTTTTCGGGTTCTCGGAAAGATCTTTTGCTAAGGTATGGCTGTGATAATTATTGTATGCTTCGCGCATAGATCTTTTTATAGCCGGCCGCGGTGGCCGAGGGGACTGAGGCGCTTCAGTCACGGTCTGCACGGCCACTATGGACGGGGGTTCGAATCCCCCCTCGGGCATGGATATTTGTGCCGTCCTACTCGTAAGTAGTTCATAAGTAGTTTGTACGTTTAGGGACTGATGACCCCGTAGTTAAGTCGCATAGACTCTAGAAACATTTAAACATTTGATCTTTTTATAGACGCACGAATCTCTACTAACTTTTGCCTGTCGTCATTTGTGTGTTCTTTTTTTGAATCGAGAGTGCAGCAGCCTTTGCTTTCTCAGCAGCTTTCTAACATTATTATTACACCACGGTGGATCTTTTCCATTCTTAATCGTCTTTACTGGCACAAATTTCTCTAACCCTTTATTAACAATGCACTTAAATTTAGTCCACAATTCTCGGAATTAAACGATGCCCATTCATTTTCTAAGTGCGATCGTAACATTTGCTTATCGGCTCTTCCCAACAAAAACACGCACCTAGCCTTCTTAATTGGTTTATGAACTTTGGTCACCATCGACTCTATGACGATATCATGATCACTAATTCCTGTCTCTACACAGACATCGTTAATAAGGTCAGGCCTGTTTGTGGCTATTAGGTCTAGAATATTTCCATTGCGCGTGGGTTGCCGGTTTAACTGCTCAAGACAGTTTTCGGCAAATCAGGAGCTGAATCAGCTGTTTTTCATCCGCCATATTAAGTGGGATACGAAATCCGATTCACGCTGTGACATGTAAACACGACAGCTAAAAACGGTTTACGAAAATCGGTTTTCGTCTTCCGGAAGATGTGTTGCATGTAAACGTAGTGAGTGGTGTCGCCGAATTCCCATGTGACGAAGTCTCTTAGGCTCGTTCCGGCTTGCAGGTTAAAATGAACACTCTCGTCAGGTCCTCAGTAGACAGCACAGTCTAACATACACAGTCTCGACACTCGCTGGTGTCGAAGTTGTTACCAACTGACAGATGCAACCACACTAGCGCTCCTAGCGGTGGGCAAGCCGCCGAAAGAGTGGTGTTCGTTTATAATTATATTTGTACGTAATTAACGAAATAGTTAATATTATTTTTGTGTTACAAGCATTAATAATATATCAAGAAACATATACAATACGGAAATTAATGTAAAACAGTGAACTTAACTGATTCAGTAATATAACGAAGAACTTCGTCATGAACCAATAATTGTGTATATTTTCAGCTTATTCCGCTAAAAGTAAGTAGAATATAAACATAATAGAAACATAAATTTCTATTACGGTCTGTTCTTACTATGATAAACAGGTTTTTGACTCGTATCATTGTGGTATGGGGTCTAATGATTCGCACATTTTTAGGCTTCACTCGTCTTTATTACAAGCGCATATTCTTTTGAGTGTGATTACTTTAGCTTAAGAAGACAATTTCTTGAAGATTCTTGCCGTTTGTGGTTCAGCTGTAGCAACAATTGTGGAATTGGGTTCTTCTTTGTTGAATACAGTATGTAGTAAACCACAAGCCCTCTGTTCTAGCAGGGTCCTGTTGTTCGCGGAGACTGTGACTAGTACATCAGGGGTGGCCAACTTCATTATACCCAAGATCTACCGTTCACTGATAAAACCCTGTGCGATCTACTACTTAAATTCTTCTTCAAATTTTAAATGAAACAGTATATTACAATATACAGTTATGTAGCATATTAATTTTATTAAGAGGAAAAATATTAAATTGAAAATTATTCTTTCTTGAAATTTTAAATGAAGCAATGTAGTTGAGTATAAAGTTATGCATTACTCTTATTTTGCTAAGAGGAAAAACATTAAATAGAAAACTATTCTTTCTACCATTACACATTTCTTGAAAATTTAAATAAAACAATATAGTTCAGTTTAGAGTTATGCAGTATTTTTATTTTGTTAAGACGGAAAAAATTGATAATTATTCTTAGTAACTACTTCTTCATACTAGTGTGAGCGCTACGTGAGCATCTTCTGTCTGGTTAGCAAAGTCAGATTTGTAGTTGGAAATTACCAACCTTAAAGAATGCACTGTGTGAGTGTCTGTCAAACGAGAATGGTGTCTACTTTTTGTTTGTTTCAAGTAGGAAAATGTTGATTCACACAAATATGTTGAACCAAAACACGAATGCAGCTTTTCGACATATTTTTTCAAACAAGAACATTTCTCGTTGGAAACCAATGACCAGAAACCCAGACCAAAGTATGACTTTGATTTTAGAAATATATCGCAGCGCAGAGTAATAATTACATCTTACAGTTTCATGGGGTCAATTTCAAATGTGTATCAAAATTTCTTAGAAATTTCATAGATGTCACTATGATCAATGAAACTGTTAAATGGGTAACTAATGAATTCCACCATATTCTAATTTTTTTTTCAAATCCCTGAAACGAATTTCAAAGTCCGTTATAACTGCCTTAATTTCAGCCGTGTGCTTGTCAGGAATGAAATTGTAGGTAGGATGTTTTTACATATGATCCTTGATGTTTACAAATTGTTGATTTTTTTTCTTCCCAATGTCAATTATCATTGGCACTGACTTTGAAATGCAACAATAGAACTCATCATCTGTGCTACTGTGTTATTCTTGTATTGTAGTTCCAGATTAAATGTGCTCAGTTTTCCGGTAAAATCTGCTAAAAATGCTAAATCGCATTGCCAGTGTAAATCACGCAGCAATCGTACATAATTTTTGACTTGCCTAGATCAATAGCAGCGATCGACCGGTTTGCCACCTCTGTAGTAGATCATCTGTCATGATGGCCCCAACCAGCAATTGCAGGAGTGGTTCGATCGCAAGTCCCAGAAGTTTGGGTCACAAATCGAGCCTTGTTTTAGTTACTTTTTGCTCATCCGTCCGCCATTCCACTACCCTGTCCCAGCAATAGTAGAGTAGACTGCTGTACAGAGACTCGGGTACCTGCATTTGCCTCAACCTCTTTAACATTGAGGGCAGTGGCGGCGCTAGACGAAAACTGGGCGTCGGCGAACTCGTCTTTGCGAGGCCCCTTTCATTTTTCCAGTAAGGAGGAAAATGTTAAATAAAGTGAGCTGAATTATACACCACTCGCCTCGGTTGCACAGTGGTAGAGTGCCACACTACAAAACCAAAGGTCGCGGGTTCCATCCCCGCCAGGTCCTACGATTTTTATCTGTCACTTTCCACTTCTTTCACCTCTGGCAGTATTGCTCATGTGATAAATACCGAGTAGCACCATGGTTCGGGACCCACGTTAAACTGTAGGTCCCCCTATAACTGACTGGGTAAGTCGGTTCGAAGGTCGGAGGAAGGCAACGGCATACCACCTCCAAACAGGACCATGCCTAGTAAAGCACTGTGGTGTTCAAACCAATCTTCGGATTGTTGACTGCTTTACCTTTTAATCATTATAGTAAAATTTTATTGGTGTAATACACAATTATTAACGCAATCACAAAATTACAATAAACGAATACAAATTATAATAGAGAAACCTTACGGCTTTCCGCCTCACTGAATTCTTTTAAGATCACATCTTAATTAATTCTAGCCGTTATTTCGGCTTCAATTGATGGTACTGACTACATAGTCTTTCTTGGCTTCTCAAGTAAGTCTTAATCAATTTTAACTTTGTGAAGCTTCTCTCGGCCGAAGCTGTACTGAATGGAACTGTGAGTATGATTCTGATTGTTATATAGACATTTGGATATAATTCTTCCAAATTGGTTTCTGAAATGTACCGAAGAAATTGTTTTGCTAGTTTTTAACTAAAAATTGCATCACTGCTGCACTCAAAGGGAAATAAATACGGACAACTAAAATAGCTGCCGACCGGGAATGGCCGAGCGCACTAAGGCGTCATACCACGGTGGGCGAGATCGCTCTCGTCGGGGGTCGAATCCCACCCTTGGGTACGGATGTTGTGTTCGTCCTTTGGTTAAGTATAGTGTAAGTTAGGTCGTCGCTACATAACACAGCATTTGAAAAGCGCCGTTAAACAACAAACATAAGAAAATCTAAAATTTTAACACTGTTTTGCTAGGCCCCCACAGGCGCGAGGCCGTCGGCGGTTGCCGACGTCGCCGACGCCTAGCGCCGCCACTGATTGAGGGCTACCAAATATTGCCAAAGGCGCTCGCGATGTCTATCATAAGTGCCATCACATATTTGTTATTGGAATTTTTAACTATTTGAAGAGTTAACTACATCATTGATGCTTTTTCCAGGTTTGAATCTTAATTGTTGTTGGTTTATGCTGTGCATGGATCTGCGTGCTTGTAGTTGTATGCACAACCCTTTTTCTTGTAATTTTGTCAAAGTGACGATGAGACAAATACGTCTGCTGATTTTGGGTCTGAGGTATCTCTGTCGACTGATTTTATTTTATGATGACTGCTCTGGAGGTGTTCCGCACTAGAGGTACCGGGCCCAGCCGTAGGGCATCGTTAAATAGTACTGCGAGGAATGGTGTGATCTGTGGAGCTTTTTTTTTTTTTTTACCGGTTAGCTCATTTAATGCCCTTTTTCAGAAATCGTCTCCGTCTCTGTGACACGTATAAAATTACAAATTCATTGTGTCAGGATGTCTGGATCAATGAGTGGACATTGAGTTAATGAGAAAAGACGTAAAATCCGGGAAAATATAAAAATGGATTTTATTAATGAAACAGTTACATTGTACTAAATTGGATCTGGGGCAGCGGGAGGTCGACACCTGTCCCTACAGATACATCTTGGAATTTATAGGTACAATTAAGCTCAAGGGAGCAGGTCCGGTCCACGCAGGTCATAGAGCGCCCATGCCTCATTCCGTCGTTCAGGCCTCAGCACAGCGCGCCCCACGTGACTACCAGTCTGACTCGTGGTTGGTGGCTGGATTCTGTCGATTCTCCCGGCTTGGCGAACCCTGATCAGCAGAACGAAACGTCCGAGGAATATCGACCCAAAGGGCACGTGTCGGAAACATGCGTGCGGAAAATTCCGACCGTAGGCACGCGGCACGGCCTAATGGCAGTCAGGCAAGCCAGGCTCAACGGAATACTTATAAAAAGTCCTAAAAATTTCTTTCTCATGCGTAAGCACCCAATTGGCAGGCGTCGCTCTCGTACATCAAATTAAATACGTATATGTGTTGTTGTTCTTTCCGGCATGAGCGAAAGTACAGAAGGCAGTTTTTATCGTGCAGTTATCATCAATCAAAGTAAATAGAAAGTTACGTTAGCTTACGTTAAGTAGAAGAATAGAAGAATGTGTAATCAGGGGAAAGATAGATACCGCCCACAGGAAAATAAAAGAGATATTTGGCGGCTAGAAAAGCAGCTGTATGAATATCGAGAACTCAGACGAAACAGCAGTACTAAGCGAAGAGGGAAAAGCTGAAATGTGGAAGGAATATATAGAGGGTCTGTACAAAGGAAATAAACTTCAAGGTAGTATTCTAGAAAAAGAAGACGAAGTGGAGGAAGAAGCGATAGGAAATACAATACTACGAGAAGAATTTGACAGAGCGTTGAAAGATTTGAGTCGAAACAAGGCCCAGGGAAAAGATGATATTCCGTCTGAACTGCTGATATCGTTAGGAGAGCCAGTCATGAAGAAATTGTTCCAAGATGTTTGAGACAGGCGAAATACCCTCCGACTTCAAGAAGATTATAGTATTCCAATTCCAAGGAAAAGAAGTGCATACAAAAGCGAAAATTACAGAACTATCAGTTTAATAAGTCATGGATGCAAAATACTAACACGAATTACTTACAGACGAATGGAAAACCTTGTGGAATCCAATCTTGGGGAAGATCAGTTTGGATTTGGGAGAAATGAAAGAACACGGGAGGCAATACATTACTACTTAGAAGATAGGCTAAGGAAAGGCAAACCTACGTTTTAGTATTTGTAGATTTGGAGAAAGCTTTTGACAATGTCAACTGGAATAAAACCTTTCAAATTCTGAATGTAACAGGGGTAAAATGAAGGGAGCGGAGAGCTATATTCAACTTATACAAATACCAGACAGCGGTTATTAGCCCATGCCCCAGGGAGTTGGCGCTAAAGCAGTGGTGTGTCACCATTTAATTTTGACAACACACATTATTCTGTGTCTTTCCCTTAACATCAAGAGAACCACCACTGAACATGTGACAACTGCTGATTTGATGTTGCCAGCAGCAATTGTACGACATGTCCAACAGTTGTCTCACCCCCCCCCCCCCCCTTTTGCTATTGGTCGGCCATTTGGTAAACCACGAATTCGAGAAGTCTTTATCTGCACATGTGAACTGTAGTTTATAATGTAGGCCTGTCACTTCATAATGGCAACAAGTATTGCCGAAACTAGAAGTGAAATAAAGTAATTTTACTCTAAACTTGTTCTAGGCTAGAATGAAACTTTCACTCTGCAGCGGAGTGTGCGCTGATATGAAACTTCCTGGCAGATTAAAATTGCGTGCCGGAACCGGGACTCGAACCTGGGACCTTTGCCTTTCGCGGGCAAGCGCACTACCGACTGTGCTATCCCGACACGACTCACGATGCCGCCTCACAACTTTACTTCTGCCAGTACCTCGCCTCCTACTTTCCAAACTTCACAGAAGCTCTCCTGCGAACCATGCAAGACTAGCACTCCCAATTTTAATCTGCCAGGAAGTTTCATATCAGCGCACACTTCGCTGCAGAGTGAAAGTTTCATTTTGGAAACATCCCTTAGGCTGTGGCTAAGCCATGTCTCCACCATATCCTTTCTTCCAGGAGTGCTAGTCTTGCATGGTTCGCAGGAGAGCTTCTGTGAAGTTTGGAAAGTAGGAGGCGAGGTACTGGCAGAAGTAAAGTTGTGAGGCGGCATCGTGAGTCGTGTCGGGATAGCACAGTCGGTAGTGCGCTTGCCCGCGAAAGGCAAAGGTCCCAGGATCGAGTCCCGGTTCCGGCACGCAATTTTAATCTGCCAGGAAGTTTTGTTCTAGGCTACTCTTCTTTAAGAAGTGTTTCATTCTAACCATTTAAGATCACTCTCCTACCGACAAATGTCGGCTGTTATTAATGAGACCAGAAGGCCGACCGTGTAAAAGCGGCTTAAGCGACTGGCTGAGCGGCCGGCGCTCCCCCAGCCGCCACCTGCCGCCGCAGAGCCAGCGGGTAATGCGTTTCCCGGCGGCGACGTCTGCTGCGCGTCGCCTCGCCTCGCCTCGCCCGGTCCTTGACCTTTTCCTCCTCCCGGGAGCACTCGACCCCTCCGTGCTGATTGCAGGCGAGTGCCACTCCCCGACTTTTACCGTCCCCGCTTCCTGCCTTCCTTCCTCTCTTCCTTCCTCTGCCGCCGCATCTGCTGGCTCCGGGACGGCCGTGCTCCACCGCGGATCATTTTTTTTTTCTGTTGTAGCCAACGTGAGATGGAGGCAACAACACATTGTCTCTTTTGTTGTTCTTAGCAGCGGCGGATATGCCGCTACGGACTAATTACCCAGCAGTTGAGTCCAATAGATTTACAAACATTTGAACAATGTTTTTGCTTCAGGGTGCAAAATTGATAACAACTCAAAGTTAAGAGCTGTTACTATTTCAAGCTTATAGTAGACCAATAATATCCTAGTAATATGAATCAAATTTATCTTTTAATCCAACGCACAGCATAAACCAACAACAATTAAGATTCAAACCTGGAAAAAGCATCAATGATGTAGTTAACTCTTCAAATAGTTAAAATGTTTTACCGGATAGCTCATTTAATGCCCTTTTTCAGAAATCGTCTCCGTCTCTGTGACACGTATAAAATTACAAATTCACTGTGTCAGGATGTCTGGATCAATGAGTGGACATTGAGTTAATGAGAAAAGACATAAAATCCGGGAAAATATAAAAATGGATTTTATTAATGAAACAGTTACATTGTACTAAATTGGATCTGGGGCAGCGGGAGGTCGACACCTGTCCCTACAGATACAGCGCTCTAAGTCGCTTTGCTGCAAGGTGCGCAGTTGTTCGCAGTCGGATGGTCAAGTCCTCCCTCGAGGACAACCTCTAACGGTGTAGCCACAGAGCATAGAAGGTACCTTGGGTGTAGCATCCCGCGGCAGTCAGTCTGGCGGATAGGGTTGCCGGTTACCGTTCAAACAAACGGTTTACAGCTATATCTCCAGTTTCACCTTACCTTATAAACCGTTCAAGATAACCGGTTTACTAAATAACCGAATTTCGGTTATTTTTATTGCTGTTATTGACAGTAACAAATTAGAAACCAAAAGTTGAAAATTGTAAGATTGCCTCTCACTTTTGCATTGTACTTTTCTTCATTATATGTAGAATCAGAATACCTGGTAAAATAGGAAACTGAAAGAAAACTTTGTTCGTATACTGCTTTTTGCCTTTGGGTCTAAAAAAAAAATAGAGAGAGAGAGAGAAATAATATCCGGTTTTCCCCAACTGCTCTTCCCTGAAAAATCATGTTATACTCAAGGATCAGATCATTTGGACACTGCGAATAGTCATCACTGTGGTTGGCGAATTGTGTCTTTCGTGTTAAGTTGGCCGTTTCCAAGGGCTAGAAACAGATACAGGCATATAACGTGCACAGTTTTTTCAAAAAATTCAAAATGTTCAAATTTTTGTAAATTTGTGGGACTTAACTTCTTTGGTTATTAGACCCCAGGCTTAAAAACTACTTAAGTGAGACTATCCTAAGAACAAGAGACACACACACATCCTCGAGGGAGGACTTGACCCTCCGACAGCGAACAACTGCGCACCTTGCAGCAAAGCGACTTAGAACGCTCGGCCGCTCCACCGCGGATCATTTTTTTTCTGTTGTAGCCAACGTGAGATGGAGGCAACAACACATTGTCTCTTTTGTTGTTCTTAGCAGCGGCGGATATGCCGTGCGCATTGAAGCACCGTGATGCGTAGCGCGCGGCCATTCGCTGTCGGGGGTTCGAGTCCCATGTCGGGTATGGCTGTTTGTGTTGTCCTTAGGTTAGTTTACCTTAGTTTAAGTAGTTTGTAAGCTACGGACTAATTACCCAGCAGTTGAGTCCAATAGATTTACAAACATTTGAACAATGTTTTTGCTTCAGGGTGCAAAATTGATAACAACTCAAAGTTAAGAGCTGTTACTATTTCAAGCTTATAGTAGACCAATAATATCCTAGTAATATGAATCAAATTTATCTTTTAATCCAACGTACGTTCTGTATGCTTTCTCCTTAAATGCTACCGTAAGTTTTAGTACCTCCATCCACGTTCAGTCTTTTAAGACAAATAGCTCATTGTACCTAATTACTACTGCAGTTTGTAAAGTACTTCCAGACTCGGGACGCTGCCATTTAAAACACAGCCGGCGTCCAGTGACGACAGCGAGGAACTGCCAAACTCTCAGACGGTGGCGAATCTTGCCCACTGCACGTGCAGATGTGTCCTTTAATAGGCTGCTACTCAGGGCAACAGGTGTACTGATGCTCGACAACAGCTCTACGAATTGTAAAGCGGTAGTTTGTTACTCGTTACTGAGTCAGGGTTGTGCTTAAATTATCACTGATCGCTTTTCCTAGTTTTTGCGTTAACCAAATATTTCACAGAAGGAGAATTATTAGGATTCTTGTAATTATTTAAAGAGAATAAACTTTAAGAACCTCTACTACGGAAAGTAGTTATACCCGTGTTTTTCCACTGTTAGTGACAATAAATAAATAATTAAAAAAAACTGTTACAATCGACACCAAATAAATACCGAAAACTACTGCGTATTCAGAACTAAGATACCGGTATCGGTTTTAAGTGGCGTGTTTTTCCATCCCTATTAGCGGCAGGCTATCGCAGTGATACTGTCTTCCTTCGCAAACACTGTACCACAGAGTAACATATATAGAGGAGCAACCACCCCTAAACCACTGTCCTACGCTCCCCTCGTAGTTCCGTAAGATGCTAGCAGGTGTCAGGCGGATCGCTGCTTAGGGTGCCTCTCGCACGTCAGAGGGTAGCGTGGAGGGGAGGCTGAGGGGAGAGCTTGTGCCGCTTGCCATGAGGCCACGGCTGTGTCCAGCTTGCTGGCGTTTGAGGGGAGGTGGTGGTGGGGAGAGCTGCTACCTGCCGCCTGCTCTGGCCAGTTTAAAGAGCTGCTTCTGACCGCAGCGCCATCATGGGACATCTTACGGAACTGCTGGAAACCCTCCCTCCCCGCACCCCTGAGCGTAGGACCGGGCCCTTACGGAGGTTTCCCGTCTGGATATATTTGTCTGTGACCGTACCCAGCTGAGCTTCGCGCCCCAAGTTTCCACCGTCTACCAATTATACGGAATCACCAGTTAGTCTGAAAACAGACTAGGAAATTGATTTCTTTTATTTCAATGCTTCCACGCCGCAACAACTACCGTGGCAGCATCACCAAGCCTGTCTACGTTTCAGAACATGGCCGGCCACAACCAATATGAACTGCTGATTACAAAATCGCGCTACCCTTCTGGCGTCCGTACTGAATTTACTGACGTTCCACTTGAACCGTATGATCCAATAGCGGACGCGCGCCACCCGTCGCTGGTGCTACTGCTGCAGAGTTCTGAGTCGCAAGAAGCAGTCACTTCGCTCTCTTCTGTCCCATACGCACTCACGGGGCCCAGCCACTTGCGGGGCGGACCACTTCGTCTGCTTCCGCTACCTTCTCTTCGGTATCGTAGTTAGGACATGCGACGCCCCCGTGCAGTAATTTATTTTATGCCCTCCCCCTCCCCCCTCCCCCCGTGGCATCTGGTATTCAAACTGTTTTCGAATAAAAATATTATTTAATCCATTATTTAGCTAACATATATCATGATACTATTGACACTATTTTATTTCGATGGCAAAATTTTGCCGCACCCGTAATTTTGCCGCCCTGTGCAGCTGTGCACTACACGTTGCACATGCCTAAATGCAGCCCTGGGTATCAGTCACGAACTATGTGAACCGTAACCGTTACCTTTCCCATTTTCTAATCCTCTAACACTTAGGCTGGCATTCATTCTTTGCATCAGGCACAGCAGATATTTATTTCACTCTCAGAAAGATATTATGACCCTGCAGTGGAACATGCGCTCATACCACACTTCCACTCTGATTAAAAGTGAGTCTCAGAAGTGACTCAAACCTGGGACTTTTCCATTGGAAGGCAAACGTTCTACCGACTGAGCTATCCCGGCACGCTTCACGGTCCATCTTCACAGCTTTACTTCAGACAGTACCTCGCTTCCCACTTTTCAAAATTCACAGGTCATGTAAACGTTTCAGCACTAGCATACGTCGAAGAATGGATACGATGGAGACATGGATTACCCACAATCTAGAGGATGTTTCCAGGAATATCTTTTCACTCTGGAGCGGAAAGTGCGTAGTCTTAATCTGCCAGGAAGATTCATATCAGCGCACACTGAATACCACTGAATCCACGATACGAAGATTGAAGTGTATTGATATCAATGGTCATCACTTCGAACATCTTCTGTACATGGACGTTGATGACATTTATTTGACCTTCAAAGACCTTACTGTTTCGTCTCGATAGTCGCTATCAGAAAATAAATAACGAACTATAGTATCCTATTAAAAAAAAGCTCGGCATTTATATCACTGAAGCGACCCCACCTAGGAACAAAAAACCAACGTCATATTCTGGCCCCCATGCAAATTTTGTCCCAAAAACTTTTCAGCAATGGAAGCAAAAATGTCCCAGAAAACATGGGTCCGCAAAGGAACCGTTTGCAAGATAATTACAAATATATCGCTCCAAGCTACCACTGACGTGTTTGTAAACATCGTCCTGGTTACTACACATAAATGTGAAATTTAGACTTTACTACCTTCCAAGGTTGCTCGAGGACATTCTCTTTCAGCAACGTCAGAATATTTGCTACATGCATGATGGAGATCCGGCTAACAATGGATAGGTCGAGGCGAACCTGTGCCTTGGCCTCCAGGATCACTTGGTTCAAATTCTTGTGATAAATGGCGCTGTAATAGTCAGAAACGTATAAGTACGTCGTTTCGCGTAACATTTCACCAGCGCGGTCGGTGTTTGCTTCGGGATACATTAATCGTGTTAATATGGACCGTTTACCAATTGCATAAAAGGTCGATATGGTATTTATGTATCCGGGAAGACATCTTCCAAGTGTCCGGACCTTTCGTCGGATAGTTACGTTATTTAAAGAGACAGGAAGTGTTCAGCCACAAGTGAAACTTGCAACAAATGATGATGCCCAAGTAAGTGTTTTAGCTGCAGTTACGGCTAATCCGCACCTCAGTACCAGGCTAATTGAGCCAGAATCGGGAATCTCAAAAACGTCAGTGTTGAGAATTCTACATTAACGTAAATTTCACCAGTATCATATTTCTGTGCACCAGGATTTGCATGGCGAAGACTTTGGACGTCGTGTACAGTTTTGCCACTGGGAACAAAATAAATTACGGAACGATAACAAATTTTTTTCACGCGTTCTATTTAGTGACAAAAAATGTTCAAATGTTTGTCGCGCGTGAGGTACTTAACTGCGGGGTCATCAGTCCCTAAACTTACAAACTAATTATGAACTACCTTATACTAAAGACGACATAAACATTTATGCCCAAGGGGTGATTCGAACCCCCGCCGGGGAACGGCCTCGCGCATCGTAGCATAGCGCCTCAATGCGATCGGCCGCTCGGTCGCTCCGCCGCGGCTACTTTGTGATGACGCTTCATTCGCAAACAGAGGTAACGTAAACCGTCATAATATTGCCGCGAGACTCGAAGTTAGCAAACTGCCGCTGTGGTGTACTGGATAGCATCACCGATTGTGGTGCTGAAGGCCGTCCACCGGCAAAATTTTATTTCTTTCTAATTATCATTTCCAGACTATTCTATACGTTTATTATGTTTACTTGTAATTTCTACATGTTTATTATATTAACTATTCTTCTAATTTTTGGTACATTCTGTCTGTGTATAAATAGCAGAGCACTCTGCCCGAGAGGCAGTTAGTTCCGCGTGTATGTTAAGTTCACAGTACGCGTGCTTTCAATATAAGTGCTGTGTTCAGTTGACAACCCTGCCTTCGAAGTCAAGCCTGCTTCCATTTCAACGCGACAATATGCACTACTGGGCAACGGAAAATCCACTATGGCTGCGACAAATGGAACATCAGCGACTTTGGCGGGTTAATGTTTGGTGTGGCGTTATAGGAAGAAGGATAATTGGTCCCTATTTCATTTATGGCATTCTAAATGGTGCAATGTTTTACCGATTTTACTATAAGATGGAATAGTTAATGACAGGTGGATTGGTCGTAGAATCACCATACCATGGCCCGCACGTTCACCAGATCTTACATCCCCGGATTTCTTTCTGTGGGCAAAATTGAAGGATATTTGTTATCGTGATTCATCGACAACGCCTGAAAACATGCGTCAGCGCATTGTCAATGCATGTGAGATTACTGAAGGCGAACTACTTGCTGTTGAGAGTATGGTGTCGCACAAGTACAAAGTGCGCGCCACCTACTTTCGCCGCGCGCCGCCATGCACACACGGCGCGGCGTTCTCAGGACAGCCACGAGCGCCCTCTGCTGCAACCCCGCTCGTGGCCACCACGGAAAGACATCGGTCACTTGGAACTGAGATAGCAACCAGTTAGGACCTTCGTAATCAGATAGGCACCAGTGAAGACTTTGCTATCGTACAGGCACTAGGCAGGGCTCTAACAACTATGTATCAACATTCTGCAGTACTATGTAAAAGTTAAGTATTGTTACATTCTGTGCAATATATATCTCTTTCTAGTTTACCCTAGTGTTTATAGTTTCTGGCTGCTCCCCTCCGTACCTGCACCAGCGTGCTATCTTCTTCCTGTGTCGGTCTCATCCACTCGGCCACCGACACCTACGACGAGGCTGGGAGACAAAAGCGGCGACGAAGTTGGGACACAAAAGCGGCGACGAAGTTGGGACACAAAAGAGAGGAATTTAGTTACGAGTATTGCAAAATGCATTGAAGTTGAAGGACATCATTTTGAGCATTTATTGGAGTCATGAGGTAATTACGGGTAATCAGGCAGTAACAGCATGCGTTCTCATAATATATGATAATTTCACAACAGTACATGTATCACAGTGGAATCACTGAAATAAATGTCAAAAGTACCTACTTTTTTTTCTTTATTGTATTTAAGACCAGAGTGACACTGGTAGGCTGGCAGCAGCTCTTCAGCCGAGAGAAATTAAAATACATAGATGAGGTGAGAATTAAAACACATAACAGGAGATAAAACAACGGAGATACAATAACATAGACAAGGCGACAGTTTGAAGTACATTACAATAGACAGATGACTAAAACCACATTTAGTCAGGTAAAAATGAGGAGCCACAGTGACCTAAATAAAAACCATGTAGGACGACAAATAACACAGGACGGCGAGTACAAGGAGACACTAATTAAAACACACGGTGCGACACTTGTCTGTTTGCAGTGGACGCAGTGAAACACACTCTTCACTGGAGCACTGCACACAACACTGAACCACAGAGTAACATATACAGAAGAGAAGTCCCCCCCCCCCCTCTACCACTGTCTTACGCTCCCCTCACAGTTACGTAAGATGCTAGCAGATGTCAGGCGCTTCCCTGGCTTAGGGTGCCTCTCGCACGTCAGAGGGTAGCGTGGAGGGGAGGCTGAGGGGAGAGCTCGTGCCGCCTGCCACGAGGCCACGGCTGTGTCCGGCTTGCTGCCGTTTGAGGGGAGGTGGTGGTGGGGACAGCCGCTACCTGCCGCCTGCTCTGGCCAGTTTAAAGGCCTGCTTCTGACCTCAGCGCCATCATGGGACATCTTACGGAACTGCTGGAAACCCTCCCTCCCTGCACCCTTGGGCGTAGGACGGGGCCGTTACGGAGGTTTCCCATCTGTATATATTAGTCTGTGACTGAACGTAGCACTAATAAAACTGACGGTCTAGGATCCCACGAAGGGGGCAGGAGAAGGGAAGTGTGGGGGAGAAGAAAAACGGCGGCGTAGGAGGCGGTAGGGAAGAACCTTAGGGACTCCAGGCTGGGGAGGGGGTAGCCAAGCGGGGGGATGGGAAGGGGAGGGGGAACAGGGGGGCCCTACAACTATGGGGAGGGATCAGGGCAGGTAGGACGGGTATATGTCAGGACTGAGGACGTCATCAGAGAGGGGGACGTGGCGGAAGTTACCCTGGGAGAGGACATGGCGAGTTTGGAGGTGAAGAGAAGGGGGTATAACGTGGTAGAGGCGTGGCAGGGGCCAAGGGTTGGTGAGGATGGGGTGGACCAGGTGGTTGCGGGAGTCTATTTTGCAGGTGGTTTAGAGGATACGGATATGTTGGAGGTATTCAAGGAGGTGAGGAAACGGGATCTGGTCATACAGGTTCCGCATGGGGGAAGGGAGCCGGTTGGGTAGGCGAGGCGGAGGGCGTGGCTCTCAAGGACTTGAAGGGTTTTGTAATAGGATGTGGGAGCGGAAATCTAGGCGGGATGGAAACTGCAAAGGACAGGACTCATTAGGGAGCAGTAGGTGTAGAGGATGGTGGAGGGGCTGAGACCCCACGTCCGGCCAGTGAGGAGTTTTAGGAGGTTAAGACGGGAGAGGGCTTTCTGTAGGACAGTGCGGAGGTGGGTTAGGCCAAGGACGTACCTACGTTCTGTGTTTTAATTTTAAAAAAAACCTATCTGTTACCCACTGTTCGTCTAAAATTGTGAATATTACAGTGCCATCTATCACAAAGCGACAAAAGTGTTCCAAGTAAAACTTTCATATTTATTTACGCACTAGACGAATATGTAATAAAAATGTGTACCTATTTAAAAAAATGCAGTTGATATCCGTCTGACCTACAGCAGCGCCATCTAACGGGCCAACCATAGCGCCATCTGTTTTCCTCCTTCAAGCTAAAAAAGATTTGTTGTTTGTAGTTTTTCGTTTGATGCTTATTTCGTGAGATAATTGCCCCGGTCACTATCAATGGACCGCCCTGTATATATCACTGGTTTTCCCTTCGTCAAGCACGTTCAGTTCAAGTCTGCAGTCAGTCTACCCCTCGGTTCTTTTGTACTGCATTTGGAAAATGGGCTTTTAATTACGGACACCCTACGTATACACGAGTGATGTATACGGTCGAGGCTCTCCTTTGTCGGGCGCCTTGTAACTGTCTGACTGTCTGGCGCGTGTGTTTGCGCTGGCGGCAGGCGGCGGCCTGGCCTTTTGACCTGTCTGCTCGCACCTCGGCCGCACGCAGACGGCGCTGCTATTTCGGTGGCCGTGGGTCCAGAGGCAGCCTCTACCGGCGGCCCCTTTGTCGCCCGCCTGCCTTTCACTGGCGCCGTCACGCCCTCCTGAGTTTTCCCTCCTCTTTCTCACCTGCTGCGTCGTGTCGGGTGAAAGATCACAGGCCACGCGGTCCCTGTGAACCAGTGTTCAGGGAACTTAAACGTTGGTGCCACTTTGAAGAGTCCGTACTGTAGGATAAATGTTCTCGCCCCCCGACATGGAAGGTTAATCATGGCGGAACATTGCGAGTCGTTTGCGTGTTACTTCCATCTGCAATAGGGGCACAGTTCTTGGAAATTCAGTATTTGTGGAAACTATACGGAACATCCTGCCTCGAACTAGGATACTTAGGTTCTGAAGGACTGCCATTCGCAGAATGAACTAAAATTGTTCGACGTCTTCCTGTCGGTTCTATGGAGTGGAGACAACAACATTTCGGCAACCAAGATAGTGGTAATGATATAAACTGGTGCAGAAGGGCATGGTGTTGACTTGTTTTTTGTTCTAACAAAATGTCATTTTGGTTTTCACAAAAGCTTTTCAATTGAATATGCTATATATACCTTCACTGATGAAATATTAAATGCTTTGAATAACCGGACATCACCAGTTGGGATTTTTTGTGATCTCTCAAAGGCTTTTGATTGTGTAAATCATGGGATTCTTCTAGATAAGCTTAAGTGTTGTGGTATGAGTGGACCGTGCACAAATGGTTTATATCATACTTAACAGGAAGAGTGCAGAAAGTTGAAATAAGCAGTTCACATGATATAGATGAAACAATTAATTCCTCTAATTGGGGAGCTATAAAAATGTGGTCCCACAAGGTTCGGTCTTGGGTCCCTTGCTGTTCTTAATATATATGAATGACATGCCATTCTACATACACGAAGATGCTAAGCTAGTACTGTTTGCTGATGATACAAGTATAGCTATCACACCTGACAAACAGGAATTAACTGATGAAATTGTAAATGATATCTTTCAGAAAGTTATTAAGTAGTTCTCTACAAATGGACTTTTATTAAACTTTGATAAAACGCAGTATATACAGTTTCATACAGTAAATGGCATGACAACATTAATAAATTTAGACTTTGAACATGAATCTGTAGCTAAAGTAGAATATTCAAAATTTCTAGGTGTTTGCAATGACGAGGGACTGAATTGGAAGAAACATATTGAAGACCTTCTGAAACGTTTGAGTTCAGCTACTTATGCTATCAGAGTCATTGCAAAATGTGGTGATATACATATCAGTAAATTAGCTTACTACGCCTATTTTCATTCATTGCTTTCATATGGGGTCGTATTCTGGGGCATTTCAACATCGAGTAAAAAAGTATTCATTGTACAAAAGCGTGTAATCAAAATAATTGCTCGAGCCCACCCAAAAGCATCCTTCAGACATTTATTTAGGGATCTAGGGATCTTCACTGTAGTTTCACAATACATATATTCACTCATGAAATTTGTTATTAACAGTCCGACCCAATTCAAAAGTAAGAGCAGAGTGCATAGCTACAACACTAGGAGAAATGATGATATTCACTGTTCAAGGTTAAATCTAATTTTGGCTCGGGTGAATTGTGCTGCCACAAAAGTCTTTGGCGTAACTAATGAAGAGATACTGAACAGAATTGGGGAGAAAAGGAATTTTTGGCATACCTTGACTAAACTAAGGGATCGTTTGGTAGGACACATTCTTAGACATCGTAAATTTAGCATTGGAGGGAAGTGTGTGGGGTAAACATCGCAGAGGGAGACCAAGATACGCATATAGTAAGCCGATTCAAATGGATGTGGGTTGCCGCTCTTATGAGAAGATGAAAAGGCCTGCTCAGGATAGAGTAGGGTGGAGAGCTGCATCAAACCAGTATCCGGACTAAAGTGGGCGTGGCCAAGCTGTCACGTTATCAGCAATGATAGTCCTTGTCAGAGATAAAACATCACTATCGATTTTAATCGGAGATAAAACCTGTCGATTTTTTAAAGCTACTGTCCTTATGTCGCTAAGTTTCATAGCTTCTTCTTTCCTGTTAAAATTTTCCTTATGTTTATATATTTCAGTAGCTTCCCTGTATTGTCGTGGATAATAATTCGTCATTGTAGAGAAAACTGATGTTTCGGAAAACCTCACTATATGACGTCCAGATTGAAGAGCATGCTCTGCCACAGCCGATTTCTCTGTTTTTTCCTAGTCGGCAAAGACTTTTGTGTTCCTTCAGCCTAGTTTCTATATTCTTTTTGTGGTTCCGTGTTCATGATCACATGTACACGGAATTTTATAAACGCCACAAGCAGAAAGAGAAGGTCGTTATCCTTCTCAGAACGGAGTACCTGACATATTTTCTTTCTTGGTCTGAAAAACGGTCTGATGTTGTGTTTGCGTAATATTTTTCCTATTTGATCAGTTATTTTTCCTGCAAATGGCAGGGAAACTCTGTTCTTCCATCGCTTTGTTTGATCACTTGTTCTTAGACTATTGCTATTTGGTCGCAGAACCCTGTTTATTTCTTTATCTGAATAGCCATTTTTCTTGAAACCTTGCTTCAGGTGTTTTAATTCAGCATCCAGGTGTTCCGGAGCGCAAATTATCTTGGCTCTGTCAACGAGACTTTTGATGACACCTCTCTTCTGCTGTGGGTGATGATTAGAGTTCTTATGTAAATATCTGTCTATGTGTGTAGCTTTTCTAAAAACTTTATGTTTCAGTTTTCCATCTACCTCTCTCATAACTAAAACATCCAGGAAGGATATTGTGCTGTCTTTTTCCATTTCCATAGTAAACTGGATTTTTTGATTTATGTTATTCAGATGAGAAAAGAATTCATCCAATGCTTCTTTACCGTGAAGCCATACCACGAATGTATCGTCTACATACTGATACCATAGAACAGGTTTCCTTTTTGCTATTCCTAAAGCTGATTGTTCGAATTTTCCCATATAAAAATTAGCAATCGCAGGACCCAATGGCTTACCCATGGCAACACCATCAACTTGTTCATAAAAATCACCGCACCACTGGAACTGACTAGAAGTCAAGCAATGATTAAAAAGAATAGTTAGATCTTCTGGGAAAATATCCGTTATAAAAGTCAACTTCGTTAACTGGTATCATGGTGAATAATGACACCACGTCAAAACTTACAAGCATATCTTCAGGACGTAAAGTTAGTCCTTCACGTTCTCGATAAAATGACTTGAATATTTTATATAAGAGCCAGTTTAACCAATGTATGGCTGTAGACAAGTTGCCAGGTATCTTGCTATTTCATGCGTTGGGGAGTTGAAGGCACATACGATCGGTCTTTGGTGGAGCGGGTGCATCTCCGAAGCGTTCTGCCAATGAAACGTAACCTTTGGTGCGCCTTCCCCACAATATTTTTTTCTGTACTTCTCTCCAGTCTGAGTTGTTCCTAATTATTACTCCTAGGTATTTTGTAGAATTTACGACCTTATGGTTTGACTGATTTATCGTGTAATTGAAGTACAGCGAATTTATTATAGTGATTATGTGTATCACTTCATACTTTTCATTATTTACTGTTAATTGCCAATTTCGCACAATGTAGAAATTTTGTCTAAATCGCGTTACAGTTGTTTTTGATTCTCTGTTGATTTAAGTAACTGATAAACGACAGCATCATCCGCAAACAATCTAAGGGAGCTATTCAGATAGTCTCCTATATTGTTTATAAACACAAGGAAGAGTAGGGCCCTATAACGCTTCCCTGGGGTACGCCAGATATCACTTCTGTTATGACTTACAGTCAATTACTACGAATTGTGTTCTTTCTGATAGGAAATCCCAATCGCACAATTGGAGCGATATTCCATAGGCACTCAATTTTATTAGAAGCCACTTGTGAGGTACAGTGACAAGAGCCCTCCGGAAATCCAGAAATATGGAATCGATTTGAGATCCCTTGACGATGGCACTTATCACTTCATGTGAATAAAGGGCAAGCTGTGTTTCGCAAGAGCGATACTTTGTGAATCCGTGTTGATTATTGGTTAATAGGTCGTCCTCTTCGAGGTAGTTCATAATGTTCGAACAAAGTATGTGTTCCAAAATACTACTGCAAATCGACGTCAATAAGATTGGCCTGTAAATTTGTGGATCACTCCTATTGCCTTTCTTGAATGTTGGAGTGACTTGGACAACTTTCCAGTCTTTGTGTACGGATCTTTCATGCATCACGTCACCCTCGGCAAGCCAAACCTCAAAACTAATCGTACTATACGTTTGTGTGTCGCCTATAACCGAGCACTACCCGGCTGCCTATGTGCAAACACTGTAGCGCCCCGTGACGAACGTCAGCTAACAAATGATTTTAATCAGACTATAGTGACAACCGTTACATGTAATATGAAACACTTTTCGTTACATAGCCAGCAATAGCTAGCGCGGGGTCGTGTGTGAAACTTCCGCGCGTGGATCTTCTGCATCTCCCCGCCCCCCCCCCTCCAACCACTATTGGTTATACGCCTCCGTCACATAAAAAATAATCGACATACTAGCAATATATGAAAATACTTACTACAGCAGACCTAGTGTTATGATAGGAAAATAATTTACCGGAGAAGGAATCTTAAAAAGTATGTCAATTGCTAAAATGTTGATAACGGAAAAATTAAAGATATCTAAATCCTTGGGATATAACGAAATTCAAAATCGAGAAAGGTTCACAAGTGTTCTTCAGGACAAACAATTTCATAATATTGATCTCGGGTATGCAGCCGGATACCGTCGTCAACTAGACACGATATTTCAACAGACCAACTGGCTGCCATCTTCAGGTGACAGCGCAGAACACTAACTCGCCGGAAACTGATAAAGAACAAGAAACAGCAGCCCCTTTATACACTGCTGACGACCCACCGCGCGTGCGCGAAACCAAAGTAGAAGCCACCTAGGCGCAATAGAACCAGTAGCGCGCCGGTGGAGAAAACGGCAAAACGATGGGTCGAAAACAAGGCTAGTTTAAAGAAACAGCAGGTCGAAATGAAGACCGTTGTTGCTTGATGTCAGATAAAATCGGGTTCCATGTTTTACTTAGTGGAAAACCCTTGTCCCTATTAATAATATTATCGGCCATACGAATTTCCATTGATTCTTTGAGAACACATTCCCAGTAGCGGGAAGCAGGAGCAATCAGTTTAGTTTCATCGTATAACATCTTGTGTCCCTCATTCAAACAATGTTCAGCAACAGCCGACTTTTCAGGTTGGAGCAAACGAGTATGACGATGGTGTTCCACACTCCGATCCTGAACTGTGCGGATCGTTTGGCCAATGTAAGTTTTACCACAATAACAAGGAATACAATAAACACCGGGTTTCCTCAGTCCTAAATCATTTTTGACTCACCCAAGGAGGGCCCTAGTCTTAGGTGGGGACATAAAAACACTTTTAATGTCGAATCTTCATAAAATTCTTGAAATTTTCGAGGAAATATTCCCGTCGAAATGCAAAAAGACAATAGACTTGTAATTGTCTTCTAATGGTTCACCTTTTGGACCAAATTGAAATGCACGACAAATTTGTTGAGCAGTGTACCCATTCTGTTGAAAGACCACTTTGAGATGCTCCAGTTCTTCACCCAGATGTTCAGCATCAGAAATGGCGTACGCTCTTTTTACTAAAGTACGCAATACCCCCATACGTTGGTGTGGCGGATGACAGTTCGTCGCATGAAGATAAAGATCGGTATGCGTTGGCTTGCGATACACTCCATGTCCTAAGGTCCCATCACTCTTCTTTTGAGCCAAAACATCCAGAAAAGGAAGTTTCCCATCGTTCTCTAGCTCCATCGTAAATTTAATATTGGGATGGAGACAATTAAAATGGTCTAAAAATGATTTAAAGCATTCATACCATGAGGCCAAACCATAAAAATGTCATCGACGTATCTCCAAAAACACGTAGGCTTAAGAAACGACGTCCTTAAAGCCATGTCTTCAAAGTCCTCCATAAAAAGGTTTGCCACTATTGGGGAAAGAGGACTCCCCATAGCCACACCGTCAGTTTGTTCAAAAAACGTATCATTAAAAAGGAAATACGTCGAAGTCAGCACATGACGACATAACTTGACTGTTTCATCATCTAATATATTACTAATTAATAACAATGACTCTTCAAGAGGAACCCGGGTAAAAAGCGAAACAACGTCGAAACTGACAAGCAAGTCTGATGGACCAAGACAAACTGACTTCAGCCGCCGAATAAAATGTGACGAGTTCAATATGTGATGATCACACTTTCCAACATGAGGAGCGAGAACAGAAGCTAAATATTTGGCCAAATTATAGTTAGGGGCACCCAAATTGCTCACAATAGGACGAAGAGGAATTCCATGCTTGTGAACCTTAGTTAGGTAGGCCATACAATCTCGGAGGGACAGCAGCTCCAGGGCGAAGTTTCTTAACAACATCCTCTGACAAGGAACTCTTCTTTAAGAGTAAAAGAGTCTTCCGTTTTATACGTTCAGTGGGATCATTACGTAACCTACGATAGGCTGAGTCATCCAATAAAAAGTTCATCTTGGACACATAGTCTCCACGTGATAGAAGAACCGTTGCGTTCCCTTTATCGGCCGGAAGGATAACCAAATCCTTATCCTCTCTCAAAGACATCAGTTTACAAAATACTTACGAACTAACTTATACTAAAGTCAACACAAACGTCCATGCCCGACAGAGGATTCGAACGTCTGACGAGGGAGACCGTGCGATCCGCAACGTGGCACTGCAAACCGCTCGGCTACTCCAGCGCGGCCATACTTTTCTTAACCCTTTCAGACCTGATTTTTTCCTTCCTGGAGGAAGGAAATTATTTTTTTGCTGTATTCCTCTTATTTAGATTTTTAATGATTTTAGAAAAAATATTTACGCTGTTGTATGCATCCATTTACATTCTACAAAAATGCATATGCTGAAAAGCAAGGCTTCTTTATATGGACTAAAATAATTAATTTTGTAGAACTAACTTTTGAACTAAGTAAAGTTATCATTCAGTAGTTGCCATGCAAAATAATTACTATTATTTTCCAGTTGTACAGTGGAATACAAGTAACCCACAACTTGCGTGTTCTTTGGAGTTCACAACCTGGTGCGCAGTGCAACACTGATTACTTGGTATTTTTATAGTGATCTTCCGCAGTTGACAGTAAGTGTGCACGATGAAAATGTTGAACACTCATAGCCACATACCTGTTGTTTCAATTGAGAAAAAATGTTTATGATCTATCTTAGACACTGTAAAAGTTACGTACACAATTGTAGCCAGGGGGTCTGAAAGGATTAATCTGTAACGTACTACAGTGGCCATAGCCACAATCGGTATATACGTGAAGTAAATTACATTGAATGTAGTTTCAGAAACAAAATTACAGGTTGTCGGTTTTCAAATACCGATGTAATGTGTTGTACGGGGCCCCTAGAAGCCCAAGCCTACGCCCGGCCCTGCTTCGCTGCTTACCCTGCGGTGCTTTAGTGGCTTCCGTTCATGAGTTTGTCTTTAAGTTGGCTGTGTTGACTCGTTCGGTTGCGGCACTGTATCCGTCTCCAGCAACGCTGGCGTCTGGAGGGTAATTGAAGCTCCGCTGGGCGGAGGGGTGCGAGGGCAGTTGTTGGTGGCCGCGGCAATTGATGGCGGGCTCGGAAGACACGCGGCCAGCGGGAGATAAGCAGGCCGACTCATCTAGGGGGGTGATTACCCCACAACAGGCGCACCAATTTGTGGGCCGCCTCGCCCTGTATTAGGGGCGCTCACAAAGGGGAGACAGTGGCACACTTCTCGCTGCTGACGTCCAGCTACCGACCCAAAACTCTCGCTACGGCCATTTTCACAAGCAACACCCCTCTCCACAAATTAATCCGTAATGGAGGACGGAGTTCTTTAACAACGAACTATTTTTAAGACTACAGTGAATTATTTCACAGTGTTCAATTTCGAGGGCCGGTCAGAATGTTGTAACAGCATTTTTTTTAATGAAATAAATCGCAATTTGCGATGTTATGGCTTCACTGTATTTGGTTTAGATGGAATACCAAACTATGGCGAATGAAAATTTGTGCCCGGCCGGGATTCGAACCCAGGATCTCCTGCTTACTAGGCAGACGCGTTGACCACTCCGCCACCGAGGACACAGTGACCAGCCTGACTGCAGAGGACTCTTCCTTGCACCTCTCCCGCCACACACAAATCTCCATTCGCCACGCGGTCTCTTTCCTATACCACAGCCTATTTATTCTACAATGCTCGCAGCCACAATATGGGGGATGTGAAACGAGTTGGAATACTATTACCAATAATTTTGCGACCACAACTGCTGAGGTGTGTGCTGGCGCATTGTCATGATGGAAAAGGACTTTTTTGTGGGTCAATCGCCGGCGTTTTTTCTTGCAGCTCGGTTTTCAAACTGTCCAATAACGATAAATAATATGCATCTATAATAGTTTTACTCTGTTCCAGATAGTCTATGAGGATTATCCCTTGCGAATCCCAAAAGATCGTCGCCATAACCTTTCCGGCCGAAGGACCGGTCTTTGCCTTTTTTGGTGCAGATTCTTCCTTGGTAATCCATTGTTTAGACTGTTTTTTGGTCTCAGGAAGTGATGTGTCAATGTTTCATACAGAGTGACGAAACGATGGTTAAAGTCCTGCGGACTCTTCCTCAACAGCTGCAAACCTTCCTTGCAACATTCCACACGATTCCCTTTTTGGCCAAGAGTGAGCAATCGAGGCACCCATCTTGCGGTTACCTTTCTCATGTCCAAATGTTTATGCGAAATGTTATGTACCGTTTATTCGTGATGACCACAGCAATAAAAATCACACGCACCTTACCTCTTCTGTTATCCGTCACAATATCATGGATTTTATCAATGATTTCTGGAGCCGTAACCTCCACAGGGAGTCCACAAGTTTCAACGTCACTTGTGCCCACATAGCTACTCAGAAAAATTTGAATCCACTTATAAATTGCCCTTTTCTCACATGACATCTTGCGAGCCATGGATGAAGAGAAACAGGCGGATTGTGTTTTTCTCGACTTGAAAAAGGCGTTCGACGCGGTGCCACACTGCAGGCTGCTAACGAAGATACCAGATTATGGAATAGGTTCACAGATTTGTGACTGGCTGGAAGACTTCCTAAGTAATAGAACGCAGTACGTTGTTCTCGACGGCGAGTGTTCATCAGAGACGAGTGTATCGTCAGGCGTGCCCCAGGGGACTGTGATAAGACCGCTATTATTTTCTATCTATATAAATGATCTGATGGACAGAGCAAGTTGTATTTGCGGCTGTTTGCTGATGATGCTGTGGTGTATGGGAGGGTGACGTCTGTAACTGACTGTAATAGCATACAGGATGACATAGACAAAATTTCTACTTGGTGAGAAGAATGGCAGATACCTCTCACTGTAGAAAAATGTAAGGTGATGCGCATGAGTAGGAAAAACAATCGCATAATGTTCGAATACAGCATTAGTAGTGAGCTTCTTGATTCTGTCGTGTCGTTCAAATATCTAGAACGATATGCACTGAAACGAACATGTAGGGACAGTTGTGAGTAAGGCGGACAGCCGACTTCGGTTTATTGGGAGAATTTTGGGAAGATGTACTTCATCTGTAAATAAGACCGCGTATAAAACGCTTGTACGAGCATGTCTTGAGTATTGATCAAGTGTTTGGGACCCGCAGCAATCAGTTTAAAGGAAAACATAGAAGCCGTTCAGACGCGAACAGCTAGGTTTGTTACTATTAGGTTTGACCAATGCGCGAGTGGCACGGAAATGCTCCGGCAACGCAAGTGGGGATCACTGGATGAAAGACGACGTTCTTTTCGTGAATTTCTATTAAGTAAATTTAGAGGGCCGGAATTTGAAGCTGAGATCTTGCTGCCGCCTACTTACATTTCGCGTAAAGATCACAAAGACAAGATAAGAGAAATTAGGGCTCGTACGGAGGCATATAGGCATTCTTTTTTCCTCGTTCAATTTGGGAGTGGAATAGGAAAGGAAATGCCTAGGAGTGGTACAGTGTACCCTCCGCCACGCACCTTACGGTGAATTGTGGAATATGTATGTAGATGTAAATTGTTCTGATAAAAGGTGCAGAGTCACCATAATGTTTATCAAGCTTCTCTTTAGTGTCCTTGGGCGTTTTACTTTTCATAAAGTAATGTTTAATCACCACATGAAATTCTTATCGTCCATTTTTGTCAATCACTCTACTTCCTTGATTCACACGGATGCCAAACACAAAGAAATAGCAGCCATGGCTTCAAAGCGCAGTACGCAACGAGCTTAAATTTCAGCGCTCTATGCGGCAACTTCTGTAAACTCGGCCGCCCTATTTTTGGTGATCAGTACACTTGACTGGAGTCTATCTATTGTATGTTGTTTTTGAGCTTAAAGTGTTGTATTTAGTGTATATTGTATTTAGTGCATACTGTCTGCACAAATTTTGCTGTTGAAATATGTCTAAAGAGTGTTCAACATGTAAATGCATAAATCGAAATGATAAAACGACAAGTATCTCATGAAAGAACACCAAATTTTTTCCCCTGATCGAGCTCAGACTGTCTACACTTAGACAAAATTCCTGACTAATTGCATTTAGCTTACCCAAGAGTGAAATTTCAGATGACTTATCCTGCAATTCAAAAATGTTCAAATGTCTGTAAATCTATCGGACCAAACAGCGTGGTCATCAGTCCGTAGCTTACAAACTACTTAAACCTAGGTAAACCTAGGTAAACTAACCTAAGGACAAACACACACACGGCCACTACGGTCGGGGGTTCGAATCCCCCCTCGGGCATGGATATTTGTGCTGTCTTAGTTCGTAAGTAGTTTGTAAGTATAGGGACTGATGACCCCTTAGTTAAGTCCCATAGACTATACAAACATTTGAACATTTGAACAAATACACACACCCATGCCCCATGCCCCAGGGAGGACTCGAACCTCCACGGCGAGCAACCGCGCGCTCCGCAGCGAAACGCTTTAGACCGCTCGGCTACTCCACCGCGGCTTATCCTTGAATTCCCTTGAAGTACACACCATAAAAAATGCACAGTTTTCTACTAGTTTTGGTATGTTTTTGACATATTTCTTCTTTTGTTGCTCCTGTGGTTGCTGAAACTACACTTTTGAGTCGCTACACCTTCTTCCCAATACTTTCATTTGGTGTTGACAATACTTGATCGAACATGGTTGACATGTAACCAGTGCAAAGTCTGGGAGGAATAGTAAAAGCCAGAATTTTTTCACTTGTATATGTGTTCTTTACAACAAATATGTACTTACTTCAGCCTGGCAACAACGAACGTTATTAATGATACGTTATTTCGGGATGGAATGCTTTTGTGACCCAGACACATTTCTATTGCAGTACTCTGTTGTCACTTTCATCTTTGTACTGAGATTTCGCGTACCAAACGTTACTTGTTTCAGCATGACAACAAGGGAAGTTATTAACGACTCCATATTTCGACGTGGAATGCTTTTGTAGCAGATGAGGAAGACACATTTTCAACTGCAGTATTTTGTTATCACTTCCGTTTTTGTACTCAAATTTCGTCCACCAAAGTTCACAAACAAACACTTGGACAGCAAGTTTACAAGTTTGTAGACTTAATGCATTTAGTAAACACAAAATAAATGTATACTACACTTTATGAAAGCAGTTGTTCCACACATTAACGACAGATGCGAATCCGTGGTCATGATTGTTTGTCGTAACAATTACTGTTCACTGTATGTTTCGCGGCTCGTTGAGACCGTGAACTTGCGTTAAAATCAACACAGATGTTTTCACAATGGCACTTTCGTTGTTATTGCAAAACTCAGCTAACTGTTATACTTCGAACTGGAACTGTATTACTGATATTTCATTACCGCATTTTTAGAGAATATATTACCAATCTCGTCAATACGTAACTTCGATAAAGTCTGACGGAACTTGATGCACATTGTGGCGATACTGCTGGCCCTCCCATCTCAATGTTATCGTACGATACCGTCTGCCTGGTCCTCTCATCTCAATGTCATCCTACGATACCGTCTTACCGTCTGCGTCGGATCCGGAATCGTGTGGTTCAACAGTAATATAGTTTGCGTGTGAAGTTACAAACGAAATAGCCAGCCTAGGAATCAGTGTAGGACAGTGTCTCGGTGATACTGTGATTAAAACAAGTGATAGATTTCATTAATTAAGAGATTTGTATAAGACGTTTCCAGATAATTCTATAAACAATACTTTTGTCATTGTACATTATTTCAATAAATAGACAGATGAAGGGTAAAAACTCTTGTAAAACAAAAAGAAATGAAAATAAATAGCATTGTATATATGTTAGGCTCATAAACAACTTGTGTTGACCAGCTAATTCTGTTATTTCGATTATTACATTAATTATCAATATTGAATTCTTTGTATATATTGACTGACGTGAGATTTTGAGTATATTTTGTGAATGGCCATGAGATTTGATAGTTAAATGTATGTTAGGAACATATATAATGTACTCATTAACAAATTAATTGACATTTATCATTATTCTTTGTTGTGAAACAAATAGTACCGCGATTTCGTCTTAAAAAGATGTGTCATCTAAAATTATTGTATTTATAGTTTTCATTTTATTTTTATGTACATGTAATGTTTTCTTTGTGTGTTTGTTGATTGTAAATTAGTATATTCAATTGTTATGAACAAGGCATAATGTAAGGTCATTATTGCCGATGTTATATATTTGCCTCACCGCCTTGCGTGGGGGAGTTCGAGTTTCAGTCATTTGTCAAGTGCTCTGGAAGCTATGTCAGTCTTTGTTTTGAAATGGAAGTACTACCGTTCTGATGCTTTTTATATGTTTTAAAGTTGTTATGTTTTGGTGGAGATGTTTGATTCAAATTAAAGAAGAAGTGAAAAATTGTACCTACGAGCATTTATTTCTACCACGACGCCCCAGGAGAATAATGTTGCAGCGAACAGAACCCACATACATCAAAATGTTGAAACGCTAAGTATCGGTAGAATAAACTGTAATTACTCCAAAATATAGTAAAACGTTTTAACATCCATGTTCAATAGTCAGTCTATATTTGAAACGTGGAACTGCAAATAGGTAAAGTTCTCCAGTGGGTGTGGCATACCAGCTGTCAGCCGATACCCCAAATAACATGGCGGACGGCAGTTCAATTTGCCTCATATATGGCGGACCTATCGCCACTCTATGAAAGTCAAGCTCGTTGGAAGTACGGCTGGGATACGTGGCGCCATCTCCCTTTATTCTTCCTGATTCTGGATGCAGTTGAGTCGTTGGCTCAGGCAGTGCACTAGAGCACAGAGTAACATATCCAGAGGAGCAGTCACCCTTAAACCACTATCCTACGCTCCCCTCGTCGTTCCGTGAGATGCTAGCAGGTGTCAGGCGTATCGCTGGCTTAGGGTGCCTCTCGCACGTTAGAGGGTAGCGTGGAGGGGAGACTGAGGGGAGAGTTTGTGCCACCTGCCACGAGGCCACAGCTGTGTCCAGCTTGCTGGCATTTGAGGGGAGGTGGTGGTGGGGAGAGCCGCTACCTGCCACCTGCTCTGGCCAGTTTAGAGAGCTGCTTCTGACCGCAGCGCCATCATGGGACATCTTACGGAACTGCTGGAAACCCTCCCTCCCCGCACCCCTGAGCGTAGGACCGGGCCCTTACGGAGGTTTCCCGTCTGTATATATTTGTCTGTGACTAGAGTCAGTTCTTTGTAGGACTAGTTGACATGTGGGCTGGCCTGTTTATGAGGCCTGAACTTGCGCCATGAGCTGTGATCGGTCGCGTGACAGGCCATTAACGGCCCCGCAGCCTCAGCGGATATCGGCTCAGAGCAGGGCTGCGCGCCTCAGGCCAGTGCCAAGCCGCAGGCCAATCAGTCTATAGAGGAGAGCTGTGGCTGGCCAGGTGCTGCATTGGCTCGGTGGCCCACGGGCAACCACACAGCCAATCTGACTGGGCGCTACTAGCGGTTGCCCGCGGGCCCCTGTGTTCCTGTGGTGTGTGGGTGTGTGTGTGGGGGGGGGGGGACAACGTTTCACGCCCTCGGGCTGTCGCCTGACGTCACACAGCACGATCAATGGAGCGCTGTCAATAGCCACGACGCGGCAGGGATCGAACCGGAGCCACTTCCGGTGGCGGTCTGCTCTCTTGGCGTCGCAGCCTGTCGTTCCCAGAGGCGGCCGAATCGATTCAGCGGCTCAGGAGGCCGTGTCACGGTCTTGTCGTCTGCCACCTAGGCCTCTTCGCAGTCGCTTGTATACGGTGTAAACAAACGTATCGGGTGTTATTGTACGGGTTGTCGGCAAGTGGGGGGCTGTGGGGGGGGGGTAGGTCCACCGTTATCGAATAAGTGCTTCTACATCTACATATACAGGGTGTTACAAAAAGGTACGGCCAAACTTCCAGGAAACATTCCTCACACACAAAGAAAGAAAATATGTTATGTGGACATGTGTCTGGAAACACTTAATTTCCATGATAGAGCTCATTATAGTATTTCTCTTTAAATGTAAATTGAAATAATTCGTGCAGACAATTGTCAAAATACCCAAGGCTAGAACATGTGCCTTTACAAGTACGACACAACATGTGGTTCATGCACGATAGAGCTCCTACACATTTCAGTCGACGTGTTCGTACGCGTCTCAACAACAGATTCGGTTACCGATGGATTGGTAGAGGCGGACCAATTCCATGGCCTCCACCCGCTCCTGACCTCAAACCTCTTGACTTTCATTTATGGGGGGCATTTGAAAGCTCTTGTCTACGCAACCCCAGTACCAAATGTAGAGACTCTTCGTACTCGTATTGTGGACGGCTGCATCAGCGCATCAGGGATTCCATGCGACGGAGGGTGGATGCATGTATCCTCGCTAATGGATGACATTTTGATCATTTCCCGTAACAAACTGTTTGAAGTCACGTTGGTACGTTCTGTTGCTGTGTGTTTCCATTCATGATTAATGTGATTTGAAGAGAAGTAATAAAATGAGCTGTAACATGGAAATTAAACGTTTCCCGGACACATGTCCACATAACATATTTTCTTTCTTTCTGTGTGAGGAATGTTTCCTGAAAGTTAGACCGTATCTTTTTGTAGCACCCTGTATAATCCCTAATCCACCGTAAAGCGCGTGGCGGAGGGTACACTGTACCATTACTAGGCATTTCCTTTCCTATTCCACTCCCAAATTGAACGAGGAAAAAAGGAATATATTCCACTGTACGAGCCCTAATTTCTCCTGTCTTTGTGATCTTTACGCGACATGTAAGTAGGCGGCAGCAAGATAGTACTACACTGAGCTTCAAATTCCGGCCATCTACATTTCCTCAACAGAAATTCACGAAAAGAATGTCGCCTTTCCTCCAGCGATTCTAATTTGAGTTCCCGGAGCATTTCTGTGTTACTCGCGCATTGATAGAATCTACCAGTAACAAACCTAGCTGCTCGCCGCTGAACTGCTTCCATCTCTTCGTTTAAACTGATCTGCTGCGGGATCCAAACACTTGAGCAATACTCAAGACGTGGCCCTACATGCGTTTTATTCACGGTCTCCTTTAAAATGGAGTACATCTTCCCAAAATTCTCCCAATAAAACGAAATCGACTGTCCGCCTTACTCACAACTGTCTTTAAATGTTCGTTCCATTTCGTATCGCTCTGCATTGTTACGCCTAGATATTTCAGCGACACAACTGCATCAAGAAGCTCACTACTAATGCAGTATTCGAACATTATGGGATTGTTTCTCCTACTCATGCGTATCACCTTATATTTTTCTACATTTAGAGCTAGCTGCCATTCTTTACACCAACTAGAAATTTTGTCTAAGTCACTCTGTATGATATTACAGTCAATTAAAGACGACACCCTCCCATGCAGCACAGCATCATCAGCAAACATCTGCCAATTACAACTTACTCTGTCCAACAGATAATTTATATAGATAGAAAATAATAGCGGTCCTATCACACTCCCGTGGGGTACGCCTGACGATATACTCGTCTCTGATGAACACTCGCCGACGAGAACAATATACTGCGTTCTATTACTTAGGAAGTTTTCCAGCCAGTCACAAATCTGTGAACCTTTTCCATATTCCCCTGTCTTCGTTAGCAGTCTGCAGTGTGGCACCGCGTCAAAGTCCTGTTTGAAATCGAGAAATATACAATCTGCCTGTTGTCCTTCATCCATGGCTCGTAATATGTCATGTGAGAAAAGGGCAAGCTGAGTTTCACACGAACGATGTTTTTTAAACCCGTGCTGATTCATAGAAGGAAGGTTTTACGTCTCAAGGAAATTTACTGTATTTGATTTTACAATATGCTCCAAAATTCTACAGCAAACTGATGTCAGCGATATTGGCCTGTAGTTATGTGGGTCAGTTCTTTTACCTTTTTTATAAACTGGAGTCACCTACGTTTTTTTCCCATCACTAGGAACTTTGCGCTGAATTAAATATTCGCGATAAATGTAATCTATGTAAGGGACCAATGTCGCAGAATACTCTTTGTAAATCCGGAATGGTATTTCATCCGGACCAGGAGTCCATTTTGTATTAGCTCTCTCAGCTGCTTCTCTACACCAGAAATACCTATTACTATGTCCTCCATTTGGGAGTTAGTGCGTTGATCAAATGATAGTACATGTTTGCGGTTTCCTGCGTAGACGTTTTCTTAAAGGTTAAATTTAGAGCTTCAGCTTTCCGTTTCCTTTCTTGTATTACTGCTTCGGAATGATCCGCGAGTGACTGGATAGTGGCCTTTGACCCGCTTATCGATTTTACATAGGACCAGAATTTTTTCGTGTTCTCGGAAAGATGTTTTGTTAAGGTGTGGGTGTGGTACTTATTGTATGCTTTTTATAGACGCACGAATCTCTGCTAACTTTTTCCTGTCATCACCTGTGTGTTCTTTTTTGAACCGAGAGTGCAACAGTTTTTGCTTTCTCAGTAGCTTTCTAACATTATTATCATACCACGGTGGATCTTTTTAATCGTTAATCAACTTTACAGGCAGGTATTTCTCTAACCCTTGATTTATAATGCATTTCAATTTTGTCCACAATTCCTCTACATCCATTGTACCGGAACTGTACGATATACATTCATTTTCTAAGAGTGATCCTAACAATTGCTTATCGGCTCTTTCTAAGGCGTGTTGCGGTGGAGTGGCCGAGCGCATAAAGCGCTATGCTGTGATGCGAGGAGCCGTTCCCCGTCGGGGGGTCGAATCCCCCTTCGGGCATGGATATTTGTGCTGTCTTTAGTATAAGTTAGTTGATAAGTAGTTTGTAAGTTTAGGGACTGATGACCCGCAGTTAAGTCCCATAAGCTTAACATTTTTTTTCTAAGGCGTATGTGAGTCTTGGAGTGTTACAAGTGTCTCAGGGTGGTAATAAATATTCTAAAGCATCAGAATATCGTCTGTAGTAGGTCGTATTGTAAATGTTTCACTGTGTGATTGGATAATATTGACTTTCAGTTTTCAAGCACATTCATTACCCTGCCAGAAATAACGTAGTAGACCTCCTTAGAGTTTTCCAATTCACTTAGCATCTATAGTTGAATGTGTCCATATGAAGTTCACGAAATGATTACATTCACATCGCTACTGAGATGCCTGGTGCCGACCTTTGCTGAAAACCCCATACTGGTATGTGGTGTAGCCACCACTGGCGACAATTCAGGCGCCATTCTGGCATCCATCATTAATGTAGGGGTTACTGTCTCGGGATACATTACTCGAAGACTGCTCGACCACTTCGGGTAGTTCTGCAAGAGCAGCTCTCTTAGACTGATCACAGATGATGCTGTCATTTATCGGTTAGAACGTCACCAGAGGAGCAAAAGCAACTGCAAAACGATTTGAAAGCGATAAAACTTTTATCCATTATGTATGCGGAACCTGCGAATGTGACGGGATAGGTTTCGAAATTACTGCAACCAATTGCCTTTCACAGTATATTTCTGTGCAATTATGTTTATTTGTGAAGACTGCTGTGTATAGTTACGTCTACCACTATATCCATATGTGTCTCTCTTTTGGAAAACGTTTTGCAAATGCCACTACACCGCACAGATATTTCCACAGACAGGATTCTCACGTCTTTTACAAACTGAAAATTGTAAATTCGTAAAAGACGTAACAGTTGCTGTCTGTGGATATATCTGTGCAGTGTAGCCATGCTGTGCTATTCCAAGAAGGGCTACATGTATGCGTGACTGCAGTTCCACTCCCAGTAACCGATGGGCTAAAGGCTCATTGGCACTTCTTTGCTCACGGAACATCTTACCTGTGCTGTGGTAACTGTACAGACAGCTATTGCTATCTTTACAGTACGTCGACAACCATCCTATTTTATAAACAGGACAATATATCGAAACTTATATGTATTTATATGCAAATGATGGAAGGTGAAGGAATGGGTATGTGATATCTACGGGTATATGGCAGTAACTATGATTTTTTTATTTTTTTATTTATTTTCATTTTTATTTATTTATTTTCTTATTTTGTTGCTATGTAACGTGGTATTAATTAAGCAGTATTTAATATCTCGTCAAAGAAGAAAACTGTAACATTAGGGTTTTCTGTAGATTCATTGGATTGCACACTTTTACTACTACGGTTTTCAAGAGATTCTTTGTATTGTGACACCTGACGATGAAGACCGATACAAGTTTTTGATTGACAGGCACCTTTTAAATGACGAGACGGAATTCACACATTATTCTAGATTAAATGTCAGCAAGCGTGCACGTTTTGCAACTCACAGAAAGTGACATAAAGAGAAAATTTTTCAGACGGTTCCAGAAACAAATCAGTGAAGCTGGAAAAACACGCAGTGACGCTAGGCTAAGAGTAGTTTTATTTTCTTATGTTCATCTGTACTCCTGGGATCAGGATAATTGTGATAACAGAAGTGGTTCGTCTGAAACATCTGATGCAGCTTGCATCTTTCTCGTCCGACGATTTTTTCATTTTTATTGACATGGAATCAGCTACTATATTGTCTCCGTAATCACTCACAGTGTTCTAAATTTTTTCCAACAGGCCCAAAATATATCTGATACATATCGAACTAAATATTTTATGTAGCTCATTAAATGTATTAACAATAGTTATAAAGAAATGCATGAGAATGTTTACTGAATTATTTTCATTTATTTTATTCCCACCGTTTTCGCTCTAAACAATCATCCAGGAAATATGAAAAACAATAAGAATTTAATACATCACAGATGTCATCCATATTGTACACGAGACAAATGAATCTAAATGGTACAACACGAACAATTGTACCATTGTAGTGTACACCATAAAAACTTGCACGAAGAAGGCCGAAGACGATACCGGTTGGCGACTAACGGCCAAAAATGTCACCCGAAATAATCATCACCATAACAATTATCAAAGATAATTTTTATGGCGCATTTCAAAACCAACTGGACTGGAAAGAATCAAATTAAATATTACATCAACTTTGTCATGCATTTCCTTACTGATATACATGGTCATCTAAAAAAACACGAATGAAACTTTCAGTCTGCAGCGGAGTGTGCGCTGATATGAAACTTCCTGGCAGATTAAAACTGTCACAATTTTAATCTGCCAGAATGTTTCATATCAGGGCACATTCCGCTGCAGAGTGAAAGTTTCGTTCTGGAAACATCCCTTAGGCTGTGGCTAAGCCATGTATCTACCATATTCTTTCTTCTACGAGTGCTAGTCCTACAATGTTCGCAGGAAAACTTCTGTGAAGTTTGAAAAGTAGGAGGCGAAGTAAAGTCGTTAGGAAAGAACGTGAGTCGTGTCGGGATAGCTCAGTGGTAGAGCGCTTGCCCGCGAAAGTCCCGGTTCCGATACACAATTTTAATCTGCCAGGAAGTTTAAAAAAAATCATAATCGCTGGCCACATTTATTATTACCATACCAAAGAAGCAAAACTGGCAATTTTCCAACATTCATTTAGCTGCCATTTCTTCTATTTTTTTCAGTCTGTTTTTACATATTTCACTAGAATGCCATGAAAAATCACCTTGGTCAACGTATAAGAGCAGTACGGAGGCAGCTTACACATTGTGAGTGGGTCATGTCCGTTGTTCTTTGGTTCGACAGGCTTGATATCTATCTGCCAGAGTCTTGAGTCGCAATTAAGCATTATTCCGTAACTGTTTTCGAATGTAACTCTTAGTTAGCGTAAACGTATCTGGATATGCAATTTTTAAACCAGAAAATACATATATTGTGACGTTTTTTCAATGTATTTGGTAAATATTTAGAACGGCAACAAATGCTTTAATATGGATTGTAAGTGAATGTTCTCATATTTCTAAATATCCCTCTAATAAATGACTTTAAGTTGCGTGCTTCATGCAGTCAAATGTAAGCCAATAAATTTACTATTCTGCAATATGTTCTGTGTTAGGAAAGTATATTTAATGGCCTTTAGAGCACATTAAAAAGCTAAGTGTTCCATAGACTTTAAATGCGCGCTTTGAAATTGGGATTCAAAATGGCGGATTGTTCTGCTTGCACTATACAGTGCTCTAGGCCATACGTCGTACCTTAACACAGTTGTTTTCTATGACGACGATCACGTCTCACATTGTGACGTCAAAGGACTCACGTTTCGTGCTAACTGTTCCTTAAGGCTAGTTTACACGACGACACTAGGTTTCATGAAACTGCGCTACTGGTCAGTGCGCATGCGCGGCAGGCATTCGCGCAACTCGTTGGCGAAACTAAACAGTTTCGGCTCCTTCCAACTTTGACGAAACTGATTGCGCGTGTTTTTAGGTCAGGTGATAACCAATACAGAACAAAACACAACATAAAGGGGTTCAAGGAAGAAATAATTCAGTTTTTGAACATATGTGTGACCTATAGGTGTTCGTGCCATTTTAACGATGCAAATTTCAGGAATAAGCAGCGACGTGTTAGTGCCCTTGAAGCAATTATTCGTGAATTAAATATTGGTGGGTTGACGATTAGTGAATTGCAGACTAAACAACATTTAATTCCAAATACCTATACAAACGAACTATGGCAATTGTGTGTTTGGGAACACGGTACAGGTACTGCAGAGACGAATATCTATTTGACAAGAAAAGTAATGCAATTTGTAATTTCAGTTCTGGTAACAATGCTTCACGCATAACAGTATCTTTTATTGCATTATTAACTCTGTTTAAAAGTGACATTCTGAGTTGTTTAAAATAACTTATAGGGTCTTCGATCACAATTTCTTTCAGCAAGGTCGCTAAGCAATCGAGCTGACGTCATTTTTTACTCCAGTCAGGAAACCAAACACGTTCCTTATTCTTTTTATGTTTAGTCTTATGCAACGACTTCAAACAGAGAAGCAATAGCTCCAGCACAACTCTTACAGCTACCAAAACTTTCATTCTACAGCGACTGCGGCACTCACAAATCAACGAAACTGAAGTGTATAATATCGCCACCGTGTCTACAGACATACACGAAACCAGTTGCGTGCAATTCATTTCATGTAACGAGTGTCGCAATCTAGTGTCGTCGTGTAGACTAGCATTTAGTATAGTGAACTATTTCTGATTTTTCTATAAATTACAGAAACCAGTGTACCTACGCGAAGCGCGCAATGAAACCGAAACGCAGGCTGTGAGCTATGAAGCGCGACCCTCGGCTGTCTTCGATATTCGACACGTGGACACACAGCCACGTCGTTCTGCGAGTTTGCGAGTGCTGTTCGGCAAACCGTCGTTTCCACCGTCAACAGAAGGCAGCTGGTAGCCCGCCCTAATTAAATTCCCCAAGCTGGGCCGTCGTTCATTATGCATTCTGTGACCGACGTTTTTAATGTCAGACAGTCTCCACTGCGGTCAGTTCTGATTTGGGAAGCTAATATACGTAGACAACCGTGACGGCAGCCGCGAGTCCCAGCTAACCTCAAAAGCAGAAGGAAATACGAAGAGAGATAAAAAATTCCATTTTATTTGCCATGTTGAACGTTAAAGTAGAAGCTAGCCGGTCAATTTTCACTGCATGTTTGAAAGAAAAACAAGTGTCCAGATGTCTGTTTGTCATTTGCGAATATTTTAGCTGCGGCGCGGTACCGATTTTTCAGTCTTAAAAAATTACCGCAGCAGTCACACCAAGAATGGATCACTGAATTGAAGGTTTTAACCCGCAAATGTAAATTTACTTGCTCTTGTGGACTTCCGTATAGTGACGTTATATTGAGAGATGCAATTACTCAGAACATTTTGGACCCCAGAATTAGGGCAGCAATTCTGAAACAATCTGACCCTTCATTAGACAGTGTACTGCAGCTTATTGAAGCGCATGATACTTTTGACTTAGCAGATATAGAAATGCAAAGCCACAGTGCGCCGCAACGGGCGCTTTCAGTGTAGCCCTAGTGATTCTTATTATTCTACCGGCCGTGCTGCACAGACAGTGAACAGTAGCCAGTGTAAAAATGCGACACAAAGGTCGTCCCATCGTGTTAGAAACAGTAATTTGAATAACGGGCGCCATCGTACATTTCAGAAAAAAGTTCGTAAGTCTTGCCCTCAGTGTGTATCTCGCCACAAACGTGCGCAATGCCCTAGTCGCAACGCAATCTGTTATCAATGTGGCAAATCGGGACATGTACAGACAGTGTGTATGCAAAACAAACATTCAAAGAACGGTGCCGTTAGAAACAGTACTTCACAGAGTGCAAGAACAGTTCATGCGGCAAATGTCATACACGCTGTGGACTTGGACAGTGCTTCTCTTGATTCTTAAATCAAAACTATGTAGTACGCCACGTCGCAAGCACCGACGAGCGCGTAAAACTGTGCAACGGCAACGGGTTCGGGACAAGCAAAATTACTATGTACAGTGCAATCCTGTAGTGAACCTAGTGCCTTCTGCAACTTCTCAGTGTAATAGTGCCCAGTACTGTGTAGCTAGTGACAGTAGACTTGATGTCGATACTCAATGTAATCTTTATTTTCATTTATTTTTTGCCGCTCTTCGTTTGTTTCGCCGGCCGCGGTGGCCGAAGGGACTGAGACGCTCCAGTCACGGTCTGCACGGCCACTACGGTCGGGGGTTCGAATCCCCCCCTCGGGCATGGATATTTGTGCCGTCCTTAGGATTAGCTAGTTCATAAGTAGTTTGTAAGTTTAGGGACTGATGACCCCGTAGTTAAGTCCCATAAGCTCTACAAACATTTGAACATTTTCGTTTGTTTCATTTTATTTCTTGGCTGTATCCACATTTATAAACGAATTTAAATGCGAAACATATTAGTACAGTACAAGTTGTTCAGGAGAGTTTACGTACGTAGTCTGCAAATATCTGTTCAGTGAACAGCGTTTTTAAACACCTAAGTACCTTCATCTCTTACTGGTCTATGTGTAGCTGTCTCTCACAAAACAGATAAATATGTGATGATGGTAATAATTCCGAAACACGGCCTACTAAAGTCATGCTGTGCCTGGCGTGTGACGTTCAGTTACCTCGACCTATTCACCTTCTTTGCTGTACTACTGGTTAACTGACGTCAAAAAAGTTGCTTTCATGAAACGGAGATATATGTAGTGGGAAGTCAGAGAAGGTGTGTGTGTGTGCTCATGGCACTGATTTCTGTGCCATCCAATAGGGGCACGTCCTACGGGTTCACTGGATCAGTGAACACCCCGGAAAAAAGCTCGTTGCGACAAAAAATAAATATGTGGAAATTCTTTCAGCAATCAGTCGTACAAAATATATATTTATTTGTTTGCAAATCTAGATTTCGACCACTGTGTGGTCATTATCAATGCTTAAAACCAATTAAAATACTTAAAACATCTCGACCTCCATTTTGGAGGTTGCGTTCGTTCGTTCGTTCGTCTAGATGTTTTGAGTATTTTAATCGGTTTTAAGCATTGATAATGACCACACAGTGGTCGAAATCTAGACTTGCAAACAAATAAATATATATAAAACTTCCTGGCAGATTAAAATTGTGTGCTGGAACCGGGACTCGAACCTGGGACCTTTGCCTTTCGCGGGCAAGCGCTTGCCCGCGAAAGGCAAAGGTCCCAGGTTCGAGTCCCGGTTCCGGCACACAATTTTAATCTGCCGGGAAGTTTCATATCAGCGCACACTCCGCTGCAAAGTGAAAGATTCATTCTGTAAATATATATATATATATATATATATATATATATATATATATATATATATATATATATATATATATATATATATATTTACGACTGATTGCTGACAGAGTTACCACAAATCAAATACAGTCGTGGAGCACCTATTCCAAAATGGAATCAAGCCTGATAAAAACTAAATAAACAAATAAAATAAAAAGTGTTGTTAAACTATCATTATTTGTTTCGTTCGTCTATCAGATCATTGTATATGCACGTACAAAGTATATCTATCGCGTGAGAAACATTTTAGGTCGCGGAATACAGCACGCATGAGTCATAGTACGCCGACCGCGGTGGCCGAGCGTCCTGCGGCGCGCCAGTCACAGTCTGCACGGCCACTACGGTCGGGGGTTCGAATCCCCCCTCGGGCATGGTCGTTTGTGCCGTCCTTAGTATAAGCTAGTTCATAAGTGGTTTGTATGTTTAGGGACTGATGACCCTGTAGTTAAGTCCCATAAGCTCTACAAACATTTGAACATTTGAGTCGTAGTACGGCCGCCTAATATAGGCGGCAGTGGCCGCAGCGTTGCAATGTACACGCGCGGCTTAGTTACAAATTCTCTTGTGAACCCCCGGGAGGCAGCATAAGGGCGCTCCCGCGGCAGGGAGGGGCGAGGGGAAACGCCGCTTTTAACATGGCGTTGGCGCTGATAGGGACACCAGTTCCTGGCTACTCGAGTTCTGGCGGTTACGCACGAATGGTCCCGAAGTAAAGGCAATCGAGCTACTGCGCACCTCGCCTTGCACATGCGCATATGCTCCACGAAGGCAACATCCGTTCTTCATATTTGTTTTTGGCGCACTGAAGATTCATCGAAAAATCGTCATATTTGGTAAACACGTCATATTTGGTAAAATAATTGTAAATTATAGACGCATCAACTGTAAAAGCCTTCAGTAGACCACATCACGAATAATGATGAAGTCACCAATCTCCACCTAGCAAAAATAGGCGTGTGGTAGTGGGTTCGAGACCGAGTGCAAGCAATTTTTTTAAATGACATCTTATTTTTAACAGATACGGTAACAACAATGAATTTTGTATTGTTACTTTCTACATATACTTAGGACGTTTTTGCAAATGTGTCGCGATTTTGCGGATAAATGACATTTATACTCTTCGTTGTAACAAATATTTCACTGTTTGAAAAGATGTGGAGGAGAGCAGCCTTTGCGAATGCGTAAGGTGAGGAAGGGATGCTGCTTACAGTGTCACGTGAACTGAGGGTAGCTTTTCTCTTCATCGTGACAGATTCATTTTGTTGCAGTTACTTAACAGTGTTATCAGGTACTTTCTGTGTGTTAATGTTCATGTGCATATTCATATGTTCTTGGTGTTTATTATCAAAGAAAGATGAACAAAGTTCAGTATCTTTTAGAAACAAATTACTTAGCTTTAAGCTCGGAAGAAAAGTGTGAAATAAAGAAGCTTGGTGGACCGACGCCTCAGTTCCAGTCGAAACAAGCGCAAACAAGCCGAGGTAAGACATTCTGCAGATCTTGTAACGAAAAAATATGTAAAGGGAGCGCGTCGGTGGGAGAAGGGGGGGGGGGGGGAAACGGGGCGCTTTCCCCTGGTGCCACTCGCAGAAGTGGTGCGGCCCAAACTGTCTCTGTGGGCTGGTGGGGGGGGGGGGGCGGTGCCGAAACGTTAAAACGAGGTCTGGTTTGACGCGGCCCACCAACAAATCCTTTCCTGTGCATACCTCTAGAAGGATATATAACCAAGATCCTCAGTCATTTGTTGAATGTATCCTACCCTTTGACGTCTAGTGTTTTTACCCTCCATAGTTCTCTATACTACCATAGTACCACGAAGGTTATTTCCTTATGCCTTAACAGATATACTATCACCTGTAGCTTCTTCTGCTCAGTCGTTCAATCGTAAAGAAAAGAACTTAAATGAATCACTAGATGTTTTTGTGTACGTGTTTAGGATAGAAGTGAAAATCGTCTTAGGACTCATAAATCTATCGTATCTAATGACTGAAAATGTATGTCTTTTTATGGCGGCTTTTAAGACGGAAACGACGACTCCAAATTCAAATGTTCGTAGAGCTTATGGGACTTAATTACGGGGTCATCAGTCCCTAAACTTACAAACTATTTATGAACTACCTTATACTAAGGACGGCACAAATATCCATGCCCGATGGGGGATTGGAACCCCCGACCGTAGTGGCCGCGCAGACCGTGACTGGCGCGCCGCAGACCACTCGGCCACCGCGGCCGGCGAAACAACGACTCCCTTTGGGTCGCGATCCTCTCTCTCAGTTATATCTGTCAACACTAGCATCAGCTGCCTAGCGTTTCCACTTTGGTGATAAATGTTACTTTTTAGGGAAATTGCGTGATTTAGAGGGCCAAAAAGGAAAATATTTCTTGCAGAGAAAATGTTCCGTTTGTCGCATGCTAAACGCCGTGTCACAGAATACAGTATCATCCAATTTCAATTTAAAAGGTATCAATGCATTTAATAGAAATGAGATAACAGTGATAGCTAAAGTACATGTCAAAACAATAAATATTTTAGCCAACAACAGTACGGTTACCATTTATGTGACAGTGGTGGAGCCGTCTGAATACAGTACATGCTAACAACTTCATCAACATTGTTCCGCTCGGTGGTGATCGCTGAAGCTCATAATTGTTCCTTCTCTCACTGCTGATAATCTCTGCGATGTACTGAGATTGATACCAAGTATTTCAGTTTTCGTTCGAACTGTCTGGAATGAAAATTAAGTCTCCGGTTCTGTACGACATGCTTCTCAGGCACCGCCGACTTGCCATGAAAGACATTTGAGGTGACCTATTATTATGAGGGAAAGGTATCATCCCGTTTGAATTTTATTGCTCCGTCTTCAAATACAGGCAATGGCCTACGCCCCTGCCTCAATGCATACACCCGTTTCTGTTAGATCGACGAAGTTAAGCACTGTCGGGCTTGGCTAAATCGGACGAAGAGGCACGTAACACCGCTAAAATGATATTTCTAACCCCTTTCATTCAAGAGATGTTCAGTTTCATAGAGTGTAGCATTATTTTCGGACCTCTCTGTATTTGTAGTGGAGGTTTAAAGTGGTGAAAATTCTGACCGAAGGCAAAAAAAAAAAAAAAAAAAAAAAAAAAAAAAAAAAAAAAAAAAAAAAAAAAAAAGGAAATGCTTTAAAACATGGCGGGTAAAACAAAATGGTGTGGAATCACTGCAGCTGCCAGCTGTCTGTAAGGGACGCTGCCCGCAAATGTCTTCATTACACGCCCCATCCATACCTTACGTGCATGTAGATTTCCTTAAGCCTTTCGTTCCCAATGTTGTTCCATGACAACAACGTATTAAAAGTTGATTTGTACCGTATTTTCTGCATCAGTCCCTACAGTTGCATTTTTGTTGATGAACAACATGCTTCTAATGCGACTTTTGCCGCTTGGTACGGCGTGTATCCACTTTTGAGGCATTAATCTATCTATCTTTTGGAGGTGGTGTTGCGTTGTCGTCTGTACATGGCTGAGAGAGTGAGCGTGAGTTGTGGTTCTTTTCATTCCAGCAGTGAATTGTATTTGGTGCTATGGCGAAGATGTGGCTGCCCGCAGATGTCTTCATTACACGCCCCATCCCTACCTTACGTGCATGTAGATTTCCTTAAGCCTTTCGTTCCCAATGTTGTTCCATGACAACAACGTATTAAAAGTTGATTTGTACCGTATTTTCTGCATCAGTCCCTACAGTTGCATTTTTGTTGATGAACAACATGCTTCTAATGCGACTTTTGCCGCTTGGTACGGCGTGTATCCACTTTTGAGGCATTAATCTATCTATCTTTTGGAGGTGGTGTTGCGTTGTCGTCTGTACATGGCTGAGAGAGTGAGCGTGAGTTGTGGTTCTTTTCATTCCAGCAGTGAATTGTATTTGGTGCTATGGCGAAGATGTGGCTGCCCGCAGATGTCTTCATTACACGCCCCATCCCTACCTTACGTGCATGTAGATTTCCTTAAGCCTTTCGTTCCCAATGTTGTTCCATGACAACAACGTATTAAAAGTTGATTTGTACCGTATTTTCTGCATCAGTCCCTACAGTTGCATTTTTGTTGATGAACAACATGCTTCTAATGCGACTTTTGCCGCTTGGTACGGCGTGTATCCACTTTTGAGGCATTAATCTATCTATCTTTTGGAGGTGGTGTTGCGTTGTCGTCTGTACATGGCTGAGAGAGTGAGCGTGAGTTGTGGTTCTTTTCATTCCAGCAGTGAATTGTATTTGGTGCTGTGGCGAAGATGTGGCTGCCCGCAGATGTCTTCATTACATGCCCCATCCCTACCTTACGTGCATGTAGATTTCCTTAAGCCTTTCGTTCCCAATGTTGTTCCATGACAACAACGTATTAAAAGTTGATTTGTACCGTATTTTCTGCATCAGTCCCTACAGTTGCATTTTTGTTGATGAACAACATGCTTCTAATGCGACTTTTGCCGCTTGGTACGGCGTGTATCCACTTTTGAGGCATTAATCTATCTATCTTTTGGAGGTGGTGTTGCGTTGTCGTCTGTACATGGCTGAGAGAGTGAGCGTGAGTTGTGGTTCTTTTCATTCCAGCAGTGAATTGTATTTGGTGCTATGGCGAAGATGTGGCTGCCCGCAGATGTCTTCATTACACGCCCCATCCCTACCATACGTGCATGTAGATTTCCTTAAGCCTTTCGTTCCCAATGTTGTTCCATGACAACAACGTATTAAAAGTTGATTTGTACCGTATTTTCTGCATCAGTCCCTACAGTTGCATTTTTGTTGATGAACAACATGCTTCTAATGCGACTTTTGCCGCTTGGTACGGCGTGTATCCACTTTTGAGGCATTAATCTATCTATCTTTTGGAGGTGGTGTTGCGTTGTCGTCTGTACATGGCTGAGAGAGTGAGCGTGAGTTGTGGTTCTTTTCATTCCAGCAGTGAATTGTATTTGGTGCTGTGGCGAAGATGTGGCTGCCCGCAGATGTCTTCATTACATGCCCCATCCCTACCTTACGTGCATGTAGATTTCCTTAAGCCTTTCGTTCCCAATGTTGTTCCATGACAACAACGTATTAAAAGTTGATTTGTACCGTATTTTCTGCATCAGTCCCTACAGTTGCATTTTTGTTGATGAACAACATGCTTCTAATGCGACTTTTGCCGCTTGGTACGGCGTGTATCCACTTTTGAGGCATTAATCTATCTATCTTTTGGAGGTGGTGTTGCGTTGTCGTCTGTACATGGCTGAGAGAGTGAGCGTGAGTTGTGGTTCTTTTCATTCCAGCAGTGAATTGTATTTGGTGCTGTGGCGAAGATGTGGCTGCCCGCAGATGTCTTCATTACATGCCCCATCCCTACCTTACGTGCATGTAGATTTCCTTAAGCCTTTCGTTCCCAATGTTGTTCCATGACAACAACGTATTAAAAGTTGATTTGTACCGTATTTTCTGCATCAGTCCCTACAGTTGCATTTTTGTTGATGAACAACATGCTTCTAATGCGACTTTTGCCGCTTGGTACGGCGTGTATCCACTTTTGAGGCATTAATCTATCTATCTTTTGGAGGTGGTGTTGCGTTGTCGTCTGTACATGGCTGAGAGAGTGAGCGTGAGTTGTGGTTCTTTTCATTCCAGCAGTGAATTGTATTTGGTGCTGTGGCGAAGATGTGGCTGCCCGCAGATGTCTTCATTACATGCCCCATCCCTACCTTACGTGCATGTAGATTTCCTTAAGCCTTTCGTTCCCAATGTTGTTCCATGACAACAACGTATTAAAAGTTGATTTGTACCGTATTTTCTGCATCAGTCCCTACAGTTGCATTTTTGTTGATGAACAACATGCTTCTAATGCGACTTTTGCCGCTTGGTACGGCGTGTATCCACTTTTGAGGCATTAATCTATCTATCTTTTGGAGGTGGTGTTGCGTTGTCGTCTGTACATGGCTGAGAGAGTGAGCGTGAGTTGTGGTTCTTTTCATTCCAGCAGTGAATTGTATTTGGTGCTATGGCGAAGATGTGGCTGCCCGCAGATGTCTTCATTACACGCCCCATCCCTACCTTACGTGCATGTAGATTTCCTTAAGCCTTTCGTTCCCAATGTTGTTCCATGACAACAACGTATTAAAAGTTGATTTGTACCGTATTTTCTGCATCAGTCCCTACAGTTGCATTTTTGTTGATGAACAACATGCTTCTAATGCGACTTTTGCCGCTTGGTACGGCGTGTATCCACTTTTGAGGCATTAATCTATCTATCTTTTGGAGGTGGTGTTGCGTTGTCGTCTGTACATGGCTGAGAGAGTGAGCGTGAGTTGTGGTTCTTTTCATTCCAGCAGTGAATTGTATTTGGTGCTGTGGCGAAGATGTGGCTGCCCGCAGATGTCTTCATTACATGCCCCATCCCTACCTTACGTGCATGTAGATTTCCTTAAGCCTTTCGTTCCCAATGTTGTTCCATGACAACAACGTATTAAAAGTTGATTTGTACCGTATTTTCTGCATCAGTCCCTACAGTTGCATTTTTGTTGATGAACAACATGCTTCTAATGCGACTTTTGCCGCTTGGTACGGCGTGTATCCACTTTTGAGGCATTAATCTATCTATCTTTTGGAGGTGGTGTTGCGTTGTCGTCTGTACATGGCTGAGAGAGTGAGCGTGAGTTGTGGTTCTTTTCATTCCAGCAGTGAATTGTATTTGGTGCTGTGGCGAAGATGTGGCTGCCCGCAGATGTCTTCATTACATGCCCCATCCCTACCTTACGTGCATGTAGATTTCCTTAAGCCTTTCGTTCCCAATGTTGTTCCATGACAACAACGTATTAAAAGTTGATTTGTACCGTATTTTCTGCATCAGTCCCTACAGTTGCATTTTTGTTGATGAACAACATGCTTCTAATGCGACTTTTGCCGCTTGGTACGGCGTGTATCCACTTTTGAGGCATTAATCTATCTATCTTTTGGAGGTGGTGTTGCGTTGTCGTCTGTACATGGCTGAGAGAGTGAGCGTGAGTTGTGGTTCTTTTCATTCCAGCAGTGAATTGTATTTGGTGCTATGGCGAAGATGTGGCTGCCCGCAGATGTCTTCATTACACGCCCCATCCCTACCTTACGTGCATGTAGATTTCCTTAAGCCTTTCGTTCCCAATGTTGTTCCATGACAACAACGTATTAAAAGTTGATTTGTACCGTATTTTCTGCATCAGTCCCTACAGTTGCATTTTTGTTGATGAACAACATGCTTCTAATGCGACTTTTGCCGCTTGGTACGGCGTGTATCCACTTTTGAGGCATTAATCTATCTATCTTTTGGAGGTGGTGTTGCGTTGTCGTCTGTACATGGCTGAGAGAGTGAGTGTGAGTTGTGGTTCTTTTCATTCCAGCAGTGAATTGTATTTGGTGCTATGGCGAAGATGTGGCTGCCCGCAGATGTCTTCATTACACGCCCCATCCCTACCTTACGTGCATGTAGATTTCCTTAAGCCTTTCGTTCCCAATGTTGTTCCATGACAACAACGTATTAAAAGTTGATTTGTACCGTATTTTCTGCATCAGTCCCTACAGTTGCATTTTTGTTGATGAACAACATGCTTCTAATGCGACTTTTGCCGCTTGGTACGGCGTGTATCCACTTTTGAGGCATTAATCTATCTATCTTTTGGAGGTGGTGTTGCGTTGTCGTCTGTACATGGCTGAGAGAGTGAGCGTGAGTTGTGGTTCTTTTCATTCCAGCAGTGAATTGTATTTGGTGCTGTGGCGAAGATGTGGCTGCCCGCAGATGTCTTCATTACATGCCCCATCCCTACCTTACGTGCATGTAGATTTCCTTAAGCCTTTCGTTCCCAATGTTGTTCCATGACAACAACGTATTAAAAGTTGATTTGTACCGTATTTTCTGCATCAGTCCCTACAGTTGCATTTTTGTTGATGAACAACATGCTTCTAATGCGACTTTTGCCGCTTGGTACGGCGTGTATCCACTTTTGAGGCATTAATCTATCTATCTTTTGGAGGTGGTGTTGCGTTGTCGTCTGTACATGGCTGAGAGAGTGAGCGTGAGTTGTGGTTCTTTTCATTCCAGCAGTGAATTGTATTTGGTGCTATGGCGAAGATGTGGCTGCCCGCAGATGTCTTCATTACACGCCCCATCCCTACCTTACGTGCATGTAGATTTCCTTAAGCCTTTCGTTCCCAATGTTGTTCCATGACAACAACGTATTAAAAGTTGATTTGTACCGTATTTTCTGCATCAGTCCCTACAGTTGCATTTTTGTTGATGAACAACATGCTTCTAATGCGACTTTTGCCGCTTGGTACGGCGTGTATCCACTTTTGAGGCATTAATCTATCTATCTTTTAGAGGTGGTGTTGCGTTGTCGTCTGTACATGGCTGAGAGAGTGAGCGTGAGTTGTGGTTCTTTTCATTCCAGCAGTGAATTGTATTTGGTGCTGTGGCGAAGATTATCCTAGCATTAATCTGGAACTGTTAACTATCAACAACATAACGTTCAAGTAATAATGCTCCTCGATACAAACGACTGTGTTGTGCATGAAATACATGACATGAAAAATCAATAATAGTTCGCCAAAAAAATTTAAAATACATTATAATTACCTGACATTATTATTCAGGTTTAGGAGGCGATCCAAAAATTGGTGATGATTCTCCTGTGACATTACTTTATTTGCCCAGATCAACTAGAAGGCACCCAAAAGTACTTTTTTGAAATCTTTGATAATGTATTATAGTCTAAATGCAGTTGAATACCGCAGTTGAGTCCGCAGATTATCGTGATACCACTAAATAACTCTTACACCTCGAACACTTTAGCACTCTTAAAAGGAGAAGCAATATTCTGATACCTTGACTGAGTGTAGTATTAGTATACGTACCATATTGAAAATGTATGAAGACAAGCATACCAGTATGGAAATATGGAATTTATATTGTATTATAGCATATTGTTATAGGAACAGTTTTGCCTTGTATGAGTATTATAATACAATGCAATTATCTTATATGGAACCTAGGTATTAAGCTATATAGCTAACTGAAAATATTCATGTAACCTAGACATCATGTATATTTTTAATACTGTCCTCTATTATATAGATTATTTTGAATTATCACAGTGGTATTAATATAATCGATTCTTATAATTGACTGAAATGTAAATAAAGCATTGTATTATATCACATTACAATTTATCCGAATGGTCTGTAAATTCAAATTTACTGTAAATTACACAGAATGACTATTGTAGCAGAATAGTATATAGTTTATGTTTTTGACTAACTGCGGGAGATATAAATGAGGCGCCGTACCATAAATATATCCGATTGAGCATTAGACATATCGATTCTTAACCCTATCCCATTGCCACCTGCACTGCCACATAAGTGATTACAAATGGAGCCATTACTCTATCAGCGGCATTTGCAGGCATAACACGCTGTCTAGTGATGTGGGGAAGTGAACTATATCCAGATAAGCACACGCAGTGTTTAAAACTGAATATATCAGTCTGTCAGCAACGTTTGCACTCATGCCATACTGCCTATTGATGTGGGAAAGCGAACTGTATGCAAGAATAGAATGTGACACCAAGGCACATTGGATGGATAAATATGTGCGTACCATTTATATCATGCCACAGTGTTGCAACTTATAAACATTTTATTATGCCCGGAAAATTAAGGTATGACTATGACAAATAGATTATTTTACATTTGTAATCTAGATTTATAATAGTATTCAATTATTGTACATTGACAACATTTGCTTGTGTATAGCATGTTTAGTTGCCTTTAGTAACATCTATTGTAGATGTCAGGAAGTCACTGTAGTTGTTGTTTAAATATTACAGATTGGAAAACGGATCTTTAATGAGTTGAAACTAGTCATCAATCAATTATGTAAATAAGCGATCTGGGCAAATAAAGTAACCTCACAGGAGACTCATCACGATTTCAAATACATATTTTGATGTTTTCTGCACTGTATTAGTACAAAAAACACTGAATTTTAATTTTTCTAAAGCTGTTTTATAGTGTGGGACTGGAAGGGTAAGGCCGCTTCTGGCGAGAGGAGCTGGCAGGCCGCATATTATGCGGCAGCAGGCGGCGTTGCCTGCAGCCCGGCCGGACCCCGTGACGTCACTACCGAGCGTCCTGACGTCACCGCTGTCCCAGGGGTCCGGCACAGCGCCGAGAACGAACAAACCCGCTTCGCTGTCAAATGGTGCAGCGAACGCCTGTTCGTGGAGACATTTCAAGGCGCACAGCGGGAAAAAAAAAAAATTTGCTATACCTGGAAAGACGTCGATTTTGATCAGATAACGGCAGATGCCACGTAGGGGATAGTAGATATACTGATAATGATTACGACGTCGTCTATCAACAGAGCATCAGCTATGTGCACCCTCCAATAGGGAACGTTTACAGCTATTTCAGTGTGATGTCAAAGTATGAAGCAAATAGGCGCCGTATCACTGACTGGTGTTTCCTATAGCCAACGGTACAATTTAAAAAGAGCTTAAAACTGTGGCCTTTCGTGTGACGGGGTAGTCTTTTCGGACACTTGTCACACAAGTTGGGCATTCTGCAAGCTTGCAACGATGCTGGTTGCAATGGTCACATAAATAATGTCATACCCGCAAGACAGAAGGAAAAAGAATAGGAGAAATGAAAGAGAAATCTGGAAAAGAACCAGTTCTGCTTCTTAAATATGGGAATAATAAGTAAGTTCTCCTGCGAACCTTGCAGGACTAGCACTCCTGGAAGAAAGAATATGGTGGAGACATGGCTTAGCCACAGCCTAAGGGATGTTCCCAGAATGAAACTTTCACTCTGCAGCGAAATGTGCGCTGATATCAAACTTTCTGGCGGATTAAAATTGTGGCATTTTGTGCAGAGTGAAAGTTTCATTCGTGATTTATTTATTTATTTTAGCTGACCATGTATATCTGTAAGGAAATGCATGACAAAGTTGACGTAATATTTTCATTAACTTCATTTATACCAGCCCAGTCGATTTTGAAGTGCGTCATAAAAATTATCTTAGTGCGTACGAACAAAGATAAATTATTTCGCGTGGCAATTTTTGGCCGTTAGACGCAGGTATTTATGGTACACCACAATGGTACAATTCTCATGGTGTACCATTTAGATTCATTTGTCTCATGTACAATATGGGTGACATCTGTGATGTTTTAATTCGTATTGTTTTCCATAATTCCTGGAAGATGGTTTATGACGAAGGCAGTCAGAATGAAATAAAAGAAAACAATACAGCAAACATTCTCCTGCATTTCCTGATAACTGTTGTTAATACATTTAATGAGCTACAAAAAATATTTAGTTCCAGACGTGTCAGGCAAATTTTTATTCTGTTGGAAAAAAATTCGAACATTTTGAGTCATTTCGGAGACAATATAGCTCATTCGCTGTCAATAAAACTGGAAAAAAAATGTCCTGAGACGAGAGAGATGCAAGCTGCATCAGAAGTTTCAGTTGAACCCTTCTGTTAACACAATGGTTCTGATCGTAACACTTCAGTTGAACATAAGAAAATAAAACTACACTTACCGTAGCGTCACTGCGTGTTTTTCAGCTTCACTGATTTGTTTGTTGAGCCGGTTCAAAACTTATCTTTTTATGTCACTTTCTGTAAATTGCAAAACATATGTCAGCTGGCTGACATGTAATCTAGAATAAAGTGTGAATTCCGTCTCGACATTTAAAAGATTCCTGTTAATCAAAACCTTGTAACAGTCTTCATCGTCAGGTATCACAAAAATACAAAGAATCTATTGAAAAGCCTAGTAATTAAAGTGTGTAATCTAATGAATCTACAGAAAACCGTAACAATTACAGTTTCTAATGTTACAGTTTTCTTCTTTGACAAGATATTAAATACTGCTAAATTAACAACACGTTACATAGCAAGAAACTATAGTTGCTATATACCTAAAAAATTCTCACAATCGATAGTGATGTAAAATAGAGTGAAAGAAACATGCAAAACGGAAAGAAGTGATTTTTAATATTTTGTAAGGAATATAAGAATCTGTGACGAAACGCTGACTCTGACGTAGCTTTGCTTCATTAACACACAGACGTTAATAATGAATGCATAATTCGAACATTACACGCAAATGGAGCTTCAATATTCTTTATCTGCATATACAGGGTGTTTCACTAAGTGCGTTTACCTCTATAACTTATAAAATAATAGGTGACGGGAAATTTTAATGCGGTAGGTCAACACAAGAAATGTTACACTTTCTGCGGAGCTATGAACATAGTTTATTGTATCATTTTCCAAAGAGTTACATCACAAAGATATAATTTTTTAAATGGAACAATAGTTTTTCTATGGTGTATTGGATTCGTTTAAACCAGCTGCGTCCAAATCAATTTAAACTACTTTCCTATCACTGTTAGTTTGGGAGCTACAACCCTTTAAAGTTCCGGGGACGGAGGCTGCGATAGAGTGATAGGAATGTAGTTTAAATTGATTTGGACGCAGCTGGTTTCAACGAATCCGATGCACGATAGAAAAATTATTGTTCCATTTAAAAAAATTATACCTACCGCATTAAAATTTCCCGTCACCTATTATTTTATAAGTTACAGAGGCAAACACACTTAGTGAAACACCCTATATGTACACGAAGGACGTGGAATTTATTATGTATCATATATATATAGACAGCATCTGTCGCAGGACTTTCGACAACGATTGAAGCCATTTTAGTTTCATGGGATACACGACGCTCTGATTTCTTTGGACTCCTTATGAATGTCTCGTACGTGCTCCACATTAACTTGACTCACATTGGACGTCCGCTTCTCTTTGTCGGGCACAAGCAACCCGTCGTAACGAATTTGTCGTGACAGTAGTAAATGTTCAAATGTTTGTAAAGGTTGTGGGACTAAATTGCGGGGTCGTCAGTCCCTAAACTTACAAACTACGTATGAACTACCTTATACTAAAGACGACACAAACATCCATGCCCGAGGGTGGATTCGAACCCCCGACCGTAGCGGCCGTGCAGACTATGACTGGTGCGCCGTATATCGCTCGGCTACTGCGACAGTGGTAAATGGCCTTCCTTGCTGGTGGCTTCTTACCGTACTTGGCACTAAACAACCGTTGAACAACTACAGCAAACTTGCTTTTGTCGAACTCCAACGCACAAAAGCTCGTTCCGCGCCTGAACTCGTCATGTTTGCGAAAAACGCTGGTTATCGGGAAATTACCAAACTACACTGTGGCGGTGTATATGGGAAAAAGTAATTAAAAATAAAATTAAAAAAAAAACTTTTAGGGTTTCTATTCAATCTGACAAATGTATGATATCTGTGCGCCGGCCGCGGTGGCCGAGAAGACTGAGGCGCTCCAGTCATGGTCTGCACGACCACTACGGTCGTGGATTCGAATCCCCCCTCGGGCATGGATACGTAAGTAGTTCATAAGTAGTTTGTAAGTTTAGGGACTGATGACCCCGTAGTTAAGTCCCATAAACTATACAAACATTTGAACATTTGAATAATTGCGTAATTAATTATGATAACTGCAAATATGAATGTAATCGCTGATAATTCTGAAGTTATTGGATATCTGTGCAATGTTTTGTTTCTTGTGAAATAAATAACTGAAAGCGTTCCCGGATTTTACATACAAAAATGTTCAAATGTTTGTACAGCTTATGGGACTTAACTACGGGGTCATCAGTCTCTAAACTTACAAACTACTTATGAACTACTTACGAACTAGGACGGCACAAATATCCATGCCCGAGGGGGGATTCGAACCCCTGATCGTACTGGCCGTGCAGACCGTGACTGGAGCGCCTCAGTCTCCTCGGCCACCGCGGTCGGCCATTTTATATACACCCTCTGTATAACTACCGCGGTATCTGCACTTCTATTGCTATGTTGTAAGAGTCTGGTCTTTTCTAGTTTGCGTTTGCAATCATTGTTTTTGTATTTTTACTCCAGTTTAGCAGATCGTCTATTACTACCCCTAGGTATTGGACTGAGTTTGTTGGTTCTAATATCTGTCGCCAGAGTTGTGTGGCAATTTGGGGTCTTATTCTTTCGTTTATGTGAGGTTTCGGTATTGATTATCAGTAGTTGCGACTTTGACAGGAAGAGGCAGGTGGATATACAGCCCCGGTCAGGCCTATCATCGCCGTTGCGCAATCGGAAGTGCTCGAAACACCACCTATGGCGAAATAATTCTCGAGTTGCGGTCTGCCGCGGAGATAAAGACCAGAATGTGAAAGTAGGTCGGAGTAAATAAATACCATACCACATTCAACGTGGAGCAGAAGCCAGTCTTTCTCCATCCCTCCGCGTCTGCTGAAATCTCATTCGTTTTCGTTACACGCGTGTCAGAAGCCAATCTTTCTCGAGTACAGTTCTACCGCGTGTGCTGAAATCTCATTCTTTCCGTTATATGTGGGGCAGAAGCCAAGCTTCCTCAAGTACTCTCAAGTTCAAAAATAAGGATGAGTTTGATGTTGAGCGATACACGTACAGCGACTCCGCAGTAAAAAGCTTACCGACGCATATAACGTGGACACCAATGGCAAGCCAGCTGGTCGAAACAAACTGCAGCAACGCGAGTGACAGTTAAAACAAGCGAAGCCAGCGAAACATGTTTGGGAGAAACTAAAAACAATTGTGTTTGCTCAAGGCAGATCATACCTAAAAAGCAAAAACACTGAATGTGACGAGAGGTAAAAGCCTTCCATATACGAATCTGAAGAGTAATCTGATATATTGATAAAGTGGCGATCAAGAATACAAGAACACGCCTTTTTTAACGGTATTGCATGTGCATGTTTCAGTACGGACCAAGAAGCAACTTCAGTCATTTTAACCATGTGGATTAGAAGTGTGTCAGTTCCACCACAATGACGTTTACAGTGGCTGTGAATGTACATAATTTTCTAAATATAAATTACGTAACAAAAGTTACTTTTAGACTACTTTTTCATAGCTGCCATGTAATCAGAATATCTTAAATTTTCATTTACACTATCATACAAGATAGGTAACATAGAAGTGGGACCTACCTCCAAGAGTGGAACAACGCCAGTGTTCGTGCCCAATCACCTCTTTTTATTTTTACGTCAGGGGTTTTCTTGCGATGCTATCGGTGCCTATTCCTAAATGCGACAGTTAAATGCGACTGCGATCCGCCCCCAGTATGACAGCCATTTCGCAGCAGGATACTCTTTCTCTCTCTCTCTCTTTTTTTTAAGTCTCGTCCTGCTTTTCAATAGGACCTATTATCCTGAGAACCATCCTACAAAATCCGACTGTCGACTGTCGTCTTATTTTAGAGTGAATGAAAAACTCATACACTTAAGACTCTTTTTTGTAGAGAAAAGGAAAGTTTCATTGATAGTGCAGCGTCTGCCACACACGTCGTCCGCAGTCACTGCAGACGTAGGCTAACGATAGCTCGTGCCATGCCAGCTTCAAATGTTTGTAAAGCTTAAGGGACTTAAGGGATGTTTGGTTGAGTTATTGGGGACAAAGGTCATAAATCTCTGCGTAGAAAGGGGAAGGAGAGAGGATATGAAAGCAGGGGAAGGAAAAAGAAATGCAATCGAGGTAAGGTTCAAATGTTAAAATGTTTGTAAAGCTTATGGGACTTAACTGCGGGGTCATCAGTCCTTAAACTTACAAACTACGTATGAACTACCTCATACTAAAGACGGCACAAATATCCATGCCCGAGGGGATTCGAACACCCGACGGGCACATCCTCGAGCATCGGGGCAGAGAGCCTCAATGCGCTCGGCTGCTCCGCCGCGGCGTGCCATGAGACACATAAAATATCCGACAATAGGAATATTGTTCAAATGTTTGTTAAGCTTATGGGACTTAACTACGGGGTCATCAGTCCCTAAACTTACAAACTACTTATCAAATACCTTATACTAAGGACGGCACAAATATCCATGTCAGAGGGAGGATTCGAACCCCCGACCGTAGTGGACGTGCAGACCGTGACTGGAGCGCCTCAGTCCCCTCGGCCACAGCGGCCGACAATAGGAATATTACGAACAGGTGTTGACACTTGGCAAAACCTAAAGTCACATATTATTCAACCTATTTTCTAGCTCTTTGTGTTGTTTGGATGAAGGTCATCAGGCTGCGTGCAACCGTGGCGGTTAGTCTGTAGATTTTATGAAAAATGACGACGCGATCTCATATTTCGGAGAATTTTATTGGCAGCGACAAAGGCCGCGAAAGCCTATGCTTGCATTGGATAAAAGTCGTTCATGCCCGAGGTGACGATTGATGATAGAGTTGTAATCATGTCCAAATTACGATGTTTGTAGCAATTTATTGTAGGCGTTAAAGAGGAATCAGATTTTTACGAACTAGAATCACTGTGTTGGGCTAATTTGAATTCTGGGTTTGATTGATTTGATGTTAAAAAATCTTTGGAAATTGTACTTAAATACGTTGGGAAGGAAATCCAAGTCACAAACCAATTCATTTGAGATGAGTTGAAATATTTGAAAAATTTGATCAGTTGAGTATGGTGCTGTTGGTAACATTGTTGAGTTTATTCTTTCCCTGTTAGCTACAAATACGCCAACAAAATAGCACTTCTTGTAACATTTGGATCCATAAAAATTCCAGAATTGAGCCACATCATTTGATTATTACAAAATGTAATTTATCGAAAACCTTGTCAAATTCTAGGATACAATCCTAAGAAATCTAACATAATCTACACATCTTTGGGAGCGATTGTATTTTATAAATGGAAGGACAGATCTCAATATCGCAAATGTTTTATTCAATTTATTCACTACACCGGTTTCGACACTCAAAGGTGTCATCGTATGGTCTCATTGACAAAAACTGCTTATAACAAAGCTCCACATAAAATCTGGTAGGTGTACTGGTTGATATTTATGTATAAAACCACACATGTCCAATATGATTGACATTATTTTGGGAAGATTTTACAGTTTTAACTTTGACCAGCTATCTATTTTATTTCTGAATACCCACCAGCACATGATTTTATATATAAATAACAACCAGCACACCTACGTGATTTTATGTGCAGCACTGTTATAAGCAATTTTTGTCAAAGAGACCAGATGATGACACCATAGAGTGTCAAAACAGAATAAAAAGTTTGCGATCTTGGCTTCTGTCCCTCTATTAATCATGAGGAATTTTAAAATTTTGAAAGCAATTCATTCACTATGTTTGACCACACTCAGTACTGATAAGTATTCACCATAATTGTATTTATCATTTGTTTCATTATATTTAGAATGAAGAAGTCGAGTGGATGACTGATATACTAATTGCATGTTCCTTTAATCAAACAGGAGACATACATCTGGTATTATCATGTCGCATAGCCGGTAGCTCTTGCTTTTTGTGTTTGAAAATATTCTCTCCTTTTCCCCCTCCCCCCCTCGTCTCCCGCCCTAGCGACAAAGCGAGAACACGACTGTCGTCGTTGCTGTTTCCCAAGGCACGACTCTGATCGGCCGCTGACGGCGATTTACGATTTTATTGCAGTGAAAAATACAATATAATAATTGTTACTGTTATTTATAGCTGAGAACTCGGCGTTGCCCGGGTATTCATCTATTTATTCCTGCCATTTTTCACGTATATATTCATTTGTATAAGGGCTGTATGTCTGTAAAATCTCTTGGAAATACAATTAGTAGTAAAGAAGAAATAGATTAAAACTTGGTGCATGATGCGGCGGTTTTCCATGAACGCTACTGTTTATGTGCTCATATAGCATGGACTACGTGTCGTACTGTGATACAATTTAGAAGGTATACTCAACTATATGTGTGTATACTGTCTGTAAAATTTCCTAAGGCTACAATTTGTAGTGTAGTAATTATAAATTTTAACGTCATACCGAATCGCGGAGTTTTAGTCCATGAATAGCGGAACGTTACTGTTTACCTCCTCATATCTCATGAACTACGTGTCGGAATGTGATACAATTTAGAAGCTACATTCAACTATATATGTGTATACTGTCTGTAAAATTTCCTGTCGCTACAATTTGTAGTGTTCAAATTATAAATTGTAACGTCATACCGAATGCCGTAGTTTTACTCCATAAACAGCGGAAAAGTAGTAAGTGAGAAACTTTTTTTCTTTCGTCATTTTACTGTGGTTGCCAGCGAGAAAAAGTTTAATAAAGGTTTGAAATTATGTTTAAAGTTTGTTGCATGTCGCTAAGTACTGTCATTCTCATACAGTATATTTCGAAAGTCTCGCCGCATTATATGGCAATTTTTTGCGATTTCTATTGGCAGTGACGTAATATCTTTTGAACCATGTGCCGTATGTGATTCTTAACCACGCAGCAATTGTTACTTCACGGTAAGGAATGTGTGTACCAAATTTGGTTGAAATCGGTCCAATGGTTAAGGAGAAAATGAGCAACATTGTCGCAAAATGCAGCAGTTTTTCGTGCATCTCATTGTTTATAACGTCATATCTCGTGAACTATAAATCGTACGTGATTATTGCACTTACGGCGACCGTCCTCATGAATTGAAGCTTACGTGTACAAAATTCCATGAAGATTGGAACAAAATTGTAGATTTGTATGCAACACGTACAAATATACGGACATTATGCTTTATAGATGTATTCCTGTCAGGTCGAAAACTCTACGGGCCATTGGTCTTCACCGAGAGTACTGTCACTAGACAATCCTACTTGTACATGTTGTAGCCTCCTTGATGGCGTTCGGTTGGCTGGTGAGCAGCACTGGAAGCCTAACACAGGCGAACTGCCTTTATTTTATTTTTGATTTGCTAGCATTTTGCTAGCATGTTGGATAATTTTATAAGTTTGGACTTGAGCACATTGCTCATACTTGCACGTCTTATGTTTTAATTTTTATTCCTCTGGTGAAGGCACCATTAGATGGTCCCGAATCTAGATCAAGGTTTTTTTTATAATTTTTTTTATTATTTTTTTTTATTTTAAATTTTGCAACCGGTTGGGCTGTATTTGTCAAGTACTTATGAACTACCTTATACAAATTTCCATGCAGGAGGGTGGATTCGAACCCCCGACCGTAGTGGCCGTGCAGACCGTGACTGGCGCGCTGCAGACCGTTCGGCTACCGCGGCCGGCTGAGGGAAATTCTAAGAAGAAAGAATGGGTAACAAGGAATAACACCCGACTATGGCTGGGGTTTCAGGGGTTTGACTCATGTGTGTATGGGGGTTTGACTCGTGTGTATCCCTCAAAACATAACAAAAAGAAAAGATGAAATATTTACTCTACACAATTATGCAATATAAAAAGTGTCAGAACAGCATTAAGTTAAGCTAAAGCACCAAAGGGCATTAAGTCCTCCATGAGCTTGCCTGCACCAATCTGGTACAGGAATGGAAGATAAAAAAAAAGTCTGGATCCAGTAGCGGACTAAAGGGTGGGGGGCGGGGCGGTAGGTTCGGACCGCCCCGGGTCTCGTCTTGTGGGTCTTCCAAATACCTCGAAAGCACGTTTTTTTTATTGAGCGCCTGTGGCCTCTCATTCTGGGGCCTCCAAATCTCGAAACCTATTTTCTTTTTAGTCTGTCCCATGCCTCTAGTCCCTGGGGAGGGGGGGGGGGGGGTGGGCTACAAATTTCAAAATATACTTTCTTTATTGTCATATATATATTTCAGGTAGACGGAACTCCTCATTTTGTTTTGCCGCCGCCCCGCACCTCCGACAGCCTTAGTCTGCCACTGTCTGGATTGAGCCTCAACACAGGCATTCAACTGCATCTTTGACGGAGCTGGTACACTGCCGCTACTGTTTACAGGGCTGTCGATAATATCAGCTTCAACACCTGTGACGCCAGTGAGGGTAACAATGTAAAATCAAATCGCATTGGATCTCAAGGAATAATGGAAGACACGTGTTGTTTTTGTAGAAGCTAACTGGAATTATTTTACTACAGAGAAGAAAAGTTTCAGGCAGGGAGAATTTCCCCTATTGTAGCTACTGTTCGTCTTGGTTCTTTAAGAAATGCACGAGAAATTTGCAGATTATTTTTCATTTCTCTAATTTTGATCGGTTTCTGTGCTAAGCCATCTTCCAAGAAATCTGAAAAATAATACGAACTTACTGGATATGAGATCCGCCTGATATGCAAACTGGTTTCTGCACCTCTGTGACATCATCAGTGGGTTTCTTCAATTTATTTAATCCTGTGAAAACAAATATACATTCATTTTACTACTGTACTATTTGTAAATATAGGCCTAAAAAGTCGTCAGTCTTATTTTGATTTTTATCTTATTTTTACATTCTGTGGTCATGTGGGACCCTTTCTACGTAGCTACGTAGTGGTAGCGTTGTCATCTGCTACCAAAATTATCTCTTTTGAATCTTGCGAGGATTTTAAAACGCTGTTTATAGTGTGAAAACGTAAATTTACGTTTAGGCCTATATTTACAAATAGTACTGTAGTAAAATCTATATATTTCTGTTTTCACCATTAAATAAACTGAAAAAACCCACTGATGATGGACAGAGGTGCTGAAACTAGTTTGGGTGTATAATAAAACAGTGGTTTGCATATCAGGCGAACCTCATACCCAGAAATTTCTACTGCAAACACGGCAAGAACAAGAGCTGCAAGTCAAGAAAATGATGAATAATAGGAATTTACATTATCACACTTGTCATCCATATTGTACATGAGGCAGATAAATGGAAATGGTACAGCACAACATTTATCTTTGTTCATAATTATGATCTATGATAATTTCCATGGTGCATCACATAACGGAGTAGATTTGTATGAATAAAATTAATGAAAATATTACATCAAACGTGTCATGCATTTCCGTACATCTGTTCGTTGTCAGTTTTTAGTAAATGTGTTCAACAGGAGCTTTAATAGATAAACATTACTATTAAAATGTATTATAAATCAAATTAAAAAAAACATTTACCAGATTGATATTTTCACTCTGAAGAGGAGTGATATGAAACTTTCTTGGCGGATTAAAACAGGATTGGATCCTGGCAACCTTTTTCGCGGTACAGCTATTACTGGTGTACAGAAGTCATTTCATATGTCTGTATCGAATAGTTTCATACTATCCACACAAAAAATAAAATCGATTTTCATTGGAAAATGATTCTACATATTTTTTAATTATGACTATTGTATGATGGCGCAGATTTTGTTTAAAAAAAAATTCCAGATGATAGAAAACATAGCAATAAAAGTAAGTAAAATTATGAACCGGTAAACAGCTTTGAACGTAGGACATTTGACTTCTCTGTGACTCATCGCGTTACGCTACCACAAAACACTACCGTCAAGTTCCATACAATGTATTCATAAATTCATGTCTTGATAAAATCGTTTATATTCACGTTTAATGAAGTAAAATTCATGTTCCGTATTGTCTGAGCAACCAACAAAAACATACAGAGTGTTTAACAAGTCTGACGACCGGACGATAGCTATGTACGCTGCAGGTATATTACCGTCATGGACTCGTCGCGCCTGACATCAAGTGGCAACACAGGACATGGTCGTTGCTAGAGGGGGGAGGGGTGTTCTGGGCTTCAAACCCCTCCCGAAATGTTTACAAGACTAACAAAAAAAAAAAAAAAATTGGCTTCATTCTGTATCAGGATAGAGCCCGCCTACAGTTTGACAAGGCTGGGAAGCCTTTAATATGCTCCGTACATTCCCGATTTCTCCCTATGCGATTTCCATATCTTTTGGAGCCCTGAAGGAAAACATCATGGCCAACAGTACGTTTCGAAGAGTTGCACTCCTTAGTGAAAATCATGGTCCTGTAGCTAACTGCAAATATTTGTGTGTGGAAGAATTTACCGTCTTGTCTGATAGTGGGTTATGTGTATTTCCAAAATGTTCAAATGTTTGTAAATCTATCGGACCAAACTGCGTGGTCATCAAAAAAAAAAAAAAAATGTTCAAATGTTTGTAAAGTCTACGGGACTTAACTACGGGGTCATCAGTCCCTAAACTTACAAACTACTTATGAACTACTTACGAACCGCATGGTCATCAGTCCGTAGCTTACAAACTACGTAAACTAGGGTAAACTAACCTAAGGACAACACACACACACACACACACACACACACACACACACACACACACCCATGCCCTACGGAGGACTCGAACCACCGACGGCGAGCCACCGCGCGCTCCGCAGCGAGGCGGCTTTGACTGCTCGGATACTCCAAATGTTCAAATGTTTGTTAAGCTTATGGGACTTAACTACGGGGTCATCAGTCCCTAAACTTACAAACTACTTATGAACTACTTACGAACCGCGTGGTCATCAGTCCGTAGCTTACAAACTACGTGAACTAGGGTAAACTAACCTAAGGACAACACACACACACACACACACACACACACACACACACCCATGCCCTACGGAGGACTCGAACCACCGACGGCGAGCCACCGCGCGCTCCGCAGCGAGGCGGCTTTGACTGCTCGGATACTCCAAATGTTCAAATGTTTGTTAAGCTTATGGGACTTAACTACGGGGTCATCAGTCCCTAAACTTACAAACTACTTATGAACTACTTACGAACCGCGTGGTCATCAGTCCGTAGCTTACAAACTACGTGAACTAGGGTAAACTAACCTAAGGACAACACACACACACACACACACACACACACACACACACACACACCCATGCCCTACGGAGGACTCGAACCACCGACGGCGAGCCACCGCGCGCTCCGCAGCGAGGCGGCTTTGACTGCTCGGATACTCCAAATGTTCAAATGTTTGTTAAGCTTATGGGACTTAACTACGGGGTCATCAGTCCCTAAACTTACAAACTACTTATGAACTACTTACGAACCGCGTGGTCATCAGTCCGTAGCTTACAAACTACGTGAACTAGGGTAAACTAACCTAAGGACAACACACACACACACACACACACACACACACACACACACACACCCATGCCCTACGGAGGACTCGAACCACCGACGGCGAGCCACCGCGCGCTCCGCAGCGAGGCGGCTTTGACTGCTCGGATACTCCAAATGTTCAAATGTTTGTTAAGCTTATGGGACTTAACTACGGGGTCATCAGTCCCTAAACTTACAAACTACTTATGAACTACTTACGAACCGCGTGGTCATCAGTCCGTAGCTTACAAACTACGTGAACTAGGGTAAACTAACCTAAGGACAACACACACACACACACACACACACACACACACCCATGCCCTACGGAGGACTCGAACCACCGACGGCGAGCCACCGCGCGCTCCGCAGCGAGGCGGCTTTGACTGCTCGGATACTCCAAATGTTCAAATGTTTGTTAAGCTTATGGGACTTAACTACGGGGTCATCAGTCCCTAAACTTACAAACTACTTATGAACTACTTACGAACCGCGTGGTCATCAGTCCGTAGCTTACAAACTACGTGAACTAGGGTAAACTAACCTAAGGACAACACACACACACACACACACACACACACACACACACACACCCATGCCCTACGGAGGACTCGAACCACCGACGGCGAGCCACCGCGCGCTCCGCAGCGAGGCGGCTTTGACTGCTCGGATACTCCAAATGTTCAAATGTTTGTTAAGCTTATGGGACTTAACTACGGGGTCATCAGTCCCTAAACTTCAAATTTCAAATGTTTGTTAAGCTTATGGGACTTAACTACGGGGTCATCAGTCCCTAAACTTACAAACTACTTATGAACTACTTACGAACTAGGACGGCACAAATATTCGAAGCCCCGACCGTAGTGGCCGTGCTGACCGTGACTGGAGCGCCTTAGTCACCGCGGCCACCGCGGCCGGCTCGGATACTCCACTGCGGCTATGTGTATTAACAGCTATGGTGATTACTACTGCAATAATGAGCAGTTTACTTAGTTTTCTTTTCCAGGTGTCTTCTTTTAATTTATCTGCTCTTTATAGATGAGCCTGACTTGCCTGTTTTTCAATCACTAAAAACAATTCCTTGCTCAAGGTACCCTCGGTAAATTATGATAAAGAGGTGGCTAAAATCCGACCGAGATTCTCCGTAGAAACTATTAGTGACCCTTTCGGCCCTATAAATTCATTGTGTTTTAGAGATCTCAGCTGTTTTTCAACACCGCTATTAGTAATTGCAATGCCAGTCACTAACATTTCTTGATGTTCCTAAAAAGTAACCTCCCAATCGCTCTCCCCCTTAGATTTAGTTATAAGTTGGCGCAGTTTATAGGCCGTGAAACACTGAACACAGATCAATCGAGAAAACTGGAAGAAGTTGTGCGGAACTATTATCATTAATTTTCATTTTATTTTTTTCGTTTTCAGAAAATTCTTATCTGTCCGTCCGTTAGTAGAATGTATGCGAGGTAAATGCGCCGTAGTATTAAGACGCTACGGCTAAAGAAACATCTAAACACATGAAGTCAGTCAATTACAGTGCACGGCGGAGAGAGCATTCCTGTCATATGACGCATATGCCGTCACCAGGGTCGCATAGAATACATCAGACGTGTTTTCCTGTGGAGGAATCGGTTGCGATCAAATATTTAAAGTTACCATTGGAGGGGTACTTCCTCTCGTCTGCTAATCGCACGCTTTTGCGGTGCAGTCGCAAAATACAGACACTAAACTGATTACAGCGAACAGAGATGTCAATGAACGGATAGGAAGATCATAATTATGGGAAATTAAAAATAATATAATATTAATAAATAATTTAAAAAATGAAATTTTTGCCGCTCGAACCAAGGACCTTTACCTCCAAAACTTCCCATGTTAGTCGCTGAACTACGGTGCTCCTACTCTCATAATGCGCTCGACGTTGCCTATGTTTCGCATTTACCGTTCAGTTTTATATTTTGCTTATTGTTTCATAGTTCCACACAACTTCTTCCAGTTTTTACCTGTATTCAGTTTTTCACGGCCTATCCACAGCCCAACTTCTAACTAAATCTGAGGGGTGTGTGATGGGAAGGTTCTCTTGTAAGTAAACGAACCAAGGTTCCTGTCTAGTCAGTATCAGTACACTGATTTTAGGCCACTGACAGCTTTTACGTTACGTAAAAATGTGAGTTGGGAATTGCTGCTATGATAATGCTCGGGAATTTACTGAAAGCCTCACACACTGCCTTTCCTTCATCCGTGTTTAAATCCGCATTTGCCTGTCTTCATCATATGACTTGGTTTGTTTCTATTTTGGAGAATACCTGGATGCTTATAAAGTTTCCTAATTTTGTTTCTGTACCGTAGTGACTCTAGTATACAGTTTGGAATGAAATATAATATAGTAGCTGTAAACCCGGCGTTGCCCGGATGTTTATTTATCCTACACTCTCGTAGTCCACATTCCCTTCCCCCCTCTCTCAGCACCCACCTGTTTCTCTCCCATCTCTCTGTTCGTTTCCACCTTTCCCTCTCTCGGAAAAGTTTTCTACAAGGTATTTTGTCATGTACCATACAAACATTTATGTACCCAGTGATCTTCCTCTTGCTTTAAAGGACATGGGTGCAAAAATTCATAAAGATTGGAGTAAAACTATGCATTTTGTATAATTCCGTAACTTAAGTACTTGTGGAGGGGGCGGAAGGGGGTTCGCCAGCCGCAGTGGCCGAAGGGACTGCTCAAATCAAAATGTTGAAATGTCTGTAAATCTATCGGACCAAACTACGTGGTCATCAGTCCGTAGCTTACAAACTACTTAAACCTAGGTAAACTAACCCAAGGACAAACACACACACGCATGCTTCAGGGAGGACTCGAATCTCGACGGCAACCAACCGCGCGCTCCGCAGCGAGGCGCTTTAGACTGTCCGGCTACTCACCGCGGCGAGGGGACTGCGGCGCGCCAGTCACGGTTTGCACGGCCACTACGGTCGGGGGTTCGAATCCCCCCCTCGGGCAAGGATATTTGTGCCGTCCTTAGGATTAGCTAGTTCATAAGTAGTTTGTAAGTTTAGGGACTGATGACCCTGTAGTTAAGTCCCATAAGCTATACAAACATTTTTTGGAAGGGGGTTCAGTTACAAAACGCTTCATAAAGATCCGAAATTACATGCAAACTTTGTTGCAGGTCCCTAACTACTCCCATTTTCCAATAATTGAAGCATAAATCTGCCTATTCTCACGAGGTGGCCTCCCATTATTTATGACGTCATGTCTCCTGAGCCATGTGTCGTGCTCTTTTGTGGGCGTACGGTGAACTGTTCACCAACGTTTCCTTGCAATCGAATGAATTGTTTATGAACACAAAGAGGACATACAAACAAACATTCATTTATCTTCTATATCTATAAATGTGAATGTCTGTTCGGTGTACGTTTATCACGTCTGAACCACACGACATAACGAGCTAAAAATTTGTACAGTTACTAATGTCTATCCGAGGAAGGGTTTAGGTATGGTTTTATGGCGATCGGATAGCTATTTATCTATATATATATCAATTTGAATGTCTGTTCGGTGTACGCGTATCGCGTCCGAACGACAAGACGCAGAGACTTACATATTTGTACAGTTACTAATTTATACTTGAGGAAGGTTTTAGGCACGGTTTTATAGTGATCTGATAGATATTTAGTAATTTCAAGAATATAACGCGAAATGCGGAACAATAATGACCCTCTGAAAATGCTTTTATTGGTTGCATTGTTGCTTGAGAGTTGATAATGATAAAAGGGTGGAGTATATTGGGATGGAAAGTTATCGGTGTATATAAAAGTCTATTCTGCAGCGAAAACAAACAGAACGCAAACGAATGGTCTGTGTGTAATTGTTGTCCGAAATCTCCCGTTGGATACCATAGCAGTTCCATGCCGATAACTATAAGGGGTGCAAGATATGGAGGTTGAAAGTCGTCAAATTATAAAAAAGTTCGGACTGAAGGCCAGCGATGACGTTTGCGACTCTATAAAAAGGAGGTTACATACAGCGAAACGTGATGCCAAAGACTATGTCTTTGGTCTATGCGTGCTACAATGTCTTCAGCTCTTTCTCTGTAAGGATAAGCATACGAATAAGGAAATGTAACAATAAATAAATAAAGTAGTAAAAATAAATTTCTTTTAATACATCTCTTTAAAATAATGTATTTGACGTTTCGCGCATTACAGCAAGTGACCGATCTGTGACATTATTACAATCACTGTTATTGAATTTCATGATTTGATTCTTTGAAACGAGTGCATTTTTACGTGTGATTTCTTATTTCTTATATATTCTCTGATAAATGTAACATGTTTTTAGAAAAAAGGAGATGAACAGGGAGAATGGATAGGAGAAGTACTAACTCAATGCTCGAATAAATAACTAAATACCCGGGCAACGCCGGGTTTTCAGATAGTATATATATAGTATTAGTTTAGACTGCATGGAGTGGGGAGGGGAGGGGGTTGTACTCTTTATGTGCTGGAGTCCCCGCACCCTTGCCTCGCATCAGTCAGTACCAGCGGGCGCGTGGCCGCCCTGCAGACGGCCGGTGCCGGCGCCTTTCATGCTCGCAGCTGCGGCTGCAGCTGCAGCCGTGAGTCACGCCTCGCCGGCAAGGCCGCGCAGCCTGCCGCCTGGCCTTGGCTGCTGCAGCCGCGCGCCTCACCTGACGGCCGCCGTGCAGGCTCGCCACCTGACACACGCTGCGCCACTGGCACTCTGTTTACATCAGTGTTGCCAACTCATGAAAATTTCTTTCCGTAAGACCAACACCCAAAAATCCGTCAGAATTAGATATCTCTGTATTTTCTTGCAAAATAAAGAAAAAAAAAAATAAATAAAATATAAGAGTATTTTAAAACTTGAGGCCCGTTAATTTGTTTATTCGGCAGCAAAATACTTAATAATCCGTCAAAATTAATGTTCGCCGTTTTGAAAAATGTTGAAATGTTTGTTAAGCTTAAGGGACTTAACTACGGGGTCATCAGTCCCTAAACTTACAAACTACTTATAAACTACCTACAACTAAGGACGGCACAAATATCCCTGCCTGAGGGGGATTCGAACCCTCGACCGCAGTGGCCGTGCAGACCGTGACTGAAGCGCCTCAGTCCCCTCGACCACCGCGGCCGGCTTCGCCGTTTTCTTTCCGATATATATGTATAAGCCTGAAAAACAGTATCATAGTACATTAACGAGCTGTTGCACTAAAACCCAATAGTAAACATCTCAGATGACTGAAAACTAAGTAAAATAAACATTACGGTGGCATATGGCTCTAATTTGTGTGAATGCAATGATGTGACACGTGACTCAGCAGCAGCACGATAACAATTGTGTGCTTTGCTTTAAGAGTAAGTTTGGGGAATTGTTGTTGTTGTTGTTGGTTTGTGAGGGGACTAAGCAGCTGGGTCATCAGTCCCCTTTGGGGAATTCTGGATAGTGAGCTCAGTACGTGGGCTAGGTTTGAGGATTTTTAAATGCTTCTCTGTCTCGTACATGAAGTAACGAATATTGTAACGAATATTGTGTTACTTCATGTACGAGACAGAGAACCATTTAAAAATCCTCAAACTCAGCCCACGTACTGAGCTCACTATCCAGAATTCCCCAAACTTTCTCCTAAAGCAAAGCACACAATTGTTATCGTGCTGCTGCTGAGGCACGTGATATATCTTTGCATGCAAACGAATCAGAGCTATATGCCACCGTAATGTTTATTTTACTTAGTTTTCCAGTTATCTGAGATTTTTATTATTGGGTTATTGTACATTGCTACTGTTTTTCAGGCACAGAAATATTTGTATCCGTAATAGCTTTTTCAAAGAAATTGCTGTATTTTTTTCAAAATTGTACTAAACCAACAATATCCGTAAATAAAAAAAGTAAATTTCTAATAATATCCGTCAAAAAATCCGCCAACCGTCAAAGCTAAATTTTATCCGTCATACAACATGAAATTCCGTCAAATTTGATGGGGAATCCGTCAAGTTGGCAACGCTGGTTCACATGCGATGCATTTTCCGTAAGGCGAAAACCCAACTTCCTAAACCGTTTACTGCTGCAGCGTTTACTTGTAAAGCCTTTGTGGTATAGTGGCTCCATTTGAGTCCACCTTATCTCTTATATTACTTAACTTTTTTCCGTAGACTTCAACTGAAGGCGTTGTTCTCCGTCCTACTTAGTTCTGCCATCTGTGAGAATATTTTGTAACTAACTCCAGACACTATTTTATTCTTTCTAAAACTGCTGTTGACGTCATTTTAGTCACTGTTGTTCAATAAGGTTTGTTCCTAGGTATTTATTTATGGGAATGTTTAATTATAATCTGTAATGTATTACTACATGAAAAATTATAGATAGCACAATTTGCGCAATTCTGTTGTGGCTTCAAATGGAACTACTGTGCTTGATTATGCGTTTTCAAACGTAGCCTACATTTTTTGCTTTCCAGAACACAATGTCTAGAAAAGCGTTACTGAGGGAAAAAAAGGAACAATTTTGGACGAAGTTACGACTGTGCTTGACTATGCATGTTCAAATGTTTTGGAAACCGTTTCTGAGAAACAAATATCGACAATTTTGGATGAAGTTACGACTGTGCTTGTCTATACATGTTCAAACGTACAGTTTTTCATTTCCAGATCGTAATGTCTAGGTAAACATTTTAGAGAAAGATCTGCTGATAATTATGGTAGAAATTACATGTGCACTTCAATTAGAAACTTGTTAAATTGAACTTGATGACAATCCTGATCCTGTGCTGGACATTATTGATGCTGAAACTGTTATTGTCTTTTAAGAATTGTTTAAAAATATTACAGAATAATAGTAAATTAAAAAAGTCCCTGAAAAAACTTTTCTTGAAATAATAGAAAAATCCTTCGTACTGCATGAGCCTTACTAGCGCATTCTCAGGTATTCGGTATTAAGACTGTCTGTACTGTCGCGGTGGAGTGGACGAGCGCTCTAAGACGCTTTGCTGCGGAACGCGCAGTTGCTCGCCGTCAGAGGTTCGAGTCCACCCTCGAACATCGCTGGGTGTGTTGTCCTTAGCGTACGTTAGTTTAAGTAGTTTGTAAGCCTAGGGACCTAGGGACATTACCGCAACAGTTACGTCCCTCATATTTAGGAACACTTGAACATTTGAACGGCCTGCACACATACTGCTATTATGGCCGAGTGCACCAACCTCGGTCAAAAAGCACGATAATCAAGGGTTCCGAGAACACGGTCAAAAGTTAACCGCGGTTAAAACGTCTCTGCGGTGCACCAACGTTAATCACCGGTCAGCAAACCATCGTCAGCCAATCGTACATTTGATCGTGATCAAGTCCGTGTAACGCAATGGAAGGCACCCAAGTGATGCAAAGGTGTTAGTTGAGCTTACCTACATGTGTATTCTCGACTATCTTTGGTGAATGACGACAGTACCACGTGATTTGTATGTACAAGACTGTAAATACGGTAAAATTGTACGACGCTTCTCGCCGGGCAGCAGTGTTTATGTTGGCATCAATGGTAATGACGGCAACTAAGATGACCAATAAATATTTTTTCGTGACTACTTCAATTCAAACGAAAATTATTTTCTTCTGAACGGACAAGGGTACATACAAGAACCTTTCAACCATAGAGCAGGTACAGTATTAATTTTGCTGCGAGTGAAACGAGCAGCAATAACATTTACTCTGTAGCTTGTGAAAAATATTAACGCAATTCTACAATTCATTGTTCATCTGTTGCTAACATAAGCACTGGATCCCAGAGAGAAGCGTCGTAAAAATTTACCGAATTCAGTCATATTGCAAAGAAAAATGATTATTAAAAAAACACCCTAAGACAGATTTATATAATTACTTAAATTATGATTTATTGTTTCGAACAAATCAACTCAAATGTCATTGTTGTTCACAGCGTACTTTCCCATGCACCGCATGTTCACCTGGTAACAGAAATATACAGATAACATGTTTTAATAACACGAAAGCTTTACGATTATAGTTACGGAACATATCGTAATTTTATATTCAAAACTTTTTTGAATTTGATAGTTACCTTACTGGAAATATTCATTAATTATGGCGCGGCGAACTGCTCTTCCTGGCAATGTGTCGTCGCGATATATGTTACTGTTGCCACCAATAAGTATGTTAAATGCACGTAATAAACGTAATCAATAGTCTGTTCATAGGCGAAATAGGGTTATTTCTATCGGTAGGAAATTCTAACCTGTCACTGATTTGGTTTAACAACCACCACACTTTCTTTGGACAAACAAAATCTTTCTTCGAACTTTTTGTCACTGTAATCTTCAAAAGAGTCCCTCTTTCCACAATCACGACGTCCGGTTTTTTAAATGATTGAGGTAAAATAAATCTTTGTCAATTCCGTCTAAAACAGCAAAACGCGCCGCCATCTTGATACTGCACACTCCTATAACACTGATCATCTCGACAAAACCGGGCGTCAGCCGCGATCAAATTTAACCGCGATCAACTCCCTCGTTTAAATTTGATCGGTGTCGGTGCACCAGAAACTTGAGTTGACCACGGTTAAATGCCGACTTGACCGCGATTAACTTTTGACCGAGGTTGGTGCACTCGGCCGTTAGCCTATATTAAAAATGACAAAGGAAGAACCGGTATCTTCACTTATACCTTTACTACACTGATCATTAAAAATGTGGCAGTAGTTTTTGTCCATGTCAACAGATTGTTCAAATATTTGTAGAGTTTATGGGGCCTAACTACGGGGTCATCAGTCCCTAAACTTACAAACTAATTATGAACTAGCTTATTCTAAAGTCGGCACAAACATCCTTACCTGAGGGGAGATTCGAACCCCCGACCGCAGCGACCGTGCAGTCCGTGACTTGCACGCCGCCAGACCGCTCGGCCACTGCTGCCGGGCCGGCCGCGGTGGCCGAGGGGACTGAGGCGCTTCAGTCACGGTCTGCACGGCCACTACGGCCGGGGGTTCGAATCCCCCCTCGGGCATGGATATTTGTGCCGTCCTTAGTCTTAGCTAGTTCAAAAGTAGTTTGTAAGTTTAGGGACTGATGACCCCGTAGTAAAGTCCCATGGACTATGCAAACATTTGAACATTTGAACTGCTGCCGGCTCAGGAGATTGTTTTAATTAACTGTTACTGGCAGACTTAACTACTTACACAAACTTACATTAAGGACAACACGCCAACACCTATGCCCGAGGGAGGACTCGAACCCTCAAAGGTGAATGGTCGCGCGCACCGCTGCTGGGCGCCTTAGTGCGCACGGCTATTCTACCATGGCGGCTCTTTTCTACTAATGTTCTAATGTAACTAACAGTCACGGTAACTGCGTCGTTGGTTGATCCCTCTCGAACATCTAACCGATTGATCATGATTTTTATTTTTATTTATTTTTATTTATTTATTTTTTTTTTTTTTTTTTGCATTGTATTGCATATTCCACCAGACCGTATTTCGGAAACGTTTTCTATCAGTCACTAGACCACATACGTTGCACGTTTAACAATCACTTGAGCACAACAAACAGCCATCGTATTCCCCTTCTAACAAATCAATACTTCCGATAAACATCTGTAACATAGCCATTCACATCGTAAATATGACTGATACACATAGAACAGCTAACAAGGGATAATCCAGATCATCACCAAACTCTTTTCTTATATACATATCTAATCCTTACATCCTTGTTACACCAGTCTTCTTACACAACATAACAAGGGCCATCTGCTACTAATGCGGAATTGTGGCTATCGTTCAATGATAAAAATTCATATGAAGTTAAAATGCTGTAGTTCAAGCAACCTATGGACAAACATACGTGCAAATAAGTTTTAAGGCTGCAGTGGAGTGTAATATAAAATTAATTATGCTGAAAACTGCCGAGATTAACAGAGGACGCAGTACTCTGGAAACCTACCGGTAAAATACGTTGAGACGGGGCCACGTACCAGAGAATGTAAAAGGAAAGTCCAGTGTCGGATTCTTCCAGGAAACTGTAAGTATTGCATCCTGTTGAGGATTCATTCCAGTGGACGATAGCAGTGCGATCGAGCAAAGCAAACTGAGCAGCCGCGACGCGCAGGAAAACAGCCAGCGCCAAGTGCGCCGTCATGCGGAAACAAGGCCGCAAAAAACTACTGGAGGCTGCGAGTTGCACTACAGCAGGAACTTACTCATTGTAAACCATGCATAACAAACAAGTAATACACATGTGGCGTCTGTTCCGAAAGAACAGTTGTTATTATTTAATATTCACAGAATATATGACATCAACTGCGATGATGCAGGTGCGGCGACCACTGTGTCCTCAGTGGTGTAGGGGTCAGCGCAACTGCCTAGAGACTCGGCTTTGAATCCCGGCTGGGTACACATTTTCAGCTTTGCCCAAACGCAGTTGATGTCATATATTCTGTGAATATTAAATAATAACTGCAGGACCAGAAGTGACGTCTGTTCTTTGGGAACAGACGCCACACACACACACACACACACACACACACACACACACACACACACATATATATATATATATATATATATATATATATATATATATATATATATATATATATATATGCGCCGGTGAGGGGCAATGATCCTATCGTTAGTGGGGAGGGGTGGGCGAGTTTGAAGCCCTTACTCTTACGGGAATTAGTTTCATAACTTCGAGTTTGAGTACAGTGGGCAGGGCGAAGCTGGGAATTTGTCGGGAGGCGTGTTTAGGTAGTCCCTGCAGGTCCGGTGATAACTGTGTCCCCAGTGGTGTAGGGCTCAGCGCAACTGCCTAGAAAGCAGGAGACTCAGCTTCGAATCCCGGCTGGGTACACATTTTCAACTTTGCCCAATCGCAGTTGATGTCATATATTCTGTGAATATTAAATAATAACAGCTGCAGGATCAGAAGTGACGTCTGTTCTTTGGGAACAGACGCCACACACACACACACACACACATACACACACACACACATATATATATATATATATATATATATGCGCCAGTGACGGGCAATGATCCTATCGTTAGTGGGGAGGGGTGGGCAAGTTTGAAGCCCTTACTCTTACGGGAATTAGTTTCATAACTACGAGTTTGAGTACAGTGGGCAGGGCGAAGCTGGGAATTTGTCGGGAGGCGTGCTTAGGTAGTATTGCAGGTGCGGTGATCACTGTGTCCCCAGTGGTGTAGGGGTCAGCGCAACTGCCTAGAAAGCAGGAGACTCGGCTTCGAATCCCGGCTGGGTACACATTTTCAGCTTTGCCCAATCGCAGTTGATGTCATATATTCTGTGAATATTAAATAATAACAGCTGCAGGATCAGAAGTGACGTCTGTTCTTTGGGAACAGACGCCACACACACACACACACATGCGCCGGTGACGGGCAATGATCCTATCGTTAATGGGGAGGGGTGGGCGAGTTTGAAGCCCTTACTCTTACGGGAATTAGTTTCATAACTACGAGTTTGAGTACAGTGGGCAGGGCAAAGCTGGGAATTTGTCGGGAGGCGTGCTTAGGTAGTCCTTGCAGGTGCGGTGATCACTGTGTCCCCAGTGGTGTAGGGGTCAGCGCAACTGCCTAGAAAGCAGGAGACTCGGCTTCGAATCCCGGCTGGGTACACATTTTCAGCTTTGCCCAATCGCAGTTGATGTCATATATTCTGTGAATATTAAATAATAACAGCTGCAGGATACACACACACACACACACACACACACACACACACACACACACACACACACATATATATATATATATATATATATATATATATATATATATATATGCGCCGGTGACGGGCAATGATCATATCGTTAATGGGGAGGGGTGGGCGAGTTTGAAGCCCTTACTCTTACGGGAATTAGTTTCATAACTACGAGTTTGAGTACAGTGGGCAGGGCGAAGCTGGGAATTTGTATCTGACGGGAAGCCTGCTTAGGTAGTCCTTGCAGGTGCGGTGATCACTGTGTTCCCAGTGGTGTAGGGGTCAGCTCAACTGCCTAGAAAGCAGGAGACCCGGGTACGAATCCTGGCTGCGTACACATATTCAGTTTTGCCCAATCGCAGTTGATGTCATATATTCTGTGAATAACAAACAATTAAGATTATAAATGGAAATTCAAAAACCCTGAGACTGTTTTTCGTTACGAACGTGTCAAAGACATTAAAGATAAAGATGAAACACCGAATAAAAATTTGTGATGCGGCGAGGATTCGAACCCTGACCTCCATGCTTACTAGGCAGACGTCTTACCACTTTCTTCCCTTTTTTTATTTTTTCTCTTGTCACGAAAACAGCTAAAAAGATTCTACTTCATTTTTTTTAAATTTATTTTTTTGTTTTGAGTCTCCTTCCTCCCCTTCAACCCATCAGTACGCTCGCCAAATTTTGCCTTCTCGGCCCAGCTTCTACGCCTTTAAAATAATTTATTTCCTCTACGTAAAATAACATCGTAGCTCTCTACAGAAGAAGGTGCATAATCTGTTTCCATCAGTGAAGTCACTGCACAGAAACTGACATTAACAAAGGAAACTTAAAATTTCTTCGGGAAAGAAACTTAGAAACGGTAGTCCCTCAATACCTCTTAAGTCACTGATGGATTTTGTGTTCCTTTCATCGTCTCCATACTTCAACCTCAGCATATCGACAGCACTCAAGGCTCGTCTTCTCGATATTTGCTTTATTATGTTTCCCCAAGCAGTACGCCTCGTCTCGTTTTCCTGGTTTCCCATTAGTCATCGTGCGTTCCCTCAACTTGTCGTCTCTTAGCCCTGTGTGCGCCAGTCACCGAAGGTCGCGCATGTCCTGATGATGTGCAGGAATATGAAGTTCCTTTGTCTTTCCCTAAGTAATGGAGACGAATGTCTTTTGAAAATAAAAATGAAAATATAAAAGAAAGGTAACTCAACCCCTCTACGTCGAGGTTAGGTAATGTGAAACAAACCACCAGACCACCGCACAACTAGCGATTAACGTCCCTCGGAATAGTCTAAATACGACTTCCCTCAATGTCACAAAGTAATTCAGCTTCTGTGTTCCATGATATTTATATCACCCAGAGCTTTCCAAACTGGGTGTCGCGACACCCTGGTGTGTCGCGTTGTAGTATCAAGGGTGTCGCAAGACTAACAAATTTAGACTCTAAACAAACAAACTTGTCATAAAATAACACAAAATATCCTTCTCTGCATACTACTCTGAAGACTCGCCTGCAGCTAATCATCCTTCTCTTCATTCAGTGCACTACAGATCACGTATTAAAGAAATGATCGGTGCACATTAATTGCGTGCTCAGCCGCTAGGCGGCAGCTCTGCTTCAGCAGCAGTAGACACTCAGGGTTCATTCAAGCAATTGCCAGTTGCCAGATTCTGGCAATGTTATGGCATACATTTATTTTTGTAACTTTTTAGAAAATGTGAATTTCGCCATTACTACAAAGTTGTCCAATTTTGATGCTAATCATAACGTTACTCTCGTTCTTCTGCTCTTGATCTGCATTTTATGTTCTGTATTGTTTATTCCAATCAATCTTTTAGCATTATAACATGAGATCATGTAGCTAATCCTTATTGTGACTGACATCGTGTTGTGCATTCCTAGAATCTCGTTAACCCCTCTGACATTTGAAGTTAATGCAATGCGTATTTTTCGTCGTTATTTCCGTTCAGCTCCACTGCGAAAGCAACTCTCTCTATACGAGCTGTCTGCCGCGTGATGCGCCAGCGGATACATTCGATCTCATTTAACATTCATGAAGCCATTCGCTTTCCGGCACTGTCGACGAAAATACACAGTTATAAACACGATGTACAGTGTGTTGGCTGCTCTGAATGGGAATCGGAATACTACCTGAAATAGCTTTCGGAAATTGAAAACTGAAATGAAAGTTTTATTATGAATGAGCTGCAGTAATCTAGCCCACAGACCACGAGTTTAAATATCAGAAATGTATTCGAAATGGTGAATATGAATCAGCATCAGCTATACGATTTAATGGTGACGTTCGAAAATTTGTGCCGTGTCAGACCGACCCAACCTTCCGTATGCAACACATTACTTTCAGCGTGTGAGTGCCCGACATTAAACTACGTAGGTCCTGCACAGACAGAGACGTTAACTGCGTACAATTACCGCAGACCTTCCTGTGGATTAAATACGATGTGCACAGCGCATGTTTATTGCTGGAACCAATGCCAAAGTACACTACGTGATCAAAAGTATCCGGACACCCCAAAAACATACGCTTTTCATATTAGGTGCATTGTGCTGCCACCTACTGCCAAGTACTCCATATCGGCGACCTCAGTATTCATTAGACATCGTGAGATAGCAGCATGGGGCCCTCCGCAAACGTGCTCAGATGATTGGGTGTCACTTGTGTCAAAAGACTATACGAGAGATTTACACACTCCTAAACATCCCTAGATCGACTGTTTCCGATGTGATAGTGAAGTGGAAACGTGGAAGGACACCTACAACAAGAATGTGTACAGGCCGACCACGTCTGTTGAACTCACAAAGACCGCCGACAATTGAAGAGGGTCGTATGTGTAATAGGAAGCTATCTATGCAGACCATCACACAGGAATTCCAGACTGCATCAGGTTCCACTCCAACTACTATGACAGTTCGGCGGGAGGTGAGAAAACTTTGATTTCATGGTCGAGCGGCTCCCATAAGCCACACATCATGCAGGTCAATACCAAACGACGCCTCGCTTAGTGTAAGGTGCGTGAACATTGGACGATCGAGCAGTGGAAAGTCGTTGTGTGGAGTGACGAATCATGGTACACAATGTGACGATCCAATGGCAGGCTGTAGGTATGGCGAATGCCCGGTAAACATCTGCCAGCGTGTGTAGTGCCAACAGTAAAATTCGGTGGCGACAGTGTTATGGTCATCACTTGAGTAGCCTGTTATCAAAGACGGACATCTGTCGTTTGACAGAAACTGAGATAAACGTCATTTTTTATTGCGAAACGTAGAGCTAATATATTTATAAGCTGATATGAGCATTCATAACTTTAATACTCCAAGGTTTATATCTGCAAGTGGCTAATATCAATTTGATTACTGAAGCACCTTCAAATTGTGTTTGAAAAGTACAGATGTCCGTTTCTGAAACCAAAACGTGTAGGTGTCCGCTTTTGATGTGAACAGGCTTTCAGATGTCCGTTTTTGATACACAGAGATTCGTTTACTGCTAATTAGAATTTTTACAGGTGAATAATCTTAGCAGTGTGGTTCGGAACCCACGTTAAACTGTAGGTCCCCCTATAACTGGCTGGGTAACTCAGTTCCAAGGTCGGAGGAAGGCAACGGCATACCACCTCCAAACAGGACCATGCCTAGTAAAGCACTGTGGTGTTCAAACCAATCTGTGGATTGTTGACTGCTTCACCTTTACTTTTTTAATCTGGGAAATTATAGGAATGTCGACATAAAGTGGAAAATATGAAATTCTGAACTCTGTTACATATTGGGAAAATAAAGTACTACAATAATCGTAATAGTCTTTTATATTTTATATACAAAATGAAATATTATGGCACTGAATCTCTAAAATTATTAGCACAAGGTCTGTTGAAAATGTCTACAGATTTGACCGTAAACATCCTTACGTTATTTCTGACATCGAACTTCTTTCCAAGAACTGATAATTTCGTACAACACACCTTACAATAGAACATTGTAATTTACAAGCTAGTATTACCTTTGTTTCTATTCAATGTTTATTTCCAACTTTACAGGTTGTCACAACAGCTTCCTAGCTTTTCATTCGGACGCTAGTGATATATTATGTTCCATTTCGCTCGCTTTAAGATGGTTATCAGCAATAATACTATAAAAAATTACTGAAAAACTTAAGTACGGGCTAATACGTCTTAGTTCCTGGAACATACTGTCGCCATGTCTGATTTTCGAGGTCATGTGATTATATACTGTATTCCCATTGGTGCTCACTGCTTCATTCGACAAGTGTCCGAATTTGATATCAAGCTCTTATGTAGGTGTCCACTTTTAATGTGAACAGTCGAATTTAAGGTGTGTTTATCGTATTTACGTCAATTTTTGGAAAAAAATGGACTTCACCAATGAAAAGAGCGGAAAAACTTCCTCTGGGATCGACTGCTAACTAAATTTTGACCATTAGGTGAGCTGTCCAGGTTCGATATTAGGCTACTCACTTGTTGTTTTGCGTGTCCCTTGCGAAGGGACGCGTACAATACGAAAGCGTATAGGCCGACATCATCTGTTGACTGACAAAATCAAATGTTCATAAATTTGAGAGCCTATTGCAACAAACAGCTAAGGTTACCATTCCCTAATCTTACAAACTACTTAAACTTCTACTAAGGATCACACACAGATCCATACCCGTGGGAGGACTCGATCCTCCGATAGCAAGTGAGCGCGCTCCGCAGCAAGGCGCCATAGACCGCTCGGCCACTCCACCGCGATTGCTGTCGACTGACTGCCGAAGAGGGTCGTACAGTGTAATAGGCAGGCATATATCCAGACCATCACACAAGAATTCCAAACTGCATCAGGATCGACTCCAAGTACTATGACAGCTAGGTGGGAGGCGAGAAAACTTGGATTTCATGGTCGAGCGGCGTCCCATAAGTCAATCATGTAGGTCAATGCAAAACGAGACTCGCTTGGCGAAAGGAGCGTAAACATTGGACGATTGAACAGTGGATTAATGTTGTGTGGTGAGACGAATCACGGTAAACAATGTGGCGGTCCGATAGCAGGATGTGGGTATGGCGAATGGTTGGTGAACGTCATCTGTCAGCATGTGTAGTGCGAACAGTAAAATTCAGAGCCGGTGGTGTTATGGTATGGTCGTGTTTTGCACCCCTTTTTGTTTTGCGTGGCACAATCATAGCCCACGCATACATTGATGTTTCAAGCACGTTCTTGCTTCGCACTGTTGAACAGCAATTCGGGGATGGCGACTGTATCTTTCAACACGATGGAGCACCTATTCATAATGCACGGCCAGTGGTTACACAACAGTAACATCCCTGTAATGGACTGGCCTACACAATCCTTGGAATTCCGACTTCGTGACTGGCCTCACCGACCTACATCGATAATTCTCGTCAGTGTAGCACTCTATGAAGAATGGGCTGTCATTCCCCAAGAAGCGTTACAGCACTTGATTGAACGTAAGCCTGCAAGATTGGAAGCTGTCATCATGGTTTAGGGTGGGTCAACACCATATTGAATTCCAGAATTACCGATGGAGGGCGCCACGAATTTGTAAGTCACTTTCAGCCACATGCCTGGATACTTTTGATCACATCGTGTACTTCATACATGCATGCTGTGTGGCTTTGGCTCCTTAGATGTAACCAAATGTTCGACTGGTTGCTTTCACAGTTTCTTGTATGTCCTTTAAATCGAATTTTAGTTTCTTCCTGTTTGGCCAATATAAAACATAGTACATCATTAAACGAGATTTTGCAAACGCCACGAATGTAATAAATGTCGGTTTTCGTCTTTTCTGATTTTAATTTTGTTCTTAGGGTCTTAATCGTACAAAATGCCAGTTGTGTATTTATTCTCTTTAATATTTCTTCCTATGTTGCCTGAATAAATAAATAAATTAATACACACACACACAGACACACACACCAATAAATGCCCAAATGATATCCTCGATCAACAAACGGTTTTAAAGGATAAAAATTATTTATAAAACTTATTTGAAATTTTAGGAAAAGAAACTGCATAAAAGTCTCATGGGTCGGGGTTCGAATACCCCTCGGGCATGGATATTTGTGCCGTCCTTATTTGATAAGTAGTTTGTAAGTTTAGGGACTGATGACCACGTAGTTAAGTCCCATAATCTATACAAACATTTGAACATTTCAAAAGTCTCATGAAAAAAAGAGACAAGCAATCAATAAAATTAGGTCATCTATGACACAAGACCATACCCTCTAACCAACAAAGATATAATTTATTTTGTAAACATAAAGCATCAACGGAGCAAGAAGTGTGAAATTATTTATCGTCAAGAATTAGATGAGTCGTAGGTTACAAATCTCGTCGCTAAATGTACACTGGCTCCAAAAAGCTTTATGAAAGCCAATCGAACTAGATGTAAGTTAATTCGCAACGCAACAATGTTACATAAAATATAATTCATAGACGTAGGTAATTACTATTGGTACATGAACAGGTCCACTTGATAATGGCAACAGCTGAAACAAGCTTGTGGTCGAAGAAGCCAACACAAGCTGAATAAATATACAAAAAAATGCAGCCAACAATGCGAAAATTGAACACCTCAGTCCTTTAATTGGTACGGTACTGTTTGGAAGTGGTATACCATTGCCTTCCTCCGACCTTCGAACTGACTCAACCAGGCAGTTATAGGGAGACCTGAAGTTTAACGTGTATTCCGAACCACGCTGCTACTCGACGTTTTTTACGTCAGCAACATTGCCAGAGGGGAAAGAAGTGGAAAGTGACGGATAAAAATCGACTGAACGGGGACAGAACTCGGCATTCTTGGATTCATAATCTTGCTCTCTAGCACCATGCTACCGAACCACACGAATAAAAGTAATTTGCAGCAAACTTGAATTACTGATACGAAAATGACATTTTGTTGCTTATAGACTCCTGGAAAATGAAAAAAGCACTATGAATTCGTCGACCTAGCAGAGGGAAATTTTACTGACACATTCTTGAGGATGTATACAACACACTGTTACACAGAGCCATACACATGTGAGTACAGTCACTAGAGCGTGCGCAAAGTACACGGTAGTACTGTGTATGCCCGTCTTTTGCAGAAATATAAGCTGTAATTCTTACATGAAGACGATCGTAGAGGTGCCGAATGTAGTCTTGCGGTATGGCCTGCCATGCAATTTCCACCTGGTGCCTGAGTTGGGCCAGATTTCGTGGCGCTTATGCAGACCGCAGAACATGACATTTCATCCGGTCCGAAACATGCTCACTGGCGGAGAGATCTGGGGATCGTGCTGGCAAGGGTAGTTGATGTACTCCTTGAAGAGCACATTCGTTGGTACGGGATACATGTGGACGGGCACTGTCCTGTTGCAAAAGCATATCGCCTTGTTGGTGCATGAGTGGTAACAAGACGGGTTGAAAGACGGTTTCAATGTGCCGTCCATTGTTCAGTGCCGTCTAGACGATCACTAGAGGAGAACGGCAAGTATAGAATATGGCTCCCCACACAGTGATGCACGATGATGCGTGCCGTTAGGGCTTCTTCAGCTCACGTCTCATCAGCGTTCAGTCCGCCTCCAGTGTGTCACGGTAGGCGCTTATGAAGGTACGAATGGACATCTGTCGTCTTCTGTGATGACAGTCGCTGCTGCCTCGGTTCCAATGATGGTAGTAAGCGTGTGTAGCGTCGTGCAGGGGAGCGCGAAAATCTGGGGTGTACGCGACAGAGGCAAACGGGGCCGACACCTGACATCAAGATGTGTGGAGCCGTATCCTACACTGGCCATTCTCCTCTGGTGAACGTCGAGAGAAAATTTAATAGTGCACGGTACATCGAAACAATCATTCAACCCCTCTTGCCACCGTTAATGCACCAACAAGGCGATATGGTTTTCCAACAGAACAATGCACGTCCACACGTATCACGTGTTCTTCTATGTGTACGTCAACTACCCTGCCCATCAATCCACAAAAGTCCCCCAATGAGAATCTTTGAGACCGGATGAAACATGATGTTAGGCGGTGTGCATGAGCAACAGCCTGGCGGGAGTAACCGAGCGATCTGGAGCGCCATGTTGCGGATCTCACAGCCTCCCGCGTCTGAGGTTGGAATCCTCCCTCGGGCATGGATTTTTGTGTTGTCTTTAGTATAAGATAGTTCATAAGTAGTTTGTAAATTTAGGGATTGATGACCCCACAGTTAAGTCCCATAAGCTTTACAAACATTTGAAAATTTATGGACATGAGCGGCTCGAAATGTGGCCCAAATGAGGTAGCAGGTGGAAACTGCAAGACAGACCATTTCGTAAGACTACATTCGGCACCTCTACGGCATAGGAGAATTACAGTTTGTATTACTGCAAAATGAAGGTATACACGGCACTAGCATTGATATTGCTCATGCTCTGGTGGCTGTACTCACGTGCGTATAGCTCTGTCTGTGTGATCGTGTGTTGTACACGTCCTCAAGAGTGTGTCAATAAAATTTCTCTCTGTTGGGTCAAGAAACTCTTTTTTTTATTATTTATTTATTTTTTTCAGTTTTGCTTAGGGTAAGCTTGTTGTGTGCCACGATTTCTATACGTTTCACCTATTCCTACACTTTTGCTACAATTTCACGTACTGTCACGCTCCATTTCCACTGAAACTTGCTCTTCATTGGGTCCTGCGGAATATGATACATATAAAGAAAAAAAGAGCGTTGTTTACGTACAGTAGAGTATCGATTGCATTACGCAACTTTGATCGACCAGTATGAAAGTGAGTGGAGCGCGTACACAGCGACGGTGTGACTGACACCGTTTCTCAGTCCCACAGCGATCGCGTAACAATCCAATCCCGCCAGCGGTTTACTGGCCGGGACAAAGCTGTGGGCGGCCTACAGTGGGATGCCTGGCTGATGGGCGGCGCGCTTATGTAAAACTGCTTCCGCACAATTACCGGCCGCGGGGATTACGTAACCGCGGCGGGAGGGGGCGGTGTCGCAGCCGCCTTTACGTAACGCCGCGTGCGGTAGGCGGTAGACACGGCCGATCTGGTGCCCGCGCCGTCCGAAACACCACCTGCGGCAGGTCTTGCATAACTGCCCCTGCGCTACCGGCCACCCGCGACACAATCTAACAGCGAGCGGCTACACACTCGCACGGAAGACACCGGAGCAAGTTTTTCCTTTCCTGTGTTTTAACCAGTAGCGCAGGCACGGGGGGCGGTGGGAGTCTAATGGGGCTGAAGGATCCGCCCCTCCCCCTAGACACCTCCAAAAGACTTTTTTTTAATTTAAAAAAAATTTTAAACATGGTTGCAAATCAGCAACGGTGAAACACGATCCAAAAGTCAACACAGTTTCAGCCGACCAGTTGCATAAAATGGTTTACATGTATAAACCTTTACCTAGATCTCGGCAAAAGTTATTTTGCCTTCTTCAGAAGGCCCGTCCACACAATTTTATGATGTGACATTATTTTTTAAATTTTACTTTTTAATCTATTGATATGGAGTCAGACACATTTTATTTAACAACTTTCTTTAATGTGAGCTTTCTGTGTACATCTGAAGAAGGCAAATTTACTTTTGCCGATACCTAGGTAAAGGTTTATACATGTAAACCATTTTATGCAAGCCGGCCGCGGTGGCCGAGGGGACTGAGGCGCTTCATTCACGGTCTGCACGGCCACTACGGTCGGGGGTTTGAATCCCCCCTCGGGCATGGATATTTGTACCGTCCTAGTTCGTAAGTAGTTCATAAGTAGTTTGTAAGTTTAGGGATAGATGACCCCGTTGTTAAGTCCAATAAGATTTACAAACATTTTGAACATTTTATGCAACTGGTCGGCTGAAACTGTGTTGACTTTTGGATAATATTTTTTTTTTTTTAAATATTTTTTTCAACAGGTCTGCGCCGGATATTTGAAATATCAAACATGTAATAAATCACATAGAGTCGAAGGGCAATAAAAGGGACGCAGAGGTTCGGAAGGGAATAAGACAGGGTTGTAACCTTTCCCCAATGTTATTCAATCTGTACATTGAGCAGGCAGTGAAGGAATGGAAGGAGAAATTTGGAGAGGGAATTAAAGTGCAGGGAGAAGAAATAAAGACATTGCGGTTTGCCGATGACATAGTAATTCTATCAGAGACCGCAAAAGATCTGGAAGAGCAATTGAATGGAATGGACAATGTCTTGAAAGGAAGATATAAGATGAACAACAACCATAGTAAAACGAAGGTAATGGAATGCAATGTCAGAAAATCAGGCGATTCTGAAGGAATTGGATTAGGTTATTAGACAATGAAAGTAGTAGATGAATTTTGTTATTTGGGTAGCAAGGTAAATTCTGATGGCGGAAGTAAAGAAGATATAAAATGCAGAATGGCTATGGGAAGAAAAGCGTTTCTAAAGAAGTGAAACTTATTAACATCGAATATTAATTGTTATGAAGTCCTTTCTGAAAGCATGTGTCTCGAGTGTAGAATTGTATGGGAGTGAAACGTGGACGATAAGAGTTCAGATAAAAAGATGATAGAAAGTTTTGAAATTTGTTGCTACATACGAATGATGAAAATTAGATGGGTAGATCACGTAACTAATGAGGAGGCGTTTAACCGAATCGGGGAGAAAAGGAGTTCTGGCATATGCTGACTAAGAGAAGGGATATATTGGTTGGAAACATTCTGAGACATCAAGGAATTGTCAACTTAGCATTAGAAGGAAGCGTGTGGGGGTAAAAATCGTAGAGGGAGACCGAGGGACGAATACAGTAAGCAGATTCAAAAGAATGTAGGTTGCCGAACGTATTCTCAGATGGAGAGACTTGCGCAGGACAGGGTAGCGTGGAGAGCTGCATCAAACCAGTCTGCGGACTGACGACCACAACAACAATAAATCACAACGTAACAATAATTTTCCAACCAAAAGTGAACGTGACAATGACTCGCCAACGTGACTCTGCCACCGAGAACGTGTGCTGCTATTATTGTGAGCTGTTTTACTGCCCCCGCGACCAGCTTTGATGCCGCCGCTATTGTTACTGCTATGCTGAAGTTACGAGCCTATTGTTCATATGCGGCGATCTGCTCCTTAGCAGGTCAGCGGTGCCACCGAGTGGAATCTTATAAACAGCAATATCAGGGGCGCCGAATCCTTAGGTGCTCCGGGGCTCGTACACCCCCCCCCCCCAAGAATTTTTTGGGGGTGCTGAGCACCCACATAAAATTGAGGTGGAAAATAACATTGTATAAATTTATCAAATTTTGGGGCATTTTGCCCTTGTACGTGCTAACACCGGTCGTCGCTACAATCGCGGCTCGTCTCCACTGTGACCCACGGCGTCCCCTGGCCGTTACATCTCTGGCACTTCGTCTGCTTCGCTGCTATATGTGCTAACACCGGTCGCCTCCGCTATCGCGGCCTGTTTCCACGGTGACCGATCGCGTCCCCTAGCCGCTATATCTTTGGCACGTCGTCTACTTCACCACTGACGCGACTTATCGACGCCTCCACGTCGCCGTATCCACGCCAACCATCGGTGTCGCTGTATTTCATCTTTGATTACTCTCTGTCTTCGATTTGAATTTTATCAACTGCCAATATATGGCAGGTATTTCTTAGACAGACAATTTCTTTTTACTGTTTAACACTTCCAATTAATCTCTAATAATGCCATGGAAAATAAGTTTTAAATTAACGAAATCCATTATGGATATAAAAAGGCATTTCGTTAATTTAAAACTTTATTAAGCAGTCGCCGCACGCACATCGCCTCGGCATCATGCATGTAAAATATCGTAGCTATTATTTGGTGTACCTGTTTCCCTCTTTAGCGTATTGTCTGTTATTTTACAAACGAATCAGTCTGATGATGATCTCAGAGGAGATCGAAACCGGTCGTCGTAGAAAATAAATTTTAACACATTTTGCGAACTTGAGTGTTATTCTCATATTAAATATATACCAGTTCGCTGGTTTTCCAAATAAGAATCAATGTTTTCCAAACCTATTAATAATAAAATAGCTATCGCAATCCTTCCAATGTAATGAAATTCTAAATCGGTGAAGTTTAACAAGTGTTGTTTAGGGTAGACACATGTTTTCAGCACTTGAGATAATCTGTATGTATAAGAAATTAAATTAGTTGTAGGTCATGAACACATTTGACACGAAACATGTTTCCCTTGCTTTTTGACGAGCAAATTCATCAGTAATATTATCAAAACTCAATTTTGTAACCACGTCGTGTTCCATTGACAAACGTGACAAGAAAAGACATGCGCTCTTGCCAAATGCTGCTATTGAAATAATAAGAAAACAAAATAAATTTCAGAAGGACAATACATGTATGCAATTAATTTTTCTATTTCCCTGTCCACCTACGTAGTTCAGTGGCAGCGTCACTGACCAACAATTCTACAAGCCCATATCGATTCCCAGCAGGGAACTGGGTGTCGCGTGATTGTCGTCGATCCTTTCATTTCCTATTTCCTCGAGGTAGCATTCCGCTTCGTCATATCAGATACGAGTAGGAGTTTGGCTCTCATAGAAAACTCGCCGTGCCTGCTGTCTGGAGGCCTTGTGTAAGACATTTGCCTTCCCATTTCGTAGCAGTGAGCGGAACAGGGAGTGTTGTGCAGCTCAGATGAAAAACAGCTGCTAATGAGATAATGCAGTGCTTGATTATCAGTCACAGCGATGAGTAGAAAGGGCGAGGAAGGCGCTGAGAAATAATGATCGCGTTCCTCTTAATTGAAGCATTAGCAATGTCGGTAGACACGCCTTAACACTGGATGTTACTATACGGCATCATAACCCCTAGTTCCTTCGTCTCCGATATACACATAATTTTCTAGATCTGATACGTACTCTAGTGGCCATAGGCGTGTCACATTGGGTATATACTTGAAACATCACATTAGAAGTAGTTTCAGAAAAAAAATACGGGTGACAGTATGCAAATTACGTTCTAATGTTTTGATAGAGGCCCATGGAAACAGGGGCCCAGTGTGACTGCACAGACCGGCCCTACATCAGGTGACTACTGGTAAATGTCCAGAAAAACAATTGCGTCAAAGGGCAGTCAAGTAATTGATTCACAAATTGGTGAACGAAAACCTTAAGATTGACAGTTTTTTCACTTCTGTTAGCCCAATGGAAAATCTTGTGTGCTTCTGAGACTTTAAAATGGAGTCAAGAAAGAAATGTTCAAATGTTTGTTAAGCATAAGGGACTTAACTGCGGGGTCATCAGTACCCAAACTTACAAACTACTTATGAACTACCTTATACTAAAGACGACACAAACATCCATGCCCGAGGGGGGATTCGAACCCACGACCGTAGCGGCCTTGCAGACTGTGAGTGGTGCGCCGCAGACCCCTCGGTCACTGCGGCCGGCTGGAGTCAAGAAGACTTGCCCAAAGGTCATAAGTCTAAAAAAGACATCCTCATTGTGTAGAATATGACAACAGATGCACAGAAAATGGCAAATTTGCATTAAAATGGAAGGAAAGGAAACGAATTTTGTTTCTTTTTTTAATAATCCAAGGCAGACGACCACAGTGTCACAAAAAGGGGTCAATGATTGAGGACCTCATGTCCCATACATGTGGAACACTACACCATCCATATTCACTACGTCGGTAAAGTAGACATGCTGAAATTTCTATATGAGTTTGATAGGAAAAGCAAAAGATTGTGGATTAGAATTTTTTGGCAGATGCTGGATGTCTCCAATGTAAATTCAGTTTTGTTGTTCCAAGAAAGAAGCGATGGGGCAACATTGTGGCGGAAGGAGTTCTAGATTGCGGTGGTCCATGGACTTATTGGCACAACAAATGGTACATCATCAAGAAAGTTCAGGAATCAAAATGTAAACAAATTTACGCCAATACAGGAACGATCTCGTCGTTGTGTACACTGCAGAACAAAAACTGAACTTCACAGAACAAAATAGCATTGTAACGGAGAAATATTTCATCCTGGGTAATAACGCCGTCAAAACATTGTTCCCACTCTACAGTAAAGGTCTTCATGAGACGCTCGCACACATTTCTCATCATCGTTTTCATTTCTCTTGTCAATAATCTAGGCATCCAACGTGCACAGATTTCTTTCTGCACCCTAGTGACTGTACCAATGATACCACACTACCCAATGGCAAACGAGTCATTTCAGCAAACTGTCGTGTCGTCATACACCTGTCACTTTGGATGATTTCATCAGTGGCCTTCTTAGTTACATCACTCACTGTCATCGGTGGCTTACCGCACCGTGGACTGTCCAGCAGAGAGAAACCACCTTCTTTAAACAAACCTCTGCAACCAACCCTGGATACTGCTGCGATCCACTGCGTCCTGCTCATACACAGAGACACAGAGAGCAACTTCCTGTGAATCGATGTGGCAGTCATCGCCCGTCTTGAAGGGGAACTCCATCACCGACCGTTGTCGCAACGTGACATCTACTTCATGGTCCGTTATGGCTTACCTGTAAAAAAAAAGAAAATACTGTTATATACCAACTTATAGCTAAATGTTCCTCGTATGTTAACAAAAAATGTCATTCTCTTCCTGCAGAAAAAGTTGGAGACGACTGTGCAAAACTATTTGAACGCCCGCGCTATCATGCTAATGACCCCGTTCAAACGACAGACGGCGGCCATTAACACAACTTATTATCAATCTTTTACAAGTTAGTTCATCGTTTAAAAAAGGGCTTAATATTCGGCACATTTTAGACAGGAATACTGCAATCTGTGTAACTGAATTTTTAACTAAGTGTGGAGGCTGCGACGCGAAGGCCGACCGAATTGCTGAGCTCATCCGTCCGTATACTTACAAAGTACTTAAAGTAAATGGATCATCGAGTAATTGTGTTGCCTAATTTATAGAAGTGGAATATTTCCATAGATTACCTTCTCGACTGCTGGGAGATGCTTACTGTAGTGTTCTGCTGCTCCTAACCACGTAACCAGTGGGTAACAATAGGTTCACATCATAAGGGGATATATCTGGAAATACTTTTGAAGCCGCGTTGGAGTAGCCGAGCGGTCTAAGGCGCCTCGCTACGGAGCGCGCGGTAGCTCGCCGTCGGAGGTTCCAGTCCTTCCTGGGGCATGGGTATGTGTGTGTTGTCCTTAGGTTAGTTTACCTTAGTTTAAGTAGTTTGTAAGCTACGGACTGATGCCCACGCAGTTTGGTCCGATAGATTTACAAACAAACATACTTTTGAATGACTGTACCCTTGATGATGCCTTACCTTGGAGATTAATAAACAGGGAACTCTAGCTTTACTTACTTTGATATAGCCGGCCGCAGTGGCCGAGGGGACTGAGGCGAGTCAGTCACGGTCTGCACGGCCACTACGGTCGGGTTTTCGAATCACCCCTCGGACATGGATATTTGTGCCGTCCTTAGTATTAGTTAGTTCATAAGTAGTTTCTAAGTTCAGGGACTGATGACCCCGTAGTTAAGTCCCAAAAGCTATACAAACATTTGAACATTTTTTGCTTTGCTATACACGTGATACCATGTGCTACACAAATTACTCCCATCATGAAAGAGTAGATCATATGGAGCGAATGAAACGCAGCAACCATATGCACAGCGGCATCTGTCAGAGTCAGAAGCACTTTATTTTCATCAACGCCATTTGAATATGTGTGTGATTGTTCGTTTGTTAGTCTTTGGATATCGTTTTGAACAGATTAAAGAAGTTTTTGATCCAATGGCCCCGCCGTGCAAAAAGTTTTTCTGAGAGACATCGTATAAATAATAAATACCGTAGCAACTATAACCATATAACGTCTTTGGCCAATTGTCAATACAGCATGCTGAAAAATATTGACAAATATTTTACGACATTTATACTATATATGTGTGTGACACCAAAGCTCATCTTATTTTTCCATGACAGCGTGACATTGCCCAAGGTTGTCATATGGACGTAAGTTAAAAAAAAAATAAATAAATAAATAAATAAATAAAATAAAATAAAAAATTGTATCGAAAAAACAGTCCTAATTTAAAAGTACATGTACATAAAAACCAAACGGTGAATATTATATAAAAATTATTGCATATTTCGCAGATTGTCTGATGATTGCTATTTAGCTGAAATGGTCCGCCAAAACTACATATCGCAAACGAATAGTGTTTGTATGTGATAGTAGGTATCAGTCTCCTAATGCGCACTGTGGTGATAGAGTGTTGATAACGATAAGGGGTGGACGATATGGGAGTTGAAAGTTACCGACATATATAAAATTCTACGTGTTGGTGTCAATATTTTGCTCTTCACCAAAAACTATAGAATGGAGACGAACGGTCTCTCTGTGTTGTAGTACAAAGACTCTCGTTGAACACCATAGCAATTCCGTGTCAGTAGCTATAAGAGGGTGGAAGTTATAGTGGTTGAAAGTCGTCAGATTATGTGAAATTCGGACGGAAGACCAGCGATGACTTTTGACACTATAATAGCAAAGAGGTTATATACAGCGAAACGTGATGCACATTCTGCAGTTGTTTTTCTGCAACAAGCGTACGAATAAAGAAAAGTAAGTGCATATTGCAGTTTGAAAAGTAAAACTACCAAGAAAGATGCCAAAGCGTAAGAAAGAAATTTCGCGTCCTCAATTAGTATCTAAAAGACAGAAAACGGCGCTGAAAATCGAATCTACAGACGATAGAAACTTGAGTTTTGTAGGACGTTGTTTATCTTACACTGTAGACATCAGCGATTTTTCGATATTCCCATCGCTAATGGGGTGAAACAGGGTATTTTTTGAAAATACGTTGCTGTTAAGGCAACTTTGAAGCAACTTGGGATTTAGATTGTTAATTGGAATTAAAAATAATAATAATAAAAAAAAACGTGTTTCTATATTTTTGGAAATTCAAACATTAAGCGGGTTGAAATAGGGAAAATATTTTAAGGGTGCTACTAAAACTAATTTGATACTAGAAATGCGAAAATTTGGATTTGGAATCATGGTTAGAATTAAAAAAAAAGTGTTTTGCGGTGTTTTGAATTCTGCCAAGAATGGTGCAATAGGGTATGACAAGTTATATCAAAATAGTTGATTAGGAAAGGAATTTTAAAGCTAAATCTATGAAAATTTATATTTAGAAGTAGAAACAACGAATGTAGACCATCCAGTCTACGTGTACGAAGCAGCGGAAATTAAGCTATCAAAAACTGCAGCACACTGGCAATTTTATATGAAGATTAAATAAGCTATGAATGACACTTTAGGGTCCAACTTGCGAAGAGAATTGCAATGTACCTGCCGTGATTGTCCGTGTTCCATCTATAGACGCCGGCCGCGGTGGCCGAGGAGACTGAGGCGCTCCAGTCACAGTCTGCACGGCCACTACGGTCGGGGGTTCGAATCCCCCCCTCGAGCATGGATATTTGTGCCGTCCTTAGTCTTAAGTACTTCATAAGTAGTTTGTAAGCTTAGGGACTGATGACCCCGTAGTTAAGTCCCATAAGTTCTACAAACATTTTGAACATCTACAGACGTCCGTATTAAAGACGTTGCAATAGGTATTCGGGGTCTTTGCAGTTGTAACATGTCTGATTTTATATATTTATTGGTATTCAGAGTTTTCATATCTTAGTTTGGGCTTGTAAATTTTATAGAAGCCAAGTAGCTGGCTGGCAGTGGGCAAGGTATCAAGATGTAATCGATGGCAGGGGTGAGCCATGGATCGTGAGAAACCACAAGAGTGTAGCACAGACGTGATCTGATTGGCTGCCGCCTCCTCTCCCGGTACTAGCATTCCTACATTTAATTTATTAATATTTAAGAAAGTAAACATTAGATAATAGCGTAATTTCAATGTAACACTTTTTATTAATAAGCTTTCAATTTAACCATTTTATACTTTGTTCATTGTAATTTATATAAACAAAATACGAGCAACGAATCTAGAAGGTTCGTTTTGCGCCAAAAGGACAGAGGGAGCAACTAGCAGCCACGCCTGGCCGAGCACAGTTCAGTGCCGACCTTCGAAATGTTAACATGGAGAATTACAAAGCTTGTACAATTATCATCATTAGTATTTATTGTAAAGTGACTATCGTTCAATGTACCGCTTAAATATGTGGATTTCGCTGAGAATGTGTAAATGTTAAAATAATAAATTAAAATACACTGGCATCCCGTTTTTATGAAGAAAATCGTAGTTAGAAACGTTAAATCATTTTGACGTCATTTTAGCTTCAGACATCAAGAATCTGCGACCTGTGTGCTGAAACTGGGTGGGACATTATTTACTTCGAGATCTAAGGTCAGTAATAAACAAAAGAACTTTGTTTCAGCAGTCTGAAGAACTGGTGAAACCTACAGCCCCTCATGCAATATGCGTTACCTAGTGCAAATAGGACCATAAGTACATACATCCCTAGTAAGAGGTGTGAGGGTAAAGTAGGAGACATTTATAAGAGGGTGGAAGACTGTGTTGAGATACAGTTAGGATCTTTAAAAAAAAATAAAAATAAAAAAAATAAAGATTGAAATGTATGTAGAGCTTATGGGACTTAACTACGGTGTCATCACTCCCTAAACTTACAAACTACGTATGTACTAGCTAATACTAAGAACGGCACAAATATCCATTCCCGAGGGGGGATTCGAACCCCCGACCGTAGTGGCCGTGCAGAACGTGACTGGCACGCCGCCCCCCTGCGGGTTCGGGGGTAAGAATAGGCCCGCGGTATTCCTGCCTGTCGTAAGAGGCGACTAAAAGGAGTCTTCATACTTTTCGGCTTTCCATCTGTGGTCCCCTATTTGGGTTTGACCCTCCATATTTCAAAATTTTGTTCCGAAGAGCGAACCATTTGGGGAAGGACACCTTACGTGGTGCAACATGTAATTCTCGTGCCATGCCATCTTATGCACCCATCATGGAATGGACTTGCGACTGCAGCTTCTATGCTGCCATCGGGCATGCCATTTCCTTTTCCATGCACGTCGCGTCCATTGTGCACGGATATCCCAGCACCCTCCATTATGATGGTTCACGTAGCACCAGAAAGCCAGCACGGTAGCCAGTCCGTTGTGGTGGGGTCGTCATGTACCCTCTTGGCTGTAGCCCCCTGACAACGCAGGGATCGCTCTACCGATGCCAGAGCTGTAAGCTCCTCATGCAGGCCTAGGAGTAGATGCTTGTCGTCGTGAAGCATCGGGACTCCCGGCAACGGTCATCCTGCCAGGTGACGTTGCTGTGGCTGGGTGGCGCCCATGAGGAGAGCCCCTGTTCGGAGTGGGTGGCATCGGGGCGGATGATTCGCGATGAAGCGAAACAAATCCAGCCACCAAAATCCTGGTCAGACAGGTGTCTCTAAGCGTGGAAAGTTCAATGCAGTTACCTATGATCCCTCATCGTTTCCTTCCCTGACTTCTTCTTGGCGGGAACGAGGGGATCCCGAAATTTCTGGTATGTACTAGGACAGATGGGGGATCCTTCCAGGCAACCAAGCCCATGTTCTTTGTTGAACATATAGAGGACAAGTTCGGTGAGGTTGCGGGAATTTCCAAGATGCGAGACGGGTCTATTCTTATACAGGCAGAGTCCCCTGCACAGTCTCGTGCTTTGCTCACGTGCACTACGCTTGGCGACGTGCCAGTGTCTGTAGCGGCACATAAGACTTTGAATCTGGTGCAGGGAGTCATTTTTCACCCTGACCTCTTGCTGCAGTCTGATGAGGAGTTGCGCGAAAACCTGCAACGACGCGGTGTCCATTTCGTCCGCCGTGTCTTTCGGGGTTCAAAAGACAATAGGGTGGCAACCGGGGCCTTCATCTTGGCCTTCGACGGCGATACCTTGCCCGAGAAGGTCAAGGTGATGGTATACAGATGTGACGTCCGACCGTACATCCCTCCACCCATGCGCTGTTTCAAGTGCTGGCGGTTTGGACACATGTCTTCCCGTTGCGACGCAGCCCCTATTTGTCGTGACTGTGGCCGTTCTGTACACCCCGATGCGCCTTGTACCCCACCACCTTCTTGTGTCAACTGCAGCGGCCATCACTCGCCTTGCTCACCGGACTGTCCCGCTTTCCAAAGGGAGCGCAAGATCGTAGAATATAAGACCCTCGACCGCGTAAGTTACTCTGAGGCCCGCCGCAAGTATGAGAAACTCCACCCGGTATCCATGATGACTACATATGCTGCTGCCACAGTGTCATCACCTCCATCGAGGGCGGTTTCCCGACCCCCTATCACACCTTCTGTGGACCCTTTGGGCCATCAGTTAATCTCCGCTCCCCAGACGCCAGGGGGAGCACCTTCTTCTGCGAGGCTTTTGCCTCCCCCTTCAACGGGGTCTTTGAACCCCGTCCCTCTGCCGGAGAAATGTCTTCCTTCTCCGGCTCTTCCTTCAGGGAAAGGGCCTGACGAGCCCCTTCCACCACCTCCTGCAGTTCCCACTGTGTCTGACACCCTGGATGTCAGTCGACCTATAGCTGCACGGAAAGGGTCTCTTGAGGTCTCCGAAACGCCAGTTTCGTCGCAGCCAAACGTCAGCCAGTGGCTCAAAGCTCAGGTACCTGCTGGTAGCAGGGCCTCCCCATCTGCGTCGACATCCGCCGCCATTTCTGGGAAGCCCACTCGAGCACCGAAGCCCAAACCCAAGCGGGAGCGGGCGAGAAAAAAGGATGTCCCTCAGGAGAAAGAGCTGGCGGCAAAGGCGGCTTCCTCGATGCCGTCAGCTACCAGTTCTGACTCGGACAATGAGGTCGAAATCCTTGCGTCTAAAGAGGACCTCGCTCTTACAGACACCCTAGACGCAATGGATATGGACACCACAGACCCTCAGCGGGTGGCGGCAAGCGACACTGAGGCGCACCGCGTCTCTTAATCACTTTCATGTCTCCCCAGTCCTTAGGCAGCACTTTCCTCCAGTGGAATTGCGGCGGTTATTTTTCCCACCTAGCAGAGCTGAAACAACTTTTAAGCTCTTCTCATGTACTGTGCGTTGCCCTCCAGGAAACCTGGCTTCCGGCAACGCGAACCCCAGCCCTTCGTGGCTATCGTGGGTTTTACACGAATCGTCCTGTATATGACAGAGCATCTGGTGGCGTTTCCATTCATGTCTTCAACTCTGCCTACAGTGAAGCTGTGCCCCTTCAAACACCTTTGGAGGCAGTGGCTGTTCGGATCAGGACACCACTAGCTATAACCGTCTGCAGTGTTTATCATCCACCTGATGGTGCAGTCCCCTGCCACGTGTTAGCTGCACTGATTGCTCAGCTCCCCCTACCCTTCCTCATCATGGGCGATTTCAACGCCCATAACCCTTTGTGGGGTGGCGACATGACTACTGGCCGAGGTAGGGAGATTGAAAATCTTGTCTCCCAGCTCGACCTTTGTATTTTAAATACAGGTGCTCCCACGCATTTCAGTGTGGCACACGGCACCTACTCGGCCATCGACCTCTCTATTTGCAGCCCTGGCCTCGTACCATCTCTTCATTGGAGAGTGCATGACGACTTGTGTGGCAGTGACCACTTTCCGATTTTTTGTCACTGCCCCAGCGTCATTGCCCTAGCCGTTTGCCCCGTTGGGCTCTTAACAAAGCTGACTGGGATGCATTTACAACTGCTGCCACTGTTCGATATTTGCTGGACACTAACATTGATGTGGTGGTCGATAATTTAACAGAAGTCATTGTCTCTGCAGCTCAGTCTGCAATCCCGTCTTCTTCTGGTTCGTCCCGGCAGAGGTCCGTGCCCTGGTGGTCGCCGAAAATCGCTGCCGCAATCAGAGAACGTAGGCGAGCTCTTCAGCGTCACAAACGGCACCCATCAGTGGCCAACCTCATCGCTTTCAAGCGACTTCGTGCCAAGGCTCGGCAACTCATCAAACGAGCCAAACAAGAATGTTGGGAGAGGTATGTCTCGACCTTAGGTTCTCGTGTCTCTCCATCTCAGGTGTGGACTAAGATCAGGCGCCTCTATGGCCACCAGCCTCCTGTTAGCGTCCCTGGGCTTTCTATCCATGGGGCTATGTGTACAGACCTGACTGTGATCGCTGAACATCTTGCTGATCACTTCGCTAGGTGCTCTGCATCTGCTAACTACAGTGCAGCATTTCGCTCCCGCATGGAGCGTATGGAGCGACAGCGCCTCTCCTTTGCGACGCGCCGTCGGGAGTCCTACAACGCCCCATTTACCGAAAGTGAGCTGCTTAGTGCCTTGGCCAATTGCCCAGATACGGCTCCCGGTCCCGACCGTGTCCATGCACAGATGCTGAAACACCTCTCGCGGGATTCTCAGCGCCATGTCCTAGAGATATTCAACCGGATTTGGGGTGGTGGCGAGTTTCCGTCCCAGTGGCGGGAAGCCGTCGTCATACCGGTGCTGAAGCCTGGCAGGGACCCACTGGAGGTTGACAGTTATCGTCCCATCTGCCTGACCAACGTTCTCTGCAAGTTGCTCGAACGTATGGTCGCATGTCGCTTGACTTGGGTGCTCGAGTCACGGGGCCTTCTGGCGCCATCGCAGGGTGGATTTCGCCAGGGTCGTTCTACGACGGATAATCTGGTGTGCCTGGAGTCAGCGGTTCGGACAGCTTTTTCCCGTCGTCAGCACCTCATTGCAGTTTTCTTTGACCTTCAGAAGGCCTACGATACCACATGGCGGCGTCACATCCTCGCTACGCTGCATGAGTGGGGCCTTCGGGGGTCACTTCCCATCTTCATTGCAAATTTCCTCCGACTCCGCACGTTTCGGGTCCGAGTCGGTGTTGTCCATAGTTCGCCCCATATCCAAGAAAATGGGGTCCCACAGGGGTCTGTGCTGAGTGTCTCACTGTTTTTGGTGGCCATTAATGGCCTGGCTGCAGCTGTGGGGTCATCGGTGTCTCCTTCCCTGTACGCCGATGATTTTTGCATATCTTTCTGCTCCACCACAACAAGTGCTGCTGAACGCCGACTCCAGGCGGCCATCCGCCAGGGTCACACGTGGGCCCAGCATCATGGCTTCCAGTTTTCCGCCGGCAAAACACGTGTGATGCACTTCTGTCGGCGTCGGACGGTGCACCCCCACCCTGAACTCTATCTTGACGGCCAACTGCTTCGTGTCGTGGACACCCACCGATTCTTAGGCCTGATCTCTGATGCCCGACTGACCTGGCTCCCTCATATTCGTTCTCTGAAACGGGAGTGCGGGCGACATCTCAACGCCCTTCGATGTTTGGGCCATACCGCATGGGGAGCTGACCGCTCCACCCTGCTGCGGCTCTATATGGCCTTGGTGCTCTCGCGCATAGATTATGGATGCCTTGCTTATGGCTCTGCAGCGCCTTCAGCGTTGCGCTTATTGGACCCTGTTCACCACTGTGGGGTTCGAATTGCGACGGGAGCCTTCCGAACCAGCCCTGTGGCCAGTCTTCTAGCGGAGGCCGGGGTCCCCCCGCTACGGGTCCGGCGCCAGCAACTGTTGACAGCGTATGCAGCCCACGTGTACAGTTCGGAAGGACATCCTAACTACCGCCTACTTTTTTCTATTGCGGCTGTTCGTCACCAGCAGCAGCGCCCAAGGTCAGGACACACAATAGCCGTCCGCGTGCAGTCCCTCCTGGGGGAGCTTGAGTCCTATCCACTCCCACCCCTATTTCGGGCCCATTCACCCACACCTTCATGGTGCCTGCCACGGCCATGTCTTCGTTTAGACTTGGCCCACGGGCGCAAGGACTCGCTTCCCCCTGAGGCTCTCCGTCGCCAGTTTCTTGCTGTCGTTGCTGAGCACCCCAGCTACGACATTGTTTATATGGACGGCTCGATGGTAAACGGCCGCATTGGCCTTGCCTACGTACATGGTGACCATGTTGAGCAGCTGTCCCTGCCAGAAGGCTGCAGTGTTCATACTGCAGAACTGGTGGCCATCTTCCGTGCTCTTGAGCATATGCGTTCCTGCTCAGGTGAGTCTTTCCTTCTTTGTAGTGACTCCCTGAGTAGTTTACGTGCTCTGGAACAATGTTATCCACGTTCGCCACTGGTGATGGCCATCCGAGTGGCTGTTTTTGCCCTTATTCAGTCTGGCACATCAGTGGTGTTCCTTTGGTCTCCGGGTCACGTTGGCATCCCAGGCAACGAACGTGCCGATGGGCTTGCCAAGCAGGCGGTTAATGCCCCTGTCTTAGAGATCGGCCTCCCAGCTTCAGATCTCCGTACCTTGTTGCGCCGTCGGGTACAACAGCTCTGGGCACATCAGTGGTGTTCCTTTGGCCTAAACTACAGGCCTATTTCATTGACGTCAATTTGCAGCAGGGTTTTGGAACATATCCTGTATTCAAATATTATGAATTATCTCGAACAGAACGATCTATTGACCCAAGGTCAACACGGATTTAGAAAATATCGTTCATGTGAAACACAACTAGCTCTATATTCACACGAAGTGATGGGTGCTATCGACAAAGGTTCGCAAATCGATTCCGTATTTCTTGATTTCCAGAAAGCTTTTGACACCGTACCTCACAAACGGCTTTTAATCAAATTGCGTGGTTATGGTATATCGCCCCAAATTTGCAATTGGATAGGGGATTTCTTGTCAGAGAGGACACAGTTCGTAGTAATCGATGGTAAGGCATCGACTAAAACTGAGGTGATATCGGGCGTTCCACAATGTAGTGTTATTGGTCCTCTGCTATTCCTTATTTACATAAACGATTTAGGGGAAAATCTAAGTAGCTCTCTTAGGTTGTTTGCAGATGACGCCGTCATTTACCGTCTAGTAAAATCATCTGAAGATCAAAACCAACTGCAGAACGATCTGAATAAGATATCAGTATGGTGTAAAAATTGGCAATTGACTCTAAATAATGAGAAGTGTGAAGTCGTCCACATGAGTACGAAAAGAAATCCGTTAAACTTTGTTTACAACATAAATCAATCAAATGTGAACGCCGTAAACTCCACAAAATACCTAGGAATCACTATTACTTCAGACTTAAACTGGAAAGAACACGTAGATAATATCGTGGGAAAGGCGAACCAGAGACTGCGTTTTATTGGCAGAATCCTTAAAAGATGCAACAGAACTACTAAAGAAACTGCATACACTGCGCTTGTCCGTCCATTTTTGGAGTATTGCAGTCCAGTGTGGGATCCTTATCAGGTGGGTTTGACGGAGGACATCGAAAGAGTCCGAAGAAGGGCAGCTCGTTTCGTATTGTCACGATACAGGGGAGACAGCGTTACGGAAATGATACAGGATCTGGGTTGGGAATCATTACAACAACGGCGCTTATCGCTGAGGCGTGGGTTACTTGCGAAACTCCAATCGCCAACATTCTCCTCCGAATGCGAAAATATATTGTTGACTCCCACTTACATAGGTAGAAATGATCATCAGAATAAAATAAGAGAAATCAGAGCTCGAACAGAGAGATTCAGGTGTTCTTTCTTCCCGCGCGCTATTCGAGAATGGAATGGGAGATAAATAGTATAATTGTGGTTCGATGAACCCTCTGCCAGGCACTTAAATGTGATTTGCAGAGTATCCCATGTAGATGTAGGTGTAGATGGGATGCTGAATGGCGCAACCTGAGCACTCCCAACAAGCTTCGGGTTGTCAAGGAGACTACAGCAGCATGGCGCTCTTCAATACGTGGCTCTCGCAGGGATTCGGTGGTTTTGTGTCGCCTCCGCATTGGGCACACGTGGCTCACCCATGGATATCTCCTTCGGGGTGAGGACCCGCCTCATTGCCGTTGTGGCTGTCCCTTGACGGTGGCCCACATTTTGATGGACTGCCATCTTTTAGCCGCCCTGCGGCGGGATTTTAATTTTCCTGTAATTTTATCTGAAGTTTTACGCAACGATGTCATTATGGTTGATTCTGTTTTAGGTTTTATTCGTGACAGCGGCTTCTACAACTCTATATGAAGCTTGTGTTGCCCCGTGGCTGACCCTTCCTATTTTATTTTCAAGGTCGGTCAACCACGAACTTTGGCTTTGTCATTTTATTTCCGCACTTGTTTGCTGTTTCCGTGTGATTGTGTCCTTTCGTGTTGTCTCCTGCTTTGTTGTCCTTTGTCGAATTTGTTTCCTTTTTATTGATTGAGTGGGGTTTTCTCCTCCCGTAGCGGTTTTAACTGTGGGCGAACTTTACAGTGTTTCCATACTTCTCTCGCTCTTTGATGGAATGGGGGACTGATGACCTCCGCAGTCTTTGTCCCCCTAAAACATCAAACCAACCAACCAACTGGCACGCCGCAGACCGCTCGGCCACCGCGGACGGCGAAACTTTCCAACTAGACAGTGTTAACATCGTATATAAACACTTGCTTTCGGCCAGTGACTATTTTCTCCCGTCTTAATGAACTCTTTTATTTCATTAGAAGAGCCTATTTAAAATAAATTTCCGCCAGGCAAGTAGGCAAGTTGTACAGTACATACGTATAAGCTGAGTCCAGATAATATTTTATAGAACGTTGACTGTGCCGATACAGTAGAAACCGAAGGCAATGCTTTATTTTTTTTATTTTTTTTTTTTATTTTTTTTTTATTTTTTTATTTTTTTGCTCATATCAACTTCAGTGCTTGTGCCTTTAATTTTAGAAGCAAGTCCGATCTTTTGAAAACAGAAGAAGTAGGTGCTTTTTTTGGATTTTAAAGATGAGATGGACAAACTAGGATCTCGGGAAAAGAACGGGTTTTAACCTACAGGATACGCCATCTAGTTATCACATGTAATAAATATTATTTCGACCTCCACCAGTAAAGAGTTTGCTAGAAGTACCTTAATTTAAAATTTATAGATTTCCTTACAAAATTTGCTTTGGGTCATCGACTGCTTAGTCTGCTGACTTCCACTAAAAACTACAGTGCTACTTCAAGTTCCAAAATATAGAGAAGCGGCGCACGTGGGACGAAAACAAACCACGTCTGGAAGGCACCGCGGACGTGCCCCGCATGGAGCCACAGCGGAGGAAGGGGGCATCGAGGCTTTGTACGGGGCACGTGCACCTCTGAAACTGTCAGGCAAACGTGTGGCTTATTTACTGCGCTTACCGAAAGGTGGCACTGACGCTGCTATAAGCGATATCCACCTGCCCCAAAGCGCTGGTTGTCGCTAGTCTGCGTTTAGAGCAACGGTTTCATAACTCAAAGGCACCGACTCTTGAAAATCAGTGTGGGTGCTCTATATCACGGTTCACAAATGTTCGAAACCAACCCTCCTGAAAATCATGTTCACGCATTTTTGAATGAGCAATACTTGATAAAAGTTAATAGGCAGTTGTATGGCCTTTTAAAGATAGAAAGAAGAAGGAGGAGCCGGCCGCGGTGGCCGAGGTGACTGAGGCGCTCCAGTCACGGTCAGCACGGCCACTACGGTCGGGGGTTCGAATCCCCCCTCGGGCATGGATATTTGTGCCGTCCTAGTTCGTAAGTAGTTCATAAGTAGTTTGTAAGTTTAGGGACTGATGACCCCGTAGTTAAGTCCCGTAAGCTTTACAAACATTTGAACATTTTTTTGAAGAAGGAGGAGGAGGAAAATTAAAGCATGGCTGCACTAGGACTCTACAATATCTAATTGGCCGAAGTGGATATTTCGATATAAGTAACACCCCAAAACTTCTACACGACCAATGAAATGAATTTTCACTGGACACTAATCTAACACTTTTTGTGCGAAGCTATTCTTTCTCATAAAAGCGTTTGGTAGAACACCTTCACCAAGGTTTGTAGAAATCTTTGAAATATTTTGAGATTTTGAAGTCCGACATCAAAATTTTTTTGGTCAGTTCCAAGCAAGAGCTGTATACTTCATCGAAACTTTCATCACTTCGAGATAACTTCATGACATCTCTGACAGTATTAATATAGTCCAAGGGTTTTTCAAGCCCGAGAGAAAAGCATTACAAATTTCAACTAAATCTATAATTTCAATAACAAGGGAAGTGACAAAGATAAATGAAAAACGATTAACTTTAGCATCAGCATCAGATTCTTCAAGCTAAATTCCTGAAAGAACAAAATTGAATGTTCATAAATACGTACACATGAAAGGTCAAAAGGACCGATGTGCTTCAGCATGAATAAAGCTAGCATAGTGGATAAAACGCAGACACTCATTACTACTCGCTTGGGGATCCGCATACAAACTGATCATTTCTTTGGATGGATGGATGCTTAGGGTTTAACGTCCCGTCGACAGCTTGGTCATTAGAGACGGAGCTAACGCTCGGAGTGTTTGGGTTAGGATGAGGAAGGAAATCGGCCGTGCCCTTTGAAAGGAACCATCCCGGCATATGCCTGGAGTGATTTAGGGAAATCACGGAAAACCTAAATCTGGATGGCCGGAGGTGGATTTGAACCACCATCCTCCCGATTGCGAGTCCAGTGCGTTACCACTGCGCCACCTCTCTCGGTGATCATTTCTTTCACGTAGGAAATATCGTCTCTTGCTATGGCCACGTTTTGCATTGCCTCTTGAGCCATAAGGTAGGTTTTAATTTTTCCCAATTTTTTTTAAATATATACAATTTTATAACCCACCACAATTTTATGTGGGTGCTCAGCACCCCCAAAAAATTCTTGGGGGTCGCACGAGCCCCAGAACACGCACGGAGTCGGCGCCCCTGTCACAACTTTTTTGTCTCGTAGACGCCTTGCGAACTTCTTCTGCCCTGTGTAGAACCACTGCTTTTTGTGTACTTAATTCTTTACGAATTCCTAACTTCAAATGTATTTTCGCACCTGATATAGTGCTACTAACTTTGATAACTTTCACTGTAAAAGTGAGGAGAGAGAAAAACAAGAAAAAAGGAAAAAGAAAGGTGTTTATTCATTTAAATGACACAAATGTATATTTAACAAAACTTTACCCCGAGACCACAAGGAATGTAAAATAAGCTCATGCACCTATGTTCCTTTGACGGCTCTTTGAAATGTAATGAAGTACTTAAATTCTGTGCAGTAAGAACTGCTACACAAAATACAGAAAATCTAATGCAGCCCACAGTCACTCAGTCCACAATATGTTAGTATATCTCATGATGAATGACGAAGCATTTGCTGGTCCTTCAAGGGGAGCGTCCGATACTCGTCTCACTCCTCGTAGAAGGGCAAGGGGTAGTAGTCTACGTAGTGGAGCTATGAAAATAATCAACGCAGCTGATGGTATCATAACTGATAAGTATGGTCAAGTTCCTCCTTGGAGATTTGCATTTAATAAAATTTAATATTATCTCGCCGGCCGCGGTGGCCGAGGGGACTAAGGCGCTCCAGTTAAGGTCTGCACGGACACTACGGTCGGGGGTTCGAATCCCCCCCTCGGGCATGGATATTTGTGCCGTCCTAGTACGTAAGTAGTTCATAAGTAGTTTGTAAGTTTAGGGACTAATGACCCCGTAGTTAAGTCCCATAGACTATACAAACATTTGAACATTTTGAATATTATCTCTATTGAAATTGATGTGCACCTTTACAATTACTGTTAGCCAATGAAGCGAACAGTGACATACAAAGTGTTGTGACGTTAATTCAGCACCACACGCCAGACGTAAGAGAACGATCGTGGAGAAGGCAGTGATCGATCGAAAGTTAATCGCAAGCAGGCGCCGCGCATCCTGGAGGGAGTAACCGAAGATGCGCGCCCTCTACAAGCGGCTATATCTAGGCCGACATACGTCTGGACAGCCCGTCAAGTTACTAGTCAGCACACAGGCAGTTACTAGGTCAGAACTCAGCTACGAACATAGCAGTAACTAGGTCACAGTGTAGATGCGGACGATGCCGCGAGAAGCAAGAAGAGAGAAGAAACAGACTTATGTTCTAAAGTTGGTATCGTGTAAATTTCAGTCAATAAAACTTGTAATACTGATCTCTATAGAAATGTTTTAGCTGACCATCGATTGCTGCACCACTATCTTTCCTGCCAACTGGACCGGGACGAATACTCGACAAATGGCAGAAAGAATGAAACAACAAAAGGCGACGAGGTCACAACACAAAGGATCGAGCTTCAGCATTGTGAAAGTAATTGCCGCCTCCCTACATCTAAATGGGAACCACTATCGTGCACCCCCATTTATAAGAATTCCGCCAAACTATTTTTCTGCTGAGTGGACCCCTTAGAGGTTGTAATAGTCCTCTTTGGGAATCACTGGCTTAGAGCGACCAGCCAGAGCATGATGATCGCCTACTACTATGCAATAGCCGGAATGACCTCCTAAGAGGTACGTTTATGCTGCCACCTCGCAAAACATTCTCATCGCAGCTCTTATTTCGACGGGGGTTCGGTGCGATTGCGCTGTTCCTTCGCTGCTGACAGATTGCTAGTCGCTCGCAGCCGTCGGTAGTTAACCCTGCAACTGTTAATATCGATTGTAGTAGCATACGGAAATCTTCCCTGGATCGTTTGACGAAAGTGAAATTATTCGTTCGCTACAAAGATGCAGTTATTGTAAGGGACAAAACAGAGGACGTATGGTGTGCATCCTATCGATTCAAAATGTCGTATGAATACTTTCACTAGGTATACTAAAAACTAAAAAGTCGCAACAGGCTTTGTGTTGTTATCTGACTTTCAACATAATGAGAGGCATTGAATTAAAGTGGCCAGGATTCGAACCCGGTACCTAATAATTACTAGGAAGGTGCTTTAGACCACTCAGCTAACACAGCGTTGTAGCCAAGGCAACTACATGGACAGTCTTAAAGCACGTCTCTCTCCACACCACATACTTTAATTCTGCCTCATGTTCCCTGTGAAATGCGTATCAAATTGCCAGGGCTCTCCTACATTGGAATAGCACCCCAGCAAAGAACGCAAATAGGAACTATCCCGCCTTGTTCCTCACGCCGAGGTGATATAAATATCAACAAATAATACAATTCCTTCAGATGACATTGTTTCGTTATACCAAAGGAATTAAACATAATGAGAGACATTGAATTAAAATTTATTTAAGGTAGGTGCTTTAGACCACTAACAAGTAGGAGGTCCGGGGTTCGAATCCTGGGCACAGCATAAATTATAATTCAATGCCTCTCATTATGTTTAATACCTTTGGTATAACGAAATAATGTTGTCTCAAGGAATTGTATTATTTGTTGATATTCATATCACCTCGGCCTGAGGAACGACGCGGGATAGTTCCTATTCAGCCAGCCGCGGTGGCCGAGGGGATTGAGGCGCTCCAGTCACGGTCTGCACGGCCGCTACGGTCGGGGGTTCGAATCCCCCCCTCGGGCATGGATATTTGTGTCGTCCTTAGTCTTAGTTCATAAGAAGTTTGTAAGTTTAGTGACTGATGACCCCGTAGTTAAGTCCCATAAGCCATACAAACATTTGAACATTTGAGTTCCTATTTGCGTTCTTTGCTGGGATGCTATTTCAATGTAGGAGAGACCTGACAATTTGATACGCATTTCACAGGGAACATGAGGCAGAATTAAAGTATGTGATGTGGAGGGAGACGTGCTTTAAGACAATCCATGTAGTTGCTTTGGCTACAACGCTGTGTTAGCTTCATCATGCCGTGGCTCAGCACTCTCGGGCAGAGGGCTGGATGCACTCTGTAATAAAAAGCTGAGCCAAGTACGTAATGGAACGAACTTAAAAATCGAACGCAAATCGTAGATAAAAAAAAGAAAAAAAAAAGCTGTGTGGTCTAAAACACGTACCTAGTAAGTAGGAGGTCCCGGGTTCGAATCCTGGCCACAGCATAAATTTTAATTCATTGCCTCTCATTATGTTTAATACCTTTGGTATAACGAAACAATGATGTCTCAAGGAATTGTATTATTTGTTATCTGACTTGTTACGGCAATGCAGAGCGATCTGTTTAAACGTTAATAAAAATACACTTTCTTCAGGCTGTTACGCCAAGATCGCTGATAAAATATATTTATTTTCCTTGACCGGTTACAATAATTTAAATCATCATTTTCAGAATGGTTTACAAGGTCTTCACTTAGGAGAACATGGGAAATAAAGTTTCTCGTCGAGACATGAAATGAATAAAAAAGCGTGGTCAACATGCACGTCACCAAAATGGATCGTGATATTAGTTTAAAAGGTAAAATGTAAATGGCCAGTGTCGCCATGTGCAATCACTGTGCACATGTTGTCATCACGAATGGTTCTTGACGTTATGTAACGCCGTGTTACGTCCGACGGCCGCGTTCCACCTCCTCAGGGCCCCATTTCATGACGCCATCGGGAAGCTCTGCTCTACAGCGCCACTGCATCCAGACGGGCGGAGCCACTGAGAGCAGCTTTGAAGCCACCACTATTAGCGAAAATTGAAATAAGCAGTTCCCTTATACAGATGAAACAAGCAATTCCTATAACTGGGGAGTTATCAAAAAAGGTGTCCCACAAGGTTCGATCTTGGGTCCTTTGCTGTTCTTAATATATATTAATGACTTGCCATTCTACATTCACGAAGATGCTAAGGTAGTACTGTTTTGCTGATGAAACAAGTATAGCCATCACACCTGACAAACATGAATTAACTGATGAAATTATAAATGATATCTTTCAGAAAGTTATTAAGTGGTTATCTACAAATGGACTCTCATTAAACTTTGGTAAAACCCAGTATATACAGTTTCATACAGTAAATGGCATGATACCGTTAATAAATTTAGACTTTGAACATAAATCTGTGGCTAAGGTACAATATTCAAAATTTTTAGGTGTTTGCATTGACGAGGGACTGAATTGGAAGAAACATATTGAAGATCTCCTGGCCGGCCGCGGTGGCCGAGGAGGCTAAGGCGCTCCAGTCATGGTCTGCACGGCCACTACGGTCGGGGGTTCGAATCCCCCTCGGGCATGGATATTTGTGCCGTCCTAGTTCGTAAGTAGTTCATAAGTAGTTTGTAAGTTTAGGAACTGATGACCCCGTAGTTAAGTCCCATAGACTATACAAACATTTGAACATTTTTTGAAGATCTCCTGAAACGTTTGAGTTCAGTTACTTATGCTGTCAGATCATTGCAAAATTTTTGTGATATACATCTCAGTAAATTAGCTTACTACGCCTATTTTCATTTATTGCTTTCATATGGGATCATATTCTGGGGCAATTCAACATTGAGTAAAAAAGTATTCATTGCACAAAAGCGTGTAATAGCAAGAATTGCTGGAGCCCACCCAACAGCATCCACCTGGTACTTCTTTTTTATAAGTCAGTATCCGTTATTGTTTCTCCCAAATATTTAAAGTGTTTGACCCTTTCGATGCATCCAATCATTGTGTGCAATTTGTTAGACATGAATTTAGTTTTTTTCTTGTTATATCTGTAAACCAAATTTAGCTGCATGCTTTGCTAAGATTTCTATTTGTTTAATTGCATCTGGTATATTCGTAGACAGTAGCGCAATATCGTCTGCAAAAGCTAGTGCATGTATCGTAAGCACTTGGACTGATCCTCCAAAAGAAATTCCCTTCACTTTTTATTATGTGTATTCCGCCAATGTCTCCCTTATTATCATTTCTAGAGTGATGTTGAATAAGATTGGGGAGAGTCCATCGCCTTGTCTCAAACCTTGGACTTTGTATCTGTCATTAAGAGAGAATATCTTTGTGTTTCGAGCCGAGAAAATTACGGCGAACCTCCTGCCAGCCATTCAGGCGTTTCGGAGTGACACTGACGCGCCTTCGCATTGGACACAGCACGGCTTTTGATTCCTTCGGGAGGATCCACCGATTTGTGATGCTTGTGGCGTGCAAATCACTATACGCCACATTTTAATTGAGTGTATTTTATATCGTGCTGAGAGGGCGGCGGCTGATCTTGGTCGTGCCTTACCCACTGTTTTAGCTGACGACGAGGCGAGTGTGACGAACGTTTTACAATTTTGTGAACGTTCCCGACTCTGGCTTAAGCTCTCAGACTGGAGGTTTTAGTGTGTTACAGGAGGGCTCGATGATGCCCCTAACATCAGCGATCAGCGTCCCTCTATACTCCGACAGTTTTTTTTAAGGACTTATAAGGTTGGGTACTTCGGTCTGCCAACTTACATCGTTGGTTTGCAATATGTGTTCGTGTTGTTGCCAAGACTTTGAAACGTGTCCATAAAAATATTTTTGTAAGAAAATGTCTAATATTGTACCTCCTGTTTTGTGTCGAGTAACTTGCTTGCAAGAAAATGTATAATATCGCTTCTACTGTGTGTATCGATATGTGTACTTAACTCTGTGAAGTTTCAGCTTTGGCAAAGATCATGCATAGCATTGTAGCTCGCGCTGAGAGAGAGAAGCTCTTGTGGTTCAGCTCGCTTAGAGAGCGGTTGAGTTGTGTGTATGGCTCCGATGTGGAGCAGAGGCTGCTGTGTCGATTTGATTGTATTTGGAATATATGTATTGTATTGTATTGTAACACCGCTGGAATGAAGGTAATTGCAGTATTTGAAATATATATATATATATATATATATATATATATATATATATATATATATATATATATATATATATTGTAACACCGCTGGAATGAAGGTAGTTGCATTTGATGTCATTAGGAAGAAGTTGTATTATGTAGGTAATGTAATGCTGATTATTAATAATAAGTAACAAAGTTGACCTTTCTTTCCTGTTTCATTTACGTAGTTAGAAGATTAACCTACTTCCTTCATTTGATAATTAGTTGTTAGTGGATTTAAAGTGCAGTATTGATTTTGATAATATTGTTGAACAGATTTCGTTATTGGTGCCATAGTAAATGATAGTTAATTGACTACGATACTAACTTTCAATAATCAGAAACTGATCTCACAGTCAAACATTAAGAAAGTGGTTTTTGATTTTTTTAAATATCTTTCTCGCAGTCAAAATTTTGAGTATAGTCAGTGTCTGTTTCAAATGGTGACTTGCCACAGTTGTGCTGCGTTCAAAATATCCGTTGCGCACATAATCAGTTTAATGCACTGTTTCTTATTTAATAGTATATACATCAATATCAGGGCCATAATTAAACCAAATTGCTGTGTTAATAAACAATTTGTTGTCTGATTTAACGGCAGGTTCAACAACCATAACACACACACACAGCTTTTAACTTGCTTTATTTACTGTTGTTTAATTCCTTTCTCAGGGCGCTAAAAACCTTGCTGTTGTGCGCCCAAAACATCCTATCCTATCCTATCCCCCGAGAAAATTTTCGAGGTGTGTAATCGTAACCTCACTTATTCGTCCTCTTGGGCCCAGGCTACAGCGCAGCAAGATTTTAAAATTTAACTTGGCAGAAAACGGATTACAAATCCTATTTTCCGGTTATGAAAAGAAGTAAATGGAAGGTGGCACAGCCTTTGAGGACAAGGGGCTCTCGTCGTTGAAGCGATTCCCTTGAGCCGGTTTTCCGGCCGGGTTCGTCTCCAGAAAGGCTTAGCGGACGACACGGCAGGTTCCCGACCCCATCCCCCCTCTACCTCCCCCTCCTGCCTGCTCGCTATTGTTTCAGGGCTGCTCGAATGTCGAGAAGTCTCCGCCACCGGAGATCGCCCCAGTGATTGTTTTCCGCGCCGTGGGGAAGCAGGGATTAACGAGAAGGAGACCTTCTCCTGCACAAGCCCCGCACTGACAGTGTCACCGAACGCGGCCGGGTTCACCTCTCTGCTAAATGAGGAGAGAGGATGTAGTGGGAGGAGGGGGGAGGGCGCGGTAAATGTAGAGGAACTCATCTCCGCCGTCTGGCTGAAGCGGAGACGCGGCCCATTAAAGCGTTTCAGGGGTACGGTAGGGGCTGTCAGGTGAAAGGCTTGCAGCGATACGAAGGAGGCGAATCTAAAAATATAACCCAAGACTAGCTTCTGAAAACAGCGGGCTTATTTGCGGTGCTTTTTTCTTGGTACCTAGGTAATTTAAATTTGTTTTCAAGCACCAGCTTAATTAACGCTGCTTCGCTCGCGTAGACTGGTTCGTCGGCATTGGTTGTTTCTACTTCTAAATAGAAATTTTCATAAATTTAGCTTTAAAAATGTTTTCCTAATGAACTATTTTGATACAACTTGGCACCCCCTATTGCACCATTGATGGCAGAATTCAAAACATCCCGAAAGACATTCTTTGTGGCCCACTTTAGGTTACGGTAGTAACACTAAAAGTGTGCCTTTGCGATCGTCTTTTACAGCTCGAAATTTAAATGAAAATAACGGCTTAACGATTCATCTGACATGAAAATTGAATAAGCTAATTTGGAGAGGAGAAAATTCTCTACAACTTTGCTCTCTCATGTTTTTTTTCTTCCATATCTCGTATCGTTTCAGAGATATATGCAAAAATAACGACGATTTTGGGATGTCTGTCTGTCTGTCGGTGCGTAACGTGTTCCCTGTTTTTAAGACGAACCGTTCAACCGATCAGCACAAAATTTTACAGACATAATTGTAGTCCCCCAGAGACCAGAACCTCTATTTTTCAAATTTTTCTGACAATTATACGGTAGTAATACCAAAAAAAGCAGTTTGTAATATAATTGTAATTGCAAACTGTGGTGTCGCACAAGTATAAAGTGCGCGCCACCTACTTTCGCCGCGCGCCGCCATGCACGCACGGCGAGGCGTTGTTACGAAGTCAGCCACGAGCGCCCTCTGCTACAACTCCGCTCGTGGCCACCACTGAACGACATCGTTCACTTGGAACTGAGATAGGAACCAGTTAACACTTCGGAATCAGATAGGCACCAGCTAAGACTTGGCTATCGGATAGGCACTAGGCAGGCCTCTAGCTCAACTTTGTATCAGCATTCTGCAGTACTGAGCTATGTAAAAGTTAAGTATTACTAAGTCTCTAAGAAATATATATCTCGTTCTAATTTACTCTAGTGGTTGTAGTTTCTGCTGTCCCACTGCCTGCTCACCTCCGTACCTGCACCAGCGTGCATCCTTTATTCCTGTGTCGGTCTTTCTACTCGGCCACCGACACCTACGACGGAAACGAGACACAAAAGCGGCGACTAGGCTGGGACACGAAACAAACGAACCATTCACCTGACACGAAAATTGAATAACCTAATTGAAAGAGGGGAACATTCTCTACAACTTCGCTCTATTATGTTTTTTTCATATCTTGCACCGTTTCAGAGATTTTTGCAAAAATAACGGCGATTTGACGATGTCTGTCTGGCTGTAACGTGTTTCCAATTTTTAGGTCGAACCGTTCAACCGATCGGCAACAAATTTTACAGACATAATTGTTGGCTACCAGAGACCAGAACCTCGCTTTTGGAAATATTTCGGACAAGTAATACGTCAGTAAAAAAAAAAAAAAAAAAAAAAAAAAAAAGCCGTTTGTAATGTAGTTTTAATTGCAAATAAATCGTTAATCTGATGCGAAAATTGAATAAACGAAATTGCAGAAGAGAAAATTCTCTACAACTTTGTTCTCTTATGTTCTTTTCATATCTCGTATCGTTTGAGAGATATTTGCAAAAATAACGGAGTTTTGACACCCTCCATTGATTTAACGACAACCAGCCGTTCGCAGATGTCACGTGACATTCCTCGCCTAGAACTCTCTCGGCCATCAATCGTATGAGATTAAAGAACGCATCTCGCGACTGTTAACTGTAGTGTAGTGGGGAACGCGTTGGACTGTGACGTTGAAGACCATTGGTTCGGATCCCGGCACTACCTAAAACTTTTTTCCTAAAAGGAATTCAGACACACTCATTAATTAATTTTTTTATTATTTAGATTATTATTTTGGTCCAAAATGTTTACAAAAACTTATAAAACTACAAATCTAAAGTGGGCCGTAAACCACGTCAGTGTGATTTTTTAAAATTCTAACCATGGTTCCAAATCCAAATTTTCGCATTTCTAGCATCTAAATAGTAACACCCTTAATGGTTGAATTTCTAAAAATATCGAAACACGTGTTTTTAAAATGCCAATCAAAACTCTAAATCCTAAGTTTTTTATTTCTTGCTTCAAAGTTGCCTTAATAGCAAAGTATTTTAAAAATACCGTTCATTCCCTATTTCACCCCCTTAGGGATGGGAATATCTAAAAATTGATGATGCGTACATTGTAAGATAAACAACGTCTACAAATTTCAAGTTTCAAATGTTCAGATGTTTGTAAATCTATGGGACTCAACTGCTTCGTTATTGGTCCCTAGCTTACAAACTACTTAAACATAGTTAACTTAAGGACAACACAACCACCCTTGTTCGAGGGTTTTCTTTATTCGTACGCTTGTTGCAGGAAAACAACTGAAGACTGTGCATGACATTTCGCTGTATATAACCTCTTTGCTAATATAGTGTCAAAAGTCATCACTGGTCTTCAGTCCGAATTTTATATACGCTGACGACTTTCAACCAGTATATCTTCCACCATCTTATAGCTATCGACACGGACCTGCTATGGTGTACAACGGGAGACTTTGTACTACAACACAGAGAGATCGGTCGACTCCATTGCGTAGTTTTTGCTGAAGAGCAAAATATTGACACTCACACTTAGACTTTTACATAAGTCGGTAACTTTCAACTCCCATATCTTTCACCCCCTTATCATTATCAACCCTCTACGACCATAGTGCTCTATGCGACACTGATACCTAATACCACAATAAACACTATTCGTTCGCGATGTGTAGTTTTGGCTGCAGAGTGAAATATCGGCACATACACCTTAATTTATATTTATATATTAAGATGTACAGAATTTATCATTGAAGATGACTTATGAGAACTTTTAAGAAATGATTCTTCATTAACATCTTCATCGAAATCTACACTCCGCACACAACACTAGTTCAATGAATAGTTCAAATGAACTACGTAGTTCACTGTAAGTAGTTCAGTGAACCAGTTTAGATGAACCACTTTCACCCCCTTATAGGTTGAAAAGAATTCCTAACCATGAAAGTTATCAGGGAGCCAGCACGGCAAACGGCTAAGCCTCCCGTCACACACACACACACACACACACACACACACAAAAAAAAAAAAAAAAAAAAAAAAAAAAAAAAAAAAAAAAAAAAGGGCGCTCAAATGTTCTTATTTCATAGAAACGACGCAACACAGCTCAATACCGCAAAACCGTGGTTTAAAAACAATATAAAAATTTTGCAATCTTCCGTTGAATACGTTTACCTCTCAAAGCGAGCCGGCAGGATGTGATGTGGTGTGGTAATAATATGATTCATCCAACACAAGTATGACATTCATTTAAACATGCAAAAAGTTTTGGTTTCTTTACGACACTGAATTACATGTAATATCCCTGCAGATGTATTGGTATCTTGTTACTTCGTTCTTCTCTGTTAAAATGCCGCTTTTAATAGCATGCAACGCACTGCAAGCAAATGACAGGGAGCACTATGTTTATTGTGATGGAGTTCCAAACGTTGGAGGTTAGATGTGTCCCTTGACAATACCGGAGGAGTAAAGATTTATCGTACTGAGTTCTCGTCAGTACCGTATTCAAGCACGGACTTTGGTGAATATCTCCATTCCCCTTCGTCCGCTCGAAAGCTTACGAATCGATTGTGCTCCTTCCATTCTGTGCGGCTGCTGCCAATAAATCACAATTTAAAGGAGGCTGTCGGTGGAGGACCACTTCCGCTCGCCCTCTCCCCTGTGGGCTTTGGTCCGAAGTATGAAAAGGTGGCCTGGGGGGTGGGGACGGAAGGGGGTGAAGCGGACAAAAAACCGGAGCGAGCTGGTGCCTCTGTGCTGGTGCTCTTTTACTGTCAAAGATAGCCCTCCCTCAATACAGTGAAAATGCGATCGCTGCAGACTATTAGGAAACGTATCAAGGACTAAACGCTAGTACAGCGAAGGGAAATGAATATGGCCCGGAGAACAGATTTTGAAGAAACGTAGCAGAGGAAAGATAGTAGTAACCTGTTATAGCAGATGTTAAAATGTTTGTAAGTCTGTAGGGCTTAACTACTTAAACTAAACAAAGGGGAAGGCACACACACTTGCCTGAGGGAGGACTCCAACCTCCAAAGGAAGCAACCGCGAGCTCCGCAGCAAGGCGCCTTGGAACACTCAGCCACTCCACTGCGGCTTATAGAATAAGAAATTGGGGCTGTAGCTGGTGCTTGGTAGATAACTTTTACGTAGGTAATGGTGTCCGGAAATGGTGTCCAATGACACTTCGATACTTTGAAAGCAAATCTTTCTTACTGCAAGCTGTTTGTTTTTCATATTTCGGGGTTAGGTGCTATGGCTCATCACAAGTAAAAAATGTTCACTACATGATTTCTAATGTGCATCTCAGGGTTGTTGCTTCGCTACGATAAGTCGCTCCACAGTACTTCGGCCGTCGGGGGCGCCCGCAGTCTTGGTAACTTTTTGCTCACCTCGCGCGTCGGCCAATAGGAAAAAAGGGATCTCGCCTAGATACGCCGGCGCACCACAGCAACGGCAGGTAGTACGAAGCTGACCCACGAGTTTCTACAGTTCCAGCAAGTTCATCAGAGGAGAGCCAGCAGTCTACTTAGGACATAGCTCGAACAATTTTCTATTGCCTATCAGAACAGTTTATTATTACAATTCAAAACTGCGTAATCGTTAAGAAGACTTTGTACCATCACAAGCAGAACAAAGATAAGTATTCATCTCATTATGTGAACTAATCAGTTCTTTTAGTTATAGACCCATGTCCACATCCTTGCTTTTCACGGTCCGCCTCCTTCCACTGTTACATCCTGATCATACAAGACTTAGAACTTAATCCTTGATTGCTTGAGAAAGATCTATTATACTAGTCATTTTCTCGTAGCTTTTTATTCATGCATTTTACAGACCACGTTTACTTAACATATTTTTCTTGTTTTCGGCCATAGCACCTCCTTCAGATATGTGGAAAGCAAAGTACGTGCAGAAAAAGAGTGTTGTTACACAGTATTGCAATTTAAAAAGAGTGTATAGCGTTATTGGATGACGACTCCAGAATGGAGTGTGTGCCAGACCACCACAATATTGTAATAAAAATTAAAAATTTTCAGCTTGGTGATCTGACATAAAATATTTATCTAAAAATATGGCATATCGATCTGCTTTTGATGATGTTCAATGGAATCCATATTTTTCAATAATTATTTTATATCACACCACTAAGTTGGAAATTATTGGATGAGACTTTCAGACATGGGTTGCTGTGTAAAACTTAGTCTATATCTCCACGAAGTTTGTGGGTGTATTTTAGATTCGCTCTGTCATGTACACGCCCTATGTGGATAGGTGTCTATCTGTGCTTTTATATCTTTTCACTACCTTCGTTACGGGTATTGTGACCATTCTTTTTTTTTCTAATTAGGAAGGTCGCACATCTGAACAAAACGAACTTTAATTTTCATTTTCCACTCAGAGTGGTTGAGCAGACTGTTTGAGATTTGGCCCACAAAAAGTCGCGGTTCACTTTAGGCAATTACTAGACAAGCTGATTGGAGGACAGAGGTGAATGCCAATAGGAAATAAGTGGGAAGGGCTTACCACTTCCGACATACGCGTTACGACTGGTAAAAAACTTGAAAACTTTTGACAACATTATCTGTGACACAGCGATCTTAATTTATTATTTAATTGTGAATCAGTCATTGATCGCGTTTATATTAGTACATTGGAGACCAGGTTGGACTTATTCATAGGGTCATCTCCAAGTCCACCGTTGCTGGACCTCCATTGTAGCAGAAATACAAGTCGTCCTCTTTGGTAAGTGTTCAGTTGGGATCGCTGAACAACCGGTTTTCGGTTATACTTTTTTTTTCATCTCCAGATTAACCTTACTTTTATTGCTGTTATTTCAAGTAGCAAATAGTTGATTTTGGCATTATATTTTTTTCGAGATATGTAGAATCAAAATATCTTATAAAATAGGAAAATGAAAGAGAAGTTAGTCCGTCTACCGTACGTTGCTTTTATCGAAGAGTAATGCGGGATTGAATAATACAAAAAATCGTTTTTCCTATTGATTCTGAACCTCGGATGAAAAATCATTGTGTAATTAAGAGTCACATCACTATTTGGGCACTGCGAATAGTCAGTTCTAAAGGGTTAAAACTGACGTTGGTGAATTCTGTCTTTCGTCTTAAGTTGGCCGTTTCCAAGGGCTGCAAACAAATACTGGTTTATGATGTAGACACAGGCAGCAGATCAGCTTTTCTCTGTTTAAAGTTTTTTTAACCAGTGGGAGATGGAGGTAACAGCATTTTATTGTTGACGATCCAATAGTAAAAACAGTAGAGATCACAAGGTAACTGTTTTATGGAAATAGTCACACCATTCCTAACCATTTTTTGTTGATGATAAATGTGGTTTTTGCGATCTTGATTGTTTTTTTTCTTTTTTTTGTAACTACTTGATTTTTTTTATTTATATTAAAAACTGTGATTAAATTCATAAGTTTCTAATTTATTACTTTTTGCTGTCGTATCTTTCATCTGATGTTATTCCATACAAATGGCAGGCAAATACAATGTAATTCCAGATTCGGGAAGGTGGCATTTAAAACACAACCGATGACCGGCGACGACAGCGAGGAACTGCCGTTTGACCTGAAGGAGGCGAGATTTACACACTGCACTTGCATACACGTCATCTAATATGTGAAAAAAAGGGGAGCACATGCTTGGATGCCTCAGCAACAGCTATACCAATTCCTGTGCCATGGGATGTTGCACAATTCTGATTCCGGATTGTTCTTAAATTATCACTGATCGCATTGCCTTGTTTTTGCGATGTCCTAATATTTCACAGCAGAGGAAATTTTAGGACTAAATATTACTATAGTTGGCGTCATGTAGGAATGCGCTCCGCGCATAGAGGCGGAGCGATAGGAGAAGCGCCAAGGGTGCATCCTGCGGGAGAAATATTGCGCAACTCGCGGCTGGCCATGCGCCTAGAGAATAAATGTTATTGGTTGCCAGAGCAGTAATGGAGAGGGATGTGCAGAACGGCTGTAAACCGGGCCGCCTTCCTACGTGACGCGGAGTATAGTTTTTAACATTTTTACTTATTAAAAACATTTAGAACCACTACTACGGAAATTATTTATATTATAATAAATTACCAGCAGCTATGTTTAGATTTTTTAATTAACCAAGCGACCAATTTCGGTGCGATAAATAAGGTAAAGCAGTCAAAAATCCGAAGATTGGTTTGAACACCACAGTGCTTTACTAGGCATGGTCCTGTTTGGAGGTGGTATGCCGTTGCCTTCCTCCGACCTTCGAACTGACTTACCCAGCCAGTTACAGGGGGACCTACAGTTTAACGTGGGTTCCGAACCACGGTGTTACTTGGTATTTTCCACATGAGCAGAGGTGAAAGAAGCGGAAAGGGACAGATAAAAATCTCAGGACCTAGCGGAGATTGAATCCACAACTTGGATTTGTAGTCTGGCACTCTACCACTGTGCAACCAAGGCGCACTATTCGCACCATATTCGGGTCCCCATTGCGTAACTGTCGCAAGTAATAGCGACAGCTATGCAACAGGGGCCTAAAGATGGTGCAAATCTAGCACCGAAACCGGTCGCTTAATTAATTAAAAAATCTAAACACAACTGGTGGTACTTTCTTTCAATCTAAACAATTATCTTAGCTATAGTCCCATCCATTAATTATGGAAAGAATTAAACTACAGAAATTAGTAATATGGTGATTTTATCTGGTTATTGGCCATAACTAAAAAAACCGGTTGATACCGACACCGAAAAAACCGGCTGTTCACTACTAAAATAGCGGTATCGGTTTTAACCGGTCGGTTTTTCCAGCCCTAGTGCTCAGCAGTCCATCTGTTGCAGTGAAGGTCCAGTCACAGTGGACGTGAAGATGGCCCATGAATAGGCCGAAACGGGTCTCAAATGTACTGGTATAAACGCGATCATTGACCGAGTTACTATGAAACAAGGAAATCTCCCGAAAGTATTGATCGGAACAAGGAATTGCGGCTGAGCCGTGACGGCTCTGGAGCGGACTTTGGCGCGCCAGTTATCGTTGCTCCCGTTCAGTGATTCCTGGCTGTCTCTGGTGGCGACTGCGATCAGTTTCAGTGTCCGAGGGAGTCGTCTTTACCTCTGCGGGAGGAGCACGAGTTCGGAAGCAAGTCGGTTGTAGTGGGCGTAGACCAATGATAACATAGACTGCGCGTGACGTCATTATACTGAAACCGACATCTACGTCGAGTCACCCGGGGCAGAAAACCAGTCATTGCGAGCAGTTATGAGTGGAACAGACGGTTGTCGTTTCTCCTTTATAGCTGTAATCAAACACAGATTTTTAACGAACAAACATTATTGTTAACTTAGACAACATTGTCACAAGAGCAACAGCGATCTTTCTTGGAGATATTTATGTAGTAAAAGAACAGTATAGATCTCAGGTGGTTATTTTATTTAACCGGTTTCGATCTATTGCAGGTCATCTTCAGAAACATTTATAGATCCCGTTCAGCCAGGCCTAACGTCAACAGGGCTGTATGAATGATTCTGAAGATGACCTGGAATAGGTCGAAATCGGTTAAATATTTTATTTTATCATTACATGTGTAGAAGTACAATTAACGTTATTTCTCCTAAATTACTAATATTAATGCAATGATTACAGTTTATGCATCTACCTAGGCGAAACATTGACAGTTACTTGTACAAGCAACAGAATTGTAGAAGTGAAAAGTTTCCTTGCGCTGCGAAACTTGTAGATTGCAGCTTAGGAGTAAAACACAACATATTAGTTTGACAAGCAGCATTATTTCTCTTACGATCCTTAACAATATTTGTGAAATGTATTACTACTCTTTTGTAACAACTGAAATCGGTTCGTATCCATAATATCCGACTTTCACACAAAATAAGCGTCTATCTACCCCCATGAACTACAGACATTGGACGAGGTGGGGCGTACTGTAGGTGCAACCATAGTGGAGGGGTATCTATGGAGATGCCTGACAAACGTGTGGTTACAGAAGATGGGCAGCAGCCTTTTCAGTAGTTACAGGGGCAACAGTCTGGATTATTCAGTGAGATGGCCGTGTAACATAAGCTAATAAAATATTGGAGACTTCCTATTTGTGGTTAAAGAATTTCATACTATAAGAGTTTGTCGTTTCAAGACAAAGACACACTAAATATACGTCAAACCGCATTGTCTTTTGTATTGCTTGTTGTAATTACATCCGGTTTCGGTGCTACATTTGCACCATCTTTAGGCCCCTGTTGCATAACTGTCGCTATTACTTGCGACAGTTACGCAATGGGGACCCGAATATGGTGCGAATAGTACGCCTCGGTTGCACATTGGTAGAGTGCCAGACTACAAATCCAAGTTGTGGGTTCAATCTCCGCTAGGTCCTAAGATTTTTATCTGTCCCTTTCCGCTTCTTTCACCTCTGCTCATGTGAAAAATACCAAGTAGCACCGTGGGTCGGAACCCACGTTAAACTGTAGGTCCCCCTGTAACTGGCTGGGTAAGTCAGTTCGAAGGTCGGAGGAAGGCAACGGCATACCACCTCCAAACAGGACCATGCCTAGTAAAGCACTGTGGTGTTCAAACCAATCTTCGGATTTTTGACTGCTTTACCTTATTTATCGCACCGAAACTGGTCGCTTGGTTAATTAAAAAATCTAAACATAGCTGCTGGTAATTTATTATAATATAAACAATTTCCGTAGTAGTGGTTCTAAATGTTTTTAATAACTAAAAATCTTGAAAAGATGTAAGATGACCTACTTTAAAAGTCACTGGCGTAGCGCAGGTAGTAGAGATGTGAGCATGCTAGGTGGCTCTGCTCCAAGTCTCTACGTATTTTTTCTGAAATTAGCCTTTCTGATAACTTCAAAGACTTTCTTGTTAATGTGATATGTATGATACAACCACTGGCAATAAAATTCGGTGGAGGAACCGCAGGAGCACGGCATCCTCTACGTCGATAGCTAGGCAGACTGGGAACAGCTGTTACAGAGTACAGGTCAGCTAAGGTGCGGCGCGATCGGAGCGTAACATGGCAAGCTCGGGGCAGGTGCGGGATTCTCTCAGGTGCGACGACCTGTCATTACTGTAATCCAGGCCAGCTCGTCTGCTCGCCAGCAGTGGCTGTGATGCAAGAGGCGTGGCGCTGGTGACCGGCCACGCAGCGAAGCCAGCCAACTGCGCGAGCGGGGGCGCCACGTGCTGGCGCGGCAGTCCTCTTAAGAGGCACGCGTGGGCTGCGCAGGCGGGCGCATTATCAAAAACCGTTAACGCAAGAATCGAAACCCCTCACCGCCTTGTGCAAGTTCAATAGCGTGCCATTTGTCCTCGCTGCCGGGGCGGCTGTCTTGTCCCGTTCATTGGATTCTGTGCTGCGACATCTGAAATTTAGATGTGTATACAGTGTGCGCCTTGGTAGCACAATATTAGCGTGCCAGACTACAAATCCAAAGGTCGCGGGTTCGATCCCCGGCAGGTCCTAGGATTTTTATCTGTCACTTTCCACTTCTTTCACCTCTGGCAGTACTGCTACCGAGTAGCACCGTGGTTCGGAACACACGTTAAACTATAGGTCCCCCTATAACTGGCTGGGTAAGTCAGTTCGAAGGTCGGAGGAAGGCAACGGCATACCACCTCCAAACAGGACCATGCCTAGTAAAGCACTGTGGTGTTCAAACCAATCTTCGGATTGTTGACTGCTTTACCTTTATACAATTATCTTGACAATGTCGTCGTTTAAAGTGCTAATTTTCGTAATCACTTAGAACAAATAAAGCAGGTCTTGCTGTGTTTAAAGGGGGCTGGTTTGACGGTCAAAGGATTAATGAAAACCATTTATTTTTTATTTTTTCGTCACAGTTGCACTATTTAGAAGTTGGTAACTAGCTTCGGACTTGTTGGTCCATTTTCAAACCGTAGGCCTTATTCCAACCATAACAATACACTGCATGAAGCAAATCTGTACGTTGTCCACTGTTGATACATGATTACTTTGAAATTTAAAATAGGTTAAAATAGATGATGCGTTCACGGGCCTCCAAGCCTACTGTAACCTGACCAAGTCCTCATAAGAAGCCCACATGTTTTAACATATGTTTACTGTCTTCGTCTCTCTCTGCGATTTTTAGCCCACGCACTTCCTCCAATACTAAATTTACGATTCCTTGATGTCTAAGAATGTGTCCTACCAATCGGTCTCTTCTTGTAGTCAAGGTATGCCATAAAATCACTTTCTCCCTAATTCTGCTTAGTACCTTCTCATTAGTTACGCGATCTACCCACATAATCGTCATCATTTTTCTGTACCACCACATTTTAAAATCCTCTATCCTCTTCCTGTCTGAATTATTTATGGTCCAAGATTTACTCCCATGGAAGACAACCCTCTACGCTTAAATTAATTAAATATTATATATTGAATTACTTTCGTTTATTAAATGTTACATTTTAAAACTTTTATTATTTTTTTTGAGGAATTTACAAAAACTATAAAATTACAGAAAGAGCTAAGTTGGGCTGGCTATAAAACTAGACCTCTTCGAGTGCCGCCAGGGGAAGACACCCCAGTTTGCCCTTCCCTAGATCTGGCTCGCCGATTCGGCTGCCCCTAGAGATATTGTTCTAAACATTACCCTCTCTTGCCAATAGGCGTCTATTACGTGGAAGTTGAAATGTTATACAATATCTATTTAAAATTTCACAAGAGTTGCTAATTATTCATTTTGGTATGCTGTCTTTCTCTTTTCTTTTTCATATGACAAAGAAATGGTCTCAGGATATGTATTCTGAAGATCAGATTCATTTTAATGACGTCAGAAATCGTTTTAAGGGGGAATAATTTTGTAACATAAGTTTGGCATCTGAAATCACGAAAGTCGATAGGCGTAAGGCATAAATAATTTGCTAAGTGTGATCTCGATATCTATATTATTTTCAGGTGCATCCAAATGGCCACTCTCACCGTAGTCTAATCAATACAATGAGGTATTTTAATTAAACGTCTTTTTTTTTACGTAATATTGTTTCCTGTTTCCAGAAGGGTGTCCCCCCTTTCGTGGGAGCCGAAATCACTGAGGGAGGCTGCCTCATGCATGCGAGGTAGACGGTGGTTGTTGGCCCCTCGTAGCGATGGGTAAACCGTCCGGTTGAAACCGATACCCGTATTTTAGTTCTGAATAACCGGTTTTTTCGGTATTTATTTTTTGTCGGTAATTATTTCCAATAACCAGTTAAAACCACCTATATAAGTACTTTATGTAATAGTGGTTCTAAATTTTTTCTATTATTAAACAATTAAAAACTTATAATATTTACTCCTAAAACTCCCCCTGCTATGAAATATTAGGTTATCGTAAAAACTAGTGTCACGTACCGGTGGTTCGCCTGACGAGCGGACAACCCGCAATGCAGGGTACAAGCGCATGGATGCATACCAGGGAGGCGTTCCACAGTGGCGGTTCCGGAGTCACCAGAGGACGCGACGAGCACCGCCAGAGAGCTCCCTAAACCGGAACTACTTTCCTCCGCACAGTCACGTGAGACCAGTTCGAGAGTGCCAGGTATCAATGCGCGCCAACTATTTAGGGGGCCGCAGTACAACACGACGGTAGTTCTTCGCCGACCGCCTACAAGAACCATAGCTGAGAGATTGCGACCGACGCCTCCGGGGAAGAGAAGAGTCCCTGCCAGCGACGCCGCGCCTCCAGGACTTCCCGCGACGGAATACGTCGTCCGGCTCCGTCTCCCTGGCCGTTCTCTCAAGGCTGTCGTTATCTCCCTGCCTTCTACCTAATTGGTGAAGAAGAAAACTTTTAGTTGATGTTTTTTGGTTTTGCCTTAGTTTCAGAAGTTTGTTTGTTTCCAGAAGATGATTAGTTTGTCGTGTCAATAAACACAATTTCCGTATCGACAGTGTCTTTCAGTTATTATCTCCTGAGGAGAGATATAGCAACTAGGAAATGTGATCAGTGATAATTTAAGGACAATCCCAAGTCAGATACGAGTAACAAGCACATGACATAAGAATTGGTACAGCTGTTGTTGAGGCATCAGTGCACATATTACCTTGTGCCGTCGTCTATTGTACGACGCGTATGAACGTACAGTGTGCAAGACTGGCATCTATCTTGTCATACGGCAGTTCTTTGCTGTCATCGCCGCTCGTCGGTTGTGTTTCAAATGACCGACTAAATATGTCGAAAGCGGCCATTTTAGTATATGAGTTATCTTGTGGTCCTGACTGTTTTTACAATTAGATCATGAAGAACAGAGTGTTATTACCTCCATCTCACGTTGGTTAAAACTTTTAGGTGATAAAAGAAAACTGAATGCAATTTTGTCATATACAGACTTTATGAGACCATGGCTGTTATGTAAAATAACTTGTTGGTGTAGAACAGCAACCAGCCATTACCGGTTTGGAATATTACACGTTTACCTTCAGCAGGTGATGTATGCTTTCTAGACATCTGGTGTTAGTTTAGTGTTTAGTTGTCCTAGGATATACAGAAATTATAACTGTAAATTTGTAAAAAAAAAAAAAAAAAAAAAAAAAAAAAAAAAAAAAAAAAAAAAAAAAAAAAAAAAAAGGATTATGTTCTTTGCTTGCTTTTGGACGAAAAGTTCTTGTAATGTTCATCTTAATTGTGATCACAAAAATGCACTTAGGTTTGTCATATCTAGCCACTTGTGTCCAGTCACTGCATTAATATTATGTCTACACCATATATTTCTGCACCACATTTACGTTTCTCAGGCAGAAGACGACAACAAAAATAAACCTTGCAAATAATATGAGCACCAAAAGTTACTGTGATAAATACTAAAGATCGTGAGCACCAAAGATACTGTGATAAGTTGTAAAGATTACAATACAGATCTATCTGAATGTCGAGCAACTTTGGAAATCATTTTATACAAGACACAAATGTAGTTAAGTGAATATGTGCAGTTACTAAAGCACTAAGGAGGCTGTGATATGTTATAAAGATTACAATAAAGATTTAAATGAATGTTGACAAATTTGAAAATTATTTTATACAATATACAATTGTAGTTGAGTGAATATGTGCAGTTACTATGTGCTATTTATATTTATTTTTATAAAGTTGTACTTGATCTGCAGCTAGGTGCGAGTTATTTAAATTGGAGTGTGGAAAGTAGTTTCATATAGTTTTTTAGAAAGGTAGTATTAGTCAGCTCAGTCTGATCATAAAGGATATAATCAGGGGAGACATTTTTGTGTATGTGTTTTCCATGTCTTCCGAAAAATTCATTGTGCCTCCTTTTTCTGTCAAGTGCAATATTTTCATACTGTTTTCTATTGAATGGTTCTCTACAGCCAAGTGGGCTGCAAATGTAGATCTGTTCAAGTTGTCGAGTCTAAATGTGTTCTTTGTATCTGATTTAAAACTTCTGCCAGTTTGACCTGTATAGAATTTTGTGCATGAATCACATTGGAACTTGTATGTTCCTGATTTACTGTAGGAGACCTTGGAAGGATTTATATCATGGACTAGCTTTCGTTGTAATTTATTGTTAGGGGAGAAACTGATTTTAACATTTTTCTTTTTAAATAGATTTGCTTTCTGGTGTGATAGAGAGTCCTATGTATGGGATAACAGTGTATTTAGGTTTAACTTCTACGTAAGGTAGATTTGGTTTTAGGTGACTTATGTGAATTACTGTTCTGTAGATCAGTGGTTTTGGATTTTATTCATTATTATGTACAACTGTTTTTAGTATATTGATTTCATTTTGTTGGTTTTTGAGACTCATAGGTACTTTTTCCATTCGTTGCATCATGGCTATGAAGTATGTTGTTGTGTTGTGTTGGCTTGGGTGACAAGATGAGTTATTAATGCTAACATCTGAGGTGGTGTTTTTTTATATGCCATACTGATTTTGATGGTATCATCTTGCTATGTGATGGTACAAGGAGTGAAATTGATGCACGGGCAGTAGACTTAAATAAAATGCATAAAAATAGTAAGTTCACAGTTGAACACGAAAGAAATAAGAGCATAAATTTTCTTGATCTACAAATATCCAATATTATGAACAACATTCAATTAGATATGTATTGTAATCTTTACAACTTCCTTTCATTGACAGTAATTGATTATTAAAGTCACAGCATATTATTGACTAAGCTGAGTTTGATTAACAGATTTCTTTATTGGTGACGTCTAATGATAATAGTGATTGTTGTGTGATACTACACAGGTGAAGAAGATACTAAGTTTCTGCAGTCAGTTATATTCTCGCAGTTTCATTATTAGAAAGTGATTTTTTTCTTTCAGATTTCTCTCGCAGTCACATTTATAGTGTAGTCAGTGAGCCTTATGCAGACTACGTATTGTTCTTCATTTGTTCAAAATATCCGTTGCGCTTTCAATCAGTTTAAACGCACTGTTTCTTAATTAACTGTGCAGGTATTAATATTAGAGCCACAACCAAACAGAATTATAGTGTTAATGAATAATAAATATATTCAACTAATCTTTCATCAGCTTGATTGAGAAGTTATTGTGTGTGTTAACTACCAGATGATGATAATTATTAGTGCTGCATTTAACACCAGATCAGTTTTGAATGAGTAGCTATAAAGCAGACCTCCTTTAGCTGGCTCACAATTGGCGACCCTGATTTTCCTATCAACAGCGTTACCTCATTCCACCAAGCAACATACCTGTTTTAATATATAACTATAATTTCTGTATATCCTAGGACAATCAACTCTAAACTAACAGCAGATATCTAGAAAGCATATACCATCTGAAGAAGAATATATAATATTCGAAACCGGTAATGGTACTTTGTAAATAATGTATAATAAAACCAATTGTGGCTGTTTGCTGATATACATCAACAAGAAAAAAGCTGGTCTTTTCATTGTATCCACATTATATGCCTTTATCTACTCGGAGCTCTTCGACACGAAAGACATAATTCGCCAACATTAGTTTTCACTCTGTAGCAGTCAATACTCGCAGAGCCGAAATAGCATGTGATCATTGATTACAACAGCGGTTCCCAAACGTTTTCGTAATGGGGCCCACAATTACTTTGTAAAATTTTTCACCACCCAATACTATACAACAATTAAAGGTAATAATAAAAAAGTATGAAATATGAGAATGATGGGTCATTTCTTTGCTCACTAAGTTTTTAGAAATGGCGAAGGCAATATTATTCATGGAAATAATTAATATTTTGTCCAATAAGACATTTACTTTCTAGATAACGTGAAGTCAGCAAGATTTATGGTATTGCTTATATCTATACCTGGATCAAAGCTTTTTGCTTTCAGCTGGAAATCATGTTCCACTCAATGTCTGAATCTTTCTTACCATAAATAAACAAAGGAATTGCGCGGAATGGTCGCGTGGTCTAAGGCGTTATGCTATGGAATGGGCGGCCGTTCTCGTCCTCACTCGGGCATGAGTAAGTATGTGTATTGTCCTTAGTTTTAGTTTAAGTAGTTTGTTAAGTCTAGGGATTGATCACCATGGTAGTTTCGTCCAATAGGTTTACAAACATTTGAATATTTAAAAACAATGAAAGTCATGGGGTACTCTCTCGCAGAAGTAAGTATTCGCCCTTTATTATGAACCAAAATGGGACAAAGCTTGGTCTCTAAAGGAAGTTTTCATAAGAGGCACATGGTAGTTACATCAGGGAGTCTTCCTTCGAAAGTTTTAAATTTTGATGACTGTCCTCTACAAACGAATTTCTTATTCATAATAATCACAAATCCTTGGAAAGTGGCTCGTAAAATAATGGTCTAGTAATACTGTTGCATAAACAACATGAACATTAACAACTGCAAAACAAGAGTAATAGAATGCAGTCTTAGAAAATGAGGTGATACTGGAGGAATTAGATTAGGTAACGAAACAATAGAGGTGGTAGATGAGTTTTGTTACTTGAGTAGTAAAATAACATATGACGGTCGGTGTAGAGGATATCAAATGCAGAATGGCAATGGGAAGAAAAGCGTTTTAGAATAAGAGAAATTTTGCTAACATCGAATATTAAGTGTGAGGAAGTCCTTTTTGACGGCATTTGTGTGGTGTGTTGCCTTGTACGGGAGTGAAACTTCGACGATAAATAGTTGGGACATGAAGAGGATAGAGACTTTTGAAATGTGATGCTGCTGAAGATTAGGTGGGCAGATCGCGTAACTAATGAAGATTTACTGAAAAGAACAGAGGAGAAAAGGAATTTTTTTGCATACCTTGATTAAAAGAAGGTATTGATCGGTAGGACACATTCTTAGACATCAAGGAATCGTAAATTTAGCATTGGAGGGAAGTGTGTGGGGTAAAAATTGCAGAGAAAGACCAAAAGATGAATATAGTAAGCAGATTCAGCTGACAATGGGTTGTCGTTCTTATGAGGAGATGAAGAGGCTTGCTCAGGATAGTGTACGGTGGAGAGTTGCATCAAACCACTCTGAAGACCACAACAACAACTAACAACTTTTAATGGGCCTAAAGTGGAAACATGAGTTAGGAAGGACTTAATGTTAGAAACATGAACGTGTAACCGTTATCAATAAAACTTAAACGTTACGTTTCTGTATCGAGAGAAAAATAATGTGATGAAAATTATAAGACTTATAAGACGCTTTTCCAGTCGAAAACATATTTTAGTTAGTTATTCTAAAAGTCGCCCGGCGATTCGCCTGAAGACGTCCCCGGGTAGACGGGTCAAGATCTGTTTCATATTACTATTTTACCAAATATTTTCAATCTACGTATCTTGAAGAAAAGTGTAGTGCTAAAGTCTGAAGAAGTCTTAAATTTTTTCTACTTTTGATTTCTACATTTTTAATGGAAATAATAGCAATAAAAACCGTTTACCTTGAGCGGTATTTAAAGTAAGGTTAAACTGGAAATCATTATAAACTAAAGGCTACGCCTTGTCGATTTAGCCACGTCCCTCTCTCCATTTGTCACCCTCTTCCATTCTTCATACGATTTTATCCCCATATCTTCTTTGATGTTATTAAACTACGTTGCTCTTGGCCTGCCTCTTGGTTTTTTCCCTAAAACTTTTCCTTCAAATACTTTCTTTAGGAACAGGTTGTGTCTCATTATGTGCCCTATCATTTTTGATTTTCTTCTTCCTACATAATTTAGCAGAGTTCTCATTCACTTCTCTTAAGACCTGTTCATTACTTTTGCTATCTACCCAGCTTGTTTTCGTAATTCTTCTCCATATCCACATTTCCATTGCTTACAGCCTCTTTTTCTCTGCTTTTCGCTGAGTCCACGCTTCACACTCCAAACAAAAGTTTTGGCAAACTTTTTCTTACTTTCTAGGCTTATATGATTGTCTGTTAGTAAATTGCTTTTATTTTTGAAAGTTTTCTTTGGCAAACCTATTCTTCTCTTTATATCTATGATACATTTATTGTCATCAGTGATTGTGCTCCCCAAATAACAGAAGTTCTAAACCTGCTCTAGAACATCATCTTCTAGTTTAATATTAACTTTACCCTTTTCTTTTGTCTTCCCAACTACCATAGATTTTATTTTCTTCTTATTAATTTTTAGATTAAATTGTCTTAGGATTTTGGCAAATTTTAGCAACATAAACTCCATTTTCTTTACTGAGTCAGGAAGTACTACCATATCATCTGCAAAAAGGATACAGTGTATTCGTTCCCCATTAATTGTAATTCCTTTAGTTGCTCTTTTCAAATTTTCAATGGCTTTTTCAACAAATAAGTTGAAGAAATATGGTGATAATGGGCACCCTTCTCTTACTCCCCTCCTTATTTTTGCTTTCTTCTTCACACCATTCAGTTCTATTTCTGCTTCCTGTCTTTTATACAGGTTCTAGATTAATCTCCTATCCCTCCAATCAAATGAAAAAAAGTTATTAATGGAAACCTGGTTGTTTCACTGATGAGCGCCATCCTTAGCCACTTACCGCATCTGTCAACTGCTACACACACTCATTTTGTTGGCGACTGCTGCGGCGTCACTTACTCTATTATGCATTTCTGCGCCGCGAAAGTAGTGTACAATGCGTGGATGTAGCCCGCATTTCTCTCCCAGTATTTGGTTAGCAAATTTGCAAAGCGCCGCAGAAATCTGACAGGCCGTTCACAGACTTACGCGGCCTGTCACGTGTTTTAATTTCTGCAAAAGGAAATTACGTGCTAATTCCACAGCGGGAGTGTGCGTGGGAGAGAGAGAGAGAGAGAGAGAGAAAAAACAGCGGGATTGCAGTCGTCAGAAATATCCGTGAACACTGGGTTACGACTCAAACGCCGATAAATGAAAGAGAGCCGGCGAGTGGGATTTCGGTTTCCAATTAGTGTGCCGGCGGAACAGACGGGACGCGAAACAGCGGCCGTTCATTAACGCGCCCACACAAGCCCCTCCCCTACCCCTCCCCTCCACACCCCCACTCTCTCTCTCCACTCTGCCGGCGCGCGTGGGCTGACACCCTCGTGTGGGAGTAGGCGTCGGGGGGTTGAAAGGCGAGTCTGAACGCTCGACATCCAACCCTGGATCCCACTTAGGGAGCGCCCACCTCTCTACGCTGCTATCACTAAGAGGCGTCACGAATAGGATACGCTGCTCCAGGTGTCCGCGTCGTTTATTTTTGCCTGCTTCGTAAGGGAGTAAACAGTGTTTACGTTCCCGGAATCAAACATTCACTCTGCAGCGGAGAGTGCGCTGATATGAAACTTCCTGGGAGATTAAAATTGTGGGCCGGAACCATATCCTTTCTTCCAGGAGTGCTAGTCTTGCATGGTTCGCAGGAGAGCTTCCGTGAAGTTTGGAAAGTAGGAGGCGAGGTACTGGCGGAAGTAAAGTTGTGAGGCGGCATCGTGAGTCGTGTCGGGATAGCACAGTCGGTAGTGCGCTTGCCGTGAAAGGCAAAGGTCCCAGGTTCGAGTCCCGGTTCCGGCACACAATTTTAATCTGCCAGGAAGTTTTAGTGTTTACGTTTGCGACACTAAGTAATTTGCCATCGAGTGTATCGCAAAGCCGCGGTGGAGAAGCCGAGCGGTCTAAAGCGTCTCGCTGCGGAGCGCGCGGTTGCTCGCCGTGGAGGTTCGAGTCCTCCCTGGGGCATGGGTGTGTGTGTGTAGGTTTAAGTAGTTTGTAAGCTACGGACTGATGACCACGCAGTTTGGTCCGATAGATTTACAAACATTTTTTTGTATCGCAAGTGGTGTGGCGTGATCAAGGTGCGTATGAATATCTTCAAAAATGGAGTGATGTACACCGCTGAAATTAAAGAAAAGGACAAAAATGTTCAATGTTTGTAAAGCTTATGGGACTTAACTACGGGGCCATCAGTCCCTAAACTTACAAACTACTTATGAACTACTTACGAACTAGGACGGCACAAATATCCATGCCCGAGGGGGGATTCGAACCCCCGACCGTAGTGGCCGTGCAGACCGTGACTGGAGCGCCTCAGTCTCCTTGGCCACCGCGGCCGGCAAGAAAAGGACACCCCCTAGAGTTTTCCAGACCACTCAAAGTATATTGTGGAATACATGAAATGTTTCCATTTGACAGAAATATGAATTGACTACATTACAACAATGAAACACTATTCAAATCAGAAGCCTGGCTCCCAGTAAAAAAACTGAATAAGGGCCTTTTACAATGCATTAAGCAACACTTGAAAATAATAACTGAAATACAGAATCCGTTACAACAAACAACTGACATACATAAAATAAACCGCACTTACGAACTAAACTACAGTTAAAGCTAGACACCAGATAGAAAAGAGTCATAATAAAACTTCACTTGACAAGACAACGTCAAATCGGACACGTTATTCAAATTTCAAATGTAGCAAACGCGCGTGACAATATAGTAGACGCGATCATTCTCACCCTATCTTGGGCACAACTGACGAGCGGCGTTGAACAAGTCCGTGTAAAGCCCGAGAGATGGCACCATTGGCGCGTATCGAGGTCATGTTTAGTTAGTAGCATCTTTGGAAAGAACGCTCACCAAGTTTCAGGCATATTGGTCTATTTTGTGTTTGGCATTCTTGTGAATCAAGGAAGTCGAGAGTGTTACAGAATGGAGGAAAACGAATTTAGTGTGGTAGTTAAACATTACTTTATGAAAGGCAAAACGCCTCAGGAGACTAAAGAGTAGTTTGATAAACATTATGGTGAATCTGCACGCCGAGGGGACTGAGGCGCTTCAGTCACGGTCTGCACGGCCACTACGGTCGAGGGTTCGAATCCCCCTTCGGGCATGGATATTTGTGCCGTCCTTAGTTGTAGGTAGTTCATAAGTAGTTTGTAAGTTTAGGGACTGATGACCTCGTAGTTAAGTCCCTTAAGCTCAACAAACATTTGATTTGAATCTGCACGTACGACTAAAACAGGTTATAAGTGATTCCAAAATTTTCGGAGTGGCAATATGGGCACAAGTGACGCTGAACGTTCTGGACGCCCTGTGGTGGTAACGAATCCAGAAATCATTGACTAAATCAATGATATGGTGATGGTTGAGAGAAGAGTTAACATGCGTGAGGTAGCCAGCGCTGTGGGCATCTCGAATGAACGGGTACATAATTTTTGTATAAACATTTGGAGCAGGGCCGTTCAAAACGTTCAAATGTTTGTAATTCTATCGGACCAAACTGCGTGGTCATCAGTCCGTAGTTTACAAACTACTTAAACCTAGGTAAACTAACCTAAGGACAAACACACACACCCATGCCCCAGGGAGGACTCGAACCTCCACGGCGAGCAACCGCGCGCTCCGCAGCGAGACGCTTTAGACCGCTCGGCTACTCCACCGCGGCAGCAGGGCCGTCCCGAACAAATTCGGCACCGTAGGCGAATTATTTTAATGGCGCCCCATTTAATAAGATCGCAATAAAACATCAGTGTAAAATATACATCGCATATTTTTATTCAAATATACATTACATAAACATATTCCCCCATTAAAATGGGACACATTATACACTTTTATAGAACGTTACTTTTTCATCGCTTTTACATTTTGTCTTTTACAAAGATTTTGGTTGAAGTATACAATAATTGATAAAATTATAAGCTTCATTATACAAAGAGTCACACAAATTGCATTTTTCTTGCCTTGGCTTTTGCAAAATCTGAAACGATCTCCTTTAAATCAATTGTGACTGCTGTTTCTCGTTCAGCTGACATAGCTGCCAACCCGACAAGTCTTTCTTGAGACATTGTGGATCGCAGATATGTTTTTATGAGTTTTAATTTAGAGAAGCTGCGCTCACCAATGTGAGCACAGACACAGGAGGAGTAAGAAACACTCTCAGTTCACTAACTACATTAGGTATAATGTTTGTAAGTTCTTTTTTACAAATGCAGCTCAGAACGTCGTGTGGCCTTAGTTATTGGGTATTCTTCTAGCAGTGGCTTGTAATTCATTGCATAGATCAGTAACATCAATATCTTTAGAGAGACAGCCTATTTCTTGAATGAGAGAGGCACAAACTCACAATCTCTTTGTGCATCACAAAACCATACGTCCACCTAAGAATTATTGTTTACAGCGTCATTATGAATAAATTCAAGGGGTTCTTTCTTATCAAGAAATTGGTAACCTGATGGCAACATTAGTATACAGGAGACTTAAGTAAAAAAAAAAAAAAAAAAAAAAAAAAAAAAAAAAAAAAAAAAAAAAAAAAAAAAAAAAATAAATAAATAAATAAAAAATAAAAAAAAGTCGCACTGACGTGTTTTACGGCCCACTTTAGATTTGTACTTTTATAAGTTTTTGCAAACATTTTGGACCAAAATAATAATCTAAATAATAAAAATTAATTAATAAGAGTGTCTGAAACCTTTTTAGGGAACAAAAAAATTTAAACAGTGGCGGGTTCCGAACCACCTACCATTACCGTCATATTCTAACGCCTTGCCCACTACGCTACGGCTATCAAATCAGAAGATGGGTCCTTTAATTTGATACTATTGATGGCTGTTGTTAACTGATGCTAATATGGCATTTGTAAACACTAGGTTATCATTTATCGTACGAAGAACGATGTGTCAATTCTGCAGTGCGCCATTGCTTCGAAATGACAACGTGTAAGTTACAATAAGAAAATCATCAAATACGCAACGCAAGATGGCGAATGCCACAGAGTTCTGCGCGAGGAATGTCACTTGACATTTCCTAACGGCTGGTTTTCGTTAATTCAATGGAGAGTGTCAAATCTCCGGTATTTTTGCAAATATGTCTCAAACGATACGAGATATGAAAAACACACAAGGGAGCTAAGTTGTAGAGAATTTTCTCCTCTACCAATTAGGTTATTCTATTTTCGTGTCAGATGACGGTTCGTTTACAATTACATTACATACGGCTTTTTTAGGTATTACTGCCGTATTTTTTGTCCGAAAATTTTGAAAAAGGGAGGTTCTGGTCTCTGGCGGCCTACAATCATGTCTGTAAAATTTGGTGCTGATCGGTTGAACGGTTCGTCTTAAAACAGGGAACACGTTACGGACTGACAGACAGACGAATAGACAGACAGACATACATCCCAAAATCGCCGTTATTTTTGCAAATATCTTTGAAACGTTACGAGAAATGAAAAAAAAAAGAGAGAGAGAGAGAGAGAGAGAGAGAGAGCAAAGTTGTAGAGAATTTTCTCCGCTACAAATTAGGTTATTCAATTATCGTGTCAGGTGAATAATTAAGCCGTTATTTTCATTTAAATTTCGAGCTGTCAAAACACGACCGCAAAGGCTCAATTTTAGTGTTACTACCGTAACCTAAAGTGGGCCAAAAAGTCTTTTATTTATGCACAAATGTAAGGCACGCTCTGTGTTATTTGGCGCCCTAAACTTTCTGATGATGTGTGTGGTGTTATGGTCATTAACGCCCATTGCACACTACAGAGACTGCTGTGAGGGCGTCACAGCTAACACGGTAGGCGGCACGCCAGCTATGATTAGTTGCAAACTGCTAACCGTCTATTTATTAAACGCTTACTAGCAAACTTCTGAAGAGAATGCATGTGACACTGACTTGCGTCTTGCCTCTTGCCTGTTGCTCTGTCTCCGTTTAGTAACGGGGAATTCACGGCTCCTGGAACCGCAGCGCAACAGCAAAGTAAACCGCACCGCGAGCTCACCAGGGTTTGTTGGGCACGACAAATTTGCCGCTCCGAAAATTCGATCGTCCTAGGCAACTGCCTACTTCACCTATATGGACGGGCCGGCCCTCATTTGGAGCTGAAAATATTCGCAAGATGGGTGCTGCGATTGCTCACGCACGACCAAAATCGGAATCGCGTGAAGTGTTGCAAGAAGGTTTGCAGCTGTCTCGGAAGCACATGGCTCAATAATTTCGTCGCTTTCTCCAAGACCCCAAGGCCTTTACGTAAGGCACGCATGAGGATTCGAATCGTATTCCACCTTAACAATATTCATAACTTTATTATAAGCCCTACCAAATGCACACCAGGCTGTTTGTAAAGTTTCAGTGGCATATATGACTACCGTATGTAACATGTGTTGTGAATATAGTTATTCGAAAGATTTTCCTTTTCTCTTTCTGTGAGGGATTCAGCGTAATAAGATTTAGTAAATGTTTGAAATTATGTGTAAACTTTGTTAGAAGTCACTAGGTCCTGGATGAATGAATTCTGGGTGTTTGCGCGTCGCGGACAAAACATCAGTTTCAAGCATTCCCCTTTGAGCATTATAGAAAAGTCGATAGAACAAAAGCCTTCAACAAGAAAAATAGAACATCGTATAACAATTTCAAGTCAATCGATCAACTACTTTTCCAGTTTTGCAAACGCAAATACGAGTATGTGCAGGTTGGATTTTTATGTATAAGAGTAGGCAAAACCCTGCTTTGCCAAGAGTAGGCAAAACCCTGCTTTGCCTGGTAATTTCTTTGTCTTATTCTGGTATTAGTCCATGTCCTCATTATCTCCTCCTGAAATATACGATGGTACGTGTAATTCCCTACTGCCCCCTCTCTGCCCATCTCCTATCCACTGTTTCTTTTCATACGGCCATCATCTCTTTTCTTTCCTCTGTCTATCTCTCTTCCGTCTGTAACCTCTGCATTCTTTGTTAGTTTTCTCCTCCTCTTCGTCTTTCTCTTCGTCTGTTTCTCTGACTCCTCCTCCAACCTATCTCTAATCTGGTTTGTCGATGTAGTGTCATACTGTCTCTATAAAGTAATGAGGCAAATAACAAACCAGTCGTCAATTTTATAAATGATTTGTAAGTACGTCACGTTTCGGGACTACCAATTCTATTTCCAAGAACTGAAAAAGAAGCAACCACTTTTTAAAATGCAAGGCTAAGAAATCGATATCTACCCAAACAGTATGCCATTCTCAGAATAACATACCCCAGAAAATTGATACTCTATTAGGCAACGTCAATATTCAGATAAACGCAGCATACTTTTTCAACATAAACACCTCGTCTACCGGAAACATAGGCCTACTGATGCTATGGACAGTCGTGGACTACAGGACAGCAGCTCTGATATTCTAGAGATAATCCTTATGCAAGGAAATTGTCATGGTAAAATTCTATCCTGATATGTGAGAAAATACGTGCCAATCTGAACAAATAAAATCAGAGCCAGAACATAAAGAATAAATGGCTAAATTAATCATCAATTACTAAAATCAGACGTCGCTAATAAGGTAGTCCCAGAACATACTGTACTGACAAGTTTTTATGAAATTTTCAACTGGTGCATGATTTGCGTCAATCATGTATGTATGAGAAATCACCAACATCTTTCAATTTTCACGTAGATTCGGCAAACGGTGTCAAAGGCTGTTTGAGAACACACGCAGCCATATATAGTGCCCGAACAGTTTAAAAACCCTCTCTATGACGATGTATGTGCCAAATATTATCGTGCACTGTCAATTGCATAGTTTCTACCTGCAGTTGTGGAGAGTGCATTAAAAATTGGGATTTTTGCAGGTTTGTCTAAATTTTCCGCCTTTCATCTCTAAATGTCCCGAATGTCCTTAAAACTTTTGCAGGATCACAATAAACAAAATTAAGTGAAGAACTTTGCATACCCGTCGTTGGAATAATGAATTATGTTCTCCAGTTGATCAAAAATGCCATATAACAAAATAACTTTAGTCCTCTCCAGAATTTTCCAATTTTCCACGCATTAATATGAACAATGTTCACACGACTGCTAAACACACACACACACACACACACACACACACACACACACACACACACACACACACATATATATATATATATATATATATATAGCAGTGTGTAGCAGCTACCTCAACATTAGTGAATGATCGATTACTTGAATACAGTTCTACGTATTGGGGTGATTGCTGAATATATATTCCAATTTTCCACGCATTAATATGAACAATGTCCACACAACTGCTACACACACACACACACACACACACACACACACACACACACACACATATATATATATATATATATATATATATATATATATATATTGTGCGTGTGTTTAGCAGTTGTGTGGACATTGTTCATATTAATGCGTGGAAAATTGGAATATATATACAGCAATCACGCCAATATGTACAACTGTATTCAAGTAATCGATCATTCACTAACGTTGAGGTAGCTTCATACTGTCATGCAGTGTGGGATTCAAAATATATATTACGCACAGCAGCAGCCGTAAATTTGATATTACTTTTTTTTCGCTAGCAGTTTCGATACCCCAGTTGGATCTCCAGACCACAGCAACGACGCTTATGCAGCTGCATGTCCTGTCAATATGGCCATATTGCCCAAAATTCGCAGCTCTTGGATATTCATGTGTGCTCTTCACACATGTGAGTGTAACTCCAGATGTGTGAAGAGCACACATAAATATCGAGGAGCTTTGAATTCCGGTCAATACAGTCACAGTGACAGTACATGTAGCTGCATGGGCGACGTTGCTGTGGCCTGAAGATGATACCACTGGGGTATCGAAACTCCTAGCGAAATAAAATAAAGTACAATCAGTAAAATGAAATTTACGGTTGTTGCTGTATTTATAAATATTTTTGAAAATTCACACATGTGACGGCTGATTTCTGTTTATACTTATTGGGTTTGTATGTACTGTACCAAGGAGGATGGGATGGATAAACTGTGAGAAGAAAAGATACGGCTTCTTAGCAAAGGATGTAGGAGGAAACGGGAGCAATTGCGCGTTCTGGCCCGCTAGTGCGACATTGGAAGCGGGCGACGGTCATATTAATTGAGGCGAGTACTTGCCCAGATGCGGAGAACAAAGCATGCGTCATCAACATTCCTGGGTAAAGCTTCTCGGCCCATCTCTCTCCTACATCCATCCTGACCTGAAGAGGCGTTGCAAACAACGTTTAATGTATACAAACGGAACTCTACTCTTACTCTTTTTCTAATCTATACATAAAGTGGACTATCCGTGTATTTGTCTTTCATACAAAGCTGTAATTTTATTCCGACCGCAATGAAATTGCACCCTTGACCTTGGAAAATAGAGGATGGTCACTGTCTATTTACATTTTAGTAGTGTAGCCAGTGGTAATTTACTTACTGACTTCGCCACCAACCTACAGTGTATTCCGATGCTAAAGAAATTATTCACATTATCATTCAAATCAAGACGAAGGCCACGGTTTACGCCAGATTTCATACGGTGCTTGGCGAATAGTAGCTTCCAACGGACTTTGGCACCATTTAGCCGTCACCATGAAAGTTTGTATGGATTGAGTCATATATTCATACAGGAATACAGCGACCTTCATTTAACAGGAGAGCGACAAAATTGCTGTATTATTCACTGAATGAAATGCCACTAGTTACTGATCCAATGGCTTTATATTGTAACGTATTTCCTATAAGAGAAATTATCAGAATATTATTCCGATGAGGGTTCGTACCAGAAACTTGTCAAAAAATGAAGTCATCAGTTCACTAACTGACGGCTCTTCATTTAGTAACTAATACAGGGGTTCAGGGGTTGTGCAGAACTCCTTTTAACATATACGTTTTCTTGGGGAAGGATTTTGAACTATTCAAGCTACCATGTGTCGGACAGCAGAGGGTAGCTTGTATAAAGCGATCACCATGAAAGTAGGTAGATATATGAGAATTTTCAGAGCGGGAAAAGGAGCTGGACCGAAAAAGGTGGAAGAACACGTAGCAGAGAGAGAGAGAGAGAGAGAGAGAGAGAGAGAGAGAGAGAGAGAGAGAGAGAGAGACAGGAAGATGGATAGAAAAGAAGTCGGGCCGAGAGGAGAGGAGTAGGAGATGAACAAAGAGATGGGAAGGAGGAACGAAGACAATAATGGAAAATTTGAATAAATAAATGTGCGAGCAATGCCGGGTTTTCACCTAGTCTTTATATACACGATGTTGCGAAAAAAGAGAAAAATAAGTCCAATACTTTGAGAGATGGTAATACCCAAAAAACAAGAAAAAAGGTTGAACAAACATTGGTTCGGAGACGCATATTGAGTTATGCACACTTGCTCATAGTGAATCAAGAAGTTTGGTTGTGATTGACCGTCTCTGTGATGGACAAGGTGAACATTTTAGCAAACAAATACTGCATTGACAAGTCGCTGCCTCTGTGATTCGTCACCAGGGTCCGACACTGTCACCTACATGTCTCTCTCTGCATCGAAGTACTCTACTGTCGGGCCTAGTAGTCTCGGGACAGAGCGCGTGACTAGAAACTGAAGTGCCGGAAAAAATGTTCAAATGTTTGTAAATCTATCGGACGCAACTGCTGGGTTATCAATCCATAGCTTACAAACTACTTAAACAGTGAAACTAAACTAAGGACAACACAAACACTCATACCCGAGAGGAGGGACTCGAACCCCCCGACGGCGAACGACCGCACGCCCCAGTACGCACGGCTTATCCGCCGCGGCGAACGGGTGGTCCACGGAATATTTAAGTCTGCGTTTTAACGCAGCCTTAATCTCTCAACGATGTAAAGAGTCGCCGGAAACGACACGTGGTTCGGATTCCACGATAAACTGTAGGCCCCCTTTCCCAGGTTGGATAACTGGGGTAGGTTAGGGACACGCAAGTTGCCGAAGTAGAGTCCAGTTGAAAGACTTGCACCAGGCCACTGAGCCTCACGAAATTATTATTAGTACTGTATTGTATCAGTCGGAGCATCGGGTTACGTACACGCGGTTATGTTGTTGCTCACTGTAGTATTTTTTCAGTCTTATTAGTGTATGTTACTGTGCGGTACATTCATTGTAACGGCAGGTATTTAGCGCTGAATTTCAATATTTACTGTTATTGCGATGTTTGTACTTTTTTTACAATTGCCGACGGCAGAACGGAAAACTAAACTCTGTTTACGGCCAGATGAGGTCGAAGATAACAGTTCTGCCGAGAAGAAAAACGGATGAGATTGCCAAAACCGTTAGAAACAGGTATGGAGAGAGCTGTAGTAATAGTAGGAAAGAGTGTAATGACAGTATGTAATGTTGGACGATGATAGCAAGACCAGGCGGAGTGGTTATTATTTATTTGGAATCTTTCTGTGAGTAGTCGCCGCGGATTAGCCGTGCGCACTGGGGCGCCGCGCCGTGCTGCGGTGCTTGCGGCCGTTCGCCGTCGGGTGTTCGATTCACCACTCGGGCATGGTTGTGTGTGTTGACTTTACCTTACCTTAGTTTAAGTTGTTTGTAAGCTGCGGTCTAATAACCACGCATTAGAATCCGATAGATTTACAAACGTTTGAACATTTTTCTTTGTCTAAGTTTGATTACTTTTATGTATTAACTTCAAATTAATTTCTCAGGCTTTTGATTAGAATAAATAAAAAGACATTCAAACCGCTTAACTGAATAAAAACAATGATGAAAGTCATTTTGAACAAGGTTTGAAAATCAAAAGTAAGGCACAGGTAATGAGATTCGAAGCTATAGACTCGGACACAAGAATTATACAGTCTATCCACTACATTATAGCAGCTAACTATCCACTACAATATAGCAGCTAACAATGACATGATTTTAGATTAAATCTGTAGAGTGTCAAGTGAAACACCGAACATGTTTTTTGGCAATCTGAATGTCTTCTTTTTTAAGGCTCTAGAGATTTGTGCAAAATCCCAAATGTTTTCTCGTCGATTAGTCACAAATGAGGGCTCACCAGGGGGAATGACACAAAGCTACAACATCGTATAATACATGGTATCAAGTGGGGAAATCTTAATTCTTAGATGGTACACCAAATTTTTAATTTTTGTTTCTTATATTTTAAGAGTAATGTATCAACAAAAAATGTAATTTCATCAGCTACGCAACAGACTTAAGTTATAACATCGCAACCGCGGCGGAGTGGCCCAGTGCATTGATGCGCTATGCTCCCATGCGCAAGGCCGTTCCCCTTGGGGGTTTCGAATCCTCCCTCGGGCATGGATGTTTGTGTTGTCTTTAGTTTAAGTTAGTTTACAAGTAGTTTGTAAGTTTAAGGACTGACAGTTAAGTCCCATAAGCTTAACAAACAATTGAATATTTTTATAAGATTGCAAAACAACAGTATTTTTTAAATTTATACGATTTGATGTAGAAGAATGATTTAATAGCAAATGTAGTACGCGTCCGCTTCAGTTATTCGGTAGTAATACTACAGTTTTTTTCATTTCATGAGTTTTCCGACAGAAGGACATATAAAAAGCGAATGTACCGTTCTTTTGTAAACGCGCTGCTGAATTGTTTGACCGTAAAACAGCGGTTTTATGTTTTTATTGTTCATTTCAATTGTTTTTCTGTACGGGAATGAGTTAACACAATGTGCACTGGTTTTATTTGCTGCAAGCGTGCTAAACTCAGTTGTGGGACCGTGTTGCATTTTAATTGAACGTAGTTACGCCGCTCATGCTTTATTCGAAGCAACCAATAGCAGAACACGTCAACAGTTCGCAGTGCCTCAGCGAAGACGGAAATTGTAAAGTGAACGTCTGATAATGTCTTGTACAACGGCGTAACAACTAAGGGAGGGGGTCGCCCCCCATTTCAAACTCTGGGGGGTAGGGGGTGCGAGATAAAAAGAGTAAAGTCTTTGACACGTTTCAGAGAAAACTACGAGCTAGCCCAGGAAACGGTGACCGAAATATTGACTGCCAAACTCAGTCAAAGACGAAATGAGATCAGTCTTGCGGGGCTATGGGAAGCGGATCGAAATATTTGAAACTATTTTTTATATAACAGTAGCAACCGAAGTGTTTGGAACTGCCGACATCCGTACATAATCTAGATCTTAATACAACCGAAATGAAACGTTCTGCAGAGGTTCTAAACGTAGCTCTTGCAAATCTTAGGACTACGGAAACTGAATGACTATTGCGAATCTAGCGTACCGCTCCCCCACTTCCCAGAACTCACTGCAGCATCCCCGAGAACGTGACTTTTAAGACTACTCTCTTTTTATTTTTCTTAATCACATAAATGTATATTAAGGAAAAGAAAATTGAGAAAGCTCTACTACACAAAAACTTCATGACTTCATAACCCGAAAACAGTAAATAGGTTAACTTGCCCCCCTCCCTTCTAAAGAAATAATTGGTATGCCACTAGTACTGTACTTACAGGAACTTTTCTCGTCCACATTTTAGCAATTGAAGCGTACTATTCGATGATTTTCTGTTACCTGTTAGCAAACGTACGTAACCTGCGAACCCCAATCCTCTATGCTGAAAAATTTCCAGATCGCAGAGTGCCGTCCAATAAGCTGTTTATCCAGCTTTTGCACTGTGTTCGGGAGACAGGTTCTTTAGCACCCAAAAAGGGAAACAGTGAGAGGCCTCGGTCCGTCCGCACATCGCAGATGGAGGAGCGTGAGCTATAATTAATGGAGGAAAGACCTCCAACCAGTGAGCGGCGATGAGCTGCAGCAGAAGCCGTGGGTTATTCTCATGTCTGGGGGGCACTACACGAACAGTTACTCAATCTGTATCATGTTAAGCGCGTCCAAGCACTACGGCCAGACGACCACCCTTAGCAGATTACGGTTCCGTGAGCGGAGTGTGCCGTAGATCCGCCGTTTTTGACGAAGATTTTATTTACCAACGAGGCGGGTTTCACACAACATGGTGTTGTGATCTTTCATACGCAGCATGCCTGGACAGAAAGAGGGCATCAACATCTATTCTATTAATAAGGCCATACATCTTATCACTCAGACTGAATGGGGCGCACTATCATCAATTTCTTGTTAATGCCTTACCTGCCTCGTTGGAAGATGTGTCATGTCAGCAAAGACTACAGATGTGGCTTCTGCATGATGGCGCACCAGAACACTTCCTTCGCGATGTCCATCTGACGCTGACATATGGTCGGGGAGGGCCCGCACCTTGGCCCTCTCGATCCCCGGATCTCAATCCCCTAGACTTTTGATTATGGGGGCACTTAAAGGCAATAGCCTACGCCACGCCACTCAACGATCTTCAGATGTTACAGGTCTGCGTCTTCAATGCATGCCATAATTTACAACAAGAACCTGGTGTAATTTATTTTTCTTAAACAGTGATTCGTTACGCCGAAGGGCAGAGGGATGCCTTGCCATAGACGGATGTCACATTGAGCACCCCTATGAATGGTCGTCAGGTTGAACGTATCCCAAGAACGAGTATACGTAACTCGGAAAGTATGTTTCCAGACTAAGGTTTACTGGATTTCTTTTGTCTTTCTTGTTTTATTGCGTACTACCACTTCCCAGAGTATTTGGAGGAAAGGCACTCAGACGAATTACAATAGTTTTCGTAAATATAAAAAGTCTTGTTGTTTGCAGATGATAAGCTGTGAAAACTTGTCATTGTTCAACTAAAGGAGAGGAAAATCCTGCGAATGACATAATGCAAGTATCGTAAATAAATTAGGCCTATCTAACAAAGTTGTCAGATAAATCAAATCGTCAAAATCGCTGTATAAACAAAACATGTAACATTTTATTCTAGAAAATAAAAAGGCAAAAACCCACAGAACATGACACAATAAGGGCGGAAACATGTTTGGGTATTAAAACAAAACAAGGTGTCCTGATAAGGCGGATTTAACGTCAAATCCAATACAGCAAGCACGGAAGATACAAGAGCTGCACCATCACAAGACGAATACTAATGTTTATTCAATAGAGGAAAAATTCCCAATAGCATTCAGTTACAAGAATTTTTGGATGTTGATACTCTTCCATGATTACCTAGAATAACTGATGAGATATTCCACCTTACGGAAGAAGATGTTTTATTTTCTACGAACTTCTTTCGGCACTTTTTGTGCTATTATTATAGGCATATATTTATTTCCAGTCTTACGCTGAGAGATTGCATCTATTTTCGAAGATTTTGTTGCTACCATATGCTATATTGCAGCCTCTCATGATTGTTTTCTTCTTTCGGCCTTTATTCGTGTTATTTACGATGTGGTGACTCATTTGCTTTGCTTACAGCCTGGGCGCTGTTAGCGTCGCACGCATATTTATTTATTTTATCACCGCTCATAAAGTAGCTGCTGTTATCTCACGTGGTCTGACAAAATGAACTGCAAGGTCTCAGTGCCTGTGTGTTCACGGATCCTTGCATCCAAGTCAGATCTGCCCCCGAAACCATTCCCCATCTTATTCCGAGTCCTAGTGCATCACTGTTCAGATGGTATTTCTAGGAATAAATATTTTGCGTGGTAACATAACTACAGGGTTGAGTCAAATATTATGTAACTGTCTAGTATTAATGCAATGTGGATTAAAATCAGAATGAAACTCTCACTCTGCAGCGGAGTGTGCGCTGATATGAAACTTTCTGGCAGATTAAAATTGTGTGCCAAAACCGGGACTCCAACCTGGGACCTTTGCCTTTCGCGGGCAAGCGCTCTGCCACTGAGCTATCCCGACACGATTCACGGTCCGTCCTCACAAATTCACTTCTGCCAGTACCTAGCCTCCCACTTTACAAACTTCACAGACGTTCTCTGGCGAACATTGCAAAACTAGCACTCCTGGAAGAAAGGATATGGTGGTGACATGGCTTATCCACAGCCTAAGAGATGTTTCCAGAATGAAACTTTCACTCTGGTGCGGAGTGTGCGCTGACATGAGAGGCAAAGGTTCCAGATTCGAATCCCGGTTCCGGTACACAATATTAATCTGCCTGGAAGTTTTATATCAGCACGCATTTCGCTGCAGAGTGAAAGTTTAATTCTATTTAAACTAATTTCAAGCAACCCAAGAGCAACACACACCCATACCCATGGCCGAGGGAGGACTCGAACCTTCGACGGCGAGCAAGACGCCTTAGAGCGCTCGGCCACCCTACCTTGGCTACAGTTTATCATCCTCCTCTCCTTCTTGCTGATTGGAGTTTGTATTTTGTTTCAGGTTCTTTGAGTAGTTTAAAAAGTGTTCCGCGTTAGCCTCATGGATCACATTGTCCTATATTTTACCACATATGTTAGGAATGTTCATTTTCGTTTTGCTCCGCAATATTCTTGCAATAGCCTTCATCAGGACTGATTGTGATTATTCTGTATTACCTGACAATAATAATTTACAACTATTGATGTCTCCACCATATCCTTTCTTCCACGAGTGCTAGTCGTGCAAGTATCGCAGCAGAACTTCTGTGAAGTTTGGAAAGTAGGAGGCGAGGTACTGGCAGAATTGAAGTTGTGAAGACGGACCGTGAGTCGTGCCGGGATAGCTCAGTGGTAGAGCGCTTGCTAGCGAAAGGCAAAGGTCCCAGGTTCGAGTGCCGGTTCCGGCACACAATTGTAATCTGCCAGGAAGTTGGTTTAAAATCATTTGTGAAATAAGTACAAAGAAGGAAAGTGGGAGCTGATATATGCGTATTGCATTCGCAGGATATCGTAACAGAAATATTACGCAATGGATTCGCGAACATCGACTTCCAGCACCATCAATGGCAAAATTCTGTTCAAGCACAGACAGGTACACACACACTCACAGACATACAGAACTTTATTCTAGCAGCTGGCTGGATAGGGATAGGGATAGGGATTGGGATAGGATATTTAGGGCGCACAACAGCAAGGTTTTTAGCGCCGTGACAAAATAGTTAGACGACAGTAAATAAATAAGGACAGGCGGTAGAAGGTTGTAGGTCTTCGCAACAGCACAAACACACAAACACATATTGCAAATGAGCGATGTAAGGTGTCAGACTGAATTATACAACCTTAGAAGTCCATAAAACACAATGTCATAGTATATCTCTGGTGTTAAAAGTTATCAACGAGTAGCTGGAGTGGTGTCGGTTTCACCTTTCGCTGTCCTTTTGGAGGACACGCATTAACCGCGCTCCTCTGTCCTTTTAATGACTGCGCCGCACTGCGGCAGATATGGGTCAACCGCGACGTTTTGTAGTGGCTGTGATGTTCTGTCCTTAATGAGGTGCTGTTCCCGCGTTATGCACGTGCAAGGAGCCTGTTCACGCTACGTACTGCTACATCCGCATCCTGGACGCTATTGTCTCGGTGCAACAGTTCATCAAAGAGCTCGCGTACACTTGACAACCTGCACTTGTTCACCTATGTGTCTGCTACGCCGTAATGATTATAACTGATGGATCTTGAAATGACAAATTCCACCTTTTATGGGTAAGAACACAAACTATGTACTAAGGAAATATTTACCAGAGTCCCATCGAAACACGATTTGCGGCCGAAACCGTAACCGAATATTTGGCTCTTCTTCTAGTTAGGAAAAATAACATTATACCAGAAATCACTAGTTTTCACACATTTTGCATGATCCCCTACCTGTACTAAGCCTTCTTGAGTGTGGGTAAGCCTAACCAGGAGTTCATAGAAGATGACATAGAAGGTGCACAGGTTTAGACGAATCGACGGTACTTTTATTGAAGTACTTCCAAATTGGATTCTTTTCTCCTAGCTGTAATATTTTGTACCTAAAAAGAATTAAAGCAAGTTAGAAAATACGTGAACTGAACCTGATACAGTGGAGTCTCAATATTTCGATTCTCAAATTGTTCAAATGTTTGTAAGCCGGCCGTGGTGGCCGAGGAGACTGAGGACTGAGCCAGTCACGGTCTGCACAGACACTACGGTCGGGGGTTCGAATCCCCCCTCGGGCATGGATATTTGTGCCGCCCTTAGTATTAGCTAGTTCATAAGTAGTTTGTAAGTTTAGGGACTGATGACCCCGTAGTTACGTCCCATAATCTCTACAAACATTTGAATATTTGAAATGTTTGTAAATCTGACTTAACCAGTTTGATCATCAGTCTTTAGTCTTACAAAGTACTTCAGTTCACTTATGCCAAGGACAACACAAGCACCCATGCCCGAGGGAGGACTCGAACCTCTGACAGCGAGCAAACGCGTACTCCGCATATTTCGATTCTCGGAAGTTCTTCCCATGAATCCGAGGGACATAAAACAAGAATAGTGAGTACATACTATCTTCTCCGAAAAAGACACTCCATCATATATCGCGAAATAATATTTAAGAGACTAAACCCTTTAGGCTGTCAATGCAAATGCCTATTTAAACATTTTGTTTTAAAAAAGTTCATATTTTTTGACAGATGTATTCTTTTCAAGGTCGATTTACTTTTTTTTCGCTCCCGGTCCCGTTCACTTCGAAATAACGAAAATACTACTGTGTAGCTACCTCGTAGGAATTCCACAGTCCAGCATAACTTCTTGTAGGAACATGCTGTATAGGTATACAAGAAACATGCCAAGTAGATACCACGAAATGTAGAGCTGAGACATGTATGATACAATACAAAATAAGCAGCAAGTAATAATTTGTTTTCTTCCAAAAGTTGCCTTTACATATTTTTTCTCAGGTGCGCTAGCCATCTTCACTTCCATTTTTGCAAACAACCAAAACGCAATATACCTTTTTTTTGGCATTCCTAATTAGGTAATGGATATAAGTAACAGTCAGTGAATTAACTTCACTCAGTGCTGCAGAAAGTACTTCTTCAAATAACGTCACGGTTCCGACTAAAAGTTTGATGTTTGTCAGGGCAATTATACGCAGATCAACAGGAAATGCTGTGTACCACATGATCAATGTTTCCTAAACCCATATTAGTTTTTTTTTAAATCTTCTTGCTTTCAAGGAAACACATGAATAGAACTTTTCAGAATAACAACATGATAACCGTTTCTATTAAGTACAATACTGAATAATTTAAATTATCACTAACACAGTATAAGAATATCACTGTAATATACGATTTTGATGTATTGTGATTAACAAACAAAAAAAAAAAAACCAAAAAAACAAACTATTTTCAATTTTTACGCGTGAGGAAAGAATTCTAGTAGTTAAACGGTCGCCGTTAACGGGGTAAAGCGTAAGTGTTAACTGAATCCATCCCGAACGCGACTCAAATCCATGCATAAGTTCACGGAAGCTATTTTCGTCCCACGATTCTGTTGATATCTGGTCGAATCCGAAACTGCGGCTGAAGACAATATTTTGGCCGAGACTAGCCGAAACCAAACCGAATATTCTGTCTATCTTGTCTGTACGAGGTTTGAGGCAAAGCAATTTTATACATAATTATTTTGTATAATGAGAACAAATCGCAGAAAATTTTTCCAGGGAGGTAAGCAGCAAAGATGGTCTTTTGGCCAGAAATGCTTGTGAACAAAAGGAGAAAAAGGAAGATTAGTGTTAAATGTCCCGTCGACAGAGCGTTCATCAGGGACGGAGCTGACGCTTAGATTTTTGGGTTTGGATGGCGACGGTAGTCGGCCGTGACCTTTCAAAGGATACCATCTCCGTATTTGTCTGGAGTGATTTATGGAAATCACGAATCATCTAAATCTGGATGACCGGAGGTGGATTTGAACCACCGTCCTTCCGAATGCGAGTCCATTGTGTTATGGCCACGTAACCAATCTCGGTCAACACGCGAATTTCTATTCCTGTACGGCACACTGTAGTGCACTACATATGGAAATTAGATCACTGTTAGACAATGTATCTAGAATGCAGCTACGACTTACGACCGCGCTCAAATGGGTCCTCCTGCAATCGAATAACGTCGAAGGCGCAGCATGGGTGTTTTGTTACAGAAGCGCGTAAGCGATGGGCTTTGCAAAACTTACTGCTTTCAAAAGTGACGAACAGCTACTCTGACAGATTACTTGATTCACTCTCGCAACAAGTTCGTCATTCGCAATAGACCTTTCGCCACCTCATTATCATCATGGTCATTAGTATGTGCGTCACGTAATGGGCGGGAGAGACGTCGTACTACGTTATCACTGTGACACTTCAAGATTTCCGGGCGAATATACCATTGAATGTTGTTGTCCTTGTTGTGGAATTCAGTTCGCAGACTGGTTTGACGCAGCTCTCCACGCTACCCTGTCCTGTGTAAGTCTCTTCATCTGAGAAAACGTTCGGCAACGTACATCCTTTTACAATTTGATTACTGTTTTCATCCCTCGGCCTCCCTCTACGATTTTTACCCCACACAGCCTTCTAATGCTAAGTTGACAATTCCTTGATGTCTCAGAATGAGTCCTACCAATCTATCCCTTTCCTTAATCAGGATATGCCAGAAACTCCTTTTCTTCCCAATGAAGTTAAGTACTTCCTCATTAGTTACGTGATGTACCCATCTAAGTTTCATCAGTCTGTAGCACCACATTTCAAAAGCTTCTATCATCTTTTTGTCTGAACTCTTTATCGTCCACGTTTCAGTCCCATACAATGCTACACTCCAGACAAATGCTTTCAGAAAGGGCTTCCTAACATTTACATTAATATTGGATGTTAACAAGTTTCGCTTCTTCAGAAACGCTTTTCTTTCATAGCCATTCAGCATTTTATATCTTCTCTACTTCGGTCATAAGAAGTTTTTTTGCTACCCAAATAACAAAACTTATCTACTACTTTTATCGTCTCATTACCTAATCTAATTCCTTCAGCATCGCCAGATTTTCTAACATTACATTCCATTACCTTCGTTTTACTCTTGTTAATCTTCATCTTACAAAATGTTCAAATGTTTGTAAAGCTTAGGGTATTAACTACGGGCTCATCAGTCCCTAAACTTACAAACTACTTATGAACTACTTACGAACTAGGACGGCACAAATATCCATGCCCGAGGGGGGGGGGGATTCGAACCCCCGACCGTAGTGGCCGTGCAGACTGTGACTGAAGCGCCTCAGTCTCCTCGGCCACCGCGGCCGGCTCTTCATCTTATACCTTCCATTCAGCACACTGTCCATTCCGTTCAATTGCTCTTCCAGATCCTTTGCAGTCTCTGACAAAATTACTATGTCATCGGCAAACCGCATAGTTTTTGTTTTGAACTGTAATTCCCTCTCCAAATGTCTCCTTGCATTCTTTCACTGCTTGCTCAATGTACAAATTGAACAACATCGGGGAAAGACTACAACCCTGTCTTACTCCCTTCCCAATCTCTGCGTCCTTTTCTTGCCCTTCGACTCTAATAACTGCTGTCTGATTTTTGTGTAGGTTGAATATAACTCTTCGCTCCCAATATTTTACGCCTGATACCTTCAGAATTTTAAAGAGTGTATTCCAATCAACTTTGCCAAAACTTTCTCCAAATCTACAAGCGCTAAAAACGTACGTTTGCCTTTCCTTAGCCTATCTTCTAAGATACGTCGTAGTGTGAGTATTGCCTCCTGTGCTCCTACATTTCTCCTAAATCCAGACTGATTCTCCGAGATCGCATTCAGCAAGTTTTTCCATTCGTCTGTAAATAATTCGTGTTACTATTTTGCAACAATGACTTATTAAACGGACAGTTCTGTAATTTTCACACTTGTCTCACTTGCTTTCTATGGTATTGGAATCACTATATTCTTCTTGAAGTCGGGGGTATTTCTCCTGTCTCATACATCTTGCATACCAGGTGGAACAATTTTATCATGATTGGCTCTCCTAACGATATCAGCAGTTCAGACGGAATATCATCTACTCCAAGGGTCTTGTTTAGACTCATATCTTTCAGCGCTCTGTCAAATTCTTCTCGCAGTATCGTATCTCCTATCTCTTCTTCCTCCACATAGTCTTCCATTTCTAGAATACTGTCTTCAATTCCTTAGTATAGACCCTCTATATAATCCTTTCACAGTTCAGCTTTCCCCTCTTTGCTTAGTTCTGGTTTTTCGTCTGAGTTCTTGATATTCATACAGCTGCTTTTCTTGTCTCCAAATACCTCCTTTATTTTCCTGTAGGCGGTATCTATGTTTCCCCTAGTTATACATTCTTCTACTGTTCTGCATTTGTCCTGTAGCCACTCCTGCTTAGACAGTCTGCACTTCCTGTCAATCTCATTTTTCAGACGTTTGTAATCCCTTTTGCCTGCTTCAATTGCTGAATTTTAATGTTTTTTCCTCTCATCAATTAAGTTCATTATATCCTGTGTTATCCACGGATTTCTATTAGGCCTTGTCGTTCTGCCTATGTGATCCTCTGCGGCCTTCACTACCCTATCTCTCAGAGCTACCCATTCTTCTTCAGCTGAATTACTATCCCCCGTTTCAGCCAATCCTTGCCAATGAATGACACCGTGCATATTGCACAAAAATTTCTCGGAGCCTGTCCGACATTTTCAGGTGGTTCAACCTTGCTGGTGGCCAAGTATGACTGATCGTATTCATCTTTTTGTTTTATTATTTTTTAATTATAATTATTTATTATTTTTTAATTAATCCCCTGGTGGAGCAGGCTGGCAACAACACACACTACAGCCAAGGACATTAAACACTGACACAGTCGATTTAAAATTAAACATGGCATGGTGATGTATTTATACATTAAGACACGTGAACAATGCCGAAAGGTCCCGCTTCGTTGTTCATTGCAAATCAAGTACTGCAATGTACATGCACAAGGTGCGACTGAAATATCCGGTTAATGGCTCCATATGTTATAAAACGCGCTGGTGAGGATGAGGTGCCGCACATACACATTGAAATCAAATGAAATCAAACGTTTGTAATTCCATGGTAACAAACTTCGTTGGTCATCGGTCACTAGTCTTACAAACTACTTAAACTAAAACAAACCTAAGGACAACACACACATCCATGCCCGAGGGAGGATTCGAACCTCCGACGAGGGAGGCCGCGCGATCCGTAACGTGGAGGAATCTTCTAATGCCGTCCTCTCACGGGACGTGGAAACGCACGTGGAGGAGGACGTGGTGCCGTAGCAGCGTGGAATTCCACGTTCCACGACCTTGCGAAGCGTGGAATGAAGGATCCAGCGTGTTAGATTTTTGCTTCGTGGAGTGGAACGTGGCCAATGAAAATCGACCTGGTTTTCACGTGACAAGCAGAACATTGGATCCGCCATATTGCAAACGGAGCTCCGTATTTCGTGCCTTCTTTCGTTTTAGCGTACGATGTATAAATATAATCTTTTTAAAGCGCCAGAAAATTGAAGAGCGTTTGAAAACGCATCATTTGAGGTATGATTTGTTACAATAAATTACCGGAAACTATATATTCATAGCTTTAAAGGATATCGTATTTAACGTTAGTCAGTGTTATAATTTGTATACCGTGAAAGAATATCGTTCCCATGCTACGGTTCAATGCCATTCTATCAAAGGAGCGTCTTTATAATACTTTGTCATAGATAAATAAGATATAACAACATGATTTAGGTGTATAGTATATCACAAATACAGCGCATTTTTCCCCGAGGAGAAATAGCGTAGTAAGTAGCATGTTCAGCGGTGTAGCGGAAGTTGAGAGTAGTTCAGGTACGCAACCCCATAGTTCTCAAATGTTCCTCTTTTTTTTTTGTTTCCTTAATGTTTCTGGTTCTTTCTTATTGATTTAAGTGTAATATCCGATATTCGTTGTTACATCTTTTTAAGACGACGGATTAGTGTGGTGGTTAGCGTTACGAGCTATGGAGGAAAAGAGATGTGAATAACATATTTGAATCTACACTCTCCCAGATATTGTTAACCATTTCGTTTAATTATGGTTAATCAACTTATTTGTTAATTTAATACAATTATAATATTCGGAATTCGATGTTATTTACTAGAAACAAGAACTAACTTTGTCCACGACAGAATTTGTTGAGTTTTTCGTTCTAGGCAACAGGAACAAGTAAAATTCAAGACAGTACCCTACGTCATTCGGTTTTCCTCACGGTGTTTGAATTAAGTTGCAGTTCAGTACACTGTTCAAAAATGTTTGTATAGATTATGGGACTTAAACTTACAAACTACTTATGAACTAGGACGGCACAAATATCCATGCCCGAGGGGGATTCGAACCCCCGACCGTAGTGGCCGTGCAGACCGTGACTGGAGCGCCTCAGTCCCCTCGGCCACCGCGGCCGGCGCAGTACACTGTTGAAATAGTTCAGTTACACAGTGCAAAGTGAACATGGCTGGTGCGTGGTTACAGAAGCAGATGCAGTGTTGGAGGAACAGTGTTTACGTACAATACCAAAAGCAAAAATTATCACAACGAGCATTGTAAAGCTGGGGAGTTGTTCCGCGTTTATAACATGTAAAATATATGGTCGAAACTATTATCTCCGAATATACAGAATATGTACAACGTGGAAAATGGGACTATAAGAGCAAGACAACTGGAGCTGGTGCCAATGATGTATTTCACCACTGACAATCTTTTTAAGAATTTTTGCCAAAATTGATTTTGTCGTAAATTTCGTTATTATATCAACCACTTTCAGATACATGTACCGTCTTTGTGCTTCTTAAAAAAAAAAAAAAAAAAAAAAAAAAAAAAAAATAATAATAATTCAGTAAGAGTATTGCATGCCACATGCAAGCATAAGAAAGCATTTCGTTTCTTTTTCCGACGATGGCTGAGAGAGATACCGTGTAATTTCACGCACATCCATCTTTGTAAACATAATGATCAATGCGCCAGCCCGCAACGGGCGCTGGAGAGCGCTGCGGTCGCTAAGAAAATCACGATTAGCAACACGTTCCGTGGGATGTAGCGGGTGGTTTCAGAGCGTGCTGTAGCCTGCGCCACGTTGGGACAACACGTCCCGTGTGAGGACGCGTTCTTCTAATAAAAGGTAGCTTTTGGTTCGCCTTCCTGCGCGGCAATACATATTGAGGGACGTGTCAACAAGCTCCCCTTTCGTGCTAAGCACTGCAGGAAGCGGTGGTACATGATGCCAACGGGGTCAGTGTGAGAACTTGGGCCGGCCGCGGTGGCCGAGGGGACTGAGGCGATTCACGGTCTGCACGGCCACTACGGTCGGGGGGTTCGAATCCCTCCTCGGGCATGGATATTTGTACCGTTCTTAGTCTTAGCTAGTTCATAAGTAGTTTGTAAGCTTAGGGACTGATGACCCCGTAGTTAAGTCCCATAAGTTCTACAAACATTTGAACATTTTTTGAGAACTTGGGCCACTGCAACGTGGTGCACAAAATGGAGCAACGGAGAAATGCGTTAACACCAAGATGTATGGGATGTTAATGGAAGTGTATGATGTCGAAGCAGTGAGTAAAATGAGTGATTTTGGTTACGCGTGAACTCAGGGCTTTGAGCGATTCTACAAGAAGCGTTTACTGACAGCTTACTGTTTACTGTATAATGTATTGTAGCCAATGGCGATTACCTTGAAGACCAGTAAACGTATTTTGTTTGTAAATCTTGTTTCTTATATTTCCTGACACCATTTTGCAGACGCACCTTGTACATCAATACTCTGCAAATCACACTGAAGTGCATGGAGGACATGCCATTTCTCTATTATTTTTGTATAATAGCGCGCGCAGGAAAGAGGCACACCTGGAACCTTCCGTTTTCAATTTCATTTCTGATATTTTATTATGGTGATCATGTCTCCTTACGCAGGTGGATGCTAACAAAATATGTTTGCATTTGGAAGAGAAAATTGGTGAAAGAAATCTCGCCGCAACTTTTAATAATTTTCACCCCAGATCGTGCATCGTTTTCAAGACACTCCCGTAGTACAAAACGAGCTACCCTTTTCTGAAGTTCCTCAATATCTTCCCGCAGTCCCACTTGGTGGGGATTCCGCAATGGACAGCAGTACTCCAAAATATGACATACTACTGTAGGTAGTTTCTTTAGTAGAACTGTTGAATCTGCTTAGCGTTCTGCTAAGAAAACGTAGCTTTTGGTTCGCCTTTCCTACGATATTCATTCCAATTAAACTTGTTGGTAATTGTTATTTGTAGGTATTAGCCGAATATACGGCCTGTAGATTTGAGCTGATTTATCGTATAAATTCTAAAAACGGTACATTTTCTAAGCGTATATAACTACGAAGGAATATCATTTTTGACAAATGAATACATAACTATTAATATCAATTTAAATATAAATTCAGTAACCCTGAGACGGTTTCTCGTCTCGAGTATGTCCAAGACATTACAGATAAAGGAGAAGCAATGAATTAAAATTAGCTGTAATGTCTTGGACATATTCGAGACGAAAAACCGTCTCAGGGTTACTGAATTTATATTTAAATTGATATTTATATCATCTTAGCAGGAATGTTCCACCAAATCCATTGCCGATGAACTATTCCGCTGTATAGAGAACCTTGGCAGTAGTGGCAATTATCTATGGAACAAAGAAGCTGAATTAAAGTTTCTGATGTGGAGAGAAGTCGTGCTTGGACTGTTCCAAGGCGCCTTGGTCGTTAGTGGTGTGGTGGTCGAACGGTAAGACGTCTGCCTAGTAAGCAGGGCGCCGTGGCTCAGCGCGCCCAATCAGGGGGCTAAACGCCCTCTGTAATGAAAAAGCTGAGCCAACCATTCAACGAACAATCACGAACGAACTAAACGAACGACCGCGAACCATAGATCTACAAGATGAAAAAACAAAAAGCATGGAGGTCCGGGTTCGATCCCTGGCCGCATCACAAATTTTAATTTATTGCTTCTCCATTATCTGTAATGTCTTGGACATAATTATTACGAGGACAGTTCCCACACTGTGGTTAAGCGTAGAGGAGAGTCTCAGGATATAATGAGCTCGTTGTCAACTGCGACCTCAAGCCGTAATCTTTCTTCCTAAGACAGGGTAACCCACCATGAAATAGGACGGTTGCAAAATGCTCCTCCGCTGTTTCTGGGCATTATTCGCCAGGCTGGTAGTGTAATTAAGTTGAATTAGCAGAGAGGGAGGGAGACAGAGATTAAGGAAGAGCCGCCCGATTCGATAACTTTGTGGAAACGGGACGTGTCGGAAACTCCGTCAACTTAAAAGGATTTAATCTGATGGAAGCGAATGTTTCAGAAGGAATCAAGATACTTACCCCATCACTCCGCATAAGACTTAAAGGTTGACCATGAAGGTAAGACGAGGTAAAAGATAACTCAGGGGCGTAAACCAGTGTTTGTTATATAAAAGTTAGACTGCGGTGCATCAAGGTGGATGTAAGTGTGTAACGTTCCTACATTTAATTTTCGATTCTTTTTAAATATCATGTATTTTGGCAATGTTGGAATATTTAATTATGTATTTTATTCTATGTAAATTTCTCAGCATATCTTGTTGCTTATACCTTTGATGATATTATTATCACTGGGCGCAGAGTTGTAGCGAGTAAGAGAGGCTCTCTGTAGCAGTCGGTATGTTGAGTCTGGAGCAGTCGGTATGTTGAGTCTGGAGCAGTCGGTATGTTGAGTCTGGAGCAGTCGGTATGTTGAGTCTGGACCAGTCGATACCCCTCAGGGGCTCGGCATTAATTTGCTGAGTACGGGCTTGGCGAACCCGGGGTCCTGAGCTGTGGGCTGTGTCGCGCCAACAGTCCGCTACACCGTAAGCTCTGTGCGTGCTTCAACGACCATCGTTCGGCGCGACGGTGGAACGTTGTACGTTTCAGAGCCCGGGGATCTTGGCTTAATCGCCCGGGTCGCGAGGACGGTACAAACCTCTATAAAAAACCCCTCAATCTCAAGGTGTGCTACGTGCCGAGGAGATGCATGGCTGTTGAGGTTGAACAGCCGCTAGCGAGCAACCTCTGAGGAACCTGCCACACCTCAGTTGTATAAGGCTTACCCAGGCAAGCGGGGCTCTGCCTGAGTGGACCCTTATTTCCCTAGCTGCTCGTGGGAACACGATGAAAAGACCACGAAACGTTGGCGGACGTACAACCGCCGTCTCTAAGCGCGGTAGAAGCGACTACAATGCTGAGCAGTATGACCCCCAAACGTTTCCTTCCCTGTCTACACCGTGGGAGGAACGTAGGGCCAAAATTCAAGGTGAGGCTTATGCCCCGAAGTATTTAGTGTGCAGCCGTACAGATGGGGAATCTTTCATGTCCACGAAGCCAATGTTCTTCGTGGACCATTTGGAAGACAAATATGGTGAGGTCGATGGGTTGTCAAAGATGAGGTCTGGATCCGTTTTAATAACGACGTCATCCCCGGCCCAGTCACGGGCTTTGTTAGCCTGTGACAAGCTGGGTGATGTTTCCGTTTCCATTACACCACATAAGACCTTAAACATGGTCCAGGGCATCATTTTTCACAGAGATCTGCTGCTGCAATCAGACGATGAATTGAGAGCAAACTTGGAGCGGCGAGGTGTGCACTTCATCCGCCGTATCTATAGGGGTCCGAGGGACAAGAGGGTTGCCACCGGTGCCTTCATCGTGGCTTTCGAGGGCGATTCATTGCCTGAGAAGGTCAAGGTGATGGTTTACCGGGTCGACGTCAAGCCTTACGTTCCTCCCCCTATGCGCTGCTTCAAGTGCTGGAGGTTTGGTCACATGTCCTCCCGATGTGACGCCAACCCAACATGTCGGGAGTGTGGGCGTGCATCCCATCCAGACGCCCCCTGTACCCCACCTCCAGTGTGTGTCAATTGCAATCAGCAGCATCCTCCTTGTTCGCCCGACTGTACTGTACTCCACAAAGAGCGCAAGATCATGGAGTATAAGACCCTGGACCGGTTGACATACGCAGAGGCCAGACGTAAATATATGAAGCTCCATCCTGTCACCATGACAACGTCTTACGCCACAGTAGCTTCATCGTCAGTCTCCAGACCATCTGTACCACGAATGCCAGCGGGCCCCCAGGCCCGAACCACTGCACCTGCCCCCTTGACAGTTGGGGGTGCTACTCCTTCAGTTGCTCCCACACTTTTCACGTTGGGAGCAACAGACAAGCCATTGCAGGGGACGTCGGTCCCCACCCCAGCGCCGGAGAAACAACAGCCTTCTCCGGCTCCTCTCGCCCGGAAGGCGTCCCACGGGACACTCCCTTCCGAGGCTTCTCTTCGTGGGAAAGTGGATCCCAGCAAATGGCTGAAGGATCCCGCGGCTGCTGATCGAGGGGCCTCCACCTCTTCGTCGGCAGCTGCAGCCCCTGTTGAGAAGCCCTCACGGCCCTTAACACCCAAGGGCCAGCGAGAGGGCAAAAAGAAAGAGAGAAAGAAAAAGGATTCTTTGGTGGCTTCCAAGCCACCCACACACACATCCTCTGCTTCAGAGGATGAAGTCGAGATCCTTGCCTCCGCTGAGGATCTCGCACTTCTTGATTCGCCCGAACGTAGGAACTCTGCACATCCAGAATCACCTATGGTCTTAGATTCTGTAGATCCTGACCATAAGGCGGCAGATGTTCCTATGGAATGATCTTCTTTCCTTTCTTTTATTTTATGGCTTTAGAGCGAGTAGAAAGAGTTATTCTCCAGTGGAATTGTGGTGGCTTCTTTAATCGCCTGGCCGAGCTGCGCCAATTACTGTGGCGCTACCCTGCACTTTGTATCGCCCTACAGGAGACATGGTTTCCAGCACAGCGCACCCCTGCCCTCCGTGGGTATCGGGGGTACTACTGCAACAGGACCCTTTATGACAGGGTGTCTGGCGGTGTCTGCCTATATATCCTGGACACTGTCCCAAGTGCCCCCGTACCCCTCACAACTACTCTTGAGGCAGTGGCTGTCAGAATTCGGATAACGCAAGAATTCACTGTCTGCAGCTTGTACCTTCCTCCAGATGAGGCCGTGTCTCTCAACACCCTTACCGCTCTGGTCTCGCAACTTCCCCCACCATTCCTCCTTTTGGGGGACTTCAACGCCCACAACCCTTTGTGGGGTGGACTCCAGAGCACAGGCCGCGGTAGGGATGTTGAGACATTGTTGGCGCAACAAGACCTTTGCCTCCTGAATACAGGTGCCCCCACGCATTTTAGCGTGGCACAGGGCACGTATTCAACGATCGACCTCTCCGTCTGCAGCCCCAGCCTTCGACCACACCTCGGTTGGCGTGTGCATGAGGACCTGTGTGGCAGCGACCACTTTCCCATCTTTGTGTCGCTCCCGCAGTACCAAGCTGCAGACAGCTTACCCCGTTGGTGTCTCCGTAGGGCTGACTGGCCAGTCTATACTTCAACCGCTGTCATCACTGCTCCACTGCCAGATGACATTGACGATGCAGTCCAGCAGGTGACTGATGGTATTGTCAGGGCCGCTGAGGTAGCAGTTCCGCAAACCACCGGTTCCACTAGGCGTAGGTCCGTGCCTTGGTGGACACCGGAGATTGCTGAGGCTATCCGGGAACGTCGGCGAGCGCTCCAGCGCCATCGACGCCACCCATCGATGGAGAATTTGGTGGCCTTTAAACGGCTCCGTGCGCGTGCTCGACGACTCATACAGCAGAGCAAGCAGGATTCCTGGGAGCGGTATGTAGCCAGTATCGGCTCCCGCACCTCCCTGACTAAGGTATGGACGCAAGTCCGACGCGTCTTCGGATACCGCCCGCCGACAGGAATCCCATCCCTCACCATCCAGGGTGTGCTTTGCACGCTCCCGACAGCTATCGCCGAGCACATGGCAGACCACTACGCACAATGCTCTGCGACTGCCATGTACAGTGCTGACTTCCGCACCCTCAAAGAGCGGGCCGAGCGGAAACAGTTCTCTTTCCGCGCTCGTCGTCGGGAAATATACAACGACCCGTTTAGCGAGTGGGAGTTCCGATCTGCCCTTGCTGCGTGTCCTGATACAACTCCGGGACCAGATAGGATTCACGGCCAATTCCTCCGACACCTCTCACCAGAGTTTCAACGCCGCATTCTCGCCCTGTTCAACCATCTATGGGCAGAGGGCACTTTCCCGTCGCAGTGGCGGGAAAGCACTATCATCCCGGTGCTGAAACCTGGTGCAGACCCCCTGGTGGCTGACAATTACCGTCCGATCAGCCTCACCAACGTTCTCTGCAAGCTCTTCGAACGTATGGTGAGTCGGCGGCTTATGTGGATCCTAGAAGGGCGCGGACTCCTTGCTCCGCAACAGGGGGGCTTTCGCCAGGGCCGTTCTACCATTGACAACCTCGTGTCATTGGAGTCGGCCATTCGCACTGCGTTTGCTAGGCGTGAGCATATCGTTGCTGTATTTTTCGACCTTCGAAAGGCGTATGACACCACCTGGCGCCATCATATTTTGAAGACTCTGCACGACTGGGGCTTACGTGGCGCCCTTCCTGTTTTTATTCGCAATTTCCTCTCCCACCGATCGTTTCGGGTGAGGGTTGGGACATCATTTAGCTCTCCCCGTATTCAGGAGAACGGTGTCCCACAGGGCTCCGTCCTTAGCGTTCCATTGTTTTTAGTGGCGATAAACGGTCTCGCTGCGGCTGTGGGGTCATCAGTCAGTTGCTCCCTGTTCGCCGATGACTTCTGCTTGTATTTCAGCTCAGTTAGCATCGGCGTAGCTGAACGGCGGCTGCAGGGTGCCATCCGAAAGGCCCACTCATGGGCCTCTACTCACGGATTTCAGTTCTCCGTACTGAAAACCCGCGTGATGCACTTCTGTCGCCGTCGGGTAGTTCACCCTGACCCAGAGCTCTACTTGGGTGGTGAACTACTTCTGGTCGACGAAACACATCGCTTCCTGGGCATGATGTTCGATGCCCGGCTGACTTGGGTGCCACACCTACGTCAGCTGCGACAGAAGTGTTGGCGGCATTTAAATGTTCTTAGATGCCTCAGCCATACTAGTTGGGGAGCAGCACGTTCAACCCTTCTTCAGCTCTACAAGTCTCTCATTCTGTCACGGCTTGATTACGGGAGCTTGGTGTATGACTCCGCAGCCCCTTCTGCCTTGCGGGTCCTAGACCCCGTTCACCACACAGGTGTGCGTCTCGCAACAGGGGCTTTTCGTACCAGTCCCGTAACTAGCCTTCTAGCTGAAGCTGGTGTTCCCCCTCTGCGGTATCGCCGGCAACGGTTGTTGGTGAGTTACGTTGCCCGGGTTCATGCTTCACCCCGCCATCCGAACCACAGGCTTCTCTTCCCCCTTTCTGTACTCCATCCCCCACGACGTCGGCCCAGATCGGGTCTCCCGATTGCGGTCCGTGTCCGTTCCCTTCTCTCCTCACTTGATTCTTTACCTCTTCCTCCACCTTACCATTACGCCCGCCGTATCCCCCCCTGGAAAATTCCTCGCCTGGTGCTTCGGCTGGACTTGTCCCGGGATTCGAAAGCCTCGATTTCACCACTGCTTCTCCGTCGCCGGTTCCATGCACTGCTTAATACGTTTAATGGAGCAACTATCATCTACACGGACGGTTCTTTGGTCGATGGCCAAGCTGGATATGCCTTCATGTCTGATGACCACATCGAACAGCGGTCACTGCCTTGTGGAAGCAGCATCTTCACCGCAGAACTGGTCGGTATTTTGAGAGCTCTTGAACACCTCAGAGCCTGCCCCAGGGGGTCGTTCGTCATCTGTAGCGACTCCCTGAGTGGCTTACAGGCCCTCGACCAGTTTCTGCCCAAACACACTGTGGTGCGAGCCATTCAAGATGCTGTATTCGCCCTTGGCGAGTCAGGCCGTTCTGTCGCTTTTGTTTGGACGCCAGGGCATGTAGGTATACCGGGCAATGAACGTGTGGATCAGCTGGCCAAGCAGGCTACCACCTTGCGGTCCCTGGACATTGGCCTCCCAGTTTCCGACCTCCAAACCCAGTTGACCCGCAAGGTCTTAAGGGTTTGGAATTCGGAATGGGCAGACTCCACTGAACCGAATAAGCTCCGTGCTGTCAAGCCGTCTACCGCTGCATGGAAGACGTCCCTGAGGGCTTCTCGCAGGGAGTCGGTTGTCCTTTGCCGACTCCGTATAGGCCATACTTGGCTCACGCATGGACACCTTCTGCGTCGCGAGGACCCTCTGCAGTGTCGATGTGGTGCGCCTTTGACGGTCGCCCACATCTTAATTGAATGCCACAATTTAGCCGCAGTGAGACGAAATTTTAATATCCCTGACGTTTTGCAGCTTGCATTAGCTGACAACACCTCCATGGTTGACTCTATTTTACGTTTTATGCGTGAGTGTGGACTTTACAAGTCCATTTAACGTTTGTGTTTCTCTGTCGTTTCTCTGTTCACCGCCTGCTTAAGTCTGTTAGGTAGGTGGTTTTAGCGTGTTGCAGAGTGGCTGGGTGTGTTCCTTATATCCTGTGACCACCCAGCAAAAACACTCTTGTGCTGTTTCAGCTGTTTTATCCCTTCTTAGTTTTTAATCGTATCCTTTCTTTCTATTAGTCTGTAAGTTTTAAACTTTGACTTGTTAATGCGTTCACTTCGGATCGCTTAACAAAATGTTTTATCTCGTTGAATGGAACAAGGGACTGATAACCGTCGTAGTTTAGTCCCTTCCAAAACCCCAACAACAACAACAACCAGTCGATATGTTGAGTCGGTTTCTGTTAGGTATTCTGGAGGTAAATACGAGGCGCGTCCAGAAAATAAGTCCCGTTTGGTTATATAAAACGAACGGGTACAGATACAGAAAAAAATATTGATTGTACAAAAATCTACAACTGTTAAACTACTTTTCTACATAGCTTCCGAAATTTTGTAGGCAATTTTCATAGCATGGCACAAGATTTTGTGTGCCTTTTTCATAGAATGTTGCCGCCTGTGTATTCAACTTTCAGCTCGTCATCATCGTTGAAGTGTTGTCCACCAAGGACAGATTTTAGGTGTAAGAAGAGGATTACTGTCAAAAGATTTTTTTTTTCACGATAATGCCTGACCTCACACACCGAATGTGACCAAACAATTCTTACGGAAATTTCAATGGGACCTGTTTGATCATCCTCCATACAGCTCGGACCTCTCTCCTAGCGACTTTCATCTCTTCTTACACTTAAAATCTGTCCTTGGTGGTCAACACTTCAACGATGATAAAGAGCTGTTACCAAATGGTTGAATACACAGGCGGCAACCTTATGTGAAGGATGCATGCAAAAACTTGTGGCACGCTATGACAAGTGCCTACAAAATTTCGGCAGTTATGTGGGAAAGTAGTTTAAGAGTTGTAGAATTTTGTGCAATAAAAATTTCTTCTGTATCTGTGTACAATTTCATTTTATTACCAAACGGAACTTACTTTCTGGACGCGCCTCGTATACGCCAACGAAAGAAAGGATGAGAAATTTTGTAATGGCAGGTTAGATATCAAGTAAAAACGAGCGTTGGCCCCATTTTTTCCATTGTTACAAATATCCCCAAATTTTGTATTATTAATGTTCGTTGTGAATTGTTGAGAAGGACTCTTAATGTCATTATTTGTGTAAAAAGGCAATAGGGTATCCTTCGTTAAAACTGAAGATGTGTCAGTCTACATCAGGGGTTCCAATCTGTTTTTGCCTCGTAGATCCGCCCTGTGTAGACCCCCTACCTTTTGTGTACTAATTTTTTACGAATTACTAACTTCAAATGTGTTTTCGTGCCTGATGTGGTGCTACAAATTTTGATAACATTAACTGTAAAAGGGTGGAGTTAAAAAAAAAAAAAAACGTCTACAAGTTAGAAAATATACTTCATAATTGTTTTATTCCCCCCCCCTCCGATATATATATATATATATATATATATATATATATATATATATATATATATATATATATATATAAATCTGACTACGGGACTGCAACAGGAGACCGAAAATACAGAATTCCTCCTCTCTCTAGCTTAGCCAATGAAACGAAGAGAATAAAGCTTCAGCATTGTGAGAATAATTCTGAATTTTGGTTGCGACCTTCCTACATGTGAGCCACTATCGTGTACCCCCATTTACAACAAATAGACCACCGAATTATTTTTCCACTGACGTTATCCCCTTGCAGGTTGTATTTAATTTTTTTTAATGTGCAGAGAAAAGGGGAAACAAAGTACGTGAACTGAATGATGTAGACACAGTGATTCCCAAAGTGGGCTATATAGACCCCCAGGGTCCGTTCCAATTTTGAGTCCGCATGTGAGTTCAGTGGAAGAAGCTGATGGATATTTTGAAGAGGAAAGGAGTATACTGGAAAGAGAGACGACTTATACAAAATCTACATTTACACCAGAAAGTGAGGATAAGGAATGGAAATGAAACATCAGAAGGAACAAGAATTGGGCGAGGGTTAGACAAGGTTGTTGCCTTTCCCCATTGTTGTTTAACGTATAACTTGAAGAGATTATTGGGAAAGGCTTAGATGGCAAAGAGAATAGAATACATAAGATTTGCTGATGACATGGTATTAGTGGCAGAAAGTGAGCGGACGGCGAACAACATGCTGAAAGATCTAAATGATGCTTGTGTGGAATTTGGGATGAAAATAAACACAGCAAAAACAAAGAGTATGGTCATCAGTACAAGACACACACTGGCCAATATAAAAATAGGACAAACTAATATTAGCCAAGCAAGTGCATTTAAATGTCTTGGAAGCACAATAACTGAAGATGCCACCAGGAGGTGAAAACTCTAATTGCCACAGCGAAGGAGGAATTCAACAGAAAGAGGAGACTGTTATGTGGCAAATTAGATAAGAGTCTAAGGAAAAGGCTTGGGAAATGTTTCGTCTGGAATGTGGCACTATGTGGTACAGAAACATGGACGCTCAGACGAGAGGATGACAAAATGTTAGAAGCATTTGAGATGTGGATGTGGAGGAGAATGGAGAGGATAAACTGGAGAGAATGAGTGAGTACTGAAAGAGCGTTGGAAATGGTTGGGGAGAGAAGATGTCTGCTGAAGGTTATAAGAGAAAGGAAAAGGAACTGGTTGGGACATTTATTGAGAAGGGAATGCATACTAACAGATGTTTTGGAACGACTGGTTTGTGGAAAAAGACTGAGAGGTAGAAGGCGATACAAGGTAACAGATGACATGAAGGGAAGAGGAAATTCACTTCTTTCACGTTCTGTACTTCTGTGCTTAAAAGCCTTACCTCATTATCGACAAATTAAATGCAGTTTTATTACATATAAAAATAGTTGTCAGGTTACAATGTAAAAGGTACCCACTTTAGTTCAACTTTTATTCAAAGTAGTATTCAGTATATATTCAGCCCATTAAAACAGACAGGGTGTCCAGAAAAGAGCTCCCTGATTTCAAAATTAAATATCTCGAAAACAAAGATCGATAGAGGACTGCAGTAAACGGCATGTTTATTGTGAAAGCTGTAAGAAGTTTATATAGCAGTTTGAAATAATAGTTACAAAAGCTGCTAACAGATGGCGCTGTACGCTGTACAGCTCATATCAGCATACATAAATGAAAGAATCGTATGAAAACACTCTATGCAAACAATCACATCACAATGTTTTCAAAATGTTCACCATTGGCACTACAGCGGTGGCTCAAACGAAGAACTAGCGATCACATTTCGTAGTGTCTCAACCGAAATGGATTCACATGCCACAGACATCACCAATTCTAGCTCGTCCAGCGTGGCGGGATGCTTCGGGTAGACCATGTCTTTCACTGTGCCCCTTAAAAAAAAAAAATAATTCACAGGGAGTCAAATCCGGCGAATATGGGGGCCAATCCATGTCTGCACTAGTAAATTTGGGATATTCCAAGCAATAATTCGATTCCCGAAGTATTCCTCAAGAAAGCGATACACTTTTTCGGTCCGATGTGGTCGGGCTCCATCTTGCATAAACCATTCAGTACCTGGTCGATCCTCTAACGCTTGCTGTGTGGCGACAAATTGCTCCAAAATTGCAACTTAACGTGCACCAGTGACCGTTTCTCGAATGAAAAAAGGGTCAATAATGCCTCTGCTGCATACTGCAGCCCACACAGTAACTTTAGGAAAATAGAGGGGTTTCGCTTCACACCAATATGGCTTTTCAGAACCCCAAAATCGCTAGTTCTGCTTATTCACGTATCCGTTCAGGTGGAAGTGTGCTTCATCCGTAAACCAGATGCGCCAACCTCAAATTCTTCATCAATCATTGTGAGCGTCTGATTAGCAAAGGCAACCCTTTGTTGCACAGCTCATACGGGTATGGCCTGGTGCGTTTGAAGTTTGAATGGAAACATGTGTAGGCTCTTTCTCAGTATTTTCTGCGTGCTGGAAACCTTCAAACCCGTCTCAGATGCAATTCTACGGACGGATGACATTGGATTTCGCTGAATAATTCCAGAAACTGTGGCGATATTTTCAGGCGTAACTGCGTTTGCTTGCGGCCAACATGCCCCACTAGATCATCAGTTACGCTGCCTGTTCGTTGAAATTTTGCGAAGAGCGTACTAATGGTTTTCGCATCGGGTCCTTTTGGAACATTAACTCGTGCTTGAGAACTTCGCCTAGTTGCCGTAGAACTCTCTTCTAACCTGTGGTACTCTAGCACCAGAGAAACGCGTTGTTCAGCGGAGTACATGGTTTTAATCTCTTCCTTCGGTACGCTAACCTCCTTTCACGTTTCAATAGTGGAACTGATCGCTCTGGGCTTCGGATCACTATTTACACTAGGCATTGCTTATGGCGATTACAGCGCCATCTGTTAGCCGCTTTTGTAACTACGAGGCGCGTCCAGAAAGTAAGTTCCGTTTGGGAATAAAATGAAAATGTACAAAGATACAGAAGAAATTTCTGTTGCACAGGATTCTACAACTCTTAAACTACTTTTCCACATAACTGCCGAAATTTTGTAGGCACTTGTCATAGCGTGCCACAAGTTTTTGCATGCATCCTTCACATAAGGTTGCCGCCTGTGTATTCAACCATTTGGTAACAGCTCTTTATCATCGTTGAAGTGTTGACCACCAAGGACAGATTTTAAGTGTAAGAAGAGATGAAAGTCGCTAGGAGAGAGGCACGAGCTGTATGGAGGATGATCAAACAGGTCCCATTGAAATTTCCGTAAGAATTGTTTGGTCACATTCGGTGTGTGAGGTCAGGCATTATCGTGAAAAAAAAAAAAATCTTTTGACAGTAATCCTCTTCTTACACATAAAATCTGTCCTTGGTGGACAACACTTCAACGATGATGACGAGCTGAAAGAACATGTTACCACATAGTTGAATACACAGGCGGCAACATTCTATGAAAAAGGCACACAAATCCCTTGTGCCATGCTATGAAAATTGCCTACAAAATTTCTGAAGCTATGTAGAAAAATAGTTTAACAGTTGTAGATTTTTGTACAATCAATATTTTTTATGTATCTGTACCCGTTCGTTTTATATAACAAAACGGAGCTTACTTTCTCAACGCGCCTCGTATTATTTCAAACTGCTGTATAAACTTCTTAGAGCTTTCACAATAAACATATCGTTTACTGCATTCCTCTATCGATCTTTGTTTTCGAGATATTTAATTTTGAAATCACGAAGTCCTTTTCTGGACACCCTATTCCTACCTTTCACGTGTATGTATTTTTCCTGTTTTAGTGTTAGCTTAAAAAGTACAGAATTTTTAACACGTGTTAGCTTAAAAATACAGAATTTTTAACACGTAAAGTGTAAAGTGCAGGTATGCATTATGCAATTATGGTTGGTTTTAGGGGGACAAAACTACGGAGGTCATCAGTCCCCCACGCAGTTATGTATTTCATTACGCGTGAAGGAAAATCTCATGTCAAACGAAAGGCTTCTAGCTGAGCCACAGGTAAGCCTGCTGTGTCACTGAAGTGTATGCGGAAGTGGTCTGATAAGACTGCGATAAGAGGCTTGAAGCGCGCATGCCTGAGCGCGCTGACACGTCCACAACCTAGGGCAATCACCTCCATATTTAATGAGTCTAGTACCCTTGAAAACTCACCTATCGGACTCATGTAGACTGTTCTGTGCGTGAAAGCTTCCATCGGCGACGGCACTGAACAAAATCGTCCCTGGCCGAAATATTACAGTACGTAGCCGTTAATAGTGGTACAATAAATTAGATGTTTTCATAACCTTCTTTATCAGGTATAAAAATTTCCGATAATATTTCGTAAACATAAAAAGTTTAAGTTTTGCAAACTTGTGACCTGCATACCTATAAGATGCCATAGTAGAAATGACACGTGAAAGTAACAACGTTTTGTGAAATTGCATTCTAGGGACGTCTATGTTCGAATGGTTGATCCGGAATCCGGAGCAACACACGCCTGTCGCTCAGCCACAAAGGTACCGTATATTGTGTTCTCAGCAGTGGAAATCAGAACATCGTAGTAACGGAATCTGTGGGTATTGTTGGTTTCCTTCCAGTTCTGTAAGAGTGTATTTCTGGCAATTTGTGAACGTTACCACAAATTTTGAGGTAAGTACCTCACTTTCAGTTTCTTAAATTTGAATAGCTGCGATGGACTGAAGGAAATGAACAGAAAAAGGGAAGAGAAGCAAATTGTCAGGGTGGATGAAAGTGGAGATGGAAGACAGAAGAAAGTGGAGGAGGAGAATGACGAGAAGGGGGAGGAGGGAGACAGTAAGCGGGGTCAGCAGGAAAAGGGAATGTAGAAAACAATTGCTTTACTCCAGGGCAATTGGTTTCTCAAAGTTGACAAACCTCTGAGTATTACACAGAAATAAAGGATACAAAGTTTATTAAATTTTGTCAATCTTTTGTCTATTTGCTTGGTTAGACACAACGTAAAGCATGGTATTTGTGTTTCCTCTATGCGTATGTGCTATAATTTCTTTATTTCCCATCGTCAGGTACACCGTCTGTGACGATACTCACACTATCAGATCATCCTATTCGGATATTAAGAACTCAGTATGGAGCGCATCATTTAAATTTATTGGTAAAAGGTTACGATCCTAGCGTGGATCATCTTCAGATCTTCTCTAATTCAGAGAGAGGAGCAGGCGCTTTGAGTTTGACCTCCAGACGTTAAAGAGGCGGACTTGGGAGTATACAGGATGAGTCAGCTAACATTACCGCTGGATATATTTCGTAAACCACTTCAAATACTGACGAACCTTTTCCACAAACCGAACGTGAGGAGAGGGGCTAGTGTAATTGGTTAATTAAAAAAAAAAAAAAAAAAAAAAAAAAAAAAAAAAAAAAAAAACACGGAAGTACTTTTTTTAACAGAAACCTACGTTTTTTTTAAATGGAACCCCGTTAGTTCTGTTAGCACATCTGAACATATAAACAAATACGTAATCAGTGCCGTTTGTTGCATTGTAAAATGTTAATTACATCCGAAGATATTGTAAGCTAAAGTTGACGCTTGAAACCTCCGACGTTGACGACCACCTCATTGGTCTTCATTGCAAGGGCCCAAACAGCTGCAACCTACATCCCGTTTCTACAGAATGATCTGCCAACGTTGCTCGAAAATGTCCCACTGGAAACGCGTCGACGTATGTGGTATCAGCATGATGGTGCACCTGCACATTCCGCAATTAACACTAGGCTGACCCTTGACAGGATGTTCGACGGGTGTTTCATAGGACGTGGAGGACGCATAAATTGGCCAGCCGGTTCTCCTGATCTTACACCTCTGGACTTCTTTCTGTGGGGTACGTTAAAGAAGAATGTGTACCGTGATGTGCTTACAATCCCAAAGGATATGAAACAACGTATTGCGGCGTGTACGATATTCATTACGCCATAGATAGCAATTGTGTGCAGCTAATGATGGCCACCACTTTGAACATCTGTTGGCCTGACATGTCGGGACACACTCCATTCCACTCCGTAATTGAAAACGGAAACCACGTGTATTCAAATGTTCAAATGTCTGTAAATCTATCGGACCAAACTGCGTGGTCATCAGTCCGTACCTTACAAACTACTTAAACCTAGGTAAACTAATTTACGGACAAACACACACACCCATGCCCCAGGGAGGACTCGAACCTCCACGGCGAGCAACCGCGCGCTCCGCAGCGAGACCACGTGTGTACGTGTACATGTTCAAATGTTTGTATAGCTTATGGGACTTAACTACGAGGTCATCAGTCCCTACACTGTGGAATCGGTTCGTCAGTATTTGATGTGGTTTGCGAAATATATCCAGCGGTAATGTTAGTTGACTCACCCTGTATAAACAAAGTATGTTGTACTATTGGATCAAACTGCTATTGTTATCAGTCCGTAGACTTAACAACTTCTTTAACTTACACTAGGGACAAGACACACAAACACACGCATGGCCGAGGGAGTACTCGAACCTCCGGCGGGAGCGCCGCCCAGTCGCTGGCCTGATGCCTTAGACCACGCGGCCACTCCCGCGTGGCTGTGTAGTATTATGTTGTCTATTTTAGACAACATGGTTAGAGAGAAAAAGCCGCCTGTTGTTAGTTATCTTCTTTCTCTGCTTCCGTCTCTATTATACATAGAGTTTCGAAGTGTTCGTATTGCATACACATATATGTTGGAATATTCATGAAGTTTTGCACGCGTGACTTTCAAAACAAGATGAAAGTACCTACATAAAATTTCGTACGGTGTATGGCGGTACTTTACCTACGGACTTCGAAAAAATTTACAGTTTTATACCGATCTGGATGAAATTTTGCAGGCTTGGCCTTTAGAACAAGAGGCCGTTCACTCTGTAAGTAAAATTACTTATGGTACTTGGCGCAGGGCTCTTTGCCTACGGATTTTCAAGAAGAGCTACAGTTTTTCTGACGTTGATGAAATTTTGCAGTTTTCAAAAAGAGAGGAATCTATCTAAGATTCCTTGTAGTGCTTGCCATAAACAGAAAATGTTCAAATGTTAGTATAGCTTATGGGACTTAACTACGGGGTCGTCAGTTCCTAAACTTACAAACTACTTATGAACTAGCTAATCCTAAGGACGGCACAAATATCCATGCCCGAGGGGGGATTCGAACCCCCGACCGTATTGGCAGTGCAGACCGTGACTGGAGCGCTTCAGTCCCCTCGGCCACCGCCATAAACAGACACCAATTCACTGATTACCATAAAAGTTAACAAACGGCGGAGGAGGAGACATTTGAACATTTTTGTATGAAAACCCTTCGATTCTTAAGAAGAAACCTCATAATTTCAAAGTAATCGGTCAAATGCTTTCGGAAGTTAACGGTTGTGCCAAACAAACCTTTATGTTTTCATTAATACACATCCTATTGGCCGGCTGCGGTGGCCGAGGGGACTGAGGCGCTTCAGTCACGGTCTGCACGGCCACTACGGTCGGGGGTTCGAATCCCCCCTCGGGCATGGATATTTGTGCCGTCCTAGTTCGTAAGTAGTTCATAAGTAGTTTGTAAGTTTAGGGACTGATGACCCCGTAGTTAAATCCCATAAGCTGTACAAACATTTTTGAACATCCTATTGTTTGCTGATTACCAGCAGAATGGGTCCTTCAGGAAAGGACGTACTACTTGGAACGTAGACTAGTCACTGGAAGTCGCATGAGGAAAAACTCCATCCGTAACATTTCAGCTCTGCCCACGTCGACGGATGGTCATGGAACTGTGGAGCGGAAACACTCCAGAACGGTCACAGCTAAACAGATAACTCAAGGACAAACTGGCTTCATGCGCTTACGGAGAGGTATTGCGGTGGGTCGTTATAAAATAAATTAAGGAACGAATCTTAAGGTCTTACGTCCCTTCTACAGCATGCTCATTAGAGTCTTATTTTTGGGCAAGGATGGCAGTATTCTTTCAAAGGAACCTTACCCATATTCACTTTAGGGAAATCACGGAAAAACTAAATCTGGATGGTCGGATGTGGATTTGAATCACAGTCCTCCGGTATGTTAGTCCAGTGTGTTACCATTGCGCCACCTCGCTAAGTCCTTAAAAAATGTCGTTTAAATTCAAGGGAGAATCCCTTGTGAGATTCAAATTTATCCCAACAGCAGAGGTAGGACAATGATCGCGCGTAGTAACTTGAAAAGTATTTAAGCCTATACATCCATGTTCAGAAAAGGAAAGAAAACCTTGAAAAACTAGGGACAGGACGCTTACATTCACAGGACATGATCAGAAGTATGTTCTGAAGAAGAGATTAGCTTTAAGTGACCTTGGTTCAGCTTGTGTCGTGTTACCTAGTAGGCACAGTGTTAGCCACGGGCCCTGATAACTTGTTCCATACGTGATGGCTCCTACGCGTAATGTCGTCTTGTGGTATCATCATCAAAGCTACATTCATCTTGTTACTGAGTTCATCTGTGGTGGTTCGCATTTGGTCACAGCACTGTAACCGATAGTTCACTATATCCCACACAGTTTGGATTGGCAACAAGGCAAACATCGTGTGATAGCAAGGAGGCATGTCGTCTGCAGCACATTTGGTCGTACATTGCCTTGCTGGAAAAGGAGGTCTACGATGTCGTGCAGAAAAGGTATGGGTACGGGTTGCAGGATGTGAAACTGGTCACAGTTGGACACGCACCAATTGTGATTTTTGGCAGTAGCCAATAGCACCCCAGATAATAAGGCCTTGCGTTTCCGAGGTATGTCTTGTGCAAAACGCAGTACCTGAGATGGCATTATACCTGACAGCGGAGAATCAAACCACGGCTGTTATTTAAAAACAAACAGATCGTGGATTCGTCAGAAAACATAATCTGATACAACTTCAGTCCCCATTGAAGTCATTCAATACACCATTTTCGTCTAGTATGTTTCTCAATGTTTCACATACACGAGGATCTCCTCAAGATGGATCTATGGAACGAACAACTAATGTAATCTGCACATTAGTCAAAGGCAAGGGTAGTACTGGATAACGGGTATGTAACCCATCCCATAAATCTGCCATTCACTGCCATTCCCAAGAAGTGTCGATCTTCCCGGGGGGCGGTCAGGACGAGGCAACCTTACCTATCACGACTAGTTCTAGGGTCTTCCAACAACAGTTCTGAACACACCCGTACCGATGCCAAAACACATCTTCCCACGCGAGCAGCAGTTTTCTGGATGAATGCAACACGTCTATACGTTTGTGAGGCATCCTGCACGTTAGCTCAGGTAGATGTCGGGCCTGGTGGTCTTGGGGTAAAGCGTTCGAATATAAACAGAAGGGTGGCGGGCTCTAAACTCGGTCGGACCTAGGATTTTTTCAGTCTGCGTTCTAACCCATCCTTCACCTCTCAACTATGTGAGGAGTCACCAGAAACGACACGTGGTTCGGATTCCACGGTAAGCTGTAGGTCCCCTTACCCCAGTTGGATAACTTGGGTAGGGTAAAGAGAAGCAAGTCGCCGAAGTGGTGTCCAACTGAAAGACTTGCACCAGGCCAATGAGCCAAACAAAATTATTATTATTATTATAGGCAGAAAACAATCATTCCATTATAGGCATAAATGCCAACCTTCATATACTACACTCTGTAGACAAGGGACTACAAATGCACCTCCTTGAACAATTATAGATTTTCATCCATAAAGATAATTCACCACACACGATTCTAAATGAACAGACAGAATTAGCAAACACATAATTATTACAGAATTTTGAAGACTCTTTAAAATTGAAGAATTAGACAATTATTCACAAATACTGCCCCCCTCCACACATACACACGCAGAAAATATTTCTCCCTGCACTTACACTCTCTTTCCTCCTCTTCCACTTCACCCCACTCTACCCAATCCCTCTCACCACCGCCTACACTACTCCCTACCAAAGCCCAAAATTATTTTTATAATTTTCGAATCAACGAATAACATACAAAATTCAAATGTCTTATATGCCAACTCGAACAACACATGTGACGCATGTAAACATATGTTAAAGTAATCATAAAATCATTACTCCTAGTATTAAAGTAAATATCATTCTGAAATCATATTATATACATATATTAACTTTGTAATACAACTTTTGTTCTTATTTAATCTAAATTGGCATCATATTTATATCCTATAATAAGATAAGTTTTTGTCAGTCTTTGGTTTCACATGATAGCTCTTAGCATGTGATATAAACATACTCTTTGGTTTGTTTACAAGTTGAAAGACGTGGTAGTGGCTGTGCAGTGGTAATGTGTGTGCAGTGTTTATTTAATTTTACCACTTGAAAGTCGTGGGAGTTGCTGTGGTGTGCTGATGGACGGGCAGTGTTGTGAAATGCTATCTAAAAACGGAACACACATGGACAAACTAAATGTGAAATTCATAACTGTGAGTAACATCTTGAAGACGAACTTATACTCTAATTAATCAGTGTAACATATCACAATTAGTGTTTACTTGTTCTCGTTTTCTGCCCTGCCACAGATCCAAATGTAATTTGCACTAAATGTATATATACCATCTGATGATGAGCTGCTAGGCAGCTTGAAACCGGTCATGGTTTAATAAATCTCCATTGAGAAGAAAAAAGCGACTGGCTGCAGTAATTTCTGAAACCTGTTATAGGTAGATGGTTCTGAGGCGCGATTTTATGTTGACACGCGAGCCTACATGATTCAGATGCTAATCATTTCTGTAGAACTACGAATGAATTCCTATCTCTACTCCTTCAAGATGTCCTGTTGCTTCTAAAGATGATTATGTTTAATATAGTAAACGCTTTCAGTGGCTACAGCAACAACGCCACTGGGCAGTGGATGATTGTAAACGAGTGGTTTTGAATGATGATTGTTCCGAGTGGCATTTGTGCCCGTTAGACACTTGGAATCGTGTTCGGCCTTCCTGGTGCAAGTCCTGAGGCGACGCCACGGGGGTGACTTGCGTGTCGATGATAACGAAATGATGATAACGACGACACCCAGTCCCCGAGTGGAGAAATTCCCCAACTCGATCGGAAATCGAACCCGAGCCTCCTGTGTGGCAAGCCAGCACGCTGTCAACTGGACTATGGAGGCGGACATTTTGAATGAAGAATGCCTTTGACAACCTGAGAAATGTTTACCACGTCTTCTACAACCGAAAGTCTCGAAGAACTCCATAAATTTTTTATGTCTTTATCCGTTACCATGATGCACGAAATGATAAATAACGATTTTAGCCGTGTTTGCACCCAGCGTGGCAAATGTCTAATTGACTAATGAGGCTAGCCACTTCAGTTACTCCTACACTTGAACAAAATAAGGAAACCAGCTGAGAAACGCTGCTGTCGGGGCATAAAAAACGTGAATATGTTCCTGTTTGAAAGTGTCTGATGACAATGCCAGTGTGGAAGGGAGGCAGTGGTAGGAAAAGAGGTAACGATAGTAGCAGTGCGAGACAGAAAGACTTAGGGAGACATTCGCAGTGGGAGGAGGATGCTAATAAGGGAAACTTCCCATCGCAATCCTCCCAGAGTAAGCTGTGAGGTGCCCCTTTGGATAGAGCATGAAAAACACATTTCACGCATGAAAAAAGAAAAACCAGTATTCAGCTGTGAAAAAAAGAAGCAAAATTCAAAGTGAACACTCCACGCTCAAGATATGGAATATCCAGAGACTAATCAGATCATTGATGTCGTGGTTATGTAATCGCCGTGCGAGTCTGCGAAACGTTAGGTCGGAGATCGAATCTCCCTCGTACCCTCTCCCTCTTTTCTTTATTGACAGTTAGGTTCTGCTTCTGTAGCCTTATCAATTGTCGTGCTACATATTGCTTGTAGAATATTAGTCCCGTGTTTAGAATATATTACCGTTGGAAGTGAAACAGAAAGGGAGGAAGATTATCATTTATCGCCTGTCGACAACATAGTCAGTAGAGACGAAGCAAGGCTCGGATTGCTTTTGGTTAAGGAAAAATGTTCAAATGTTTGTATAGTCTATGGGACTTAACTACGGGGTCATCAGTCCCTAAACTTACAAACTACTTATGAACTACTTACGAACTAGGACGGCACAAATATCCATGACCGAGGGGAGATTCGAACCCAAGACCGTAGTGGCCGTGCATACCGTGACTGGAGCGCCTTAGTCCCCTCGGCCACCGCGGCCGGCTTGGTTAAGGATGGGGAAGAAAAAGTGACACGCCCTTTGAATGAAATCATCCCGGGTTTTGCCTGGGCCACGGCGGATTCAAAAATGTTCAAATGTTTGTTAAGCTTATGGGACTTAACTACGGGGTCATCAGTCCCTAAACTTACAAACTACTTATGAACTACTTACGAACTAGGACGGCACAAATATCCATGCCCGAGGGGGGATTCGAACCCCCGACCGTAGTGGCCGTGCTGACCGTGACTGGAGCGCCTCAGTCACCTCGGCCACCGCGGCCGGCCACGGCGGATTAGCCGCGCGTACTGGAGCGCTGTCGGGGGTTCGAATCCCCCCTCGGGCATGGATGTTTGTGTCGTCTTTAGTATAAGGTAGTTCATAAGAAGTTTGTAACTTTAGGGACAGATGAAGCCGCAGTTAAGTCCCTCTACAAACATTTGAACATTTGAATTTTGATTTGCCTGGATCGATGTAGGAAAACCGCGAGAAACATAAATTTGGGTGGCCGGAGGCGGGTTTGAATCGCCGCACAGTGGCCCGATAAGTTCGCCAAATGTAGAAAAATGAAATTCATAATTATCGTATTATTGCTTCCCAACTACAAAAGAATAGAATCATGTTCCGAGGACAGAAGGCAGCACTGCATATTACGTCATAGGGAGGAAACGCTACCTCTGATATCGGAAAAGGTAGTCCAGAGCTACCGATAAGCAGTGTGAGCATTTCTATCCGCCGCCCCGTAACCACAGTATGCCCTTCCAGTCCAAGAAAAGCGATAAAAGATCTTTGTAAATCTAAGGGACTTTAACTACAGTAGTCTAGGCTTACAAACTACTTAAACTAACCTGACACACACACACATATATACAGACATACATATTCTCGATGAAGGACTCGAACCTTCGATTGGAAGCAACCACGCGATCGCAGCAAGGCGCCTTAGAGCGCTCGGCCATTCAACCGTGGCAAGAACAGCGCTCCATTTCCTCTCCGCTCTACAGCAACAAACATAAGAGTGTCCCCGTTTTATGGCAAACTAACGAAAGGCGAACCAGACTCTTCAGTGTGTACAGCTGCTGCCGTCTATGCACACAGGCGTGTGAACGGCCAAAAGCAACGTGTTCACGTCCCAGTAAATGGAAGAAAACCGTAGTGTTGTTGCGCCTTCAGTATCTGCAACTGTATCAACTACAGTGTTTGCAGATAAGGTCATCAACCTTCAACCCGACGTCTCTTTTACCTTGTCAAATATTCAGTGAAAACGATGCCAGGCAGTCTGCCACTGTGACGACTCGAGTGGCATGTAGTGTAGTTTGTGTAGTTTCGGCAAGTGAACATGAAAGAGATTCACCGTAGATTAACGTCTTCTGTGCCTCATTTGTAAACAAAGTTTATGAACCTTCCTTATTCAAGCAGAAAATTGTGACAGAGGGGACAAAGGTATTTAGTCCTTCAAAAATGGTGTTTCCCTGAGGTTGAAGAAGATTCAGGTGACGTCATGTCTTTACGCACACCGTCATCTGTATGACACTTTTCCAGGACGATGGATTGGACGAGGTCAACTTCATCGCAAGTGACCTCCCAGGTCAGAGGACTTTCACCTCGTGCCTTTTATTAGCGAGGTTACGTAAAAGACGCGTTTTTATTGGACACTTGTCTGACAGACTGGAAGGTTTTCGGCATCAGATTGTTGAAGCTCTGAATTCGGCAACGAGAGACCAGATGCTTCGTTTGTGGAAAGAAAGGAATGAGCCACCATTAGTTATGTAACATAATGTTAATTTTTTTCTGTCCAGGGACATTGCAATTGTATTTCCTTCTTTTGTAGTTGTGAAGCTATAATTACTTGAAATTTGCTCTTTTTTTTAATAAGCCTATACTTCAAACCATCACAGTTGCCAATGCACCATACATTATACCTGAACGTAACTATATTAACTAAAGAAAGATATGCTGACAAAGATGATGGTTATAGCGCTATCTTTTGTATTTGCGATTTCTGGTTGCTGCATTACATTTAAGGGCACAGATTTTGTAATTTATATAGATATAAACGCCGTAAAATCGGCGAAATATAGATGTTATTACTGATATATAATTCTGTGTGTAATCTTTTATCTTAGTTCTACATTTTGGTGTTATATTTTCGTATTTTCGCTGCGAACTCATCAAGCGAAAATACGAGAATACAACACCAAAATGTGGAACTAAGATAAAAGATTACACACAGAATTATATATCATTAATACCATATATATTTCGCCGATTATACATAGAATTACAGAAGAGCAGTAACATCCATATTACGCCGATTTTACGACGTTTATATCTATATAAATTACAAACAGATTTCATCGGAACTGTCAAACTAAATTCGAGAACCTTTTTTATAATGTCAGAAGGCAATTGACAAACATCAGACAGTCCAATACGACGGTATATGCACGACATTCCAACGAGGCATAAGCAAAAACCTATGTTATACTTTAAAAATAAGATTTATACATACGAAATGCTATGTAAAACTTATACCTGTATCTGCATGACACTTGAAAATAGCAATAATATGCCGAAACAGTATGTAGTGACGAAATAAAAACAAATTTAAACTTATATAAAACACAGTTACTTCATCCGAGATCGCTAGTTTATTTTTATTTATTTATTTTTTATCGGTTTCGATGAACTATGTCATTATGTTCAAAATATTTTTTTCCAAATTTCTCCTATTTTCAATAAAATAAACATTTACTTGTGAAAACGTAATATAGTAAAACCCCTCTAATCCGTCACCTTCGGTACCGGGACCATGATCGGAACAAAAATATCTCGGATTATCCGAAAAATCTAGTGTTTATTGCAAAAGTATATAAAAAAACATTTAGTACAAAAAATTGAACGATTTAAGAAGCCTACAGTAATATAAAAAGATGTTTTCACACAATGTTAAACAATATATTAACTAAAAACCGTCTGCACACACTACAATGTGTATTTGTTCTAAAAGGATAAACGATGTTACACACATGGCAGGGTAACAGTTCATTTTCTTCTACAAATTCTTGAAACTTAACAAAAAACTCCTCAATAGCTGCGGTATTGGCAAATAGTTTTTCACCGGAAATAGAAACAATTCGGACACCAAGACGAGTTTTCCAACGATCAGTCCAGACTTCGCTGACAGCAATTTTACTTTCGGCTTCCAGTTTTTTGTGCAAAACTACCGCTTTTTCTTTAGAAATAGGTCCGGATATTAGACTTCCTTTCCTTCTTTCGTGACAAAGCAACACCCTCAATGTATTATCAAGTAATTCAAGTTTAGGCTTTTTTTAATGTTTTGCAATTCTTCAGAGTGTTTTCACCATCAGTCGTAACTATAAAGGATTCAATGTCATTCCGATTCTTCCTCAAATCGTTAATTGTCGTAACACCTACATTCAGTTCCTTTGCAATTTTTTGGAGCGATTCTCCTTTGTCCAGTCTTTGGAGCACTGCTAATTTTTCATTTGGTGAAGGAGTTACGTGTTTACGTTTGAATCCAACACGCAATTAATCTAATAAGTAGTGTAGAAAACACGGAATAAAGCAAACAACGACGTTTTTTAATCACAACAAAGATTAAAACTGCTCAATAACGTACAGTATAACAATATGCACAGTGATAGACACCGCAACAATAGCCCGACAGGCGTCCAGTCAGTGACAGGTCGGCACAAGGTCGCGAGGTTGAGCATGGTCGGACTAACCGGAGTGATGGACCATCCAAGGTCAGATTAGGGGGGTTCTACTGTATAAGAAATAGAACATTGTCAAACGATTAAAATTTGCATTACCAAAGTGGATCGTCATCTGTATTGCACATTTAAAAATTGTGTGTTTTCACGCCAAAAAAAAAAAAAAAAAAAAAAAAAAGGAAGTAAGTATATAAATTTTCGATCTCTCTCCGTAGGCGTAATGTGCCACTTAACTATAAATCTAAATTTAGCAGCAAATTTGAAACTTTCTTTAGGTAAAATCTCATTACATGATATTTATTGTGCTGCAGGCCCCAGAGAGCAAAAGCTTTCGAACATAACAAGTTCGTTAGATGCAGCAATCTGTGTCCGAATGATGCCACGTTAACTGTCTCCCGACATGTTCAGATCGATACCGTTCAGCGGTTCCGTTATCTGGTGGCATACGTGACACCAGCGCGCTGGAGCGTCAGCCGCGTGGTTTATCTAGCGAGCACATGCAGGCATTCCTGTCACACGGGCGAGGCAGGCCTACGTAATTCTCGGAAATACCGCTCGTTCACGATTACGCCGAGAACTCAACCTCTCAAATGCGTTCCATTACAGACCTTCTTCGGAGAATATTCCGTGTAAACCAGACATATTGCTTAAAGCAGTTGTGGTACTGATTATTTAGTTCGTGTCCTCACGCCACAAGCAAATTTAAAGTACAAAGCTATTTTGCTCCATTCTTAGAAGACAAAAGGAAGGAGAAAGGAAGCTTAAAGTTTAACGTCCCGGTGACAGCGTGGTCATTAGAGACGGAGATTACGCTCGGAGTTTTTGGGAAATGATATGGAAGGAAATCGGCCGTGCCCGTTCAAAGGATTTAGGGAGATTACGGGAAACCTAAATCTGGATGGCCAGAGGTGGATTTGGGCCACAGTATGTAAACGTTGTTCTTTGACGGAGGTTCGTAGGATTACAGGCAGACAATTTGTGATGAAGTACCCCTACTGACGTTTTACTGAATGGTGGCACATCTTCCCGATGAAAAGTAATGCTACTCAGGCGTATGTAGCCTAACCTACATTTCAGGTTGTAGCAATCGACAAGGAGGAAACTCGGTGGTGTAAATTTTCCACTGCCATTATTCTCTGATCAACAGGAGTAAAAGTAATGGCATTAATTGTGGGCTAATCGGTCTATTCGCCAGTGTTGTGCATTAAAATTTAATTTTCTCAGAAATGCCTCATAATGTGGGGGCACTGCTGATGTTGGTCGACTGTCTGATGGGGACATTAAGCTAGGCTTCGAGTTATTCGAGAAGAGTACGTACCAGCGTTGCTCTGAAAGAGACGATGTGCTCTATAATCATGGATGTACACTAATGCATTTTACATCGATTAGAATTTGCTCCCATAATCCAACCTTGGTCTCCCATTAGTATTTCTCGACATATTTACTCCAGTCCGAAATTAATAATCCTTTATAACTCAGGATAGGCCCTTTAAACTCGCCCTTTCCTGTAGACTTCTTGTGTACAAGGATCTCTTTCTTCCCCTGTTTAACTAAAAAACTCTTTGTTAGCTACAGCATCTAACAAGTCAATTTTCCACATTGTTCTCTGGCGCCTCATATTATTACCACTCCAATAAGTTTTATTAACACGCTGTAATGTTTAATTTTTTAATCCATGTTCACGTCTTTCTCTTTCCCTTTAAAGCTTTTCTTGCTATCACTAATCTGTCGTGTTGTTTCTCCAACAGAGTGATGAAAGAAATTACGATGTTAGGTGATTTATCCTACAAAAGCCAACGTTTACACACATGCTGATGAAGAGTTATATGGTAAACTTCTGAAGCAGTAGCGCACTTGATGTATAATTGTATGCGCCTGTCCTAACTCATGTAGAATAAACGGCTTTCCAACAGTAAATGAGCAGCAGAGATCCTAGAACGAGTATTGTACTATCAGCACTCTACCACAAATATGTGCTATAATAAAAAAACAAACCATTGCAGTTGTGTGCTTTTAACGTATCTTTAGGCAGCAATAGTGGTCCCAAGACTGATTCTTGTGGTACTATTCGACAGAAGGATATCATGTACGAAAATACTAAAAGACGTTCACGGTGACATCAGTAGTAAGGCACATCATACAAAAGGGCATGAACATTACATAAAACAGTAGTTGCTCATCTGGATCATAACAGCAAGCAACAACAGTGGTCCTAATAACAAAATGTCTAATTCAGTTAATATAAGAATAAGGCGCTTCATGTGTATTAGCGTGCACCTCACCCAAGACTTGTAAACTGAATGGCTTAGTTACATTAACATAGCTTTTGTGGTGCTCTGTCACAAGTATGTACTGTAATGAGAGAACCTCCATTGTTGTTATACACTTGTAACGTGCCAGCAGGCAGCTGCAGAGGACCTAGATGTTTTCTGACACCACATTGTTGATAATATGGTTGAAAATATGAAAACTTTGGACTGATTGTGCGACCATACATCAATGAGTACACTTTACTGTCACCAGTAGGTGCTCACATAACAATAGGTAACAATTGTGATACTATGACAGTGCCAAGTGGGAAACTAAGAAGTAGTTTTATTCAATAACTGTAACAATAGCGCACTTGATGACAACTGTTATGCATTTCAACCAACTCTTACAAACTGAATGGTTTACCTACTGTAAGACGTTGGGTTTTGGTGGTGCTGTGCCACAAGTATATACTTTAAGAAAAACTCACACTGCTCTTGTGTATTTGATAATATCAATCTGCAAGAATATGGGTCCTAAGAGTCACCCTTGTGGTATGTTTTGACAGCTGTGGTTTGTATAGAAGAGTGCGCGCACCACTGTAGCCTGGTGCACCATATGCCATTAGGTTGTAACAATAAGCAACAATTCTGATCCTAAGACAGTGGTATTTTGAACGCTTAAAAGTTGTTTTATAACGTGACTACATCAGTAAAGAACTTCATGCAAATCTGGTAGCACCTCCGCTAACTCTTGCAAACTAAACTTTAGCTACAGTAAAGTAGAAACAGATTTTCTGGAATGGGCTTTTGTGATACTGTGCAACAAGTATATATTGTGCAAGAACAACCAACCATTGCTGCTGCGTATTTGAAATGTATCAGTATACACCGGTATAGTCTTAGGACTGTTTCTGGCGGTATGTTTCGATACCACAGGGATGATATCATGTAAGAAATACGATAAAATCTTCCTCTGGGACACTAGTAGTGGTAGTGGGGCACTACATACAGAAGGGCGTGATCACTGGTGGCAGCTGTTACTGCGCTGGAGCGACACATACCCTTATAATGTAATAATAAGCAACAATAGTGGTACATGTTGGACCCCTGTGGTAGTTGAAAATATTGTACTTGGAACATTTCATTATGGAGCAGTAGTCGTCCTAAGATTTAGTTTTTGACATCACATGGCTGAAGTTTGAGGCACTTGATATAGAAAGATGTATATGTGACAGTCGCCAGTAGGTACTCACCTGGACCGCTTTATATCATTAGAACATAATAATGTAGAAGGAATTGTTGTCCTAAAACGGACGTCTGTGGTAGTTGATAAGATCACTGCTGTTGTGTACCTTGAACATATCAGTATGCAGCAGTGATAGATCTAAAACTGCTCCTTGTGGTACTCTTTCACAGGACATGGTTGATGTTGCATATAAATATTTGAAAAAAATCTTCCTTTGTGACACTAGTAGTGAGACACATGATACAGATAGGTGTGCGGATTTATTTCGCTAATATGTGCCCAACTGGGATGCATTATGTCATTAGAGCATAACAATAAACAACTATAGTGGTGCTAAAACAGAGCCATATGGGAAGCCGAGAAACTCTCTTATTCGGTGACTGTAACAGGAAGGTACTTTGTGTGAATTGTTACCTGTCTCATACGGTAGCAAACATAATGTTTTAGCTACAGTAAAGTAGCAACATAGGTCAAATAACTGTCTCGTACGTCCCATTCTATTGTCAAATTGGAAAGTGTCAGTATGAAGCAGTAGCAGTCCTTAGAATGATCCTTGTGGTACAGCATGATGTATAACGATAACTATATCTCTTAGTGTGTGAGATTAATAGGCGGTTCATACAATGGGGTGTATGCATTGCTGACGCCAGTAGGTGCTCAACTGACGCGCCTGATACTACCAGAATGTAACAATAAGCAACAATAGTGTTTCCAGAATGAAACAATAGTGTTGCTAAAACATAGCCGCATGGGAAGCCGAGAAACTGTCTTATTTGGTGACTGTAATAGAAAGGCACTTTGTGTGAACTGTTATCTGTCTCACACAACATCAAATATGATGTGTTAGCTACAGTAAAGTAGCAACAAAGCAAACAAACTATCTTCTATTTTCATTTCATTTTGAAATTAGAACGTATCAGACTGCAGCAGTAGTGGTCCTAATAATGATCCATAAGGTACAGCATGATGTATAACAATACGAAAATCTCTTAATGTTTGAGACTAATAGTGTGACACTTTAAACAGAAGGGTTTTTCCATCGCTGTCGCCAGTAGGTGCTCAAGTGTATAACAATACGAAAGTCTCTTCATATAGGAGTGTGTTCGCATCGCTGTCACCAGTAGGTGTTCAACTGGCTCACCTTATACCATCGGAATGTAACAATAAGCAACAATAGTGGTGCTAAGATAGAGCCATGTAGGAACTCGAGAAACTTTCGTATTTGGCAACTGTTATCTACCTCATACAACTTCATTAAACATGATGTTTTAAATACAGTAAAGTAGCAATAGAGGCCAACCAACTAGTTGGAACGTGTCAGTATGTAGCATAGTGGTCCTAAGAATGATCTTTGTGGTACAGCAAGATGTCTAACAATACAAAAATCTTACAATTTTAAACATGTCTGTTGACACAGCAGTGTTTGTGAAAGATTGACACTCATTGGTTGTAAAGCTAGAGGTTTATTACTTTACCAAGGTTTTGGCTTCTACTATGGAGTACTCCAGGAAAAAAAAAAAAAAAAAAAAAAAAAAAAAAAACGGCGGTTCTTGAGCAACAGATACAGCATGATGTCAAACAGTACAAAAATCATACAAGTTTATACATGGCTGTTGAGACAGCAATGTTTGTGGAAGATTGACACTCATCGGTTGTAAAGCTGGAGGTTTATTACTTTACCAAGGTTTTGGTTTCTACTATGGAATCCTCCAGGAAAATAAATAAATAAATAAATAAAAAATAGTGGTTCTTGAGCAACAGAGCTCATATTCAAGTTACAAATATAAAACAAATGTCGGAATAAAAAAAAGCAGGACATATTTCATGTAATTGAAACGCGCCACTACGGGGCGCATGTGTGTGGCAAGCACTGTGAGTGCAAATTAACTGACATGAAATATGTTGTGCTTTTTACATCTTGACACATGTCGTTTTCATTTGTAACTTGAGCAAGAGCTCTGTTGCTCAAGAACCACTGTCTATTTAATGTAAATTTTTTTATTTATTTATTTTTCAATTTTTATTTTTATTTTTACTTCTGATGAAGGTTTGCGTGGTAGAAGCAGAACCTTGGTTAAGTAATAAACTTCTAGCTTTGCAAGCAATGAGCTGTATATTTAAGTCTTAATCTGCGGGATTTATAGTGAGGCAAATTGTATAGGACGGTGTTCGCATCGCTATCACTCAACTGGCGCGCCTGATACCATCTGAACGTAAGGATACGCAAAAATAGTGGTCCCAGGACAGACCCGCGGGGCAGTGCCTGATACCATCTGAAAGTAAGGATACACAACAATAGTGGGCCCAGGACGGAACCGTGTGGCAGTGCCTGCTACCATCTGAACGTAAGGATACGCAACAATACTGGTCCCAGGACGGACCTGCGGCAGTGCCTGATACCATCTGAACGTAAGGATACGCAACAATAGTGGTCCCAGGACGGACCCGTGTGGCAGTGCCTGATACCATCTTAACGTAAGGATAGGCAACAATAGTGGTCCCAGGACGGACCCCGCGGCAGTGCCTGATACCATCTGAACGTAAGGATACGCAACAATAGTGGTCCCAGGACGGACCCGCAGGGCAGTGCCTGATACCATCTGAACATAAGGATACACAACAATAGTGTCCCAGGACGGACCCACGCAGCAGTGCCTGTTGCCATCTGAACGTAAGGATACGCAACAATAGTAGTCCCAGGACGGACCCACGCAGCAGTGCCTGATACCATCTGAACGTAAGGATATGCAACAATAGTGGTCCCAGGACAGACCCGCGTGGCAGTGCCTGATACCATCTTAACGTAAGGATAGGCAACAATAGTGGTTTCAGGACGGACCCCGCGGCAGTGCCTGATACCATCTGAACGTAAGGATACGCAACAATAGTGGTCCCAGGACGGACCCGCAGGGCAGTGCCTGATACCATCTGAACGTAAGGATACACAACAATAGTGTCCCAGGACGGACCCACGCAGCAGTGCCTGTTGCCATCTGAACGTAAGGATACGCAACAATAGTGGTCCCAGGACGGACCCACGCAGCAGTGCCTGATACCATCTGAACGTAAGGATAGGCAACAATAGTGGTCCCAGGACGGACCCACGCAGCAGTGCCTGATACCATCTGAACGTAAGGATAGGCAACAATAGTGGTCACAGGACGGATACGCGTGGCAGTGCCTGATACCATCTACATCTACATACATACTCCGCAATTCACCGTAAGGTGCGTGGCGGAGGGTACACTGTATCACTACTAGGCATTTCCTTTCCTATTCCACTCCCAAACGGAACGAAGAAAATAAGAATGCCTATATGCCTCCGTACGAGCCATAATTTCTCTTATCTTGTCTTTGTGATCTTTACGCGAAATGTAAGTAGGCGGCAACAAGATCGTACTACACTCAGCTTCAAATTCCGGCCCTCTAAATTTACTCAACAGAAATTCACGAAAAGAACGTCGTCTTTCTTCCAGCGATCCCCTATTGAGTTGCCGGGGCATTTCCGTGACACTCGCGCATTGGTCGAACCTACCAGTAACAAATCTAGCTGCACGTCCCTGAACCGCCTCTATGTCTTCCTTTAAACTGATCTGCTGTGGGTCCCAAACACTTTAGCAATACTCAAGACGTGGTCATACAAGCGTTTTATGACGGTCTCCTTTACAGGTGAAGTACATCTTCCCAAAATTCTCCCAATAAACCGAAGTCGGCTGTCCGCCCTACTCACAACTGTCCTTACATGCTCGTTCCATTTCATATCGCTCTGCAATGTTACGCCCAGATATTTGAACGACGCGACAGCATCAAGAAGCTCACTACTAATGCTGTATTCGAACATTATGGGATTGTTTTTTCTACTCATGCGCATCACCTTACATTTTTCCACATTGAGAGCTAGCTGCCAATCTCCGCACCAACTAGAAATTTTGTCTAAGTCATCCTGTATGCTATTACAGTCAGTTACAGACGACACCCTCCCATACACCACAGCATCATCAGCAAACAGCCACATATTACAACTTACTCTATCCATCACATTTATTTATATAGATAGAAAATAATAGCGGTCCTATCACACTGCCCTCGGGCACGCCTGACGAATGTAAGGATACGCAACAATAGTGGTCCCAGGACGGACCCGCGCGGCAGTGCCTGATACCATCTGAACGTAAGGATACGCAACAATAGTGGTCCCAGGACGGACCCGCGCGGCAGTGCCTGATACCATCTGAACGTAAGGATACGCAACAATAGTGGTCCCAGGACGGACCCGCGCGGCAGTGCCTGATACCATCTGAACGTAAGGATACGCAACAATAGTGGTCCCAGGACGGACCCACGCGGCAGTGCCTAATACCATCTGAACGTAAGGATACGCAACAATAGTGGTCCCAGGACAGACCCGCGCGGCAGTGCCAGATACCATCTGAACGTAAGGATAGGCAACAACAGTGGTCTCAGGACGGAGCCGCGCGCGCTCACCTGGAGTGTCGGGTGTCGGGGTTGGGGCTGGGCCCCCTGGCGGCGCTGCCCGGCGCGCCGCCCCCCGCCGCCCCCCCGCCGCCGCCCGCCGCCGCCAGCTGCGCCTCGCTGTACGACTTGAAGGTGACGAGGCGGCGGCCCGCGCCCGCCTCGGACGCCAGCGACGACACGGAGAAGAGCGACAGGTCGGTGGTGACCGACTCGTGCGACGGCGAGCGCAGCATGTCCGCGCGCGCTGTGCTGGGCGGCCTCGATCACTCGCGTGCACCGCGCCTCGACTGCAGCCGGCAGACGCGAGACGCGAGCCGCGCCCCGCCGCGTCACGTGGCCGCCGCCGCCAGGAGTGCAGCGCATCCGCGCCTCCCCTCCCCTCCCCTGCCCCCACCACCGACGCAACCCGTTGCTTACTTTCTGCTACGGTCGATAGCCGCGCGCCGGGCTGTACTGCACGGAGACTGCGCGACCGTCGCGCCGCAGCGTCGCGCGGCGCGGACCGGAACCACCCGCACTTCTGTTTACGGTAACCGCCCGCCAGCAGGCACACGGAGTTACCCCGCGTCCACACATTGGTACCAACGCTGGCGCCAACATTGGAAAATATTTTCAGACAGCGTCCACACATTGGAGCCAATATACAGTTGAATTCGTCGAGAGACAAAGTAAACATATCCGACGCACAAATCGCGGCCAGTGCATTAACGCTTTTGACTGTGAATAATTACATTTTTTCATTGTAAACCAAAATAGGAAACATACGTAAAAGATGATGGGGTGTTGTATCACTTCCCAGTGGATAACTAGGACTTCGCTTTGGGGGAGGGGGGGTATATTAGCTCTGCTTGACGAGCTAAATTTTAGTCAGTTTCCAGACAGACTACCATCTACCACTACCGTTGAAGAAACTAATTCACTCCCATCCAATGAAAGGTTATGGTAAAACATCCCAAGTTTTCAATTTTTACCTTTACCGGATTGCTGTTACACGATTTGTTTTCTTTTTTTCTCACAAAAGAAAGATGTTTTGGACGGATGCTGTTCTTTTGGTATTATGCTTCGATTTCTTGCTAAAGGAGACAGTTTTAGAAGCCTATACTTCCTTTCTAAAATAACCATGTAATTGATATCACTGGTAGTGCTTGAAGTTTGCAAAACAATATTTAAAACTTGACAGGAAATGTTAAGTACTGTACTGTTAATTTTAAAAATTTGCTTTCCCTTTATTGCTCATAAAAACAAACACTGACTAGATGTACGACAATAATCTTACTTTCTGATATTGTGTTGTAAATTGAAGCATAGAGAATTACCCTGTAACAAGTCCTTTTCCACTAATGCATGCTAGAATTTGTCCACTAGATCATCAAGGGACTGTTCGTCTATAATGTCTCACATTTCATCGTCGATGCAGCGTAGATAGATTGGTTGGTGGGTTCTCTTGTCCAAAAACAGACCCCTTCAACGTAGCACAGTAATGTCCGAAGGGTTTAAGCCTGGAGAACATGCTGACCATTCCAACTTTGCAATGTCTTCATCATGAAGATGAGCACGAACAGCGTGAGGTATTCCATTAAGAAGAATCCCTCATCGAAATGCTGTCGATACGGTAGCAGTAAACATCGGAGGATGTCATTCCTGTACCGTACACCACCATTGGCGTATGCTGATCCGACATAACGCCACCCGAATCATTACCTTGCTGCACTCGCTGGACGATGTACCTAAAAAGTTCAATCTGATCAGGACTCCAAGAAAGTCTCTGGCGAATATCTGGTTCAAGGCACAAGCGTTTCATTTGTGAATAGCGCATGATATCAATTCCGACGATTCCACTTACCGTGTAGTTGGGCCTATTTATACCGCGCTATCTAGGTGTCAAATATAGACTTCTCCATAGCCGTCGGCAGTGAAGTTCCATGTCATGCAACCTATTGCGAATACTTTGAGTAAAAATATGATGTTCGAAAATCATTATTCAGCATATTGACGTTCCTCGCAGGGTTGTTCCGAACTGCCATGGAAACGATGTGGAGTATAGTATATGACGTATATATGGAATGCCCACACAACAGTCGAAAACAGTCCATAGTTATGACACACACTGCGGCAACCACCTTACCGTAGCACTCATCCATGGCCACCAACGGGTATTAAGGCACTGATATTGCTATTTGCGACTTGGTTTCTGATTGGAACAATGTGAAATATGCAAACTGCCATAGATGCATTCCTTTGTATTCCTTTTTTTCACATTATGTTGAAGGACTTCAATTCCTCTTTTCTTTAAGACCCATCGGAGTTAGTCGCTTTATTTTTAGTTCTTCTTGCTACCTGCAGACTCTTACGAAGAAGTGAATCCCCCTTGGGGTTTGTCCACCATCCTACATTTTCTCATTCTACTACAGAAAATTCTAGTTTCTTAAGGATGAAATTACTAACCAAAGGATCTGGATTTCTCCCTTTGTAGGAGCAGAAGATTCTCCTTTGGTATGTGTTGTGATGTAGAGTAAGCGTCACACGCATGAGAACAATCATGAATAAGGCAACGGATGACCGGCAGCCAATCACATGCTGGCACCGCGCCTCCTGGAGGAAGCAACCTAGAAGCGCGCCCTCTACAAGCAGCTATATCTAGGCCAACATGCGTCTGGACGGGCACCTCTGAACTCTGCTCTGAATTAGGATCCAGCTAGAATCATGAAATAAGACGCCGACGCGAGAAAAGACAGAACAGAACTTGAATAACTTTATAGATATTAATAAATAAAACTTGTATTACTGATCTGTGTGTCTGTTTTAGCTGTCCACCATCCCACGCGTCCTGAGCAGATCCTTCCCTGAAAGATAGGTCAGGAAAGACAAAAAAACATGGTGATGAGGACCATGCACATGGCGACGGGATCTTAAATTTCAGTGGATGCTGAGATCTCTGACACTACGGTGCGATTTTAATTTGCTTGTCAATTTCTCAGTGGACTCTTCAGTATATAATCTTTTAAATTTCTCTTGCAGGGATACGAGTCAATTTGTATATATTTTTGCATTGTTTCTTCTTATTCTTGCAAAATGTCTACCCCCACTAACACTAGCATTCCTGCCACTGCGCTGGAGTTTCCTGTGCTCGATGCACAGCAATTAATGCAGATGTTTCATTTTCAGGAACAACAAATCGCCTTCTTGCTGTGTACTGTGCTACAACTTCTGGCAGCACCTGTGTCACAAACTACACAAGCACCACTGCAGCAGTTACCACCTCTAGTCATTCCGCCTTTTCGCCAGTATAGCAAAGCACAAGAGGAATGGACAGAATGATTGCAACAGTTTGAAGCCTACGTCACAGTTCACAAGATACTGTCAAACAACATTTTTTCCTCCCGACTGTAGCCCCCCCCCCCCTCCCACTCCCAGCGTTCCATCTTGTCAAAAAACTGTTTTCCACCGCAGAGCCTTCTGAACTTTCTTATGATTCAGTTATAGGAGCTCTCATGCCCTATTATGAACAGGAAATCAATGTAGTCACCGCTAGGTATCAGTTCTTCCAGTGTAGGGAACGAGAGAACGAAACATACCGGCAGTGGATAACAGATCTTCAAGGTCTTACTAGGAAATTTTTGTGTTCGTGTGAAGCTTTGTATTCGGATTTAATGTTATTTGATGCGATTGTCTATAATATATCTGATGCCAGACTTAGAGAGCAGATTCTAAAAATGTCAGATCTGTCTTTCCATCAAGTAGAACAGATTTTGGATCAGTACAATTCAGGTACCACAACAGTGGAAAACTTTGATTCAATTCTACTATGTAGTGTAGCGACGTCACGCACCAGCGACCGTGAGGTCGAATGATGAACTCTTCTGCCTGCCCGCGCTAAGAGTAAACAAGTTCATAGACACAGAGCTGTGCCCGCTAAGGAAGTGAAGTCTTGCCCAAAATGTTTCTCACGGTACAAGAGGCAGAACTGTCCATACCAGTCAGCGAAATGCTATGCATGTGGCAAGAAGGGTCATATACAAGCAGACTGCTTACAACCAAGAAAACGGAATTTTTCTTCCTGGCCCAAACAGCGACAAGACAATACTTATTCAATAAATGCAGTATTTTCAAAACCCATGACTGCCCCTCGTAACATCACGGATACAGAAGTTGTTCGCCAGTTCAGAAAAATGTATGTCATTTAGCGTGTGAATGACATTTCTGTAACATTTCTACTACACACCGGCGCATCAGTCACATTACTCAGTCGCAAAACTTATGAACAGTTAGTATCGCCGCGCCTTTCTCGCGCTGGATCGAAGTGCACCAAACATCGATCACTGAGCAAAGCATCTTTCAGCTGATGAAATCCGCGTTGGAATTCGCCTTCCCAAACAAAATGAACGTAGCCGATGCAAAGGGCCTGCAATTTGTGCTGTGTTTGTAATAAACCTAATATAGTACGTTAAATTTCCCAAGATGGACTGTAATTCTTTCACAACTTTTGGAGCGGGCAGGTCGCGAATGGCAATCAAATGTGATTGCATGGGGTGTACACCTTGACTGTTTATCACTTGTCCTAGATCCTGCAGTTCCGGTTTGAAAAAGTGACACTTATCTAAGCAACACTTCAGACCTGCATCTGACAAAACTTGAAACAATTTCCTGAAATTTGCAACGTGTTCCTCTGGGGTACGGCCTGACACTACTATGTCGTCCAAGTAGTTGGAACAACAAGGCATCCGAGCTGTAAACTGTTCCAAATATAGTTGAAAAATTGCGGGTGCGCATGCAGTGCCAAACGGTAAACGAAAATATTTAAACAAGCCCAGATGAGTATTGACAACACATTTTCTGTGATTCTTCATCAAGTGGCAGCTGAAGGTAGGCATTGCTCATATCTATTTTTGAGAAATATTTTCCTGCACCTAATCTGTCCATTAAATCTTCTGGTCTTGACAAAGGATAACTGTCTACAACTGTTTGTGGATTCAATGTAGCCTTGAAATCAACACAAATGCGAATGCTACCTGACGGCTTCGTCAAAATTACAAGCGGACTCGCTCACTGGCTAGCTTGTATTGGTTCAGATTTTCTTGCAATCTGCGAAGTTCCTGTGCTACTTCGGCGCATAAAGCGAGCGGTACATCACGAGCTTTGCAAAATTTTGGTTTGGCATTTTCTTCTGAGTAATGTGTGCGGCAAAATCTTTACCTTTTCCTAGTCCTGCAGAAAATAAATCTGGAAAGTCTTTCAGCAAAGTGTCATCAGTGTCTTGGTTCACAACTAAAACATTGTCTTGCACAGTGAAACCAAAAAGATCAGAAGAATCTAAACCAAAAATATTCTCTCCTACGTAAGACTGAAACACTTGAAATGTTGCTGTGTGCATTTGCGATCGGTATACAGCAGGTAGTGAACACTGTCCTAGTATAGGAATTTCTTTGCCGTTGTACGCTGTCAACTTTGATTTAGCGTGAGAATGGTGCGGCAATCCTAACCGATCATAAGTTTTGCGATTGAGCAATGTAACTGATGCGCCTGTGTCTAGTTGAAACTTCACAGGAATGTCATTCATACGCAAATTGACATACATTTTTCTGTCCTGGTGTACAACTTGTGCTACTTCAGTGTCCTTGATGTTATGAGGGGCAGCCACTGGTTTGGAAAATACTGCATTTATTGAATAACTATTGTGTTGTCGCTGTTTGTGCCAGGAGGGCAAATTTTGTTTCTTTTGCTATAAGCAAACTGTTTGTATGTGACCTTTCTTGCCGCATGAATAGCATTTTGCTGACCGGGACGGACAGTTCTGCCATTTGCGCCGCGAGAAACATTGCGGGCAAGATTTCACATCCTTATTTGGCAAGGTTTCATGTGTATCAATGTGTTTACTCTGTGAGCGAGTAGGCGGAAGTACACGGTGTTTGACCCAGCGCTCGCCAGTGCGTGATGTGGTACTACGTAGTGGAATTGAATCAAAGTGATCCGCTGCCACGGAACTTGTATCGTACTGTCCCAAAATCTGTTCTACTTGGGGGAGTGACGGATATGACATTTTTAGAATCTGTTCCCGCCGGCCGCGGTGGCCGCAGGGTCTGAGGCGCTCCAGTCACGTTCTGCACGGCCACTACGGTCGGGGGTTCGAATCCCCCCTCGGGCATGGATATTTGTGCCGTCATTAGTATAAGGTAGTTCGTAAGTAGTTTGTAAGTTTAGGGACTGATGGCCCCGTAGTTAAGTCCCATAAGCTTAACAAACATTCGAACATTTTAGAATCTGTTCCCTAAGTCTACCGTCTGGAATGTTATAGAAAAGAGCATCAAGTAACGTGACGTCTGAACACAAAGCTCCACACGAACATTTAAATTTACACTTCCTAGTGAGACCTTGACGATATGTAACGCACTGCCTGTATGTTTGTTTTTCACTTTTCCTATACCAGAAGAACTGATACCTAGCAGCCACTACATTGATTTGCTGTTCATAATAGGACGTGAGCTCTCCTATCACTGAGTTGTAAGAAAGTTCAGAAGGCTCCGCAGTGGGAAACAGTTTATTCAAAAGACGGAACACTGGCTGGCCTACACACGATAACAGAAAATGAAGTTTGACAGTGCCTTGTATCAGGAGCATTGTGGCGTATGCTTCATACTGTTGTAGCCAGTCCGACCAGTCATCTTCTTTTTCCATCATATTGTCGGAATGATGGAATTACTGGAGCTAGTGGCTGCTGCAGTGGAACTTGAGTATTTTGAGACACAGGTGTGGCCAGAAGTTGTTGCGCAGTTTGCAGGAGAGATGCAGTTTGTTGGCTCTGAAACTGAAACATTTGCATTAGCTGCTGTGCATTGAGCGCAGGAAGCTGTTGCACAGTGGCAGTGGCAGGGTTAGTAGCATTAGCCACAGTGCAAAAACAATTATAAACTAATGCTGAAAAAATATTGAAATTTACTGGTAACCCTGCAATAGAATCAAAAGCTTATATACTGGATCCCCCGAGACCTGTAAGAAAGCAAAATTAATAGCGCAGCGTACTTTCAGATATTAATATTTCGTCGCAATCTGATTCATTGTCCTCGTGGTAGCCGCGGTGGAGTAAAAAATGTTCAAATGTTTGTTAAGCTTATGGGACTTAACTACGGGGTCATCAGTCCCTAAACCTACAAACTACTTATCAACTACCTTATACTAAAGACGGCACAAATATCCATGCCCGAGGGGGGATTCGAACCCCCGACCGTAGTGGCCGTGCAGACCGTGACTGAAGCGCCTCAGTCTCCTCGGCCACCGCGGCCGGTGCGGTGGAGTAGCCGAGCGGTCTAAAGCGTCTCGCTGCGGAGCGCCCGTTTGCTCGCCGTGGAGGTTCGAGTCCTCCCTGGGGCATGGGTGTGTGTGTGTTGTCCTTAGGTTAGTTTACCTATGTTTAAGTAATTTGTAAGCTACGGACTGATGACCACGCAGTTTGTTCAGGTATAATTACAAACATTTGAACATTTGCCTCGTCGCTATTTGTTGTGACCTTGTCGCCTTTAGTTGTTTCCTCGTCCTGGTTTAGACGTCAGTAAAGGTACTGGTGCAGGAATGGATGTCAACTGTTACAACTATTCAGATTAATAATACAACTTTTATTAACTGAATATTTATAAGACTCAACTTTAGAACATAGATCAGTTTCTTCTCTCTTCTTGCTTCTCGCGGTGTCTTCTGTATGATGCTAGCTGCGCTGTGACCTAGTTACCGCTAAGTTCGTAGCCGCATTCTGTCTTCGTAGCTGACTAGTAACTGAGTTATGAATAGTAATTGACTGAGGTCTAACTAGTAACTGACGGGGTGCTTACTAGTAACTGTACGAGTTCTCACTAGTAACTGATGGGCCGACCAGACGTATGTCGGCCTAGATATAGCTGCTTGTAGAGGGTGCGCATCTTCGGTTACTCCCTCCAGGATGCGCGGCGCCTGCTTGCGATTGGCTTTCGGTCGATCGCTGCCTTCTGCACGATCGTTCTCTTACGTCTGGTGTGTGGCGCTGACGTTGCACCGCAACAGTCTTCTTGTTAACTTTGTAGGCTTCTCATTATTTTATAGTTGTTTCGTGAGTCTACCCGGTGTATTTGCAGAATCTAAAACTGAGCGAGTTCTTTAGGCCCTTTACTGGGCTAATACAGTGGAGCTCCTGGCTGTAGGATACTCGTAGAACGACCTTGCACGTTAATGGTGTCGGTATTCACGACGTTGTGGTATAATAATCTGAGTAGGTTTGTACCTTTGCTCATGCACTTTTTATGGTCTAACATCTTCCCTGTAAGTCCATTTCAGCGTTGTTAATTGTTTCTTGGCGTGTCGTGTGATCTGCGAGCACCTTGTTGTCTTCATTACTGTTCCTTAAATGTAACCAGGGTATTTATGTCCTGCTTTTCTACATCTACATGGGATACTCTGCAAATCACATGTAAGTGCCTCGCAGAGGGTTCATCGAACCACCGTTATACTATTTTATCTCCCATTCCATTCTCGAATAGCGCGCGGGAATAATGAACACCTGAATCTCTCCGTTCGGGCTCTGATTTCGCGTATTTTATTCTGATGATCATTTTTACCTATGTAAGTGGGAGTCGAAAATATATTTTCGCATTTGGAGGAGAATGTTGGTGAATGTAGTTTCGTAAGTTGCCACGCCGCAGCGATAAGCGCCGTAGTTGTAATGATTCCCATCCCAGATCCTGCATCATTTCCATAACGCTGTGTCCCCTGTATCGTGACAATACGAAACGAGCAGCCCTTCTTTGGACTCTTTCGATGGCCTCCGTCAAAAAGAAAAAAAAAAAGTGCAAATGTTTGCATAGCTTATGGGACTCGACTACGGGGCCATCAGTCCCTAAACTTACAAACTACCTAATACTAAGGACGTCACAAATATCCATGCCCGAGAGGGGATTCGAACCCCCGACCGTAGTGGCCGTGCGGACCGTGACTGGAGCGTCTCAGTCCCCTCGGACACCGCGGCCGGCCGTGAAACGCACCTGATAAGGATCCCACTTTGGGCAGCAATACTCCATAAAAGGACGGACAAGCGTAGGGTATGCAGTTTCTTTAGTAGTTCTGTTGCATCTTTTAAGGGTTCTGCCAATAAAACGCAGTCTCTGGTTCGCCTTTCCCACGACATTATCTACGTGTTCTTTCTAATTTAAGTCAAAAGTAATTGTAATTCCTAGATATTCTGTGGAGTTTACGGCCTTCATATTTGATTGATTTATCATGTTGCCGTTCAGTTACCTACCCTGGCCGTCAACGTATTTGTCGGCATGGTTCTTTCCGCCCCTCTTCGATTACTGCATCGAGGAGTGGGTGTATTTGGCGGTTTGAGTGCCTTTTGGGTAACCGCCCGCCTACCCGTGTCAAAATTTTATGGTTACGTTTTGAAGTGTTTGCTGTGGTATTTAACGGTTGGCATCACCAGCCTGTTTTAATCAGTGTTAGCCAGGTGTGTGCATGACACCGTCAGACTCGTATGCCTGTTTATGGTGTTGTGGTACACTATTGTCACTTTAAATTTCAGTCCATCAAAGGAACCTTTTCTTTCCATAATTGTACAGTTTCATGCCAACTTAGTGCTTTGTCTCTTGTAATTACGAGGGACGGATTTTACCCGCTCATCGTTAAATTTTTAAATTGGGCTTAACCCTGGGAGTTCAATTTCATTTGTTTAATCTGCTAAGATTTTAAGTGGGCTTCACCCAAAGATGAGAAGTTAATTTTAAAACAGGAAATTTGGAAGTAGTTCTTGTTTTAGAAATCTGCTCAAAGATCAAGGTATGGGCTTCATCCAGTGAGTATCAAATTTAACAATGAGATTCACCCGCTGTTTGTTAACTGGGTTTTACCGTGAGTTCATTTGCTTGGTTTAATCGGACAAGATTTTAAGTGCGCTTCATTCGAAAGTCAACTTTATTTCGATAAAAAAAAAAAAAATAAAAAAAAAAAAAAAAAAAAAAACTGGAAGTTGCATTTGTTCTACAAATTTTTCTGAATGTACGGGCCTAACCCGCTACCTTTTAAGTGGTAAGTTTAATTTTCTTAAAGCTTTAAATTTTTGGAATGTGCTTAATGTTTCTTTTAAGAAATAATATTTTTCAAGGTGACAACCGCCTTTAGTTTAGGTACCTACCCAGTCGTTCCACTTGCTTTAGGGCCGTTTCATATACATCTTAACACTGTTATAAAATATGTTTTAGACGCCACGTTATTTATGACAATAAAAGACTATGACCAAGTAGATTTTTTAGAAATCTTGAACCGCAAAATTTACAAAATCAATAGTGGATTTTATTCGTCGTTGACAGTTCAGATTAACACCTTCCCAAACGAATACTTAACAGGTGGGAATTATCAAAAATTACATTTATTTTTACAGGTTTGCAACAAACAAATTCAAAACCGTTCTAACTCAGGAGCAGAATAAGGACATAGAAACAAATATACCTTAAGCTGGCACGGAATCGTAGCATGTGCGGTTGCCTTTCGTAGCTCAAACCCACTTAGATAACAATACCGCACGCCAACGATAGGTGAACTTCCTTGTATTTAGATAACCTGTCCTTAACGGAAACAGACAACACACAAATTACTCACTACAACGTAATTACGTGTAAACTGCCATTAACGTACATCAGAACAAACAGAAAACTTACGTTTCCAGATTAGAAACAGTGTCTTTAAATTCTTAAAAGATTCAAACAGATTATCTGGTTGCACATGGCAACGCTACCATTTTGTCATTATTCAGAAATGGTCCTAAATGACCACAAAATGTAAAAACAAGGTAAAAATCAAAATAGGACATACAACAGCCGGTTGCGGTGGCCGAGCGTACTGCGGCGCGTCAGTCACAGTCTGCACGGCCACTACGATCGTGGGTTCGAATCCCCCCATCGGGCATGGATATTTGTGCCGTCCTTAGTAGTAGCTAGTTCATAAGTAGTTTGTAAGTTTAGGGACTGATAACCCGGTAGTTAAGTCACATAAAAAAAAAAAATGTTCAAATGTTTGTAGAGCTTATGGGACTTAACTATGAGGTCGTCAATCCCTAAAATTACAAACTACATATGAACTAGCTGATACTAAATACGCCACAAACATCCATGCCCGAGGGGGGATTCGAAACCTCGACGGGGAACGGCCTCGCGCATCGTAGCGTAGCGCCTCAATGCGCTCGGGCGCTCCGTCGCGGCGATAGTAAATTAGTGTTTTGTATATCAGTCGGACCTCATACCCAGCAATTTTAACGGCACACAAACCGACTAAAGTGCATTAGCACAGATAACTATTCAAACGCCTCTTATCTGGGATGCTCACCGTGAAAACCAGTCTGATATACAATCAGCGAAACAACCCGGGGTGACAGCCATGGTACCAGGCCTGTTCCCAATATCAGCCTATTCTGTATTTTTTTCAGTGCGCCAGAGTTGAGTCCGGTGAGTGAGGACAGCAAGGGGTCTATTTTTCGGACGAGTATCACCATTTAATTCTGCAGGTCTTTCGGTAGCGATTCGGGACGCTTCCGAAAACACCACGACTCACCGTAGCGCTGATTCTAGATCTGTTCTTTTGACCATTTTCGAGTTATCTACTCATAATTTTTTCTTTGTTGATATCTCTGTGGACATGTATCAACGCAAGCTTGTACAACGGTTTGGCCCACAATAGCTTTTTAATCAAATCTTAATGAGTATCAGTGTCTAGCATGATCTTGCTATTGTTACACTCGACACACGAAAAGAAGCAGGAAGCTTTATTAAAACGTTGGCTGGCCTGTGTCGGCCGGCGGCTATAGCAGGCGGTTCTGGCGCGCCTCTGACGTCATCGTGGCAGTCAAAGTGTTAAAGCTATAATTGAAAGGAAAACCATTGGAGTACAAAACGGTTAATACTCTACAACAGAGTCTTACAGAATAATTTTGTTCCGATCTTCCCTTCTCCATTTTGCCATCCACAACATTCTTTCTAGCTTCAGAGTAGAAAACCAGTCATATATGGGCCTACGTCACAAATCATGACATGAAAGAAACGTTTGGATGTAAATAAGACCAATTAACATTGTAAGCAGTGACAGTGGGGTGGGGCTGTCGGTCTGCATCCCCCCAGACCCTTCTGCCATCCCCCGACATGGGGGGGGGGAAGAAAAAAGAAAAGGGATCAATCCTCCCAATATGATGTTGTTGTTGTTAACTGGGGTTTTAGGGGGACAAAACTGCATTTATTAATTTATTTACTGAATTATTTATTATTTATTTATTTAGAAATCACGTCAGCTTCTTGATTGACCTCAGCTCCCACAAGCCCACGATCTTGGTTACGCTACTGATTGCAAGTAAATTGCAAACCAACTTTACAAGCTTACAGTTCGCATGAAAAATTTCAACTGTTTGTGATCACTGTTACCACATTGAAAATATGACGACTTACTTGTGAAAAAAGTAAAAAATGTAAATAAATAAAAATAAAAAATCGATCTTGTTTGTTTCATCCAAAGAAGTCTCATCTGTCGTTTTATAATCAGAGTGAAGCCTCGATAAGAACACTCGCTCTTATGTGTACATAATAAAGAATGTTGCAGATCATGTTTCTCTTAAACGAGTAAAAGAGTGTTTCAAACAAGATGAAGGGGGGAAAAATATTTTGCCCTCCGCAGATTCCAAACCTGTCCGATCTGTATTCACAACTTGTTTGCTGTCCTTTGATTCTGTTGACTTCTTTGCGAAAAGATGAGAGCATAGATGTAATGCTATTAATTAGTATGATTTCCGCTATCGCGCTTCACAAAATTTCTTTCAACTTTAACTTGTAAAACCGTTTTCTGAAGTAATGAATTATCAGTTCGTTCAATAACGTTCGGTGAAAAAATAGCAAGTAGGGTTTGTATACATCGCTAACGCACTTGTTTGCACAACAGAACTTAAGATCGCGGTGAAAATGGTCCAATTTATGAAGATTTTTAATACGGTGTAGTATCTGGAGTGCATATTTGAGTATCTCTTAAGTACAAATACGAAATGTGCCAAATACGACGCAACAGCTTTGCGAACCGTGAAAACGAAGTGACGCCGTATTTCATGGATTTCGTATTTACATTTTCGTAATATGAAAGTTTGCAGCGTAAATGAAACGGCTCATTAAAGACATTTCCGAAACACGTATTTGCAGATAAATTATGTTTAAGTAAAGTATCCATAAGTGTTACTTCGTAATATTAAACATTAAATCCCTAGCACTTTCAACGAAATATTCTGGTAATATTTGAAACTTTTCAAACTCTTAATTACTAAAAACTACAGATGTTTCGTTATCAGAAGTTATAACCACACAGCATTGCTAAAATAACAATTTATTTTTACAATCGAAGTCCACCGAAACGAACGATCGGTTCTGAAGAAATCTCAGCGACTTTCGGTGGAGCTCACTGAAATTAGGGGGTCAGTTCTCGCAGTAGCAGGCCGCCGAAGCCTATTGAATTAACATTTTGGCTACCGAACTAAAACTGACGTCAAGACCGAGGAAAACACACCGAACAGAAATGTGTGGAAGCTGTAGAATAGGGCACTAGACCGAGTCCCGTCTAGCGGCGTTCAGGCTGCCTGAAGACCGTTCCATTAACAGTTGCAACCCCCAATTGCTGTAGTAACAGACTGACTAGTATAAATAATTCCATCCACTATGGGGTTGTGTCTGTCCACAAGCAGAATTGATTTATCTCGAGTAATGGGCACTGAAACCAGCTGACATGGAATTATTATGCACTTAATACACGCGAAACTATGCACACTATTTGAATCAGAACACCATAATTTATTGCCGTGGAAGACCTGCAGGCTGACAAATTCATTGTTACAAAGTATTTACTTCTCTGTACAAGACTTTTTCTAAGTTGAAATTGTCTTAAATTTATGACGTTTTTCTGTACTGTACAGACACCTCAGATAGGTTTTTTTTTACTTACTTATCTATTTTTTGCTGTAATACATCTGGGGAGGGGCCAGAAATTCACGCTACGCCAGTGTGCCATACAGAAGCTGTGCCTGAAGATGTCCTCATGGACTGACACATGGAAATATTACAGACAGCAATGGAACTTTGACGTTTAACGCACGAAACATTGACATTAATAGTCTGGAGTGGAGTGGAGTTTTCATTTATTTGCGTTAAATTAAAAAGGGTATTACTAAATTGACGGGATCATTCTGTGACAGTGTACATACATGGAACGCATATCATATAACAACCATATAACATAGAAAACACAGTGTTACCCGGGAACTTATTTATTTCAGTCTTCCATTCTTCCCATCCTTCCTTTATATTCTCCCTTTCTTTGTTTATTTTCTCCCCCTCCTACTCTTCGTCAGTCTCCACCATACTCTCTCTCTCGCATCGTCATTTCTCTATGTCCATTTTACTCTTTGTTCCGTTCCTTTTTCCTTGGTCTGTGAAAATTTACATATATCTGTCTACTTTTATGGTGATCGTATTATTGAAGTACCAACTACGGTGCACAATAGGGTTGCTTGCGGAATATATAAACCTTCACACTGTAAACATAACATATATGAGCCGACTTTCATGGTAATTGGTAAAACCGTGTGAAAGTCTGTTTCAAGGTACCATCTTTCATCCACCGCATGAAACATTGTGTAACAGTATTTTTTTTTTTTTTTTTTTTGTTTTTTTTTTTTTTTTTTTTTTTTTTTTGGACAACTGTGCAAAAATTCTTCAACATCGAATTGAAATTACAGGTAGGAGTTGTGACATGTCTATTCGTGTTATTTACCGTGTTAGTGATAGTGCCTTGTATTGTGGACAATAAGCGCTTAATGCATACTTTAAATGATATAGATATTATTTGCATTAACCTTAAATCTATGTTCATGGAGAAAAATAAAGGCAAACAAATTAATACTGGACACTAAGACACTATCAAGAATTAGATGTATATTACTATTAATTACCTTTTTATTGTAAAAGAGCAATAATTACGGTAAAAAATGAAATATAACAAATTTCAGACGTTGTAAGCACATACAGGGTTCATTTGTGTTGAAAGATGTCATACATTTAGTATTAAAATGCATACGTGAGATTCAACGTATTTCTAATTGTGATTTCTCCATTTCTGTAATGGCGTCTTCTCTTAGATGAACGTACTCGATAGCATATATCCATATAAAAGCGAAAGGACACTCGCTCACTGGCTAAACACGAAATCTCGAAAACTACACCTGTTGTTGTTGTTGTTGTTGTTGTGGTCTTCAGTCCGAAGACTGGTTCAATGCAGCTCTCCACCCTACTCTATCCTGAGCAAGCGTCTTCATCTCATCATAAGAACGACAACCTACATGCCTTTGAATCTGCTCACTATATTCATCTCTTGGTCTCCCTCTGCTGTTTTTACCCCACACACTTTCCTCCAATACTAAATTCACAATTCTTTTATGTCTAAGAATGTGTCCTACCTATCGATCCCTTCGCTTGGTCAAGGTACGCCAGAAATTCTTTTTCTCCCCAATGTTGTTCAGTACCTTCTCATTAGTTATGTGATTCACCCACCTAATCGTCAACATTCTTCTCCCATACAAGGCAACACACCATACAAATGCTTTTAAAAAGGACTTCCTTACATTTAAATTAATATTCGATGTTAACAAATTTCTCTTTTTCAAAAATGCTTTTCTTCCCATTGCCATTCTGCATTTTATATCCTCTGCACTGCGACCATCATATGTTATTTTACTGCCTAAGTAACAAAATTCATCCACCACCTTTATTGATTCATTATCGAATCTAATTCCTTCAGCATCGCCTGATTTTCCAAGACTGCATTCCATTACACTTCTTTTGCTCTTGTTAATGTTCATCTTATATGCTTCTTTCAACACAATGTCCATTCCGTTCAACTGCTCCTCCAGGTCCATTGCTGTCTCTGACAGAATTGCTATGTCGGCAACAAAACGCTATGTTTTTAATTCTTCGCCATGAACTTCAATTCCTTCTCCAAATTTCTCCTTGCTTTCCTTTATAGCTTGCTCTGTGTACAAATTGAATAACATTGGAGAAAGGCTACATCCCTGACTTACACTCGTCCCAACCTCTGCATCCCTTTCATACCCTTCAACTCTGATAACTGCTGTCTGGTTTTTGTACAAGCTATAAATAACTTTCCGTTCCCTATATTTTACTCCTGCTGATTTCAAGATGTGAAAGAGTGTATTCCAATCAACATTGTCAAAAGCTTTCTTCCAATCTACAAAAGCTAAAAATGTAGGTTTGCCTTTCCTTAATCTGTCTCCTAACATAAGCCGTAAGGTGAGTATTGCCTCCCTTGTTCCTACATTTCTCCTGAATCCAAACTGGTCGTCCCACGGACGGCTTCTACCAGCTTTTCCATCCTTCTGCAAATAATTCGTGTTAAAATTTTGCAACTATGACTTATTAAACTGATGGTTCTGTAATTTTCACACCTGTCTGCACCTGCTATCTTTGGAATAGGGATTACTACATTTTTCTTAAAGACTGAGGGTAATTCCCCTGTCTCATACATCTTACGCACCAGGTGAAATAGTTTTGTCTTGGCTGGCTCCCCCGGAGATTTCAGTATTTCTGAGGGAATGTCGTCCACTCCAGGGGCCTTTTTACGACTTAGGTCTATCAGTGCGCTGTCAAATTCTTCTCTCAGTACAGTATCTCCTATTTCATCTTAATCTACATCGTCTTCCCTTCCTACAATATTGTCTCTAAGTTTATTTCCTTTGTAGAGCTCCTCTATATACTCTTCCCACCTTTCAGCTTTCCCTTCTTTGCTGAGAACTGGTATCCATCTGAGTTCTTTATATTAATACAGTTGCTTTTCTTGTCTCCAAATGTTTCTTTTATTTTCCTGTAAGCGGTATCTATTTTTCACCTATGACGCTGAAATTCGGCAGGAATGTACTTTACAGTTAGAAGACGTTAGATAAGAAAGGGTTTTGTGACAGGGCAAGTAGTTCGGAAGATATCACGTCGTGAACAATTAAAACTTCCGCCTCTTGTACGTGATATTGTGACTTTATCAGTCCACTATTTGAAAAGGATAGCTCTTAGCGACGTGCAACAAACTTTAGACCTAATTTCAAACCTTTAGGGAACTTTTTCTCGTTGATAACTCTACCAAAAAGATGAAAACGTCTGTCGTTATGCAGTACATTTTGGCATGACGTTGCAATTTATTACTCGTGCACTATTAATCATATTAAAGAGAAATGTTACAGACCGTATACGCACATAGCGCGGGAAAAGAAAGAGCACCCGAATCTTTCCGTTCGAACTCTGATTTCTAGTATTTTATTTTGATGATCTTTTCTACCTATGTAAGTGGCAGTCAACAATATATTTTCGCATTCGGAGGAGAATGTTGGCAATTGGAGTTTCGTAAGTACCCCACGATGGATGCAGTGATAAGCGCCGTTGTTGTAATGATTCCCATACCAGATCCTGTATAATTCCGTAACGCTGTCTCCCCTATATATTACAAAACGAGCTGCCCTTCTTTGGACTCTTTCGATATCCTCCGTCGAACCCACCTGATAAGGATCCCACACTGGGCAGCAATACTCCATAAAAGGATGGACAAGCGTAGTGTATGCAGTCTCTCTACTACTTCTGTTGCATCTTTTAAGGGTTCTGCCAATAAAAAGATATTATCTACGTGTTATTTCCAGTCTAAGTCTTAAGTAATAGTGATTTCTAGGTATTTTGTGGAGTTTACGGCCTTCACTTTTGATTGATTGATCTTGTAAGCAATGTTTAACGGATTTCTTTTCGTACTCATGTGGACAACTTCACACTTCTCATTATTTAGAATCAATTATCAATTTTTACACCATATTGATATCTTATTTAGATATTTGATTTTCAGATGATTTCATTAGACGGTAAATGACGGCGTCATCTGAAAACAACCTAAGAGTGCTGCTTAGATTTTTTCCCAAATCGGTTATGTAAATAAGTAACAGCAGAGGACCAATAACAGTATCTTGTGTAACGCCGGATATCACCTTTGTTTTAGTCGATGCCTTACCATTGATAACTACAAACTGTGTCCTCTCTGACAGGAAGCCGGCCGCCGTGGCTGATGGGACTGAGGCGCTCCAGTCACGTTCTGCACGGCCACTACGGTCGGGGGTTCTAATCCCCCCTCGGGCATGGATATTTGTGCCGTCCTTAGAATTAGTTAGTTCATAAGTAGTTTGTAAGATTAGGGACTGATGACCCCGTAGTTAAGTCCCATAAGCTATACAAACATTTGAACATTCTGACAGGAAATTCCCTATCCAGTCTCAAATTTGAGACGATGTACCGTATCCACGCAATTTAATTAAAAGCCATTTGGGAAGTACTGTGTCAAAACCCTTCAGGAAATAAAGAAATACGGAATCAATTTGAGATTACTTGTCGATAGCCCTCATCACCTCGTGTGAGTAAAGAACTAGTTGTGTTTCGCATGGAATCATAAACAATGCATGACGTTTTGATTTACTACGTCTTTCCTACTAAATCTATTCGTGACGAGTTTTGAAGACATTTTACATATACACCACTGGATGTAAGTTCGAAATAATATCGTATGACGACATATAGTTCAGATGCTATGACTTCAAAGAGAATCAAAAGCATGAAAATTCGCCCTAATAAGCACGAGGTTGTAATTTAATACGTGTTTACTACCTACTCCATTTACAACACATTTCACAGGCAGTTTCCTAATATTCCACTTTACGAACGCGATAAATAATGTTTTTGTAGTACAAATAATTTAGGTGATATTACATCTTAAACGTGACATCCGTAAATAGGTACTGCATTATGTTTGACATTGTGTTAAGTCTTTATTACTCTGTTCGCAGCATATTCCGCAAACAATATCGAAATATACCACTGAAAGGATCGGGGGACAAGAGAGAAGCCTCCACGAAGAACGTTCCTGCACGTTCGGGCGTCCCCTAGGCAACGGAATAACCGGCAAATTCTCTCACTCCAGAAGCATCGCTAGTTACCTGCCGCATTGTCACGGGATGTCTTAGGCCAATGCCAGGTGAAAAACTATACTACCTGGATGGTATAGCGCCACCTGGGATTAGAGGGGAAGTCACACCCAGAATGGAACGAGCAAAAGCATCGAAATTATCAACACATCCCCTTTTTGATTATCAGCTAGCCCATAGCAGACGCAAATCACGGTAAAGCTTTCCGCATGCAACGACGGAGCTCGACAAATCACCACAACTGACCAGGCTGAAGATGTGGAGAGCAAAGACCTTGGTGGATGGATGACCCCACAGGAAGCACTCCCACCTGGCTATGAGGAGGACTGGATGACGTGGAAGTCCCTCAATAGACTGCAGACCAACCTAAGAAGATCCAAAGTCAACATGACAACATGAGAAGGTGCGGCCTCTCTGATGCATCTGTCATGTGCGAGTGTGGAAAAGAACAAACCACCGAGCATTTGCTACAGTGTGAGCTTTGTCCAGCCTGCTGTACCATGCAGGACCTGACTGGTGCTACCCGTGATGCGTGTGATGTAGCTAAATTTTGGGCTAGCATAGTTTATGTTTAATCCTGGGGAAAAGACCTTTGAACTGTTACCACTGTTACTTGTAAATATGTGTAGTATTAATGGCTAATTTGTATTTATATTCATTGATCTTCATTTTTGTTTTTGTGTTTAAAGTTATGTTCTGTATAAGATGCTTCTGACACGAATAATAAATAAAACTGAAAGGATCTACAATATTATATCACTGAACGACACATTGATCAGCAGATACGACGTCATAACCACTGAGATGTTTGGAAACGAAACTACAGGCTGTAAATTCAATCGACAGTCTTGAAGAGGACGTTAAAAGACAACCAGAAAGAGCATGTAATAATATCACATTGCTTCAAGAAGATATTTACAATCGATGTCTCATTATTACTGAAGATATTGTAATGTTTATGTCTGGGAAAATTCTCTCGTAGTTCAGACTTTCGTCACCTTTACGAGATCAACAGTCTGTACTACGTAACCGACAATACCTCACAGAAATGTCATACAGTATTGATCAGCTCAATGAAGTTGTTGCTAAAAGTGTTCCAAAATTAAACAAAGAACAGAGCAAGGAGTGTACGATGATTTAATGAAAATGTTTTGTCAGGTGATACTGGCAAAACATTTTTGATTAATTTGTTGTTGGCTATTGTTAGACCCGAGAAGAATGTTGCTATTGCGGTTGTTTCTTCGGGTATTGCAACAACTTTGATAGACAGAGGTGAAACGGCTCACTCTACTTTTAAGTCACCATTAATCTTAATTACTCTGAAATGACCGTATGTAACATAGCGAAACAAAGTGACAAGGCAGAAGTGCTTCTAAAAGCCAGAATTATCGTATATGATGAGTATACACTGACACACAAGAAAGGTATCGAGGCTCTAGATAGAACACTCCATGATATTAGGAACTGTAACAGACTAACGGGTGGAATCACAGTTCTATTGGCAGGTGACATTGCCTGTTGTGCCACGTGGGATATGTGCAGACGAAGTTCACGCCTGCTTAAAATCTTCATTCTTATGGTCTGAAATGAAAGGTATGTCCTTAACAGTAAATATGCGTGTTCACCTACACAAGAGCAAAATAATTTTCAAAATTATTACTTGACATTGGTGGCGGAAACATAACTGAGATGGAAGGTAGAATAAATATTCCTGGTAATGTTGCTAATGTTGTGAAAGATATAATTAGTTCAACTGACAAATCTACTCCAACATTCATCACGTTAGAGAGAATTCTGCGTTGCGGCTAAGAGAAAGAGCATTTCTGTCTCCACAAACGATACTGCTAATAACGTAAATTCCTATTTACTAGGGAAATTGTCTGGTGCTGATGTTAAGTATTAATCAGTGGACTCTGTACGAGAAATATATGAAGCCGTGCATTATATGGTAGAGTTTCTTCAGTCCGTCGATCCACCTGGAATACCACCTCACACTTTGCACCTGGAAATCGGTTCTCCAATCATTTTGTTACGCAACCTCAACCCTCCTATGTGATGGGACTATGCTTCAAGTGAAAGCGCTACATAAAAATGTAATTGACGCGACTATTTTCACTGGCGTAAATGAAAGCGTTTTCATTCCAAATATTCCATTAATGCCGGATTTCCAAACTGTATATCCGGGAAATGATGCTACGCAGTGACCACCAGTAAGACTCAAGGTCAAACGTTAAAAGTTGCTGGAGTAGATCTGAGAAAAGACTGTTTCTCACATGGCAGTTGTATATGGACTGCTCCAGAGTACGTTCACCTGATAGTTCGTATATTATGCATCCGGAAAATAAAATTCAGAATGTAGTCTATCAAAAGATTTTAGAAAACTAGCTTAGTTATTGAGGCTGTATAAATAGAATTTTGTCTTAAATTATGTCATATGTTACAAAGAAACAGATATTGTCCAAGACCTATTTCTGAAAGCTTCCTTACTGTTGAAGCCGAATGACTAGAAATTGATTTTAATTACTATTTAGTCTCCTTTATGTATCATTGTGTTTGCTTTCGTATGTTTCAAGATGTTTCAGTACGTAATAGTGGACAGCATCATAAACCAACAAATTTTGTAAATTCTCCCGATTGATCATCGCTTCAGAAGGTTTGGCTTTTTTTTTTTTTTTTTTTTTTCAAGTTCATAATAATATGCGATTGTGCATAGTGGAACTTTCGTTATTAAACAGAGAAATCATGTACCGGTTCAAAGACTTATAAAGTGTTTCCAATACATAAATAATTTATTGAAAAAAGTTGTTTCAATATGAAAGCTGCTTGCTTTTAATAGATCAATAATTCTATTGTTAAAGAGAAAAAAAATTGTCTTCTGCTGCCTCCACTATTTCATCTCTCAATGCTACCTATTTCTCTTCCCTTCTGCTGTTTTATTTCCCCCCGTTTCTGACAGCTGTTGCCTAAAGGTCCCTCTGAAATTCTCACGAACTTCAATTTATCCAGGTCCCAACTCCTTATTTGCCTACATTTCTGCAGTTTTTTCAGTTTCAGCCGACAGTTCATGACGAATAAGATATAGTCAGAGTCTATATCTGCCCCTTGGTATGTATTACAGTTTTAAACCTGGTTCCGAAATCTATGTCTTATCATTATATAATGTATCTGGTATCATCCGGTGTTGCCTGGTCTCTTCCACGTATACAACCTTCTTTTGCGATTCTTCAACCAAGTGTTTATGATTAAATTATGTTCTGTGCAAAATTCTACCAGGTGGCTTCTTCTTTCATTCCTGTGCCCAGACCATATTCACTTACTATTTTTCCCTCCCTTCCTTTTGCTACTACCGAATTCCAGTCTCCCATCACAATGAAGTTTTTCTCTCCCATAATTGTCTGAATAATTTCATTTACCTCCACATACATTTCTTCGCCACCCCCATGAACCACAGACATTGCCGAGGTGGGGTGGCTTGCGTGCCTCAACGATGCAGATAGCCGTACCGTAGGTGCAACCACAGCGGAGGGGTATCTGTGGAGAGGCCAGACAAACGTGTGGTTCCTGAAGAGGGGCAGCAGCCTTTTCAGTAGTTACAGGGGCAACAGTCTGGATGATTGACTGAGCTGGCCTTGTAACATCAGCTAATGTGGCTTTGCCACACAGCTACTGCGAACGGCTGAAAGCAAGGGGAAACTACAGCCGTTACTTTTCCCGAGGACATGCAGCTCTACTGTATGATGATGGCATCCTCTCAGGTAAAATATTCCGGAGGTAAAATAGTCCCCCATTCGGATCTCCGGGCGGGGACTACCCAGGAGGATGTGATCATCAGGAAAGACAACACTGGCATTCTACGGGTCGGAGCGTGGAATGTTAGATCCCTTAATCGAGTAGGAAAATTAGAAAATTTAAAAAGGGAAATGGATAGGTTGAAGTTAGATATAGTGGGGATTAGTGAAGTTCGGTGGCAGGATGAACAGGATTTCTGGTCAGGTGAGTACAGGATTATAAATACAAAATCAGTTGGGGGTATCACAGGAGTAGGACTGATAATGAATAAGAAAATAGGAATGCGGGTAAACTACTATGAGCAGCACAGTGATCGCATTATCATTGTCAAGATAGATACGAAGCCAACACCGACAACAGTAGTACAGGTTTATATGCCAACTAGCTCTGCCGATGATGAGGAGATCGAAGAAATATATGAGGAGCTAAAGGAAATTATTCAGAAAGTTAAGGGAGAGGAAAACTTAATTGTGATGGGAGACTGGAATTCGGTAGTAGGAAAAGGAAGAGAAGGAAAAATAATAGGTGAATATGGACTGTGCAGGAGGAATGAAAGAGGAAGTCGCCTGGTAGAATTTTGCACGGAACATGATTTAATCGTAACAAACACGTGGTTTAAGAATCACAAAAGAAGGTTGTATACGTGGAAGAGACCAGGAGACACCGGAAGGTATCAGATAGATTTTATAATGGTACGACATAGGTACCGGAACCAGGTTATAAACTGCAGGACATACCCAGGGGCAGATATAGACTCTGACCATAACTTGTTAGTCATGAACTGTAGGCTGAAACTGAAAAAACTGCAGAAAGGTAGGAAAATAAGGAGATGGGACTTAGATAGATTGAAGGAAAGTGAAGTTCTGGAGAATTTCAGAGGGAGATTTAGGCAACAATTGACAGAAACAGGGGGAAATAAAACAGTAGAAGAGGAATGGGTAGCATTGAGAGATGAAATAATGAAGGCAGCGGAGGACAAAATAGGTAGAAAGGCAAGACCTACAAAAAATCCATGGATATCACAGGAAATACTACAGTTAATTGATGAAAGGAGAAAATATAAAAATGCAGTAAATGAAACAGGCAAAATGGAGTACAGACGACTAAAAAATGAGATTGACAGGAAGTGCAAAACGGCTAAGCAGGAGTGGCTAGAAGCCAAATGTAAATCTGTAGAAGAATGTATAGCAAGGGGAAAAGTAGATACCGCCTACAGGAAAATAAAAGAGACATTTGGGGACAAGAAAAGCAACTCTACGAATATCAAGAACTCAGATGGAAAGCCGGTTCTCAGCAAAGAAGGGAAAGCTGAAAGGTGGAAAGAGTACATAGAGCAGCTCTACAAAGGAAATGAACTTACAGACAATGTGGTAGGAAGGGAAGAGGACGTAGATCAAGATGAAATAGGAGATGCTATACTGAGAGATGAATTTGATAGAGCCTTGAAAGACCTAGGTCGGAACAAGGCCCCAGGAGTAGATGACATACCCTCAGAGCTACTAAAGTCTCTGGGAGAGCCAGCCATGACAAGACTATTTGAACTGGTGTGTAGGATGTATGAGACCGGCGAAATGCCCTCAGACTTTAAGAAAAATGTAATAATCCCCATTCCAAAGAAATCAGGCGCAGACAGGTGTGAAAATTACAGAACCATCAGTTTGATAAGTCATGGTTGCAAAATTTTAACACGAATTATCTACAGGAGAATGGAAAAGCTGGTAGAAGCTGATCTCGGGGAAGATCAGTTTGGATTCAGGAGGAACATAGGAACCCGGGAGGCAATACTCACTTTACGTCTTATCTTAGAAGATAGATTAAGAAAAGGTAAACCTACATTTTTAGCTTTTGTAGATTTGGAGAAAGCATTTGACAATGTTGACTGGAATACACTCTTTCAAATTCTGAAGTCAGCAGGGATAAAATACAGGGAAAGGAGAGTTATTTACAACTTGTACAAAAGCCAGACCGCAGTTATTAGACTCGAAGGACATGAAAGGGAAGCATCAGTTGGGAAGGGAGTAATACAGGGTTGTAGCCTTTCTCCAATGTTATTCAATTTGTACATCGAGCAGGCGGTGAAGGAAAGCAAGGAAGAATTTGGAATAGGGATTAAAGTTCAGGGGGAAGAAATAAAAACATTGCGTTTTGCTGATGACATTGTAATTCTGTCAGAGACAGCAAAGGACCTGGAAGAGCAGTTGAATTGAATGGACAGCGTGTTGAAGAGAGCATATAAAATGAACATTAACAAGAGCAAAACAAAAATAATGGAATGCGGTCTTAGAAAATCAGGCGATGCTGAAGGAATTAGATTAGGTAACGAAACAATGAAGGTGGTAGATGAGTTTTGTTACTTGGGTAGTAAAATAACATGCGATGGTCGCAGTACAGAGGATATAAAATGCAGAATGGCAATGGGAAGAAAAGCATTTTTGAAAAAGAGAAATTTGCTAACATCGAATATTAATTTAAGGGTAAGGAAGTCTTTTCTGAAGGCATTTGTGTGGAGTGTTGCCTTGTACGGGAGTGAAACATGGACGATAAGCAGTGCGGACAGGAAGAGAATAGAAGCTTTTGAAATGTGGTGCTACAGAAGAATGCTGAAGATTAGGTGGGTAGATCGCATAACTAATGAAGAGGTACTGAACAGAATTGGCGAGAAAAGGAATTTTTGGCATACCCTGACTAAAAGAAGAGATCGCTTGGTAGGACACATTCTTAGACATCGGGGAATCGTAAATTTAGCATTGGAGGGAAGTGTGTGGGGTAAAAACCGCAGAGGGAGACCAAGAGACGCGTATAGTAAGCAGATTCAAGTGGATGTGGGTTGCCGTTCTTATGAGGAGATGAAAAGGCTTGCTCAGGATACAGTAGGGTGGAGAGCTGCATCAAACCAGTCTCCGGACTGAAGACCATAACACAACAACATTTCTTCGATCTCCAGATCATCGGCAAGCTAGTTGGCATATAAACCTGTACTACTGTGGTCGATGTTTGTTTCGTATCTATCTTGACTACGATAATGTGATCACTGCGCTGCACACAGTAGTTTACCCCCATTCCTATTTTCTTATTTATTGTCAGACCAACTTCTGTAATACTCCCAACTGATTTTGTATTTATAATCCTGTTCTCACCTTACCAGAAATCCGTCTTTCCGCCGAACTTCACTAATACCCACATTATCTAACTTCAACCTATCCATTTCTATTTTTAAATTTTCTAATCTCCATATCCATTAAGAGATCTAACATTTCACGCTCTGAACCGTAGAATTCTTGTTGTCTTTCTCATGAGTACATCCTCCTAAGTAGTCCTCGCCCGGAGACCCGAATGGGGGACTATTTTACCTCCGAAATATTCATACAGTGGAGCTGCACGTCCTCGGGAACAGTAATGGCTGTAGATTCCCCTTGATTGATTTTTCCAGGGAAGCCAAAACAGTCTTGGACCAACCCGCCACCGCCCGCACCGAAACTAAGTTTATTGTGCGGTATCGCTCCCTGTATATCTAGTAAAGCCAACCAATGCCCTTGAACAGTGCAAGGAGTCCCTTTACCACTTCTTTATTAGACACAATTTCTTCGGGTCTGGTTGTTCCAAATATTCTGTGCCTTTTATTCTCCAATGCAATGCATTTGAAGATTAGATGTGATGCAGTTTCATCACCGTCATCACAGATCCTACATTTAGGGTCCTCTTCTATTATTCCCATTGTACATAGGTGTTTTTTGAAATTCCCATGGCCTGTCAGCAATCCAGCCATGAGACTAATCTCTCTCCTGTTCAGACCCAGGATTGCAGAGCTTCTTTTAAAACATGGCTTTGGCATCATTACCTTGCCATGTTTTTGTTGATGGACTTTGGTCCAATATTCTACGTGCTGTCTTCTGAGACAGTTACGTAGCTCCAATTTGATCATTGCCTTGGTGATTGTCAGGACAGGTTCGGGACCAATAAATGGAGCCTCTGCCCCCATGCTGGCTAATCTGTCGGCATGTTCGTTGCCACTGATCCCCGATTGGCCAGGGACCCACAATAGGTTTACTCTATTGCTTTCCCCTAGCTCCACCAGAACCCTGTGACATTCTGCAACAATTTTAGACCTTGTTGCAGGAGCTGCCAGTGATCTCAGGGCTGCCTGGCTGTCTGAATAGATATAGATGCTACGATCTTTGTAGCACCTACGCAAATTCTCCTCCACACACGCCCTGATGGCAGTGATTTCGGCCTGGAATACTGAGGCCAGTTTTCCTAGAGAGATGACGCCCTCCAATCTTGGCTGCACCCCATATACCCCGGCCCCAACACCTTGGTCCGATTTTGACCCGTCAGTGAACCAGACAATATCCCCCGTACGGTGTCGAACTATTTTCTCCCACTGCTCCCTACTTCCAATTGTTATATTGAAAGGCTTGTTGAAGCAGTATGGGGTTATAATATAGTCTGCTGGCATTTCCCCAACCTTTCCTATATTTACCTCACTCACTATTTTAGTGTGTGATTCTGGATATCCCAAAGAGTTCCAGTTGTTGCCAGATTTGAGTCTGTATGCACCAGCCACTCCCTCCATCTTGACCCAAAGGTGTAATGGGGGCATATCCAGCATGGTTTCCATCCCAGCAGTTGCTGTGCTGCTAATTCCGCCTGTTATGGCTAAGTAGGCTAATCTCTGCACCTTACCAAGCTCCTTAGCAGAAACCTGCTGTTCTACCTTCTTCCACCACACGACCGCCCCATAGGTGATCCTGGGTCTAATCACTGTGGTGTATATCCAGTGCATACCCTTGAGGCTCAGGCTCAAATTTTTGCCACAAGCTCTCCTGGTACTCACAAGAGTACCTTTTTCCTTGGAGCAAATATTCCTGATGTGAGGGGTCCATGTCAGTTTCTCATCTAGGGTAACCCCTAGATATTTCACTGTCCCCTTCACAGGTAGCGCTTCATTGAAAAGCTTTAGATTCCAACTTGAATGTTGTATATGCTTCTTTGTGAATGGTACAACAACAGTCTTCTTAGGACTAACCTCCAGATCCTGTTTTCTGCACCAGTCTTGCACAATGTCCAAGGCAACTTGTGCCATATTCTTTACTGTGTCAGCAAATTTGCCAAGTATTACTATGACAAGATCATCTGTGTATCCTTAGAAAAAGTACTGCCTAGAGTTTAATTCTCCAATGAGATCATTCACCACTAGATTCCACAATAAAGGGGAAAGAACTCCTCCTTGCAGGCAACCCCTAGTGGTGTTGATTACCATTTTTTTCATTCATTATGGTAGCTTCTACCTTTCTTCCACTGAGCATGGCCCTAGTCCACCTACATATTGTGGTCCCTAGGTCATGCACCTCTGCTGCCCTAACCATGGAATCGAAGGTCATGTTGCTAGAAGCCCCCTCGATGTCCAGGAAGATACAGAGGGCTAGTTCCTGAAAGTGTAGTGCTTTCTCCACCTTCCCAACGAGTTGGTGGAGAGCTGTCTCACATGATTTATCTGGCTGATATGCATGTTGGTTTGAATATAGAGGAGCCCTACTTAACCTCCTTTCTCCAACATGCACATTAATCAGCTTTTCCAATGTCTTAAGAATGAAGGAGGACAGGCTGATTGGTCTCATATCCTTGGCCTTGCTATGATCAATTCTCCCTGGTTTTGGAATGAAGACAACCTTCACTGCCCTCCAGGCATTTGGAATGATTCCTGCTGCTAGGCTAACCCTGAATAACCTGAATAGGAATCTAACAAGATTTTCTCCCACTTGTTGCAGGAGAGCTGGAAAGATTGCATTGGGGCCAGGTGACTTGAACGGTTGAAATGTTCCCACCGCCCATCGGACCTTACAGAGATCGACACACTCCTTGGCCAAATCCCAGTCCTCTTTGCGAATACCTGAGAACCGTTGTCTCTCAGGAATCGCATTCTTGTCTGAGTTATCCCCCAGAGTATATTGAGGAAAGTGAGTCTCGAGGAGCAGTTCCAGCGTTTCATGTGCTGTCCTCGTATACTCCCCATCCTCCTTCCTCAATGTTCCTCCTGGATTAGTTGGTACCCTAGTGAGGATTTTACGAAGTCTCGCTTGAGCAACCGTGCCCTCCACTTCCTCACAGAATACCTTCCAGGATGCCTCCTTTGTCCGTCTGATGGCAAGGTTGTAATTGACAAGGGACTCACGATACTTTGCCCATTGTCCTTTGCGCCTCGCAAGGTTAAACAGTCTTCGTACCTGTTTCCTTTGCATTTCCAGGTTATTATTCCACCAAGGGACACTCCTATTTGTGCACTTCTTGGTGATTGAGCAGTTGTCCTGGTATGAGGTCACTATAGCAGAGGTTACGGCCTCTGCTACTTCCTCAAACTCTGCTGGATTCCTTATCGAAGTTTTAATTTCCGATAGGCTGAAGTCAAGGTCTTTCCTATATGTCTCCCAGTCTGTTTTCCTGGGGTTCCTATAGGCCATGGTCTGTCTGGTTCCAATTTCAACCTTGAATTTAATATACATGTGATCTGATGAGGATGGCTCCAGGATCACATGCCAGTGTTTGACGTAACTTCCCATCATTATGGAACCAAAAGTTATGTCAATTACTTCTTCCCTTCTACTATTCCTAAATGTAGGTTCATCACCCCTATTCAGGATCTCCAAGTTGTTAGATAGGAGAAATTCAAGAAGGTGCTGACCTATACTGTTGGTGTCCTTGCTGCCCCACGATAGTTTGTGGGCATTGGCATCACATCCCACCACCAGTTCGTCACCTTGCAGATGGCAGGCTTCCATCAGTCTGCTCACTTCCAAAGAAGGAGGAGAGCTGTCTTCGCAAGGAAGGTATGCTGAGGCCAAAACAATTTCCCTTGTGATACCTTCCTCAGGTTGCTGCATCCTGATGGTCACCAGGTCCCTGGAACAAAAATCCATTATTGGTATGAAAGGTATTCCATTTCTAACATAAATGCATGTTCTGAGTTTTTTAGATTTATGGCATAAATCAGCTTACCTCCAGTACCACCGAGGCCCGATACACCCCTTTGTATAAATAGGGTTCTTCTATCAGCGCCACGTCCATCTTCTGTCTCCCCAGGACGGCTCAGGGCAGCAGTGGCCCCTTTACTGTGCTGCAGGTTTATCTGCAGCACTTCCAGTCCCCATCTTGCTACCATTATTGCCTTTAAGGTCTTTGATTACCCTGATGCAGACCTGCGAAACTCTAAAAGCAGCTTCAGGCCTTGCTCTCGCAATGCCTTCAGGGAATTCTCTCCGACCTCCACCACCAGGGTTCGTCCTTCCAGAACGACCTTTTGGTTAATTACCCTCCAATCCTCTGTCGAGACTTTTGGGTTCTGGGCCCTTATTTTCTCGAACAGACAAAAATGAGGGCACCGCGATCTAGATAGACCCTCCTGAATTTGGGCCCTGGACCAGCGTCCCCCCAATCTCTTCAAAGAGGGCCATCTCCACGAGCTCCTCCTGCTGCGAGGTAATACTTACCATTGGGTATCCTTCTTGGACAACCGCCACTCTAAAGACCGAGACTGCAGTATTATAGGTCTGTTTCCCTATTTCCTGCCTCAGCCTTTTAGGATCACGCTTGTCCAGAGAGGAGGGAGTCTTAGATTCCTCCCTAACCCTCTTGCCACCTGTCTTTGACGTCGAGGGGGTCTGTGTATCCCCTTCGACCTGAGGCAGTTTCTTTTTCGGGGTCTTGGGCTCAAGCCCTTTTGATTCCCTCCACTTAAGTTTTGGAAGCCATTCTTTTCCTTCCTTTTGCTTCTGTTCCTTGAGAAGTTTCCTCCTCTGAGCCGCAGACAAGGCCTTAATCCTAATCTGGTCCAACTTCTCTGATACAGTTCCCACTTCTTGCTCAGGTCTAGACCCTGACTGAGAAGTAGGAGTGCACTCCATCGGTCCTGATCCCGATGTCTGACTATCTGAGGTCTCCGATTGCCCCTCGGATTCTTTTGAAATAATTTTTTTTCCGTGTTCATCTTAGTCCCACGAGATTTGGGGATTTATATGGTCCACACCACGATAACCCCGCGCAGTGCAAGGCAACTTACTCAGGGAGGTCGCCCGGTATCCCTGAGGTTCCGTTCGAGTCACATCCACCCATGTGCCACGCACCCCTCAGCACGGCTCGCACCACACCTTGCTTTCAGCCATTCGCAGTAACTGCATGGCAAACCCACATTACATAATATTACATGGCCATCTCAGTCAATCATCCTGACGCCCCTGTAACTACTGACAAGGCTGCTGCCACTCTTCAGGGAACATGCATTTGTTTGGCGTCTCCACAGATACCCGTCCGCTATGGTTGCACCTATGGTACGGCTATTTGTCTCGTTGAGGCACATAAGCAACCCCACCGCGGCTGTGTCTGTGATTCATGGACTAGACGTTTATAAATACAAAATCAGTAGGTGGTAACGCAGGAGTAGGTCTAATAATGAATAAGAAAATAGGAATGCTGGGTAAGTTACTATGAACAGCAAAGTAAGCATTATCGTAGCAATCATAAACAGGAAGCCAATACCAACCACAGTAGTACACATTTATCTGCCCACTAGCTCAGTCGACGATGAGAGGTACGAAGAAATGTCTGAGGAGATACAAGAAATCATTCAGACCATTAAAGAAGAAGAAAACTTAAGTGTGTTGGGTGACTGGAATTCGGTAGTAGGAAAGGGAGATGAAGGAAATGTAGGTGAATATCGACTGGGCAAAAGGAATGAAAGAGGAAATCGCCTGGTCGAATTCAATAATCACAAATACTTAGTTCAATAATCATTAAAGAAAAGTCTATACGCGGAAGAGGCCAGGAGACACTGGGAGGTACTATGCTGACTTTATAATGGTAAGGCAAAGGTTCGGTACCAGATTTTAAGCTGTAAGACAAATCAAGGGGCAGATATAGACTCTGACCATAACGTATTGGTTATGAACTGTAGATGAAAACTGAAGAGACTGCAAATGGTAAAAAATTAAGGAGATGGAATCTGGACAAATTGAAGGATCCAGAGGTGGTTCAAAAGATGCATTAGGCAAGGATTGTATGAAACGGGGCAAAGTAATACAGCAGACGAAGAATGGGTAGCTCAGAAAGATAATGAAGGCAGCAGATGAGCATATAGACAGTGTGGTGTCGCACAAGTCTGAATTGTGCGCCACATACTTTCGCCGCGCGCTGCCATGCAAGCACGGCGCGGCGTTCTTACGCCGTCAGCCACGAGCGCCCTCTGCTGCAACTCCGCTCGTGGCCACCACTGAACTGTATCGGTCACTTGGGATTAGGACAGGCACTAGGACTCATCAGTAGGCAGGCTTCTACCTAGTTATGCTATGTATATGCATTCCCCTAGTCTTCAGTTAACAAAGTATTATAAAGTTTCTTCGAAATATATCTCTTGTTCTAATCTAGCTTAGTGTTTCTAGTTTCTGCTGTCCCACCGGCTGGTCACCTCAGACTCTGTACCTGCACACGCGTGCATCCTACTTTCCTGTGTCGGTCTCTGTCTACTTGGCCACCAACACCTAAGACAACCGGCGGAAAGAGACAGAAAAGACAGAAGGACAAGGCCTAATAGAAATGAACTTAATTGATGAAATGAGAAAATATAATAATGCATCAAGTGCAGCAGGAAAAAGGGAGTACAGACGTCTGAAAAATGAGGTTGAGCGGAAGTGCTGACTGGCTAAGCAGGAGTGGCTTGAGGAGAAATGCAAGTGTCTGATAGCTGAGGTTGCAATGTCAGTTAGTATCATTAGATTGTCTAAGAAGGCCATTCAATTTATCTTCAGATTCCCTCTCAGTTATCTGAGTTGAGTGAGATCGTAGTAGTTCTGACTTTTAAGTTCTTTCTTCCATTATCTGATGACTATATCACAGTTAAAGAGCAGTGCTGACAATTAGTCACGCTATCGGATGCCGGTATTCGTTTCGAAAGGCTTCCAGGAAATTAAAGGGGGACGTCGATCGATGGATTCATTCGGCTCTTGAAGTCAACAAACACTCAAATGAGTGGGTTGCTTCATTTATCTTGTATTTATTGTTTTCAGGTCGAAACCTTCCTCCTCGCGGGATCGCCCTGATCTTAAAACCGCTTTGTTTTACCCAATATCATGTTCGAAACGGCCTTTTAGTTCCGAGAAAGACAATTTGAGAATATACAGTCAGTGTCATATACGGGGGAATTTCCACTGTAGTTAGTTACATAAAACCTGCCGGTTCTCGTATGTGATGGGTGGATGAGTGCACGTTTTCAGCCTTCGGATAAATGTTCCTTTTGTCGAAGGTGTATGAGGATGTCTATGAATTCATCAAGTGGGAGTAGGGTTTTCGACAGTTCTGCAGTTCTCACATCCTATCCAGATGTTTTGTTTTTGTGTATGACGATGTCAGTGATGATTTCATATTTAAATGAAGTCTGAAATAGGCTGTATGGGTCGCTATATTGATTAAGGTCATAAAATGGATAAAATTTGACTTTATTTTACGCGTTTCGGCCTGGGCCATCATCAGAATCCTGCATACGTAGATTGCAAGTATGTCAGTACAAATGGATACATGTTGTTCTTGTAACATTATCGAGCAGACTCGAGCGACCCATACAGCCTATTGCAGACTTCATTTACTATTAATCAAGGTCGCCTGCCTTCTCCGTGACTTTATGTCACAACTATGTGATTTCATATTTGGTGGGTGGTTGACAGTCATAGTTTCTGTATGTACCAATTTCTTTAGGAGATTTTGAAGGTAATTCTGGATATTAGAGTAGCTTTGAGAAATACATAGCCACTCCAGTGCAGTTATCTTGCTCAGTGAAGTCTTGATTTCAAAAGCAGATAGCTTAGGGATATAGACATCTTTGCTTCGAATGTTTTGTAGACGTTTCTTGTGACTTCTGAAGTCTCTTTCCTTGCAGAATCTTATCTTTGTTTGCCTGATTCATATTATGGCTTGCTTTCTGGTCTCAAAAAGTTTATCATGAATCTCCCGCCATTTTGTTATTTTATCTTTTTGAACGGCCCTCTTTCAGCAGTGAGTGCTTTCTCACACGCAGAATTCAACCATGGATGAATTGTATTGTTTTTTATTTTATCTTGCCTGACTTCCGAGCGGCAAAGCATGTGTGTGTGTATGTGTGTGTGTGTGTGTGTGTGTGTGTGACGCGGTGGAGTAGCCGAGCGGTCTAAAGCGTCTCGCTGCGGAGCGCGCGGTTGCTCGCCGTGGAGGTTCGAGTCCTCCATGGGGCATGGGTGTGTGTGTTTTCCTTAGGTTAGTTTACCTAGGTTTAAGTAGATTGTAAGCTACGGACTGATGACCACGCAGTTTGGTCCGATAGATTTACAAACATTAGCACATTATATATGTGTGTGTGTGTGTGTGTGTGTGTGTGTGTGTGTGGTGTGTGTGAGAACCGCAGAGTGTGTAAACAAAATTATATTCTAGGAAAAAAGTATAGACGTCCCAATATCACACTTTGAATGGGGAAGCTGAAACGATTTAAAACCGACATGAACAGAATTATTAAAGCGAGAGGTACTTAAGCTCCTGCCCAGTCATATTAAACTCCATAAAAAAGTGAAGACACTAGCTCGGAATCACTTGAAGTGAATAATTTAATTGTTTATTTCAATTCTTCATAAGTGAAATGAAATTAAGCATTTCATCCACACTATGAACATTTCTACGTCAGAGCAAGTAATTTAAGGAGATATAAAGAGAGCAAAAGACGTTATTTACTTAATTATGAGTATAAAAAGCGGATTAGAGATCTGAGTTCATCTTGGAACACACTGTTTTTGAAGTACATCTATTTGTAAATTCTAAATCACAGTGATCGGCGTTCCTTATCACGACATCGACAGCATTCTAATTCATCCATGCAGTATCAGAAACGTGATTAGCCGCGTTGACGTTCTTTCCGAGTCATGTTTCCGCTATTTACGGGAAACTACGACCTGGGAATTTATTTGGGGAGAAGCTTTGGAACATTAGTACGCCCGAAGGGTGTCCAAAGTGGTAAAGTGCACTAGCGAGCCAATCCCGAGGGGGGAAGCTGTAAATTTCAAAGTGGAGCTTTAAGTATTTTAAATATTTCTATGTGGAGTGGCCAATTTTCTGAGAGCGAAGTCCATTCATGAGCTATGCAACACTAACCAAACAATAAACAATTAACTTCGTTACAGTTAAGCAGACAAACAGCGCAGCGTGATCAGATTAGGTGAGTGTAACCATTCGGGATGTTAAGAACAGAATTTTGCAACCGTTTTTAAAGAAATAGGGCCATTGACATTTGGGTGATATTTTGATGACCCATGGAATGTTTTGGGTCACGAACGGGAGTGTATTTAAGGGTCTAAAGCGTCTCGCTGCGGAGCGCGCGGTTGTTCGCCGTGGAGTTTCGAGTCCTCCCTGCGGCATGGGTGTGTGTGTTGTCCTTAGGTTAGTTTACCTAGGTTTAAGTAGTTTGTAAGCTACGGACTGATGACCACGCAGTTTGCTCCGATAGATTTACAAACATTTGAATTTTGTATTTAAGGAGCACCGTTACAAATCGTTTATGGTCAAAAAAACTAAATTTTACAAAACTTCCCACCCATTACTTACAAAAAGTGGAAATTTTTCACAAATTTTATAATGTGAAGTTGTTGTGTTTGAAGCATAGTTCTAGACACATTCAAAAGTGATATCGATTTCCTAATTTGCTCTTCAAACGTAAGGAAAAGTCTTGGACGTAATATGCGTTGATCCCATAATTTTTGTTATATATAAATAGAAAGCGAATTATGAGGTAAATATGTTTGTTGTTGTTAATACAAAATTGAAGTCCCCCCCCCCCCAAAAAAAAGGGAAAACAATCTGCTATATAGCGTGCTCAGAACGTCATTTTTTCTGCCAATAGACTCTGGGACACCCCCATGAACCACAGACATTGCCGAGGTGGGGTGGCTTGCGTGCCTCAACGATGCAGATAGACGTACCATAGGTGCAACCACAGTGGAGGGATATCTGTGGAAAGGCCAGACAAACGTGTGGTTCCTGAAGGGGGGCAGCAGCCTTTTCAGTAGTTACAGGAGCAACAGTCTGGATGATTGACTGAACTGGCCTTATAACATCAACTAATGTGGCTTTGCCATGCAGTTACTGCGAACGGCTGAAAGCAAGGGGAAACTACAGTCGTTACTTTTCTCGAGGACATACAGCTGTACTGTATGACTATATGATGATGGCGTGTTCTTGGGTAAAATATTCAGGAGGTAAAATAGTCCCCCATCGGATCTCCGGGCGGGGACTACTTAGGAGGATGTCGTTATCAAGAAAAACAAAACAAGCATTCTACGGGCCGGAGCATGGAATGTCCTAATCCTTAATCGCGTAAGTAAGCTAGAAAATTTGAAAAGAGAAATGGATAGGTTAGAGTAAGATATGGTATTGATAGTGAAGTTCAGTGGCAGGATGAACAGGATTTCTGGTCAGTTGAGTACAGGTCATCAATACAAAATCAGTTGGGGGTAACGCAGGAGTAGGTCTGATAATGAATAAGAAAATAGGAATGCGGATAACTTACTATGAACAGAATAGTGAACGCATTATAGTAGTAAAGATAGACACGAAACCAAAACCGACCACAGTAGTGCAAGTTTAGATGCCAACTAGCAAGGCCGATGATGATATCGAAAAAATATATGAGGAGATAAAAGAAATCATTCAGAAAGTTAAGGGAGACGAAAACTTGATTGTGATGGGGGACTGGTACTCGGTAGTAGGAAAGGGAAGAGAAGGTAATGTAGTAGGTGAATATGGACTGGGAAAAAGGAATGAAAGAGGAGATCGCTAGGTAGAATTTTGCACAGAGCACAATTTAATGATCACCAACACTTGGTTTAATCATCATGAAAGAAGCCTGTATACGTGGAAGAGACCCGGGGAGATTGGAAAGTACCAGATTGACTTTACAATGGTAAGGAATAGATTTAGAAACCAAGTTCTAAACTGTAAGATATATCCAGGGGCAAATATAGACTCTGACCATAACTTATTGGTTATGAACTGCAGATTAAAACTTAAAGAGACTGCAGAAAGGTAGAAAAGTTAGGAGATGGAACCTGGACAAATTGAAGGAACCAGAGGTGGTTGAGAGTTTCAGAGGGAACATTAGACAAGGATAGGCTGAAACGGGGGAAAGTAATACAGTAGAAGAAAAATGGATAGCTCTGAGAGATAGGGTAGTGAAGGCAGCAGAGGGTCATATAGGCAGAAGGACAAGGCCTAATAGAAATCCCTGGATAACACAGGATATACTGAACTTAATTGATGAGAGGAGAAGTGCCAACTGGCTAAGCAGGAGTGGCTACAGGACAAATGCAGAACCGTAGAAGAATGCATAACAAGGGAAAGATAGATACCGCCTACAGTAAAATAAGAGAGATATTTGGAGACGAGTAAAGCAGCTGTATGAATATCAGGAACTGAGGCGGAAAACCAGTACTAAGCTAAGAGGGGAAAGCTGAACGGTGGAAGGAATATTTAGAGGGCCTATACAAAGGAAATAAACTTGGAGGCAGTATTCTAGAAATGGACGACGAAGTGGAAGGGGGGATGAGATAGGAGATATGATACTGCAAGAAGAATTTGACAGAGCGCTGAAGGAATTAAATCGAAACAACGCCCCTGGAGTAGATGATATTCCGTCTGAATTGCTGAGATCGTTAGGAGAAACAGTCGTGAAAAAATTGGATCACCTTGTATGCAAGATGTATGAGACAGGGGAAATACCCTCCTACTTCAAGAAGAATATTGTAATTCCAATTCCAAAGAAAGCAAGTGCAGACAAATGTGAACATTACAGAACTATCAGTTTAATAAGTCATGGGTGCAAAATAGTAACACGAATTATTTACAGTCAAATGGAAAAACTTGTGGAATCCGACCTCGGGAAAGATCAGTTTGGATTTAGGAGAAATGTAGGAACACGGGAGACAATACTCACATTACGACTAATCTTAGAAGACAGGCCAAGGAAAGGGAAACCTACGTTTTTAGCGTTTGTCGATTTGGAGAAAGCATTTGACAATGTCGACTGGAAAACACTCTTTCAAATTCTGAAGGTAGCAAGGTTAAAATATAGGGAGAAAAGAGTTATATTCAACCAATACAAAAACCAGACAGCGGTTATTAGAGTCGATGGGCAAGAAATTGCACATTGAACAGGCAGTGAAGGAATGGAAGGAGAAATTTGGAGAGGGCATTAAAGTGCAGAGACACGAAATAAAAACATTGCAGTTTGCCGATGACATAGTAATTTTTTCAGAAACCGGAAAAAGATTTGGAAGACCAAATGAATGGAATGGACAGTGTCTTGAAAGGAAGATATAAGATGAACATTAAGAAGAGTAAAATGAAGGTAATGGAATGCAATGTCAGAAAATCAGGTGATGCTGAAGGAATTAGATTAGGTAATGAGACAATAAAAGTAGTAGATGAGTTTTGTTATTTGGGTAGCAAGATAACTTCTGATGGTCGAAGTAAATAAGATATAAATTGCAGAATGGCTATGGGGAGAAAAGTGTTTCTAAAGAATCGAAACTTGTTAACATCCAATATTAATTATTAATTTAAATGTTAGGAAGTCCTTTCCGAAAGCATTTGTCTGGATTGTAGCATTGTATGGCAGTGAAACGTGGACGATATGGAGTTCAGATAAAAAGATGATTGTTGGTTTTTATTTATTTATTTATTTATTTACTTTTTGAGGGGACTAAACAGCTATGTCATCAGTCCCCTGTTCCTAGTTGAGAGTCCACTGTCAATAACGTAAAAAATAAAACAAAGTTCTGAAAATGATAACGGATAAAAGGGACAGGTTGACAATGGACAAGCCACTGACAATACAAAACGAAGACAGACAGAAGTGGTAAAACAAAGTCACGAACTCAACTAAAACTGAATAGCAGAGTACCATGGCTGGCTGATCACAAAGATAAAACAGGATGAGCCAGCCATACTCCACATACTAAGAACACCTAGGTATTGCACATAAGGGTCTTAAAAAGGCTTCAAAATTGCTGGATTGGTGGTGGCCTAAGATATCAGGCTACTGCACCCACCACTAGATAGTGTCATAAAAACCAGCGTTAAAAAACTGCGTTAGCCTTAGAGGCATCGTCGCCTAAAACTAAGGGTAGCGAGTCTGTGAGATTAAAAGAATGCCGCAATGTGGCTAAAATCGGACAGTCCATCAAAAGATGGGCCCCTGTCAACAGTACACCACATCGACACACGGGTGCGGCCTCGCGGCGAAGGAGATAGCCGTGGGTTAACCACGTGTGCCCTATACGGAGGCGGCGGAGGACAACCGACTCTCGGCGGATCGGCCGCAGTGAATATTTCCCCAGAGATGTGGACAGCTTCACTGCCCGAAGCTTATTCGGTGCATTCACCGTAGCCCACTCGGTGCTCCAAGCCTCGCGCACCTTCCGGTGCAACACCAATTTAATATCCGGTTCCATGATGCCAATATCGAGAAGTGGTGCCATAGTGGCCCACTTGGCTAATCAATCAACATGTTCATTCCCCGGTATGCCGACGTGGCCCGGGGTCCACACAAAGACCACAGATCGGCCTGATCGGCATAGAGGGTGAACAGTATCATGGATCGACCGTACCAATGGCTGGCGAGAAAAACACTGGTCGATCTCAGGGAGTCAGAACAGATGACAAATGACCCCCTGGGGCAGGTTCCGAGGTGTTGCAGAGCCCTGAGAATGGCGACCAGCTCGGCAGAGAAAATGGTACTCTCACAGGGCAGAGAAAGCTGTTCCACACGGCCGCCATGAAGAAACGCATACCCAGCATGCCCATCTACTATGGAACCATCTGTGTAGATGGCTTGTGCGGCATGGAACGAGTCGATAAGTTGTAGAAACTGGTAACGTAGATGGCTAGGGGAAGCTGAGTCCTTCGACACACGGAACAGATCCGGACGGAGCTGCAAACGAGGAATAGACCAAGGTGGGGTTCGAGAGGAATAGTGGAATGTGGTAGGGAGTGGAGAGGATGCGAGGGACGAAAGAAGGGAACGAGCACGGACCGAGATCGGGTAACCCGACGTGGGCCGTCGTGGAGGGATAGGGACTGCAGCGTCTGGAAAAATGAGCCGGCGGTTGGGGTGGAAGGGCGAGTCAACTTAAAAAGCTAGCAGGTGTTGCCTGCGGAACCGCAGCGGGAGGACTCCTGCTTCGACGAGGAGGCTTGCCACAGGGCTTGTGCGAAAAGCCCCTGTCGCCAAACGAACACCACAGTTTAAAATTGGGTCTAATGCCTGCATTGCTGAAGGCTCAACCGAATCGTAAACTATGCAGCCATAGTCTAGGCGCGACTGAATGAGGGCCTTGTAAAGTTGTAAGAGCGTTGGGCGTGAGGCTCCCCAGTGTGGCTGAGACAGCGCAGGATGCTGAGGTGTCGCCAGCACTTTTGTTTTAACTGGCGTAGGTGTGGCACCCAGGTGAGACGGTGATCAAACAACATGCCTAAGAATCTGTGTGTCTCTTCGACTTGTAGCAGGTCGTCAGCTATGTAAAGTTCGGGTTCCGGGTGTACCGCCTGACGTCGACAGAAATGCATCACATGGATTTTGGATGCAGAAAATTGAAAACCGTGTGCAAACGCCCATGACTGTGTCTTTACGCCACAACAACGGTTTTTCAAAATGATTAGCGGTCTGTATGTACATTACAAACTAGCGACCCGCTCGGCCTTCGCACGGGAGCAATTTGGAAATGTGTAAAACTAGAGGCCGTGCGGAATGGCCACGTAGTCTAAGGCGTCACGCTACTGACTGGGCGGTTGTTCCCGCCGGAAGTCCGAGTCCTCCCTCGGGCATAGGTGTGTGTGTGTGTGTGTGTGTGTGTGTGTTACCCTCAGCGTAAGTCAGTTTAAGTAGTTTGTAAGTCTAGGGACTGGTTACCACTGCAGTTTGGCCCTTTTACAAACATTTGAATTTTGTGTAGCCATTCTTTGCCGCCGTCTGCAGCTCGTGGTTGCCTGAAATCGAGTCACGTGGCATTATGCTCCATCTTGTTTGTGTGTCATATTTCGGTTTCAATAATCGCACAGTTTGTGCTTTCAGGTGCTCTTTTCAAGCCAAGAAGGGAGGTAAACCTTGTAGACTTAAAACTGCATTCAGAAACGCAGCAAGGTGAGTCTGGGTGATGAAAATCACCAGAGAAAACTGGGAGCCAAAGAGCGGAGCTCGGTTGTGTGCTGTAATAATTTTAATTAGCAATTATATCACGTACGAAATTTCTACAGTAACTTTAATAAATGTATGATGAAAATTCCTGCAAAATGTCACGAGGTTAAATTATTGATGCATTGTTATTTGCGAGTAGTTGCTGCAAACGTTGTGACATATAACTTAACAGACTAAACTGATTTTCATTCGTTTATGTGTGTTTAGTGTATCATCAGAGGAAACGAGAATTCAAACAAGGGAAAAAAAAATCACATCATTATACATGCAAATGTAACTGACGCCGTGTCGGAAATTTCCTTATTTCTTTGCAATGTGATTCCCTTTTCATTTTTCGTAGTTCATGTACTTTGTTATGAAAGATGTATGTACATAATATCCACCCAAATACTTATCTAAGAACTAGATGACCCGGTGAACTTCGTATCACTTACCTCTTAATATAAACCATATTAATTTAAATTAAATGTATTTTAGACCCAGTAGCTTTATAAAGGCCTCATCAGATAGTCTCAATAGTGGGCGGAAAGAGTGGACAAATCACGCACACATGTCCGTCACGTGAGGCTGTCTGTGTGGCTAGCTTTGGATGACGTCATTATCGATTAAAAGTAATCGATTGTCGTCGTGCTGGTGCAATGTCGACATCCATATTTTATCTAACTTCAGACCTTCTTCTTTCCTATTAAAATTATTCTGGTGTTTGTGAATCAGTATTGCTTCTATATACATGCGTGCATGGTAATGTGACGTTGTAGCTAAAACGCTCGTTTCATTAACTTTTATTTGATGGTTCCCATGTTGAAAAACATGTTCTGCTACTGCCGATTTTTCGGTGTGGCCCAGACGACAGTTCATTTTATGTTCAGTTAAGGGGGCGTTGCTTCTTTTAGTTGTTCCAATATATACTTGTCCAAGCTGCAAGGAATTTTGTATACCCCAGGTGTTGCTAGGGGATCTTATTGGCCAAACATGGTGTCGAGACGATCTACAGACCCACCAAGAAGGTAAAAGAATACTTGAGATCAGCAAAAGACGCATATCACCCCCTAGCAACATCTGGGGAAAAATCGGCAGTAGCAGAACATGTTTTTCGACATAGATAAAATATGGATGTCGACATTGCACCAACAAGATGACAATCGATTACTTTTAATCGAGAATGACGTCATGCAAAAATAGCCAAAGAGTCAGCCTCACCTGACATATGGTGGTGCCCTCTATGTCCTCTATAAATGCGAGAGCCCCTTTGACTACAGTGGCAGTTGCCGGAAGACACTGGAAGATGTATCCCGCAGTTGAAACGTCTGAAGGAAGTTCTATACCTGGACCACGGCCTATCAGCCCGGAAGTTTTACCTGAAATATTATCATTTATAATGCTTGTATTGCTAATGTAATGTTTTGTTGCCTACCTTATTTGCATATTTTTAACAGGTCCCACAAATCCTTCTGAAGAAGAGAAAATTATTTTTATCGAAAGAGATAAAGGGTTCCAAAATATTTTCACACTGCAGCGGAGTGTGCGCTGAAATGAAGCTTCCTGGCGGATTAAAACTATGTTCCGCAACCGGGATTCGAACCTGGGATGTTTGCATTTAGCAGGGAAGTGCTCTACCGACTGTAATGTCCCGGCACACTTTACGGTCCGTTCGTCAGCAGCCTTACTTCCGTCAGTACCTCGCCTCATACGTTTTTAACTTCACATAATGTGAAGATTGGCAGGAATAGCACTCGCAAGAGAACTTCTGTACACTTTTGAAAGTAGGAGGTCAGCAGTGTTGCCAACTTAGTGCATTTTTCACTAAAACTGATGGTTTCTACTTTCTCTTTAGTGGCGAAATATTGCTTCTAGTGGCCGGTGGATTTTATAGTGGTTCAGAAGAATTCAGTTACTCTAACTCAAAATGCGATCTCAAACCACTATGCTATTTATGACTTTCGAAATATTTTCCTTTTACTCGGAAGACAACCGTTATACATTACAGCATTACATGAAACGAACCATCACACTCCACATATTACATACTGTATTCCACGTCAAATGAACAGTATTTAGTAGTAGCTAGTTCATTTCACGAGGGAAGGCGACTTGCGCAGGTTCAGAGAATGCAGCAACCAGTTTCAAACAATGGGTGCTAACTTATTTCATTGTCGCTCCGAATAACCACTGAGCGCTTCTTGGTTTACGCAGCGTGCGTCACGTCACATGTGCAGAAAGAGAACTCGACTGTCGTCGTTCGTGGCGTGCACTGTCCATTATTGTGATTCTCCGTGAAAGGTAATATTTCACAACTTCATGCGTGTATAACTACGCCGAAACCACAATATATATAAAAGTTTTCGGACTCTTGGCTTCAAAACCCACATTTAAAAGGTTGGCTTCAAGTTATTGAAAGTACCATAGATCATGTAGCGCAGTGCAAAGTGTGTGGTACATCTTTAAGGAGTCACTACTGAGATTTGAAGTATCATGGCATGTCAAATAAGCATATACAAAATAAAAAGGTAAGCAATCCTTTTTTGTGATTTTTAGTTATATTGCCAGCGGCCTTGCGTGATAATGTTGGCAACGAATACCGAATCCCGGAAATGTTAATAGCATGACAATGTGAATACCGTATTTATGCGAATCTAATGTGCCATCGAATGTAATGCGCACCCAAATTTAAGATTTTAAATTAATGAAAAAAGAATTTTGTTACATCGCTGGAAGGGTAATTTTTTTCTTTTAGTATTGTTGAAATTTATATTACAATGCTGACTTTATTTCAAACAATAGTGAATTTATACATGAACATTAAGAAACAACAATACGGTAATAAGTGACATTTTCATTATTATAAAAGAACGCCCAACACGATTATCTACATAACATACAACGAAACATGCTGTAAATTCAGACGTTACTGATATTATTCACTACTGTCATCATTACTGGAATCCTCGGAAGAGTTAACAACAGAAATTGATTCCTTTCCTCTTTCCTAGCCATCATCTGTGTCTTTCCAAAGCACGTCATCTTCATTGCCATCCTGAGTATTGGAAATGCAACATTTCTTAAATGACTTTACGATCATTGGTGCTTCGATGCGTTTTCAGGCAGTTGAAAGCCAGTGTGAAATAATGTAGGGTGCAGCACGTTTAATTTTTCCTGTCGCAGTCACTTCACGATTTGGTTCGCAAAAGCATATTTCGAGGTCGCACGGATATCGCATCCTTTATACTTCAGATCATTTAGGGTAAGAAATATAGGTGAACGACTCAAGTTTGTAATTGAATCTAATGCACCATCGAATATTATGCGCACCCTAATTTTGGGTATTTCCTGTATAAGGAACATTAATTTTATTGATCGGAAAAATGTACATTCAAGAACCTGTCAAGAACAGAGCAAGAACATTGATATTTATTTACTGCTATATTAAGAATACGCTGTGATTTGTGGTTGGCAGAAAAATGCTGCAATGATTATGATATTCCAACAAACGTAAACCAAATCGGTACCAAGAAATCGTACAATGATGGTGATGTAGACAAATTTGATTCTTTTTCAGAAGACGAATTCATTTAAATGACTTTTTGTATGTTCTTAACCTTGAATTGCTGGTTTGATGTACATTTAATGATTGTGAACATTTTATTACTTAAGAATAAAGGAAACTACTAATATACTTAATGATTTCTTTCAAAATAATTTAACCCTTTCACTGCGCATTTATTCTGAACGGCGCCCGCCCTGTTTCCGTAATTTTCAGGTGGTGCGTATATATACGACTGTAGCAGTCTATCGTTATAATTTCGATTAAATTATGACGCCAAATCCAGTATTACAGCGTTAAATAGTATCTTGTTTTTAATCTTTTTGGACAAATACTATTTACAAAAATTCAAACATAAAGGCACATTACATTTTATACAAATAGATCTCGTGTCATGTTCTGCACATACAATACACCTTCTCTGAGCGTTCTTCTTCTTGGACGTTCCGGAAATTAGCGAGGTAAAGTGGCGCTCAGTTAAGCGTAAGGGGTTGTCACCATTAGTCGATCTCCTTCTACGACGTCGCTTTGTTTGTGGTCGGTGATGAATCTCTATGATCTCCTTGATGAGTCTCTGTTGAAAATCAGATACTGAAATATTTCTACCCGTTTGAGTTTTGTATAATGCATAAGCGTTCAGCAGAGACAGATCCACCAAATGAAAAAAATACTGTTTTATACCATTTTACAGTTATCCGTACACATTCTACTGAACTTAGCATCATGTCGCTCCTGACGACAGCCTCCATATTTTCAGTATAGCTTACGATGCAAGCTGGTTTTCGATTCGCTTCATTTGTGCTCCTGTCAACTTTGTCAGTCGCTACAATTTCGCTTTTATGAAGAGTAGAAAGCATCCTCGCTCCCCACTTGCCCTGCCACTTGAGAGCAAGTAGTTTATCTGTTGACATAAACTCAGTCTCACCTTTTTAAAGTTTTTTTGATAAAGCATGTATGCCTTTACGGTTTATTCTCACAGTTCCACAGGCACTAGTCTGTCATACAGATAAGAAAATAACGTTGGGCTAGTGTACCAATTGTCAACATATAATGTGTGACCTTTCCCAAGGTAACGTTCTAGTAATGTAAGTACAATACGTGCAGGTATTGTAGTATTACATTAAAATTTTCATTCGATAAATAATTTATTCACGATGCTTATCGCTGACCACAGCTTTCTCTGGCAGCTAATTACGTTCGTCTTATATTTCTTTATGTTCATCTGTCTTTTACGAGCTGCCCAGAACGCGGTTGTGAACTTGGTCTTTCATCTTTCTTACCTCATTAAGAACAGTCGCACGTCAGGGACTTCTCCAGAATTAATTGTAAGTGTGTGTGAGGTCGTTTTTCTTGCGAAGTATGATGAAAATATATTTAGTTACGTATAAATCTTTTACTTATTTCAAATGACCCACCTTTAATAACTCATGAAGTGTTTCTATTTTTCCAGCAGTAATCTTGATTATGTAATATGATGCTTGGACCCATTGTTGGACTTGTATCTATAATTTACTAGATGTACTTCAAGATCTCATTACTTGTAATTTTCATGAATGTGACTTTCTAGTAATGCCTGCAAAGAAATCTTCGGAATTAAACGAAATCCGATCGATTTAAGGAGCCTTTTGCCACGAAAGTTAACTTAACATTTTTTTTAAACGGTCATTCTGTTAGTACAATCTACTCCAAGCCAACCAAGCATCATTTTACACAATGCAGCAAGGGCTTTTATAGCTTCATCTGCTACATCCAGTCAACAATAATACAGTATTCCAACATTTACACTAAAATCAGTTTCTTTTTTATGTCGGTTGCTTCACCCACATAAATAATAAAGTCGTTAATTAACCAGTTTCACAATCACATAACGCAAAAAACTTTATGCCGAATGTGTGGCGTTTGCAAGGAATGTACTGCTTGAAGAAGACGCGACCTCTCTAGAGAACTAAACTTTAAAAGGATGGAAAGCATCTGGAAATACTTTTCTTAGATGATCCACAATTCGTGGTATTTTCCAGCGTATGTCATCTCCAGGATAGTCAATGTTATCAACAAAGTGTAGCATCCTTAGTAACAGAAGGTATCTGTCTCTCGGCATGATCTGTGCAAACATTGGAGTAGATGGTAAGAGATCGTTGGTCCAATAACTGTTTATTTCATTTTTTCTTACTTGAGCAATCAGAAAATTTACGGCAAGGAAACAGTAAATTTCATCACCGTCTGTGTTTTTCCAACGTCGCAGTCTTGATTTTTTCATTGGCATCTTTGCAAAGCTGATCATAGTATAAATTACATTGCTCAGCTATATAGTTTACAATTTCTTGGCTAAAAAAACTTGGAAGCAGTCATATACAGTAGATGCATCATCTAAATTCACAATTTTGTAACCGGAACCACTGTTATTGGTACGTTTGTGGTGACGGATTCACCAGCAGGTTCATCGCCATCATTATCTGTCCACCCATAAACGGCAGGATTCGACATGATGATGTCCTCGTCATCACTTTTGTTTTAAAGATTCAGCAGCTCATCGTCTGTAAACGACGTACCATTTTATTAGATAGAACATAAAGCACCGCACACAAACTGCGTGATGTTGCGATACAAACTTTCAGTACTCCAAGAATTAAACTGCATACTTGAGCAAGAATAAATCCAACTCGCTGGCCGCATTGTAGACGTCGTACGTAAACAGACGATTATAGCAAATAGTATACATACGTCTGGGGCAGTGAAACGATTAGCGTATATTTAGGTCTGGAGCAGTGAAAGGGTTAAAAGACATTTAGTGAAAATTTTAGCGATTATGAGAGTAGGGGCAATTTTGTTGGTGGTTTTCTAGTGGTTTTGCACTTTGGCGGGAAGCTCATTTTAACCGTTGGCAACACTGATGCGAGATGCAGGTGGAAGTAACTCTGTGAGGACGGACAATGAAGCATGCTGGGATAGCTCCGACGGTAGAGCTCTTGCCTGCGAAAGGCAAAGAATCCAGGTTCGAATCCCGGGTCCGGCACACAGTTTTATTCCGCCAGGTAGTTTCTGGTAAAGGCTTAATAAACATAATTATTTGCAATGGGTTGACTGTTATTTCACGGGCAGTCTGGATTCTAATGCCTGTGTAACGAAACTGCTAATAGATCCAGTGGCATGTGCAGGGTCGGTAAGCAGACCACTGTGCGTGGCTCTAGCATCCTGCCGCTGCGCCGCCCAGCTCGCCGCCAGCTGTTTGCGCCACGCCTCTTATCCCACGGGGAGAGGCGGCGCCCCAGTGATTCAATCGATGAGTGCTTCGGCCCCGCCCTTCTGCAGCTTCCCCATCTGCGACCTTTCCGATATGGAGAAAAATGTCTCCTCCCTGAACGTCGGGGCTGGAGCGTTCCCTAGGTTTACGCACTCCCGTAAGCTGAACGCCTGGGTGGATAGCTCCATAACGCCGTCTTGACGAGTGGGCTATAAAGATTCCATTTTATTTCAACCTGTTACGACCAAGGGGATGAATAAAACCCTAATCTGTTGCATGTTGCGACTTGATGGAAGCCTTCAGTTCATCTTGGAACCATTAGGCACTTGATACCTCACAAACGGCTTTTAATCAAATTGCGTGGTTGTGGTATATCGGCCCAGGACTCAGTTGGTGGTGATCGATGGTAAGGCATCGACTAAAACAGAGATGATAACCGGTGTTCCACAGGGTAGTGGTATTGGTCCTCTGCTGTTCCTTATTTACATAAACGATTTCGGAGAAAAACTAAGCAGCTCTCTTAGGTTGTTTGCAGATGACGCCATCATTTGCCGTCTAGTAAAATCATTTGAAGATCAAAACCCACTGCGTAACGATCTAAATAAGATATCACTATGGTGTAAAAATAGGCAATTGACTCTAAATAATGACAAGTTTGAAGTCGTCCAGATGAGTACGAAAAGAAAGCCGTTAAACTTTCTTTATAAGATAAATGAATCAAAAGTGAAGGCCGTAAACTTCACAAAATACCTAGGAATTACTATTACTTCAGGCATAAACTGGAAAGAACACGTAGACAATGTCGTGGGAAAAGCGACCCAGAGACTCCGTTTCATTGTAAAAGATGCAACAGAACTACAAAAGAGACTGCGTACACTACGTTTGTCCATTCTTTTTTGGAGTATTGCTGCCCAGTGTGGGTTCCTTATCACGTGGGTTTGACGGAGGACATGAAAGAGTCGAAAGAAGGGCAGCCTGTTTTGTATTGTCACCGTACAGGGGAGACTGATTACGGAAATGATACAGGATCTGGGATGGGAATCATTACAACAACAGCGCTTATCGCTAGGGAGTGGGGTACTTACGAAACTCCAATCGCCAACATTCTACTCCGAATGCGAAAATATATTGTTGACTGCCACTTACATAGGTAGAAATGATCATCAGAATAAAATACGAGATATCAGAGCTCGAACGGAGACATTCAGGTGTTCTTTCTTCCCGCACGCTCTTCGAGAATGGATTGGGAGATAGTTTAACGGTAGTCCCATGAACCCTCTGCCAGGCATTTAAATGTGATTTGCAGAGTGTCCCATGTAGATGTAGATACTCCCTGGCACACCGGATTCCATCTACATAAATACTCATCACATTTAGCACTCTGAATTCCGGCCACGTTAACGATCCTGTTGTTGTGGTGATCTTCAGTCTGGTTTGATGCAGCTCTCCACGCTACCCTGTCCTGTGCAAGCCTCTTCATATGAGAATACGAACGGCAACCTACATCCTTTTGAATCTGCTTACTGTTTTCGTCCCTGGGTCTCCCTCTTCGATTTATACTCCACACACTTCTAATGCTAAGTTGACGACTCCTTGATGTCTCAGAATGTTTCCCACTAACCTATCCTTTCTATTAGTCAGGATGTGCTAGAAACTGCTTTCCTCCCCAATTACGTTCAGCACCTCATTAATAACGTGATCTACCCATCTAAACTTACTCATTCGTCTATAGCACCACATTTCTAAAGCTTCTATCATCTTTTTGTCTGAACTCCTTATCGCCGACGTTTCACTCCCATACTATACTACACACCAGACAAATGGTCTCAGAAAGGACATTTAAACTAATATTAGTCGTCAATAAATTTCGCTTCTTAAGAAACGCTTTTCTTCCTATAGCCATTCTGCATTTTATATTTCCTCTACTTCGGCCATCAGAAGTTATCTTGCTACCCAAGTAACAAAACTCATCTCCTACTTTTATCGTCTCATTACCTAATCTAATTCCTCTTGCATCGCCTGATATTCTGATACTATATACCATTACCCTCGCTTAACTCTTGTTAATCTTCATCTTATACCTTCCTTTCAAGACACTGTCCATTCCATTTAATTGCTCTTCTAGATCGTTTGCTGTCTCTTACAGAATTACAAAGTCATCAGCAACCCGCAAGGTTTTTATTCCCTCTCCTGGACCATAATTCCCTCTCCCAATTTCTCTATGTATTCCTTCACCGCTTGCTCACTGTATAGATTGAACAACATTGGTGTAAAGCTACAACCCAGTCTTACTCCCTTCCCGACCACTGCAACCCTTTCATGCCCTTAGAATCTAATAATTGCTGTCTGTTTCTTGTTCAAGTTGAATATAACTCTTCGCTCCCTATATTTTACCTCCGCTACCTTCAGAATTTGAAAATGTGTATTTCAGTCAACAGTCAAAAGCTTTCTCCAGATTCACAAATGCTAAAAACGTAGGTTTCATTTTCCTTAACCTATCTTCTAAGATAAATCGTAATGTGAGTAAAAAATTTTGATATGTTTGTAATTCTATGGGACGGAACTACGTTGGTCATCAGTCCCTAGTCTTACCAACTACTTAAACTAAGTTAAACTAACTGAAGGACAACACACACGCATCCATGCCCGAGGAAGGATTCGAATCTCTGACGCTGGAGCGTAATGTGAGTATTGCCTCGCATGTCCCTACATTTCTCCTAAATCCAAACTGATCTTCCCAAAGGTGGGATTCCACCAGTTTTTCCATTCGTCTGTAAATAAACCATTCTATACCTTATAATGCCAGACATTCTGCTTGCAGGAGTAACCCGTGGAGTAATCCCTTAGCTTCTGTCTGGCGTAAAGAAATGTCTGCTCTTTGAAACAAGCAAGAAGGTCCCTGTCCACGAAACACGGAAAGAGACATGAACTGAACACAGAGCATCTAAATCACATACAACTCTGACGCCAAGAGCCCCATTAAAAACGTCTAAACTTCGCAAATAGCCTGTGTAAGACTGAATCACTAGGATGTTGGCCACCTCTCAGTACTACCGGCCGCAATGGCCGAGCGGTCTGCGGCGTGCCAGTTACATTCTGCACGGCCGCTACGGTCGGGGGTTCGAATCGTTTGTGTCGTCTTTAGTATAAGGTAGTTCATAAGTACTTTGTAAGTTTAGGGACTGACGACCCCGCAGTTAAGTTCCTTAAGCTTAACAAACATTTGAACTTTTTTTTCAGTACTGTCAGGGAGAATATTTCGCGTGGAGCCATGTCCTTTCATTTACCTATTGAGTGAACGGAAGACACATTCTACCAACCACGTTTCATACAATGAATGCGTCCAGTCGGGCGATTTAGAAACTAAATAGACAAGAACTATAGACTGTTTTAGACACTAGTTTACCAAATAAAGTATTTAAGTTGGATCTAGCCCGTCAATAAACTTAGTTTTGTGTTTAAAAACACGAAATCGAAGATCGCGTCAAATGACGTGATCGGCATTCTACAGAAATTTCGGTGTCACGTCAATTGGCGTGATTGGCAGTCAGAGTGTTAACTGCGTGATGTTTCTCTACATTACTATTTTCTAACAGTGCGCATGAAAAAGGAACACCTCAATCTTCCAGTTTTCGATCTGATTTCTTTTATTTTTACTAAGAAATCAAATGTTTGTAGAACTTATGGGACTTAACTACGTGGTCATCAGTCCCTAAGCTTACAAACTACTTACGAACTAGCTAAGACTAAGGACGGCACAAATATCCATGCCCGAGGGGGGATTCGAACCCCCGACCGTAGTGGCCGTGCAGATCGTGACTGGAGCGCCTCAGTCCCCTCGGCCACCGCGGTCGGCTTTTATTAAGATGATGATGTCTCACTATGTAGGTGTGTGCTAAAAAAATGTGTTCCTATTCGGAAGAATTTCACAAATATACTTCGCTGCAAAAAATAACGCCTTTCTTTTGATAATTTCCACCCCGAACTTTTGCATCATATCCGTGACACACTCTTTCCTATATCGCAATGAGACAAACGAGCTATCCTTCTCTGAACTTTCTCTATATCATCTCTGAGTCCCACTTGGTGTGCACCCGACAATGAGCACCAGTACTCCAAAATAGGACTCACCAGGGTACTGCAGGATGTTTCATTACTAGAACAATTGCATCTTCTGTTCTGCCAAGGAGAAGTAGGCTTTGCTTTTGCTTCCCTTCAATATTTTATGTCTTCTTTCCAATTAATGTGTTTCGTAATTGTAATTCGTAGGTCTTTAGTTAAATTTACTGTCTTTAGATTTGACTGATTTATCGTGTAAATAAAGTTTACTGGATTTAGTTTAGTACTCACATGGTTGACCTCATACTTTTTATTGTTTAGGGTCAACCGCCAATTTTTGCATCTTCAAGGACCTTATGTAAATATTTTACAGCTGATTTTGATCTTCTGGTATCATTGATAAACTATAAACGACAGCAGCTTCATCCGCGAACAGTGTAATAGGTGCTCAGATTGTCTCCTAAATCGATCATTAATATATGCTACAGAACGGGACTTATAACACTTCTCTGCCGGCCGTGGTGGCCGAGGGGACTAATGCGCTCCAGTCACAGTCTGAACGACCACTACGGTTGGGGGTTCGAATCCCCCTCGGGCATGGATATTTGTGCCGTCCTTAGTCTTAGCTAGTTCGTAAGTAGTTTGTAAGCTTAGGTACTGATGACCCCGTAGTTAATTACCATAGACTATACAAACATTTGAACATTTTTTTTTTTTTTTTTTTTTGAATAACACTTCTCTGGGGAATGCTTGATATCACTTCTGTTTTGCTCGATGACTTTTCGTCAATTATTACTACTGTGTCCTTTCTGACAGGAAATTGAGAATCAAATCGCACGCAATTCCATAAGCACGCAATTTAATTAGAATACGATAATGAGGTACAGTGTCAAAAGGCTTCCTGAAATCGAGAAATGTGGAGTCGATTTGAGACCTTTGACTTTCGCGGGGGAACAATATACCGGCCGAGCCACCTGTGCACGACTCTCGGCCCGACCTCACAGCATCCACAGCCTAGCCTTGTGATCCATTGTTGTTGTAGTGGTCTTCAGTCCGGAGACTGGTTTGATGCGCCTCTCCACCATACTCTATACTGAGCAAGCCTCTTCATCTCCTCATAAGAACGGCAACCTGCATCCATTTGAATCTGCTTACTGTATTCATCTCTACGATTTTTACTCCACACACTTCCCTCCATTGCTAAATTTACGATTCCTTGATGTCTAAGAATGTGTCCTAGCAATCGATCCCTTCTTTTAGTAAAGGTATACCAGAAATTCCTTTTCTCCCCAATTCTGTTCAGTACCTCTTCATTAGTTATGCGATCAACACACCTAATATTCAGGATTTTTTGTAAAACATTTGAAAAACATCTATCCTGTTCCTGTACACACTGTTTATCGTCCATGTTTCGCTCCCATACAAGGCCACAGTCCACACAAGTGCCTTCAGAAACAACTTCCTTACACTTTAATTAATATTCTATGGTAGCATATTTCTGTTTTTCAAAAACGCCTTTCTTCCCATTGGCATTCTGAATTTTATATACTCTGTGCTGCGACCATCGCATGTGATTTTACTAGCCAAGTAACAAACCTCATCTACCACCTTCATTGTTTCGTTACCTAATCTAATTCCTTCAGCATCGGCAGATTTTCTTTGACTGCACTCCATTACCATCGTTTTGCTCTTGTTAATGTTTATTTTATACGCACCTTTCAACACACTGTCCATTCCGTCCAACTGTTCTTCCAAGTCTTTTGCTGTCTCTGACAGAATTACAATGTCATCAGCAAAACGCAATGTTTTTATTTCTTTACTCTGAACTTTAATTTTTTCTCCAAATTTCTCCTTCCTTTCCTTTATACCTTGCTCAATGTGCAAATTGAATAGCATTGGAGAAAGGCTAAAAACCTGTCTTACTCCCTCCCGAACCTCTGCATCCCTTCAACTCTGACAACCGCTGTCTGGTTTTTGTACAAGTTGTAAATAACCTTCCGCTCCCTGTATTTTACTCCTGCTGATTTCAAAATTTAAAAGAGTGTATTCTAATCAACATTGTCAAAAGCTTTCTCCAAATCTACAAAAGCTAGAAATGTAGGTTTTCCTTTCCTTAATCTTCTAAGATAAGCCATAAAGTGTGTATTGCCTCCCGTGTTCCTACATGTCCCCTGAATCCAAACTGATCTTCTCCGAGGTCAGCTTCTACCAGCTTTTCCATCCTTCTGTGAATAATTCGTGTTAAAATTTTGTAGCCATGACTTATTAAACTGATGGTTCTGTAGTTTTCACACCTGTCTGCAGCTGATTTCTTTTTTGGAATGGGAATTATTACATTTTTCTTGAAGTCCGAGTGTATGTCGGCTGTCTCATACATCTTACGCACCAGATGATGCATAATTATTAAAAAATAAATAAAATAAAATAAAATTAAAATAAAAAACAGGAAAAATTGAGACATTTTTTATTTATTTATTTTTAAGTAAAGAAGACTGTCTGTTAGCATAAAAAATAAAAAATAAAAATATTATTCCAATTTACCATGAGGATCAAATGGGGTTTGGAAAAGGACGCTCCACGACAGATGCAGTTTTTTCTTTACAGTAAATAATAGAAAAACGGGAAGAGTATAATATAGAAACAGATATTGCAGTTATTGATTTTAAAAACGCTTTTGAGAATGTTAATGGACTGAAACTTTGGGAGATAATGACGAATCTCGGATATCGAAACATCTAATAAATGCGATAATAAGTTTACATCAAAATACAAATGGCTGTAGATCTGAATGGAAAAACGATTAATGGGATGCCAACTAACAAAGGGACTCGACAAGGCTGCTGCATCTTCGTCATCATATACTTCAATGAAATAAAACATATATGGAAAACAGAATTTCAGAAATGTATCTACCTATAGAGGAGCACTCTTTCAAATTATTTACTACATGCTGAAGATGGAGTCACCCTGGCAGATAAGGAACATGACCTCTAGAAAAGAATCTACTTACGAAAACAAGTAAGTTCAAAATTTGACAGGAAAATCTCAAAAGAAAAGAACTAAGACTATGGCCTTCAGAGAATCAGTAAGAACCAAGATAATGATAGAAGATTTTCTAGCAAGTAAACCATTTGAATGACCTCGGATGTAACATACAGCAAAACGATTGAAATTAAGTTTGTTTATTAAATTCAACTGGATGTGTTGAACAGCCTACAGAATCCTAAAAAACAAAATCACAGTAGACACTTAAATTATACAATACCTTTGAAGTTCCCACACTGCTGTATGAAACTGAGACGTGAGGATCACCCAGATGCAAGAAACCTGTATTCAGACAAAATAAATGAAATAACTGAGAGACGTTAATGATTGCAAAAGCGAGGTCAGTCTACGAAATCAAGATATTAGAGCTGAATTGCAATTGTTTGGCCTAAATAATAAAATCTGAAAGTTCATAAGAAAATGTAACGAACATCTAGAAAGAATGGAAATAAGAGACTTCCCTTAGGGCAAGAAATCATAAGTGCCACCGAAGAAGAGATAGACGATGACAGTGGTGGGTAGCGTAAAAGGCAATTCCTGCCTAATACCTAAAGAGTGGAAGAAGAAAAACAGTTTAGCATAACAGAAAAATAGCCATATCAGTGAGGTGGACGTTGTGAGACCTTGGAGCCTGACTGATTGACCACTTTTTCACATTTTGAGGGAAACACCTGACATTGATCGTACTTGCATTTACTACAGAAAAGACTATTGCACTTTACGCAAATTTCTTGCTCCATATGAATAATAATCAAAATGGTTAGTTAAGTAGGAAGTGACAGGAATTACCTTTTACCAAATGATGCTAAGGAAGGTGATTTCAAATTATTCATTAAATAGATATCAAAGCTGTTACAACAACTTCTATGAAACAATAATAGTTATTTACTGCGCTAGGCCCCCCTTCTTCATTACCATATATTTATCGTATCCATCCGTTAAATACAGTATAGGCGTCGTCAACGAAATATATACCGTTATTCATGTCATGTGTCTCATCGCTGTACACTCCAGCAGCGTAGATGGTGATGGCTAATGCACAAGACGACGTTAGTCTACAAAACACAAAGTAGTACCACTGTCATTCTGTCAGTTACATCCATTATACTATACTGTAACGTACAAAATTGGAGATTGTGTTGAAGGTTTTGAGAGGCAATAAACCATAGGGAGAAGCCCAACCACGTCACCATAAGCCATCACTGCAAGAGAGCATTTTCTAATCTGTTTTCGCATTATTGTCAAACTGTGTGCTGAAGCTAGAAGTATTAAACCTAGAGAAAGAGTCCCATATCTATTTGTGCGAGGTAGTACCGTATTTCAACAATTTTCAACTCTCTTTTCATTTTCACTGATTGCAGCGGCATCTATGATGAAACGATAAAAAATGTTTCATTCAAAAGATACATATTTTTTCATAGACAATCACAATCTAATACATAAAGCAGAGTGTCCATATGTTTAATTGTGTGTACGTGTTGCACACTTTAAGATTACAGTACTGCTGAAGCCCCGCAAATTCGATAGCCAACGTAATTATTTTACTCCGATGTATCAGAGAGTACTTGTAAATACTACCTTCATTTATTCCTTCTTGCGAGGAAGTAAGACAAAAGCTTGTGTTTTTCACTTCTGTTTCTTGCGTCAGTCTGAGACTAGCTTCATGTATTTTGCTCTGTTCATTATCATATTCTTCGTAGCCGGTGTACCACTGGGATGTAAATTCAGGTAAAGATGAAAACTATCTGCTTTCTGTTTCTCATTAATGAACCCCCAGTCAATTACAGTTCTACATTTGTTAAATTTATTTAACATTTACCATTTCCTCCCTCTACCCATGCAGCTGCTTTCAGTTGTGTCGAACTATTACGATGTTGTCTGGTTCAGGATTTGCTTGTATTGAAATTGTGTATCTCGTGTAGCTTGCCACTCCATTAAAAATTATTCCGTATTTTTCAACATTTAATTGGCATAGAACCTGTAATCATTAATTTACACGCAAAATTTTTCGAAGTCCGATTGTTTATCAATGCCCATCTTTCTCAGTCATTCTTAAATAAATAATTGCCCCTTTAATTAAAATTGCTACACGAGCCTTGATTTTAAATTCTCCGAAGAACCATCCAATGTCGGCGAATTCTATGGGTTGCTTATTCTGCAAAATATTTTACTTTCAAATAATTTTCCGTTTCATTCATATTAGGAGCCTTCCATTTCAAAATTATTTTCTTAAAACTTGTCAGTACGGCATTTTTTTAACCCAAAACAGTCTGACAAGCAATACCACTACAAAACAAATCTACAGTTTTGTTCCAATCATTATGAAATTCTGCACACGTAAGCTTCAATCCATGAGGACGGTCGCCATAGATGTAAGAATGACGTACGATACACAATTCACGAGATATGACCTCATAAACAATGAGATGCGCAAAAAAACTGCTGCATTTGGCGACAATGCTGCTCATTTTTTCCTAAACCACTGGATCGATTTCAAAAACTTTTGGTACACATATTCCTTACGTAAGATAAAAACTGCTGTAGGAGTAAGACGCACATACGACACCTGGTTCAGGAGATATAACGTCATGAGCAATATGACCACCCCCATGAACCACAGACATTGCCGAGGTGGGGTGGCTTGCGTGCCTCAACGATACAGATAGCCGTACCGTAGGTGCCACCACAGCGAAGGGGTATCTGTGGAGAGGCCAGACAAACGTGTGGTTCCTGAAGAGGGGCAGCAGCCTTTTCAGAAGTTACAGGGGCAACAGTCTGGATAATTGATTGAGATGGCCTTGTAACATCAGCTAATGTGGATTTGCCACACAGTTACTGCGAACGGCTGAAAGCAAGGGAAAACTACAGCCGTTACTTTTCCCGAAGACATGCAGCTCTACTGTATGAAAATATGATGATGGCATCCTCTCGGGTAAGATATTCCGGAGGTAAAATAGTCCCCTATTCGGATCTCCGGGCGGGGACTACTAAGGAGGATGTTGTCATCAGGAAAGACAATACTGGCATTCTACGGATCGGAATGTTAGATCTCTTAGTCGGGTAGGAAAATTAGAATATTTGAAAAGGGAAATGGATAGGTTGAAGTTAGATATAGTGGGGATTAGTGAAGTTAGGTGACAGGATGAACAGGATTTCTGGTCAGGTGAGTACAGGATTATAAATACAAAATCAGTTGGGGGTATCACAGGAGTAGGACTGGCAATGAATAAGAAACTAGGAATTCGGGTAAACTACTATGAGCAGCACAGTGATCGCATTATCATTGTCAATATAGATACGAAGCCAACACCGACAACAGTAGTACAGGTTTATATGCCAATTAGCTCTGCCGATGATGAAGAGATCGAAGAAATATATCAGGAGCTAAGGAAAATTATTCGGACAGTTAAGGGAGAGGAAAACTTAATTGTGATGGGAGACGGGAATTCGGTAGTAGGAAAAGGAAGAGAAGGAAAAATAGTAGGTGAATACGGACTAGGCAGAAGGAATGAAAGAGGAAGTCGCCTTGTAGAATTTTGCACGGAACATGATTTAATCGTAACAAACACGTGGTTTAAGAATCACAAAAGAAAGTTGTATACGTGCAAGAAACCAGGAGACACCGGAAGGTATCAGATAGATTTTATAATGGTAAAACATAATTTCGGAACCAGATTATAAACTGTAAGACATACCCAGGGGCAGATATAGACTCTGACCATAACTTGTTAGTCATGAACTGTAGGCTGAAACAGAAAAAACTGCAGAAAGGTAGGAAAATAAGGAGATGGGACATGGATAAATTGAAGGAACCTGAAGTTCTGAAGAATTTCAGAGGGAGATTTAGGCAACAATTGACAGAAACAGGGGGAAATAAAACAGTAGAAGAGGAATGGGTAGCATTGAGAGATGAAATAGTGAAGGCAGCAGAGGACAATATAGGAAGACAGGAAAGACCTACAAAAAATCCTTGGATATCACAGGAAATACTAAATTTAATTAATGACAGGAGAAAATATAAAAAGGCAGTAAATGAAACAGGCAAAATGGAGTACAGACGACTAAGAAATGAGATTGACAGGAAGTGCAAAATGGCTAAGCAGGAGTGACTAGAAGCCAAATGCAAATCTGTAGAAGAATGTATAACAAGGGAAAAAGTAGATACCGCCTACAGGAAAATAAAAGAGATATTTGGGGACAAGAAAAGCAACTCTGTGAATATCAAGAACTCAGATGGAAAACCAGTTCTCACCAAAGAAGGGAAAGCTGAAAGGTGGAAAGAGTACATAGAGCAGCTCATCAAACGAAATGAACTTAGAGACGATGTTGTAGGGAGGGAAGAAGAAGTAGATCAAGATGAAATAGGAGATACTATATTGAGTAGATGACATACCCTCAGAGCTACTAAAGTCTCTGGGAGAGCCAGCCATGACAAAATTATTTTGAACTGGTGTGTAGGATGTATGAGACAAGCGAAATACCCTCAGACTTTAAGAAAAATGTAATAATCCCCATTCCAAAGAAATCAGGCGCAGACAGGTGTGAAAATTACAGAACCATCAGTTTGATAAGTCATGGTTGCAAAATTTTAACACGAATTATCTACAGGAGAATGGAAAAGCTGGTAGAAGCTGACCTAGGGGAAGATCAGTTTGGATTCAGGAGGAACGTAGGAACACGGGAGGCAATACTCACTTTACGTCTTATCTTAGAAGATAGATTAAGGGAAGGCAAACGTACATTTTTAGCTTTTGTAGATTTGGAGAAAGCGTTTGACAATGTTGAATGGAATACACTCTTTCAAATTATGAAGTCAGCAGGGGTAAAATACAGGGAAAGGAGAGTTATTTACAACTTGTACAAAAGCCAGGCCGCAGTTATTAGACTCGAAGGGCATGAAAGAGAAGCATCAGTTGGGAAGGGAGTAAGACAGGGTTGTAGCCTTTCTCCGATGTTATTCAATTTGTACATCGAGCTGGCGGTGAAGGAAAGCAGGGAAAAATTTAGAATAGGGATTAAAGTTCAGGGGTAAGAAATAAAAACATTGCGTTTTGCTGATGACATTGTAATTCCGTCGGAGACAGCAAAGGACCTGGAAGAGAGCGTATAAAATGAACATTAACAAGAGCAAAACAAACATAATGGAATGCGATCTTAGAAAATCAGGTGATGCTGAAGGAATTACATTAGATAACGAAACAATGAAGGTGGTAGATAAGTTTTGTTAGTTGGGTAGTAAAATAACATGCGCTGGTCGCAGTACAGAGGATATAAAATGCAGAATGGCAATGGGAAGGAAAGTATTTTTGAAAAAGAGAAATTTGCTAACATCGAATATTAATTTAAGTGTAAGGAAGTCTTTTCTGAAGGCATTTGTGTGGAATGCTGCCTTGTGTGGAAGTGAAACATGTACTATAAGCAGTGCAGACAGGAAAAGAATAGAGGCTTTTGAAATCTGTTACAAAAAAATCCTGAATATTAGGTGTGTTGATCGCATAACTTATGAAGAGGTACTGAACAGAATTGGGGAGAAAAGGAATTTCTTGTATACATTTACTAAAAGAAGGGATCGATTGCTAGGATACATTCTTCGACATCAAGGAATCGTAAATTTAGCAATGGAGGGAAGTGTGTGGAGCAAAAATCGTAGAGGGTGACCAAGAGATGAATACAGTAAGCAGATTCAAATGGATGCAGGTTGCCGTTCTTATGAGGAGATGAAAAGGCTTGCTCAGGATAGAGTAGGGTGGAGAGCTGCATCAAACCAGTCTCCGGATTGAAGACCATATCAACAACAACACAACGAGCAATATGAGTTGCCAGAAACTGTCACATAATGCGACGAAACTTTGTAAGTACACTATATGTGAATGAGAATGCTTAGCGACTTGCAACAAAATTTAAACATAATTTCAAACTTCTATTAAACTTTTTCTCGCTGACAATCACATCAAAATAATCAAAGGAAAAAAGTTTCCCGCTTATTACTTTTCCGCTGTTCATGGACTAAAACGACGGCATTCGCTATAACGTTATAATTTATAATTTCTACACTACCAACTCTAGCCGTAAGAAATTTTACAGACAGTATACACAGATACAGCTGAACGTACATTCGAAATTATATCATAGTACGACACGTAGTTCATGAGATATGAGCACATAAACAGTAATGTTTCTGGAAAATCGCCCCATCACGCACCTAGTTTTAATCTATTACTTCTTTACTAGTAATTGAATTTGCAACGGATTTTACAGACTTACAGCAGTTACACAAATGGCTACATACTTGAAAAAATATACAATTGTACAACATATAACTCAAAAAGGAGATCGTGCGCATTTTATTTGTCATTTGTATTTTAATTCCTATTTACTTTGTTTGAATACTGCACTTATGATTTTGTACATTATGCGAAACAGTCTTATTTCTTATTTATTCTCTGATAGATATAACATGCTTTTAGAAAAAAAGGAGATGGACTGACAGAGAAGAGATAGAAGTACTAACTCAAGGCAGGAATGAATAAATAAATACCTGAGCGAAGCCGGGTTTTCAGCTAGTTTGTAATAAAGAACGGGGGTTGCTATTTAAGATTTACCGGGTTTGGAGCAGCGAGTGGGGGGATGGGGTCAAGTTTTATGTTAATGGATAGCCGGCCGCGGTGGCCGAGGAGACTAAGGCACTCCAGTCACGGTCTGCACGGCCACTACGGTCGGGGGTTCGAATCCCCCCTCGGGCATGGATATTTGTGCCGTCCTAGTTCGTAAGTAGTTCATAAGTAGTTTGTAAGTTTAGGGACTGATGACCCCGTAGTTAAGTCCCATAGCCTATACAACCATTTGAACCATTTGTTAATGGATATACCTTTTCTGGGTGAATAAGTTTGATTGCAAACTTATTTTTTTAATCTGATTTTTATTTATTCTTGTTGGCCATCACTGCGCACTAGACAACCTTCCTAGTCAACAGTTTAACGTAGTGTGTCTCTCCTGTTAGACTCTCCTTTTTATATGGAAACTTCCGAAGAAATAAGGATATTCGCGTTTCAATTTTCATTTAGTGCGCATTTATTTTTAATCATTTTTTGAAAGTTAGTCCCGTACTGCTGCTGCCACTCCACGCTCACCGTCTTGACATGCTAATGCGTTCGCGATAAAAATTGTCGTCAGTTCAGCCGTCGACACTGACAGTGCAGAATCTATTGCAGAGGTTCCCTGGAGTGGACTCCATCTCTTTGTAAGCTAGGAAAAAAAAAAGCAGGTGAATAGAAATGCCTAAATGTGTCCAGTAACAGCCGCTCACTACTGTGTACGCCACGTACCACAGCGCTAGAGGATTTGCCAAGAATTAGATTTTCACCGACCTCGTTCGCTACAAGCAGGTTAATTCCGCTGGAACTCGCTGGATGAAATTTAGATTTTTATATATTTGAAGACTTCCCATCATAAAAAAGATAGGTCACGGAAGTAAACGTATTTATTGTGCTTCATATGATTTGTACGTTGCTTGTAGTGGCCATTTGAGCAGCTGCTGAATAGTAGTATTGTAGTATTTTTTTTAAAGAAAACGTCTTTTACTACTGCAAATGAAGTTTTTTTTTTTTTTTTTTTTTTTTTACAATTCACCCATACCGGTTTCTCCTTTTTCACAAGGCATGATCAGTAGGTGTCCTGAAATATTTACATGTTTCTTTTTACACAAAAAAACATAGTAGCAAACGAACTGTTTTCAATCAGAAACGAAATTTTTTGTACATATCTAAAATCCTAGCCTATATGCGTAAACAGAAACATGTAAATATTTCAGGACACCTTGTGAAAAAGGCAAAACGCGTATGAGTAAATTGTAAAAAAAAAAGGGCGTTTTGCTTAAAAAATACTACACCGAAAATACATATGATTTACATATTATATTTTATTGCATTTTAGTATGAAAATGTAATAAGTACGCACCGAAATCAGAAAGGAAACTACATAAATTCGTGTTTCCTTGCAAAGAATTCTTAGTAAATGAAAACATCGATAGACGCGTAGAAAGCAGTTATCTTTTAAGTTCAAATGATACCCGAGGAAAGAAGCGCTATTTTTCTTTCCATTGCACTGAAAGGCATGCGGGTTGCAGCTATAATTCTTGTGTCGTAACTGCGTTAAATTTTACTTGCATTGGCACCGGTTTAATATGTTAATGTTGGCAACGAAATATTCGCTTTTGGGGGATCATTAATTTACTGATCGGTACAAAATTAATTATTTATTGCATTATCAACACAAAGAATTATTCCTCTCATTGTACGTGACTGATTTTTCAAGACAGATTCAACGGCCGTTGCCAACATCAGTACACTACACCGCTGCCGTACGGAAAATCGCAGCCCCTGTTTCAGTGTATTACACCTTAGTTATGTCAATAGCAACTGCAGCATCGCCATCTATTAGTATACTATGTAAGTAACAGCGCCTCTATCGGAAATTTGCTATACTACGCTGCAATTCAAGCATAGCATTCACCTGAAACTACAAATTACGGTATCTTTCCTTCTCCTGATCCGATTTTGATGAAATGAAGCTTATATGTTGCACCAAGGTACTCTCAGTTGACCTATAAAACCCGATGAAATAGTACTCTGCTATACTACACCATACTTATATGCATAGTATATAGTGTCGAATCTTTTTATGATTTGCAAGTTTCTTAACGAACAACATATAGCTAATGAAATAGAACAAGCTACTGACATTTTACACATTACACAAAACAGAACAATGATGAACGTCCTTGAAGAAATTGAAATTTATTCACTCACAATGATTTAACCTCAAGAAAATTTAAACGAGCAGATCGGTATGAAACATAGAAAATTTTATTCGTACTATCCTGCCAAAGAGATAAACAGATAAGCGAAATCTACAAACTTAGCAGATATCATACTGTTACGAAATTAATAGTAATCGCTGCAAACGAACAATTACAATAATAATTACATGAAATCGCGTTATGTGTTTGTCGCTGACAAACTAAATGTTCCCACGAGTACCCAACGTATTCGTTACAACAGAAGCAATATTATTACAATTTAGAAAATCATATTATGTATAACATTACTTTTCTATAAATGTAAACAACCCGAAACTGTAAAACTGTTGGTTATTAGACGAACTTTGTAAAGGATGAGCGGTCTTTAAAAGTTTTTGGTTCTGCTTCAAGTCAATGAAAAAAATCCGGGCAACTCTATTCGTAACTTATTTTGGCAAACAACAATGCATTCAGCGTTTCAACTTTCGATTTTTTTCCTGATGTACATACTTTGTAGAAACTTGCAAAAATTATTTTTACAGTTGGCAGTGAAGGTCCAAATTCTACTACCATAAAAAGTCAGCGAACTTCATTTTACTTCATTATTACACTAAGGAATTCTGTCTACAGAAGCAAATTGCTTAACATAAATTCACTAAAAATATAATTTCTAATCTTTGGCATACATATCTCAACATTACTGCATTTTAAGACGTGGCAATGCAAACTGTCTGTCCAGACTGGTTAGAAATCCTCCACATTCAACTCACATTCATCTAAGCGTATTTTATACCAAGAAGATTTTACAACATCTGGGATAAAATTGTTTTCTTTTTTCTCAATAATATTTTCTTTGCATTTGGCAAGAACGATAGCTACTTCAACAGCTGAAGAATTATTACTACGGTGAATGTGTGAAACGTTAATATTGTGAACAACCAGTTCAATATCAACAGGCAAACAATCTGCAGCAGTCTTGTGTTGTGTACTGTATATGCTGCACATCCATCCTCAATACCGTTTTAAATTTGCGTAAAATACTTCTTGTTCGTCCAAGTGCTGGCCTACTATAATTGTTCTTGGTATTATCTCCACAGAACGCAACTGTCGCGTAATTAAACACAATGTATTTACGACATACTACATTCAACTGTAACATAAGCACAGACTACTTAACAACAAAAGACTAACTACACATAACAAATGAACAGGCACAAGTCAGAGATATGTATGCACAGAGTAATCGCACTTCGATAAATCGACACACTTCATCACTCCCCCCTTTAGTATCAAAGATATTTTGGGTTGAATTTGACATGTCGTCCGGAACGGGTCACAACAGGTCTTGAACTGGATGCAGCGGTATCCTGTGCGGCGGCCCGTGACGCCCATTGTGGTTGATTGTTTGTAGGAAGCGGAGTAGGTGATATGTCCGTTGGTATGGTTCTGTCATTGAAAGAGGTACTGAAGGCTGGTTTTAGCCTGTCAATGCTGACAGTGATTGGTGTACCCATTATATATATTGTAAATGTCATTTCTTCTCTACTGAGTACACGATAGGGTCCATCGTATGGTGGTTGAAGTGGTTTGCGCACTGCATCGTGTCGCACAAAAACAGAATCACATGTTCTTAGTTCGTTGAATACAAATGGACAGTGACTTACTTGTTGCCTTGGAGCCACAGGTCGTAATTGCCGGATATGAGTGCGCAGTTTGGACACAAAATCTGATGGTTCAATGTGATCATCTGGCATGTTGCCAAAGAACTCACCAGGTAGACGAACCGATTGGCCATACACAAGTTCTGCAGATGAGGCTCCTACGTCTTCTTTAATAGCTGTGCGGAGGCCAAGCAGGACGATAGGCAGCGTTTCAGTCCATCTTTGTGTGTTGTGACATCGCAGGAATGCCTTTAACTGTCTGTGCATTCCTTCAATTAGGCCGTTTGACGCTGGGTGGTAAGCAGTTGTCCTTATACGTTTTATACCTAACAGACAGGTGAGTGCCTTGAACAGATAAGACTCAAATTGTCTCCCTTGATCTGTAGTAACTCGCAGCGGTACCCCAAAACGTACAATCCATCCTCTGAAGAATGTGGTCGCAACAGTTTCAGCGGTAATTTCGGTGATAAGGAACACTTCCGGCCAACGAGTATAATGGTCAATGGCATGAGACAATAGGTGTAACCTTCTGACGGTGGAAGTGGTCCTACAATGTCTAGGTGCACATGTTCAAACCTTTGATTGGGGAGAGGGAATGTGCCAAGAGGAGATCGCACATGCCGACTGACTTTGTTGCGTTGACATGACAAGCACTGACGCACAAACTCCTTGCATGTTTTGTCTATGTTAGGCCACACGAAAGCTCGTTTGACAATTCTTATTGTACCACGTACTCCAGGATGTGAAAGATTGTGGAGGGAGGCGATTGCCTGCTGCCGGAAATCTACTGTGACAAACGGTCTTGGTTTTGAAGTAGAGACATCACAGTACAACATGACATTGGATGGCGGCACTTGCACCTGGCGGAGCTACAAACCTGATGGTCGTGTTAAAAGCTGTACGTGTGTTGTGTGTGTTGAACCTATCGTTAGATCAGACAAGAAATTGTTCCTTGACACAGCAGTTTGGTTTAATTATGGCCCTGATACTGATGTATATGCTATTAAGTGAGAAACAGTGCATGAAACTGATTGTGTGCGCAACGGATATTTTTAACAAAACAACTGTGACATGTAGCCTTTTGAAACAGACACTGACTATACTCAAAAATTTTGACTGCGAGAAAGATATTAAAAAAAAAAAAAAACCACAAATCACTTTCTTAATGCTTGACTGTGAGAATTTTATGCAGATCAGTTTCTAATTATTGAAATTTAGTATCAATTTAGTATCATAGTCAATTAACTATCATTTACTATGGCACCAATAATGAAATCCGTTCAACAATATTATTCACATCAATACTGCACTTTAAATCCACTAATAATTAATTATCAAATGAAGGAAGTAGGTTAATTTTCTAACTACGTAAATGAAATATGAAAGAAAGTTTAAGTTACTTATTATTAATAATCAGCATTACATTACCTACATAATACAACTTCTGACTTGCTGGCAAAGCAGCCTCTGCTCTACATCGGAGCAATACACACAACCCAACCGCTCTCTAAGCGAGCTGAACCACTAGTAGTACTCTCTCTCAGTGCGAGCTACAATGCTATGCAATACATGATCTTTGCCAAAGATGAAACTTCATAAAGGACACATATCGATACATACAGTAGAAGCGATATTATACATTTTCTTGCAAGCAAGTTACTCGATACAAAACAGGAGGCACAATATTGAACATTTTCTTACAAAATAATTTTTTTATGGACACGTTTCATCACCCCCCTCCTACCTATTAAAATTTTGTAGGGTGGTTGATGCCAATGGCATTGCCTAGCCAGCAAAATTACTGAATTTCGAGTCCAAAAATCCATTAATGACATCCAAAATATAACATGAAAAATATGAAAACCTGATAAACATTTTTATACAAGATATTCAAGATCAAAACAACAGATGAAGTTCATAGAAAATTTAAAAAATGTTACAGTCATAAATACATGCCATTTTACAGGACAGTACCATCAAGAGTCATGCATGGAGTGGTACACGATGTAACAGGGATAAGCAAATGTCAAAATGTACAGCACATCAGCAATAAATGGAATACATGACAAATATACATAATGATAAACATAAGTATATATAGAATTTCAGAGAACATAGTTTGACAAATGATATAGTGGAGAAAATGAGATAGCTAGAAGAAATAGACAAGTGAAAAAATACAATAATAAACATGAACATATACAAAGTTTTACAAAAGGTAGTTTAACTAATGTCATCATTTTTAAAGAAAATGAGGTAATTACAAGTAATACACACAGTAGTGTAAGTTCCATGCGTCTAAGCTGTACGAGAGATCAGTATTTTTGGGAACATAAAATGAACATTTGTATCTTGTGCACAATGTAGTCTATGTAAATTTTTAGTGCACTTAGTATAAGATAAAGTGTCAATTTTGTATTCTGTGATGCATTTAAGATGCCATACTTTCATGGATGCTAGAACATACATGTAAAATTTTTGACTACATAGGTTTCTGATCATGTACAAAATAATGTCACTGCTTCGGCACAATAGGATTTCAATATTACGTTTGTCAATCGAATAGTTACAATGACAGTTCAGACTAAAGTGTATTGACTCATTATAGTTCTGAAAGCATATTTATCTATCAAGAGCACAATTTTATTTTGGTCACTCAATGTAAAAGAACCATGAAATATACCTAAACACTTGTAATGAACCTGTGGACAACGTTTGCAATGGGAGGCACTGAATAGTATAAGCACACGAATAGCACATTAGCTCCTAACATTCATTTTAGGTCTTCACACGAATAGCCAATTATTCCCTAACATTCATTTTAGGTCTGCACATGATTAGCCAGTTATCCCCTAACATTCATCTTAGGTCTGCACACGAACACAAAACACTGTAAGATTACACCACACTGTAGGCGAGCTGGCTGGTTGCATTGAAGTTGAAGTCATGGGGAAAAGGTTCTGATGTATTCCTCCATGCAATTCGACAACCAAGTGTGCTCCAACCAACGGGGCTACTAGCAGACTGCATCAGCATAGCCAAAATTAGAGCAAAATTATGGTGGTTGGCCAAGGCTGCAATGGACAGTACTATGTGGCCAAGCATCATCCAAAAAACATCTTCATTAAAAGGCCCAAAATGAGTGGTGTATAATAACACGTCCATTGTTCTGTGTGCATTATGGAATCTTGTGTGCGAAATCGCCAGTTCCCATGCGTGTCCAAAGTACATGAAATAAAGCATTTTACACACAAATTAGTAACATAGTCATGATATTTCAGTTTACACTGAAAGAAAAGTCGTTGATTATTAAACCATATTTTTACATTACAAGTAGTGTCTTGAAGACGGATACATTTGAATAGTAATGAGTAATTTAATTCTTATACTAGAGTATCTACAAAATTAGTGTCATTTCATATAGGCATAAGACTTTACATACTATGTACATATTACTTTACAAACACATAATCGTATGAAATACATTCAGGGTGCTTGTCATCAATTTGGCATTAGGTCATGTAAAGTAAATTTGTTGTCATAATTAGAGCAATTAACGTGAAGCCACTTCAAATAACTTAACATTCCAATTACCACTAGTCAATTAAATTGACATACATCACTATGGTGGGGATTGCATTACCACCAAATTATAACAATTAAATTACATATGTTGCAAAGGCCAGGCTTTTGTCTGAACTGAGTTACATATTTCATTGCCTTGAGGTATAACACATCAGGGTAGTTTCGTGAGAATATCAAAAGAGGTTCAAGTCATCAGGTCATGTCTGTGTCTGTCTGAGTCAGCAGTAGGGTCAGACAAAACAATTAAGGCAAATTTTGGCACAGTAATAGATGTACATCACAGTAAATCATCCGATAACGTAAACACAGACGTAACTATTTGTTAGGCATAGCTGCAGATTTTCATCAACAAGTTCATCAATAAAATTTTGAAGATAGCAATAAGCAAAAGCAAAGTATCTCTGTGCATTAACTAGACTTAACTAGGCGTAGTTTATGGCAAAACTGCAAGTTCGCAAGAGAGATGGCTGTGTGCAACGTATAAGCATAACCATACATTTTCATGAGCTTCATTATAAAATTAATTAGCATAGTGGTAGGGCTTAGGTATATAATTAGTGAGCATAGCGGTAAGCTTTGATTACAAGAGCAATAAGCATAGCTGCAAGCATAATTAGAGATATTCATTACACATAATTACAAATAATTACAGAGCATCAGAAGGATATGATTCTCACCAATCACACATGCCATTGAAGGCACAATGCATCAACATACAAAATGGTGCACATAAGCACAAAGAGAAAACACAAAAGCGCAGTGCGAATAAGCACATAAGAAAAGAACAGAGCATAGCATCATTAGCAACAGAGCGATTCTCCTCATAATTGCTTCATAATCATTGTATACTCTCGTCCATATAATTACATTTATCAAACATCTTTGACTGTTACCAATACCTTCCTTACCATCATTTATCCATAAACAATAGTGCATTTTAAAGACCACCATGACATATTGTGTATTGCCTTACTCATCATCCTCCAGAATGTCCTTTTTCTTTTTTACTGCTTAATTGGCTTACAAAATGCTTATGTCAACTCAAAATCTTCTTCACTCGCTCCGAAGTTCGTAAGTTATGCAATTAGTAATACAGAAGAGATATCTGATATTTTCTGAAACATAATAACTTAATTAGATTACTCAATCAAAAATTTCCATTAATTTTATTTGTCTTGCACAGCCACAGAGTTCGTTATATGTAAATTGCAAGATTGTCATAGTTTTGTATGACAATATCCCAGCGTAGCACAGAGCATAAGTATTCAGAGTTAGAGAAAAGTAACAGCGAGAAAAAGATGTAGATAGAGCGCACTAAGGAAAAGCAGAAGAATAGTGACACTCAGCTAGAGAACGGGGCACCATTCGCCACTTGGTGTGTCCAAAACAGATTAATGGACTCTCTACCCCAATTTTATGCCTTGAAAATTTTAATATTGGAAATGTGGTGTATGCCTTTCGACTTGTGCGTCTTTAAAGTTTCTACCTCAACGACGTTATCGTGGATGATACGTTTGATTCGATACGGACCATTGTACAGTAAGAAGAATTTGTGAATCATAGATCTTCCCGTGGCAGATGTGTAATTTTCGAAAGCAACTTGCTGCATATAGAGGATAGTAAAGTTATTTTCTAAGTATGCCTCTTCTGTCGCCTTGATGAACCCAACAGGCGAACGAGATAGCGAGTCTGCAACGATGTTTTGTTTGCCAGGAATGTAAATTACAGAGAAATCGAATTCTTGAAGGAACAAAGCCCATCGTCTAAGTCTATCATGGTTAAGTTTTGCCGACATGAGGAATTGAAGTGCACGGTGATCCGTGTAAACTTTAGTGTGTCTGCCAAACAAGAAATAACGGAATTTTTCGAATGCCCAAACTACTGCCAAAGCTTCAAGCTCAGTGACGGAATAGTTCCGCTCTGACTTGGATAATATGCGACTAGCAAATGCAATGGTTCTCTGTGTGGCAATGCCATTTTCTTCATCCTCTTGAAACACGTGAACGCCAAGTCCGAATTTTGAACTATCGGTAGAAATGCAAAAGATCTTAGACAAATCTGGGTGGTGCAGAATAGGTGCGTGAAGGAGTGCATCTTTTAAGCAAAGAAATTCTCTTTGGGCAGCTTCATCCCAGAACCAAACAGTATTCTTTCCAGTTAATTCATATAATCTGGGAGTAGTTAGGTCTTTCAAATTTATAAAACGCCGATAGAAATTAATTAAACCCAAGAAAGCTCTTAATTGGCGTTTAGTGGTGGGAACAGGCATTTTCATTATCGCCTCTAACTATTCGGGGTCGGGCTGGATTCCATCTTTAGAAATAATGTGCCCTAAAAATTTAATCTGAGAACGACCAAACTGTGACTTCTCTAAGTTGACAGTAATCCCAGATTGAGCAAACACTTCAAGTAAAGATGCCAACGTACTGTTATGTTTTTCCCAGGAAGATTCTGCAATTAGAATATCATCAACGTAAATTGTGATTTGTTGTTTTAAGTGCTCAGGAAGTGTGGTATTCATCGCACGGATGAAAGCAGATGAGGAGATGTTCAGTCCGAAAGGCAATTTACGGAACTGATAACAGTTTCCGAAGCAGAGAAACGCGGTGTATTTCCTACAGTTGGGGTGCAGTTTCACTTGCCAAAAACTAGACCTAAGATCTAATGAGGATAAAACTTTGACACCATAGAATTTTTGTAACAATTCTTCCAGGGTTTGTGGTCGGTCGGTTTCAGGTAAAATGATAGTGTTAATTTGTCTCGAATCAAGCACTAATCGAATTGACTTATCTCTTTTTTCAACAATATGTAGGGGACTGTTATATTAGCTAACTGCAGGTTCAATTACACCTTGATTGAGCATGGACTGAATTTCAGCCTTAACTCTTTCCCTGTATACTATGGGAATGGGATATGGAGGTACAAAAAATTTATTATGTTCTTTGATCTTAAATTCATAGAGAAAATTTTTTATGGTACCAGGACTGTTCGCGAATACGCGGGAATAACGCCGCAAGATAAGGAACAATTCTTCCTTATCACGTTCTGAGGCACCTTCAACTTCTACTAATTTGTTCTTAATGATATCAGAAATCAAGTCAATTCGTTCAGTCTCGAAATGTTTATCTGTTATATCATCATCAGGTTTGACATCCTGCGTCGCATTAGAAGTAGATAAAAATTTTAAACAACTGGCACCTTCTTCATATCTGGTAATCCAGTCTTCGAATTTAATTTGAATGGCATTTTCCTGAACAAAAGCAATGGCACAAGCCGTATTGAAATCTAAAATAACCTTGTACTTGGATAGGAAGTCCACACCTAATATTATCTGTGTAGTTAAACGGGGGACAATCAATAGGTTGGCGGAAAAGATATGACCTTGACATAAAAATTCTACGTATGTTTGCTGTCGAATTTCGACAGGTTTGCTAGAAATGGCGCCACGAATTTTAGTACAATGCAAAGGCAGAGTGGGACCATTAAGCAAGTTCTGATATTTCTTGAAAGTCACTTCACTAATTACTGACACAGGGCTACCAGAATCTAAGACAGCAGAAAGATAGATTTTGCCAATTTTGACAGATACAATTGGGTGAATTGGAATATCGAGACATTCTACCTTCTCTTCTAATAGTGCCTCTTTTATGTCATCTAACTGTACAAATTTTACGTCTTGTTCGGTGGAAGGTTCATAAGAAATTTCTTTGTTGAGACAAGTGTTACCAAGATTAATGAGGCTTTCACAAGATAAATGCTTTTCAAATCTTGATTGTTCATCAACTTCGCATTCACTATCATCGTCATTAGAAGACATGTAATTATCTATCCAGTCAGCGACAGAGGTGTGCTGCAAATCTAATTGTTCGAAATCAGTTTTTGCTGTTCCAAGGTTACTGTTAGTTGCATTATTGTGTGGCAGTACCGTATCCTGCATTTCAAAGTACATAATCGGTCTGTCATATGCAATTGTTGGTTGATACTGTAAGAATTTTATTTCGCATATAGTGTCTTCCTCAGAGTCTGAAGACGAAGCTTCTGTCTCCCACTCTGAATTGTCGTCATTATATTGCTGATCGACATTTATCTCGTTTAACCGTTGGGCAGTATAATGTTTATTCGATGCTTCTTTATTTGTTTCTGTAAATCTGATAGTACAATTTTTATTACTGTCATTGCTTTCAGGAGTAACGGCTTTAGGTTTTGACACAAGTTGTGTCGGTTTTGCCTTATCACTTACTGAGGTGCTACCAGCATCAGTATTGTGCACTTCCGCACAAACTACTATTCTGTTTTGTTCGGGAGGTTGTTCATCGTAACCTTCCTCTCTGTGAGGACGTTCACAATGAACAAGTTTCAGCGTATAGTTAGGACCACATAAATCCTGTACGGCCGAATTATTTGCCGTCGAGTCCGCTAGTCATACCTGACGCGGCCCTTTTTTTGACGAATTGTAGCGTGGATTAGCAGGTCTGATTTCAATGTTTTGCTCTTGTCTTTCCGGGGTACGCGATCTGCTTAGGCCCCGATTTGTGTTTTCGTGTCGCGGAAGGCGATCACGAGAATTATCGCGTGTGCCCTCCCGACTACGCTTCTCAGCGTTACTATTGTTATTTTCAGTCTCGCGATCACTATCAGTATTGCGTCTTTCACGCCAATTAGTATTATTTGAGGTATTGCTGTTATGATAATTATTGTGGCGTCCTCCGCGACCAAAGCCACCACCTCGGTAACGGCCACGAAAACTTCCACGGTTATTCTCACGATCATTGTTCTGTTCTCATTGTCGCGACTTTGTTTGTAAGATTCATTAGTGAAAGAATTATTTTTTTGTTTATCGTCGTGCTCTGAATAACGTTTAGTACGCGGCGGGCTTTGTTGCGACCGGCGATCATATCTGTTTCTATCAAAATATCGACTGCGCGAGGAATTTTCCTCGTCTTCTTCCTCTAAGTCTTGTAAGAGGTTTCTAAAGGCTTCAATATCATTCTTGTATCGTGCCGCAATGGCAATTTGACGCAAGTGTAGAGGCAATTTGTTCAAACAAATTCTAATTAATTCCGCAGGGCAGTAAGGTGCCGATAAAAATTGATTTTTATATACTAAATGTTGGAAATATTCCACCGGGCTAGAGAAATTTGATCGCTCAAAAGTTTTGAACGTCGCAATACTGTTTTTAACGCGGTCTTGTGCCGCTTCCGACCAGTATGCGGATAGAAATGAGCGTCGGAACTGATTCTCGCTATAGCACTCTTGTGCAATAGCTCTCATTCTGGTGGCTGGCTCGCCTTCCAGATAACCACATATAAATTCTAATCTGTGCTCAAGTGGCCAATTCGGGGGAAGACAATAATCGAATTGCTGCAACCACTCTTTAGGGTGCAAGTCATTCGGAGAGTTTTTGAATGTCTTGAATTTACGTACAGTCAGGAAATGCTTGTAGTCAAACGCTTCCCTTCGCCTGTGCGGTGTAAGTGAGCGTAAACTACGCACCGCGTCTTCATTGTTGTTGCTATGAGGTACACTTCGTTCACGTACCAAGCGACCTACTTGAGTCGAATCATCATTGTCATTTTCGTTCAAATTTTCTTCTACGTCTTCGTATGCATTTCCATAAGTGTGGTCAAATTTCCTCTCTATTCGCGCCACGCGATCATCTAATTTTCTGACCTCAGCCTTGTATTGCTGATTAATGGTCATTTGACCTTGTTTGAAACGGTCAAGGGCGAGATATTCATTAGTTTCATTAAAGGGGGTAGGATGCGTTACATCAGAACTTTTGTCACTGTTATCACTGATTTGGGTAATTTTAACAGTAATATCCTCAAACTGTTTATTAATTTTATTGATCTGTTCCGTCGTGACTGACTGGAAGTTCTGCAACTTTTCATCAAATAGATTACTCTGTTGCTTCAATTGAGCGAGTTCAGTAGTTTCCATATTTTCGACTCGTGACGCAAAGCTTTCCATATTTTCCACTCGTGACGCTAGGCTTTCCATATTTTCCACTCGTGACGCAAGGCTTTCCACTACCGGGTTAATCTCGTCGCGAATATCTTGTCTTATTTGCTGAGATTCACGTTTGAAAATATTGAGCAGTTGTTCCCTGAACCGATTGTTGTCCTCATTTATTTTATTAAAACTACTTTGAGTACTCACAAACCTCGAATCGCACGTCTGTTCTATTTTCTCAAGTTTTTTACCTTGTTTCTCAAGTTTTTCATTTAATTTCTGAGATTGTTCCTCCAGTTTTTCATTTAATTTCTGAGATTGTTTCTCAAGTTTTTCACCTAATTTCTGAGATTCCTGAGATTGTAATTGACTATTCTCATTTAATTTAGAGAGCTGTGACAATAAAATTTGCATGAAATCATTTGGTAATACGTTTTCCATAGCCGTCGCATAAGTATTTTTTGTAGCAGAGCTAGGCGGAACCGATGCATTATTTTCCGCAACCACGTTACAAGAATTGGAATTCTGTATTGTCGAATCCTGTACTGTATCATTATCCATATTGTCTATTCCTGAACTAATCTGTTCCGCATTTTCGGACACGGTATTTACTGTCGTATTTGTATCAGTGCAGTGAGAAGACTCTTGTAAAAATTCAGCTTCTCTCCTTGCATCATTCGAGGTCTCATTTTCGGAAGCAGATTTAGCATAAGCGCGGACTCTCCTATTCTTTGACATTGTTAACAGAATTTTGCAGTAAAGTGACTAATAATATTTATTTTCACCTACTGCATATTTTTTGAAAATCACACACAGTAATTATGAGAGAACAATAGGCTGAATCGGGCTAGTGCAACATACAATCACAATCGAGATTACGCGAACCGTTAATTATCACACGAGTTCCGCGATACTAGAACTTTCATCACAACAAACATCAGACAATATAAAAGAGAGACTTGTTCAGTAGTAATGCAATTATTTGTATATTCAATTAATCTACTATAAACAATGCTACACACTATCAAGAATGGTAAGTAACAAACTACAGAAACAATTACTATGCTACTGTTGCTATAACAAAGGATGGTGCTACAAAAATTAAATTAAGAGCCAAAAGATAAGTTGGTTAGTGGAAAAGACAAACTAACTTAAATAAGGCTACGTATCTAACTACGTCACGATCCTGTTTGTGAACTATCCTGGCAGAAAGGGCGCCAGATAAAAGCTGTACGTGTGTTGTGTGTGTTGAACCTATCGTTAGATCAGACAACAAATTGTTCCTTGACACAGCAGTTTGGTTTAATTATGGCCCTGATACTGATGTATATGCTATTAAGTGAGAAACAGTGCATGAAACTGATTGTGTGCGCAACGGATATTTTTAACAAAACAACTGTGACATGTAGCCTTTTGAAACAGACACTGACTATACTCAAAAATTTTGACTGCGAGAAAGATATTAAAAAAAAAAAAAAAAAAAACCACAAATCACTTTCTTAATGCTTGACTGTGAGAATTTTATGCAGATCAGTTTCTAATTATTGAAATTTAGTATCAATTTAGTATCATAGTCAATTAACTATCATTTACTATGGCACCAATAATGAAATCCGTTCAACAATATTATTCACATCAATACTGCACTTTAAATCCACTAATAATTAATTATCAAATGAAGGAAGTAGGTTAATTTTCTAACTACGTAAATGAAATATGAAAGAAAGTTTAAGTTACTTATTATTAATAATCAGCATTACATTACCTACATAATACAACTTCTGACTTGCTGGCAAAGCAGCCTCTGCTCTACATCGGAGCAATACACACAACCCAACCGCTCTCTAAGCGAGCTGAACCACTAGTAGTACTCTCTCTCAGTGCGAGCTACAATGCTATGCAATACATGATCTTTGCCAAAGATGAAACTTCATAAAGGACACATATCGATACATACAGTAGAAGCGATATTATACATTTTCTTGCAAGCAAGTTACTCGATACAAAACAGGAGGCACAATATTGGACATTTTCTTACAAAATAATTTTTTTATGGACACGTTTCAGTGTTAACAAGTCCTGCAGTTCGTCGTCAACTTGTTGTGCCTGAGCTAGGGCCACAAAGTCAAGTGCATCAGCGATCACTTCAATCCTGCAGAGGGCATCTGCTGGCACATTTAAGTCTCCTTCAACGTGCACAATGGTGGTGGTAAATTGTCCAATATAGTCAAGGTAGCATAGCTGACGTGGTGTGGCTTTATCTGGGCGTTGTTGAAAAGCATAATTCAGCGGCGTATGGTCAGTCACTAGTGTGAAGTGTTGTCCTTCCAGCATGTGACGGAACTTCCTAATAGCGGCATATACTGCGTACAACTCTCGATCATAGGTGGACCAGTTTCTCTGTGCTGGTGATAATTTCTTGCTGAAGAAAGCTAGGGGCTGCCATTGATCCCCTACTTGCTGCTGAAGTGCTGCACCGACTGCATTTGCAGATGTATCGACCATGAGGGCGAGAGGTGCCTGCGAAATTGGATGGGCCAGTAGGGCAGCTTCGGCAATAGCGGTCTTCAAATTGGCAAATGCTGCTTCTGTTTGACTGTTCCACAATAGTTTATCAGATGGTTTTGGAGTGCCTCGTAACAATTCATTTAGAGGTGCAGCAAGGTGGGCATGATTACGCACAAAACGATGGTAGTAGTTCAGTACACCAAGAAATCGTCGAAGTTGTTTCACTGTTGTTGGCTGTGGATAATTGCCTCAACTTTTTCTGGTGGTGGTCGTATTCCTTCTGCATTTACCATATGGCCAAGAAACTGAACTTCCGTTGCTCCAAAAACACACTTTGATGGGTTTATGAGCAAGCCATGGGTCTGTAGGCGGGTGAAAATTTGTCGTAAATGTTCCAGGTGTTCTGTTTCTGAGCTTGACATGATCAAAATATCGTCTATGTAGACATAACAGAAATCAAGATCACGTGTAACCTCGTCCATGAATCGTTGGAATGTCTGGGCAGCGTTACAAAGTCCGAAAGGCATTCTGACAAACTCAAATAAACCAAATGGCGTGCAAACGGCGGTTTTAGGGATGTCTTCTTGTGCTACAGGAATGTGGTAGAATGCACGCACTAAATCCAAGGTAGTGAAGATGCATTTACCATGAAAATTTGCTGTGAAGTCCTCAATATGCGGCACAGGGTAGCGGTCGGGCAGAGTCCTGGCATTGAGTCTCCTGTAATCTCCACACGGACGCCAGCCATTCTTCTTCTTCGGTACAACATGTAGAGGAGAAGCCCAACTACTGCTAGATGGTCGACAGATTCCTTGTGCAACCATAGATGAGAACTCTTGTTTCGCTACTTTCAGCTTTTCAGGTGTAAGACGGCGCGGCCGAGCATGGAGTGGTGGTCCTGGCGTAGTTGGAATGTAATGCAGTGTTGAATGTTGGATTGGAGCTAATTTGGGTGTCTGATAAGTTATCTCCGTGAACTGCTTCAAAAGTTCTATAAACGGAGAATCACCTGCAATCACTCGAACCGTTGTGTCTTTCTAACAGAGTCAACAAGACGGCGGTGTCGGAGGTCTTGCAAGAGTCCATAATAGGACAGGAAATCTGCTCCGAGTATTGGTTGCGTTACATCTGCCACAACAAATCGCCACTCAAAGTTGCGTCTTAGGCCTAGGTTCAATATAAACATGACATGTCCGTATTTTGGAATTGCAGTGCCATTGGCGGCAAAAAGTTTATAGTCGTCGCGGCTGCGGCGCGGCAGGCAATTTGATGGGTAGACAGACACGTCAGCGCCTGTGTCAACTAAATACTGGTGCTTGGTATTGCGCTCTGTCACGAATAAGCGACGGCTGCCGCCTGGAAAGTCCGTGGCCATCATCACTGATTCTCCTGCGCGTTTCCCTTCTCGCAGGGAGGGCTGCATTTTCGTGCTTCTGAGCCGAATCGCCTGTGGTACCAACACACTCTAGATGATGAAGGTAAGCGGCTGTGCCTACCTTGTGAGCGGCGGCGACGGGATCGGCGGTTAGAACACTCAGCTCGTAAACTTGCAATTTGAGCGGTGAGTTCAGCAACTTGCGTTTGTAGGGCAGCAAGTGTGTTATCCTCTTTAGGCTGTGAGCTAACCGGGGCGACGCACGTCTCCGGATACATTTCCATTATGCGATCTGCCGTCTGAGCGAGTGCATCAAGATCACCGGCACACACTGTTAATATCTTTTGTGTATCCGGTGGCAGGCGTGATAACCAGATGTTGCGAAGAATTTCGTCACTAATAGCATTTCCAGCTAATGTGCGTAGACGGCGTAGTAGTTGTGATGGAGTGCGGTCGCCCAACTCTTCCGTGCGCAACACCTTTTCCAAGCGTTTCGCCTCAGATTGTGATAGGCGAGTAATCAAGGTATTCTTGATAGTAATATAACGGTCGGCGCTTGGTGGTGACGCTAATATGTCCTGTACATCAGCAGCCATGTCCTCGTTGAGCGCGGCGACGACATAACTGTATTTTGTCTCGTCCGCCGTAACGTGCGTCAGCACGAACTGGCTTTCTAGCTGCGCGAACCAAAGGACGGGATTTTGTTGCCAAAATGGTGGCAGTTTAACTGCTACACGATTGATTATCACCCATGTAGGTACTTCAGCAGTCGGTAGCGGGTCTGGCATCGTTGAGATTTGAGTTACAGTTGCGAAGAACGCGGGAGATACGCGACGCGGTTGACGCGGATGTTTTTACAGTTAGACGGGCGCGGCTCGGCGTAATACGCGACGCGGTTGCTTATTTTTGGCGAAACACGGCTCGTGGTCACGTCGGCGTCACCAATTGTCGCGTAATTAAACACAATGTATTTACGACATACTACATTCAACTGTAACATAAGCACAGACTACTTAACAACAAAAGACTAACTACACATAACAAATGAACAGACACAAGTCAGAGATATGTATGCACAGAGTAATCGCACTTCGATAAATCGACACACTTCACAACTTTTTTGTTTTCTAGGTCTTTTATGCAAGTTCCTCAGTCAGGTAATTGATAACAATATCTGCTATTGCGCTCGGACTTTTATCAAGTTGAACAGTTCACACACAGACATCCTGAAGCGATAAAAAGTACCTGATCAGAAAAAAAATGTCAGTTACTTTACATCCACATTGCAGAAAATATGATGTGCACACTGTGCCAAGAAAAATTTCAGAACAATTCTGGAAGGAACGATTTATTGCAGGTTTAAGAAGTCATCTGGAGTTTGGTAATATTTTGATGTGGCAATCACAGGCTGATGCTAATAAACTGATTGTTGGAACAACACTGGAGATGGCAAAGGAGAAAGCAACTATGGAGGTTGGTATAGATGTCGATTTTCTCGTCCTTCTAATTGTATTTGCTCCTGGTAACGTGCCCATTTACTTTCAGAAGTCGTCTGTGGGAAAAGGCCCTCCACGGACTTACGATATTACATCCTTCCAAATAGCACTTAGAGATTTAGTTCAAGGTATGTTATTTTTGCATGCTGTATCGGATGTGACACGAGATCGTTCTTGTTTGGCCAAGGAAAGAAAAGAACATTCAGACTCCTCCAAACACAGCCTAATCTACGGAAAATTACTTCTACATCCAATAATGACAACACAAATGCTCAAGTAGTAACTGAAGCAGGAGCGCAGTACCTGTTAGCATTGTATGGTGCACCTAAAGGAACGACGTCATTAAACAGTCTTAGGTATCAGGTTTGCTGAAAGCTGTGGCAACACGTCCGCCGGCCGTCGTGACCGTGCGGTCTGCGGCGCGCCAGTCACGGTCTGCATGGCCACTATGGTCGGGGGTTCGAATCTTCCTTCGGGCATGGATATTTGCGCCGTTTATAGTATTAGCTAGTTCATAAGTAGTTTGTAAGTTTAGGGACTGATGACCCCGTAGTTAAATCCCATAAGCACTACAAACATTTGCAACACGTCCAGTCACCTCTAAGATAGATCTTGCTCGACTTCCTCCAACATCTGCAGCAGTAAAAAAGCATTCAAAATGTATTTATCCTTAGGTGCAGCAGTGGAGAAGCAAAGAGTTGCTTCCCACTTCCTGGGGAATGGGTTTCTATAAATGGTTCTCTTCAGCCAGTTTTAACTCAAAAACCTCCTGTCCGCAACTTCATCTTAAAGTTAATATCTTGCACGTGTGACTCTGATTAAACGAAATTCTCCTTTTGGCAGTGTTGGTTTACAGAGTTCTGTTTTGTGTGGATTTTCTAATGGCAGTGGGTGTAGCAAGTCAAATATTCCCGATTTTGATGAGACTGTCTGCAATGTTCATAGAAACAGTCGTTCCACTATCTTTTAAGAATATTTACATGTACTTGCAAGTCTTGAACAAGGTTTTAAGAAATATGTCGTTACAATTCTAACATGCGGTCTGACTAGTGAATAATCAAACCTTACAGTAAAGATTTCAGATAACTCCCTTATTATTAATGATAGGAAAAACATACTACTATTGTTTTAAATTTCTAAGAATGTGTTACATAATTAATTAAAAAAATCATTTCGTTTCATAATTATGCAGTTATTAATAGAGAAACTTTAAAAAAAGGTTGAAGAAGTGATATGTTTTCCGGTTTTATTAGTATAATTCAGAATAAATATTATACATACATGTGATGTTCTTATATAATCATTTTCCAGCTCTTCATCTGCAATTTTGCGGAAAAAGGACCTTTTTATGTCAATTCTGTGAGAATTTATAGCCGTTCTAAGAGTACTCTACAGTTTCTTAGGCCGCCATATTGATGACGTCATAGCCGCGATTCCACAGCCCGGATGTTCGGGGACTTTTAGTATGTTAACATCAAACTGAGTCTATTACAAGAGGTTTCATCTCTCCCCTAATTTTTTCCTATTCCGGCCTTTTTTATGCATAAAAGTCCTGGTCTATCAGTCCGCCAATGGTACTAGACGACTAACATCAAAAGTTCATTATGAAAATTTTTTGTCAAGACGCCGAATGAGTATCAGCACTGGCTAAATTTAGCCTGAGATGAAAGCACAATATCCTGACAACAGACACTGATTATTCGATAAAGAAATTCGTTATAACTTAACCGTTCATTTTCCTTGGTGCCTAATCTGAAGAGATTAACACAACAATGAAGGCAAGAATTAACATAATTTCCAAACGTACCAGGAAGTCTTTTACGCGTAAAATCCGAACGGTTCGAATAAACATGTTGCCATTAGCTGAGTATTAATTCCAGCCCTTTGGGCATCTTTCGCAAAAGGAATTCATTCGCGTAATTCGTCACGGCACCGATCGTCGTTCAGACTATAGTAAGACAGATGATCGAGTAGCTATAGAATTTGGCACGTTCGACTTTATAATACCAGCTCAAATAGAAACAGTTCCCCACGCTGTTATGATATCGTCAATCATTATTGGAAAGTGGGAGCTGCGTCCGCTAAGGCCGATTGACACTAAAAAAAAAAAAAAAAAAAAAAAAAAAAAAAAAAAAAAAAAAAAAAAAAAAAAAAAAAAAAAAAAAAAAATTAAATAAATAAATAAATAAATAAATAATAATAATAATAATAATTAAAAACCCTTGGCAAAGATGTTTTATCAAAGCCCTTTGGTCATACCTTTGACAGTGTACTAGGGCAGATTTTATAACAGATTTGTTTTTATGAAAGACTTTTCATAAAAGGGCCAAGCTCTTATAAAAGTTCGCCTTTTGTATACATGTGTCTCTTCTTGCTGTGGTGAAATATAAATGAACGTGAAAGTGTATTTGTTGCGTGGCTACTGTTGCACTGATTGTTCTAAAATATTTCGTGCCGTAATACACTGCAGACTGACTAAGATAAGTCTTAGAATCGTATAAATCAAAAGCTACTACAATCAGTTGAATTCAAACTGGCTCTCTATGAATGATGAAAAGGAAGAAAGTTTCTGGCTATGCATAAGTGAAATACATATTTTCATCGTAACTTACTTAATTCCTCCTTAAGCGATCTGTATTACGGTTCACGTTTTACTGGACTAATACCTGAAATGGTTGGCCTACACTGCATGATTTATAACACCCACACACTGTGAAACAGACCTAAAAGCTAATTTTTCTGGATAAATTAAATATTATGCGAACTCGGTAATTGAAAATTTTTCTTGATAAAAACATTATTCATTCATTTGCCATTTTATCATTAATAATAAATAAATAGTGTAGTAAACACGGTACAAGTAATACGTAGTGTTTCTATTCTTAGGATATAGAAATTCTATGCTCTCATTAAAAAAAAGCGTTCCGCCATTGTTTTTATTCTGTGCTATTGTTTTTCGTGATCGTGTCTTGCTGATGTATATTTTTTGTATCAAAAATTTAAGGTGAGAATATATTTGAGAAGTTATCTTAAAACTGGTGTTTCAGAAAACATTTTTAAGCCCTTTTCATTATTGACATATTAGTATGTGTATAGCCAGAGAAATTAGTTGTGGCCCAATGAAATATTTCCGAGATATTGTTCCCGGAACTATTTTGCGTGTTCTATGAGATCTATAAGACACTTGGAGTTATTTTATGTGGAAAGGATACTTCATAAAAGACACTTAGTAAACTTTCGTGGACGTTCTAAGTGAATATTTTACAATTCTCAATATTTCGACCGATAAAAAATCGAACAAACAGCCACAATCGATTTCGTCTTTTCTCATGAAAGAATTTGATTCCAGATACACAGAAAAATCATCGGCTACGCCATGAAGAGTAGCATAATCATCAAGTAAGAACTGTAATATTATTTTCGATAAATACTGTGGTTCTTTCTTTATACGAACCTGCAACTGTTCTTCCAAAGATTCCATTAGGCTCAATAAACGCGGTCAGTTCATATAATTATTTACAGCAGAAATTGGACTTAGACAAATATTTTTCAAGAGTTTGTTAATTTCAATTCATAATTTAAATTCTGAGATCATTTAGTGCTGACTTTCTAAAAAAAAAGGAATAATACAATCTATTCGTAATTTCTTTGATTAATTATTACACTGGCTCCAAAATGACAGGACGAGAAGCCACAGCATTTTTGTAATACAAGTGTAATTTTTGTTTCATATCACAACTGTTGGAGTTTGGTGAAAACGGGGACCCGTAAACTGGAATGGACTGATAACATCCTGTGCTGCCAACCTATGACGCTGCCTGTACTGAATGCTGACTCGACAAGAGGTATTGAAAATTATAGGATTGTCGACAGACTGTGTTATAGTCTCACGTGCAGAGTAAGCAAATCTGACCAGATTTATGAAATTTAATTACTGCTTTTGATTTTCAGTTAGAGCAAATAATTTTTCCAGTGCTGTTACAATAATTGGAAACTGTAAGGCACAGAGACGAAAACACATTCAGTCGCACAGTCATTTTTTCCATCTTTTCGTAGTTTTGAACAGTGTTGTAGACTTTGGTGTAATATTTATGAATTGAATTGTGCAACACAGTGTGCCATGGTTAGGAATATGATTACGCGTAACCAAGCCAGAACCATGAATCGTGAGGAAAACATAGACGAAACTGAAATGTCTTCTGAATCAGGGAATGTAGAGGTGGCTGAAGCTGTACGTTCCGATGAACCAGCAAAGCCAGTAACCACTATAATTCAAGATAGGCTATCTGCAGCAACCACTATCACAATGGCTACTAATCTTTCGGATCTGGACCCACTTTCAAACATTTTAAATTTGATGGAACATCAACAGAATCAATTTAAAGCTCTTCAGGCACAGTTTGAATCTCAAATGAGCACTCAGTTTAAATTGTTCTCTGAACAACAGGTCTCTTTGCTAGACAGTTTAGAAAACACACTGCAGAGAAAACTTGAGCAGCAACAGAAAGATTTACAAAACACCATCGAACAAAAATTCTTACAACACCAAGTGGGAATTAAAGCTGACCTTCAGAGACAATATACAGATATTAATAATAGATTTACACAGTTACAATCACATCAGGAAGCAATAAAATTACAGCTTGAGGAACGAAACAGACTTTGGGAACACACCATAGACGAACGCATACAGAACAGTCTAGAAAAGTTACAAAAAGAACAAAACCAACATGTGCAGTCAGCTGTAGATCAAATTCAACAAATTTACTGTAGAGTACCACATACATTAGCAACTGTAGAAGCGAATTTACAAACTTTGCAATCAGCTCAGACAGGATTAGAATCGACTGTATCCAATTTGGCTGATCGGATACAGAAAGTTAACCTGGAGGGGAAAATGTTATTCAAGAGAAATTCAGAGAACAGGAACAGGCAGTAGTTGACACATTTAACAAATGGATCTCGGACAAGGACCATCAGATCTCGGAAACTTTAGACGTAGAATTGCCGAAAGAGATAAAGCAAATTAGCGAACAGATAGTCGGTGAGAAGACAGAAAATACATCAAGCGTGAGAAATGAAATCGACGCAATACGACAAGAATTAGCTAATGTCAAACGTCAGGAATTAGTGGCTAGTTCGAGATGCACAGATACTTCCAAATTTGACTTATCCGACAGCTCGGATAACCGAAATCAGGATAACCGAATAGTGTCACGTGGACCTGCGCGATCCGCAGCTGATAACCTGATTCGCAATAAGCCTTTTCAAACTTTTTCCCCAGGGAAAGAAGTAATTCGACTTGTAATGTGCAAACTGCCTTTCCCGCTTTAAAAGGATGTCATGTACGCACCTTTAAATGATGAAGACAAATTTATGCGGACCCTTGACCGAATGGATTTGCTGCACAATGAAGAGAGCCGTACACAGGGAAATAATGACGCCTGTTCAAACGGTAATAACCAAACCCGTTCGAACAGCGGAGGACAGGTGCAGTTATACCAACATAACTCACAACAGCACAATAATCCGAATAATCATAACAATAACAGCAGAAACAATTCCGGACTTCAATTTAGAAATAGAAATAGAAACTGATTTCATCCCGGATACAACGGAAATCGCAATAATAATAGTAAATGGAATAACAACAACCGATCCAACAATCAGAATTACGGTAGCGGCGCGCAGCCATCAAGCCAGCCCGGACCAAGCTATTACCAACCTAACAACCAGTACCGGCAGTGGGGAAATGAAATTCAGGACCAACCAGTATAAAATGATAAGGGTTCAAGGTACATCGACACAAACGGGACCGCCGATGAATGCAAACAGTCAGACGCCCGATTCGAACGCAACTTCGCATATTGGAGTAATGATTGTGGATATAACCCCAAATATCGACAACCGGCGGAAAACTAAACACGGTCAGGGTGGGCCTCCTAACTTTGGCCTTGGAATGGACAGGGGGGAATACTGATTACAATGACAGCAAACAGAACAGTATACCAAACCAGGCTTTAAACAGAAATACGCCTCACATCACACTGGTTCGATACAATGACGGTCAACATATAACTGAGGAATTACGAAATGGAAACAGAAAGTGTACGAACCAATGCAGATATACAGGCCACTATTCATGTCAACATGTATGGTATCGATGTAGAAGTATTGATTGGCACAGGGGCATCAATAAGTGTAATTAATGATAATTTGGTCAAGGCCATTAGGGAAAAAATCAAGCTGCCTACATTGTCAATTAGCAATTGTAGGGTGACAGGTGCAATCAGAGCTCAGGCTCAATTGGTTAGGGAACAGGTATTGATAGTGTTTAACGCAGGAAATGAGGAATACACATACCCATTCCTAGTGATACAAAACCTGTCAGTTACCTGCATATTGGGGCTAGACTTTCTAAGGAAAAACCTAGCAACCCTCGACTTTGTTAGGGGCGCCTGTTATACAAGATGGTAAGGAGAATGTTGTGCAGCTGAACAAGACCTTAATCAACCATGATATATATTGCAGGAAGATATGCTATAATAAATAATATTTCAATCGAAGACTTCTGGATACAAAAATGAGATTGTATAATATAGAGACTAGGCTAACTTCATCTAGTTGTTACACAGACCTGAGTAAAGAAATTTTCTCTTTACCAGTATCAGAAGTATTAAATAGTCATCAGCAAGATTAATTGAATAATTTGTTACGAAGGTACGAATTAGTCTTTGTAGCCTGGCCTGGAGTAATAAAGGGATTCACTTATCGTGTGGATGTATACCCCCACCAACTGTATGTCCAAAATACTTATGTCATTACGTGGTCGAAGCGTGAGGCTGTATCCAAGGAAATTAACCGAATGCTGGACTGGGGAGTAATAGAAACTTCATTATCGCACTACTGTAATCCACTACTCCCAGTGGCTAAGGCAGACAATTGATTTGATTTGATTTTTTCACGGAAGCCAAAACAGTGTTGGTCCAACCCGCCACTGCCCGCACCGAAACTAAGTTTATTGTGCGGTATCGCTCCCTGTGTGTCTAGTAAAGCCAACCAATGCCCTTGAACAGTGCAAGGAGTCACTTTACCAGTTCTTTATTAGACACAATTTCTTCGGGTCTGGTTGTCCCAAAAATTCTGTGCCTTTTACTCTCCAATGCAATGCATTCGAAGATTAGATGTGATGCAGTTTCATCACCGTCATCACAGATCCTACATTTAGGGTCCTTTTATGTTATTCCCATTGTATGTAGGTGTTTTTTGATATTCCCATGACCTGTCAGCAATCCAACCATGAGTCTAATCTCTCTCCTGTTCAGACCCAAGAATGCAGAGCTTCTTTTAAAACATGGCTTTGGCATCATTACCTTGCCATGTTTTTGTTGATGGACTTTGGTCCAATATTCTACGTGCTGTCTTCTGTGCCAGTTACGTAGCTCCAATTTGATCATTGCCTTGGTGATTGTCAGGACAGGTTTCGGTCCAATAAATGGAGTCTCTGCCCCCATCCTGGCTAATGTGTCGGCATGTTCGTTGCCACTGATCCCAGAGTGGCCAGGGACCCAGAATAGGTTTACTCTATTGCTTTCCCCTAGCTCCACTAGAACCCTGTGACATTCTGCAACACTTTTAGACCTTGTTGCAGGAGAAGGCAGACAATAGTGTCCGACTAGTACTTGACGCCAGACAAATCAATAAAATCATTGTTCCAGTTCGAACACACCCTGTGAGCATTGAAGAACGAATTCAGAGATACTACGGGGTATACTATCTCTCTAGCCTTGATTTAAGAAGCTCATACTGGCAAGTTAGATTGAATGAAGATAGCCGCAAGTACACCGCTTTCATATTCTCCGGTAGAACTATCATTTCAAGGTGATACCCTTTCGATTAAACGTCAGTGCTGGTGTATTTACAACTGCATTAGACTACGTTTTAGGACCTGATCTTCTTTCAAGGGTAATTCTGTATGTTGATGATCTTCTAATAGCCACAGAAACCTGGGAGGAACATTTGGACTTAATCAATAGAGTTTTAGAAAAAATTGAATCGCATAGTGTCACTGTCAATCTACAAAAGTCAAAATTTGGCCGAACGTCAGTCAAGTTCTTAGGCCACATCATATCGTACGAAGGGATACGACCTGACCCGGAGAAATTAGAGGCTATTAAGAACATCCCGATACCCACGAACAAAAAACAGTTAAAATCGTTCCTTGGAGGGATTTCATTCTTTCGTCGGTTCCTAGCCAAACCTGTAGTCAATAGTGAGTGACTGTTAAATTTACTTAGAAAGAATCAGCCATGGATCTGGACATTGCAATGTACAGAAGACTTTAACAATATTAAACAAGCTTTACTCGATTCACCAATTCTTGCACATGCCGATATGAAAGAAAACTTCTGCCTGACAACAGACGCCTCTAATTATGGTTTGAGAGAGTGTCTGTTTCAAAATATAAACAATGAAATCAGAATAATAGGTTTTGCCAGTAGAGTTCTTACCTCCTGTGAGCGTTTATATTTTACAACAGAACTTGAAGCATTGGCAATAGTATGGTCTTTAAAGAAATTTCACTACTACGTTTTCGGCAAATATGTGAAGATGTACTGTGATCACCAGGAACTCAGTTTCCTCTTAACATGGAAGCTAGTACACGAACGCCTCGCAAGATGGCTCTTGTCCATTCAGGAATACAGTTTTGAGATAATCTATATTAAAGGGCAAGACAATGTAGTAGCTGATATGCTTTCACGTCTACCAGAGGGATTACCGAATTACACGAAAGTAATAGACCAACACTTGGACTTCAAAATTATGATAATGAGAGACGAAGAAAATAGGAAGAAATTTCTTACACTCTGCAAGAATATAGTTAGGCTTCAGGAACAAGACCAGCGAAGGATTGAAATTAGACATAAGATTTTAACAGATAACAATCAAAATCTCTCACAACATTTTCGGCTCAACAATCAAATATTATATTACAAACAACATCTAGACTCTAAGTAATAGAAGCTGTGTATGCCGGGAGATAGACTGGAATCTTTAATATTGCACACTCACAAAGTATGGGTCACTTTGGTACCAGCAAATGTACGGCCAAATTACAATAATATTTTTATTTTCCAAACCTCCAGAAGTATGTTGCTTAAGTTCTTAATACATCCAGCATATGCCAAAGGACTAAGCACCTGAACCAAACCAATCTTTCAAAACTTCATCCCATAATTCCAGATAAACCTCTGAGAATAGTCAGCTTTGACGTCAGTGACCCATGCCCGAAATCTCGTGCAGGAGTCAAATACCTCGTGGGAATAATAGACATTTTTACAAAATATTTAAAGTTGTATGCCATCAAGTCTACTTCAGATAAAGCTATTGTAAAGAAGCTAGTACAGGATTACCTACCTTTGATAGGAAAACCCACAGCTATACTAACCGATAATGCCTCATACTTCACTGGAAATGTGTGGAAAGAATTTATCCAACAAAATAATATACAACACATACTGATTAGCAGATTTCATCCCCGTGCTAATCCTATAGAAAGAAGCTTCAGAGACTTTAACCGTTTTGTGAGAACTTATGTAGCCCATAAACAGACTAAGTGGTTCGATTTAATTAGTCCATACCAACAGATAGTTAACAACTTGCCACATACCACCACCAACTTCACACCCACTGAGCTGTTATTAAATAAGCAGGAAGACAATGAATGGGTTAAAGCGATTCCGAAGAATCCATCTACTGTTATGCCTCATCAGGAAAAACTGGACCGAGCACATGAAAACCTCCAACATAAAGCCAGGTTAAGGAAAATGAAGTTCGAGTCCCAACTCAAGGAAATCCAGAGGTTCCAGCTTGGAGAAAAAGTTCTTTTGAGGAATCATCCCAAATCATCTCTACTTAAGAAGCTTAACAGTAAATGGCAACATTTATATACAGGGCCATTCATGATCATTTTCTAAGTTATCCTAATTCTCTGAGACCAAGAGGATTATACACTCACTCAGATTTAAGAAAATATTATATGAAGAGTAATAATTAATTGTGAAGGGGAGAAAAGTAGCAGGAACAAAGAAGAAGAAGAGAAATTCAGAATTTACTTATAGGATTTTGGAAGAAGAAAATCCATGAAGAAGAGAATTTTCATCACAACAATGGAATGAGAAACGAAAATGAGAAAGATGTGAATATAGATGCATCAAGATTCCTGAAGGAGAGAAAAGAGGTAGGCATTAGGAGCAGGAAAATTCCAGTGCCTTACAGTTTTTGAAAAGCACATTAGCAGTGTGAAGAATTTTGTGTAGGGAGATTTGTGTTTTTCTCATGGTATGTAAACGTGTTAAGCTAAGTGCTTATTATTTTGTATGATCTGTAACGTCTTATGTCATATATGAGTTTCATGTAATTTCTTTTCTTTTCAGCATGTATTATGTGTCAGATCATGTCTATGCTTACGTTAAGATTTTTTTCTCTCATGTCATTTCTATGTTTCAATAGTAATTGATGCTCTACATCAGTTTAAGGTAGATATGCTTACTATTTTTTTTTTTTTTTGCCGTGGTTAGATAAAGTTAGGATTTTTCCACATTTTTCCCATGATCTTAGATTTTTTTTCCTCTGGGGTAGAGGTGAACACATCTGTCACTTCTTAAACAGCCCTATAATTTTCAATAACATTGCTAATTATGTGTGTACTTTTCTATAATTATTTTCAACTGCTTAATTGTTACGAAGTGTTAACCATGTATCATTCTTGTGATTTTCAACTGGCATTGTCATTCAAGTAGGTAAAAGTTTAGTGCAAATAAGTAGATACAGTGCCAACATGAATCACGGACTGTCCTCAATAGCGAGTGATTCTGGATTCGAAACTTCATTGGAAGATTGAATCAATGTTTTCTCACTTACTATAAAATGTGTACCAGGCATCATAAACGCTTATAAGTGTGTGGTGTCTCTTATTCAAAGGTCTTTTAATAAAAAAAATTCTTCACTGTGCATGATCTTACATATACGTGCAAGTGTTATGTAACACGGTGTGTGTGCACAAGATGCTGAACACTCAGTTCAGTGACACATCTTGTGAAGATGTGCACTGGAGACGGTCATCAAACTGCATCAGTGTACCAGCGATTTGATCCAAACTATAGTTTAAACCTGTACACCATGGACAAAAACCATATTGCCTTGGTGTTTCAGTGTTTCCAGCGAAGTTTAATATAGGTGTCAGTTCTGTGGCGGTATTAATATACATCAAAGAGTGTGCTTCTCAAGTGAATATTTTCGAATCTGTGACTACTGAAACCTGGTGAAGCAAGTTTATGCATCGACAGAACTCTGTTCATCAATGTTAGTCTACTTAAGAAATGTCACAAATGTCAATCAGTGTCTACACTCAGATTCAGTGCAAACAAAATCTGATGTGGGACTGTTCGTAGATTTGAATGACAAGTACTGCAACACATGTATTGATTTCTGGTAAGACGCACTGATAAATAATTATTCAGGAACTTTGATAAAATTTTCACAGATTTTGGTATGGAAACCACGAACCTGTCACCCATTTACCAGCATTAGCATTGAGACAAGCCACACCTGTTGTCAGTCATCGCTGCTGGCCAGCCAATGAGAGCTGGAATACCTCCTGTCCCATGTGTTATCAATGCGTGTGCTGTTTAAAGTGCAGTGCTAAGTCAATTTCAGTGCGTCGAAATTCTGCACCATCAGAACATGAGCCGTAAAAAAAATATTAAACTTCTGTGTCTGTATGTGTTCAAAGTTTATACTACATATTTTGTCACGTCATTATACCAAAATAAACATAATGTGCTATATTTTGAGCACCTACACAGGGAGGAGAAGATTAAGCTCTTTCCTGTGGTTATTTTTCCTGTTTTTTTTTTTTTTTTTTTTTTTTTTTTTTTTTTTTCACGAGCTATGCCCGAATGGGGGAGAAGGGTCTTATCTAGGAGATTGGGTATCTTCTCTTTTCACATCAAAACCAATACAAAATTTTTATACACTCGATGTTTATTAGATGATATTGCTAGTCTCACCTTCCAGTTTTAATATATGTGTACGTGTAAATCAAATGTCAATGATTATTTTTTGTAAACAGAAATTGGTTACTTATAATATGCAGGCACTTGAGTATACTCTTAGTCACTGATTAACATTTTTTTAATGAGCACACTGATTTGCCATATTTAAAAAAAACTTTAAACAGAGCTTTTAAATAATATTTTGAAATCAGACAAACTCTGAATATTTGTTAATCGAGGCTGAAGGCTTAAATTTTTTTAATAACATTTATGAATGTATTAACTTTTTTTTAATAGAATGAATGGTAATTCTTAGAAAATGTATTGTGCATACATTGAGTGTGTGGACTAAATGTGTGACTGTGGAAAATTGTACTTCTTAGACCACGTAAGGTTCCAGAACTCCAATTGTGGGGGGCCATATAATACCCACACACTGTGAAACAGACCTAAAAGCTAAATTGTCTGGATAAATTTTTTCATGGAGTGAATCTGTCACACATTTTGCTGCATGTATTTATCGTGTCAATAGGTACCTTTTTGCAATAGCTTTAATTAACAATATCACATGATTGTCTAATGGGTGTTGATCTTTCATGTGTTCATCCAATTCCCTGAACACAAGTTTGAAGAAGTTGCCAAGCACCTCTGACACACATTTCAAATTAAGCTGTTTGTCAGGAACCCTCATAGTTCCAGCACTGTACTTTCTAAACACTTTCTCTGAACACAAACAAATGTCAACAACATCAACTGATGGAGAAATCAAGCCACCTCTACTCTTTCTGTGTATAAGACAATAAGCAGTATGCTTTCCTTCCCCCCGCAACACCGAAAAGCATAATTAACACTGTAATGTTCTCTCTAAGTGACGGACTACAAATCCTGCTATATAAACAACAATGTGAGTTGCCACTTCAGAGAGAATCATTTCTGCTTCAATGTAATCATGGTCATGGCTGATCAAATGGCTCTCTCTGTCCATTAACTGCCAGCGTTCAGAAGTCAAATTTATTTGTTCTTCTACATTTCGACCACTATAAGTCAAAATGGGAATTTCTTCCAGGGCTACATAGTTGCCCCTCTCAGATTCGCGAATCTCATTGTGCAAGAAGTCTCTTATACTCTGACATAAACTGACGAGCACTTGGATTGTTGTTCCACCCCCCGCGACTATGTAGTTCACTAAAAAACATTTCCAGATGATCATGGCTACATTTGTAAACAGGAAGGAACTTCAACAAAGGTGCACATGATTGTGGATCTACAAGATGCGCATATAGATATAACACACTGTCTATACCCACAAGGAAGCGAATAAAGCCTGTCATCCTATTACATTCCACAACTTTTTGTCCGTGGCGTATTGGAGACACACTAAGTGTTTTTATGTATTCTTGTGCATTCAATACAAATTCTTTCACAATTCTGACATTACGAGGATTCAACGGTTGCTTTCACTTATTCTGTAGAGGGCTTCTAGAATTCAGAATGTCAAACAGACAGTCGAAAATTCTTATAAATTTTATTCAAGCACAAGCATCTTCAAAACCTGGGATATTTCTATTACAGCTGTACTGCATGGCATCTGCCACAGAGTTGCTCAGCCGCTGGGCTGCTAACTTCACCTTCATTTTGTTATTAACAAAATTAATGTGGCTGCTTGTAATTTTATTGCCAATATGGAGTCCCTCCTTTACCTGCAGTTTGTGAAGAAACTGAAACAAATGCCATGAAAGAATATTGGCTTGTCCATCCCAAAAATACTTTTTCTCCCCTAATGCATTTCGCACAATTTTCAACATGTGGGGTGGATCAAGCAGAAAAGCGATGTCAAAGTTGTTGCTTTCAATAACAAAGGTGGTCTTTAGCTTATCAACTTCAAGGTTGCACCCCAAGCATTTGGCCATTGACAAATTGGAGGCACAACCGTCACACGATAGAGACACCACCTGAACGCCACTGGAATTTGCAAGGCTAACACATTGCTTAACCAACTGAGCTTTCTGCTCACCAGTTAGACCACACGTCAGAAAGTATCCCACCGGTAACTTCCATGAGCCATTGATGGCAACTAACATAAATACAACTGCCTCTTTTGCTACAGGCAAATTATTCGTAGCAACAGAGGAACCCATATCAACATAACCATAATATTTTGTCCTGTCAAACTCTACATGCTGTCTTTTTGCAACCTCGTCAACCAACAAGCTGCATAAAATTGGACTGCTATGTCCCTGATGCGATGACTTTGCTTTAATAATAGCAAATGCTTCTGTGGTAAAACCCGGTGCCCCATCCACACACTGATACCACTTTGATGAAGTTCTCGTATGTGGCAAACACGTGTTGTAACGTCGCCTTACATACTTATACACTCTGAGTGAGTAGAAGTTAAGAGTCAAAGCAAATGAACGGAGCTCAGGGCTATACGTTCTAGGGACACCCCGACTTCGCCACCTGACGTTGTAACAGGTCCTTATGCACTCCAGCTATGCTTGTGAGTACAGTAATAGTTTCATCATCAACTAAATTTTTTTTCTTTAGTTCTGCAATTACTGCACTCAAAGATGCCACTTTCTTTAGTAAACGCCGCTTTGACTGCTGAAGCATTTTTACTTTTTTTCTGTATTGATCATTTTTTGTCTGCAGAACAGATATTTTACGTTTAAGGTTCTTCACTATTTCTGTTTCTTCCTGATTTACGCAGGAAACCGGTGAAGGGGCAGAATGGGAAAAAGTGTCATCCTGAGCTCCAATGGCAGCGGCTTCTTGAGATCCACTGGCTGCGGCTACTTGAGAATTGATAACTGGCTCCTTGTGTCTCAGTGGCTGTCTCTTCCTCACTTTCTACAAGAAACAAAGATTGAAAACAAATCAAAATCTATTCCTTTAAATATCACAACCTATTTAATAATAGGCAAATAACAGACAATTCTATGCAATACTTGTAGAATTTGATTTAACTTAATATTTATTTTCAGTTGTATTATGCAACAGTAAGATAGGGGGCTAAGAAGGTAAACTGTTTTATCAAGCAGGTGGGGGGGGGGGGTAGTAGGTGCTATCCGTAATGTATTACATTTGTTCAGTATTGAATCCACCCTGTGTTTTGAAATAACAGCAATTTACAGTTTTACATGTGATTAATTCTGCAAACTATACATTTTGCAACTCTTACACAAAAAAGCAATTTCTTCCAGTACGACAATTTGTCACTGAACAGAATCTGAATAAATGCAGTGTTATTATTAGAGAATTTGTCTAGGCTAATGTTCTTTCACTACTAATGCAAATGCTTGTTGGTCTGAAAACTGGTTGATTTTCTGAACTGAAGTAAAGCTCAGAAACAAGTAGCCTAAAATAAACACGTCAAGGAGGAACAGCAAGATGATGATGGTTATAATTTAATGCCAGAAATATTAATAACCCGTGCTAATATGGCACGAATACACGTTTATTTTGTGCAACACACAAGGGCAATTTCAAACAAGTGTTTTATTGTAAATGAACTACTCGCAAACAGCGAAAAAAAAACCATAAATTTATACCCCTATATGTGAAAAAAGTGTGCAGATATCGTTATATGTATTTACAATGCCGTAATCTCAATGTCTTTGGCTATGGATAGAATAACCACTGAAACTTTAATTCTGACTTTCTTCCAGTCCGGTATTGTACTCATTTCCTAATTTTACACTAATTACAAATGAAAACCCGGAATTCACTTCGCATACCTTTTGTACGTGAGGTGTATAAGCAGGAAATATGGATGGCACGGCATTTTCCCTTATGCGAACAGTCGAGATTGAAGTTCTGTCAACATCTTCTTCCCGAAAATGCTGTGAACATACTTTGCTCCATTTCGTCGGTTTCCAGTTCAGTCTTCTCACAGCATGAACCCACAGAGCTCGGCGAGTTTCATTGACTGGAAATCTAAAATGAAAAAGGCAAGAATAAACAATTTGTGGGAACACGACAAATTACTATGTGTATTTTCTGATCTGTATTAAGCTAATTGGTATTCTGTTATTATCTTTGATCATTAACAAAAAATAGTACAAAGAACTGTTCTTCTCTTGTCACTGTAATTACGCTTCCATGGAGTGTGATGTGCAAGATAGAAGTAAATAAATGTATGGAAAATAAGTGTTAAATTTAATATTTAATGAACAGTGTGCTACGCAATTGGTGACAACCGACGTGATCGACAAGACGATATTTGCGACGAAACTTTTCGGCGAAATTTTCGACGAGATTTACGTAACTTGATTTCGACGTATTCCGTGTCCAACAATACGCAAAATGTCGACAGGAGAAGCAAACGGTAATCAAGGGAATCGTTCTGAATGAAGCAGTAAAGTGGAAATTGATAAGGTAAGCGTTAAGCTACCGCCGTTTTGGCCGGAAAAGCCCGACATCTGATTTTGTCAAGCCGAAGCGCAATTTACGATCGCTGGTATTATTACGGAGGCGACTAAATTTAACTATTTACTCGCTCAGCTGGAGCCAAAATTTGTTGAAAATATATGGGATCTAGTTACGAGTAACGATAACAACAAATATTCTCTCGCAAAAGAACGTCTACTGAACATATTCAGATAAAGTGAAGAGCGCCAAAAAAAAAAAAAAAAAAAACTTTTGAGTGGCTTAGAACTTGGCGACATGAAACCTACCCAATTATTAAGAAAAATGAGGAGCTATGCAGGTGCAAATGTATCAGAAAAGATCCTAAAAACACTTGGGCTTGACAAACTTCCAGCTAGTATTCGATGCATTTTAGTTATATCTGACGAAACAGTGGATAAGATAGCTCAAACGGCAGATCGTATGATCGAATTAAACGCTGTTGAGGAGGTTCAAATTGCTTCCACCCATTCCATTCCGTTAACATCGTCTTCTTTGTCAGTACAATATCTTCTCGTGAGAATTGATGAATTGGAAAATGATATTAAAATGCTTCGAAACACTCGCAGTCGCAGGCAAAGATCGCGCAGTAGAAGAAGCACCATTTCAGATTCGGGCCTGAAAAATGTGTCCAGCCTTACCAATGGCAAAAAAAGGAAAATTAGAAGTGGTAGACACAATAGCGGCTGATTGCTCAACCGCAGTGCACGCAATAGGCTGCCGCCAATATTGCCTATTTGTCAAAGATCGAAATTGTGGAAAATATTTTCTGGTAGATAGCGGTGCAGATTTGTCCGTTATACCAGTTGCAAAAAGCCAAAAAGGTCAACCCTCTGACTTCAATCTTTATGCCACAAAATTGGTGACCCCGACGTGATTTGAACACGCAACCTTCTGATATTTCAAATATCTATTGGAAGGAAGAGATTTCATTATTTATACTGATCATGCTCATCTAACATATAGATTTAAACAAAAGAATGAAAAAGCAACACCAATTCAATTACGTTACCTCCAGTATATTTCACAATTTACCACAGACCTACATCATATATCTGGTAAAGAAAATGTTGTTGCTGATGGTCTATCAAGGCTTGAAGAACTAGTTCCAGTTAACTATGATGAGATAGCACAAGCACAAGAAGATGATGAATGTGCTACAAATTAAACGAAATAAAACACCACCACAAATTTCAGGTATAAACGCGATACAATTACATGAACAGGACTCACTTACGAATGGAAAGTGATTCCTTTTGACTTATAATTGCTATCATAACGGTTAGTGCAACCGTAAACAACGCACACGGGCATTATCAGTCACAAAACTTCGATAACTCTACACAACAGGAAGGCAGAAAACTCTTGTTTTAATCAAACTGTAATGGCGGAGCTACATTTCGGCTGCAACATTGATTTTTACAGATTTTTCACACTAGGGAACGTATGTAGTGCCATAAAAATAGGTAATAATTAAAATTAGCTCCACCTTTGTCTTTATTGGATTTACTGAGATCCCTGATGAGGTACTAAAAGGTAAATTGCATGACAGTTTCTTTACAATTAATTTGTAACCTACAGGCTTTTGCTGAATAATATCATTTTTTATTACAAATCAGAAATGGCTAAGAAACACCAGACCACCTGCCTTTGGCAAAAGGTCATCGCTTTTCTACTCAGGAACGTTAAGCCTTCTTCCCTACGATTCCAGTAAAATCGGTGCGCGTGGAAGATAGGAAACGCATATATAATGCAATAACTACAGTATTTAACGTACCAAAGCCGCCACCACAGCTGTAGCTGTAGGAAAAACGTCATAGATCTGGCAAGAAAACGGAAAAAGCACTCAAACTGTTTTCAAGAAAGAAGCATCCAATTCCACAATTGTTGCTACAACTGAACCACAACGGCAAGAATCTCAAGACATTGTCTTCTTAAGCTAAAGTAATTACACTCAAACGAATATGCGCGTGAAGACGAGTGAAGCCCAAAAATGTGCGAATCATTAGACCACACGCCGAATTGATACGCGTCAAAAAACTCTTGTCATAGTAAGAACACCCCATAATAGAAATTTATATTTCTCTTGTGTTTATATTCTACTTACTTTCATCGGAATAAGCTGCAAAATATCACATATTCGTAAGTATTTGTTCATGACGAAGTTGTTCATTACACCTCTGAATCAGTTAAATTCGGCTGTTTTTACATTAATGTCTGTGTTATGTATATCTCTTAATATTTTACTAATGCTTGTAACGCACAAACGATACCAACTATTTCGTTAATTACGCACGCAAATAATTATAAACAAACATCACTCCTATGGTGACTTTCCCACCACTAGGAGCGCTAGTGTTGTTGCAACTGTCAGTTGGTAACAACTTTCACAGCAGTGAGTGTCGCGACTGTATATGTTAGACTGTGGTAATACCGGCCTCAGTAGATTGGATTCCTGGCACAGATGGTGCTAGTCAATACGCAACCTGCGCGCGCTTTGGCAACCAAGCGATTCTTCATTAGTGTCGTCTGCAGCAGTTCGGGTGCTTGACGTATCGCGTGTTTACGGCGTCTGTTTGTACTAAGCGAGCCGAGTGTTATGAGAGAGGGCTGTAACTTTGTTTTCAGTTTGGCGTTGCATCGATGGGTGAGTACGTACCATTTATGTCCTGTTGCGTGAATGGGGAAAAAATTATCTGGCACAAATTATCAGCAAGTCGGGATTTTGGAGTTATTCTCGGGATAGTTTTTTACGCTTAATATAAACTGTCAACCAAAAGACTTAACACTATTGGAAGATCAATAATTCACACTTCTACTTTGCTATTTTTTTTTTTTTTTTTTCGGGTAAAGGTTTCATACGTGTAGGCATAATTTCTCCATACTTAATTACGACATACCTTGCCTTAAAATGCGTGGTTTTTCAAATGTCTTGCAATCGCTGTTACTTTTAAGTTGCCAGCTTTCGTATAAATACGAAATCCACCAAATACTTCACATTTGCTTCCGATCGCCTGAATTGGAAGCTGTGCAACGTGATGTTCATTTGTTGCAGAACACGTGATTATGTGGCTAGGGAATCGCAGCACAAAGAAGAATATCGTCGTCAGCCAATGATGAGCAAACCTCCCCTCCGCGCAACATGCAAATAAGATTTATTGACGTTGGAAATTAAATATGCGGTAATGTTTTTATACACGAAACCGCGCAATGTTTTGCGATGTGAAAATTAGTGTTAAAATGAAGTTTCATTTATTTTCGAAATCACTTGATTACACTTTCAGACGATAAAATAAATAAAACATGCTATACCTGCTCTAAGGTTTACAGGTTCTTGTGTGTCCCCTTGTCCTGTCAGTAAGAGTTAATGGCCTCGTAAAATGAAGATTTGGAATTAGACTGTTTCGTACATATAAAATAAGTAAAACGTGCTATAGTACTATATAGTTGAGAGGATAAAGTGATTCTAAATCTTCATTTTACGAGGCCAGTAACTGTTACTGACTGGACAAGGGTACATACAAGAACCTACAACCATAGAGCAGGTATAGCATGTTTTATTTATTTTATCGTCTGTCTGAGTGAAATCAAGTGATTGCGAACATAAAATAAATGAAACTCCATGTTAACACGTTAATTTTCACATCTCAAAACATTGCGCGGTTTCATGTATAAAAAAATTACCGCATATTTAATTTCCAATGTCAAAATATATTATTTGCATGTTGCACGGAAGTGAGGTTTGGTTTCCATTGGCTGACGACGATATTCTTCTTTGTGCTGTGATTCGCTAGCCACATAATCACGTGGCCTGCAACAAATTAACATCGCGTTGCGCAGCCTCAAATTCAGGCGATCTGAAGCAAATGTGAAGTATTTGGTGGATTTCGTATTTATACGAAAGCTGGCAACTTAAATGTAACGGCGCTTGAAAGACATTTGAAAAACACGTATTTTAAGGTACGCTTTGTCTTAAGTACGGATAAATTATGCCTACATGTATGAAACCTGTACCTTTTTTCGTATTGGAATTCATAAATTTGGATCCTATGTAGACAAATTGAAAATAAAACTTGCGTTAAATTTCGGTGTACTATGGTTTTATTAAATTTTTCTGCGTTGTCCAGGCATCTATTCGACGATGGGGAAAAACGATCCATGTTCTGTTTGTTACAGTCAGCCTTGATACTTAAAGATAAGCTGTTTTGCTGCGAGATACTGTATTTTGTGTAGCATCTGGGCATCGTATGAAATGTCGGTAGAATTGAGGCTACTAAAGATACTCTACTAACGCTATGTACATCGAAATAGGTATGACAATATCGGCTGACAAACGTTAACTCTTCCTAACCTATCCAAAACAGTACGGCTTGATGGGGGAAGTCTTACCGTTGATCGCCTAGTATCGTTAACCTTGTTTCTCTCGGATCACTTAAAAAATTTTTCTTCATGGTTGTGTGAAACTTAAGTTCCTTAAGTTATTGCTTCATGGAATACATGAGAACTTAAACATCGTCAATGAAAGTGTCTAGATCGCTTAAGTTACCTGTTGTATATGCCTGACATTAAAGATGCAAATGATTTGTTGTAACCGGTAATCTGAAATAAGATATTGAACAGAGACTTTGGCTTATGTATTTCACAAGTAACTTGTAACGTAATTAGACATGTCACAATATTGAAAAAATCTCGGCTAGCAGAGGTCAATGTTGGGAACGATGAACTTGCAGTTAAGACCCCATAAAACATAGCAAGTTAGGTGCCAGAAATCTGAACCTAGAAGCATCAACTAAGTTTAGGTTTTATTAGACCTACTGGCACTAAGCAAATTTAGGTTTTTAGATCTTATGATGCCAAAAAGTTACATAGGAAGAAAATTGGTCTCAAATCTCGTCTCAGATACCGCTTTGACCAATGACGTCATGTTTTGTCATTCCAACCCGCGCGTTTTCAATAATTACTGTTTACATCTCTTGGATATTTTTGACGACACCTAGATGGCGTTGTTTGACCTATACTTTCACGTTAAAAAGTTATCTATAGCGTAGCCCTAAGGTTAGGTGCAGGTTAAATTTTTTATTACGTGAGGGCGCGTAGCGCCCGAATCTCTGCTTCAGAAAAATCAATCGATTTACTGTTGTATTAGACACATCATTTCAGGCCCAACTACTTAGAGTAAACTTCTTTAAAATTACCTACTTATCAAATATATTTTGAAGAGGTGGAAACTTTAAGGAAATTTCACATATTTAGGTGATACCATGTTGTGGTAAACATGTGTTCCCAATATATCTCGATTATGTGTGACATCATTGGTCAAAGCAGTATAGGAGACTAGTTTATACGAAAATTTTAGCCATATATAGAATTTTGAAGAAAAATGAACGTAGAGCACTCACATAGGAAAGTTAACTCAACAAACTTCAACGTAGTTACATTGCCGGCCGCGGTGGCCGAGGGGACTGAGGCGCTTCAGTCACGGTCACTACGGTCGGGGGTTCGAATCCCCTTTCGGGCATGGATATTTGTGCCGTCCTAGTTAGTAAGTAGTTCATAAGTAGTTTGTAAGTTTAGGCACTGATAGCCCAGTAGTTTAGTCCCATAGGCTTTACAAACATTTTTGAGTTACACATTGCTATACGTTTAAAAAAAAGTTAACCTGACGAATGTATTGTAGTTCACAATTGGAAAAGTTTTGGCACTCTAGGCGATGGTGTCCTGTATTTGCAAGTAATATATTTTGAACGAGCTGTAAGTAGGACGAATGTTATATGGATACTTTTAATGTGACATTTTAATACTAAGCCTTATAGGCGTAAGATATCAGTAGGCAGAACTCTTATGTAGGTCTAGTGAAGACTGAACGTAATACGGGCGAAGTGTTACCGTGAAATAGCTATATTTGTAACATTAGGTGTTTTAAGCTTTACTGAAGACAGCCTTAATAAAACCATATCATCCGGAGTGAATGTGCTCCCTATGACGGTTATTGAACTGGTTTCGCAGCTTGGAACACGAATGTAAGCAGCGGACATTGCCACTTGTTGCTTGGAAAAGGTGTGGAAGGAAACTCACCTGTAGACGGGGATACCGCCCGTCAGCTTTGGTCCGTGACGTCATCGCAGCGCGGTAGTTCTGACGTGCGTGCGTGTTTGTAGAAGGCGTGATTATTTGGTGGTTGAGTTAGACGAAAGTTTGTTTACCATCAAAACAGACTGATATTGTGTTTAAAAAGGTGATGTAGCTTCTCTCTGATGGTTAAATATAGCAGATCTTTTTTATTCGTATGTGAACGCCGAAGGCGCGAATTTTTGGGCTAAGACCTGTGATCGATGGTACATTGTTGTTCTATAATTACAGATTATTTGTATTTACAATACAGAAGTACCCGGAAACAGGTATTCCGAAATCTTGATGACGTTATGGGTCAAAGCAGAAGGGTGGTATCCCAGTCTACAGTTATGGCTAACGTCGACAGCTTGGTCATTAGAGACGGGAAAAGATGTGGAGAGGGGGGCGGGGGCGCATGGTAAATTTCGTAGTGCACTAAATCCTTCGGAAGGTTTTAATTTCTCCTTTATATTTGATTGCAGGCAGGACAATGTTTAAATGTTCGCATTGCATGCGGCGCTTTCTTTTAAACACGTGCTTCCTCTTTTACCAGCACGTAGAACTGCGAATTTGGCAGGAGACGTCACGTCCTCCCTACCCCTTCAGTCTAGCTTGTGATGGCAGCTTTGTGGTACAGCGTGAGGTTTACATTACCCTTTAACCAAATTTGGTTCTTGGTTGCCGAAGACAATACAAGCGGCTTAGTCTGTAGCAACTGACCTTTTGCGTAGTGAATTGTTGGCTACATTTCAGCGTACCTGGTCTACATATGAACAGCAAATAAGCCAGGTCCATTCAGTAAATTTTAGTCAGTGTTTACGCACACGTTGTATAGGTTAGTCTCGATCAGCGGTATGGCCTAATGTATTTATGTGACGTGAAGCGGTAGTGTTGGCAACAGTCGCTGTGGATGCTGGAATGAATGGCGGCATACAATGTTTACAAGATGTGAAAATGAATGTGTTGACATGACGTTTGAAGGATTTTATTTTCGAAATGAATCACAGCTTTTGAATGTAGGTGATTGCACGATACACAACTACGTTTCTCCTCTTGCACTCTTTCTTTTCAGATGTAACACTTTGTTATGCAAATCGAAATATGTGTGTCGGTCTCTCAAATGATATGAATTACAATATTTTTTCAATGTTCATAATTTGGTAAAACGCTTGCAACAATCTAATCTGTAATGTTAGGTTCCTGCCTAAAAACAACCCATGACATATTTATAAAAATAATATACGTCTATGTACTCTTGTACAGTCAATAATTGTATTATCGTACACGCCATAGGCCACTCGAAATGTACTACGTTGCCAACCTAACACTACTACGGACCTACCGCGACGCTGCCATGCCGCTGTGTGAGACTGTAGGCCGTTGTATATCATACAAACAACGGAAATATGGAATCCGGTGTCTAAATTGTACTTTTACTACGCGATTGTTTCTTACCTTCATATATACTCTAGAAATATGGTATGATACGGAAGTTATGTGAACAACTTTAAAGTTCTTTCAGATTCTCTGTAAAAACAGAAATTATGGCAAATGCTATTGTCGCTCATACAGCCAGTTCCGCAGTTTAGATAGCTTTGGCTTGAAAGAAAACAGTATGGCGCTGATTTTTATCAGTAAAAGGTTGCCTAGACTTATTTATCTTATTGATTACTCATTTGCCTTGTCTCGTCCCGTTAAAAAGAAAATCATTGAAAATATTGGAACGTAAGTTAATCAGCGTAATTCCTTACTAGTGTTCTACTTTCCGAGGCTTTTGTTTGCCTCATTTTCAATACATACTATAAAAGATGTTCCACTGCGTCTGTTGTCCATAAATTCAAATCTGCTGAACGGATTTTCATACGGCTTTTACTAATGGATGGTGTGATTCATGGACGAGGTTTAGGTGTATTCCTGAAGGTGAGTGGCAGTGGGTCATAGTAGCGAGGAAAAATCCGGGAAATGGGGCAGTACATTTTCTTAGGAACGTAATGACATTGCCGTTATCCTTTGTAATGCGTAAGACGAATGAAGTTGATTTCATTTAAAATCATGCTCGAAGCAAGACACTAAATCTAAAACAGAAAATTGTTGGCTTACAGAGGCAGCTGGGACGGGTTGCTAGTACGAAATAAGCGACTTGAGAACCCTTAAGCCGTCAAAAATTTGATAAAATTTTAGTAAGCTTCTCAAATACAAATATTTAATCGCATAGGAGGTTTTGACGTTTTTACTTATCAATGTGATACATTGATTTCCCGCATAGGTGTGCTGAAAAATATTATCACTGTAAAGGGAGTATCGAAAAGGACGACGCAAATTTACATGGTTGACAGCACACCAGAATAGAAGCAAAAATGTCCCAGTAAATATTGGTCCGCAAACAAGCCGTTTGCGTGTTAATTACGGATGTATGATTTCAATCCGTCACTGACGTCATAGTAACTTCATCATAGTCAGTACACATTCATTTGAAAGTTAGAATTTAAAATTTCACCAGTTGGTCGGGAGTGATTACTATTCTTGTATATACTAAAATGACCTAGCTTTGCACCATTTTGATTTTGGAATGGTAATCACTATTTACCGAGAACAGCGAATGAATCAAGATCTAAATCTGTGGTCCCCATTCCTGATAGCTATCCAGTTTCAGGAATCAGCTGATTTGAGCAATTTACCTAAATGACGTATTTAAACTTATTGCAATTTCCCAGTTACGCATTAAACCACTTGTGCGCTGTCGCACTAATAGTTCTTGACCTCATATTGACCTTTATCTAGAAAAAATCCATGATACAATCAAGTTAGTACGTGAGAGATCATAAATTCCAATGGGTGATCAGTTAAGAGCATTAATATTTGATGAATAACCATACATCGTATTTTCTGTTGAAAAGCCTTTCTGAAAAACCAAACTGATATTTTAGTACATCATTTCCACAAAAGTGGGAATCTATTCTGTAGAGCAATACTGGCTGAAATAGTTCGCGCGTAGTGTTTCATGTATGGAGGTTGGCAACAGAGCTGCAGCCAATCAGATGTCGCGTTCGTGCGGCCAAAAAGAAATAGCTTTACTCTTCATTGTTCGTAAACTGACGCTATCGATGTAAATATCTTTCGATCAACATATTGCAGTTGGATCAATTTGAAATTTAAATCTACTTATGTAAGAGACTGAACGTAAGATGTCAAACCTCTGGGAAATCGTTTTTTTCCTGTGAAAGCTGCATTCTGGCTGTACTACGTAGTCAACATTTTCACAAGTAATTTTAATTGTGGTGATTGCATGACATGGTGTGAAATGTAAATTTTTTCTTTAGGGATGTGAACACTAATTTTAAGATTATTCACGTATTTAAACGCATTGGAAAAATGTCTTATTAGAGACAAATGTATTTAAAGTTGCAAAATAGTATTAAATCTGAATTGGGAAAGTAGCGCATGTGAAGAAACGTGATCGAAGAGTGTTCTCCATACAAATCTTGAGTTATTTTGAAAAGTCATTGAACCGCACAATAAACGTAGTTTCGGTGCGGGCAGTGGCGGTTTGGACCAAGACTGTTTTGGCTTCCCTGAGAAAATGTCATTGAAACTTGATAAAACGTTGAATGTAGACCACTGCAGATGTAATGTGATATTTAGCTATTTTAGCTGAGTATATTCACTGTAGCTGTCTGCTTACTAGAATAAACTGATCTTAGTCTCGGTAAATATTCAAAATTGCACTGCTTAAATAGTGTAATCAAATCTGGCATCAATTAATTTAATGAAAAACTCGGTTATAAAATGAGTAAATAGTCTTGACGAGAGGATCCAAAACCAAGATCAACATTAATTTAATGAAATGATTCTAGCTTCAGAAAACATAGAAAGATTACTCTTAAAAATTTCAGTTCTGGGTGTACAAGCCAGTTAAGATTCATGTAAACTACTGTGCTACTGAAACGTGTTCCCTGGCCCAAATTGAGAACTAGTTTGACCTTAAATTACTCTCACAGCTGCAAGTTAGAAAAGCAGCGGTCATATGAATTGTAGTTCAAAGGAATCACATTTACTATGAAACCAGTCACCACAAATACATTTTATGAAAGTGGCGGACGAAACAAGAGGCGCAACGGAAATGTTAACAATCAGCTTCTGAATCTGTTCTCAGCACATGTGAAACAATATTTATAAAGAAAGGGGTAGGTATTCTCAAAATACTGTATTAAAAATAGGATAAGATTTTACTGAACAAAATGCTTTCAATCAGTGTAAGCACAAGCACGTGGGGGAACCAATTTACACAATAAAAACGCATCCCATTGAAATTAGCTCACAAGCACTATCATATCTTATGCTAAAAATGCCCATAATAGAAATTTATCTACACTGAACGACCGTCGATCGCGTAGGGGAAGTTTCAGCGATCCAAGGCGAAGGACACAACACGATAAAAACAACTTTCGTACGCGGCTAGTTCTATTCTTTTTTAAATGGAGATGGCGCTTATAGCAACAAAATCTGTTTGCATTTGAAGCTAAACCAAGCGCTGGCAAACTGAGGCGTGCGCACCACGTGGTTCCGAAATCCAGTAAAATGAAGAAAATCATTTACTAAAATATTACGAAAATTAACTATAGCATGCAACCGATAGAAATGCGTGGAATGCAGAGTAAAAGTTCGAGAATAAAATAGCAATTCACATTAGGCGGAAGAGTGAAGATCGCGCAGTACTACCAAAAAATGGAAAGATACATGCAGTTATTCTAGCCTGAAGGGCATAGAACAAACACGGATTCCACTGAAGGCTTTGTTCTCAGAACACACCACATGGAGTACATGTTACTTGCGGACAGAGTGAACAGTAAAATTGCACAAGAGTTAAAAGAAGCAAAAATCCTGCATAGTAGTCGCGCATCTTTCTAAAACCTAAGTTGAACTAACTGAACAACGAATTGCTGCCATCTCCAGGCTGAAAGAGTAGAGCTAACTCACCATTCCGAAGGACAGCCACCGAACGAGTGAGGCTTTGGCGGGCCACCTGGGCCTCCGCCCGGAAATCGGCAAGTCCAGGGAGCCAGGGGTGGTGGGGGAAATGCAGAGATTTGCACAAAGGCGCATATAGGCTCACACCAGCCTCTTGCCAACTTAACTTGCAACGAAAGGGTGTGGAAACCTCTTTGGAGAGCATAGAAAGAGGTTGGTACTAGCCACCTATCAATGCAGGTCCAGAGAGCATCGCCCAAGGCTAAATTTCTCATACTTCCAGACACACTAGCACGCCAAAAAATTCTCATAATCACACATGCAGAGATAAAACATTTTACACTCATATAGGCACGGTGGGGAGACGGAGAAGCCGTTCATGTTGCCACATTAATTGACACACAAATAAATTAGTAACATGAATCTAATTAATGATGAAAAGTCTCCTCAGAGATGATGAATATTGTTCAAACGAGATAGAATGGCTGGCCAGTACTTACCTTTGTGCTGTACCGCCGATAGTAACACAAACGAAGGAACAGAAAAATGGGGACAAAAAGGGCAATATTTCGGAACACAGTTCCTTCATCAGGTGGGAGAGAAGGGAAGAAGAAAGGATGGGAATGGAAGGGAAAGGTAATTCACGACCTAGGTATCTAGGATATCCACACTCCTGAAACACCTCCTTCATGACCTAGGTCGTGAATTACCTTTCCCTTCCGTTCCCATCCTTTCTTCTTCCCTCCTCTCCCACCTGATGAAGGAACTGTGTTCCGGAAGCTTGTCCTTTTTGTCCCCTTTTTCTGTTTCTTCATTTGTTACTATCGTCGGTACAGCATAAAGGTAAGTACTGGCCAGCCATTATATCTCGTTTGAACAATATTTAACATAAATCTAACACGAATGAAGTTAAATACGATTACTAATAAGATTTAAAAACAAGAACTGAAATACTACGTTAATTCTCAGGCTTCAGAAAACAAATAGCGTCGTTAAGCGACTTCAAATAGAATACAAGATTAAAATTTAGGGAAGCCGGCAGGCAGTCGTCTTTCTACGTTTTTTCCCATCTTGTGAACATTCTGTACGAATGTCGAAATCGATATGCTGTAAACACGGAATGGTTAAATTTTACTTTATGTAAACAGCTCTTCTCAACCACAGTAGAAACATCAAATCTGCCGTTAATTCCAAACATCAACGAAATACGTTGTTTCGAAACATTTAAAATAGCACAAAGTATTGAAATGACCAAAAACTTCATCGATATTTAACAAACCTTAGTTTTTGACGCAGTGAAATTCATTGCGAAATCACTGGCAAAAACGCTGACACATGCTAGACAGAATTTTAAAACTGGCGCCAAATTCACTAGGCATGAAACGCGGAATCTTATTGGCCACCCGCAACCGAGTCCTGATTGGCCACCTTCACCTGCGTCATTCATCACGCCGTTGCCAACGTTTACACATGAAGCAAGACTTGAGGACTCGTGAACTTCACTTCTATCACATCACTTTCTCAAGAACTTAGTATAAAGCTGTCAGAAGTGAAATCGGGTGGAGATCAGATGTATATGTAGTGGTTTAACAATAGCATATATCGGACTCTCAAAATACCTTACTTCAGAGAGATTACATATTGCGTTAAAAATCCTACTTACACGGTGGGAAGAAGAGTTTAGTACTAGGCTGTAAATGCTATCAATTCCATGCGATCTTTTACATAGAAATTTTTTTTAATTTAAAAGGAGAGGTGGGTGGAATTTTAATCATATTGCATAGGACTTCTGGAATTTTAACAAATTTTAATATTGCACAAAGTTACATTTGACTTTTCCAATAAGATAATTTCATTCATTTATCCAGTTTTTGCACGATTTCTTACAATTTAACTAGTTTCTTAGGAAAGTTTCCAAATTCTTAAAAATGTTCACAGAATTTGTCTTCAGAATGTAAAATTACCACATGAGACTTAAACAGAAGTAAAAAAAATGCTCGTATTGTATAAAAGATTAAAACATGCTAGTTACTGGCTAGCAATCTGAACAAATATGTTTAAAGTAGTGGGCTGCCGATGTCAGCAGATCAAAGATAATGTAAAATAACCTAAATTTCAAATTAGCATCATATTACTTGTACACCTCCTCGCATTCTAACGGGTGTAAGCTTTCCCTAAACATAGTAGTTGTTGAATTATTAGAAGGCACTGCTTTGGATGTTTTTCATCTTGCTGTATCGGGATACACCATGTACTGTCCCCCAAGGGGGCCCCACAGCTCTTTTGTGGGTACGTATGGCGCGCATGGGGCCCCGAGCCGAAGAGGCCTTCCTTCCCGCCCCAGGCTGCTTAATTTTCCCTCCCGGTTCATGCCTTAGCCCAGAGAAGAGTGTGCATAGCGAGTCAAGGTGGTTTCCTGTCCTAGTTTATTCTTTTTCCTTGGTATCTTACTTTTCTAACCAATGTTTCTGTCTTTCGCTCCCTGCTGTACTTTCCTAGTCTTCCTCTCCTCCTCATTTAGTCTCCAGCGTTTGACACTTCTTCCTCTTCACTTACTCTATTCTTCTTTCCTCCCGGTGCGTGTCTGAAGACCGGCCCACACATTATCATGCATAGCAGGTGACGGGGTAATGCGTAATACCTCGCCCCGTCCCCCCAGGGGGCCCACAGTTCTTTTGTGGGTACGTGTGGCGCGCACGGGGCCCCGAGCCGGAGCAGCCTTTCTTCTGCCCCAGGCTGCTTCACCTTCCCTCCCGGTTTATGCCTTCGCCCGGAGACGGGCATATTTCGTGAGCTACGGTGGTTCTTGTCGTTTTTCTTCCTTCGTTCCTTCCTTTCTTACCCTTTGTTTCTGTCTTTCTCTCCTTGTACTCTCCTAGCCTTCTCCTTCTCATTAGTCTCTGCCTCGGCGTTTGAGACACTTCTTTCCTTCTTTCTCTTCACTTCCTCTATTCTTCTTCTTTCCTCCCTGTGCGTGTCTGAAGGCCGACCCACGCATTATCATGCGTAGCAGGTGATGGGGTAACGCGTAATTCCCCGCCCCGGGTAGACAAGTAGGGCACGTACGTACCCCCTGGTAAAGGCCAGGCCCAGGGAGGGGTGATTACCCGAGCTGGTACCTTGCGAACGTGCCGATTGGTCCCTCCGTCAGTAATCGGGAGGTGTGACCTGAGGTGTGAACAATCACCTAAAGCGGATAAGCCCTCGGAGAGGGCCCCCACTAGGAAGGAGCGCGCCATCGGAGACGCCGGTAATCAAGGGGGACACTTCCGCGATGACTTCCTTCTCTTTAGTGACGTTGACCCAGAAACGTAAGTTACATTCGCCTCAGCAAAAAAAACTCTGCCTAATGTACCTAAATTTCTTGTCTCTCGCACCGACGGAAAAGATTTCAATTCTGTCAATCCTTTAGTTATACAGAAAGGTGTAGATGCAATTGCTGGCCCTGTTAAAACCTGTTCACGTCAGCGCAATGGCACATTGTTGCTGGTAGTGGAAAGTGCCTTCCAAGCTCAGAAACTACTCCGGACTACACTGTTACACACGTTTCCTGTCAAGGTGGAAGCACATCGCACACTCAACTCGTCACGGGGGGTAGTCTTCACGAGATCCCTTGACGGGTTGTCTGATGAAGACATCCAATCGTATATGTCCGATCAGGGTGTGACAGCCGTCCACAGGGTGATGAAAAAGGTCGATAACCAATTGACACCGACTCGTACTGTATTTTTGACGTTGGACAGAGTTGACCTCCCGTCGAAGGTCAAAGCAGGGTATGAAGTCATCTCTGTCCGCCCTTATGTACCTAACCCAACGCGCTGTTTTCAGTGCCACAGGTACAACCGTACCCGTGAACATTGCCCAAATGCAGCAAAGTGTGTCACTTGTGGTAGGGACGCCCATGAGGGGGATTGCCCACCTCCGTCCCCTCACTGCCTAAACTGCAACGGTGACCATGCGGCTTCCTCTCGCGACTGCCCTGTATACAAGGATGAGAAGGTAATCCAGCAAATTCGGGTTACGGAGAAGGTATCGACATCTGCCGCTCGAAAGTTGTTGGCGAGTCGAAAGCCCACTGTCCTCCCAGCGGGTACATACAGTAAGGTCGTCACCTCAACTCGACCTACCAAGGATTCCAGTACCCATACTTGTGACTTCACTTTCACTGACACAGTTGTGCGATCCGCCAGCCCGAAGATTGCCCGTTCCACGTCCCCGCTTCCTCCTGCTGCTTCTAAGGTACAGTCTTCATCAACCTCTAGTAAACCGCGAGCACCTAAACAAGATGCCCGGACCTTGAAAAAGGAACCCGTCCGTGAGGATTTTCTGCGTTCTCAGGCTTCCCAACCGTCAACTGCCTCTTCCCGCCGTCACTCTTCCAGAAGAGCTGACAAGAAAGAGTTCCTCTCCTTCCCGCCGAGGTGTGACCCATCCGTCACGCCGTCCAACAGTTGCCGGCCTCGGCCGTCTTCTGTTTCACCGGGTCGCTCCGTCTGCCGGGCACCCGGCCCCCTACCGGCGGTGGAAACTGCCCCCCCTGATCAACTCAAGGAGGTGGCAGGCGCGTCGGTCGAACCTATGGACCACGACCCTTTGCCCCTGGACAGCGATAGCAGTGCTCCCTCGAAATCCGGTCCTCAGCGGCCGTCGAGGTGACCCCGCTTGCTAGTTGGTTTTTATCCTTATTTTTTATCATGGCGCTCCTACAATGGAATATTCGCGGCATTCGTTCTAATCGGGAGGAGTTACAACTACTCCTTCGATTGCACTGCCCGCTTCTAGTCTGCCTCCAGGAAACTAAGTTGCGTCCACGTGATCGTGCAGACATTCCACACTACACCTCTGTGCGGTTCGACCTGCCACCCGTGGAAGGTGTCCCAGCCCATGGAGGGGTTCTGATGCTCCTTCGAGACGATGTCTATTTCCATCCCATTTCCTTGCACACTCACCTACAGGCAGTTGCCGTCCGCATCACTTTATCCATATTTACCTTCTCCCTCTGTAATATCTATTCGCCGTCGTCATCTGCCCTTACTAGGGCGGATGTGCTACACCTTGTTGACCAGCTCCCTTCACCTTTCGTGTTGGTAGCCGACTTCAATGCCCACCACCCGCTATGGGGCTCTCTGGCACCTTGTCCGAGAGGCTCTCTTTTGGTGGACCTTCTCCAACACCTCGATCTTGTCTGCCTCAACACCGGTGCACCGACCTTCCTTTCAGACACATCACACACTTACTCCCACATAGACCTCGCAATATGCACTCCTCAAGCTGCCGGTCGGTTTGAGTGGTATGCACATTCTGACACGTACTCGAGTGACCATTTCCCTTGTATCATCCACTTCCTGCATCATTTTCACGACCAGAATATTCCCAACTGTGACAGTCAGGTCGACTACCTCACAGAGGTTATTCTCACCGCTGCTGAACGTTCCATACCTCGTACATCCTCTTCTCCACGTCGTGTCCAGGTCCCTTGGTGGACTGCAGCCTGCCGCGACGCGCTTAGAGCCCGGCGCCGTGCTTTACGCACCTTCCGCCGCCACCCAACTTTGGAGAATTGCATCAATTATAAACGTATGAGAGCGCAATGTCGTCGTATCATAAACGACAGCAAGAAAGCTTGCTGGACTGCTTTTACTAGTTCTTTTAACCGTTTTACTCCCTCCACGGTTGTTTGGGGTGGCTTTCGCCGTTTATCCGGCATCAAGGTCCACTCCCCGATTCCTGGCCTGACCGTGGAGAACGCAGTCCTCGTGGACCCCGCTGCTGTTTCCAACACATTGGGCCGTTTCTTTGCGAAGGTTTCGAGCTCTGCCCATTACCACCCTGCCTTTCTCCCTCGCAAACAGGTAGAAGAGGCACGGCCGCCTTCTTTTCACTCTTTTAATCGTGAAAATTATAACGTCGCCTTCACCATGCAGGAGCTAGACCGTGCTCTCGCCCTGTCCCGATCTTCTGCTCCCGGGCCCGATTCCATTCATATTGAGAGGCCGAAGAACCTCTCTCCTGCGGGCAAGTGCTTTCTTCTTAGTACCTACAATCGCATATGGACTGAAGGTCATGTTCCCACAAGTTGGCGTGAAGCCATTGTTGTCCCCATCCCCAAACCAGGGAAGGACAAACACCTTCCTTCCAGCTATCGCCCCATTTCTCTGACGAGCTGCGTCTGTAAGGTGATGGAACGCATGGTTAACGCTCGGTTGGTCTGGCTCCTCGAATCTCGCCGTCTCCTGACTAATATACGATGCGGTTTTCGTCGACACCGCTCTGCTGCTGAACACCTCGTTACGTTGTCGACCTTCATTATGAAAAACTTTCTAAGGAAGCGTCAAACAGTAGCAGTGTTCTTCGACTTGGAGAAGGCATACGATACCTGTTGGAGAGCGGGCATTCTCCGCACATTGCACACATGGGACCTTCGGGGCCGCCTTCCTCTTTTCATTCAAGCGTTTTTGGCGGATCGCAAGTTCCGGGTACGGGTGGGCTCTGTTTTGTCAGATACCTTTTGCCAGGAGAATGGGGTACCGCAGGGCTCCATCTTGAGCATGGCTCTCTTCGCCATTGCAATCATTCCGATCGTAGATTGCCTTTCAGCCGACGTCTCCGGATCTCTCTTTGTTGACGATTTCGCAATTTATTGCAGCGCCCAGCGGACGTGTCTCTTGGAGCGTTGTCTTCAGCGCTGTCTTGACCGTCTATATTCCTGGAGCATCGCAAACGGCTTCCGATTCTCCACTGAGAAAACTGTGTGTATAAACTTCTGGAGATACAAGGAATTCCTTCCACCCTCTCTACATCTCGGCCCTGTTGCTCTCCCTTTCGTGGAGACTACGAAATTCTTGGGACTCCTGTTGGATCGTAAACTTTGCTGGTCCACGCACGTGTCCTACCTGGCTGCCCGTTGTGCCCGATCCCTTAACGTCCTTCGTGTCCTCAGTGGCACGTCATGGGGAGCGAACCGTACCGTCCTGCTTCACCTTTACCAGGCCATTGTTCAGTCGAAGCTCGACTACGGAAGCCTTGTATACTCCTCAGCGCGGCCGTCGATTCTCCGCCGTCTCAACTCTATCCACCATCGGGGTTTACGTCTGGCGACCGGTGCATTTTATATCAGCCCTGTTGAAAGTCTGTATGCCGAGGCTGCTGTATTACCCTTGACCACTCGGCGTGACATACTTTTGTCTCGGTACGCATGCCGCCTGCGGTCGATGCCCAACCATCCATCTTACCGATTATTTTTTGACGACTCACTCGATCGCCAATATCAGTTGTCTGCGATTGCCTTGCTTCCACCTGGAGTTCGGTTTCGCCGCCTACTACAGCGGCTCGATTTTACCCTTCCTTCCACCCTTCGGTTGAGCGAAAGCCCATTGCCACCGTGGCATCAGGCCCAGGTTCACACACACCTTGAACTTAGTTCGCTCCCCAAGGAGAGCACTCCGGATTTGGTATACCGCTCGAGGCTTGTCGAACTCCGTTCGCGGTTCGATAATGCCGTATTTATTTACACTGATGGTTCCAAGAGCACTGCCGGTGTCGGATCTGCCTTCGTCGTCGGGGACAACCGTTTCCAATACAAGCTCCCTGACCGGTGCTCGAACTTCAAGGCTGAGCTTTTTGCCCTCCACCAGGCCGTCTTGTACACCTGCCACCACCGCCAACCTTTCTATGCCGTATGTTCTGACTCCCTTAGTGCCCTGCAGAGTCTCAAGGACCCTTTCTCGAACCATCCTCTCGTGTATCGGATCCAACGCTCCCTCCAGTTGCTGGCGGATGACAGCTGTCACGTTTCTTTCCTGTGGGTCCCTGGCCATGTGGGTGTGCCCGGGAATGAGGCCGCCGACACAGCAGCCAAGGCAGCAGCTCTTTTACCTCGCATGGCTACCTTTTGCGTCCCATCGGACGATGTTCAACGGGCTCTTCGCCGGAGTATCGTGTCGCAATGGCACAGTGTGTGGCTTTCACTGTACAACAATAAATTGCGAACTGTCAAACCGATCCCGACCGCTTGGAGGACATCCTCACGCCCCTCTCGGCGGGAGGAGGTCATCCTGGCTCGGTTGCGGATCGGTCATTGCCGTTTCAGCCACCGTCACTTGCTATCCGCCGAACCTGCACCGCTATGCTCCTGCGGTGAACTGTTGACAGTGCGACATGTTTTACTGACTTGTGTTAATTTTAATCATCTCCGTGTAGCCCTTCACTTTCCGTCTACTCTGGAGGAAATTTTAGCTGATGACACACGAGCAGCTGCTCGGGTTTTGCGTTTTATGAACTTGGCCAACCTATCCAAGGATATTTAACCCTTTTAATTGTCTTTTATCTTTTGTTTTTAGCCTCTTGCTGATGTTCTGACAGTCACCGTTTTTTTTTAAAAGATCATAGCGAATCAATGTTCTTGGCTGGGCGCTAATGACCATAGAAGTTGTGCGCCCTAAAACCACAAAAAAAAAAAAAAAAATCCCCGCGCCGGTTAGACAAGTAGGGCATGTATGTACCCCGTGGTAAAGGCCAGGACCAGGGAGGGGTGGTTAACCGAGCTGGTACCTTCCAAACATGCCAATTGGTCCCTCCATCCGTTCTCGGAAGGTGTTACCTGAGGTGTGAACAATCACCTAAGGCGGGTAAGCCCACTAGGAAGGAGCACACCATCGGAGACGTAGGTAATCATGGGGGACACTTCCGCAACGACTTCCTTCTCTTCTACTGTGACTTTGACCCAAAAAAGATTCAAATTTCTGGTTGTTTCTCGAACTGACAGTAAAGATTTCTCTCCTGTTAATCCTTTCGTAATTCAGAATGGTGTTGATGCGATTGCTGGCACTGTTAAGACCTGTTCCCGGCAGCGCAATGTAAGATTGTTGCTGGAAGCGGACAGTGCTTTCCAGGCGCTAAAACTGATAAGGACTACGCTACTACACACGTTTCCTGTCCAAATAGGGCATCGCACGCTCAACTAGTCATGGGGGGTAGTTTCCAAAAGATCCCTTGACTGGTTGTCAGACGAAGAGAACCAAAACTACATGTCTGGTCAGGGTGTAACTCCGGGCATAGTGTTGAAAAAGGTCGATAAGCAGCTAACACCAAATCATACTGTTTTTTTTTTTTTTTTTTTTTTGACGTTAGACGGAGTTGAGCTGCCGTCAAAGGTCATAGCAGGATACGAAGTTATCTCCATTCGCTCTTATGTACCTAACGCTACGCGCTGTTTATAATGCTATAGATTCAACCACACCTGTCAATCTTGCCCCAATACAGCAAAATGTCACTTGTGGTAGGGACGCCCATGAGGGCGATTGCCCACCTCCGTCCCCTCACTGCCTTAATTGCAATGGTGACCATGCGGCTTCCTCTAGGGACTGCCCTGTTTATAAAGATGAAAAGGTCATTCAGCAAATTCGGGTCACGGAAAATGTCTCGACATCTGCTGCTCGAAACTTATTAGCGAGTAGGAAGCCCACTGGCCTTACAGTAGGCACATACAGTAAGGTCCTCACCTCCACTCGACCTACTAAGGATGCAGGTACGCAGACCTGAAATTTCACTTTCGCTGACAGTTGTGCGATCAGCCAGCCCGAAGATAGCCCGTTCCACGTCCCCGCTTCCTCCTGCTGCTTCTGAAGTTGTCTTCAAACACTAATAAACTGCGGGCACCTAAACAAGACGTCCAGACTCCGAAAAAGGAACCCGTCCGTGAAGATTTTCTCCATACACAGGCTTCTCAACCGTCAACTGCCTCTTCCCACCATCACTCTCCCAAAAGAACCAACAAAAAACTCTTCCTTTCCCGTCGAGGCATTAATCATCAGTCACGCCGCCCAACAGCAGTCGGCCCGGTAATCTTCTGTTTCGCCGGGACGCACTACTGTTAGCCGGGCAGCCGGCGTTTTACCGGCGGAGGATGCTGGCCGTACCGATCAACTCGGGAAGGTGGCAGGAATTCCATTAGCACTGACGGAACAAGTTTTTCAACAAATGGATTGCGAAAACAGTGTTCCCTCGAAATCAGCCCGTCAGCTGTCAGACCCTTTTTGCCATAAGAATAGGGTGCCACAAGGCTCCATTTTGAGTATAGTACGCTTCGCCATAGCAGTTAACCCAATTATGGACAGCCTCCCACCCGACGTTTCTGGTTCCCTCTTTGTGAAATCGTCCACAATCTACTGCAGCGCTCAAAGAACGTGTTTATTGGAGCGCTGTCTCCAGCGGTGTCTTGACCATCTCTATTCTTGGAGCGTAGCAAATGGCATCAGTTTCTCCACTGAGAAGTGTGCATCAACTTCTGGCTATACAATTAGTTGCTGCCACCATCTCGACATCTAGGCAATGTCGCTCTACTATTTGTGGAGACAATGAAATTCCTAGGACTCACTTTCGATAGGAAACTTTGTTGGCCTCCACACGTTTCGTCTTTGGCTGGTCGTTGTAACGTTCCGTTAATGCCCTCCGTGTTCTTAGCAGTACGTCATGGGGAGCTGATAGAACCGTCGTTCTTCACCTTTATCAGTCCATAGTCAGATCGAAGCTGGATTACGGAAGCATTGTTTACGCATCCGCACGACCGTCCATGTTGTGCCTTCTTCATTCACCGTCGGGGGTTACGCCCAGCGACTGCAGTCTTCTATACCAGCATGGTTGAAAGCCTCCAGGCAGAAGCTGCCGAATTACCATTGCACTAGCTGAGTGAAATATTACTGTCGGTATGCTTGCCGGCTGTCAATGCCCAAACACCCATCCTACCCATCATTTTTCAACGACTCCCTTGATCGCCAATATGGGGTGTCTGCATCTGCACTGTTGCCTCCCGGAGTTCGTTTTCGTCGCCAGCTACAGCAACTCGATCTCACCCTCCCTGAAACCCCACGAATGGATGTGACCCCACAACACCACCGTGGCTTAAGGCACAGGTTCTCGTGCACCTCAAACTGGCTCCCAAAGGAGATAACCCCAGATTCGGAGTATCACTTAAGGTTTGTCGAACTTAATTCGCAGCTTGATGACATCATCTGATTGCTCTAAGAACACTGATGGTGTCGGATCCACCTTCGTCGTCGGGTTCGACGACTTTCCATAAAAGGTCGTAGACTAATGCTCAAATTTCATAGCTGAGCTTTTTGCTCTATCAGGAGTCCAATATGTTCGCCGCCGCCACCACCACCCTTCTTACGTTATCTGCACAGATTCCCTCAATGCCATTCAGTCTTAGAGACCCATATGCGGTCAATCCTGCTATACTTCGAATCCAACGCTCCCTTCAATTGGTAGCTGACGACGGCTTTAGCGATCGCTTCCTGTGGGTACGTGGTCACGTAGGTGAGCTGGGGAACGAGGCTGCTGACGCTGCGGCCACGGCTACTACTCTACCTCGGACAGCTAACTTTTGCGTGCCGTCAAACGACGTTCAAGGGGCTATTTGCAGGCGTATTGTTGCATCATGGCATCGGCTGTGGTCCTCGCTTCAGGACAATAAGCTTCGAACCATAAAACCGATCCCGAAAGATTGGAAGACCACCTCCCACCCATCCCGGCGGGAGGAGGTAATCTTGACCCGGCTGAGAATCGGTCATTGCCACTTCAGCCACAGACATTTGACAGGCGACCCCCCACCAGTAGGTTTCTGCGGTCACCCGATGACGGTGCGCCATGTTTTAACGTTCTGCCCCAATTTTACTCATGTTCTGTGTTCCAGTAAGTCTTCCGTCCACTTTGGAGGATATTTTAGCTGATGACGCACGGGCAGCTGCTAGAGTTTTGTGTTTTATACATATGACTAATTTATCCAAGGATATTTAATCCCTTCTGATATTTTTTATTCCTCGTTTTAGAGACGTTCTACTTATTGGCACTTTCTTAAACCATGTTTAAAGTCAATCTAGGGTCAGAATCGGGCGCTAATGACCACTGTAGTTGAGCGCACTAAATCCACAAAAAAAAGTTTTCAGGAGTTCAAATTCCTGGGGTACTCACTCAGCGTCGGAGATAGAGCGCGCCCCACGTACTAATTTTAAATACCCCATTCCTCTGAAGGATGGTGACAGCTGTTTGCGTGTAAATACAGATCATTTTGCGTTGTTTTCAGATACACATCATGACTCAGGATGCCATCAGCTCTTCTCTTGACCAAGATGTAAAGGAACGGTAATTTACCCTCCGTTTGTCTCCATAGTGAATTTGATGTTGGGGTGTATGGGGTTCAGATGTCAGGAGGTCAAGACGTTTATGCATACCATGTGGCCAGGTGACGAAAGTGTCTTCCATGTAACGGAAAAAGCAAGTAGGTTTCCATTCAGATGATGCCAGAGCTTCCTCCTCGAAATTCTCCATGTACAAATTTGCGAGTACAGGGGAGAGTGGGCTACCCATGGCGATTCCCTCAGTTTGTTCGTAGTATTCGCCATTGAAAAGACAACACGTGGAGGTCAAGACATGCCAAAAACGTTCGGTGGTCTTCTCGTCAAACTTCTGACTAATCAGAGCTAGTGGCTCTCGAAGGGGCACCCTCGAAAACAACGAAACGTCAAAACTCACCCTATCTGACTCCAGCCTGAAGCTGTTGAGGGGCTTAAGAAAATCCACGGAATCACGGATGTGATGAGGGCATTTACCAATATAAGGACTTAATATTCCCGACAAGTATTTCGCCAACAAATATGTAGGTGCTCTGATGTTACTGACAATGAGGCGTAATGGCACACCATCCTTGTGAACCTCGGCGAGTCCATGGTCATGGTGGTACCGGACCTTGAGGTAGCAGTTTCTTGGCGACACCCTCCGGTAAAACTGCATCCGTGAGAAGCGCTCTCGTCTTGTCTACCTTCTTTGTGAGGTCCACGCTGATATTCTGGTAGGAATCGTTATTTAGCAGGCTCTGCGTCTTTCCAGTGTAGTCCTTATGGGAGACGACAACCGTAGTATTGCCTTTGTCAGCCGGTGAGACAACAATCTCAGGGCGCTTCCTGAGGGCACTAATGGCCGCCCTCTCTTTACTAGTGATGTTAGACTTCATGGACTTGGATTTCGTCAAGGCACGACAAGTTTCACGACGTGTTTCCTCAGCTGATTCAGGCGGAAGTCGAGCTGCAACCTGTTAAACTGCACCAATTCCTGCGATTGTTGTGAACTTTGGGGGAAGGAGCAAAGTTGAGTCCTTTCTCCAAAATCGAGACCGCATCATCACTCATCTCCATGCCACTCAGATTAGTCTTGCACGGAACCTGCAGAGATGGTTTGTCAAGGATGCGTGAGAACTTAACCGTTTGACGTACCGTTGCCTTATTACAGGAAGAATGGGCTGCAACACATGTAACACCATCAATCCAATCCCAGGAAAACGTGAAATGACTAGCCAGTTGCAAATGCAGTTTTAATAGTTCCAGTGAGATGAACTCAAGGCTACGGCGGATGAAATGCACTCACAAAGCAATGCGCCGGGAGAAACTCAATCAGTTTAATTCTGAGGATTTACCTACATTAGTATTCAAAGTTTGTTTAGACTTGTCGACGTAGATTTCTGAAGCTCATTTGTTTCTAACAGAAGCAACGGGTCAAACTTATTTTGCTCATTCGCCACAAAGCTGTAAGTTTTGACCCTTTGCTTTCCAAATGTTGCCACTTACCACCTCTTTACGTTCCTTAAAGGTACATAGGTAAGTGCTAGATATCAGTTCAAAAAAGCAGTAACAAAGTAAAAACAGAGCTGCGTTCATGTCTTCGCCTTGAGTAAACATTTAGAAAGTTGGAACACACACACACACACACACACACACACACACACACACACACACACACACACACACACACACACACACAGACAGACAGACAGACAGAGAGAGAGAGAGAGAGAGAGAGAGAGAGAGAGAGAGAGAGAGAGAGAGAGAGAGAGAGAGAATATTTCAGATTAATTATGTAAGTATATAAAATAATATACATCAATATATTCATTGGGTTACTACTGTGAAAGTAGATATCAAGTTATAAACCCTGAGACTTTTTCGTCTCGAATATGTCAGACATTAAAGATAACGGTGATGCATTGAATTAAAACTTGTGATGCAGCCGCTTATCGAACACGGCCCTACATGCTTTCTAGGCAGTCCAGGAAGTGGTTTAGTGGTAAGATGTCTGCCTAGTAAGGATGGTGGTCTGGGTTCGATTCCTGCCGGCATCACAAATTTTAATTCAATGCTTCACCTTTCTTTAAATATTGAGAAACGTTTATTAAAAAATATCTTACAGTTTGACTAAACTGAAATTACTCAATTAAAATCAGATGTGAAGAAAATTTTTTTCATATTGAAGCCATATGTAGCAATTACTTCCGCCCAAAATTAAACTGCATCGTATTAACTTTGAATCAGTATGTCTTCGTCAATAAGCTGTGTAAGTGTCATTATGTAAGAGTTTCTAAATAACCCAGGAATGAAGACACCACATGCTCTCTAAAAATATCAGCCAAAATAGTTATAACAGGTTTAACTTTACGTTGATATACACATTGTATGAAAAGTTTGAGAAATAGCAGAAACATGTAATCGGAATGTACACCTAATTCGTACTTGGGACCTCAATCTTTAGGTATGATTAGGTTGGCCTGAGAAATTAGTGGAAAGTGTGTGTGTGTGTGTGTGTGTGTGTGTGTGTGTGTGTATACACAATGTATATGCAAAGCTGTTGCTAATTACGAAAAAAGTTTCTTTAAATTAAAATTTTAATGTAAAAAGCTGCATAACACCTGACAGTTATGCCAGATGTCAACATTAATTAACGTCCAAACATCGTAGACTCGCTTGTGAATGACACTGTCGAAAAAGCTGTAGCAATATTAAATAAAACATAAGCAGCAATCTGGAACTTTATTACAATGTCTTTTTACGACATATGACGCTGCAGGCCCAACAATTGGGAAAAGACGTCGATTTGATTTTCTCAGGGAAGCCAAAAGTCTTGGTCCAACCCGCCACTGCCCGCACCGAAACTTAGTTTATTCTGCGGTATTGCTCCCTGTATATCTATTAATGCCAACCAATGCCCTTGAACAGTGCAAGGAGTCCCTTTACCAGTTCTTTATTAGACACAATTTCTTCAGGTCCGGTTGTCCCAAATGTTCTGTGCCTTTTACTATCCCATGCAGTGCATTCGAAGATTATATGTTATGCAGTTTCATCACCGTCATCACAGATCCTACATTTAGGATCCTCTTCTGTTATTGCCATTGTATTTAGGTGAGGGATGACTACTAGATAAGAACTTATCAGATAAAATATTAGAATGTTAGATAAAACTTGGAAATCAAACAATACTTGATATTGCAATAGTAACATGATCAAATTGAGGATAAGCAAAGCCGAAAATCTGAAGGGCGTAGCGACACATTCAAAAGAATCACTTTAACCTTGTGATGCATGACTCATCAGTAAAGAAATTTTTGATGGAATACAAAAATGTACTGAAATATACTATTTATAAAAAGTGATGTGCGTTGGAGTTGTCACTGTGCACTTGAGACCTCACAAGTCCTATCGGAGATAGGAAACTGTGTTGAAAGTTTAGAAGCAATGTGGCCATAAAGATTCCTTGTTTTGTAGTGCATATGTACTTTGTCTTTAGTTAAACTGCTGTAATACTGTTGGATAACTCCATCTGTGCTTCGCTCCCGACACTGCCTTCGGCTCAAAAACGCGTTTGTCCAGATCGCGACGTCTCTAGTGCACTATTCGTTGGTAAGAGCCCCTGAAGTCGACTGCATGCGCTGACGACTTGATAATCTGATAATCAGGAATGCTTCCAGGATCAGCCGTCCACTACAGTGGACGCTATGCGCCACAGGGTTAAATAATAATTATTTAACAACCTTAATTATTAAGTTTGTTAAAGTTAGAGGATGAGCACTTGAAAATTTACAGCAACTTAAAAGGTGCAGATTAGGCTACGGCAAGTAGCCACCGTTTATAGCACCAAAAATAAAAGTAATTCTAGGTGACTAAGCATTTAAGATAAACGTAAATGATTAGACGCCAAAGCGGACTTTACACTAAATAAAATAGAAATTGTCACGGTAAGAGGCAAATATATAACGGTCCGTATTAAGATAATTCATAAAGTGAAAGGCCAGGTAACCTTAAAGGCATAACGTACCCAACATAAAGCGATCACTATCATTCCAGCTACACCCAACTTTAAAAGTATTAAATTTTAACAAATACGTAAGTCTTTCAATCATACTTTAGCTCGTAAACCTTAACCTGATATAATAAGGTATATAGAATAGGATAGGATGTTTTGGGCGCACAACAAAGGTTTTTAGCGCCCTGAATAAGGTATATAACAGGCGAGCAATAAATTCAGTGACAAGGGCTGAGATACTGCGCTTTAACAGGGGAGAGAGAATTTCACTGACTTGCCGTACTTTCAAAACTGGCGCAATCTGGCTCAATCACAACCTTAAAATTTATTGAATGAAACAGAATTCACATAACTTCGGAGCTATAACGGGTAAAAGACAGGTAACAGATTGGCTCTTGGGCTGAAGCGATAACGTATAGTAAACCAGCGTTTAAAAGGTAACACCGCATTCAAATTTAAACGGATGGATTACCATCTCTTTTAAATATACCTTACAATTTTAAACAGCCTTAAATGCAGCAACTGGACATAAAATAATGTTGACAATTGCAGCCCCAGGAGTTACTTTAAAATTACAAAAGTTTCGACAACACTATGGACGTAATCATCAGAATGTATAATTACATGTTGTATAAATGATTAAAAACAATATGCTAGTGACTGGCTAGAAGTCTGAACAAATAAAAAATTTAAAGTGGTGGCAAGCCAGTAATGGGTTGCCGATGTGGCAGCAGCTGAAGGCGGCATTTTAAATGTACCGTTCCCTCAGAGCTGGCTTGGCCAAAGCTCGAACTAATTGCAGTATTACACTCTTTGTACGTGCCCTGCAAGACATGGAAGCACTCTGTTAAGGGCCGATTAAGTTCCAATCTCTAAAAATTTTGACAGGTAGTCGGCAAGACAGCCGATACGGATAAGATAGCACAGAAGTATCACAACATTAATCAACCTATTCAAAAGCAATGTTAAATGGCCGAATGCACCAAAAGTAAATACAAATGATATGGAGATAGAAAATCTGTTAACTACAACTGAGTAAAGGTAACTCGGACGGAAGGAAAATTGCTGAACCGTAAAAATGAGACCGCACCTGAAACAGCAACCAGAACGCGAAAGGGAATGACGCCACCGTAAAGAAAAGACTTGTTCAAAACACGTCAGTACCAATTAAATTGCAAACGCAATGCAAAACGGCAACCACTGGTAAAACTTCGCCGCACAAAACCAATAAGTGGACTCGAACTATCAGAATGCTCAGATTCGCCAACATTCCTCATGCCATACCGTCAACCAGCCAGCCATTCGCCCTAATGGTCCATCGTCTGCAGACGCTGGCTCAGGCAGGCACCGGCGTGGTGAGGAAGTGCGCTGATAGCGCCACAGTTAAAAAAAGTAAAGCAGTCAACAATCCGAGGATTGGTTTGAACACCACAGTGCTTTACTAGGCATGGTCCTGTTTGGCGGTGGTATGCTGTTGCCTTCCTCCAACCTGACTTACCCAGCCAGTTATAGGGGGACCTACAATATAACGTGGGTTCCGAACCACGGTGCTACTCGGTATTTTTCACATGAGCAACACTGCCAGAGGTGAAAGAATTGGAAAGTGACAGATAAAAAAATCCTAGTACCTGGCGGGGATCGAGCCCGCGACCTTTGGATTTGTAGTCTGGCACTCTACCACTGTGCAACCGAGGCGAGTTACGAAGCTAGTAACCAGTTACGGCGGGCAATATGAACGGAGGCGAGCCAACGCCTCAGTACTGCACGTGATAGGTTTGGTTATGTAAAAGAACAACTTTGTGTAAGAACATGTGCGGTATGAAAACATTTACTGAAAAATAGACTTCGATGCTACTGATGATACGCTATTAGTTACTCGTTACATGCACAGGCCATGCAAGGACTTTTAGTTTATACATGCTACTACTATGTAGGTAAGCTACGTGCAACTTCTGCACTGCAATTCAACTAGTGCAGTAATGAGTCCTGTTGGTATCTCTTCACCTTTCGGTATCACTGTGGGGGTTCAAGGTTCTGCCCTTTCACCTTACTACTCATCCTCTGCATGGGTACGCCAACAGCTGACACACAGACTTCACATCCGTGGACCCTTCTTTATGCCGATGATGTGGTACTTGCCGAACAAACCCGCCCAGAACTCCAGTACTAGATTCAAACGTGGAAGGTCAGACTGGCTGAAAATGGACTGCACCTCAATGTCCAGAAAACTGAAAACTTAGATGCGGCTCCCAAACTAGGGGAACCATCAGTATCGGGGAAGACCTGCAGACCACCATGCATTTTTAAGTACCTGGGGTCTGTTGTCACCTCAGACTATGACACAACTCTCGATACTAGGACGAGAGTGAATGCAGCATGGGTTAAGTGGAGACAGGTCTCTGGAGTCCTTTGCGATAAAAAGATGCCTCTACGTCTGAAGGCAAATGTTTACAAATCATGGTACATCCAGCAGCAATCTATGGGACTGAGTGTCGCCCTATGACGAAATAGCAGGAGCAAATTCTGCATACGTCGGATGAAGATGTTTCGATGGTCCACCGGTCTGACCTGATGTGACCATGTAAAAAATACAGAAGTCCGGCAAAAGTTTGGTGTGGCGCCCATCAGACACACTGAGGGAAGCCCGTGTCCGCTGGTACGGCCACGTCAGCAGAAAGGACAAATCGGTTGCAAAGACAGCACTCCACATCAACCCAGGAGGAACAAGACCACGAGGGAGACCGGCGAAGAGATGGACTGACATCAGGTCAGACATGGGCGCTGTTGGTTTAAGGCAGGAAAATGTCAACGACCGAAAAAAAAATGGAGGAGACACAGCGAAGTAGCAGACCCTACAAGTCGGGATTAATGCTTGGAGAGACATGCTAATAAACAATGCACTTGGTGTACATGTCACAAAGCACGGAGATTGACCGTGAACATTGGCCTATATTTGACATACATGTAACACCGTCATGTGCTGCTTACAGATGTATGTATTACGTACAAAGGATTAGTTTTGTTAATGTCAAACAAGTGTTAGATAGCTGGTAATCATGATAAAGATCTCAAGTTCTTAGTAAACCCTTAGTCTTTCCATTCCTGCTAAGCCTTTTTTCTTTCCTGTCGGCCTCCCTTGGCCAACTCTTGTTTTTTCGACCCCGACGGTATTAGGTTGCGAGGCCGGAGGGTGTCGTTCATTTCCATTCTCTACTTCTTTCACACGGCGGTACTGAGGAATCACGACTGAGTCGCTGAAGAGTCTATACATATAAGAATGCTGATTTGGGAATAATATCCGGCCATTAGCTCCAAAATCAGACATGAAAATACAAAGTAACTGAATGGAGAAAGAAACCTGACATACCAAATACTCAAAAGTAGGATGTGAGCTGCTTGCTGTGATGGGTGTCCCAGTGCCAAGACAAGTAGCAAATATAAGCATTCCCTTACAGATGTCATAAGATGCAATCCTTCAGAAATGCACAGCACGGAAAAAAGTCGGAAGTGGTGCTAATAGCGAGTGAACAAGAGGATGAGAATATGGTCCTCTAACAAATTCCAGTGCGTGTGTGCACCATGCGGGATACATCTGAAGACAGAATGGCAAATTGGGACAATATTGCTGCAGAGCGTTGATGAAACTGAGCTGCTGCTTTTCTTCACAAAAGCACCTCAAGTCACCATCTGAGAGCCTGTGTGGGGAATAGCGTTGAGCCACAGAAGAAAGATTCATGTGCGTCTGCGCCAGTCGAGATGTCAGCTGGGTACTGCTAAGAGAGAACATTATAGAAGGCTGGTGTCGCACTGCCAGAAAGAGGATAAGACGTCCAGTCAGCATAACATGATTGTTAAATCTCATCTGCAGCTTTAAAAAGGGAGACATAAACTGACGTTGAGCCAACACCGTCCACAAAGATGTGGGAATTAGCTAAGCTGCAGCCCTTTACTATGGAATTACATGCCTGTTTCCCTTAAATGGTCATGAGGCAGGGTACGAAGCTACTAAAAGCAGTTTACATCTGGTAGACTCCAAAGTAATAGCTATTCTGCGCGGCATGATTCGCCGATGTTTTTTGGCTGAACGCATTCTTGCGCATTAAGAGACTTGCGTCTGACGTGAAGCCAAACAGCTTACAAGAAACAAAATGCAAAGTGTTAGCAGCTAGCATGTGCGACCTGACAGTCTGCATGACCTTCTGGTGGCGGAAGGAGTTCCTTTCCCCTTCCCTTCGTCTGGGCCCCATAATACTTCAATTTGTGGAGACCACGACGTTCTTGGGACTTTTTTCGGCAGTAAGTTGGTCTCCCCTCATATCTCGTTTGGCAGCTCGGTGTACCCGCTCTCTCAATGTGCTGCGGGCGTTAAGTGGCACCTCATGGGGAGCTGATCGGTCTGCTCTCCCCCATCTGTATCGCACCATAGTTCCGTCCAAACTGGACTATGGAAGCATCATTTATTCTTCGACTCGACCGTCCATACTGCGCCGCCTTAACACAATCCACCACCAAGGGATCCGTTTGCACATTGGGGCGTTGTACACTAGCCCCGTTGAGATCCTTTATGCCGAGGCCGCTGAACTACCCCTTTCTTACCTTCGGGAACTCCTGCTTAGCCGTTTGTCATCCATGCAAGGACATCCAGCATACGCAGTTTTCTTTGACTCACTTGACGGTCTCTTTTTCCGTGCGCCCGTCAACTCTGCTACCACCTGGAGTACGCTTGCGTTCGTTTCTTGGCCATCTCGGCGTTACAATGCCTGCTATTTTCACGACTCGAGAGAGCACCTCTCCACTGTCGCTAAGCCCCGAAGTCCGTATAAACTTGGAGCTTCATTCTCTTCCAAAGGACTCCACACCTAGTTTCGTTTACGGAGAGAATTTCTCGCACTCTGGTTCAAATTTGATGACAGTTTGTTCACCTACACTGATGGCTCACAGACCAGGGTGTTGCGTGTGCCTTTGTACTTGGCAACGTCTCGTTTAAATATCGTCTCCCTGAGTGGAGTTCCATTTTTACAGCTGAGCTGTATGCATTATATCAAGCCACCCAATACGTCCGGCGAAACTCGCTCAATAAGTGTCATTTGCTCGGAATCTGAGTGCTCTGTTGAGCCTTCGAACGCTATATCCTGTCCATCCCCTGGTACAAAGCATCCGCAATTGCCTGACCTCTTTCAGCGAGCGGAACTACTGTGACGTTTCTGTGGGTCCCTGGCCACGTGGGAGTGTTGGGGAATCAGTATGCGGATACGGCTGCCAATGAGGCAGTTCCACTTCCTCGGCTATCTAACTTTTCTACTAGCTCTGATCTTCGCGCTGGCGTCTCCCAGCGTATCATCTCCCGTTGGTTTTTACATTGGTCATCCCTGTCAGGGAACAAATTGTGGGCCATTAAACCTGTGACCGATATTTGGTCAATGTCATCTCAACCCTCACGTCGAGAGATTGTCCTGGCCCAGCTTCGTATTGGGCACTGCCGTTATAACCATTAGTACTTACTTCGTGGTGATCCTGCTCCCTTATGTGAGCACTGTGATGAACCTTTTACTGTGTACCACCTTTTAGTGCAATGTCCATTTTTTAATCGTCTCCGTCATGATCTATGATAACCATTTGAAATGTCTGATATTTTAGCCGATGATCCGCATTCTTCAGTTTTACTTTTTATACATCGTGCAAATATGGCGAAAGCCATTTCTTACCGCCGTTCGATTTTACTATGGGCAGTGTTGTATGCTGATGACCTGAGCGCCCAAAAACCAAATTTAAAGAAAAAAGTACTTCCACGCCTTGGGTTTTACGATCCAGTGAGCGTGACATGGTCCAGTTACCTGTGAAAGTAACGGTCCAGTGATCATCAGTTTCCATGGTGAGACTGCCGATTAATAGAACTTCCCCTTATGTAGACTGTACCTCAAGAGCAGAGGGCGTGCTGTGACAACCGACTTGTTGATATTTCAACAGTCCACTATGCATAACGTGTGGTAGGACTGCAAAATTCTCTTCGGAGGGATGCATCATGCTCTCATCACCACTTTCGCTTGCAATTCGTACTAAACCACGAGTGGTTCGTTACGTATGTTAAGTCTTGAAGAGGTGCCGTGACTAAAGACTATTACATTACGCAAAAGAACTTAAGATTTTTACGTTACTGTGCAATTTGAATGTCCATCTTTTCTGCTGCCTGCTCTTCTCATGTAAAAGTACTAGTTACAGTTAACATAAATTACACAAGCAATTTACCTTGCTTGCATACGCTTCGATAAACTGCTATGTAGCAATGCAAAATAATCAACAAGCATTGTTTAGAAGAAAGGGTCACTACGTAAGAATGTGGGCGATGTGGTTCTGCTAGACATCCATTTTGAAACAGGCTGACAGCTATTAAACTATACTGATTAGAGCAGAGGCGTCGACTTTTGAAAATCAGTGTCAGTGCTCTATCACGGTTCACAAAATGTTCGAAACTAACCCTCCTGAAAATCATGTTCATGCATTTTTGAATGAGCAAAACTTGATAACAGTAAATAGGCAGTTGACTGGCCTTTTAAAGATAGGAGGAAGGGGGAGGAGTAAGAAAAGGAAAGCATGGTTGCATTGGACACTACAATAAAGCGATCTAATTGGCCGAAGTGGATATTTGGATATAAGTAACAGCCCAAAACTTCTACATGACCAATTAAACAATTTTTCACTGTTCACTAATCTATTTTGTGCGAAGCTATTCTGACAAAAGCGATTGGTAGAACAAGATTTAAAGAAATCTTTGAAATAATTTGAGATTTTGAAGTCTGACATCAATTTCTTTGTCAGTTCAAAGCAAGAGCTGTATACTTCATCGAAACTTTAATCACTTCGAGATAACTTCATGACACCTGACAGTATTAATATAGTCCAAGGTCTTTAAGCTTGAGAGAAAAGCATTACAAATTTCGACTGAATCTATAATTTTAATAAGTGACAAAGCTAAATGAAAAAGATTAACTTTAGCATCAGCGTCAGATTCTTAAAGCTAAATTCCTCAAAGAACACAATTCAATGTTCGTAAATACGTACACCTGAAAGGTCAATAAGACCAACGTGCTTCAGGATGACTAAAGCTAGTATAGTGGGTAAAACACGGACACTCATTACTACTCGCTTGGGGACCCGCGTACAAATCTGATCATTTCTTTCATGTATGAAATATCGTCTCTCGCTATGGTCACGTTTTGCATTGCCTCTAGAGTCATAAGGTAGGTTTTGATTTTTCCCGATTTCTTAAAAATTTATACAATTTTATTTTCCACCTCAATTTTATGTGGGTGCTCAGCACCCCCAAAAAATTCTTGGGGGTGCACGAGCCCCAGAGCACCCACGGAATCGGCGCCCCTGGATTAGTGATTAGATTAGGTTAGATTAATGCTTGTTACATAGATCATATATATGACATTTCGAAATGACGTGGAACGTGTCAGTTTTGTAAATGTCTATAATTGACAATAACTATTTTAAGGAATTTTTTATTTTTTATTCTTTTAAGTTTTATCTAAAAATTCATCTACATTGTAGGAGTTGCCATTCAGAAATTCCTTTAATTTCTTTTTAAACACTAGGTGGCTATCTGTCAGACTTTTGATGCTACTTGGTGACCAAAGACTTTTGTGGCAGCGTAATTCACCCCTTTCTGAGCCAGTTAGGATGATATTCACTATTGAAGGTTAAATCTTTCTCCTAATGTTGTAGCTATGCACACTGCTATTATTTTTGAATTGGGTCAGATTGTTAACAAATTTCAGGAGTGAATATATATATTGTGAAGCTACAGTGAGTATCCCTAGATCCCTAAATAAATGTCTGCAGGAGGCTCTTGGGTGGGCTCCATCAAGTATTCTAATTAAACGCTTTTGTGCAATGAATACCGTTTTACTCAATGTTGAATTGCCCCAGAATGATCCCATATGAAAACAGTGAATGAAAATAGGCGTAGTAAGCTAATTTACTGAGATGTATCACCAAATTTTGCAATGACTCTGATAGCATAAGTAGCTGAACTCAGACGTTTCAGGAGATGAATATGTTTCTTCAAATTCAGTTCCTCGTCAATGCAAACACCTAAAAATTTTGAATATTCTACTTTAGCTACAGATTTATGTTCCAAATCTAAATTTATTAATGGTGTCATGCCATTTACTGTATGAAACTGTATATACTGGGTTTTATCAAAGTTTGAGTCCATTTGTAGAGAACCACTTAATGACTTTCTGGAAGATATCATTTACAATTTCATCAGTTAATTCCTGTTTGCAGGTGTGATAGCTATACTTGTCTCAGAAGCAGAAAGTACTACCTTATCTTCGTGAACGTAGAATGGCAAGTCATTAATATATATTAAGAACAGCAAAGGACACAAGACCGAACCTTGTGGGACCCCATTTTTGATAACTCCCCAGTAAGAAGAATTAATTGTTTCATTTATATCATGTGAACTGCTTACTTCAACTTTCTGCACTCTTCCAGTTTAAGTATGATTTAAACCATTTGTGCACTGTCCCACTCATACCACAATACTTAGGCTTATCTATAAGAATCCCATGATTTACACAATCAAAAGCCTTTGAGAGGTCACAAACAATCCCAACTGGTGATGTCCGGTCATTCAAAGCATTTAATATTTCATCAGTGAAGGTATATATAGCATTTTCAGGTGAAAAGCTGTTTTGAAAACCAAACTGACATTTTGTTAGAACTTTATTTTTACTAATATGTGAAGCAACTCGAGAATATATAACTTTTTCAAAATTTTTTGATAAAGCTGTCAGAAGTTAGGTGGGCTGGTAGTTGTTGAGATCGTATGTATCCCCTTTTTTATGCAAAGGTTTAACAATAGAATATTTCAGTGTATCTGGGAAAATACCCTGCTTTAATGAGCTATTACAAATGACCGAGAATCCTACTTATCTCCTGGGAACAAGTTTTTAATACCCTGCTGGAAATGCTATAAATTCCATATGACCGTTTACTCTTGAGTTTATTATTTTCTTCATTTCTGAAAATGAGGTGGGTGGAATTTCAATTGTATCAAATTGTGTGGGTATGGCCTCTTCCATTAATTGCCTTGCTCCTTCTAATGAACATTTAGATCCTATTTTCTCCACAACATTTAAAAAGTAATCATTAAAAATGTTTTCAACTTCTGACTTTTTGTTGATAAAGTTTTCATTTGTTTTGATGGTAATACCCTCTTCCTCTGCTCTTTGTTGCCCTGTCTCCCTTTTAATAATATTCCAAATTGTTTTAATTTTATTATCACAGGAGATAATCTCAGACATGATGCACATGCTTCTTGATTTTTTAATAACTCTCCTTAATGTAGCACAGTAAATTTTATATTTTGTTTCTGGGTTATTAATCTTTCTTGCGGACAGATATAGTTCCCTTTTCCGATTACACGATATTTTTATTCCTTTAGTAAGCCATGCTTTTGCGTGGTTTCTTAGAATTAAATTTTACTTTTTTCTTGGGGAAACAGTTATCAAATACCCTTACAAATGTATCGTGAAATAAATTATATTTTAAATTAACTTCTTGTTCCTTGTAAACCTCATCCCAGTCTAACTGCTGTAGACTTTCTTTGAAATTTCTAGTTAAATAATAAAGCGCACAATTCTGGTGGACTGTTTCGAATTACTGAACGGAGCTATGTCATATAATGTTACTAGCTGTGCAGCATGATCCGAAAGACCATTCTCAACAGGACAAGCATTTATGTTGTTAAACTTATCTTGGTCTATAAAAAGTTATTAATGTTCTGCTGTCCTTTACTACCCAAGTAGGAAAATCAATAAAGGATGTCAGATTTTAATGAGTGAAGTAAGACTTCCAGGTTTTTCTTCCTATTACTCTTTCAGTGATCTACATTCAAATCACCACAAATAATAATTTGCGTCGTCCTATCTGACATATAGCACAACAAGGCATCCAAGTTTTCCAGAAATAACTGAAAGTTCCCTGAAGGGGACCTATATGCTGTTACAATTATAAGATAATCATCATTGAGTTTAAGCTGGCAGGCACATGCTTCAATATGCTGCTCAACACAAAACTTTTTTGTTTCTAAATTTTTTACACTGGGATAGCTTTTGGCATATATGGCAACTCCTCTTATCTTATTATCTCTACTTAAATTTGAGACTAATTTATATCCAGACATTCACATTTTCCATTCTGGTGACAATGTGATTCTCAGACAGGCATAGTATATTACATTATCAGTTTCTGTATCATCTAAACAAAGTAAAAGCTCATCTATTTTATTCTTTAGTCCCCCCATATTCTGGTGAAAAATGCTAACATTATTTTTTACTTTACTTTTCTGAGAAACATTTGATTTTTCAACATTTTAGCACCTGCCTGCCTGAACTTCTCACTGGACACTGATCTTAGCCTCAAAAGAACTACTTCCATGAATTGCAGTGTCCCTCCTTAAGGATTTTACTATCAACCCAGCTAGTTTCCCCTTCCCTTCCCTTTCCTATTGAGATGCAGGCCATGCCTAGTGAAATCCCACCTATGTCCGACAGAGTAGCCGCCCTAAGCAATTGATCAATCTCCATATTGACTCTCCTGACGGAGCGGTTCAATTGGGGTCGATCATACCGCATGAAAGCAGGCAACGGTCCAACATTTGTCTGGGTCGTTGCAGAAGCTATTTTAATCAGGTCACGCTCAATATTGTAGCCCTGATCCCTATCAATGCTGTTTCCTACCCCACCCACTATAACATGATTGTTTTGTGAAACCATTACACAAGGAACCTATATCCTCTACCACCTGGCTAAGAGCTGCACTGGGCTTGAAAGTGACTGTGATCTGGTACCTGTCACCTAGTTCTCCTGCAAAATCTGGCCCACACCTCTTCCATGGCTACTTCGTAACAGCTTTCCTCCTATCTACTTTTTTGAAACCGTTGGTTTCCTTGTGAAAGTCTGTTGTTTCCTAACTGCACCTACTTCTAAAGGAGCCTCTTCCTCACTTGACTGTGGTAGCAAGGCAAATCTGTTGGTTGTGCCAATTGTGAAGTGTCAGGAACTATACCCTCTCTGTGGCCCCTGTTCCCTGCTACCACTTCCCACCCTTGCTCACCCTTCTCCCCCTCAACCTCTTAAGTTCCTCCCTAGCACTATCCAGTTCAGCCTGAAGGTCTCTAATCTTACCTTCCTGTTCAGCTATTTTTCTGTCCCTTGAACACGCTTTGCAAAAAAAAGGAAGAGACTCGTTTGCTTCCCTCTTTCCCACACCGCTGCATGCCCCCCCCTTCCCCAATGACACCACTTGCCACAACAGCTGCATTGAAACCCAAAACGAACAAACCTACTGCAGCTCACACATTGCATTCATGATTGTCACTTACGTGATATCGACAATATATATTAACTACAGATTCAAACGGTTACTAGATTTGCTTAGGACACTAAAATACGTGTAAGCTGTTAGTAAATGCACTTAAAATTGCGGTATAACACAAAATTGGCACACTCGCGAATTTGGCCTATGAATGTACACAAAACAACTTTTCGCGATTGAGACAACGGGCGAAAAAAGAAAAGAACCTTTAATAGTGAGCTTGAAGACGACACTAATAAACGTATTTAGTTAGTTAACTGTGTTAATGCACTTAAAATTACGGAGAAACGCTAAATATGCACACTCGGAATTTAGGCCTAACAAGGACGTATGTAAACAAACCCAACTTTTAGTGATTACTGGATCAATACGTGAATAAAAGAAAAACCTTTAGTGGTAAGCTTTGAGAGCACACACTTATAAATGTTTTTAGCTACTTATAAACTACGTTTTATTTCTACTTAAATTACTTATCTTTTCCGATCGCACTGACACCGCACGTTTGGCCTTGTGCAGGGCTACAAACTCGTTAGCACACCGTGATCTCACGAATGAACTAAACCATTATTGTACCCATTTATTGGAATTACTGTATCAGTGTATAGCGCATAGCTGGGCTATAGGGCTGATAATTTTAATATAATGCATTTAGTTCATCAATCGCAGCCAACTCTTTCATTATTTCTTAACAAACTTAATGCGGTTACATGTCTATAGAAAGCTGTAATGTATCATACGTTATCACTGGTTTCCAGTGCCGTATTTCTGACAAGTCACTGTGTTGAGTCACTGAATTTACTGTAATATAATTTGTGAAAGGTGATTATGACTAATTACCATTTTGTTATAATGTGGTAACGAAGAGGCTCACAGCACTGCTCTCTATCCTAGTTTCACAGACCTCCTTCAGTCCACTACAATTTTTAAACAGTGCGAAACCGTCAACATATTAGAACTTCAGGAAATCGGAAGTGTGTACAAATTATCAGTACACTGAATGACGTAAATACAAAATGACGAATCAGTAATAACGCTTACGGCTGCAAAGATAATCATTTAACACTGCCCCCCCCCCCCCCACACACACACACTTCTTTATGCTGACATGCTGCCACATGAGCCTCTACTCATTTTAAGCAGAGTGCTGCCGAGACGTCCGGAATCTTCCATTTTACTTTGACCAGTCCTTCAGAAAGCAGTGATAGCATGCATCGGTTGCTCTTGACCAGCTGCCGACTTACCGATTTAAATGGCTGTCACCTGTGCCTTAATTCTTCGCTGGCTTCTCAGTTGCCTCTTCGAGGAGGGATGTCTCGGACTCGGGAAGAGGCCCATCCACTCTTAAAGGCTGGTTTCAGCTTCTTTCTTAAAACCATATCAAATCTTTATCGATTTTGAAAGTGGTTTCACTTTGAAATGGCCACAATATGGCTAAATAGGAATGAACTGCGTCTTCCATAAGCCACACAGTGGATGTCCTTGAGGACAAAAGCTTAACATGTAACATGTCTTATGGGATTCGTTGATTGCATGTTCCGCACCCGGCACAGAGTTGTGGAAATGGTGAATAAAACTGTGGTCCCGTTTGCTGTGTATATCCTGGCAGATTGTTCTCCTGGAACCCTCAAATATTCACCGTAAACTGCTCTAGAGGACTTAGCATGTCTTTTAGATTGCCATTCGTAATTCCAATACAACGCGGGGTAATGTTTCAGTCCAATCTTTAATCTGTTGGATGGTCTATCATGCCATTACTGACACGATAATAGCTCGTCGTTCTAAGACAATTACAACCTTAAGAATTCTTTGCAGAGTGCACTTTCAAACTGCTTTCCAGTATGTTACACCATCTGGTATGCCGGATGTGTAGAACACTTTTTATACCACTTCTTTCGGCACTGTGGCTGCCGATACATCAGTACTTAACACTTCTGGCGACCTTCTGATGCGGTCAGTGATCGTTAACAATACTGTTGTCCAATGCAGGTCTGTACTGGCCCGTCGAGGTTCGCTTGCAGATGTGAAAACTAATCTTTTGAAGTCGGGAATTAAGCAGTTGATGCGAATACATTACTATAGATTTCCTTTCGTTAAAATCTTAGGACAATGCGTGCACATAAGCGTCAAGTCTTACAAAATCCAGGCCGTAGCACTTTGGCAGCGCCCATTTTAGATGTTGTTTGGACACCAGGATGGGCTAAATTGTGTAGCGCTTCAAAAACATCACTGTGATATCGTTGGTACTATGTACGACCTTCCGCTAGGTCTCTAAATTCCCTCTCATGGTTCAGAAAACCATATTCATCTACATCGGATACTCTGCAAATAACATTTAAGTGCCTAGCAGAGGGTTCACAGAACCACCTTTATACTGTCCTTCTCCCATTCTATTCTCGAAGAGCGCGGGGGAAGAACGAACACGTGAATCTCTCCATTCCATTTCTAATTAATCGTATTTTATTCTGATGATCTTTTCTACTTACATACGTAGGAGTGTAAAATATTTTCGCATTCGAAGAATGTTGGCGATTGGAGTTTCGTAAGTAGCCCACGCCGCAGCGATAAGCGCCGTTGTTGTAGTGGTTCCCATCCGAGATCCTGTATCACTTCCGTAACGCTGTCTCCCCTGTATTGTGACAATACAAAGAGAGCTGCCCTTCTTTGGACTCTTTCGATGTGCTCCGTCAAACCCACCTGATAAGGCTTATTGAATCCATCATTGGTGGTGGAAACGGAGCAGCGGCTGGTCAAGAGTATGAACGAACTGAGATACCAACACCCGTATGTATAACAAAATAATTATTGTACTACAAGTATCAGCATTCCACTATACCATCTTCAGGTCCCTGTGTATTAAACATAATCAAGTGACTAAGGCAAAAACATGAAAATCAAAGTATAGTATGGTGGCACACTGAAAATACAATATAGGAATGAAACTACTATTAAATACCACATAAAGAATATGTACAAATGTATTCAACAATTAGTCATTTCCCTTTTATTTGTAAATAATCGTATAATAGTGACATTGCAATCCCAAAGCTGACAAAGGGAATGATAGTGAACGACTAGAGACTTTCTTTTTGCAATAAAACGTTAACATGTTCGTCAGCATAGGCACATAACGCTAAAAACGCTAGGTCAGCCCAAATTATACATACGAATTATATACTCAAAGGAGAGAGACAACCAACACACCTTGTTCATGGTCACAAAGAAGGTTTGATTTATTTATTCATCCAAAGACAATATACATTGTGTGGATATTCTCAATGTTTGTACATTACTTATAAGTTAACATAGTTAACTACATTCAATAGTTTACAACTTTTACAGGAATGGAATATTGATTTACAACCACATTTATAGCCTAGGTATTAAATTATTATGCTAAGTTATTACATGGTAATTCACACACACGACCCTAAGTATTCAATTTTTGTACCGAGTTATTACACGTTAACACACACACTGGCTACATACAGTAATTTTATACATTCATTTACAATATCAGCTATTTACATGTTCATGCTAATTTAGGTACTGTCTACTGCTGCTCTAAATATTCATCTACTGTATAATAAGTTCTTTAGTAGATACAGTTTTAGCATTTGATTAAAGGTGTGGTAATCTTTTGCATCTTTTATTTCTTGTGGCAGCTTGTTATACAGTTTCACCCCAAGGTAAATTCGGCTATTTTGTGTTTTTGCCTTATTCAATCTAGTAAGATGTAAAGTGTCTGGATCTAGTTTTGTGGTCATGTACTGTGCTGTTTGTGCCATACACATGGTTGTTCTTGATGTACATTATGTTGTGGTATATGTATTCGCTTGGTACCTTCGGGATTTCTAGCCTTTTAAATAGTTCTTTACAGTGTGCTTTGCTCATGCTATTTATTGTCCGCACTGCTCTATTTTGAATCTTGAAAATAGTCTGTAAGTACCCTGCACTTGTTCCCCAGAACATTATACCATATGTGATTACTGAGTGCATATTTCCATAATTAGCTACTTTAAGGCAAGAAATATTGCTCACTGGTACAAGAACTCGAAGGGCATAACATGCTGAGGACAGTTTCTTTGCCAGCAATCTGACATGCTCTGTCCATTTTAGCTGTGAATCCACATTGATTCCTAAGAACTTGGAATTGGTTACACAGTTTATTCGATCGTTTACCTTTTAATATGGTATCATTGGGTTTTTTATTTAGATGAAAGTTTATCAAGTTTATTTTTTACATTTAAAGTTACTTTGTTTTTTTAATGACCAGTTGTGGACAAGCCTGAGTGCTTCATTGGATTTTTGTGTTAACTGTGCTTGAGTTTTATCTGATATCACTATATTGCTATCGTCAGCAAACAATATTTTTTCACCGTATTTGACACTCTCCGGGAAATCATTTATATAGACAAGAAAGAGGATGGGGCCTAATACGCTTCCCTGGGGTACGCCTATATTGTATTTTGGATCTGATAAGTAATTTACCACCAGTCTGTTGGAAATATGATTTCAACTCTCTGTAACCTGTTCTCTAAGTATGATTTAAACCAATTATTCGCTACACCCCTTATAACTAACAGCTCCAGTTTGTGTTGTAAGATTTTGTGGTCAACTGTATCAAATGCATCTAAGTCCCAAAATATGCCTGTTACACTCTCACCCTTGTCTAGTGCTTTGAGTACAACCTTAGTAAACTGTGCTATAGCTGGCTGTGTACCTCTTGCAGGCCTGAAACCATATTGCTCTGTGCAAAGAAGGTTGTATTTACTTAGGTATTTCATTAGTCGCTTTTTAATTACAGTTTCTATTACTTTGGAAAAACATGAAAGTAATGAAATTGGTCTGTGATTCTCTACATTCTCTGCATCACCATTTTTAGGTGTTGGTATTAATTTTGCTTGTTTGAGATATTCAGGAAAGTGGCCAGATCTGAAAGATTCATTAATAATTACCATTAATGGGGCTTTTATGCTATTAACACACTTCTTAAGGACACGAACTGGAATTTCGTCTAGCCCTACAGATTTCTTGTTTTTAAGTCCACACACTATTTGTGCCACTTTCTCTGTTGTTGGAAAGAGTACCACTGAGTGTGCTACCTGCTCCTGGTTGTGCAGAACATGTCAGGAAATTTCTCCTGCAATTCCTTGGCTATGCTGCTGAACTATTCATTTACATAGTTTGCTACCTCCTTTGGGTTGCTAGTTTAGAGATTTTGCATTTAATCTGAGCTTTCTGCTGCACTTGTCCGGCATTTGCAGTCTCCTGTTTAACTATTCTCCAGACAGTCTTGCTTTTATTGTCTTTCTGCATTATTCTGTTATCTGCAATTTTTTTTGCAGCTAGCAATAACTTTCTATAGGTTCTTTTGTAGTTTTTGTAATACTCTAAGAAAGCTGTGTCAGCCTGATTATTTTTAATGGATGTAAGATACCTACATGTTTCAGCAGATGTTTTGATTCCTCTGGTTACCCATCTAGTTTTACCTGTAGCACTTATAGACTGCAGTGTTTTGGGGAATGCTTCCTCGAATTTTAGTTTAAATATTGTCATGAACTTCTTAAATATGTTGTTGACATCTGTTTGAGCATAAATTATTTCATTCCAACTTTCGTGCTGTAGTTGAGATGAGAGCTGGTATAAATTTGACTCTGAGAATATCGTTTCGTACCCATTCAATTTAGTAGGCTTTTCTAGATATATATATTTGTTTTTGTTTGACAGTAATGATCTGATATGCCTATCTTTTGTACAAGTAGTTGGCAGTGCCTTCTATTTGTCTGTTGCTACATGGTCTACAGCTAAGGAAGATGTTTTAGTCACCCTAATTGGACAACTTAAAAGTGAAGATATACCATAGCTGCACAGAATGTTGATGAACATATGGCTATCATTTTCTGATTCCATTGTGTTGTTTATATCCCCAGAGATAAGAATGTTAATTTTTAGGCTGGATATCTTGTCAAGAATCTGAGTAAGTTTTGAGAAAAAATTTCAACGTTGCCACTTGGTGATCCGTAGATACAAAATATAATTAATTTTTTGGCGTGTATTTATCAGTGATTTCCACTGCTGACAATTCAAAGTTGTGTTCTCACTTAAATCCATAAGATCTTTCCTAATCTTAAATGATATTCCTTATTTGTCAAAAATGCAGGAACCCCCTCCTTTCATAAAATTTCTGCTATAAGAACAGGCTAGGACATATGATAAAGCATGATACATAATTTCATTTTCCTTACACCAATGTTAATACATACAATTGTGCTGTCCAGTCTTTCCAACTCTAGTTCTAGTTGTTGCACCTTATTACTCAATGATTGCACATTCTGGTGAAATATTTTTAAGTATTTACCTCTACTTAATGGAGTGTTTTCATACTTGTTCGTCGGTTTCACCTGGATGTAGGATCTGGTCCAGGCACGGGGGGGGGGGGGGGGGGGGGGGGGAGCTCGTACTTGTTCTCTGAGCACATTGCATTTCTGCTTCTTCGCATATCTTCTGTCCATCATTTCTTATCTTATAGGTTTCTTCTTCCTGATGCCTTTGACTAAAAAATCTTGTAGGTAGAGGGGAGGCACCGGTTTCCTCTTAGTCACAACACTTGACACTACTTCCTCTGGTGTGGCTTCTTTCCCTCCTGTTGTTAAGTTACTGTTGCTGTCACTCCAGTAGGTGCTAAGTTTGTTACAGCACTTGATACTGCTTCTTCTGCTGTGGATTTTTGCTTTGTTTTTGATGGTACTGTTGCTGTAGTTACTGTTTCTGCCTCTCTTGTAGGTGCTTCTTTTGTTACAGTTTGTGGTTGTATTTCGCATCTGCTGCTACTGCTGCTTCAAGTATTGTTTGTCTCATAGTTGTTGGTGATTTTACTGCTTCTGCCACTCTTGTTTGTGCTGCGGATGTCGGATTTACGTGAGCTTTTGCAGACAATGCAGGGCTTGATGGCTCTGCAATAGTTTTCATGAAAGTTGGTGTACCCAATGGCATCTCTGGTGTTTCCTCGGCTATGTCTCCATTTGTTTCTAATGTTGGCAGTGGTGTATCTTGTACAGGATTTAGAGGTATTGGTTCTTATTTGATTCAGATGGTGATTCTGTTGCTGCTGCAGGAAACTGGTGTGTAGCTGACATTGTTGCTGTCAATATTGTCCTTGATGCAGTTGCTATTATTTTTGTGATCATACTGGCAATGTGATTGGCTAAAAGTTGCTTGCCCAGTCCATTATGGTGCAAGCCATGAGCAGTATGAAACCTGCGACCTATAAAATTGATGTCTATAATATGAACATTTTTAAAGACTGCAGATATTTGAGCACAGTTTATTAGCCACTATGATTTTTGTTTACACAGGACCATCATACCTGTATGGTATATTGCAGAAAATGACATTTGTGTGTGTGTGTGTGTGTGTGTGTGTGTGTGTGTGTGTGTGTGTGTAGCCAAATATATTTTCAAATATTGTGTTGCTGTATGAGTTTCATTTTTGTCATTTGACCCTCCAATTAAAACAATTATTTTGATTTAAACTGGAACAGTCTTGTTTTCCTACTTCAGACAATGGGGCACTTGGCTTCACTATACTTATTGCTTGCAGCTGTGTTGACTGATAATTTGAGCAATCCCACGACCATGACTGTCAGACAACACAACCATTTTGCTTTATTTGTGTTTTGCTGCAGTGTTGTTTTGAAGTTAGTTCATATTGGTTAACTGGCACATTTTTATCGCTATACACTTTAAAGTTTTTGATGTGAGAAACAATTCTCACTTTTTGACTTTCCACTACTGGTACCAGCATATGATTCACTATTGGTATTATCTGTATGATTGATTGCTAGGTTTGAAGGTATGTATCTCTTGCAACAGTACTGCAATAGTAACATCGTTTGTCATTTTCCTTCAATTTATGGCCTAGATCATCACATCTTGTGCAAAACCACACTTTTGCTTTCGGATTTATGTCAACACAGGTAAAGTGACATACAGTTTTACAACTAAACCACATTACACCCTTGATAGCACTTTTCTTGCAAAGGCAGGTATCAGTGTTTAATGTTTTCTGCAATCCGTTGTAGAGTTATGTAGGCCTACTGGATGTATCAGTGTTCCTTCTATAGCCAGGTCCACTTTTACTGCTAGATCTCTCTACTAATTCTTCGATAATAAAACATCCTATACACATTTTCACAGTGTATCTAGTTTGGCAAGATGAACAATTTTGCCGATTGGTCATTAGGCCTAATTCATATTCAGGACTTATATAACCCTGAGCTTCATTTAGGCCTAGGCCTAATCACTTTCCGTTTTTTCTGGAGTTTGTTTGCGTACTAAGTTTTTTCTATTTTGTTGGAATGCACTGTAGTCCCCACTGCAGGATAAAGTTCCCGCTGCTCTTTCTGCAGATAACTTATTTTATCACAAATCGTTGCTAGGACGCTTTCCAAGCACGAGATTACATCTCTTATTTTTCTTATTGTCATCTCTCGATTTCGTAACTGAAACAGCAGCCATGTCCGCACTCGAATTTGTTGATTGCAGTTTTCAACGATATTTCACTATTTATGCTTGACTTACACATAAATCACAAAGAACACAACCCTTTAAGCATTTTACACTAATATTGTCGCTTATTCAACACATTAATTTGCCTTTATCTCATTAAATAGATCGCGTGAACAGTTAGTACACACTCGCGGCCGCCTTTCCAGCAATACCCCAATACCAATATATCACATCAATATGTATAAAAACTAAAATATACAAGGTTACACAACATTATTGGCAACTGCATGGTATATATTTCGCCTGACAGAAATGTAGTAATGAACTACTTACAGAAGCAAAGTACTAATCTAAATTACGATAACGAAAGATAATACTGAACAATGTAATTTCATAACATCGTAGTTACCACAGAATACAAGGTCTCAAAACAACCTGCATTTAATACACATCTTCCACCTAAAAACGGAAGAGCGAATAAAATCATTAGAATCTGAGTAACCCAGAAACTATTATGAACCAGGGAAAAAGAAGGGGTGGGGGTGGGGGAGAACAAGAGGGCGTCATACACTACCACATACATATGGTACGCATAGTTTCTATAATCGTAATTCCAAACAAAATGTGAAGACAAAAGGCTACTAAACAGGGTATAATGTCCAGAATGAAACTTTCACTCTGCAGCGGAGTGTGCGCTGATATAAAACTTCCTGACAGATTAAAATTGTGTGCCGGAACCGGGACCTTTGCCTTTCGCGGGCAAGCGCACTACCGACTGTGCTATCCCGACACGACTGGAAACATCCCTTAGGCTGTGGCTAAGCCATGTCTCCACCATATCCTTTCTTCCAGGAGTGCTAGTCTTGCATGGCCTGCCGCAGTGGCCGTGGGGACCGAGGCGCGCCAGTCACGGTCTGCACGACCACTACGGTCGGGGATTCGAATCCCCCCTCGGGCATGGATATTTGTGCCGTCCTTAGTATAGGGTAGTTGATAAGTCGTTTGTAAGTTATGGGACCGATGACCCCGTAGTTAAGTCCCTTAAGTTAAAAAAAAAGTCTTGCATGGTTCGCAGGAGAGCTTCTATGAAGTTTGGAATGTAGGAGACGAGGTACTGGCGGAAGTAAAGTTGTGAGGCGGCATCGTGAGTCGTGTCGGGATAGCACAGTCGGTAGTGCGCTTGCCCACGAAAGGCAAAGGTCCCAGGTTCGAGTCCCGGTTCCGGCACACAATTTTAATCTGCCAGGAAGTTTCAGGGTATAATGTATAAATAAAACATGTAATAACTAGAAGACAGGAAATGTACAGTAAAACAGTATAAAAAATCACAAAACCACAGTAAGATCCATATATCATTAATCTGATACTGAAAATACCATGCAAAAGTCTAGCATCCATACTATGGCAGTGCCATCGTGCACAAAGGTACAAAATGGGCTAATAACCACCATATCATACTCACTAAGGCCTACTAGATCACACAAGAACCTGTATTAAACATAGACTTCCCATCTAAAGCGGTAGAGTGAATTAAATCGACATCAAATTTAAAAATCTAAGTATTCCAAAAACTATTATCAAACTAGGCAATAGAGAAGGGGGGGGGACAAGAACGCGTCTACGCAATAACACACGTATGGCGAGAGAAGCTACGAAAATCAAACAGCTGTAGGGCACAATTGAAGACAAGTTACTCACGTCTAATGAAATATTACGAGGTTGTGAATACTAACTCATATAGACGTTATCCACGATCTATAGCAAAGTAGTGGAAAACATAAGCTAAACTCAGAGCAACGCGATAAAAACAGGACAGCCAACGCAATATCCCATTTCTGTATTACTGTGCAACCTGTACGAAGATAATACCATCACCAATCCACAAATGTGCCCCTATTAGCCAACATTATCCAGTGGTAAACCACCAGCTGTACTTCAAACGAGTAACGTCAAAAGGAAGCACGTAATAGGGCTGCCCTCACCTACATCGGAGCATAATATCAATAAGTAGGGATACCAAAACTGGATTCGTGGACTTCTATCTGGAAAAAACAAAATATGTAGGGTAACATCTAAAACGTGTAAAAGTAGCAATTCATGTCTATGTACGTATCTCCTAGTGGGAACCAACAACTGTGAAAACGACTGGTTGTGGTTTCAAAGATGGTATAGCATATACGCCAGAATATATGTTCAGGAGGTGTCAATCGATTCTATACCTAACGGTCAAAGAACATGTCTTAGAAACAAAGATGGCGATAGTATTGCTGTTGTCACATGATCAACATCAAATAAGTGAAACCGAAGGGAAAAAGGTGTAACTGTAGAAAGAATCCTACAATAAATTTTTAATTACATGCAAAGCTACTTGCGAAAGAATTCAAAAAAGCTATTTTTCGATTTCGTCTGTTCGTTCAAAAGGGCTTCATTACCACTTCTCAAATGGAAAAGGATTTCCAAATCCTCCCATAAATCCACCTTTATTAACCAAGTGTAATGCCTCAAGATTATCCATAATGCCACAAATACTGTTTGGATTTTCTTATATGTTCCTTGAATGTGGAATGTTTAATAGATTGAAGAGTTGTGTGTTCGCGAAATCTTTCCTTAAAGGTCCTACCAGTCTGTCAAATATATATTAAATTACAGTCGCTGCATTTGACTTTATAGAGGCCAGACCTTTGCATTGGGTCATGCAGTTCAACTGAATGGATGAGTAGTTGGGGTAGGGTATTGGGAGTGCTGAAACGAACATTTTTAGCTTTCGAAATGCCTGTGCAATTTTATTAGAAATAGGACCTTTAAACAGTTGCAAAAGAGTACACAAGCATGGTTTTTAAAGTCGATACAGGGTGATTTCATGTGCCGAAGTGGAATTCTCTCTTTATACATAAAAACCATCAATTCAGGTTGGTACCCATTGTTTATAGCTATGTCTTTCAGAATATACTTTTCTTTTTCTACTTCTATGTCATATAAAGGAATTTCTCATTCTACTGATCCATACCGTAGGACATTATTATCTGTTGCATTGCGTGGATCTGAAAATGTGTTATCGCTTCTGAGGTTGTGGGTTTCCTGTACATACCAAACTTATGGGAACCATTATTGTTAGAAATAAATATCCAGGAAATTGATGCAACTATTGTGTTCTTGCTCGTATGTGAACACCATACTCTTACGTAGATTGTTGAAGTTACGTAATATTTTGTCAAGACCACCATTAGCTTCGTTATATAATTGTATCATCGACATACCGGTAGTAATACAGGATGCCAGTGAACTCAGGTGTTAGTCTAAAAGTAGATTCTTCCAGATGATTAAGAAAAATGTTGGCCAACGTGCCAAACAACCCATTGCTAGTCCATCATTCTGTTGGAATATTTCACCATTGAAACAGAAGTTGTAAGATAGAACCAACTGTAATTGTGTAAGCTCATAAATGTCCCCCAAAGACAATCATTTGTATTTAAGTTAGTTTCAATGATAGCTATGGTATCATTAATCGCAACATTAGTGTAAAAGTTCGTTATATGTAAGGAGACCCATTTATATCCAACAGGTATATCAATGTCTTTTATTTTATTAACTACATCATATGTATTCGTAACCGGAAACCGTTTCATGAAAACATAATTTGTGTTCAGAATATCATTCAACCTACTACATAACTTGTATGCAGGGCTACCTATATAGGCCTTATAGGAACATCCGGCTTGTGCAGTTTGGGCTGTGCCCTCAACCTAGGTGCGTGTGGGTTCATAACTTCTAATGATTTTGAAATCTTGTCATCAAATAAAAAGAAAGAACCCTTGAAAACTCCTTAACCTGTTTAGCAAAGTATTTTGTAGGATCATGGTTAAATCTCAAAATACCGTTCTGCTAAAGAAACTTTCACTTTGCTAATATTTTCATTGATAAATAAAATAACAAGAGTATTCCAGTTGTCAGCTTTTAAAACCATTACAATATAGGAATGAAACTACTATGCAATACCACATAAAGAATATGTACAAACGTAGTGAACCATATTCAGTTCCTTTGTGATACAACATATTTTATTATACATACGACTCTTGGTATCTCAGTTCCTTCAGACACCTGATAAGGATCCCACATTGGTCAGCAATACTCCAAAAGGAACGGACAAGTGTAGTGTATGCAGTTTCTTTAGTAGTTCAGTTGCATCGTTTAAGGGTTCTGCCAAAATAATCTCTGGTTCGCCTTTCCCAAGACATTATCTACGTGTTATTTCCAGTTTATTTGAAGTAATAGTAATAGTAATTTCTAGGTATTTTGTAGAGTTAACGGCCTTCACTTTCGAGTCATCTTGTAAACAAAGTTAAACGAATTTCTTTTCGTACGCATGTGGACAACTTCACATTTACCATTATTTCGTCATTTGAAATTTTTTACACCATAGTGATCTTACTTAGATTGTTCTGCAGTTGGTTTTGGTCTTGAAATTTTACTAGACAGTAAATGACGGCGTCATCTGCAAACGGCCTAACAGAGCTGCTTAGATTTTCTCCCGAGTCGTTTATGTAAATAAGAAACAGCAGTGAACCAATAACACCACATTGTAGAACGCCTGATGTGTTCTAGTCGATGCCTTGCCATTGATCACTACAAACTGTGTCCTCTCACAGGATATACACTATCCAATCGCAAATTTGGGGCGATATACCATAACGCCATTTGATTAAAAACCGTTAGATGTACGTTGTCGAAGCCTTTCGGAAAACAAAAGCGCAATCACTTCGTGTGAATGAAGAGCTAGTTTGAGAGGGTAGTTGTTGAAGCGCGGGGGGGGGGGAGGTGGTGGTTTGTTGGTGGGTGGAGTTAAGCAGGCATACTAAATTTAGGTTCCACTTTTAAGATTTTTGATTTGAGATTGAGAAATATATAAATCTCAATCAATCAATGGCTCAGAAACAGTTCAAATAGCGCAAGGCAGGAGGTAAAGTTGAGAAATGAAATTTCTCATGAGGTAAGGCTCGAAATTTAATAAACCAACTCTTTAAAATGCAACGACCC